>JALGBA010004290.1:0-1295000 GCA_023970755.1 Azemiops feae
CGGTGCATGGGATTTCATATACTCCTTGATTTTCTATCTCAATTTTGTCTTTGGGGTTTCTTAGGATGGTGGATATTTTTCGGTTTGTGCAGAATGCTGTCTTGATGTTGTGTTGGTGGAGGATCTTGCTGATTCTGTCTGTGGTGCCTTTTATGTATGGGAGAGGGCTTTGCCGTTTTCTTGTTCTCTGTCTTGGATTTTAGTGGGGGTTTCTTTTTGGATTAGGTTGGTAATCTTATTTCTTTGGAATCCGTTGGATGTTAGTACATTAGTGAGAGTGTGTAGTTCAGTTTTTAGGTGTTGTTCGTCAGCTAAGCGTTTTGTTCTCGAGATGAGTGTCTTGGCTATGGAGTTGATCTGTGCTGGGTGGTGGTGTGAGAGTGCGTGCAGATAGCGGTTTGTGTGTGTTTTCTTCTGGTAGATGGTGTGTCATAGGGA
Organism: Azemiops feae; assembly: GCA_023970755.1. Lineage (NCBI taxonomy): Eukaryota > Metazoa > Chordata > Lepidosauria > Squamata > Viperidae > Azemiops > Azemiops feae. The sequence goes on from JALGBA010004290.1 coordinate 439, forward strand.
GCCATTGGATTTCTTGTAGACTAAGACATCCAGGAAGGGAAGTTGGTTGTTAGCTTCTGTTTCCATGGTGAACTGTATTTTGGGGTGTAGGCTGTTGAGGTGTGTGAGGAAGTTGTCCAGTTTTTCTTTCCCATGTGGCCAGATTATGAAGGTGTCATCTACGTATCTGAGCCAGAGTTTGGGTTTGTGATCAGAGTTTTCTAGAGCTTGGGTTTCAAAGTGTTCCATGTAGAGGTTTGCAATGACAGGTGAGAGGGGTGATCCCATGGGTGCTCCTTCTATTTGTTTGTATTTTTGTCCGTTGTAGATGAAGTATGTGTTGGATAGGCAATGGTTGGTCAGATCTAGGATGTGCTTGGGGGGTTATATTTGTTTTGGATAGCTGTCAAGGCTTCTTTGATTGGCACTTGGGTGAAGAGGGAAATGACATCAAAGCTCACGAGTAGGTCGCTGGGCTGTAAGTTTTGTTTCTTTATGATCTCTATGAATTGGAATGAGTTTTTTTACGTGTGAGGTGATGGATTCTGCATAGGGCTGTAGTTGTTTGGCGAGAAATTTGGCTAGGTTTTGTAGAGGTGAGCCTATGGAGCTGACTACGGGTCTAAGTGGGGTTCCTTCTTTGTGTATCTTGGGGAGACCATAGAGCTTAGGGCATCTGGATGATTTTTCTCTGGAAATGATTCTTTGCTGGATCTATTCGCTGATGGGGGAGGCTTTTATTTTGGATCTAGTGGTTTTTTCCAGGTAGGTGGTGGATGCTGTGTTAAGGTGGTTTTGTATGTGTAGTCTTGGAGTAGGTTGGTTAATTTTGGTTTGGGAGTCATTATGTGTTCATAACCACCGTGCGTTGCCCTTTGTCTGCTGGTAAGAATTATTCTGCTGGTGTCTCTTTCAGGTTAAGTAGTGCGGTCTGTTCCTCTTTGGTACGTTGCTTTTGGGTGGCTTGCTGGTGCAGAGGTGTTGGTGATTTCGTGTCTGATTCTGTTAGCGTCATCGGGGTTGATTTTGGTCAGGCTGGTTTCAACTCCGCATATAATGGTTTCAGTGGGGATGTGTTTGGGAGCGACTGCAAAGTTGAATCCTTTGGAAAGGACATTGGTTTCGGCTTTGGTGAGGATCCTATCTGAGATGTTATGCACTGTTTGTTTCATGTGTGGCTGTGAGGGAGGAGGGGTTTGTTTCTGGTGTTCTTGTAGTCTTCGGAATTTGTTGGTGTGTGTGTCTGTCTTGAGGGTGGTCTGTGTTTCGGCTCTCCAGACGGCGAGTTGTTTGGATTTGTCCCAAAGTGCAGGATGGATCTTGTTGCTGAGTTTGAGGTGAAGTGTGAGGAGATCTTTGTTGATTCGGTCTAGGAGGAATCTTTTTGTGTGAAGTTCATTTCTGATTAGGGCCAATTCTGTTCTTTTCAGGATGCGTTTGGTGGCTGCAGAGTTGGAGTGGAATTTCAATTGGAAGCATGTGGGGATTAAATTTTGATCTCGGCAGTTGCGTAAGAATGCGAGGTCACATAAAATGGAAGCTCTTTGGACTTCGAGTTTTTCATAGGTCCTAGTCAGATGGTAGATTTCCTCCCCGTAGAGGTACGATATTTGTTTTCTGAGGTTTTCACGGGTGTTTGTATGTAGGTCTTTGGTAATTCGGGTTTTCTCCCGTGTAAAATTGGAAGTGTCTTGGCGACGTTTCGACGAAGTCTCATTCGTCATCTTCAGGCTGGTGTCTCTTTGGCCTTGTGCTTCTAGGAGCAATGTGTGATTGCAGCTGTTTCTTCCTTTTAACTGCCAGTGGGGGTATGAACTGATTGGGTGGGAGCTTGGCTGTGTTCTGATTGGGTGGAGGTGTGTTCTGATTGGTTAGGGGCTTGGCTGTGCTCTGGATGGGGGGTTGGCTGTGCTCTGATTGGATGTGGGTGTGTTCTGTGTGGGTGGGGGCTTTGTTGTGCTTGGATTAGTCTGAGTTGCAGGGGGATTTGAGATGGAGAGCTGCGTTGCTGTTGTTTGGCTTCGCGTTCGTGGTTGTGCCATATCTTCAAGGTGGGTGTCAGTTTGCTTCATGTATGGATTGGAGGGGTTTAAAATGGCTAATGATGCAGCTATTTTGGTCTGGTTTCTGGTTTGTGGTCGTGCCTCATCATCGGTGTGGGTTTGGGTTTGCTTTTTGCGTGGATGTGTGGTGGTGACATCCTGTGTGGTTTTTGTGAGTGTGGGTCTAGTGTCATTCTTTGTGTTAGGGACTCGTTTGTCAATAAGGGTGGGTTTCCAAATGGCTGGTAGGCGGAAGGTATCATCTCGTTTATTCATGCTGTGTGGGCGTTTTTCTATCTCGATGGCTTCTCTGATTATTCTGTTGTTAAAGTGTTCAGTTTTGGCGATAGTTCTGGTATTTTTAAAGTCAATTTTATGTCCTGTGGCTTTAAGGTGTTGGACCAGGGAAGAAGTTGGTTCCTCTTTTCTGACTGAGTTCTTGTGTTCTTCAATGCGTGCACTTATTCTTCTGTTGGTTTTTCCGATGTATGTGGTGGGGCAGGCGGTGCATGGGATTTCATATACTCCTTGATTTTCTAACTCAATTTTGTCTTTGGGGTTTCTTAGGATGGTGGATATTTTTTGGTTTGTGCAGAATGCTGTCTTGATGTTGTGTTTGTGGAGGATCTTGCTGATTTTGTCTGTGGTGCCTTTTATGTATGGGAGGAGGGCTTTGCCGTTTTCTTGTTCTCTGTCTTGGATTTTAGTGGGGGTTTCTTTTGGGATTAGGTTGGTAATCTTATTTCTTTGGAATCCGTTGGATGTTAGTACATTAGTGAGAGTGTGTAGTTCGGTTTTTAGGTGTTGTTCGTCAGCTAAGCGTTTTGTTCTCGAGATGAGTGTCTTGGCTACGGAGTTGATCTGTGCTGGGTGGTGGTGTGAGAGTGCGTGCAGATAGCGGTTTTTGTGTGTTTTCTTCTGGTAGATGGTGTGTCCTAGGGAGCCATTGGATTTCTTGTAGACTAAGACATCCAGGAAGGGAAGTTGGTTGTTAGCTTCTGTTTCCATGGTGAACTGTATTTTGGGGTGTAGGCTGTTGAGGTGTGTGAGGAAGTTGTCCAGTTTTTCTTTCCCATGTGGCCAGATTATGAAGGTGTCATCTACGTATCTGAGCCAGAGTTTGGGTTTGTGATCAGAGTTTTCTAGAGCTTGGGTTTCAAAGTGTTCCATGTAGAGGTTTGCAATGACAGGTGAGAGGGGTGATCCCATGGGTGCTCCTTCTATTTGTTGGTATTTTTGTCCGTTGTAGATGAAGTATGTGTTGGATAGGCAATGGTTGGTCAGATCTAGGATGTGCTTGGGGGGGTTATATTTGTTTTGGATAGCTGTCAAGGCTTCTTTGATTGGCACTTGGGTGAAGAGGGAAATGACATCAAAGCTCACGAGTAGGTTGCTGGGCTGTAAGTTTTGTTTCTTTATGATCTCTATGAATTGGAATGAGTTTTTTACATGTGAGGTGATGGATTCTGCATAGGGTTGTAGTTGTTTGGCGAGAAATTTGGCTAGGTTTTGTAGAGGTGAGCCTATGGAGCTGACTATGGGTCTAAGTGGAGTTCCTTCTTTGTGTATCTTGGGGAGACCATAGAGCTTAGGGCATCTGGATGATTTTTCTCTGGGAATGATTCTTTGCTGGATCTCTTCGCTGATGGGGGAGGCTTTTATTTTGGATCTAGTGGTTTTTTTCCAGGTAGGTGGTGGGATCTGTGTTTAGGGGTTTGTATGTGGAGTCTTGGAGTAGGTTGGTTAATTTGGTTTGGTAGTCAGATGTGTTCATAACCACCGTGGCGTTGCCCTTGTCTGCTGGTAGGATTATTATGCTGGTGTCTTCTTTCAGGTTAAGTAGTGCTGTCTGTTCCTCTTTGTGTAAGTTGCTTTTGGGTGGCTTGCTGGTGCAGAGGATGTTGGAGATTTTGAGTCTGATTCTGTTAGCATCATCGGGGTTGATTTTGGTCAGGCTGGTTTCAACTCCGCATATAATGGTTTCCGTGGGGATGTGTTTGGGAGCGACTGCAAAGTTGAATCCTTTGGAAAGGACATTGGTTTCGGCTTTGGTGAGGATCCTATCTGAGATGTTATGCACTATTTGTTTCATGTGTGGCTGTGAGGGAGGAGGGGTTTGTTTCTGGCGTTCTTGTAGTCTTCGGAATTTGTTGGTGTGTGTGTCTGTCTTGAGGGTGGTCTGTGTTTCGGCTCTCCAGACGGCGAGTTGTTTGGATTTGTCCTAAAGTGCGGGGTGGATCTTGTTGCTGAGTTTGAGGTGAAGTGTGAGGAGATCTTTGTTGATTTGGTCTAGGAGGAATCTTTTTGTGTGAAGTTCATTTCTGATTAGGGCCAATTCTGTTCTTTTCAGGATGCGTTTGGTGGCTGCAGAGTTGGAGTGGAATTTCAATTGGAAGCATGTGGGGATTAAATTTTGATCTCGGCAGTTGCGTAAGAATGCGAGGTCACATAAAATGGAAGCTCTTTGGACTTCGAGTTTTTCATAGGTCCTAGTCAGATGGTAGATTTCCTCCCCGTAGAGGTACGATATTTGTTTTCTGAGGTTTTCACGGGTGTTTGTATGTAGGTCTTTGGTAATTCGGGTTTTCTCCCGCGTAAAATTGGAAGTGTCTTGGCGACGTTTCGACGAAGTCCCATTCGTCATCTTCAGGCTGGCGTCTTTGGCTTCGTGCTTCTAGGAGCAATGTGTGATCGCAGCTGTTTCTTCCTTTTAACTGCCAGTGGGGGTATGAACTGATTGGGTGGGAGCTTGGCTGTGTTCTGATTGGGTGGAGGTGTGTTCTGATTGGTTAGGGGCTTGGCTGTGCTCTGATTGGATGGGGGTTGGCTGTACTCTGATTGGATGGGTGTGTGGGGGCTTTGTTGTGCTCGGATTAGTCTGAGTTGCAGCGGGATTTGAGATGGAGAGCTGCGTTGCTGTTGTTTGGCTTCGCGTTCGTGGTCGTGCCATATCTTCAAGCTGGGTGTCAGTTTGCTTCATGTATGGATTGGAGGGGTTTAAAATGGCTAATGATGCAGCTGTGGTCTGGTTTCTGGTTTGTGGTCGTGCCTCATCATCGGTGTGGGTTTGGGTTTGCTTTTTGCGTGGATGTGTGGTGGTGACATCCTGTGTGGTTTTCATGAGTGTGGGTCTAGTGTCATTCTTTGTGTTAGAGACTCGTTTGTCAATAAGGGTGGGTTTCCAAATGGCTGGTAGGCGGGAGGTATCATCTCGTTTATTCATGCTGTGTGGGCGTTTTTCTATCTCGATGGCTTCTCTGATTATTCTGTTGTTAAAGTGTTCATTTTTGGCGATAGTTCTGGTATTTTTAAAGTCAATTTTATGTCCTGTGGCTTTAAGGTGTTGGACCAGGGAAGAAGTTGGTTCCTCTTTTCTGACTGAGTTCTTGTGTTCTTCAATGTGTGCACTTATTCTTCTGTTGGTTTGTCCGATGTATGTGGTGGGGCAGGCGGTGCATGGGATTTCATATACTCCTTGATTTTCTAACTCAATTTTGTCTTTGGGGTTTCTTAGGATGGTGGATATTTTTTGGGTTGTGCAGAAAGCTGTCTTGATGTTGTGTTTGTGGAGGATCTTGCTGATTCTGTCTGTGGTGCCTTTTATGTATGGGAGGAGGGCTTTGCAATTTTCTTGTTCTCTGTCTTGGATTTTAGTGGGGGTTTCTTTTTGGATTAGGTTGGTAATCTTATTTCTTTGGAATCCGTTGGATGTTAGTACGTTAGTGAGAGTGTGTAGTTCGGTGTTTAGGTGTTGTTCGTCAGCTAAGCGTTTTGTTCTCGAGATGAGTGTCTTGGCTACGGAGTTGATCTGTGCTGGGTGGTGGTGTGAGAGTGCGTGCAGATAGCGGTTTGTGTGTGTTTTCTTCTGGTAGATGGTGTGTCCTAGGGAGCCATTGGATTTCTTGTAGACTAAGACATCCAGGAAGGGAAGTTGGTTGTTAGCTTCTGTTTCCATGGTGAACTGTATTTTGGGGTGTAGGCTGTTGAGGTGTGTGAGGAAGTTGTCCAGTTTTTCTTTCCCATGTGGCCAGATTATGAAGGTGTCGTCTACGTATCTGAGCCAGAGTTTGGGTTTTTGATCAGATTTTTCTAGAGCTTGGGTTTCAAAGTGTTCCATGTAGAGGTTTGCAATGACAGGTGAGAGGGGTGATCCCATGGGTGCTCCTTCTATTTGTTTGTATTTTTGTCCATTGTAGATGAAGTATGTGTTGGATAGGCAATGGTTGGTCAGATCTAGGATGTGCTTGGGGGGGTTATATTTGTTTTGGATAGCTGTCAAGGCTTCTTTGATTGGCACTTGGGTGAAGAGGGAAATGACATCAAAGCTCACGAGTAGGTCGCTGGGCTGTACGTTTTGTTTCTTTATGATCTCTATCAATTGGAATGAGTTTTTTACGTGTATATACATATGTATATATATATATATATATACAGTTATATATATATAGTTATATAGTTATATATATAGTTATATATAGTTATATATATAGTTATATATAGTTATATATAGTTATATATAGTTATATATAGTTATATATAGTTATATATAGTTATATATAGTTATATATATATATATAGTTATATATAGTTATATATATTTATATATATAGTTATATATAGTTATATATATTTATAGTTATATATAGTTATATATATTTATAGTTATATATAGTTATATATAGTTTTATATGTATGTGTGTGTGTTGGCTGGAGCACCCGGTCTACCATGTATAGGATAAATCAGTCTGTTCTGCGTTTCGGGATTCGAACCTGGGCAGCTTGCATGTTAGGCAGCTGTATTAACCTTTTGAGCCACAGGTTCCCCACACTCCTGAATTTATAGTATTCACAGTATGTGACGTCTGCCTGTAAAATATGCTACTACATTGGAGCGAAACGCAGAACAGACTGATTTATCCTATACATGGTAGAGCGGGTGCTCCAGCCAACACATAGATATATATCCTCCCTGGTTTCTGCTGACGGGAACCTGTGGCTCAAAAGGTTAATACAGCTGCCTAACATGCAAGCTGCCCAGGTTCGAGTCCCAGAGGGGTATGACTAGCCCCACGGCAATGGTACCCCCACCCTGCCTTGCCTCACCTTGCAGGACAAGCCTCCTGCCCACTGCCCCACCTGCCAGAGACCCCCTGGATCTCCCCCAATCCTGCCCGGCTCCCACAGGCATCCCTCCCCACGAGCAACATCAAGGTGACCATGCCCACTTTGGCCACACCTACCCAGTTTGCCATGACCACCACAGCCACGCCCACCCAGTGGGCCACGTCCCACCCGGCACCCGGTGATAAATAAATGGGTTTTGGGTTGCAGTTTGGGCACTCGGTCTCTAAAAGGTTCGCCATCACTGCCTTACAGCATGTCCACCAAAGATGGTAATAAGTGCCTGTTTTTTGTTTACATTTCCAACAATTATTTGATGCATCTTTACTGTAAACATTTTTGCTAACCTCACAGGTGTTAAATGCCATCTATAAAACATTTTATATAAATTTTCTTTGTACGCTACCGCTTTTGTTATTTTCAAATTTCTTTCCCAAAGGCTTTGCCATTTTTCTAGTTCTATGTTATGTCCAAAGTTCTTTGCCCATGTTATCATTTTTCTTTAACTTGTTCCTCTTCCATCTTTAAGCTTAGCATATATTTATAAAGTTTCTTAATCAATTTTTCATCTGACGTCAGTAATATCTTATCAAATTCTGTCTGTTCTTTATAGAACCCAGATAATTTAACATCTTTTTCATATCTCGTTTGAATTTGCAGATATGGCCACCATGATAAATCAATACCCTGTTCTTCTAGTTCTTGTCTATGTTTTAATTTTCCTTCTTTATTCAAAATGTCTTTATAAGTCACAATTTTGTCATAGTTTATTACGTTTGGGTGAACAAACGCTTCCATTGTTGAAAGCCATCCAGGTATTTTCATATAGATTTTTGCTTTTATTTTTTCCCATTCTAGCAGAAGTGTGTTTCTTATGTAGTGATATTGAAAGTATCTGTGAATTTTATTTTTCCCGTACCATAGAAAGGCGTGCCATCCAAGTTGTAGGTCGTGTCCCACTAAGTATAATAAACTTCTGTCTCTAAGAGTTATCCACTCTTTTAGTCATGTTAGAATGGCTGCTTGGTAATATAGATTCCAGTCTGGCAGTCCAAATCCTCCATTTTATTTTGCTTCTTGAAGCATTTTCAATTTTATTCTAGATTTTTTTCCTTGCCAAATAAATTTGAATATTGATTTGTTTAGTTCATCAAAGAAGTTTTTCCCCACTTTTATAGGTATAGTTTGAAACAAAAAGAGTATTTTTGGTAGAATATTCATCTTCACTGTTGCTATTCTCCCCAGCATTGAAAGTTGTAGATTTTTCCATTTTTCCAAGTCTAATTTTATTTGTTTTAATAGTTTTACGTAATTATCATCTTTTATTATTGCACATCTTGCTGTTAGGTAGATTCCCAGGTACTTAACTTTTTCGACTATTTGAAGACCTGTTTTTTCTGATAACTGATTTTTTTGTTTTTCTGTAAGATTTTTAGTTAACACTTTGGTCTTTTCTCTGTTTATTGTCAGACCTGCCACTTCTCCGAATTAAAGCTTGTCTCAAGAGGCTCTTCTAGTATAAAAACTAAATCGTCTGCAAATGCTTGTAATTTGTATTTTTCATTTTTTATTTCCAGTCCTTTAATTTCCATATCTTGTCTAATGTTTCTATTTAATACCTCCAATGTTAGTATGAATAGCAATGGAGATAGAGGACATCCTTGTCTTGTGCCTTTTTTAATATTGAAATTTTCTGTAAAATCTCCATTTACAATTACTTTTGCTGTTTGTCTATAATAAATTGTTTTAATTATATTTATAAAGTTTTTTCCAAAATCCATTTCATCTAGTTGTTGAAACATAAATTGCCAATTTACATTGTCAAAGGCCTTCTGTGTGTTTGGAACGTGGCTCAAGATCCCAAAACAAACACACTGACTTGGAATTCCAGTAACAAAAGTTTTATTTGAGAAAAAGCATTTGCAAAGGCTGGTGAACTGAAACACACACAGGAGTTCAGTCACACCTCCAAGAACAGTTTGACACATTTTTATACCCTGTCCCCGACGCATTTCCCCCCTCCCCTATCGCACTCAACGCCCCCTTGTTTGCTACTCTGAAGCGCCTAACCACTGCCCTTTCCATGCCCTTTGTACCTACTTAATCTAACACTATCTACTTTTGATAAGCAAAGCCATAGTTCTGCTAATTCTTATCTGTCTGCGGTTATGCTTTTCAGACCTTGAGCTCTATTTATTTTTCAGATGTTATTTCCTCTACTTGCGGTTTCAATTAGCTAGAAGTTTCTACCTTTATTTGCAGTTTATAAAATAAGATAAAATGTTCTGGCCTCTCCCATCAACCTTAGGACTCATTAGAAATTTCTGAATAATAAGCTATTCCTTTCAATCCACCCTTTTCTTTTCTTTATCCTTTCAGAAATTTATAAACAATATAAAAGTAAAAATACATATACTTTGCATATAAATGTAGGTTACAGTTTATACTCATACATATATATTGGTAAGCAAGCTTAAGCTATATTGAACTTGGTTATTAAAGGATTTACATCCACTCTGATAGTTCTTGGTCTACATTTCTGGGATTTTCCAGTATCTGACTTTCCTGTTGGTCTTCTTCCTCGTAATCCCTCAAACACATCATTTCATCATTTCTATATGGTTGAGGATCTCCTAAAGGCATCTTCTTAGTTATAGCAGTTTCAATTAATCTCTGTACCAGCCCCCTTATACAAGGGATTATGCAGCAGCCCAAGGCTACTAATAATCCAAAAACTGCAATAAAAGAAGTGATTAGTGGCACTAGTATGTTTTTCCATTTTCCAAACCAAGGTTCTAATATTCCTGTTATTGAAGTGTCCACTCCAGAGTTGGCTGCCAGTTCTTCTGATAGAGTAGTTAACCCTTGAAAAGCCTTAGTTATTGTTCCATCAGATACAGGAGGACCTGGAGATACAGGAGGACCTGGACAGACTTGAAGATTGGGCGCTATCTAACAAAATGAAATTCAATGGTGAAAAAAGTAAGGTTCTACATTTAGGCAAGAAAAACCAAATGTACAGGTATAGTATCGGGGGTAACCTTGCTTCAATAGTAGTAACTGTGATATGGATCTCGGTCCCTAGTGGACAATCCTTAAATATGATCCAGCAGTGTGCTGCAGCTGCCAAAAAGCCAACACAGTGCTGGGCTGCATTAACGAGGATAGAATCAAGATCACGTGAAGTATTAATACCACTTTACAATGCCTTGGTAGGCCACACTTGAATAACTGCATCCAGTTTTGTCACCTACGATGTAAAAAAGATGTTGAGACTCTAGAAAGAGTGCAGAGAAGGGCAACAAGATGATTAGGGGACTGGAGCTAAAGCTATCAAGAACGTTTGCTGGAATTGGGTATGTCTGTTTTAATGAAAAGAAGGACTAGTGGTGACATGATAGCAGTATTCCAATATCTCAGGGGCTGCACAAAGAAGAGGAGTCAAGCTATTCTCCAAGGCGCCTGAGGCAGGACAAGAAGTAATGATGGAAACTAGTCAAGGAAGAGCACCTGGAACTGAGGAGAAACTTCCTGACAGTTAGAACAATTAACCAGTGGAACAACCTGCCTCCAGAAGTGGTGAATGCTCCAACACTGGAAGTTTTTAAGAAGAGACTGGACAGCCATTTGTCTGAAATGGTATAGGGTTTCCTGCCTGAGCAGGGGGTTGGACTCGATGACCTCCAAGGTCCCTTCCAACTTTATTATTATTATTATTATTATCAGAAGCTGTGTTATTAGGAATAAAAGTACAACATCCTTTTTCCCCAATCATCACACACAATCCACCTTTTTCTGCTAACAGCATGTCTAATGCTAACCGGTTTTCCCAGGCCATTTGACTTGTGGCATCCAACTGTTCAGCTATGCCCTTGATTGCATCTCTAGTATAATTTATAAATCTTTGTTGGTTATAATAAATGTAATTAATCCAATCCACATTCTTGTTTATAGTTACCCACCAAAACAAAAATGATTCAAAACCAGCTAGCACCTGGTTTCTTGCTTTGTATTCATCTGGCACCCCTCTAGGAACTCCAATGGAATCTATATATATTCTATCATCAAAGGAGGTTTCCAGTGCTCTTTTCACCCTTTTTGGGCTAGAGAGATTTGCACTAGGGGACCGTAGGGAGGCAATTAAGACTGGGGTTCCTAACATAACTATTGTACATGTCCCCAACCACTGGGATGGTAAAGTAGGATGTAAGAGATCAGTCCCACAATACCACCAGATATCTGCTCTGGGAATGTTCAGCCTGGTTAAATTAGTGAACAAGGTATCAGTGTTATTACAACTGATAATTTCTTTACATCGTTTCACTGTCCCCATATATTCATTCCCAGTTTTGTTTAAACAATAGGGAAAGACAATATTCCCTGGCCCACTAAAGTAAGGGGCTTCCAGGAAGGTATGTCCTCTTTCCCAGGGAAATCGATGGACAGCTTCTTGGCATTCAGGTTGATCCCATACAGTTCTGTGTTGGAATAATGCTAGGAAGCATTCCCAGGTTACCTGTTCCAATGCGGGAGGTATTACATTCCCTATAGGTCTCCCTTGTGAACATACATAACAATCAGATTGATTTAAGCTTCTGACTGTATATTTGACCCATTCTAGCCAAGTATTTAGATATCTTTTTCTATGTCTTGGGAAAACTGGTGTCGTTACTTTAAGTTGTTTTACAAAAGTTGGTTTAGGTTGTTGTGTTGTCCGTCCTAGCATTTGGTGCCATAAGGCTACATTGCTGGGAACTCCCTGAATACAAGCTTTCCCACCCTTCTTATAAAGCCCATAATCTTCTATCATTACAACTTGATAAACTCTAACACCATTACAAGTTCCTTTTATCATTGGTCCTCCATATTTTGAGGCAGGTATTCCTACAAAGCTTTGGATAAGATTTTGTAGTTATACCCAATGAGATTAGTTATTAGATGACAGCATTCAAGGTCTTCACTCTGGGCTATCCCTATTATCATCATTAAAAGATATATCCATTTTGAAAAACTTGATATTTTCTTTCTGCTTGGGAGTGCCATCACATGACCCATAGAAAAAGGCACAAAACCCATGAGTGTCCCCACAATTTTGGCAGTGATAACAGCAACAACAGGTTGGGTAATTATGCCAACAAACACAATCACAGAATTTACACATGGGATGTTGGCTGAGACCCTGGGTTAGGATGAGATTTTTCACAATATAGTTTCTTATTGAATAAAATATATCCCAGGATTCCTATGATTATTAGAGAAATCCACAACGCCAACCCCCAATGTTCTCCTAGCATTTAATGTCTTTAGTGATAGGAGTAAACAAACTGAATCCCTCGATAACAATACTGACTGTACCACTCAATTACCACCAGGTCATCCCAATCCTCTTCTTCTTCTTCAAAGAAATCTAAAAGGTCTTCTATTATAACTATATCACACTCTTCTACACAATTTCTATGAACTAGAGCACAATCACTACAATGAGTACAACAACAGCAATAACACCTACACCTACAATTACAGAACCAACACATCAGGTAATTGTTCAGCCTTCTGGATTGGAAGTTCAGTTTTCTCCGGTTGTAGTGTACCAAATAGCAGCATAGACATCCAGTCTTCCCTGCAAAAGAAGAACATAACCAGCAACCAGACAACAACCAAACCTCCAGTGAGCATAAATCCTATTATTTCAATAGCAGTTAAAGTCATTTGGAACGTTTGCAAATTTTGAACTTCAGAGGATCCTCACTGGGTTCAACAGTCCAAACTGGTTCAATACTGGCTTTCACCCTGGTATGATGAGTCCACCCCTTCTCTTTTGTGCGGACCGCAGTCTCTGTGATGAGAAGCACTTGGAATGGTCCTTCCCACTTGGGTTGGAGTTTTTCCTCTTTCCAGTATTTGATCAACACCCACTGTCCTGGTTGGAAAGGATGAACCACAAAGTCAAGTGGAGGGCATTGTGCCAGTAGTCCTTTTGTCCTGAGAACAGATAAGTGTCTGGACAGATCACTGACATATTTTCTCACATTTCTGTCCCGTAATTCTATTCCTTCATCTCTTTCCAGACTGCCCAGGTATGGTAATCCAAACAACATCTCATAGGGTGACAAACCAATATCCTTCCTAGGTTTTGTTCGTAATCTGAGAAGTGCTAGTGGTAAACATTTAGTCCAAGGGAGTTTCAACTCCATCATTAACTTGGTTAATTGTTCTTTTAACATGCCATTTTTCCTTTCTACGCGGCCCGATGACGTAGCTTTCCATGCCACGTGATGTTCCCATTTTATTCCTAATGCTCTCATTACCCCTTGTAATATTTTAGCTGTGAAATGTGTGCCTTGGTCACTGTTAATCACATTTACTACCCCATATCTTGGTATAATATGTTCTAACAAAATTCTGATCACTGTATTGGCTGTGGCCACTGAAGTTGGGTAAGCCTCAAGCCATCCAGTTAAGTGATCAACCATGACCAGTAAATATCTCATTCGTCCACTTGGTGGCAGCTCAGTATAATCTATTTGTATGTGTTCAAAAGGCCTCAATGCAGGAGGCCTCCCCCCCCCATTTCTGTTGCTCTCAGACCTTGCTTATTAACTTTCTTGCAAATTAAACATCCTGCCGTTACTTGCATTGCAACAGTAAAAATTCCCTTGCAACCATACTTTCTCAAAAATAAATCTACTAAAGCCTGAGCTCCCCAATGTGATCCCTCATGAAGAGTTTGGATCACCTCTCGTGTCAGGGCTTTATTCAACATCTGCCTCCCATCAGACAACATCCACTTTCCTTCTGCATCTTTCTTTGCCCCCATTTCTGACAGCACTTTTTCTTCCTCTTCACTAAAAATTGGGACTAGCCCTCCTTTTAAAGTTGGAATCGTTACCATGACTTTTTCTGATTCTTGGTTTCCTGCTGCCTTAGCTTCATAATCAGCTAAATTATTTCCTATAGCCTCAAAACTTGCTCCTGCTTGATGTCCAGGTACATGTACTACAGCAATGTGTTTGGGTAGCTTTAAGGCTTCCATTACTTCTTAAGCTAAGTCCTCATGTATTAATCCCTTTCCCTTTGAATTCACTAATTCACTAATCACTCTCTAGCCAAATTTTTCCAAACGTGTGGACCACTCCACAAGCATATTTAGAATCAGTATATACAGTTCCAGATAGTCCTTTTAATAATTTCAGACTTTGTCTAAGGCCATAAAGTTCACATGTTTGAGCTGACCAAGATTTGGGCAAGCTTCCAGCCTCCACCAGACTCTTGTCAGTTCCGTCTACTATTGCATAGCCGTTTTGCCTTTTGCCTTCTATCACCCGAGATGACCCATCCATGAACCAGTGTAGTCCTTTCTCCAGTGGAGAGTCCTGCAAATCACTTCTTATCTTAGTTTGTAAGTCTATAATATCCATGCAGAAATGTTCCAATTCTACATTTGAATCCCTTTTTCCTTCTAAAAATTGTGCCGGATTCAAATTTGAATCTGTAGTTAACACCAGGTCAGATTGTTCTAATAATATTGCCTCATATTTCAAGATTCTAGAGTCAGTTAGCCATCTACCAGCTCTTTGTTTTAATATGGCTTTTACTTGGTGAGGTGTGCTGACAATTAGGGCGCCTCCAAAAGTCAGTTTCCTACTTTCTTGTACCAGAATGGCAGTGGCTGCTATGGCCTGAATACAAACTGGCCATCCTCTAACTATAGGATCCATAATTTTAGATAGAAAAGCAACTGGTTGTTGCTGTCCCCATTTCTTTTGAGTTAGTACACCCAATGCTGTACCTTCATCTACATTTACATATAGATGAAAGGGTTTGTCCAAGTCTGGTAAAGCTAAAACTGGAGATTTAGCTAAATTTTCTTTAAGTCTTTGAAAAATTTGTTCCTCTTCTAATGTCCAGACTAATTTCCATGGTTGTTCCTCTAGTAGTTTACTATACAAGGATTTAGTTTGTTGTGCGTAATTATTTATCCACAGTCTACAATAACCTATGAGACCTAAGAATTTCCTCAGATCTCTCTTAGTTTTGGGTAAAGGGGTGGTTATGATTCCCTCAATTCTCTCTGGAGTGATTCTTTTCTTACCTTCACTTATTAAATGTCCTAAGTATTTTACCTCTCGTTCAACATATTGTAATTTATTTTTAGATACTCTTAATCCATTGTCACCCAAAAAGTGCAGTAAGTTATCAGTGGCTTGTTTTACCTTATCTTTCTTTTTTCCTGACACCAAAAGGTCATCCACATATTGTATTAAAGTGGTTCCTTTAATTACCTTAAATGTTTCTAATACTTGTTCCAATATTTGTCCAAATAAATTTGGAGATTCAGTATATCCTTGAGGTAAAACAGTCCACTGATATTGTTGTTTTCTCCCAGTATATGGATTTTCCCATTCAAATGCAAACAGTTTTCTAGAGTCTTTGTGTAAAGCAGGGCTTTTCAACCTGTGGTACGCGTACCACTTGTGGTACATTAATGAGTGGCAGGTGGTACGCAGCCCTGCCTAGCCAAGTGTAGTGGGGAAGGGAAAGAGCCAGCACAGGAAAAGACTTACAGTGAGAGAGTCCTCTGGAGCTGCAGATTTTACTTATGAATGGAGCCATTTGGGGAGGCTGCCTTAGCCGGCAGCCAGTACTTACATTTTTTTTCTTCTTTAAGTGCCAGCTGGGCTCCTTACTTTCCTTTCTAGCCAGTAGCTAATTCTTAAAGGGGAAGTGCCTTTTTAAGCTAGTTCACTCAGCAGCTTGTCTTTTCTGTCTCTGGAGGCCTTTCCTTGTTTGATCAATATATGGAAGAGGGAAAATATGGGGGAGTTCAAATTCTTCCTTCAGAAGGAGATGGGAATGAGAAAAAGGGAGGCAGGGAAGGGAGGGAGGGAAGGAATTCCCGCCTTAGCAGTTGGCCACCAGCAGCTCTGCCATTGACTTTGCTTGTCAAAAGGTTGCAGAAGGGGATCACATGACCCTGGGACACTGTGACCATCATAAATATGAATCAGTTGCCAAGCATCCAAATATAAATCACATGACCCTGTTGCTGCAATGGTCATAAGTGTGAAAAATGGTCATAAGTCATTTCAGTGCAATTGCAACTTTGAACAGGTTTTTTTTTTGTCACCAAGTTTTTGACACCTTGCTAGGTGGTACTCGAATATTGCCATATCCTAAAAGTGGTACAATCGGTAAAAAGGTTGAAAAGCCCTGGTGTAAAGGACAAGTCCAAAAAGCATCTTTTAAGTCCACTACACTAAACCAAGAGTGATTTGGGGGAATTCTACCCAATAAGGTATAGGGATTGGGCACCACAGGATGCCTTGTTACCACAACATTATTGAGAAGTCTCAAATCACAGACCATTCTCCAATTCCCATCTGGTTTTCTTACAGGGAGTATTGATGTATTAAAAGGTGACATTGTTGGTTCCAATAATCCATCTTTTAATAAATTATCAATAACTGGTTGTAAGCCTTTTCTCCCTTCTAAGGAGATATCATATTGTTTCTGTCTTAGTGGCCCACACCCTTCTTTTAATTCTATTTTGAGAGGGGTTATTTGCAATCCTCCTCTATTTCCTTCGTTGACCCACACTGCAGGGTTTATGTCTTGGATATCTTCATCAGTTAAGATAAAAACTCCTGGGTGTTCCCCAAATCTAATTGTTATTCCTAATTGACTTAAAATATCCCTTCCCAATAAATTTATCCCTGGCTCTGGAACATATAAAAGTTCCATTGATAGTTCCTTTCCCCATGGTCCTTTGTTGTTTCATTAGTTTTCCGGACCTCAAAGTCTTCCCCTTTTACCCCTGAATTCTTAATTATTTCATTTTTCAATTTTAAACCTTTTGGTGGTTCACTAATGGATGTTTTAGATGCTCCAGTGTCCACTAAAAACCTCATTTCAATTAAATATGGTCCTACGAATAAATTTATCCAAGGCTCTTTGTAGGACCCTTCAATTAAGTGCCTCGGACACCCCTAGTCTTCTTCTTCCATCAACCGAAAGAGCCTTTCCTCGTCCCTTGTCCGTGGACAGTCTCTTTTAAAATGCCCAACCTTGCCACACCCGTAACACTTTAGGGGAGTTGTGCGGGTTAGAATTACCGGGGGTCTCTTATTGAATGGTGGGCGTCCCGGTGGTCTTGTTCCCTTCTGCCACTGTCCCTGATCCAGAGACTTTTCTTGTTTAACAATTTCTCTCATACTTGACACCATAATTTTACCTTGCCTTTCATCTCTTTCTAAGTCCCTTCGGACATAAATTTTCTGTGCCTCTTTTAAAACATAATTCATGGGCTTTTCTAACCACCCATCGATTTTCTGTAATTTTCTGCTGATGTCTGGCCAACTTTTGGTAACAAAAGTTAACTTCAATACGGCTTGAGTGGTTGGAGCATCAGGATCTAAGCCTGAATATTTTCTCATTACTTCTTTTAATCTTTCTAAAAAATCTGAAGGTGTCTCATCTTTTCTTTGACTGACCTCAAATACCTTAGAGGCATTCTGAGATCTAGGCACTGCTTCTCTAATTCCCTTTATAATCAATTTCCTAAAGTTTTCCATTTCAGCTCTATCTGCCTCTATATTATTATTCCAAGCTGGTCTTACAATAGGATACTTTTGTTCCCCTATTGTATTGTTGGGGTTTTCTTTGTTATAGACTTTGACAGCTGCAGTTCTAATTAATTCTCTTTCTTCTGGGTTGAATAATGTGTTCATAATAGAATTTAATTCATCCCAGGTATAAATATTTGGTCCCAACAGGTGATCTAATTGTTCCGCTACTCCCATGGGATCTTCTATTAATTTCTTAAGTTCCTTTTTGAATGCTCTTACTTCACTACTTCTTAGGGGATCTTGTACATATCCCACAATGGGGACATTATTTGCCCCTAAACCATTGCTACTTCTCTTAGAGGGAATAATTTATTTTCTTCTCTATTTTCTTCTTCTGACTCTTTTAAGTTTTCTCTTCGTTGTCTCCTCTGATTGCGTTCAGTTTCTACCTCATCTTCCACCAGAGGCAGATTATTCAGATCTTGCCTACATTGTTCAATTTCTCTCCTCAACCTCCCATGTTGATTACCAGGGGGTCTATTCATTTGAGGATTGTAGGGAGGTGGTAAATTATATTTATTTCTCTCTTTTTCCCTCTCTTCCTCCTCAGTTAGTGCACTTTTATTTTGTGTTTCATTTCTGTCAGTACTGAGAAATAAATGATCTTTCTCTGGAGGCCATTTATCTGGAGTCCAGATTACAACATATTCCATTTCTCTAGGGCCCTTTTCCTTTTTATTAAACACATATTCATATAGGGATTGGCACATAAAATAATTAAAACTACCTAACCGTGGCCACTGAGTTCCCTCATCTATTTGTTTTTGTCCCCAAATAAAATAACAATATTGAATCATCAGGTCTTTATCTAAATCTTTTACCATCCTCCTATATGGAGGATGATTCCACCCAGCAAGGATCTTCCCCAGGGGACTCTGAGGAGGGATGAATACATTTTCTCCCTTTCCCAGACCTTCCCCTTTCTGATCCTTCTGTTCCTTCTTGGACGGTCTATTACCCATCAGTGGTTGGCGCCTGGCTATCTTATCTTCTTCGATCTTGTGAGACCACCTTACGCTTCACCAAGCTGCTTCCCTCCTTTTCCGGTTAAAGGAGTCCGCTCTTACCTCGCCTTGCCGGTCTGGCTTCGACCCTTGGGGCGCTGCTTTCACCCTCTTCACAAGTCTTAGGATTCAAACCATCCCTCCCACTCTGCCGCCCAGGTAACTGTGAAAATGCCCGAATTTTCTTACCTGGGTCTGTGCACAGAGTTTCCCGGCAATCGGTACTTGACCCACGCCTTGCCAGTCCTTCAGACCCTCAGGGCATTCACGCCTAGTGCATGTATGCCTTGCCAGTCTTCCAGGACCCTTGGGACATTCACGCTGCGTGTATGTCTTGCTAGTCTTCAGTACCCTTGGGGCGTCCCAGAAAAATTTGTCCGACCTGACTTTCTTTTGTGTCTGGAATTCACTATTTAGCATCCGGTTCTTCACGGGTATCGGGCCGGGGGTGGTCACCTTTTCAGGAAACTGTCAAAATTGACGTGGCGCCTGTCCCCTTAGGGGTGGCCACTCCCGGTGGTCCAAGGACCGTTTGGATATCCCGGACGAGCCCCCAAGTTGTTTGGAACGTGGCTCAAGATCCCAAAACAAACACACTGACTTGGAATTCCAGTAACAAAAGTTTTATTTGAGAAAAAGCATTTGCAAAGGCTGGTGAACTGAAACACACACAGGAGTTCAGTCACACCTCCAAGAACAGTTTGACACATTTTTATACCCTGTCCCCGACGCATTTCCCCCCTCCCCTATCGCACTCAACGCCCCTTTGTTTGCTACTCTGAAGCGCCTAACCACTGCCCTTTCCATGCCCTTTGTACCTACTTAATCTAACACTATCTACTTTTGATAAGCAAAGCCATAGTTCTGCTAATTCTTATCTGTCTGCGGTTATGCTTTTCAGACCTTGAGCTCTATTTATTTTTCAGATGTTATTTCCTCTACTTGCGGTTTCAATTAGCTAGAAGTTTCTACCTTTATTTGCAGTTTATAAAATAAGATAAAATGTTCTGGCCTCTCCCATCAACCTTAGGACTCATTAGAAATTTCTGAATAATAAGCTATTCCTTTCATGTGCGTCTAGAAATATTAATGCCATCTGTTTTCCTGGGTGAAGTTCATAGTATTCCAAAATGTCTAAAATCATTCTTAGGTTGTTTTTTATTTGCCTTTTAGGTAGAAAGCCATTTTGATCTGTATGTATAAATTCAATCAAAAAATTCTTTAGTCTTTCTGCTATTATTGAGGAAAAATTTTATAGTCCATGTTTAATAAAGATATTGGTCTATAATTCTTTATTTGCGTCAGGTCTGAGACTTCTTTAGGTATTAAAGTAATATTAGCTTCTGTCCATGTATTTGGTATTTTAGCCTCTAAAAGTACTTCATTACATAGTTCTTTCATTATAGGACTTAAAGTATCTTGTAAAGATTTGTAAAACTCTGCAGGTAATCCGTCTGGGCCTGGAGTCTTATCATTTTTTTGTCTTTTGATAGCCTCTGTCATCTCCATCATTGATATTTTTTCATTTAAAATATTTTGTATATTCTCTGGGATTTTTGGTAAATCTGCCTTTTTAATATAGTGCTTTACTTTTTCTTGTGAAGTTTCCTCTGTATTATAAAGTATCTCATAAAAGTCTTTGATTATTTTTTTAATTGCATCATTTTGAAACTGTAAGTCTCCTTTTGAGTCTTGTAGTTTATTTATCACTTTTTTCTCTCTTTCTTTTTTCAGTTTATATGCTAGCCACCTCCCTGGTTTATTAGCATTTTCAAAGAAATTCTGTTTGGCTCTTTTAATTTGTTGTGCCATTTTTTTGGCCTCTGCTAAATTTATTTTATGTTTTATTAGTTCCATTTGTTTTTTAAGTATTTTCTTTTGTGGGTCTGTTTGTAGTTCTAATTCTAATTTCTTAAGTTCTTCCTGTAGTTTTAACTATTGTTTTTTTTTTTCTTTATTCTTTTTCGCCATGTAAGTTATAGCCAACCCTCTAAAGTATGCTTTAGCTATATTCCACACATTTTGAAGGGATGTTTCTTCTTCTTTTATTTATTTTAAAAAAGAATTCCATTTCCTTTGTTGCTGTTTGTATAAATTCTTTCTCCTTTAGTAAAGATTTATTCATAGACCATCTTAATTTTTTCTGAGTTCCTTTCCAAGTCATCTTTATTGGATTGTGATCTGCCCATATATTAGGTTCTATCTTGACCTCTTGTATAATCGTACTTAGTTCAGGAGATATCCATATCATATCAATTCTGGACCACGATTTATGTCTATTTGAATAGAAGGTATATTGTAGTTTTTTTGGATTCAATTCTCTCCATATATCCTGAATAAAAATTTCTTCTGCCATTTTAAAAAAAGTTTTAGGGAGTATATTTTCCCCCTTTTTCCCTATTTTACTACTTTTATAGTCCAGTGTTCCATCTGCTATTGCATTAAAATCTCCCATTAAACAGATATTTTGGTACTCCAATTCTACTATTTTTTAATGCAATTTTTGATAGAACTCTTCTTGTTTGTTATTAGGTGCATATATTGCTACTATCAATATCTGTTTTTGGTTTATCATTATTTCCACCATCAATATTCTTCCCTCTTCGTCTGCATAGATTTGTTTGGGATTCATTATTTCTTTAATATATAGAGCTATTCCTCTTTTCTTTTGTTGGGCTAATGCGCAATGAAGTTTCCCAATTTTCGGTTGCTCCAACAGTTTGTAGTATTGTTTCTTAATATGTGTTTCTTGGAGACAAATTATATCCATTTTTAATCTTTGTAGTCGTGTAAAAATTGTTTTCCTTTTTATAGGGGAGTTCAATCCATTTACATTTATTGTAAGAATCCCATTTTCCTTCTTCATCTCTTTCAATTATATATAGGTCTTAAACTTCTAGTTATTCTTATCTGTCTCTGTTCTCTTGGTCTTACCACTTCTTCTGTCTTTGTATTTTCAGTTTCTTCTTCTTCCCTTGGCTTGGCTGCTCCTTCCATTGTCGTTTCTTCCTGTCTCTTTGTTTCTCTCTCTTGACGGGGTTCCGAACTTTTCCCTTCCATGAAAGCTCTGTGGTTGTCATAGAACTCCATTGCCTTATGTGGTGTATCCAATCTGTATCTTTTCCCATCCTAATTAATTAAAATCCCTTCTGGAATCAGCCATCTGAAGTTCACTCCTTTTTCAGTTAATTTTCTAGTCAGGAATTGATATTCTCTTCATACCTCTCTTATTATCCTTGGAATATGTTTCAGAACTACTATCTCTTTTTCTTTATATCGCAAAGGATCATCTCTCACTCTTCTCAAAATATCATCCCTTATGGATCTTTTGACAAATCTAACATGTACCTCTCTGAGGACTTTATTTCTTCTCGCATAGCTTGAATTGACTCGGAATATTTGATCTAACTCTCCTTCCATTTCTTGTTTCCCGATTTCCAGTGCTTCAGCCAATAGCTCCGTTATCAAATCTGCAAGGTCCTCTTCTTTGTCCTCTATTATATTTTGAATTCTTAGGAAATAAGATGCCCTTTCCATTTCCATTACTGCAATTGAGTCTTCCATTTATTAATCTGTATCAGCTTTTGGTTCTCATCTTTCAGTTCTGTCAACTTTTGATCAGTCTCTAGTGACTTATCTTGTACTTTTTGGATTCTTTGTTCATTTTTTGTGACCATCTGTTTAAAGTTTTCTAGTTGAGAGTCTATGTTGTTAATTTTTTGGTTCATTTTATCAAGTTTGTCTTTTGTGTCCTCATGGTTTTTCCTTGTATCTTCCTTATGGGAGGAAATTGCTTCTTGAATCGCTTGTAATGTCGCTTGCATCTCCTTCTGGAAGTTGCTAGCTTTTTCTTGTTGGAGCATTGTTTCAATTGATCTCTGATACACCGGGCTTGCTGAGGCGGAGGATGGGGCTGAAGGCACTTTCTTACCAGTTTTACTTAGATTCGGAACACTCATTTTATTTCTACCCCCCAAACTCCTTTTTCAAACTCTAAGGCTTTTCCCCCACACCTGCCTTCAACCAAGCCATTAACAATATATTCAACACAATATATCTTTCAAGATTATCTTAAAAAATTCTTATAATCCTTATCTATAGTCTCAAGATCCATAAGTTCTCTCAGGAAAAAAGGTGAGCAAAAACAAACAAAAAGAAAGAAAAAAAATTATAGTCCACTTCTGAAGATAGAGCCCATTTCCAAAAACCGTTAGGACAGATCAAGTTAATAATCCATAGAAGAGGTTTTGAAGTGGGCCCTGACACTGACATCCCCTAAACTCCGCTGAAGATGTTACCTAGCCTGGTAATGAAACATTTGGAAACCAACCCACAAGCTCGGAGAACGAACCTTCACCCTCATCCTACACCTGAGCTACAGATATTCACCACTATTGCATTACAATATTTTATGTCAACATACTTGCTTCTGGATTTTATTCTCTCACCTGTTGTATACATGTTGTGTTATCTCCAAATGCTCAAACCTACAGCCAGGTCAGGCATTTTCTGCAATATTTTGAAGCTTGCATGACCCAGCCTTCTGTGTAATAAATGTGCATGCCCATTATGCTTTGGTTCATTAGAAAAGATTGTCTGTGCACTGCCACCAGTTTCCTAGTGGTTCAAAACATATAAATTGTTCTGTTTCAAACATTGTTCACACACCTTGTTATTCTTTATGATCTTGCATGTACCTTTTGCAAAAACTACTTCATACCCTTCATTGTCTAAGCAAGACACACTCAACAAATTGTGATCTATATCTGGTACACATAAAACCTTAACAAATGACTTACCAATACATGGTACATATACTGTTCCTTGCCCCTATACAAAAGAATGATTATCATTTACCAGGCTTACATATTCCTGGGCAGTTGGTCCCAGACTGGGAAAAAGTTTTGGGTTATTTACAATATGCTCACTTGCCCCACTGTCCAACAACCAAATGTCTGTGTGCCTTCCTTCTTCCATCATTGTGCTGTCTCTCTCCTGTTTGTAACTTTTAATCATCTTACTGGGCAATTTCTCTGGATATGTAGAGTGGATCCACATGCAAAGCAGCATTTCACTACACAGACTTTCTCTCACACACACCATGCACATGCATTAGCTGACTATCTTCCAAGCACAAAATTATGCTGGCTAGTGCTTTTTCATTTTGCTTTTTCTCTTCCTCATCGAGATCTGCTGGAGGATTGCTTACAATTGTCCACAAATCCTCCCTCTGCAGAAACATTTCACTTTTGAAGCTCCATGAGACATAATTTGTCTCATTAAGATGAACCAAAGGAAATCCTCCTCCCATTCCTGTAACAGATTACATTGTGCTGTTTACACAGGTCAATTGTCCTCAACCTTTCTTGGGCTCTCGAAAGATCATTCACCGTCTCATCGGCCTGTCCTTACGGTTCAGAGCAATTTACTACTGGTGCTGCAGGATGTATCTGGGCCCATAACCTGTTAATGGATTGTGCAGCAGCTGTCCAGATAAAGTCAGAGACACTAACACAAACTTGTGGGTTTGTGGGTTAGACAGCATCACCACCAGATGGATTCGTAGCTGGCTGACCGGCCGTACTCAGCGTGTGGTCCTCAATGGAACTGCATCTACATGGAGGGAAGTGTGTAGTGGGGTGCCCCAGGGCTCTGTTCTAGGCCCAGTGCTCTTCAACATCTTCATCAACGATTTGGACAAGGGGATAGATGGGGAACTCATCAAATTTGCAGACGACACCAAGCTGGCAGGAATAGCCAACAGTCCAGAAGATAGGCTTAAGATACAGGAGGATCTGGACAGACTTGAACACTGGGCACTATCTAACAAAATGAAATTCAATGGTGAAAAAAGTAAGGTTCTACATTTAGGCAAGAAAAACCAAATGTACAGGTATAGTATAGGTGGTACCTTGCTCAATAGTAGTAACTGTGAGAGGGATCTCGGAGTCCTAGTGGACAATCACTTAAATATGAGCCAGCAGTGTGCTGCAGCTGCCAAAAAAGCTAACACAGTGCTAGGCTGCATTAACAGAGGGATAGAATCAAGATCACGTGAAATATTAATACCACTTTACAATGCCTTGGTAAGGCCACACTTGGAATACTGCATCCAGTTTTGGTCACCACGATGTAAAAAAGATGTTGAGACTCTAGAAAGAGTACAGAGAAGAGCAACAAGGATGATTAGGGGACTGGAGGCTAAAACATATAAGGAACGGTTGCTGGAATTGGGTATGTCTATTACTATTATCATTATCATTATTATTATTATTATTATTATTATTATTATTATTATTATTATTATTATTATTATTATTATTATTATTATTATTATATTATTATTATTATTATTATTATTATTATTAAAATATATTTAGAATTCAAACTTACAGCAGTCTTTGTCATCATCCAGAAAAAAACACAAGATAATCAGGAACACAGGAATATTAGGAGGCAAGCTAAGCAGTATACAGAACACATGGCAGAAGAGAGAAAACAAGAGAAACTCCCGTTTCATACTTACAGCAACCAATCATAGCGTAGATTGCATCATGCATGAATCAGCGCTCTGTAACTAACCACCTACAACTGTATGGTCTGGCCTATTGTACACCTTACTGTTCCAGCTACTTCCTTTTCTGCTTGAAGGGATTTTATTATGCTTATGATTTTATTATGCTTAAGTTTGATATTAATAGTATTGATATTAGTAGTGATATTTTGTAATCATTTTTATATATATATATATGTTATGTCCTGGGACTGCTGAATGACTCAGCAGGCTCAGGAGGCTGCAGAAGGCCCGGGCAATCCACGTGGTTGCCCGGGACCAGACAGGCTGTCTCCAGCCTTGTGCGCATGCGCAAGGCGGGAGACTAGCCTTGCATTGATTGGTTGATGCTGTCCCTTGCAAGGGGCTATAAAAGGCCCTGGCGCCATTTTGTCTCCTGTTCTGTTCGTGATTTCAATAAAGACTTGTGTTTGTTACTCCTGCCTCGCCTCGATGTCTTTTCGGCTGAAACAGAACATTGGCGACAAAGGTAGGATCCGCTGCAAGAAGAAACAGGAGAAGCTAGGCTGACTTACCAAAGGAGGCCTGAAGCGCTGAGAAGTTCAGCGTCCGGTGGAAGCGATTGCCTGCCAGTACGAAGACGCTGGAGGTGAGCTCGGCTTCAAGGGACCCCTTCTCATTCCTTGCAGCGAGAGGCATCAAAGAGGTTACAGGCTGTAAAGATGTCAAAGGTGGGCCGTCTGTCAGATTTCGACATGTCTCACCCTGAGCGCTGGAGTTCTTATGTGGCTCGGGTGGAGAATTACTTTAGAGTTAATAAGATCCAGGAAGACGGCCTCAAAGCTGCTACGTTGCTGTGTGTCTGTGGGCAAGAGACTTTTGACATTGCAGAAAATCTTGTAGCCCCAGCACCATTGGAATCAATTGCATACACCGATTTGAAGAGGATGCTGCGTGGGCACTTCGAACCCAAGCTATCAGTAATTGCTTGGAGGCATGCATTTGAGCAGAGAGATCAAAGGCCTGGTGAGTCTGCCGCGGACTTTGTTGCTGCCTTAAGACAAGCAGCTAGGCAGTGTGCTTTCACGGATCTGGAAGAGAGACGCCGGGATCGATTGGTTTGCGGACTGCGAAGTCGTGAGCTACAACAGAAACTTTTTGCAAAGGAAGATGTATCGTTCCAAGATGCTCTGAGAGAGATTGCAGCTGAAGAAGCAGCAGGCGGCGCTGTGAAGGCCCTGCGGCTCGTCCGGAACCCCCCAGCGGCGGTCTCAATCCATCAAGATGTTGCTCGAGAGGCATCCGAATCGGATCTGGAGGAAGAGGTGGACAGGCTTCAACAGGCTGAAGTGAAGAAGCCTCAAGGGCACAGAGAAAGAGCGGCAGCATCCCTTTGGTGTTTCGGCTGTGGAGGACGCCACAAGCGAGCTGATTGCCGGTTTCGCTCCGCTACCTACCGGGCATGTGGCAGGCAAGGCCACATTGCATCCGTCTGTTTGGGTCGCCAGAAGGAATGGTCTACAGTAGAATTGCCTCTGAAAGGTACCAAGGTCCCCAGCCAAAATAGGGTGGGCTTCTGCGTGTCCCGTAGGGGCATTTTCAAAACGGGTTCACAGGCCTCTAAAAAAGAAACTTCGCCTTGACGTGAAGTTGCAAGGGGTTCCCTTGTCGATGGAGCTGGACACCGGGTCCGCTCTATCAATCATCTCCTTAGACACCTTTAATAAGGTTTGCCACAGAAGTGGCCTTCGAGTCAAACTCAGGCCTTCAAATTTAATCCTCACTGACTTTCAAAATTCGAGGGTCAGCGTGAAGGGGGAGGCCACAGTCAGAGTGCAGCGTAAGAGTTTTCAAGGACTGCTAGACGTGGTGGTAGTTGGGGGTGATCGCACGAGTCTTATAGGACTCGATTGGTTCGAGGCCCTTGGGATCCAAGTGACTGGGCTGCACAATCTGCAAACATCAGGCCTTGCAGATGTTTGCAAGGAGTTTGCGGATGTGTTCAGTGCAGAGCTTGGTTCGTACAAGGGGCCTCCCATTGCCTTACGTTTGGACCCAGCCATCACACCCATTAGAATCAAGCCCAGAAGGGTACCTTTTGCCTTGAAAAGCAAAATAGATGCAGAGCTGGACAAGCTGATCCAGCAAGGCATTTTTAGAGCCTGTGGACTCTAGTCCATGGGAAACCCCTATAGTCACGCCACTGAAAGCCAATGCAGAGGTCCGGATTTGTGCGGACTATAAATGTACACTTAATCGAGCATTGCAGCAGCATGCCTATCCGGTGCCAGTGGTGAGCCACATTTTGGCCTCCCTCAAGGGGGGGTGGATCTTTGCAAAGCTGGATTTGGCTCAGGCCTATCAACAGTTACCTGTTGATGAGGCAATGGCTGAGGCCCAAACAATTGTGACGCACCGGGGAGCCTTTAAGGTAAAAAGGCTGCAGTTTGGGGTTAATGTAGCCCCTGGCATATTCCAAAGTGTGATGGAGCGAATGCTCCATGGTATTCTGGGGGTCTGTCCCTATTTTGATGATGTCCTCATCGCTGGGGAGTCATCTGTGAACTTAGCTGAAAGGCTGAGAGCTGTTTTGCTGCGTTTCCGCCAAGCAGGGCTGAAGCTGAAGCAAAACAAGTGTAAAATTGGAGTCACCTCCACTGAGTTCTTGGGATTCCGTATTGATGCTGAAGGCATCCATCCTTCGGAATCCAAGCTTCAAGCGATTCAGCAGGCCCCAAGCCCCCAGTCGAAGAGTGAGCTTCAAGCCTTCCTGGGGCTGTTAAATTTTTACCATTCATTCCTTCCCCACAAGGCTGCAGTGGCTGAGCCGTTACACCGGCTCTTGGACAAACAGGCTCCATGGAAATGGACAGAGGTCCATGAAAGGAGCTTCACAGAGGTCAAGGCCTTGCTCTCTTCAAATGCGGTATTAGCCCATTTTAATGAGCAATTGCCTGTGTGCATAGCCTGTGATGCATCCCCTTATGGGGTTGGGGCTGTGCTGAGCCATCTCAAGGCTGATGGGACACAAGTCCCTGTGGCCTACTACTCTAGGACTCTCTCATCTGCAGAGCGTAATTATGCACAGATTGATAGGGAAGCTTTGGCAATAGTGGCTGGAATAAAGAAATTCCATGATTTCTTGTATGGCCGCCATTTCACGGTTTACACAGACCATAAACCTTTGCTGGGTTTGTTTACAACAACAAAACAAACCCCACACATTATATCTCCTAGAATGCTGAGATGGTCAATTTTCTTGTCAGCATATGACTACACCCTGGTTCACAAACCAGGTAAAGAAATGGGCCATGCAGATGGTCTCAGCAGATTACCTCTACAGCAGATAGAGGCAGATCCTGCTCCTGCTCTTCACATTCTTTCCATTCAGGAATTGCCTGAATCTCCCCTCAATGCTAGGGACGTGGCTGCAGAAACTGCCACTGATCACACGCTTACACGCGTGCTGACATGGGTGTTGTCAGGATGGCCTGACACGTGCCCGGGTGCAGAATTCCAAGGGTTCTGGCAAAGGAAGCACGAGCTTTCTACTTTCAAGGGGTGTCTCCTGTGGGGTAGCCGGGTAGTCATCCCGGCCTCATTGAGGACTAGAGTCTTGCTCTCTCTGCATGAGGGACATCCGGGAATAGTCCGGATGAAGGCGCTAGCACGTAGCCACCTCTGGTGGCCTGGGCTCGATAAAGGGATCGAGGCCCAGGTGCATGGGTGCCAAGTCTGCCAACAGTCAAGGCCAGAAATGCCCCAGGCCCCTGTACATAGGTGGGAGGAGACACATACACCATGGTCGAGGGTACACATCGACTACGCTGGGCCCTTTCAGGGGCAATTCTTCCTTCTCCTCGTGGATACCCATTCCAAGTGGCTAGAGGTTGTTCCTGTTTCCTCCACTACTACTGCCAGGACCATCCAGGTGCTGAGAGGCATCTTCGCCTCACATGGTCTTCCAGATGTCCTTGTCTCAGACAATGGACCCCAATTCACATCTTCTGAGTTTCAGGGTTTCCTTCAAGCCAACATGATCCGGCATGCCACATCTGCACCGTTTCATCCAGCTTCCAACGGTCAAGCTGAGTGTATGGTGCGTACTACCAAAGATGCTTTAAAGAGAATCACTCATGGAAACTGGTATCACAGGTTAGCTGACTTTCTTCTTTGTTACCGCACCACACCTTGCACTGCCACTAGGAAAAGCCCAGCTGAACTCCGCTGGGGTCGCAGACTCATCACTAAGCTGGACAGGTTGCACCCTGACCGGGTGGCTTCACAGGTGTCACAGCCGCGGGCACCTAGGAGACTACAGGTGGGCGGTCTGGTCTGGGCAAGGAACTATGGACCTGGACATTTCTGGGTGACAGCAGTGGTATGCAAGTTCTCTGGGCCACTGTCATACGAAGTGGCCTTGGATGATGGTCGTGTGATCAGACGTCACATTGACCAACTGCGCTGGAGGCTTTCCAGCCACTCTTCTGCCCCTGGCTCTGCTCTGGGGGGGGGGGAGGAGGACCACAATTACGATCGTGGACCACAGTCTGTCCGCCAAGGTGGACCTTCAAATGTTCCTGCACATGTTCCTGAAGGGGTTTTTGCCATGGAGGCAGCTCCTGACTCTGGCACAGGCACCAGGTCGATGGGACATGGCAGTCAATCAGTTTCTCAGGCCACTCCAGCTGCTGGTCTTGGGCTTGAAGGGCAGTGTTCCCAAGGGGGGTCCATTGTGGATTTGGGGAATTCCACCCCACCACTGGACTTGGGGAATTCCACCACACCAAGGAACTCTGGTTTGGGTTTAGCGGATCCAGCCAGTCAGCAGTCTGGAGGGTTGCCTGGGTCTTGGGGGCATCAAAGTCCTGGCTTGCCTAGCCCAACAGGCAAGATGGCACGCCAGGCACCAACGCTGGCTCCAAGAAGGTCAGAGAGGGCCAAAGGTCCACCCAAGCATCTAAAGGACTATGTGAGGTTCCTGTCAAGTACTAGGGAGGCTTACTAGTTCTCTAGAACTCTGGACACTCATAGAAGGGTGTTCTATTGATAACCTGAAACAATATGAGGTATAAGGGTCTGCCTGTGTGCAGGCATAATTGTGTTAGAATTAATAACATGATAATTGAACAAAAACATGTATATGTAGGTTGCTTTAAAACTATAAGTATTCACTTATTGTTTTATCCAAGGGGGGAGGGGTGTTATGTCCTGGGACTGCTGAATGACTCAGCAGGCTCAGGAGGCTGCAGAAGGCCCGGGCAATCCACATGGTTGCCCGGGACCAGACAGGCTGTCTCCAGCCTTGTGCGCATGCGCAAGGCGGGAGACTAGCCTTGCATTGATTGGTTGATGCTGTCCCTTGCAAGGGGCTATAAAAGGCCCTGGCGCCATTTTGTCTCCTGTTCTGTTCGTGATCTCAATAAAGATTTGTGTTTGTTACTCCTGCCTCGCCTCGATGTCTTTTCAGCTGAAACAGAACAATATATATCTTTGTTTATGTGTAAGTAACTTTGTAGGTGCCTTATATTGGGAAATTATTTATATAAAAGCAAATGTCTCATACTCTATATACAGGTGATTGCTTACATAAAAGGAGCAAAATAAAATTCAATGGTCCAGAAAATAGTGAGGGGGAAGGTGAGCTAGCCTGGATTGATGTGTATGAGTCACCACCTTGAAATTTGTTTTTCTGTACCTTCTTGCTCCTGATACCGAGACTTAAGCCTCTTTGTTCTGAAGGGGTATAAAAAGTGGAAGAAATCTTTTCTGTGTGTGCCTTCATCCCTTTAAACAGCCACGAAAGGGGAGGACACCCGACTCTGTTTTGATCAAAATAAAAGTCGTTTGCTTGCTGAAACCTCAGCTCAGGAGTTTCTTTGGCTTTTTAAAATTCCTGAGTAGCCCAGAGAAGTTTGTGAGGTTAAGAGGAGAACCTTACATGCTCGGTAGGATCCGTGTCCGAGGAACCTGAATGCCCGAATTCAACAAGGTTTCATGCTTCTCCACTGATGGGAGAAATTACAACAGGTGCCTTGGTGAGTAGAGAAGTTTTTGTAATCCTGGAATAAGACGGGGGGTTGATCTCCCTGACCAGCCTTTACATGAAGGGGCCAAGAAAGTGTCTTGTAATACAGGAATGGGGAATCGTCAGAGTAATTTAGAGAAGGAAATTAAGCTAAAATGTACTCCTTTGAAACTAAAATGTACTCCTTTGCAATGTGTTTTGAAAAATTGGGATGTTTTGAAACCTCAAGTGGCTGTTAAGTTTAACCCTGTCAGACAACATCTGGTGGTGTTTTGTGTTGATGTGTGGCAGTAAAAATAATCTTCAAGAAGGCAACGTTGAAAAACTTTGTAAACCTCCGGTTGGCTAGTTTATCTGATAACAACTAAAGCCACGGAAGAAAAGAAAAGAAAAGAAAAGAAAAGAAAAGAAAAGAAAAGAAAAGAAAAGAAAAGAAAAGAAAAGAAAAGAAAAGAAAAGAAAAGAAAAGAAAAGAAAAGAAAAGAAAAGAAAAATAAAATTCAAAGAACTGAAAGCAAGTTTTTTTTCTCTTTTTCCTTTAATCTGGCTCTTTGGACTATTCAATTCCCCTTTGTCAGACGTGAGGAGAGGAGGCTGCTAGTTTTCCCCTCCCCTTCACACCTGCAAAAGGCCCTAGGTTCAATATTCCTTTTAGTCCTTCCCCACTGTCTTTTGAAGTTGCTGGAAAAAAAATTGGAAGCAACCATAAATGTTCCCCTCCCTTTTAATTAAAAGGGAGGCCTGTTTTGGCCTCAAACCCCAAATTGATGTTTGTTTGTTTTTACATATTTGGCCATCCAGAACATTAAGCTTGGACTTGGAATGGTGAGAAAAATAAGAGATGGTTAAAGGGCCCTATAAAAACCACATGTTTGGTTGGAATCACCTCATGATTTTTCTTACTTCTTGCAGGACAAGCCACATGTCTAAAAAAAAAAATGTTGTCTTAATAGTATCTGTGTATATATGTCTGTCTGTGTTGTTCTGTGTTATTTCCAAGACTTGGAAGAGGGTCAAAACCCTCTGATAACAACAAACAAAAAGGCCTTATTTAAAAATAAATGGTTTGCCTGGAGAAAGTATGAAATGAAATATTTGTGTGTGAAATTGTTTATGCAAGCAGTTAGAATGGAAGTGAATTAGTGTTTGTCAGCCCTCAAACCCCCAGCCCCAGGCTGTGGAAGAAACAGTAAATTGCAGATTTTGTTGTTTTTGTTGTTGTTGTGAGAGAATTCATGGGAAATGCATGTGAAGGAGAGAAAACTATTTTCTTAGTGGTGAGATTTTTGTAAAATTTCTTTTTCTTTCTCCTGTCTCCTTTTTTCACTGGCTGTGCTACCTTAAGAGAGAGAGAGAGACAGAAAGGAAAGGGGGGGAGATCTGCTCGTTTTAACTATTTTTTTTCCTCTGCTTAGAATTTTGGTCTGAGGAAGGGGGGTGGATGTGAAATTTAATGCCCATTTGTGCAGTTTCAGCTTGCAATTTTTTTTCTGGAAAGAGGAGGCAGTAGTTGTTGAACAAAGGAAGTTTTAGTTGATCCATCAACCAAAAGAAATGACTCTGAATTGTTTTGCTTAGATTTGTAAATGTTTTAACCTACTTAATGGAAATTTGTTTCCATCTGAATGGAATCTGATTAAATTGGAATTTGACTAAAAATATATTAAAAGCAAAGAATTGATACTAGGGTTTGATACAAAACTTTAGCTTTTGCAATAGCCTAGTGGCTTATTTCAGTAATTCAGAATATCTTATTAAGCTTGTTTATTTTTTTGTGAAGTTAAAACCAAGAAGAAGTTGAGAAAAGTTTTGGGATTATAAATAGCTATGTTGTTTTGACTAAAGATTTGTATGCAAAACTGTTAGGAAAAGAGCTTATGTTAACAAACACAAGCAGAGTTTGGTGAGCGCTCCTTTGTCGGCTCTTTGTCGGCATTTCTTATCAAGTGTGGATAATTTTAAATCAGAAAGCCGAAAGGAGGTAAACACTTGTTCATAGATGAGTTTATGCCTTACGACAGGCTCTGAAGTTGTTAATAAGGGAGAAGGAGAATATATATATATACTGACTCCAAGTATGCTTTATGGAGTCTTGAATACTTTTGGAGAAAAGAAAAGTAAGAGGGTTGATTAATAGTAAAAGGGAAAGAGTTTGCTCATGTAAAGTTGATAGAAGATGTACTTGTGGAAGAAGAAAAGAAAGAAGTTAGTAAGTGGTGGAAGGGAAGGGAAGGAATGGATAATAGAAGGAAGAAGCAGGGCTTTTAAGTTGGTTTGCAATTGCATGCATTAAGCAGGGAGACTGCCATTAACGTGGTCAGCTCAAACATGTGATGGAAAGAGAGAAAAATGGAAAGTAGAAGAAAGTGGGAAGTGGATGTTACAAGATGGGAGACGGATGTTGAAAAGAAATAAAGAAAGAAAAGCAATAGCTAGGAAACAGAAGCAGCCACTAAATGGGGCGCAAGGGATGGTTGATACTTTTAAAAAACAAAATAAAACGAGTAACCAAAAAGCTCTACAACATTTAGTGGTGAGGCCATTTCAGTATAGGCCTCAACTGGAAAGCTGTCTTTGTCCCTTGAAATGATGTATGGGAGGCTTTTGTTACATGAAGGTTTAAGAATGTCAATGAAGAAGAGAAGAAAGTTACTCAGTATTTGCATAATCTGGCGCAGGTTTTGTCTTCTATCTCAGTACAGGCCCAGGCTGCCCTACCACCTGTCTCTGGCCATTGTTGTTCCTGGAGAGTGGGTTCAGGTGAAAAGAACTGTCACCTAGAAATACCAGTCCTGAGTGGTCCCAACCGTGCCAAGTCCTCCTGATCTAAGAAATCAAGGCGTGACTCCATCAAAAGTCCCATCATTCCCTCTCCAGTGACAAGTTCTGCAGCTGGACGGCCTGAAAATGAAATTTCAACCTGCCTCGCCTATTGAACTGTTTCCATCTAAGTAGGAGAAAAACCTCAATGGATTGGACTACCCTGGAAATCGTGTTCCTAGAACCTGGACTATGTATTGCAATATTTTTATTCTGCTATTGTTGTTTCCCTCGTACCTTCTTTGGTAGAAGGAAGGACCATGGGCCCAATACTTAAAGGAACAAAAGGGAGTTGTGTTTATAACAAGACTACGTATTCCACTTGCAAAGGGGCAATAGGGTCACTTGTTATGCTCCTGTCAATACAGTAAAGCTTTACCAACAACTTCAAATTTGGACATATGGAGGGACATACAGACATTACCTTTTGAGGAAGAATAACACGAGACTTATGGACAAGTGCCAGAATCTTCTTTGATGCATGTAAAGCTATTGACTATAATCAAGCTAAATGGACTAAGTGTGGAGACAGGCCTACTCATTAAACGCCAAATATGTTTGCACATCCTACCCAACCTGGCACAATCAAAGGATTCCTGCAACCCAGTGTGCTTCAAGATAACCAGACCAATGGATTTCTCAGCATCATTTGAACTAGCTATCAATTGAACCAGATACAAATATGGGTTCAAGTTGATTTTCATGAACTGGAAACCACAATTGAGATTC
Organism: Azemiops feae; assembly: GCA_023970755.1. NCBI lineage: Eukaryota > Metazoa > Chordata > Lepidosauria > Squamata > Viperidae > Azemiops > Azemiops feae. The sequence continues at coordinate 35,301 of JALGBA010004290.1, forward strand.
CCTCAGTATCAAAGAATCTTTTTATTGATCTGGCCCAAAAGAATTGTTTCATTTTTAAATGTGAAGCTTGAGAGATTCAATTGGAGAACATCACTTCTCATTTTAATTTGACTTGGAAAGAAAAGGACCATCCAACCAAATGGGCCCTCTATTTCATCATTGTGGCCCTAAATTGCATTATTAGACCCCAGTCATCATCATCATCATCATCATCATCATCATCATCATCATAATAATAACAACAACTTTGCAAAATACATCAAGAAACTGCAGCTTCCTGCAATAACTCCAGCAATGTTACAAAAAACTGCGCTACTTGGAACATCTTACATTTTAAGGAGGTACCTGGTTGACACCTAGGATGCTGGTAGCAACCCGTGTCAACCATCAGTGCCAGCCAATTTGAATGTTCAGTTGACTGAGGTTCATGTCTAATGAATAATAATAATAATAATAATAATAATAATAATAATAATAATAATAATAATAATAATAATAATAATAATAATAATAATAATAAAAGTTGGAAGGGACCTTGGAGGTCATCTAGTCCAACCCCCTGCTCAGGCAGGTAACCCTATACCATTTCAGACAAATGCTGTCCAGTCTCTTCTTGAAAAACTTCCAGTGTTGGAGCATTCACCGCTTCTGGAGGCAGGTTGTTCCACTGGTTAATTGTTCTAACTGTCAGGAAGTTTCTCCTTAGTTCTAGGTTGCTTCTCTCCTTGATTAGTTTCCATCCGTTGCTTCTTGTCCTGCCTTCAGGCGCTTTGGAGAATAGCTTGACTCCCTCTTCTTTGTGGCAGCCCCTGAGATATTGGAACACTGCTATCATGTCCCCCTCGTCCTTCTCTTCATTAAACTAGACATACCCAATTCCAGCAACCGTTCCTTATATGTTTTAGCCTCCAGTCCCCTAATCATCTTTGTTGCTCTTCTCTGTACTCTTTCTAGAGTCTCAACATCTTTTTTACATCATGGTGACCAAAACTGGATGCAGTATTCCAAGTGTGGCTTTACCAAGGCATTGTAAAGTGGTATTAACACTTTACGTGATCTTGATTCTATCCCTCTATTAATGCAGCCTAGCACTGTGTTGGCTTTTTGGGCAGCTGCAGCACACTGCTGGCTCATATTTAAGTGATTGTCCACTAGGACTCCAAGATCCCTCTCACAGTTACTACATATAAAGAATATGTCAAAGAAATCACTGACAGAATACGAAAGTTGGCTCATGTCCCTGTCCAGACATGGACAGGAGCACTGGATGTTGGAGGATGGTTTTTGGGAATGTTTGATAATTGGAAAAGGATACTGTTCATTGTGGTCTTGGCCTTAGGAGGGTTGTTGTGTTTACCATGCCTTATCCCGTTTGTTCAGAGAATTGTTAGATCCACTATATCCGGACTAACTTTTGCTGCCACTCCTATCTATAACGATAAACCAGCTAAAGCAATGATTTTAAGACCTTTACCTTTTGACTACACTCCCCTCTTCAAGAGTCCCTAAGCCTATTCGGCTTTTATATTAAAAAGGGAGGATTGAAGGGATTTTATTATGCTTATGATTTTATTATGCTTATGCTTGATATTAGTAGTATTGATATTAGTAGTGATATTTTGTAATCATTTTATATATATATATCTTTGTTTATGTGTAAGTAGCTTTGTAGGTTCCTTATATTGGGAAATTATTTATATAAAAGCAAATGTTTCATACTCTATATACAGGTGATTGCTTACATAAAAGGAGCAAAATAAAATTCAATGGTCCAGGAAATAGGAGGGGGAAGGTGAGCTAGCCTGGATTGATGTGTATGAGTCACCACCTTGGAATTTGTTTTTCTGTACCTTCTTGCTCCTGATACAGAGACTTGAGCCTCTTTGTTCTGAAGGGGTATAAAAAGTAGAAGAAATCTTTTCTGTGTGTGCCTTCATCCCTTTAAACAGCCACGAAAGGGGAGGAGGACACCCGACTCTGTTTTGATCAAAATAAAAGTTGTTTGCTTGCTGAAACCTCGGCTCAGGAGTTTCTTTGGCTTTTTAAAATTCCTGAGTAGCCCAGAGAAGTTTGTGAGGTTAAGAGGAGAACCTTACATGCTCAAATTGGATCACTTTGTTTCTTTCCATATCCTGCTGCATTCTTAGATTTGCAAAATGTTCAAAATGTGAACATCCTTGTTGAAGAAACAGTAAAATCAGCTGGAAGGTACAAATATTGTGAGCCAGCCCTCACAATGGCTTGCTTACCTTGCGAAGATCTGCAGAGCTCAGGAGGTGGGGGAAAGGAAGGAGAGCAGCCTCTCTTGCTGGGCCACATGGGAGAATTCCAGTGGCATCTTTTCCCATCCTCAGTGCACGTTTTGAAACCTGAGCTGCTGTAATTCTTGGCAAAGGAGCCCTTACCCCTCACTCTTCATCACTTCTTTATCTCTTAACTCTGCATTGTTTGTTCTTCGTGTGGGCAGAGGCAGCTTAGGTGGATGGAAAAAGCCTTTCAGTGCATGTTTTGAAAGCTGAGCTGTCCTGCCCACACAAAGAACAAACAGTGCAGAGTTAAGAGGTAAAGATGTGATGAAGAGTGAGGGGGAAGAGCTCCTTTGCCGAGAATTACAGCAGCTCAGGTTTCAAAATGCGCACTGAGGATGAAAAAAGGAAAAAGACACCACTGGAATTCTCCCACGTGGCCCAGCAAGAGAGGCCTGCTCTCCTTCCTTTCCCCCACCTCCTGAGCTCTGCAGATCTTCACAAGGTAAGCGAGCCATTGTGAAGGCTGGAGGAGGACTGTGTGGAATCTGGTTGGGAGAAAAGGAGGCCCAGTGCCTTTGGGAACCCAGCAGGGCAGGATGTGTGTGTGTGTGGGGGGGAATACCGTGTTTCCCCGAAAGTAAGGCCTACCCTTCCCTCAGCACTCCTCCAGGGCAGGTATAAGAGAACACCAATAGCAGAATGGGTATGTATATGTGGTAAAGGAGAAGTCGAAGACATCTCACATGTTTTATTGTACTGTGAGTTATACCGAGTTTATAGGTCAGCATATATTCTTCCCTTATTAGAGAGATTGCCAGGGAGGGCAGACAATTTTTATGTAGGCTTTCTCCTCCAGGACTCAAACCCTTCTATCACGCATGCAGTGGCAAAATACTGTGTTGCAGCAATGTCCACAAGAAAAAAATTGGTTACAGATTTATAGCCGTCAACTTGTGCCAATTTTTTGGAGATATTTCTAATAATTTTTGGAACATTACATTTACTCACACACTTATCGGCTTTCCACTCACATAAACTAGGGAGTGACCCTAACATTTTGAGAACATGTATTTTTTTAACAGGGATGTTATTATTTATTATTAATGTCAGTACTATTTTTATTTTATATTTTTCTTAATATATTGTAAAAAGTGATGTCTATTGCTGGTCTATGACCGTAATAAAGTTATTATTATTATTATTATTATTATTATTATTATTATTATTATTATTATTATTAAGGCCTACCCTGAAAATAAGCCCTAGCTTGATTTTTGGGGGTGGGCCTAATATAAGCCCTACCCCAAAAATAGTTTTGGGGCGAGGCACACACCGAAAAAATCAGATGGGGGTGGGAGGGTGGAGCTGCCCCATGCACCCCGCACCCACTTACCTTGCAGCCCAGCTCTTCTTCTGTGACATCTTCTGCAGCCAGGCCTGCATTTCGCAGTCACAGGCCTTTCCAGAAGGCCACTGCAGCCGAGAACCGAGCTATGGATTGAATCCATAGCTCAGGACTCAGCTGCATAGGCCTTCTGGAAAGGCCTGACTGCAAAATGCAGGTTGAAATGCAGCTGCAGAATGAAGCTGCTCCTTCAGTCAGAAGAAGTGGACCGGCTGGGCTGGGCTGTCGGTGCCTGAGGTGAGTATAAAACACACACACACACCCCGAAAATAAGACCTGGTGCCTCTTTTGGAGGCAAAAGAAAAATAAGATCCGGTCTTATTTTCGGGGAAACACGGTAGATAGGTAGGTGTGCTGCAGTGCCTCTGTGGTTGGTCATAAGGGTGAATGACCACATGAGTTCTATAGAATTTGTAACTTTGTAACAGGGTTGTATATAGCTTGGGGGGGGGGGTCTGTTGTAACTTTGAATGGTCACTAAATGAACTGTCGTACCTTGAGGATTACCTGTACTTATATTAGGCTAAGTCAAAGGGCACAAGAACTTGTACCTTCCACATTTTTGCAAATTTTTAATTGTTTTAGTAAGAACAGTTTTTAAACTTTTGAAGTGATACAGAAATTCATTTGTTCAAATAATGATGCAAGTTAATGCTTAGCAAAGTTGGGTCAGAGAAGGAAATATCTCAAGATTTTGCATAGCAGAAAAGAGTTGGAAAAGGAAGCTAGATTGCTTATTCCTACTCATTTCCATGCTACTGATTACTCAAAACTATTCCATTACACTAAATTTTACATGTTGAGGGAGATGAGTTAAGCAATGCTTCTAATCAGTGAACTATAATTCTGTTCAAACAAAGGAGCTTGGCTGTAGACTTCCAATGTCAAGATATGGAAGATGGGAAAGAAGGACTCCCTCCATACATAGAATTTGTAAATATTTAATGAGAACTTATATGTCAGCCCAATCTGTTTTAAAGACAAGAATGTAAAAGAAGCATAAGTGACTGCTTTCTTGACTGCTTCATAGAATCATTGATTCTATGTCTATGTCTTGTATAATTTTGAGTCTTGTATAATTTTGAATAGCCCTTATAAAGCGACACATATTCATGCAGTGTTCTAGATCAGAGGTCCCCAACCTTTTGGGCACCAGGGACCGGTTACGTGGAGAGAGGTTTTTCCGTGGATGGGAGGGGGCGTGGTTTTGTGTGTTGCCTGCATCCTGTGGATGGGGCTTTCCTTGTTTGTGCGGACCGGTTGCTGGCATGCCGCAGACCGGTACTGGTCCACGGACCAGGGGTTGGGGACCCCTGTTCTAGATCCACTGTAACCTCATGTAATTAATATTTACTTCTTGGACTCATCACTTAAAATTATTGCACAAGGATGAAACAGGAAAGATAACATTTTCCTTTAAAAGGGTCCTTTTTACAATACTTTTTAAAACATTCCAGCTAGAGTTTCTACTACCTGTAGAAATGATCTTTGTAGCAGTAAAATGTAAATTTTAACTGTACTTTAAAGTTTTAAAGTAAAACTTTAATGTGCTCATCTTGCCAATACCATTTTGTGACTATTACGGGTTTGTGGTTGTTAAGACAAACAAGTCTTTTCAACTTAGTTCAAGAACTGCAATTCACCCATCAACTCCAGAGAATGTTTTCATTTATACTGTTATGTATAACACTAATTTTAATATTTTAAAATGGTAAAATGTCTTACAAAATGCAGTATGGATAATAGATTGTTATATAATATTGTAATAATTGAATAATGCATTCCTTTGTAGTCATGGACAGTTCTCATTGGATCTTTACCAGTTAGGTTTGGGGAACCAGGGTCTTGCTTCTTAGGGACAAAGAAGGTAGGCACTGAGGCTGGTGACTTTGATGGTCTAATAAAGCCTTTTTGCACATTAGAATCCAAATACTGCTTCAGAATTGACAGCTCCTTAGCTGACATGGGATATTGCCTCTTAGCTGAGAAGTTAGCCCCCCAGGATCAATTCAGTTGCACAGTTGCAGGTGTGCTGTCTCACACACACACACACCACAGGTGAAGTGAGAAGTCTTTTTTGAGCAATACAAGCCCACGTTTGTAATTCCCAGCAGTTACTAGAGTCTGCACATCCCCCAATGACTCTGAATGGTGGCTCCAGAGAGCTAACAGTAGGAAACAGTCCCCTGTTCAGCCAAGCCCCCCCCCCAAAGTCTAAGGATAATTCCACTCACTAGGCAAGTCCAAGGGAAAGCCAAAAACCAGCTCCTTCAACAAGGTCAGATAAAATCCACAAGTCCAGAGTAAATCTGCAAGGCAAGGCACAGTCCAAGGTCTGAGATTGCAAGTTCAAGGCGAGAATCCACATGATGCAGGAATATGCAGCAAGGCAACCAAACACGTTATTCCAATGTCGTTTCCCTTCTTTGGCTGGTTTAAATAGCCAATGCCAGTGCAGCCCATCACAAGGAGTGAGGCTCCCACCTCGCAAGTAGTTGGGCAGACTGGCATTGCTCCTGTCTCCTCTTGGCCCTGCGTGCTCACGGATCGGGAGGAGGGGGTAGCTCCTCCTCCTCAGCAACACTGGCCGCTGGCAGCTGTGCTCACTCCCTGCCTGAAGCCTCAGGGCTAACCTGTTGCAGCTGCATCTCTATTGACCCACACTCAGACTGCAGCTCATCCCGTTGCACCAGCTGTGACTGCTCCGTTGAGCTGGAGCCTGCTGTTTCCTGATCAGAACCTCCAGTCACCCCTGGACTCCCTGCCACGTCTTCCCCGGAGGTGCCAGGGACCAGCTCCTCCTCCTCCTCCTCCTCCTCCTCCAAACTAGCATCCGAGGAGGCATCCGGAGAAAGCATGTCCAGGGAGACCATCACAGAAGGGGAAGGACTGATGCCTCCTCTTCCCAAAAAAAGTCTGCAAAGTCTGTGTATTTAGCTAGCAAATTTGCCTCTTCACCATTGGGGTTTTCTGTTGCCTCTTGCAATGGGGGCCGTTGCTTGCACATGAAGTTAGCAAGCTGGAGTGGGAAAAGACTAGTTTATTACAGGGTTGTGAAGCTTCAGCCTGTAGGAGATGACCAGGCAGAGCCCAAAGGTAGGGTCAAACACATCTTCAGTTTGGAGTCTCTACACTCCCACAAGAGATCTAACTCCCCCCCCCCGGAATTCCATTGTCTCTTATGTCAAGGTAATGATTTAACAGCTAACCAGCTTATGTAATGTAAGATTTAATGATGGGAATGACTCAGCAGGGTCTGTGTCCCTTTAAGAGCCTTTGTATAAAGGGAAGGTTCCATTGCTGTGTTCTCTTTCTTCTGTATTCCTGCTGTAACTGCTGTGTGTTGGAGCCTGCTGTATTAGCACGTGTATGTATATTGTTCCTGGTGTATGATATTGTAGATAGTGTAATATAAACCACCATTTAATATAGACCACTGTTTACTGTGTTTACTCCTGGGTTATCTCAGTGCAATAAGACTGTGCATGCTCTGATATCTTATCTACTGCCAATTTGCCTTGACCATTAGTAGATCAGATTCTTGTTTATAGGTAGCATGTAATAAACTTTTAGTGCTTTGAAGTCAACTCCTCTTCCTGGTAACTTGCACCTGACAATCCATGCTGATCCTAATACAACTGGGATGTGAAGGTGCGTGACCTAATGGGACAACAGTTCTGTATGCTTTGCTATTGTTAGTTGCAGGGGGACTGTAGCCAGTGTAATTGGACCTGTTCTTAAGGGTTGACTGTTTATCATTTCGACTTGCACAGGAGTAGCAAGGCTTACTGTAGGGATTGCCATGTTTCAACTGTTGCCAATTCTATAAAATTAGCAGTTGCTCCAGAATCCACTAAAGCTGTGAGCGTTTCTTCATGCCCATGGGGTAAAGTTAAAGTAACAGAAATTCTCAGATTCAGATGGAGTTGAGTCCTATTTAGTGATTGAATAGCCCCTCCTGTGTGCTCTTGTGAGAGGGGCTATTGTCATTTCTCTGGGCCTGTACTCTGTGCTCAGGATGGCGTTCTTCCATACCCTGGCCGGACAGTTTTTCGCCTCTTCTGGGGGCTTTGGCCAAGCAGGTTCTTACCATATGCCCAGGTTCTTCACAGTAAAAGCAGAATGCTAAATTTCTGTGTCTCTGTCTTTCTTCAGCAGCTGCTGTTCTCCTTGCCACCCCTATTTGCATGTGTTTCTCCTCCCCTTACTTGGTCCCTGCTGGCATGAGTGGGGAGAAGGCTGTATAGAAAGACTTTGAGCTTGACTCTTTCTGCTGCCTGAACCCGCACTGAATTTCTTCCAGGCATGAGTCGATGATCACACAAAGCTGACAAAGCTGGTTCAAATTCTGGGAAACTCCTTATCTTATCAGTTCAGCACTGATTTGAGTATTTAGTCCTAGTCTTAACTGAGCAATGGGGGCTGCTTCATTCCAATCCAGGTCTGCTGCTACTAACTCAACTATCTACAGTCTTACCCTTGTGTTACTCTGTTTAAGCTGGTGGATCCAGTGGGTAGCTGTCAGTCCTCTTATTGGATCTCTGAAATGAGCTCTGAAGTTGTCCATGAAGTTCTGATAATTATCCATAATTGGGTCATTGTTTTTGATTATTGGGAGTGCCCATTGAGCCGCTGATGCTGTTAATAGACTCAACACAAAGGATACCCTTGAGCAGTCAGTTGGGAATTCTGCTGCTCAGGTTCCCATAAACAACTCACACTGTGCTATGAAGGTTTTCATTTTCTTTGATTCTCCTCCAAATCTTTCTGGTAAAGTGCCATGGCTTCTCTGCAACACTGGTTGCACCACTGGAGCTGCTGGTGGGGGCCAGAGCAATCGGGGCCGCTGTAAGTACTAAACTTTGCATCTGTTGCACTAGCTGAAATATTGTTACTGTCAAATTGCACACTTCATTGTCTCCTCCATCCTGACGCCATAGCATAGTATCCATTACTCCTTGGTCTGCTGCTGCTCCTGCTTGGGGGTCAGTTGCCATCCTGGTAGTTGTAGTTGCTCTCTGGGAGAAAAGTTGATGAGTCTGAGAAGATTGTCAGGTACAAACAACCAGACCCAAATGTGAAGAGTTTAATTAGCTGTTTTATTGCTCAAGCATATACACAGGAATGTTCTCAGACTGATGGTTTGCACCTGGGTGAGACTAGATAAGGTTCAGTGGCATTCAAGAGGGGGGGTTCGGACTTCACCCTCTTGTGCCCATGTAGGTACAGTAGTGGCCAAAATTGTGGAAACCTTTTGGGAAAAGTGTACATTTGAGGTTTGATGGCTAATAACACCACTTTTTTTTGGAGTAGTATCATAAACTTATATATCAATGGAAAAATAATTTAATCAAGAATGTAATGCAATAACTTTTATGAAGGATTTGCTATTAGAATAGCAGTTATAAAGAAGAAAAGTGAAATACGTAGAAAAAACGAGATATACCAAAATTATCACCATAGAAAAAACGAGATATACAAAAATTATCACCATAGAAAAAACGAGATATACAAAAATTATCACCATGTCAGTTAATACTTAGTTGAGTAACCTTTAGCATGAATTACGGCCTTACAACGTCTTCCCATGGAGTGAACCAAGTCCTTTAGTTCTGCAGCTGTTATAATGTGAAACCAAGATTGAATGATTGCTTCTATTAACTGGGTTTTATTGCTGGGTCGCTTCTGACTAACAAGTTTCTTTAGTCAGCTCCATAGATTTTCAATTGGGTTAAGGTCTGGGCTATTCCCAGGCCATTCCAGCAGTGGAATATGATTATCTTGAAACCACTTTTTGCACACAGCAGCAACATGACATGAAGCTGAATCCTGTTGAAATATAAATGCTTCATTGTCTTGGAAAAGATCATGTGCAGAAGGCTTCAGTTTGGGCTCAAGTATTTCATTAATGTATTTTTGGCCATTTATATTCCCATTAATCACACAAATTCTGCCCACACCTTTTGATGTCATACAACCCCAGATCATAAACACTGACTGGGTGTTTCACGGTACATGTAATGCAATCAGGATGCAAATCTTTTGCAAATACGAGGCATTGAAAACTGTGACAACATGGATAACCAATGAGTAACTACCACATTGAACAAAACTGATTATACTACTCAGATAGTACTGGAAGAAGGAGAAGAGAAATATGACCAGACTGAACTGTTGATAAATATGCATAACCAAACACTGAGATTTGATGATATAGAGGCTCTTTTATGGAAACCTGCCTGGCACAAAAAGAAAGCTAGAATTAGATTTAAAAATGAGATTTAAAATTTTACTTGATGGATTAAAAAGGCTTTTAGAGATTTTGACTGAGTTAATACCACTGAGATGAAAATTATTGATTTGATTATGGTTTGGAATTGTAATATGGAAAAGATTGTAAACAAGGAGTTATTAGAATAAGAAATAGAATATGGATGTGAAATGCAGTAAGAAGGTATCTTCTGGAATAATATGTTTGTTTTAGGTATGATAATTACTTTGACGGGATTTAAATTTTACTTAATGAGTTAAAAAGGTTTTTTAGAGATATGGATTGATTTATAAAATATATATTTGAAATAGAGTAAGAAGGTATTTTTTGGAGTAATATTTTTGTTTTAGGTGTGATAATTATTATGCAATGGAAGGAGAACAAGAAAATGGATTGTGATAAAAGAAGATATGGTATTTATAAATGAGTTACTAGAATAAGAAATAGAATATAGTTGGGAAGTGTAAAAATATAATGGTTGGAATAATATGTTTACTCTAGATATAATTATTATCCTATGAAATAAGGGAAATTAGGGATACCCGAAGTGTAAATTATGTGTTTATTTAAGGCTAAATTGGAACATGGTAATTGTAAGTTAGTAAAGCTTAAAAACAGGATTTGGACTGATATAGGTGAAATATTATTGATATTTTTTTGATTGATTGAACTCTATTTAGAAATGTATTAATTTGACTATGTTATATCAATTGAGGGAAATAGAGAGGGAATCTTTAAAGAATTAACCTGAACTATTGCATTTAAGCTACATTTAAACTGCTCAGAGCTCGCTTCCAACTGCTTGCTGGGAATTGGTGAGTTGGAAAGGAGAAGGTGGGAGGACCAAAGGAGCTAAGGCCTTGCTGATTGGATACTTCATTGCATTTAAGCTACATTTAAACTGCTCAGAGCTCACTTCCAACTGCTTGCTGGGAATTGGTGAGTTGGAAAGGAGAAGGTGGGAGGACCAAAGGAGCTCAGGCCTTGCTGATTGGATACTTCATTGCATTTAAACTACATTTAAACTGCTCAGAGCTCGCTTCCAACTGCTTGCTGGGAATTGGTGAGTTGGAAAGGAGAAGGTGGGAGGACCAAAGGAGCTAAGGCAGGACATAAAACAAGACATAGGTCATAAAACAGGACATGAGTCTTAAATGCGTGTATTAGTTAGAAGCAAAAAAAGGAAGTGGAAAATGTCAAACCACAAGTTCATCTGTCGGTCGCACAAAGGTGTCAAGCTTGAAGCTCTATTACAGTTAACCACATATGTCTCGCTTCTATGTCTTGCTCTCGCTGGTAGCTAACCACAAACGAACTGCAGGAAATGCTTTGGCAAGATACCTGTAACCTAGATCCATGAGAGGGGGACAAGATATTTAGCTGCTTTAGCATAGCAACAGGGGGCTGTCATTCAAGTAACCAATCAATGCTAACAAGTTACATTTCCGTGTTTTGCTGTTTCTGAAGAGTATATATGTACTTGTTGTTCCATGAGAAGGTGTTCAGAGGTTGTTATGATTTTTTTGCTCTGAACCTTTGCGCAAATAAACCAACTTCTTTTGATTCCGTGGTCTGAGTCCTATGATTTTCTGCAACATTTTTCTGGCGACCACGAAGGGACTTGGAGCGATATTTCGCTGAGGATGGCACGGACCGACCAGTGCCCAAGCGGGGCCGTCACGCTGAACCTTCAGCCGGCACGGACGATTTCTCCAGAAGGAGGCGGACGGCACCGCAGGGGTATTCGGTGGACAACCGACCGATCCAAGAACCTGAACGGAATCAAAACAAGTCACGAAACAAAGCTGGTTGGAAAAGAAGACGCCTGCAGGCAAGTATTGTGGAATTGTAGACCCTCTCGTTTTGAGAGTGAAAGAGGGGGCCTGATCACCCCCCTGGGTCTGGGATCGGCGCATCCTAAAGAGACCCAAGAGTTGTTGTGTGGGTGGTTAAGCCATTGCAGTTCCTGTTGGTGACCGTTGGAACGTCCGGCATCACAGGTCAGTGGCAGTGTTTTAGAAAATGGGTGGTGGAGAAAGTGTCCCTCGGACACCTCTTCAGTGTATGTTGAGGAATTTTAAGAAAGGTTTTAGTGGAGATTATGGAGACCCCAAGGCCAATCCAGGAGACTTAAAGAAATTCTGTGAAAATGAATGGCCAACGTTCAATGTAGGATGGAAGGCTGAAGGTAGTTTTAATCTAGACTTCATCTCAAAAGTCCACCAAATTGTTACTGACCCAGATCATGGTCACCCAGATCAATACCAATATATTGACCAGTGGCAAGTAGTCGTAAGACAGAATCCTGAATGGCTTCGCAAATGCAGAGTGGAACTCATGCGGGTCTGCGTGGCCAGAATGAATAGAGATCCCAGATCTCAGGTCACAAAAAGTCAGACTGAAGCCAAACCAGTCTTAAAGACTGAACCCTATGAAGAAGATAATCCTCCTCCATACGCCCCTGTACATCGTCCTATGGTCCAAGCCATCCAAGTGCCGGTCCCAATTCAACCGGCAAATGTTGATGATGGCAATATTCAAGTTCAGGGGGCAGGAGTGCAAGGAATTCAAAGGAAAGTGCCCCTGATGTTAAAAAGAAACTTCAGAAACAAGAAGGGGCATTGGGCATGACTATGAGTCAATTGACGGAAATTGTACGTAAAGTTTATGTCAATAGAGAGATGGTGGAAGAGAAGAAGAAAGAAGATAAAATGCAACGTAAGGCTGAATTGCTGGCAGCTGCATTGTCAGGCAATTCCAGAACCCTAGGAAGGAATCAGTGTGTTTTGTGTAAAGAAGAGGGACATTGGCAACGTGAATGTCCTAAAAGGTTTGAACTTGGAAGAATAGAACAGGGACGTGGACATTTAACTCAAGAAGTCAAAATATATGATTTCCAGGGAGAAGGAAGAGGAAAAATGTTTCGTCCATATGGATTCCAAGGAAGGGGAAGAGGCCAATTTCAAGAACAAGTGGAGGCCATAGGTTTGGCCGCAAGTGAACAATGGCCTGAGGCATGAAGGGGACCGGGTTTAAGTCAAGCCCCCCCCCCGAACCCTTGGTCCGAATGAAAATAGGGGGCAATAATGTGACCTTTTTAGTAGATACGGGGGCATCTAGATCTGTAGTTACTAAGTTATTGGCTCCCTTCTCTGCTGATGTCATAAATGTACAGGGAGTTGATGACTCAGTAAATTGTCACCCTTTTCTAAAGCCCCTGAGATGTTCCCTAAATGGAAGGGACATTGAACACCAATTCCTATATATGCCTGAGTGTCCCATTCCCTTATTGGGTCAAGACATGTTATGTAAAATGGGGGCAACTTTGTCATTTGAAAAAGACGAAATGGCACTAGTAATGAAGCATCCTCCAGATGAGATGTGGCGAATTATGGGTGGCCCAAGAGGTTCAAGTCCTCGATACTTGGCAGGAGTTTGATGTGCACCAGTTATGGGCAGAAGATAATCCGCCAGGACATGCAGGTCACCATATACCACTAGTCCAGGGGTAGGCAACCCAAAACACTCAAAGAGCCACTTGGACCCGTTTCCCACCGAAAACAAAACACTGGGAGCCGCAAAACCCTTTTGATATTTAAAATGAAGATAACACTGCATATATCCTTTTTTACCTTTATTATAGGTATATATGTGTGTGTGTGTATATATAACAAGGGAGCCTGTGCATACACTTATATAACAGTTATAACGGTTACAGTAAGGCATGTGCATATAGCGTGCTAATAACACGAGCGAGCGAGCTTGTTATAACTGTTATATAAGTGTATGCACAGGCTCCCTTGTTACTTTACTGATTTATATATATATATATATATATATATATACGTTTTCTGAGGTTCTCACGGGTGTTTGTATGTAGGTCTTTGGTAATTCGGGTTTTCTCCCGCGTAAAATTGAAAGTGTCTTGGCAACGTTTCGACGAAGTCCCATTCGTCATCTTCAGGCTGGTGTCTTTGGCTTCGTGCTTCTAGGAGCAATGTGTGATCGCAGCTGTTTCTTCCTTTTAACTGCCAGTGGAGGTATGAACTGATTGGATGGGAGCTTGGCTGTGTTCTGATTGGGTGGAGGTGTTTTCTGATTGGTTAGGGGCTTGGCTGTGCTCTGATTGGATGGGGGGTTGGCTGTGCTCTGATTGGCGGGGTGTGTGCTCTGCTTGGGTGGGGGCCCTGTTGTGCTCAGATTAGTCTGAGTTGCAGGGGGATTTGAGATGGAGAGCTGCATTGCTGTTGTTTGGCTTCGCGTTCGTGGTCGTGCCACATCTTCAAGGTGGGTGTCAGTTTGCTTCACGTATGAAATGGAGGGGTTTAAAATGGCCAATGATGCAGCTGTGGTCTGGTTTCTGGTCCGCGGTCGTGCCTCATCATTGGTGCGGGTTTGAGTCTGCTTTTTGCGTGGATGTGTGGTGGTGACATCATGTGTGGTCTTCGTGAGTGTGGGTCCAGTGTTGCTCCTTGTGCTGGGGATTCGTCTGTCAATAAGGCTGGGTTTCCAAATGGCTGGTAGGCGGGAGGTATCATCTCGTTTATTCATGCTGTGTGGCCGTTTTTCTATCTCGATGGCTTCTCTGATTATTCTGTTGTTAAAGTGTTCAGTTTTGGCAATAGTTCTGGTATTTTTAAAGTCAATTTTATGTCCTGTGGCTTTGAGGTGTTGGACCAGGGAGGAAGTTGGTTCCTCTTTTTTGACTGAGTTCTTGTGTTCTTCAATGCGTGCACTTATTCTTCTGTTGGTTTGTCCAATGTATGTGGTGGGGCAGGCGGTGCATGGGATTTCATATATAGAAAATCAAGGAGCCTTGACAGCCAAATTGTGGGAAGAAAAGTCTTCATCCTGGTTCATCCAAGCCGGGAATAAATAAAACAACATGGCGACTGCTTTGGGAAGAAGGTTACAGTTTATTGAAGAAGGGAAAGATGGTTCTTGCAGGAAGGAGAGAAATCAAGGAAGAAGGGCTGAGCACATGTGGAGTAGGTTTTTAAACCCTCTGAAAGCCTTTTGTTTGGGAGTTTCCTGTTCCTGTGGCATGAACTTGGAGGCTATTTCCTGTGTCACCTATTCTGACCTGAGTTTAGGTGTGCCTCTCTGGTATTCTTGATGATTCTATTATATCCTGTCACAGGTGGGGTATGCAGATTTTAGGTCTTTTGTCTTCTTGATTTCCTAGCCGGCTCCAGCTTTCTGATGGTTACATCTGCATTTGTATAGGGCTGGCTCCTGCTTTGGGCAGAGAGACTTGGGGCAGGCTTGGTTTCTGCTTTAAAAAAAAATCCTTTTGAGGAAATATATTTTTCTGCCCTTTTAATATTTCCTTCTGAGGGGCTGACTTCCCACAGCAGACAATGAGACAATTGATGGAAGCAGCAAAAGAGACCAGTGAGAAGTAGCCATAGAGATAAGGAGCAAAAGAGTGAATAACAATGTGAGATACCAAGGCAAAAAGCATCTGGAAGGGAGAATAATAAAGACCATGTGAATGAGCAAATCCTACAAGAAAGATAATCTGAACATTATCTGTGGAATGAGTGGATACCAGGAAAAATAGGCCAGGAGAGCAGATGTGTCTGGCTTTGGGAGTGGGGTGTGAGGGGAATTTCCTACTAAACAAGCAGAAAGACTTAATCCACTACACAGGTCATGTTCTGATAGGTTGCTAAAATTTAGGTTTCATCCTCTGTGAAGACTCTCCTCCACTGCCACTTTTCCTTCCTGCAGCACACAGGTCTATGCATGTTTCCTTCTCTCAGACATTGTAATCAAAAAGGGAAGGGAGATGGGTGCATTGACAGGTTCACTGAAGAAGATAGCACAATTCATGGCCCAACAGATGCCACAGAGTTGAAATGGGGTTAATGATCCACACAATAAAATTTAGGGCATCAATAGTTTTACTGATACAAGGAGTGGTGACAAGAAACCCTATTTCTTTAGCACTAATCTCTATGTTCCCACATTCTGGGATCTGTTCTCCTTCCCAACCAAGTCCATTCTGTCTTTTATCTCTTTGGATTTGCTTTGTTCCTCCACTCTATCAAAGCCTCTGCTATTTGTACAATGGCCAAAGGTCATCTCTTTCATCCTTCCCTATTTCCTGCTAGGCTTGCCACATTCAGAGCTGTGTCATCTGAAGGACAGGGGAGAACTGAAATAGGATGCAATGTGTAAGTAATTTACAGTTGGTTTGATCTCTAGAAAGGAACCATTTCAGAGAATAGGAAACAGTGTGATTTTGTGCTATCTGAGTTATACACACGTACAAACACACATAAGCAGGATCTCTCTAAAAAAGTAAAGCGTAAGAAATCAAGAAAATCTCATACAGTATCACAGAAAAACTTGGATCTGATGACATTCAATTAACTCTTGAAATTTCAGCATTATGTAATTTTGTTTTTTGTTGTTGCTGTTAACATTGTGATGCTAAACTATAACTTTGTAGGATAATGTAATGATTCCTTCAAGAAAATAGAAGATATAATATATGTGAAAAAGATCTGGTATTCCATAGAAAAGTAGGGACAGAAGCTTAAAATCTGGAATCATCCTCTTGCAGACCAAAGTGCTGATTCAAAGAAGTTGAATTATTCAAAGTAATTCCAGTCCAGAATTATAGCCATAGAAACATTGAATAAGGACTCAGTGTATATGTGATTTTCTTTGTCATTCAGCTTCATCAGTTCATGAGAAACTTCCAGCTTCAGAATATTTCCAGGGATGGAATTTATTTGGATGAAAATGCTGACTTTCATGTCATCCACTGGACAGTTTTTCCTAACAAGTCTACTGCTGGGGTGGAAGTTGGGAGTGTAGAAAGAGAAGCCTCTTCTGAAGTCTATGTCTCCATCAATCACAGTGCTATCCAATGGCCAACATCATTTAACAAGGTAGCTGATGCTGCTTGGTTTTGAGTCTTCTATTTACCTCCACATATGAAAACTTTTCTGCTCAGAAATAACTCTCATTGAAGACAATTGAGATAACCTCCAAATAAAGGAACCTAAAGTCCCATTAATTCATTAGCTATCATGTGGTCTTTAGGTGTATTTCAGTAGTTATCACAATCTGCTATACCACTAATTGTTAAACTGGAATATAGCACTATAATTAATGGCCTATCATACAATCTTAATAAGAAAAAATCCAGATGTTAAAGAGAGCAGCCCACTGAATTGCACAAGAGAAAAATATAATTGAGAATGTGATGGGGTAAATGGGGGCAGTTGAAAAAAGACAATTCATAATACAATGTTCAGCCCCAGGGCAGAAACATAGGGACTTTTGCAGAGATAAAGAAGTTTGGGGTTTGGGGTTTCCTGCCCAAGCAAAGAGGGAGAGAATGACAGAAGATATAGCATTCCCATATATGCCTTAAGGAGAAACACCTTTTGCAATGGAACCACTTTCCTATGAATGGAGAATAAGACAAAGGGAATGTTTCTGGATTGAAACAGAGATTGAACCAGAAAGAGAATCATCTTTATTTGCTACTGGCACACAATGTCCTTTTCCATAAAGGTTCATGTTAAATGGTGTGAGATACACAATAAATGTACATGTTGTAATTTTCCATTTCAGTTTAAGGAATAGGCATGTAGAGACACTTAGCTAAGGTACTTTTAGAAAAGGAGATGTAGTAAGCTGGAGGAATAGAAAGGGACTATATACACTGACTCAAAGCATACTTTTAGAATAGTGCACGCTACTGTAGAATAGCATATAGTTTATGAATGACATATTATCCAATTTATATAAGGTTTATTCTTTATTCAAACTACCTAAAGTTAGTATTTTAAAGTATTATATTAACCAAAAAACAATCATGTTTAACTGAAGCATGAACTCTGTTACATACATAGCTTCTGGATGAAAAACATGCACTCTTACAGGAAACATAAATATTGTAATTGTTGAAATTATCTAGTTTAGGCAAACAGGCTCATTTTATAGATAAGCTACATCCTGAGATAGCAGGATGTCATGAATCATGCCACAGACAAGGAAGGGGAGATAAGACATGAGCAAAGGGGCTTTTGATCATATAATTAGAGGGTCAGGTTACTAGGCGGTCAAAAAGCATGTGACTAATCCAGACTTATCAACTAGGTCTGGAAAGGAAGGATGTGGCATAATTCTATGGGACAGGGTATAATAGTTTAGGCTAAAATGATTCAAGTGTGGCCTCTTGTGCATACAGAGGTACACCAGCCTTTGCAAACACTTTTAATAAAACTTTGTTTTGCTTTCCAACAGCTTTAGAGTTGAATTTTATTCCTCACAAATGATATCTCCAAAACCTAGAATGGAAAGGAATGGTGATCCCCATCAGTAACTGCTGTGCCACTACTCCTTGGCTGAGCTGGCTCACTGTGCTACCTGGCTACCAGAAACCTGTTCCTTGAAATAAAACCTACTCAACCCCAAATCAAAGGTTGCCCTAACTGATCTTTATTTTTATGTTTAGATGGTGCCTTCTTCTAGATGTTCAGAAAGTTGTTATCCAGGATATGCCAAGCTCATGAGAAAGGGAGCATCAATTTGCTGCTATGACTGTTCTTTGTGTATGGAAGGAACATTTTCTATGCAAGAAGGTAGGTAGCTCTGGGAAAAAAATGAAATTGAGGATGCAATCAATATTCACTCTTGTTTTTCTGGGCAACAATTATTAAAGTTGTTTACTTTCCTACCAGCTGTAGATCTAATTAGGAACATAGTAGTTTCATAATTCTACAAAGCAATAAAAATTAAATTTCTCAACAGAATCCACAGACTTTTCAAGGATTGGGTACCAATCATCCAATTTTGTGTAATGATGTGGCTTTTAAAATGCATAATGAAAGGGAGATGAAATTTTTCAAGTTGTTGCCTTCTTATCTGGTTTCAGGAAAGAAGACACATTTCGCGAGAGTTGATAATCTCATTGGTCCCTCAGTCTTTAAAACAAGCAATGATTATTTCTAATTAATGTTGGGACCTATAAATTTTCATGATTCTACAGCTGCAGAACTAAGGTGATATTTTTTTCAGATGCAGCCCATTGTGAAAAGTGTCCAGATGACCAGTATTCCAATAAGAAGCGAGATCAGTGTGTCTCCAAAAGTATAAGCTTCTTATCCTATGAAGAATTGTTGGGATTCATTTTGGCTTTCTTTGCCATTGCTTTGTCCCTAACCACTGCCTTCATTCTGGGAATCTTCATTAAATACCAAGAAACTCCCATAGTCAAAGCTAACAATCGGGACCTCACCTACACTCTTCTGATATCCCTCTTGCTTTCTTTCTTGACCTCACTTCTGTTTATTGGTCATCCTAAGAAAGTGACTTGTCTTCTTCGGCAAGTCATCTTCAGTTTCGTTTTCTCAGTTGCCGTGTCTTCCTTGCTCGCAAAGACTATCATGGTGGTAGTTGCATTTTTGGCCACAAAGCCAGGAAGCAGAATGAGAAAATGGCTGGGGAAAACTCTGGCCAACTCCATTGTCTTCTCCTGTTCTGGGTGTCAAGTGGGAATCTGCATGATATGGCTAGGATTCTCTCCCCCATTCCCAGATTCTGACTTTCATTCCCAACCAAGACACATCCTGCTGCAATGCAATGAAGGCTCAGTCACCATGTTCTATTCTGTCCTTGGTTACATGGGCTTTTTGGCTGCTATCTGTTTCTTGGTGGCTTTCTTGGCCCGAAAGCTTCCAGGGACTTTCAATGAAGCCAAGTGGATCACTTTCAGCATGCTGGTCTTCTGCTGTGTTTGGATCTCCTTTGTCCCCACCTACCTGAGTACCAAAGGGAAATACATGGTGGCCGTGCAGATCTTCTCCATCCTGACCTCCAGCCTGGGCTTACTAGTCTGCATCTTTGTCCCCAAATCCTACATCATTATTCTGAGATCTGAGTTGAACACCAAGGAGCATCTAATGAGAAAAAAGAATGAGGGCTCCTGATTTTAGAGAATATTTTTGTATAGCTTAATTTTATTGCTTACTTTCATTATAACATAATATGCCTTGGTGGTAATCTTCTCTTTAGATACTCAAAACAATCTTTGTCTGTCCATCTGGGTTCTGAATTATAATGTGTAACTGCAAGTAGTCCTCCGTTAGCAACCATATGTACAGCGACTGTTCAAATTTGGAATGGTGTTGAACAAGTGGTACTTATGACTAGTTCTCAAAGTCAATAGTCCCCAACCTTTCCAGCTTGATGGCCTGGCCTGGCACAGGGAGGGGCATGTGAGTGGCAGGTGCACATGTGCAGGCATAGCTCTATTTGTGCGAGTGGAACACGTGAGGACCCTCCACTCACACAAATGGAGCTTAGCACATGAGTGGAGAATGCTTGTGCTTGCGCACAAAGCTCCACTTGTACAAGCAAAGGGGCTCTTGAGCAAAGGGTGCTTGTGCTTGCATGCAAAGTTCCATTCACATAAGCACAAGCACCTTCCACTTGCAGGAGTGGAGCTTCAAGTGCTTGCGCTTGTCTATCTCTCCTGCAGCCCAGTTTTGAACAGGCAATGGCCCGGTAGTGGGCATTCCAGCAAGCCCACAGTGACATGATTGCAATCTGATTGCTAGGCAAGTAGTTTTCCCTTACAATGGTTGCAACGTCCTGCAGTCCCATGATAACCATTAGCAAGCTTCTCTGCTGGCTTTCCATAAGCAAAGTCAATAGGGCAGATGGTAGGGAAGGTTGCAAGTTAGTCTCACAGCATTTTCCCCAAGCAGCTTCACTATGGAGTACAAGATTCACAGATCTTGTTCTTCGTAGTGTGCACTTGGGATGCAGCATCCCATTACTTGCCCAGTTGCACTTGTGCCTCAAAGCAGCACTCCTTCCCCATCTCACATGCACTCGTGTTGTGCCATAGTAACCTGTCCTCAGCCTGCATGCACTTATATTTCACTTCACCACTTTCCCCCCAACTGGCACAGTATCCCCACCCCACCTTACTCCATAGCATTCACCCACTCATCTGCCTGCTTACAAGCCACCCAGGACTTTTGAGTTCCTGCCAGCTTTTCCATTGACTTTGTTTGAGGGAAGGTTGCAGGAAGTTCCAAGTTGCTGTCATTTGAGTTCTTTCCTTAATGACTCACAATTCTCACTTAATAACAGTAATGAGTACTGCTAAGATTGCCATCACTAAGCAATGTAATCACAGGACATCATACTTGATGATCACATCACTTAGAGACAATTGGCTCAATTACTGTTGTTAAGCAAGAACTACTTATAGTGAAACTGAGGAAGTATCTTCAGAAGTCATCTTCTTTGAAACAATTGCATTAAAAGCACATGGCAAACCTATATAAGTTGTCTGAAATCAGTGCAGATAAACTGTCACTGGGAAATTTTTAATAATCTAAGTTTTAGATGAGTTGAACATCTGTTGTTAATGATGATGAGTGTTTTTATTGGTGTCTCCTTATGAATAGGGCATTCTTTCTTCTCATTTAATGTCCACATCTTAAATGGTCTTGGTCTTCTTTTGAACTTTAAATCTATGAAAATATTGGAAGCACTCGGTGTTGGGTTGTGGGCATAACCACTGAACTATTGAAGACAGAGCAGCACAGAGCAGACTATAGATGAATTGGTACCAACCTGTGTGGCTAGATGTTAGTAGTGACAGAATGTCCATCAGAAACCTTTTCTTCCCTTCAGGATCTCCACCTTGGCAGAAATAGCAATGATTATTTGGTAATGTCTGTTTCTAGTCACTGAGTGTTAGTACTGAATAGCATGGGAAGTTGTTTGGTTGATGTGGTAGAGGAACAGCTTAGATTTGGGGGCTGCTACAAACCTTCTCACATGGAAGAGAGGCCATTGTTTGTTTCTGTAGCCCATTTTTTCATTTTGGCTTTGTTGTTTTTATCAGTTTTTTTTTTTATTATTATTATTTTTATTTTTAAAAAACAACAAAACAACACACATAAACACACAGTGTATACTCCTTTTTTTTTTTAAACAGCAATTTCGTAACTGTAATCTTCTATTATTTACATTTTCCCCCCTTATTCTTCTTTTAAAAAATATTTGTCCTTGTTGTCCCATTGTTTCTTATTTCCATTTTCTTCGTTCATACTATATTTCATACTAAGAATAATACATATTATTACTATACATTATTATACATTATTATACACATATTTTCCCTTTCTTGACCTTTCTACATTTATTTTCATTTATTGTTTCTAATCTCCAACCAATCATACCACTTATTCCATATTACATAGTACTCTGTGTCTTCCTTTTCTTTTATCTCTTTTGTTAATTTGTCCATCTCCGCACAGTCTAAGATTTTCCTTATCACTTCTTCCTCTGATGGTATATTCTCATTTTTCCAGAACTGTGCGTAGACTATTCTTGCTGCTGTTGTTATATGTAAGATTAAGTACCGTATTTCTTTACTGTATTTTCTATTTAAAATACCCAGCAGGAAGATCTCTGGTTTCCAATCTACAGGTTGATCTATTATTTCTTCCATCCATCTTCTTATTTTACTCCAGTATTTTTTTGCAACGGGGCATGTCCACCATAGATGGTAATATGTTCCATGTACCTTTTTACATTTCCAGCATGTCGGCGAGTTGTTCTGGAACATCTTAGCAAGCTTTGCTGGTGGAAGATGCCATCTGTAAAACATCTTCAACTGATTTTCCTTGAATGCCGCAGACATAGTCAGTTTTATATTTGTTTCCCATATTTTTTCCCATTTCTCCAATTCTATGTTGTATCCGAAATTTTTTGCCCATCTAAACATTGTGTCTTTGACAACCTCGTCTTCCATTTTATATCTCAGTAAATATTTATATATATTACTAATTAATTTTATTTCTGTTCCATGTATAATTTTATCCAATTCTTGCGACTCTTTTTGTATTTCATATAATTTTTTGTCCTCTGTATATTTAGATTGGATTTGTGTGAATGTCCACCAATCAATCTCTCTGCCTACATCTTGTTCCAATTCTTGTTTTGTTTTCAGATTTCCCTGTTCATTTACCAATTCCTTGTATCTAATTAACTTATTTATGTCCAGTAGGTTTGGGTGTTTCAGAGCTTCTGTTGGGGATAACCACATTGGAATTCTTATGTAATGTTTTTGTTTTATTTTTTCCCAAATCTGTAGCAATGCATCCCTAACTATATGTCTTTGAAAATATCTATGTACTTTATATTTTTCGTCCCATAGGAATGCATGCCACCCCGCTTGCAAGTCATGTCCTTCAAGTGTTAAAATTCTGGTATTTTTCAATTCCATCCATTCTTTTAGCCAAGTTAGGCTTGATGCTTGGTAATATATTTCCCACTCTGGTAATGCCAATCCCCCTTTATCTTTCGTATCTTGCAAGAGTTTTAATTTAATCCTAGGTTTTTTCCTTTGCCATATAAATTTAGTAACCAATTTATTTAATTCTTGAAAGAATGTTTTCCCTAGTTTTATTGGAATAACTTGGAACAGGAATAATATTTTTGGCAATATATTCATTTTGACCGTTGCAATCCTCCCTAAAAATGAAATTTGTAGATTTTTCCAATTTTCTAAATCTTTTTTTATCTGGTGTAGTATTTTATCATAATTATCCTCCTTAATCGAGGAGCACTTCGCTGTAAGCCAAATCCCTAAATATTTTATTTTCTTAGTTACGCTTATTTTTGTTTTATCTTCCAATTCGCTTTCCTGTGCCTTTGTAAGATTTTTGGTTATTAATTTGGATTTATTCTTATTAATCTTAAGTCCGGCTACCTCACCAAATTCTTCTATTTTTTGAATTAATTTAGGGCCGGTTTCTAATGGGTCTTCCAAAATAAATACCAAATCATCAGCGAAGGCTTGGACCTTATATTCTTCCTTCTTAATTTTTAAACCCTTTATTTCTTGATCCTCTCTAATTTTTGTCAAGAGTATTTCTAATGATAAAATAAATAGAAGAGAGAGAGTGGGCACCCTTGTCTTACTCCTTTAGTTATCTCAATTTTTTCTGTCATTTCGTCATTCATAATTACCCTAGCTGTTTGTTTAGTATATATTTTCTCAACCATCTTTCCAAATTTTGTCCCAAATTCCATGTAGTTCAGTTGTGTTATAATAAACTTCCAATTCAAATTATCAAATGCCTTCTGGGCATCAAGGAAAACCAGTGTAGCTTGTCTTTCAGAATGGACTTCATAAAATTCTAAGGTGTTCATTATTATCCTCATATTATTTTTTATCTGTCGTCCTGGTAGAAATCCATTTTGATCTGGGTGGATGTAGTTATTCAAGAATTTTTTAATCCTTTCTGCTATTATTGTTGCAAATGTCTTATAGTCTGTATTCAGTAAAGAAATCGGCCTATAATTTTGAATTTGTTGCAGGTCTGAATCTTCCTTAGGGATAAGAGTAATAATTGCTTCAGTCCATGATGCCGGTATCTTCGCCTCCTCCAACACCTCATTACAAATCTCCAACATTATCCATTGTAGTGACTCTTGTATATTTTTATAAAACTCAACCGGAATTCCATCTGGGCCTGGTGATTTATTATTTTTTTGTTTTTTCAATGCTGTTTCTAGTTCTATTGCGGTTATTGGTCTATTCAACATTTCCTTTTGTTCTTCGGTGATTTTGCTCATTTTTACTGCCTCTATATATTGTTTAACTTTATCATCTGCTATATCTTCCTGATAGTATAGCTTTGAGAAGAAATTTTGTATTATGTTCTTTTTCTCTTCCCGTCTATATTGTACTGTTCCACTTTCATCTTGTAGTTGATGTATTGTTCTTTTGCCTGTTTCTTTTTTTAATTTATAGGCCAACCATCGACCAGTTTTATTCGCGTTTTCAAAATAATTTTGTTTCGCCATCCTAATTTTCTGTGCCATTTCTTTTTGTGTTGTCAGATTAATCTTGTGTTTTATAATATTCCATTTTTCTTTTATCTTTTTGTTTTGTGGATCCTTCTGTAGGTCACTTTCTGTTTCTTTAAGTTCTTCTTGCAGTTTTTCTTGTTGAAGTCTCCTATTTTTATTTTTCTTAGAGTTGTATGCAATTGTCAATCCCCGAATGTAGGCTTTTGTAGTATCCCACAAATTTTGTGTTGATGTCTCTTCCTTTTTATTTACCTGAAAAAATAGTGTCAGTTCCTTTTCTAGCATCTGTATATATTGTTTGTCTTTACATAGTCTTTGATTCATTGACCATCTTTTTCTCTGTTTCTGGCCTTTCCATTTTATTGTTATTGGGTTGTGATCTGCCCAGTCATTAAGTCCTATTTCAATTTCCTCTATCCCGTTCTGTATTTCTGTTGTTACCCAGGCCATATCGATCCTGGACCAGGATTGATGCGGATACGAATAAAATGTGTATTGTTTGTCTGATCTGTGTGTCTCTCTCCATATATCCCGAAGGTTGAGTTCTGTTACCATGTTAAAGAACGATTTTGGTAATATATTTTTCTTCTTTTTGCTCTTTTTACTACTCTTATAGTCTTTCTTAACATCAACTATTGCATTTAGATCCCCAATCATACAAATACTTTCATAATCCAGATCCACTAGTTTCTTATGTACCTTTTTAAAAAATTCATGTTGGTTATTATTTGGTGCATATACTGCCGTTAGTAAAATTTGTTTTTGCTCTAATTCTATTTCCAACATTAAAATTCTCCCCTCTTCATCCGAATATATTAATTTTGATTTTATTTTTTCTTTGACATATATAGCAATTCCTCCTTTCTTGTTTTGTGCTAGTGTTGTGTATAGTGTTCCTAATTTTACATTCTATAGTAGTTTTCTATAATCCTTTTTTATATGAACTTCCTGAAGACATATCACGTCTGCATCCAATTTCCTTAATTTATTAAACGTTTGTACTCTTTTTCTTGGTATGTTTAAACCATTAATGTTTACAGAAAAGAGCTTAATTGCCTCTCCCGTTTTTTACTTGATCTGTTTTTTTTGTGCTTCTTGTCTCTATTACCCTTCCTTTTGCTCCTTCTCTTTCTAATCTTTCTCTTTCTTGTATCTTTTGGGTTTCTCTTTCTCGTTCAAATTCTTCTAATAGGTCTTCCTCCTGTCTTTTACTCTCTGGCTCTTCCCTACTTTCTTGTTCTTCTCCCTGCGCAAAGTGACATTCATAAAAATCCTGCGCTTTCTCGAGTGTGTCTATCTGATATTTTTTTTCTTGCCATGTTACAAATATGCCTTCAGGTACTAACCATCGAAACATAACTTTGTATTTAGTTAATTGGGTTGTTAGAAATTGGTATTCTCGTCTCTGATTTCGTATTCTACGTGGTATTTGCTTTAATACAATTATTTCTTTACCCTTATATACTATCTGTTCATCTCTTGTTTTTTTATATATTTCATTCCTTATTGATCTTCCAGTAAATCTTATATGCACCTCTCTCGCCAATCTGTGCCTTCGTGCATAATTTGTATATACTCGATATATTTCATCTATGTCTCTTCTTGTTTCCTGTTTGTCCTTTCCTAATATCTCAGCCAATATCTCCGCCATCTTCTCTCCCAAATCTTCTTCTTTTTCCTCTACGATATTTTGAAATCTTAGGAAGAACGAAGCTTTTTCCAATTCCAAGAAGGCAACAGAATCAGTCAACTCTCTGTTTACTTGTTTGGATATCTGATCCATCTTTTCTATTTTGCCATCAACTTGATCTATTTTTGTTTCAACTTTTTGAATTCTTTGTTCGTTCTTCATCATTGTTTGTTGTATACTCTCTATCTTGTCATTCATGTTTTTAATTTCATTTTTGATTTCTTTGTGATGAATTTTTGTTTCTTCATGATTATTTGCTATTGCCTCTTGGGTCTTCGTCATTGTTTCCTGCATCATTTGTAGCATTATCTGTATACTCTGTGGGTTCATCGCCAATTCTACTTTTTCTTTTTCTTTCCCCAACATGGTTCCTATCGTTCTTTGACCTATAGGAGAGGCCATTATAGGTGTGGGATTTATAGCTGTTTTTTTTACTTATTTTAGTTGTTGCTGTGGTACTTGTCATTTTTATTACTTGAATAATATTTTTCCACACTTGCATATATCAATTTTATATAACGTTATTCTTAGGGTTAACCTTAAAAATAAGATTACAAATAGAGTTATACCTTTTCTTATCCCACTATTATATAATATAATTTATAATACTCTTAACACCTCTTATATATATTTCTATAATACTACACACAATGCATATACATATACTATTCTCTAAGTATTATCACCGCTCTTAATTTCATTCACTATCACTCTTGTTTGAATAATCACCTTTCTCTCTATGATCCCTGCTTGTTAACAGGTGCTGCAATATTGCATCAGCCTTTTTTCTCTCTGTCTCAGTTTAATGTGTCCACAGATCCACCAAATGTCACCTTTTTTCTTCTTCTGTATATCCAATGAATCCAAAACGTCCACTAGTCACTTTGTCCAGATATATGTCAGTTAAGATTCAAATTTCAAATGCTATTTGTTCTTCAAAAATAAGATCCACTAATTGGTATTAAGTTTCTCCATTGTCTCACTTCAACTTTTAATCCTTATGTTAATTTTTTCAAAGTCTCTTAATCACCCTTTGTTGCCTCCGGCCGTCCTTTCTCCAGTCCTTTCTCTAGTTTCAATCTCTGCTTCTTGCAGCTTTTAAATTCCAGTCTTTCAGGTTTTATAAACTTTACTGTGGGCTCTCTGCTTCTTCTCGCTGCTCTCGTTCTGCTCTAAGGCTCCCTTCTCCGCTCTATTCAATTTCAGTTGCCGCTGTGTCTCTCTCCTTATCGCTTTGCTTTTTCCGCGCCTTCTATCAAGTATTCCTCACCTCCTTCAGGGGTTTCCTTCGTCTCCCATACGAAGCTGTCAGTTCTACTTTTCACTTCCCTCTCAGGCTGTCGCCATCGCTCCCGGCCGGCCTTAAAGACCGGCTTCTTCTCCGCCAATTTTAAGAGTGCTGCTCCTGTCAGCTCGGGTGTTTGCTTTCCACCCGGCTTCTCTGAAGCTTCCTCTTTGATTTACCAGTCTCTCCGGGATCGGTAAAGCCCTTACCGGGCTCTTAGCGAAGAATTTTCCGGGATTTAGGAACAGAGATCTGTTCCTTCACCCGCTCCACGATGACGTCACAGCCGGAAGTGTTTTTATCAGTTTTTATCTAGCAAGTTGGAATATTATAAGTTTTCATCATTCTGCCTTGATATGGATGAGGATTTTGTTAGGAGTTCTTCCTAAATTCAAGTGAGATTCAAGATTCTCTGGGTGATAATATAATAATTAGGAAATGTGTTATATTCGCGGTTGCATGTGTTAGCAATGGTAATGGTCCAAGACAGAGGAGTATATAAGTATTTCACTTTCAAGAAATGGTTGAAGACCAAGAGAAAAACTAGATCAAACATGCCCCTAAAATGTCTGGTCCAAACATGCCTTCCAATATGATGAAATGAAACGTTAACTAAGAAGTACATAAGCTTGATTATTTGTCTGAAACAATCCTGAGATGATGATGATGATTTATGATGATGATACTCATATACTGTTGTTACATTAGCCAGAAGACTACAATGAAATTGCAAAGTAGTAGTTTGGCTGCTTGTTTACCAGCTCTGACAGATACATGCTTGTGTGCTTCCCATGGTGCATCACAAGAGGACAAGTTGACATCGCACCAGGAAAAAAGACAAGCAGCTCTTCCTGCAGCAGCATCCAAGTCCCTTCTCTCCCCATAGCTGTCTTGCAAATGGGCACCACAACCGGGAAGGTTCAGAGGGCAGAAATCTGACTGCCAGCATGGAGCACCAGCTTACCTACCCACCAAAGTGGTACCTATTTTATCAGCAATTAATCAAAAGGGGGCACTCAGCAGTTAGGCACCCTGCTGAGCTGGTCATTTCTTCCTACTTATTTACTACATAAACTGGTTTCCAGCTTAATTCCCATTGCAGTTACACAGAGGAAATGATCTTTTGTTTGATATCCAGTAGCCTTTTGAAAAAGCACCTTTGGGATCTTTTGTTTATTATGAATGGGATCTCTGGTATTCTGAAAGGAATGTTAACCTGAATGGGCTATCACCTTTCACCACTTTCATTCTCTACTGAAGAGGTGGGGAAAGATAGACCCTTTATGACTTCTGGATTTCAACTGGCTGGCTCAGGAATTCTGGGAGTTGAAGTCCACAAGTCATAAAAGGGCCATCATTCTTCACCCCTGCTCTACTGTCTGTTAGACACAGATATTCAAACAGAAAATAATAACCCAATTAAACAATTACCAAGGAGAAAACCATACCCCCAGACCTACTGCATAGTACAATTATAAAAAAAGCCTTTTTCAGTGAAGTGGAAATTCTGGCAGACATGGAAGTGTTGCATAATCATTTCTCTTCATTAGAAAATCATGACTTCTGGTTTTGATGTAATGGCAATGCAGGCGCAGGAAGACGGGGCTCCGTCTTTCGCGTTTCATTTCGCTCTGCTGGGGGACCCTCAAAAGGGTCGAAAGTTGCCCTGTAGAGGCGGCAAGCAAGGAAAGGACTCTTGTTGATCTTGGGGGGGAGGCAGCCCTCCAATTTAATCCAAGGAAGCCCTCCAAACCGGCAGGGGAAAGACTGGCTGCATTCATGCAGCCAGTCCGAAGCGGCTGACAACAGAAGTCAACAAGCACTACCAAGCAACTTTACAGCAATGTGGAAGAAACTGGGTAAGACCTGATCCTTTCTTTATGATTTTAAGACCTCTTCCTGAAAATCTGCCTAAAGCACTCTCTCTGATGAAAGGGAAAGGGAATTTCCACCTCATTCTCTCAGAAAAGACAAGTGTTGAATTAATTACTTGGGGGAAATGGCAAAACCCTTAAGACCTATTTGGAATTAATATACACATAGAGCTTGAAAATTTGGGGACTAAAAGTGTTTTTAAGACCTTTTAAAAAAAGAGAGAAAATGACTTGAAAAGTTTACAATATAAGTTCTGGATCTAAAAACTGAAAAGCGGCATTGATGACATCTAGTGGTGAATTATGGCACTACAACTTATTTATGCCTAAAAAAACCCTGGCTTGAATCCCAGAATTAGATAAGACTTTGGCTGGCCTTGGAAGCTTTTACCACTGAGAATTTCAGCTGAGAAAAAATGAACAAGCTAGGGGGGCTGCTTATCTGGGTGGAAGAGATGATAAATATTCTAAATTTGGCCTGTCTGAATTTTGAACATAAATACTGACTTTCAGAACTGTATTGTAGTATTATTTTCTTGTAGAAGAAATATATGGAACATTTTTTATTATGAATCTTGATTTTTGAACAGCCTTCAATGGTTCTTTTTTCTCCCTGGACAGAAAAATTTGAATTTTTCCTATATCTGCTTAGGGGAGACTCAAGAACAGACAGTTGGTTGGATAAATCTATAAAGACTACTTATAAAAAAAAATAAAAAATAAAATAAAATGGATGTTCCATACTCAGCGTTAAATAGTAAAACATCATCTTTAACATTTGTTCCCAGTAGCCTTAACTTGTCATATCACCAAGAAAATACTGATGAAACACAGAAAGAAATTCTCTCCATGATGAAATTAATACAAAAAACAATTACTTTAGCTTGTGAGCAGATTAATAATAACACAAAGGAGATAAAAAAACAATTTTCTAACCTAAATCTACAAACTCAGAAAACAACTACAAAGAAGGAACCAGCAACCCAGAAAATAGAAGGAAAACTAGAGAATGCTGACACAAATATTGAAGATCTAAAGAAATAAACTAATGACCAGACTCAGATAAATGAAAACTTAGAAGACACAATAATAATACTGGAAACAGAAAAGACATTTTATGAACCAAAGTTTCAGAACGTACTGGATGACAAGGAAGGAGAGCTGATGGAATGAAAGATAAAATCGTTAGCAGAACTGTAGGTAACTGGAGAAGGAGGGAGGCGGTTTAATGAGTATCAATGGGCTAGCTCTTCCAAAAACACTTTAACCAAATTGTTTCTCTTGTTCCAAATAATATATACAAAAATAGAGGAAGAATTATTTAATGATCCAAATGCACTGACTTGGAAAGTTAGTTGGGAAAGAAAGAAAGCTAGAGTAAGATTGAAGGAAACAGAAGCTTTGACCTATTAGAGGGGATGCCATATTAATTAGAGGTTTGAATATGGTTAAGAATAGATTGTTAGAAATAGAAGTATTATTATAACTAGATAGTTAGGATTTATAATTAGAATATTATATCTTGGTATGAAAAGGGAGATAAGAATATGTTAAGAATTTTGAATAAGGGATGGTTTTGGTTGCCCAAATACAACTTGTTTCAAAATTATAAATGATTGGGATACTTTGAACGTGGATGGGAAATTAAAATGGAAAAAAGCAAAACTAGGATATGGATTAAATAAGTGGAAATTGAATGCAAATGCAATTAAGATATGGTTTGGCTAGAAAAGATATTTTAAACTGATATTATTGATATTATTAGAAAAGTGTAACAAATGTTGATATGCAATTATATGTTTACATACAATAATAAGAATTGTATTTGCTTGATGTGGAAAAATGGTTATTATCAGAAGAAGAGAGGATATACTGGTGGGTATAATAGTAGACTTAGTTGGAAGAAGCTTATATGTACCACAGAATTACTAATGGACTCAATCATCACGTTGTCTATTGAGCACTTGTATGTGAAAATAGAAAATTAATATAACATTTATATATATATAAAGAAAATCATGAGAAAAAAAGTTGTCATGATGTTTATCAAAAATTAAAATATCAAGTTGCCCATTAGGAGTATTTTTCCCTTCCCTTTTGAAACATGTTGGTTTCGGGATTTGAGATGATTAAAAGCAAAGATGGAAAGGAATATGTTGAAGAATTTTTTGAGGAACTAGGGATGATATAGATATGGGAAGTATAACAACTGGACCAAACATCACTATGGAGGAGGTTGAACATGCAATAAAAATAGCAAAAACAAGAAAAGCCACAGGACCTGATGATATCCCAGTAGAAATTTTAAAATTGCTGGAAGACAATGGGAAGAATTTTTTACTGCAGCTCTTCAATCAGATATACGAAACAGGAGATATACCAAATGATTGGCTAAAATCAACCTTTGTGACAATCCCCCAAAAAATAAATGCAAAGAAGTGTACCGAATACAGAACAATAAGCTTAATGAGTCATGCCCTGAAAAAATTCCTGAGAATAATTCACACAAGAATATACAACAAAATTGAAGAGCGTCTAGGTAACACACAATTTGGTTTCAGAAACAATCTTGGTACACGAGATGCGCTATTCAGCATTCAAGTTCTTGTACAGCGTTGTAGAGATGTCAATCACAGTGTTTACATGTGCTTCATTGATTTTGAAAAAGCTTTTGATAAAATAAGACACAGCAAACTATTAGAAATCCTGAAACAAGGGGGACTAGATGACAAAGACATCCAAATAATAAAGAATCTGTATTGGCATCAGGTAGCAAATGTGAGACTAGGCCAAAAATACTCAGCTGATGCAGAAATAAGAAGAGGGGTCAGACAGGGATGTATTCTGTCTCCACTGTTGTTCAATATCTACTCTGAGTCAATCTTCAATGAGGCACTGGAGAACATCGATGCTGGCATCAAAGTAAATGGTGTTTGGATCAACAACTTAAGATATGCTGACGATACAGTTCTGCTTGCCAGTAAGCATGAAGACCTTCAGCTCCTCATCAACAGAGTCACAGAAATATCTGGAAAATACGGCTTGAAGCTTAACACCTCAAAAACCAAGATCATGGTCATCAGCAAACAACCCGTTAACTTACCACCAATAAATTCAGAAGGAATACCACTAGAAAAAGTTGAAAGGATCACGCACCTCGGTTCTAATTTACATGAAAGCTGGGACATGACCGCTGAAGTAAAGACAAGGATAGAGAAAGCTCGAACAGCATTCTTCAAAATGAAAAAGGTCTTCTGCAGTCACGACATAAGCCTAAGACTGAAAATCAGGCTTGTCAGATGCTATATTTTTTCTATCCTGCTCTATGGAGTAGAGAGTTGGTCTCTGACAGAAGGCCATCTGAAGAGACTAGAAGCATTTGAAATGTGGATTTACAGGCGGCTGTTATGTATAAGCTGGGTTGACAAGATCAGAAATGAGGAGGTGATAAGCCGCCTGGGAAAGCCAAGGGAAATCATCAAAACAATTAAAAAACGAAAGTTAGAATATCTCGGACATGTGATGCGACACCCAGAAAAATACGGCATACTCCATTTAATCATCCAGGAAAAGATTGAAGGCAAACGAGGTCCAGGCAGAAGAAGAACATCATGGCTTCATAATCTAAGGGACTGGTTTGGACAAAACTCAGCAGCACTTTTTCGTGCGGCTGCTGATAAAAACAGGATTGCCAACATGATCGCCAACATCCGATAACGGATATGGCACAAGAAGAAGAAGAAGGGGGTAGAAATCAAATATAAATATTCTTAGTACTCCCCAAACGTGCACATTTAAAAAAAAACCTTTTCGTTTGGGCAATGAGCTCCCCACATATTCCACAAATAAAATATTGTAATATGGTTTTCTGAGTCAAACTCTGCAATTCAAAAATGATTTTGACTTTCAAGAATTTCCCTTTCCTTACTTGCATCATTTTGTATTTTTATGTAATGCTTGCTCACATAAGACAATTTTACTGTCATACTGTATGTATTTCTTTATTGGTGCAACTATATATATATATATTGCCCCTCACATGACTATATTCATATATAATTGCATTTTTTCATTCTAGAATATATTTTACTGTAGGCAGTCCCAGCATTTTACCCCTGGAAACTAACCCTTCATAACTTATAGTAGCAGACCACTGGATGTGATGACTTATGTCTATCAGAATTAACACACGGGTGTGGCCCCTAAAGCAAAGAATTTCTGAGCCAGCATAATCCAAGAACAAACTGATCAAAGTGTGAGGAACCCTGTGCAAACACCAGAATTTGATAGTAGGTGGCACTCGACCAACCTGCTGTAATTTCAACATACTTATACATGAACTTCAGGATAAGGTCTGGGAAATTATTCATGCATAAGATTGTATTAATATCTCGGATCAAAATATGACTGATCATATTTATAGACAATGTTTCTATACATTGCACAATACCAATGCTTTTGTGTATTTATCCACGCTATTTTTAAAATCATGAGACATTTTGTCTCCATGTAAATTTCCTGTTTGACTACTTTTATACAGAATTGTTAAAATCTGAATAAGCCAGGTTAACTGTTGCTTCTTTGCATTTTGATAAATCTATATTGTATATTTAATTTATGAAATTTTAAAAGACTGTCTGAGGGAAATGTCCAATCAGGTAATGCAAAGGATGTATTTGTTAACAAACCCACTTCTACAAGCACTGCCCAGTTGCTTCTTCTACATTTGATTGGCCATTAGGAGCGATGGATGTAGTTAGGTTAACGTGGGGATTTCCTCTCTTGAATTCCTTTACAACCATAATAAAGTCAGATATTGCAGCAGTGGCCACAATATTATGCAGAAAAGTTAAAGTGCTTGCAAAGGAAACTCAGACATCAATTGAAAGCATAGGAAGGAGTTTCATTTTGCAACCGAAATAACCTGCAGTCAATAATTCCCTACTAGTAACTTGCATGGTTGCAAGCCGGACCAAGGACAGAGAAGACTGAAAGCCTACCAGTAGTCGTTTTAGGGAGCTTTAGTTGGATTAGAAACAACCAGTACTTGCTGTCTCCTTTGATGACCAGGCTATACTAGCTGCTGATGGATTTTGAAACTGGGAAACCAAAGCCAAACACAGATAGGAAAGCAACATGAATTGCATTCTGCTTTCCCAATCACAGAAGGCAAAGCACATTGAGGTATACATAATATACAACTACATAAGATGTGTATCACAAGGGACTTATCAAACTGAGGAGCACTTCATTGACAAAAGAAATTATGGCAGGTAACATCACCAAGCTACTTCCTCAATATCAGTTCCAGCAACTCAGGAGAAGTGATAGAAGCTATAAATCCAGGCATAAGCAAACGAGAAGTGGAGTCCTTGGTGCTGAGCCTGATTGTTTGCTTGCAGATGTTTCATTACTTCACTTAGGTAATGTACTGATGATATTACTTAGTGGGGCAATGAAACATTTTCAGGAAAACAACCAAGCTCAGAGAATACCAAGAACTCCACAATTCAACCCTCAACTACATATAATATCTTCTATTGCAGGGGTGTCAAACTCGCGACGTCACGTGACGTGTCACGACATATCGTGACTTTTTTTCCATTGCCGGCAATGGGGTGGGCGCAGTTTCGCCATGACGCATCCTGCCCACAGGCTGGCAGTTTGACACCCCTGTTCTATTGGAATCAAAATTGAAGTGTTTAAAGATCTATTTCTGCATGCATCATTCGTTGCATTCTCTCATCCTATTGATTCAAAGTTTGTAGTCAAAGATTGGGTAGTGACTCCTATCTTAGGGTTTCTTTACATTCTCTCTTTGACATTGCTTAGCATGCCTCTAATTGATTAGGTTTATAAATTCTGGGGTATTCTGGTCTTGCTTCTTGTTCTTACAAACTTTCTTTCATTTGGTAATGGAGAAGATACCATATGGTCCAGCTACATGTGGTACAGCAAATCACATGGCATAAAGCTTTATTATTTTATTTAGAATGCAACTAGAACAGATATTTTGGAGTTCTATCTAAATGTAATTTCTTAATAAATATTTTTAACCTAAGTACACTCTCCAGAAATATTATTGTAAATTGCTTTATTCTCTCTCTCCCCCCCCTTGCATATTCTACTGCAAAAGCGATTCCCATCATCATCTAACCTATTTACTTAACTATTATAGTTTCAAAGAGCTACACTCTTTATAAATCCCTTAATGAGTATTGGTAATGAGATGTCAAAATGCATTTAACCAGAATGATGAGAGTCAAGATTTCAATACTTCAGTACAAAACCACATCGCAAATACTCCCTTGTGGTCCTCCACATCCTTTGTTCTTCTGTGCTTGATTTTCAATCATGGGACAAGATCAGAAGGACATTTAGGATCAGCAAATGCAACCAAGCTATACATAACAGTACTAAGAAGAGGAAGTTCAGAACGATTCAATTAATAGCATTAGCATTTTCTGATATTAATAAGGGAAGAAATATATTTAAGTACTAATTTCAAAGTGCAAGCAAAAATACGTATAAAATATTTATAGATTCAGAAACTTGAATTTGCAGTTTTAAAGTTTTATTAAACTGGTGGCCATGTTTTAACATTTAAATGATAATAATTTTTAATATTTACAGAGGCATTATTCTATCTATTCTGAGGACTGGAGAATGAAACCAAAAGGACAGATCCAGCAACATATCCTTTTTTCCACTAAAGTTACATCTAAGTCCGCTTATTTATATAAAGCATTCAACTGGACCCAGTAAAATTGGCTTCAGGGTAAACATGACTGCAAGATGAACACATCAGTGTTCATCTGAGTGCTATCAGTTAACATTATATGCTGTCTGGGGAATTCTGGGAGTTGAAGTCCCCAAGTCTTAATGTTGCCAAGTTTGGAGACCCCTGGTTTAGATCCATAGTACAGTATGTATTTGAAATGAGAACAATATATGGTTATTGTTTCTCTAATGCAATAGTAAAGTTATTGGGTTTTTTTTCACAATTGGAGCTTTGATATTTTTCTTAATCATCTGTAAAAAACTGGGATAGCTGGCAACTTAATGAAGTGAGTGATGACAAACCTGGTCCCTTATATATTTGCAAGCTTGTAACATCAGTATGAAAATGGTGGAGTTTGATGACATCATGACATGTGTTTTATCATTTGTTTTTCTGTTGACACCAGTGTTCAAGGCCAGGATAGAACTTGCTCCCTTGGTTGAAGTCTCAGCAACAGGCTTGGTTAAGTGGATGCAAAGAAGCTGGGAAGATCCAACTGGAACTTTCTTAAGGGAGCCACATTCTTGAACCAAGGGTAGCTTCTATAAATAATAACTACACAATGAAAGCTTCTCTAAATGATTAACTTCATAATATACATTAAAACCAGGCCAGATCACTGCTAACATAATCAATGTTAAGAAAGCTAATTTGGTGTACTGTTTAAAGGTGCCATGCTAGAAATCAGGTGATTCTGAATTTTAGTCCTGCTTCAAGCATTAAGCCAGCTGGATGACTCTGAGTCAATCACTTTTCTCAGCCCTAGGAAAGAGGTAATGGCAAACCATTTTAAATAATGCTGCCAAGAAAACTGCAGGAAATTATCCATGGAGTTGCCAGAAATCAAGATTGACTGGAAGGCACAAATAGTGAAAAGAATATTAAAACTATTTCTTTTTTTTTAGATCTATTTAGATGTTCAGATAATATAATCATGGAGATGTCCATATTTTTATAACTCTAGAGATTGCAAAGAAATATCAGCCAATCTCTCTCTCTCTCTCTCTCTCTCTCTCTCTCTCTCTCTCTCTCTCTCTCTCTCTCTCTCTCTCTCTCTCTCTCTCTCTCTCTCTCTGATCACACACACACACACACAAATATGTTTTAGAAACTCCTGTATCGGAAAAATCATGGTAAACAAAGGCTATCATTTGCCCCAGTTCCATTGCCATGATGCTGTAACAGTAAACCCAGATGGAAAAGGCTTTCTAAAAGACTATAATCATGATAGTGTGTTTCTAAATTGGAGGAAGGAGAATAAAGGATGACATTATAAACAAAATGCAAGTATTAGAACATTTGAAGCTGAATGAAGCTGCTGCATGTTCCTTATATCAGCCAGAATGAAATAGCCAATTATAAGGCACCATTACATTTTTCATTTCTATAACTCAATGAAGCTGAAATTACTATTCATTCACCACATATACACATCATAAATCAAGATCAATCATGCAAAGAATCTACCAAAATCCAAGCCAAGAATATTCCATTTAGCACGTGCATAATTCCTGTGTGCAAACACAAACTGTGTCAATACTTTTAACAGTGCTGTCTGTATGTTGACATGGCATATGGATATTTTACACATAACTAATCCAGCAAGCTCAGTTTGCTAAGCTTGACACTGATTTTTTTAAAACTAGACCTTGTTAATGCTGTTTCTGTACAATCAGATTACTCTGCAGTTCACAAACTTTAATAGACTTCAGTGCGCACCCTCCCAAGTTAATCAGAACTTTATTGTGTTTTACAGTAATAATGAGCAGTTGCTACAGAAGTATGTGCATGCTATAAGACATCAAATTACTTCTATAGGTTGAATCTGTCTGACCTGTCCTCCTACCTAGCAGCTTCCCTTCTCAAATGACAATACCAAGGCATCTCTTCTCCTTTATCATAGTTCTTTAATCACTTTTAGTCTGAATAGGCTTTCAAACAGAGGACTGTGTTTTCTGAAGAAGGACACATGGACACCTTATAAGCAACAACCGCTCTGTCTACTCTAGGACAAAAGAAGAGAAATTGCCTAAGGCCATTTCACAGGAACAAAATCCTGCTAATCTTCTTTTGGTTATTGTATGCTTCTCAACCCACAAACCCATCCACTATGTCAAGGTTTCCAACCTGCAGTTCATAGGTAGCATTAGGCTTCAAAGATATCTCTGAAAGCTTGTTAAGGGTTCTAGGTTTTCTTCCACTGCCTCTCCATTTTGCCATAATGAAGATGTTTCCTTTGCCTCAGATAATCTCATATTAGTTCAAAAGCTAAACTGGTGGGTGCAGCCTCTGAGTGGGCAGTATATTTTCCTCATTGAAGCTCCTTCAGTGGTTCATATTTGAAGACAGCTGGGTACAGTGTTTCCTTGGCTTTTCTCATTCACTGCTAAAATACCTTCAGAAGACATCCATCTGTTTTAAGAACACTATAATAAAGATCTAATTCCAACTCCATTTCTGAATATCGCCATCCTTGCTTTTGTGAGAAAGCAGGGGAAGGCGCTATTTAAATTTGCACATCATTGCTAAAATTACTTTCAATGTTTTATGAGCAGGCAAGTTATCTGGATTTTGTTCTATATTCTGGCTTTAACAATCACTTCTATATTTGAATATTTCCTTTTTTCCCCCCATTTCAATCCAATTTCCATGACTCAAAACCTTGTGTTCAACTAGAATATGGTAATAGAGGCAATTATGTCATTGAGCATGCGGCTCAGCTCTCAGGTTAAGGCTTCACACCTGGGCATCATTATTCTCTTCCATATCAATTTATTATTTAAGGACTTATTATTTGAAAGGTCTCTCAGTGCTCCAGCAATTACAGCCACAGAAATTCTGTCTGCCTCAAATATATTTATTTTGCTTTCCTAGCTTTTTAATGCCAAAATAATTAAAGCCCTTCTAATGTAGCACTCCTTGGTCATTTACAAGTTGTCAGAAATGTCCATTGTCTGTAAAAATGGCCATTTCCTGGAAACTGGAATGTATGAGATTAAATATGTGTCTGTTTCTGCATGCATGCGTGTTTACAAATGTACAAGGAATGAATCCACCTAAAATGCTAAACAGGAACATAAGATAAGAAAATCCTGCTAAAGGGTTTTGTTATTGATATACAATCCAGAAATCTTATTATTTTCTCACAATATTTTCTCACACATAGCAAAAAATGGGCTTTTGTTATTACTGGAATAAATTTTCTTCAGCCTTGATATGACAGAATAAATGAACAAAATGATTCAATCAAGATATCTATGATTTCCAATCAAACCACCCATAGGGGTTTGTTTGTTTTTTCGCATATCTTATGTATTAGATAGTTGAGGGTCTTCCATTATATTATTTAATCTTAAAGTTCCACCTATGATCATTGGAAGACAAGGCTGTTTGTCAAGAAATGTCTCTTTCTTCGAGCACTTCCCAGAATAACCAAGGGAATACTTATTATCATAGTCACTAAGTGATTCCAAGAAGCATTTAAGATTATTGTTAATGCATTTTCCATTGCTATACATTATGCAGGGTATTTGTATATTTAAAGTCAACCTCTATCTTCATTGCAAATATTTGTTCTAGAGGAGTACTGAGCTACTGAGAAGATCTGAGTAGTATCTTCAATATCTTCATAAATGACTTACATGAGGGAATTGAAAGGGAATTCATTAAATTTGCAGATGACATCAAACTGGCAGGAGTAGCCAACAACCCAGAAGACAAACTCAGGATCCAACAAGATCTTGACAAACTTGAACAATGGGCCCTGTCCAACAAAATGAGTTTCAATGTAGAGAAAAGCAAAGTCTTACATTTAAGCAGGAAAAATCAACGGTACAACGGGGCAAGACCTGGCTTAGAAACAGTAACTGTGAGAGGGACCTTGGAGTCTTAGTGGATGATCACTTGACCATGAGCCAGCAGCAGCCAAAAAAACTAATACAATCCTGTAAACAGAGGCATAGAATCAAGATCACGCGAAGTATTAGTACCACTTTATAAAACCCTAGTAAGACCACATCTGGAATACTGCAGCCAATTTTGGTCACCATATCACAAAAAAGATGTTGAGAGTTTGCAAAAATTCAGAGAAGAGCAACTAAGATGATCAAAGGCCTGGAGATTAAAACATACAAAGAACGGCTGCAGGACTTGAGTCTGGCTAGTCTAAAGAAAAGAAATAGGGGAGACATGATAGCAGTATTCCAGTATTTGAGGGGCTGCCACAAAGAAGAAGGGGTCACACTATTCTCCAAAGCACCAGAGGGCAGGACAAGAAACAATGGTTGGAAACTGAACAAATAGAGAAGCAACCTAGAATTAAGGAGAAACTTCCTGACAGGACAATTAACCAGTGGAACAGCTTGCCTCAGAAATCATGGGTGCTCCATCAGATTTTTAAAAAGAAACTAGACAGTCACTTGTCAGAGATAGTATAGGTTCTCCTGCTTAAGTGGGGGGCTGGACTAGAAGACCTCCAAGGTCCGTTCCAGATTCTATTCTATTCTATTCTATTCTATTCTATTCTATTCTATTCTATTCTATTCTATTCTATTCTATTCTATTCTATTCTATTCTATCTTAGTTCTCTAGCAGAAATATAGCTCCATCCTACAAATGGACATCATGGAGCCAAGTTGATAGTAGAAGCTCACACTGCTTAGGATGAGAGACAGGAATGACAGTATGCCGGAAGAGTCAGTTTGGGATAATTTATCACGGAATGGAAAAAGCTACGTTCTAGCCTTTGAATAATAGACAGAAATCATTTATTAGCATTGTATTGCAACTGCTAAGAAGAAAGAGAAATGCACGTGAGATACTTTGCCTCTTGTGCCAAAATACTTGGTCAGCTTTAAACTTATGCATTTTGACTTAAGGGAAGACATTTGCTGCTTTGTTACAGAGAGCAAAATATATTGAATTGGGCCTAGAATAGGCATGTCAAACTCGTGACGTCACGTGACGTCGCGCGACGTATCATGTCTTTTTCCCCATTGCCAGCATGATGCATCTGGCCCGCGGGCCGGCAGTTTGACATGCTTGGCCTAGAAAGTAGTTACTAGAGAAAGCTAAGCAAACTACTTAGATGTTGAGATGAAATTCTATCCACTTACTGCTTCCTTTTAGCACACCAAAAACATGTAATTAGATGTTCTTTGTCCTTACTTCAAGTCTGTAGAATTTACCTCTGAGAAAGCTTATGAAAATCTCTCATTGTAAAATTATTGTAGCTTAAAATAGCCTAACCATTTTACATTTCCACTGGTATTCTCTCAGTATCTCAGCAAGTCACTAAGAATCTTTACAGATATCTTGATCAATTGGATAATCCAGCCTTCTAATCTATCATCTCTCATCCCCTGCAATTATTACAAGATCCAAAGCAAAGCCAAAGATTTGTCAAACAAATTTTTTTTGAATTTATATCCTTTAAACTTTAAACACTCATCACATATCCTTTCATAGAAATCTTTGTTTGCAGTGTTGCTAACTGGTGCAGAGAACAAGACATAAATCATTATATGAATACGAATAATTTCTACCTTTCTCATCTAGTCCCAAGTAAGAAATGAGATAAAGTATACAAATGATCTGAAATCAATAAGGCTTTACTAGTGATTGGGTGGGTAGGGGGCTGTTTGAAAGGGATGAAATTTAAGTTGATTTGACTACAATCATTTAAAGCAATTGAAATTAAGTTGACCTGGAATACATGTTACAGTAAAGATGAAATGAAAGAAGAGACAGACTACGTGCTCAGGACAGGAAAAGTACGTGCTGCAAAGTATAATAAAAACATTGGAAAACATCTATAAATAATTGACAGTTGTCATCTAGCTATTTCTTAGTTATTCATTGGCTGAGTACTGCTCTTTTGTATTGGTGTTATGTAATCTTGTTACATCCGTTGCCCTTTTCAACTCAAACATTAATATGTCTGCTTCTGATGTGCAATATAGCTTGACTTCTCAGAGGCATCACACACACTGAGGCATCACACTAGTGCTGAACTGCACTAGTCAAGAGCAATCCAATTGTCACTGGCAGACAGAAATATTCTAGCCAGATAGAACAGTGTAAATAATGAAAAGGCGAATCTTCAATACAGCACAAAGAAATCGCTATAATTATCAAAATCTTTTCAGTTGTACCCAATGTATGTCATTGAATTGGAATAGCAACACATTAAATGGAAAGATTCAGTTCGTCACGCCAACACCTGCATAGTTTTGATTACACATTACACAGCTCCAGAGCAGGTGTGTGGATCACAGAGAAAAAAATTGGTATATTACATGTAAGGGTTTTAGGTTTCTGCCTTTAATGCTAGTTTTAAGCACCTGTACAGGTGGGTGGCACAGCAATTTAGCTGAGAATATAATACAGTCATATATAGAAAGACTAAGCACTTCTAATTGCCATATCTTAATGATGTACAGACAATCTCAGGGCACAATTAACCAGCAGGATACTTTCATAAAAAGGAAAGCCGAAAGAGAGGTGAGGAATTTTGAATGCATAAACTTGAAACCTACAATGAAGTTGTGATAAAAAAAAAAGTGATTGTGCCTCTACTGACAACAGAAGATAATGCTAAAAAAAACACCTTAATAGTAGAGAAATTAAAGCTTCAAATGTTGAATATGTGGTACTTTCAAAGCATACAAAAGCAAAAGGATTTTAATTCAGGACCTTTTCTTAGTAGCTTTTGGGAGGATAACTGTTTTTCTAGATCCAACAGCTAATTGACAGCAAATTTTCTGTATAGTCTACAAACTGGCAAGAAGCACAAAAAAGTACAAATGGAATAGGTTTTTTAAGACTGGCAAACAATGTAAGAGAAGTGAAGGAAGAAGAATGAGGACTGTTATTTGCTTGGGCAGTTCACATTCTTGCTTTTTGGTTTGGTATGGTTTTCACTCCTGAGAAAGGCCAACCATTTTAAAGGATTACGTCAAGGAATTATAGTTTCATTTTCAATTCTAGGATGGAAAATTCCTTGCTTATATACTCAGCTGCTGAATGCTTCCCTTATGACAATGCTTTAGGGTCTTTTCATGTTTGAACTTAACCTTGGCTCAAACATGACCTAGCAACAACTTATTTTCCATTGTTTCCTATGACATTGCTATCATCTCATCCCCAGCCCTTTAGCGAGACAGTCTTAAGTAGTCCTTAGCTTTATCAGCATTAAAATAGTGAAAATTTTAACTGAAAATTTTTCACAGAAATTAAAGGTAAACTTGAAATAATCTAGAGTAAAGAAAAGAAAAAGAAAAATATGAAGATGAATATAGAAAGATAAAGAAGCTAATTCCAATTTTCTTCAAACAGTTACAGACAATTTTATTCCTCCAACATTAAAATTATAGTGGTACCTCAGTACTCATCGTTAATTGGTTCTGGGAGGTGCGATGAATACCAAACACATTTTTCCTATAAGGAATAATGTATAGCTGACATCAAGAGGTTCTAGCTTGTGCATTGAGTACGAAACAAATGCTGAGTACCGGGAGAAATTTTTCACGTC
The DNA here is from genome assembly GCA_023970755.1 of Azemiops feae. Classification (NCBI taxonomy): domain Eukaryota; kingdom Metazoa; phylum Chordata; class Lepidosauria; order Squamata; family Viperidae; genus Azemiops; species Azemiops feae. Next base: position 79,252 of record JALGBA010004290.1, read on the forward strand.
AAAATGTGTTGGGTACCAAATTTGATGAGTTTCAAAGTAGTTGAGTACCAACTGTACATCTGAATTCTGTTCTGCCCATATTTAGCACTTTTCAGTCAGCAAATCCATCAATCATCAGTTCATTTTTTTCCCATTTTCAGCAAAAAGTTGCTAAGAGATTTCCAGTCTCTGTTAAAAGTACTTGTCTTATTCCTGATGAATCAGGTTAATTTTGCCATTTCTGCCAATTCCATAATCCTTATAATCAACTGTTGATCTCTACATAATCTATGTTTCTATGCATGTTTGTCTTTGTTCGGAAACCCTTTTTGTTAATAGAAATTGATGCAACTTATTCTCATTTTAACAAACTTCTTCCTTGTCTCACTCCCTTGCTTCAGGCAAATCCATACAGGCTGTAGGGCTTCTTCTTTTCTTTAGAAGCACTTAGAATACAATTCAGAATCCATGACCCCTGAACAGGCTTTCTTACTCAGTGATCATTCTCCGGTGTATTTAATAGGAAGAGACCTACTACGTAATTGGATGCTAAAATTTAATGTATCCCTGATGTATCCCTGTTTGGATATGCTAGAAAATCTTTTACCAGAAATTTTGTTAGTCCTTGCTATGGACTATGGATGGGGAGATAAGAGGCCACCCAACTGGAAGGTCTCTCCAATCTAGATTCCTCTTTCTGGATGACCTCTTCTCACCCTATAAATCATTTCAAGGAATTACCTGAGTAAAAATTAGGTCCCTTCCTTAGGGGAAAAAAAATTCTTCTGATCTGCAATGTCAAATATTTTTGGGGGCAAAAGAGGACATAATACTTTTGACACCTCAGTAAGGAGATATTAAATCAAAAGACCCATCATAAAGAGAAGTATTGTTCAGTCACTAAATGGTGTCCCATTCTTTGCAATCCCACAGACCAGGCTCCCCTGTTTTCCCCTGTCTCCTGGAGTTTGCCCAAATTCATGTTCATTGCATGATGACACTATCTAACCATCTCATCCTCTGCCATCCCTTTCTCTTTTTGCCTTGAAACTTTCCCAGCATCCGGGTCTTTTCCAATGAGTCCTCTCTTCTCATTAGGTGGCCAAAGTATACCTTTATTTATTCTATCTCACATTATATATTTTGATATCACTATGAACGAACTCCATCAGTAGGTTCAAGCCTTACCAATCATACTGACTGCTATGGCCTATTGCATAATTAATGGGTTTCTGTCATTGTAATGTAACCAATTAAATAAAAGTATCATTTGCATAAGTCGGTATAATTTGCACAAGTCTGTAAAGAGAACTTGAAGCCCCGCTCCTCTTTAGGCTTCCACTTTCATGCCTCAGGTCCCATACTTGTCAATAAACCAATTTATGCTTCAGTATAATTGTATCCTGCTTTCTGGTTCAACATCTCCCTTGAGAAAATTTTCCTTCAATAAGATCCATTTGCAGAACCATTTCACTCTACTTAATGTGAACAGTATATAAATATTTTATCTGTGATTTGTCAGAAATCAAAGAACCCACCAAGCTAGCCCAGCTAGAAAGAAAGAAAGGGCAGGTACTTTCTCCACAAATAAATGTGAGGGACATATGACTTGGTTAAGCATATATAAAACAGCCGTACTTGTACTTTAGCTGCATCAAATTAGGTTTCCTGGCATTTCTAACACAAAGTAAGAGACTACAGTAAGAGTGCTGCCATGTCGGATGTTTATAGTCTTTCTTTAGTTCAGTTTGTGCCTTATTCATAATTCACGTTGCGTCCTATTGTATTTTATTCAATATTGATTGATTCCAGGAGAAGGTTCCAATCCTTGTTGTTGTACGTCCCCCACCCCCCCGAAAAAGTCTTTTTCTACAATCTCATTTAAACTAGTATGTGAAGAATACTTGGATTTTGGCAATCAAAGCTGACTAGGTTGCTCCCCACAGTATATCAGCTGGTAAGGAAGTTTCCCTTTGCAAAATGGGTATATGGTAGAGATTTTGTTTTTCCGTAGTAACTTCAGGGAACTGTTTCCTCTTCAAAGTGATTTCTTATTGCTATTATTATTGTTATTATTTCATCCCACAGTCAGCCAGATGTTCAGACTGGATTTAGATAGATTTCATCTATCTATCGAGTCTTAAAGGTATCATCGCAGGATATAAGCTGTTTCAAGCAAAGCTGCCTTTTGCAACTGACTGATAGTAAATTTGTCAATGCCAGTGGTATTTAAGTGGTGTTCCAGTTGTTTTGGGATTGTCCCCAAGGTATTTGTCTCTTTGCTTACTTTTGCAACAGTCGGTCTACTTCTATTTGCAGGTCTTTGTATTTTGTGATTTGCTCCAGTTCTTTCTCTTCTTCTCTGCTATCTATAGGTACTGCAATGACCACTATCCAGAGGTTTTTTTTTCTTTCTCATTGACAGTTGTTAAGTCTGGGGAGTTACAGGGCAGGTGCTTGTCTGTTTGAATCCTAAAGTCCCAGAGCAATTTAGCTTCTTCATTTTCTATTTGTCTATTTTGTGGTTCCTGCCAGTTCTTGCTTGCGGATAAATGGTATTTCTTTGTCATGCCATTGTTTATAGTCAGTCTGTAAGATCTTTTTTGCAGCAGCTAACCAGGTGGTCCAGCTTCTTTGCAGAGGGTTAGGGTTAGGGTTAGGGTGAAGAGCCTGATTCATTGTCATAATTTTTCTGGTCTTCCTATCCAGGGCTTTTAGTTCTTCTTGTCCACTCCACTATTCCAGCTGTATATCTAATGACTGGAATTGTCCAATTGTTTATTGACTTGATGGTATTTCCTCCCCTGAGCCCATAACATCTTCTTCACTCTCATGATGTACTCACTTCTAGCCTGCTCCTGGATTTCAGTGAGATTGATGTAGTCAGCTTTAAGGATACACAGATATTTGTAGTGATTGTCTTCATACAGAATCTTGATCTTAATTCCATTGTGCATATTGAATCCTTCAGTTTTCATTATTATTTTTCTTGGTGGCAAGGTGGCACATTTGTCAATTCCAAACTCCAAATTCCAAATATTGCCCTTGCAATATTTTGGCTGTATATACAAGAGTGCTGAGCAGCAATTCTATTTCAGATGGCTTTTTTTACATACAGCTTCAGATTATCCATGTAAAGAAATGGAATAGCCTGGCAGATGTTTTTTTAGGTTTGTTAGCTCTGGCCTGACTTGTTCAGTATTGATGACAGAGGAATCAGTGTGGTAACAAACAGTAGTTGTGATAGTGAGTCTCCTTGAAATATCCTCTCTTGATGTTAACCTCTCCAAGTCTATTACCATTGACTATCAACTGTGTCTTCCATTGTGCCATTTATCTTTGACAAAGCTTCTGATGTTTCTACTGACTCCTGTTATTACTGGTATTATCTATCCCACTGTCCATATATAGAGTAAAACCTCATTTTAATTTTTACAACTACATGATCAAGTAAGATTGAGATGAGAGAACATAATTGGTCCAAAATTATTCATGGATCCCCCAACTAGACTATTGGGAGTATAAGTAGACTCCTTAATATTCCATTCATCACATGGTACTAGATATCTTTGATAGCTTAATTAGTATTAAAGAGCTACATGGATTTTCTTGTATCTTTCCAAGATATTTTCATGCAGTTCTTCTGTGGCTGTGGTGAATGGAGGCCTTTTTATTTTAAAACATGCTTTAACAAAATGAATCCCATCTGGGGCTTGAAAGCAAGGAAAATTGGTTCTATTCCTCTTGAAACTAATTAAGAATATTTCTGAAGATCAGTTGCTTCAAGGTCCTAGGAGCATTCTACCAAGGTCTATTGATTTTGAGCAGACCTAAAGTATCTTGGAGCCATTATAGTACATCATTCTGCATCACCCTAGTAGTGCTCTTCATTCCAAAATGAATCAGCATTGTGCAAAATAGAAATGTTATGTCAAAAGTGTGTACAAATGTAGCAAAATTGGAAGAGAGACATACAAGGAAAACAAATTGTTGTTTAAAATGTCATTAGATAACTTACCTTCCAAAAAAATTCACATTTTGGTATAATGATGGTCAATAGATAGACATTTCTAGAGTTCTAAGTGTATAGAGAATCATGGTGAAACCACAGGCTTTGTGCTGATTACAATAAAATAATGGCATTATGAGGATATCAGGATAACATACCCTCCAGTATTACTATAATAGCACTGGCAAGTCAACTGTACTAAATACTGGTACATATCAAAATACCTTTGTAGATTGATAACATAATATTAAATTGCATTTGCCACTAAGATTTTCAGGAGGGAGAAAAGGAATCTAGAGATAATTGTAAATGAAAACACTTATTTGTATGCACTTCCCTCCTTTCCTCTTCAGCTCATTGAGTTTTCATTTAGCTTCTTGGTTTTCATTTAGTTTTGAGTATTGATGTCCCTGATAAGTTTTTCTACTTAAACTTGCAAAATTTCAGAAAGCTAGCAGCATGGATTAAGGGTGACTAAGGATGATGGCTTTTTTGTTTCCTCTCAGCAGCTTTTTAAGAAACACAAACCTGTGTTAGGTGTGAGAGATAAGGCTAGATCAGGGGTCTTCAAACTTGGCCCTTTTATGACTTGTGGACTTCAACTCCCAGAATTCCTCAGCCAGGCATATATATATTTGCACAACGGGATGACTATTTTCTGCACTCCCACATGCGCACCGAGGAGACGATGCGATTGGCGAATGGGGGGGGCGGCTCCAAGAGCATGCCCGATAGGCAACCCACTGACTGACAGAGGGGCTCGCCCGGCAGCGAGACAGGGGGGGAACAGAGGACAGGAAAAATGTGATGGCCAACCCCCAGATGTTTGCATACGAGTGAGGAAAACAATAGGACTGGCAAATGGGAAAACATCAGACAGTTTAGGGACACGGAGGCAAGCTAAGACAAATGGGGTGACGGGGATGGGGGGGATGAGCAGGAGCAATCTGACAGCCGACCCCTAGGCGCTTGTATATGCGCCAAGGGAACAACAGCAACTGGAGGAAAGAGAGCACCCTGGAAACTGCCAACACACGGAGGGATACGGTCCCTTTAAGAACAACACACCCGGTGCTAATGAGCGGACCAATGACCAGATCGAGGGTCAGGGCGCAGAGGCAGCCAGTCACATAAAAACAAACTCCCGGATCCTGTATTTTATACTCTGACGATGTTGGCAGTATGGCCGACGAAAGCTCAGTACTTTTGAAGATTAAACAGTTTTGTTTATGATTTTATCCTGGTGATCGCTTTTGTTTATCTGTTTCACGACATATATATATATATATATATACACACACACACACACACACACACACACACACACATATCACAGTCCATTTTGAATGTATAGTGGGGGAAAAAGAGTCTTGAGAGTACCAAATACCATCTTTCATTCTCTCCTGAAGTCATCTGTTCTAAAAACTTATTTTCAGAAGGTGACAAGATAGAAAATATTAGATTACTGCAAAATTTCCTCCTCTAATAGTAGCTCCCCTGAAACAATTTCATGGTTTTCAAGAAGGATTCTTGACTTTTCAGAAGAAGATAATTACAGAAAGCCATCCTTCAATCGCACAATCCTGTACATGCTTGCCTGTGAGGAAGTCTGACCTACCTACAGATAAATCAACATGGAATAAATTCCATATCTACTTATCTTAAAATTACACAACTTCCCGTGTGACATGCCAGATTATTTCATAATATATCATTTCCAAGTCTATCTCCAATTCTTCATGAAACAGTCATTTGTTTATCAATCAGTAAATCTAATTTCTGCATTATTCTGAATAAGAATAATGGTAAATTTTCTTGCCATACTGCATTTAATCTTAATTTGGTATAAAACCTAGCAAAATTCTTAATGAGTAAATAGTATTTGGTAAAATCTAGTGGGCAGTGCATTTTTAATGCTATTAAATCTTCTTTTAGAAAGATATTACATTGTGGTCACCAGTCAAGATATTTTTTTATATTTTTTCATACCCTTAAGCTTATAATATGCAATATTTTCTGCAAACCCTGCATTTCATGGTTTATGCAAAATAGTTTTTAACACAATTTTACAAATAATCTGTAGCAGCCATGAAATTGACACTCCATACAATCTCAACATAGGCCTTTCCACTTCATTTCCCAAAACTGATTTTTCTCTCGTGTAAATATATCATAATAAAAGCTATGCAGAGCAGCTATACATTTCATCATTTAGGGATGCCTTATGGTTTTGAAAAATTCATTCTTGTATATTATGGCCAGTCAGAGTCAGCCTACCCATTTGATGGATGGAATGTTTGCCCTAATATTGTTAAGGTTATCCGGAAGGCTGCTGCTGGCACTTCAGCTATGGCACCCGGAGCCGTTTTGTCAGGCCTGAAGAAGTTCATGTAGAACTAGCAAAGAACTTGAGCCTTTGGTGCAGTGTTCAAAATACCTACAATTTATACCATTGATTCTTTCAAGTGGGTAAAATATTTGCCAATAAAATAAATTCACATACTATAAAATAATTTACAATATGACCGAAGGGCCACATGTGTGCAGAACATTTATTTATTATTAGATTTATATGCTGCCATCTCATTCTACAAAGTGATTTGGGGGCTCTTACAACATTAACTTTATCTACTTGTTTTAACTTTAATTATAGAAATAGCACTTAGACTTATATACCACTTCATAGTGCTTTACAGCCCTCTCTAAGCAGTTTACAAAGTCAGCATATTGCCCCCAAATAATTATAGATAAATACATAAGAAATGCTATAACAATTTATAACTATCCTAATTTATGATGAGATTAACACTTGCTAGCATCCTACAAGATTTGATTGGGACTACTAAAACTATAATCCAACCAATTAGAAGTGAGATAGCAATAGCATTTAGACTTATATACTGTTTTACAGTGCTTTACAGCCCTCTCTAAGCAATTTACAGAGTCAATATATTGCCCCCCCTACAATCTGGGTCCTCATTTTACCAACCTCAGAAGGATGGAAGGCTGAGTCAACCTTGAGCCGGTGAGGATCGAACTGCTGGCAGTCGGCAGAATTAGCCTGCAATACTGCATTCTAATCACTGCTCCACCACGGCTCTGATGTGGATAACAACAAACTAAACCACTGAGTAATGTATATGCATTTGTCAGGCACAAGAAATCGGGAAACAAAGCGGTTTCAAATGAATACAGGTTTATTGCTTGTGAACACTTTGTACCAGAATCTGAACTACTAACAGTCAAAGCAAATTGGTGGTAGATAAGAGTCAATAGAATTAAAGGTGAGCTGGATTTAGATCTCTTCTGGGCACATGGGGACTCGAGACTGATGGTGCACTTGACCCCTCCCTGGGCTCAGACTGGTCATCTCCCACAATTTGGGGGGGGGAGGACAGGAAGGATGATGTGTTCTCCTGAGTTAAAGTAACCTACATGGGGCTTAATATCCCTTCATTAAGAGGAATCATTTACGTTCAACCACAGCTTGGATAAAGAACCAGGCTACTCCGCCTGAAGTCCTTGCCTCTTGATCAACTAACAAGAGGTTAAGATGATCAGCCTCTATCCTGTCTGAGCATAGTGGCATGGTGGAAAAATACACATATCTTGAGATTTCTATTAAAAAAAAAAGTGCAACAACCCATGACCCAAAGTTTCAATTTTCTTCTCACCCCAAGGGCAAAATCACTGTTCTTAGGTATATTACAGACTCTTCCCTCCAAAAGGGCGTAAGAGAGGACATTGCAAAAGACAAATATAAAAGCTCTTCTAATGTTTTGAGGAGCAATATTGTGCAACACTTTTTCTTGAGTTCATTGGGATAATAGATCATAGCACCTTGTTTTGAAGGGTCATATCTCTGGCATACTGTAGTATGCTTTGGCCTGATCAAATTCCATTGACAACAACACAACAGAAAAAAATTGGCAATACTTTTAGGGGAGCACCAAGTAGATTCTCCAGAGAAGTCTGGAATTTGTTTTTTTGAAGAGTCAAAAAAAAAAAAGCAGACAACTTGGGTTATAGATTAGTTTCAGTCAGTAGTTATTGTTATTGGGCACAAGTTTCAATTGAAGCCATTATTTATTCCATTTAAGCAAAACATATTCTTGCCACAAAAATTAAAAAATATAATTCTGTTCTCAAAGTTGCAACCTATGCCTCAGGGACATCCATAGAGAGGGGTCCAAAAAGTCAGGATGGAGGCTACAATCACACAAAGCACATAACAACCACATTGGACTTTGATTGCATGGTCAACATTTGAATCTATTTGACATCACCACTCCTATCTTCTACACTTCTCACTTGTAAAGGATTGACATTATTGAGAATATGTTCGTATAAATTAGTTATTCTGTTCAACTGAAGTCTATATGCCTAAGCAATATGCACAAGCCCAACCAATATTTATTCACTGAAATGGATTTCAAGGACAATGCATGTTTTTATAATGCATGTTTTTGTAAAGCTCATGGCTTCCAAAGGTACTGGACTCCAATTTCCATAAATTCAAATAATGTAGTTTAATAAATAGGGAAGTTAATCCCCCCATTCCTTGAGGGCACCAAGTCATAGAGATACTGGAAAAGCTAATCTAAACAATCACTCTTCTTTTTCTTTTTACATCACATGGCAAGCTAGCATGGGTAAATTTCAAATGTAGTGTCCAATTCAATGGCTGGTTTCTAGGGGTACTAAATTCTGTCTTTTAAAAATCAGTCCCATGAAGGGTCAACAAACTTACTGAAATCACTAAGGAAATTCTCTGGGTTGTGGACCAAAGCAATACCTTGCCTTGTGTCAGATAATTCACAAGATTTTAATGTGAAGTTTCTCAACGCTTTTATTCTTATACAACTAGAACATTACAGCTTTTTTTTTTTTTAAGAAAAAACTATTTAGAGAAAAAGAACAGCTTGCTCAAAAGCTGCACTGATGACATGCAAATAATATTTTGGGATGCTGGATCTGACAGCCCAATTTGAAAAAATAAGGCTTGTCACAGCCTCTACATATTCAACAAGAGGGCATAAATGCATCATCCTTAGAGCTCTTTCTTGAAGATTTGATTATACCACATTACCAATTATCACAGTCATTACCATGGTGAGAACTGCTTCTCACATGGCTTTTGAAAGAGATAATGGTTTAAAACATATAATTCTATCTTGGAGAAAAGAAGCACTATTTTCAACAACCATAGTTTTGATTTCAGCTGACATCTACAGGAACACATGTGGTCACAATTCAGCAAACATGGGGATCAACAGATATACACAAAGAAACGTCTTTGTTTTTGAAACAAACTTCTTCCCTTGTATAAAATCTACTTCTACTATCACAATGATGCTGGCCTGAATATTAAAAATAATTGCCTTGGGTCAATAGATAAAGACCAAGAATGAACTTAAGATCAGCCATGACATTTATCCCGGATGGTATAGGATCTCCCTCTGGAGCAGGTGTTTGGATTAAAAGACCTCCAGGGTCCCTTCCAACTCTGTTATTCTGTATTCTGATATTAATTGGAAGCAGCTATCCAGCTAAAATATCATGATTAATTGGAAACTACAGAAAACCTGTAGGCAGAACATGTGCCTTATTGCTAAGCTGCAGCCTCTCTGTTGTAGCACCTACCAGTGGTGGAGAAACATCAGGAACTACATCAAGAAGTTATGAACTCAATATTTACTACAGACAAAGTTGTTCATAGAACTATCCAGAAATTCTATTACTCAGAAAAGGCAAACATCCTGTTAAAGGGAACTCCAGCCATATTAACACACAGGTGGCCACAATCTAGGACAACCTTAGTTGCAAATTCAGATTACTTTCTGCCCTTGTCAGCCTTTATTATCATCTCCAGAGTTCCCTGTTTCCACATTAGGAGACATTTTGTAAAGACATCCCAGTAAAAAGCAATATAGCATATCTTTCCACACTTTAATATTAAGATAATACACCAAAGGATCTGAGGCAGACAAAGAAAGACCTATGTATCCTCCATTCTGCTATAATGAGATCCAGTCACATCAGTGGGTCCTGGAAAATGTAACAATAAAAAAAAATCTCATCACAGTTATATGAAAGTCTTATACTAAACATAATAGGATGTTTTAAAAACCTTTTTTAAAAAAAATTCTGAGAAATTAATTGGAGAGGTGAATTTCACTGGAACTCCTTGTGGCGTGGAATCCCTTTTAAATTTGTTTTAGCAAATTTAGGAATTGACAGTAATTCATAGAATAGCCTTGTATTATGCTAAAATCACTGTATATGCCTTGTAAACTTGTTGCTGGCAAAGGTCTATATAGTTTGCTATATATTATCTGTTTTGTGCACTCAGTTAGCTGATCCACAGGCTGAGAACCTTTGAAGAAAATCAGTTAACTATTTTTTATGCCAAATCTTGTTGGTTTCTTCTATTTCCTAAGTCATATAAAATCAATGCAACATAAGAAATTGCTTAAATTCCTGTTAGCTACAAAGACTCTCATGATTGCAAAACACTGGGAAATTACAATAGATCTTTTACTGGATCAGGACTAATTAAAAGTATGGGAAATTCTTTTGACTGAAACATTGAGGCAACAAGAAAGAGCTTCACAAGGTCCTATAACAGAGGTGGGGAACTATAGCCCCTTTATGGCTTGTGGGCTTCAACTTCCAGAATTCCTGAGCCAGCATGGCTAGTTCAGGAATTCTGGAAGCTGAAGTCCACAAGTCACAAAAGGCCCTAGCTCCCCATTCCTGTCCTATAATGAAGAATAACTTATACGTATCTGATGGCTATTTATTAGCTATATTAACAACATTTTCCTGATAAGTTGTCTTCATCTATTTGCACTGCCTGCCTTTGGTAATTCTAGAACCTTAATTAAAGTGCCATGTAGAACAGGCATGTCAAACTGCCCGCGGGCCAGATGCATCATACTGAAACCGCGCCCACCCCATTGCTGGCAATGGGGGAAAAGTCGCGATACATCGCGCGACGTCATGTGATGTCGCGAGTTTGACATGCCTGATGTAGAACAAGGAATAGGACAGTGGAGTTTGCAACTTGGTTAATCAAGCAGGTTGACTTAGTATGCACATGGAAATGCTCTTAAACTGGATCTATGCCTTGAATATTCTTGTGTCAGGGAAGGCTTGAAATTCATCCTTCATAAATGGCTAAGTATGGTAAGAACTAAAGAACTCTTTTAGGTGTGTATTGTTCCTAAATTACTGCATTTTCACTTTTCCAAGATTTTTAAAACTACCCAATAATCCAGCAGTTTTATGCAACTTGTGGAAAAGCACTGAATCTTCTTAAAATTTTCTTTAAAATAATATCTGCAATTTTAACAGCAAAGGGCACAGCATTTTAGAATTAAATGAGAGAGAAGATTGCTTCTCATTTTATGTTGCGTCTCCCCTGCCTTGACCTCTCTCTTTTCTTCTAAAGATCACAGCTCTTGTTGCCTTTTATTGCTTGTGAAACCAATTCTTCCCAATCACTCTACAAAAACCCTTGAGGACAAGCAGATTTAGAGGCTGGCTTTCCAGCATCACAGTTTGCATGTTTTTTTCACTTCCAGACTCAAGTGGGGGAACATTTTCCTCTTTGGTAATCTTGCTTTTGACTTCTGAGAACAAAGGGAAGACAGTGGAAAGGTTTCCTTTGCCCATAATTCTGTCAGAGTTCAATAAGTAAGTTCCTTTTGTGAAGAATAAGAAGAATCTCATGAGACAAGGAAGCAGTGGGTGGAGTTTTTTTTTTCAAGTAACCAATATTTTTTGTGTGTGCTGGCTTAAGAAAATACATTTCTTCTAAAGGAATACCAAGCTTTAAAATGCAGGTTAATCAGGTCAAATCAGCTTGTCACCCAAAACCACATTAAATGTCATCTTTGCCATTGAAAAACAAAAACAAATCCAAGCTCAGCTGGGAGACGGAAACAGGGAAGATGGCTCCAGTACGAGCCGGCAGACACAGCAACCTACTTTATGTGTTGACTTTCTGTTTGCGAGATATATAGTCAGCATTTCTAATGAATCTGCTGGAAGCGGCTGGAATATTATGATTTATAGCACCTTCCTACTCTCTATCATAGCATTTTATTAGATGGATGGGAAGCTGGTAGTAATGAGGTTAGGAATGAGAAAACATCCATCAAGCTCGGCTAGGACTCCTCTGGAAAGGCAACACACTATCTCGTATGTCACAGGCAGTGATCTGGGTCACGATGATATAAAATGCATGATTAAAACCAAGCATTTGACACCAGATAATAGGCATCCCCTTAAAAAATAGCTCCAGTGTTCCTAACTTTAATTAAGTCCCACTCGTAAATATGCACCATGGTAAATATACAGCAGAATGGGGCTTGTTTATATTCCCCAACATAACAATTACCTCTAGAACGGACCCTTTATTTCACTACATGATGTTATTAGTCAGGAGAGGGTCAAAATACAAACCTTAAGTCAGTGATATCAAACAGTCATGCCAAATAATACCTCACTCCCCTCCTTCTCCTATGCCTTGTCTTTGCAGTTATCAATCTAGAATAAAACATCCTTAGTCATCCTCAACAATTCTTCAGGACAGTTCTGATTGCATCTGCAATATTGAAGGCAACCACGGGCCTCTTAAAGATATAGCAGGAGAGCACTCTGTGTTTGTGTGTGTGGTGTTTTATTTTGTTTTCCTTTTCCCAAGGGGCTGTGACTTTTAAGAAAATTCATGTTTAAATGTATGACAGAAAGAGAGAGATCTTAATTTACAACAGAATTGCATCCCAGCAAGCTCTCTCGGTTTCAATATGAGACATTTTAAGACTATAATCAAACCCTCCTGTCACTTTCAACTGGTTGCAGACTGGTGGTTAAGAGTATCAGCTAGAAATTGGACAATCCCACGATTCCAATCTCACCAGTTTACACTTTATGGGCAGCCTTAGGCAAGCTATTATTATGCATCATTAATTGTCCTTTTTTCCTTCAATTACATTTGATTTTTAATGGCCTTGAGAGGGTTGCCCAAAATACAGAAGAAGAGAAGATACAATCTGTATAAAATTTCCATATTCTAAAGGCAAATTTAGATACGATTAATATAATTTAGAAAGAAATATGCTATATCTCAGTTGGGAAGAACACAATATAAAATCATCCAGGAAATCATATAGAACAACATCCAAGGATATGTAGAACTCTCTCATCCTCAGTAAAGTCAGTTTTCATGACTCCATCATCATCATCCAGCACTAGGTAAAATTGGGATTCACAGAAAACTATTGAAGATGAACCTATTACTCACTGAACTGATGCTAATCTCAAATTGATATTTAAAAAAAAGCCTCTGCATGACCCCCAGACTCTGGAGGAAATGTTTTTCAAACACATGAATGTTGTTATACCTTGTAAAAGCCAAACACTTCATTCTACAATAAATACTTTATGCAAACCTGTCAAACTTGTAGGAGATAATGTCATTGGGGATATTTGCTGCTCTAAGATCAGGATAGCTTACTTCATTGACAGAAGCATGAAGTCTGCTTTATATAAGACAATTTTACAAAAGAATATCCATTCATCTATCCATCACCTGAAGTACAAACGGATCGTACAGCAATAATCCCAAACTTATAAGCAAGGTGTGTTCATAAAGAATATGTCTAGTTCAGGGTTGACATCTTGTATTATTAAAATATCCAAAGAACTAACCAAGACACACCTAGTACATGGCTACCTATACAATACCTTGAAAAAATAAATACCTTAAATCAGGGGTCCCCAAACCCCAGCTTGTGGACTGGTACCAGGCCGCAGCATGCCAGCAACTGGTCCGCACAAACAAGCAAAGCTCAATCCGTGGGATGCAGGCAGCACACAAAATCATGCACTCTCCGGTCTGTGGAAATCTTTCTCCATGGAACCGGTCCCTGGTGCCCAAAAGGTTGGGGACCTCTGCCTTAAATAACAAATAAGAAAAGATGAAATTATGACATATTTTGATGTCACTGCTGTGTTCACACTGATTCATGTGAAACAATGAAATCAGTTAGGGGACAATCGCAATGCTATCTCCATAACTCAATCAAACTCAATACCCCCCCAAATAAAATACTCAAATGTATAGAATTATTGACTACAGCTCAATCCATACTTTTAATTTGTTGGTAAAAATCAACAAAAAGATCAAAGGGATATCAATGAAATATTCCACTTCTGGATTCATAGTAGAAATAATAATCCAACAACTAAAAATTATAGTTCTTCCATAATACAACCTCAAAATATAGAGATGGTATGTAAACAACACTTTTGTCATAATAATTAAATAATTAAAAAGGAACCTATAGAAAACATACTAATCAACCATGTATTTGATGGAATCAAATTTGCAAAAGAAGAAAATAACAAACTTGATATCCTCATTAGAAGAAAAAACAATGCCATATTACAAATCCAAGTTTACAGGAAAGTAAACCATACAATCCAAATCTTCAGGTATAACAGCAAGTACTCGGCAGCATATCCCCCCCCCAAAAGTTCAGACAAGCCATAAAGCATTGCAAGACACTGTAACTACAAATAGCAGGAATACACTATCCTACAAGACATCCATCAACATAGTTGATACTCATGCAACTTCATCAAAACATGCATGCTGACTAAGCTGAATATAACAGAAACATTACAAGCTATTGAAAAGATAATCGTCCCTCATATTAAAGGTTTTTTATATTCCACCTGATACTCTGATCATTTGGATTAACTGTAGATGCAGGCTAACAAAGTCCATACAGAACATTCTATGCAAGGAAAAAAGGAGTTATATACTGGACAGATAGTGAACACAACTACATAGGACAAACAGGCACAGGCATAGAATGTATCTATTAGCATTAAAGATCACTCAAAAGACCCAATGCTATTCACTGCTCTTTCTCTGCACAGATAACCTAAAAAATTACCTTCAAATGGGAAATGATAAAAATTTTAGAATTAGATTGAGAGATGAAAGAGAATTCTTAGAAGCATGGCACTCCAACCAAGCCATGATCCACAAACGTATAGGTTTAAATCCTATCTATGAACTTATCAAAAATAAATAACTTCGCATAAAAACTCTTTGTTGCCCAACAAACTCTCCACCTAAACATGTGCATAACTGAAGTTATACTGTATACATTCTTTGTCTATCAGTGAATCTCTATTCCACACATCTTCTGAACTAATGGGGTTACTTAACATGGTAATGAAAGGCCTGCAACCCCAAAACCTAGTTCAAAGAACCCTAACCATACTGGCAAGTCTATAATAGGGGGGAGAGCATTTTTAACATTGGAGAATGGTCAAGTTAAAGTCCAGACCTAAACTTTATAGAAATATTGTAGAAACTCAATGGAGCAGTTCATGATGGAAAACCTTCATATATTATGGAATTGAAATGTTCTGCCATGGAGAAATTGGCCAGAACTTTTATACAACAATGTGAACAACCGATCACCAATTACAGAAAGCACTGAGTTCCAGTTATTGCTGCTAAGGGTTTAGAGGGCAAGATTCCTTTTTTCATATCGGAACATGGCCTGTGGGATGCTTTTACTCATGAAACAAGTGGGACCCATCTGAATCTCTAATATCATTCAGTGCTAATCCTTCCACCCCAAAGAAGGTGGATATATCTTTTCATCAGCGGTATACAAAACAGAAATTGTACCAGCAAGCACAAACTTGTAGCGTTACAAGGTGCCAGTTGCAAGTCCCTCTAATGCAAGAATTTTAAGTGTGTATGTGTATGTGTATTAGATTACAGTAATTACTACCACTGATAATTGAAAAGTGAACAAGTTAGAACAGTGCCTGCCGATATGCTTTCCTTTGCTTAGGCAGAAAGGAAAACCAGCCACTGGTGTGATGAATATGTTACAATGGGTGAGAACTTGACCTGGCCTCATCTGTCATTTCCAGGGTAAACTAGGCTCTCTTTATCATGTCTGACTCCTGGGGGTCATTGTCACTCCCAACTGCCATGCCAAAGGAAGTGCTGCTCTTCTGGGAAGCCAGACAGAGAAATCAAAAGGAAAATGTCATGTTAGCCATATATTCTGTTTCCTAAAATAAGATTTATTTCCACTGGATTTTCAAAAGACAAATGCATGGAGAGGCCATAGGGAGTTTTCACAAATAATAAGATATTGTCTGATTTTATTGTTAGGCTCCCTTTCCTAAACAGAGGCAACACAGTGGGTTTGCTAGCCAATGCTTTATTTTACTTTAGATTGCACATTATATAATATAAGGAAAGAAAAATACCTGGTTAGCAAGTAAAATAGTTTTTAACATTAACATGGGTTACGCATGATAAAAGCCTTCCATTGAGACAAGAGCATTTTGCTATTTTACACAAAAGCTTTTTCAGGAATGCATGTTTTTCAGCAAAGATTTATAGTACAAGGTCTGTATGAGCCTCGTATAAAATAGTGCCTAGTGGCACAGGCTTTATTCTTCTTCCTGAATTTGAATAGTAAATCATACCGGATCTTTTACTCAGTCTTTATATTAAAATACTATTATATTCCCCAAACGGTAACTTATGATCTTCTGAGACACCTTAGTGGAAGTGATTTACTGTCTGAATCCAAGACTGGGATTTACATACCAATAACTTTAGAACCTTTTTCAAATCATGCATACTGCTCAGAGACCTTGTCTGCATGCTCCAGCTAGCCAACCTTACACAACTTTCTCGCCAGAAATACACCAGGGCATATCCTAATCATGCCTACTAAGCCATACATCACATTGAGTTCAATGGAACTTGAATTCAGTGGCAATTCCCTGAGCAAACAGGTTCAGTTGAGTTGAGGAAAGAGGGAGAAGAGGGAAGAAGTTGGGAGAAGAAATGGAGAACGCTGGCTAATGGTTGCTCCTGCTACTTGTTTCCTGACTGTTCCTGATTGTCTGCTGCGTAGGCCTTGTAAATGTAAATGTTCTGTTTCTAATAGGATATTGCTCGTGACTGACCTAATAGAGGCAATTTCAGGGATAAGTAACTAAGCCAGTTCACCAGAGAGTGAACTTATTGAGCAAGCAAATATGGAGAGCAAACAGGAATTCATTTGGTGGCAGACAGATTAATACTTAATTTTTTAGTGTGTAATGAATAAAGAAATCCCATAGTATAAGCATTAACTGTCCTTTCCTTGACACCGTGTTCCCTCTAGTTTTTACCTCCCTGAATTATAACCTAAGTTACTTTATTACCCACAAAATAATTCTTTGGAGCAAAATTTGTGTCCAGGAAAAGCCAACCAAAAATCCAAGAAATTTTCCACTCTGAAAGCAGAATGAGAACAGACAAATATAATTGGGGTTTGCTATCTCTGTAGAACAGGGGTCTTCAAACTTGGCCCACTGGCTGAGGAATTCTGGGAGTTGAAGTCCACAAGTCATAAAAGGGCCAAGTTTGAAGACCCCTGGGTAGAACCAGGAAATAGGTTATGTATTTTGTATTTTGCATGCTGAGGGTTTAATTTTAGGCAGCAAACCTTGTGAGCTGAGATTTGTTAATGGCTGAATATTAAATTATGGCTGTTTTTCATCATGCAAAATATATTGAACGCCACGGAGAATTCTTTCACACATAAATGGGTTCCCCTTCGATTGCCTAAAATTTCTAGTTTTCAGAACTGGGTAAGCTACAAGGTGTTTTTTTTAAAAAAAATCATGCCTTCTTAACATAATAGGTGAACAGAAGGTGACTTATTAGCCTTGCGTTTCTTGATACAGAGTCAACATGACAGGATAATGAGGCAGCCGGTTTGGTGTAATGGTAAAGGTGCTGGCCTAGAAAGCAGGCAGCTGTGATTTCTAGGCATCCATTAGCCATGAAAGTTGGTTGAGTAACTTTGGGCCCATCAGTCTCTCTCAGACTTCACAAGGTTGTTGTTGCAGGGAAAATAGGACGCAGGAGTATTAAATATGTTCACCGCCTTGAGTGGACTAAATTTTAAAAAAGGGCAGGATAAAAATCTAATAATAGCACTTATGCCAAACTTTACCTAAAGGAAAATGTTTTCTATATTCATTATATAATTCTTCTTGTATGTGAACAAACCACTTTATAAAACAAGGTTCATCCTTTCCAAGAGATGGAGGAATATGGCTAAACTACAACTCCCAGCATTCTTCAACACATCCCCATTCTAAGTAGTTCAAGATTTTTTTCATATCCATAGTAAGTATGATTGAAGATTTTGTTTGACTATATTTCAGTGGAAACTGATAAGAATTATACATCCCTGGCTAATATGTGGTTCAGAACTCAATTACTACTTTCTGATTTTATACCAACCAATTTCAGTTTAGAAATGTATATTCTGTAAAGAAATAGTGCATTTTTAAAATACTTAAATGGAATTTTGGTCAGATTAAAAAATTGCCATGCATTGGTGCCGAAACACACTATAAGGACTTATGAATGAATATATTTAATTTTAATTAATTAATTTTGATGTATCATATGTATCATTTTAAAACAGATCCCATATTCTAGTTTTGATTAAATCAGAAACATCGCAATTAAAAAATACCATTCGTATCTTTAGCGATGACATTTATTCACACTGCAAGGATCAAGACTAAAGAACAGAGCAGTTTCTCAAGGGGAAAATTTTTTTTTTCTAACTGTTGAGCAACAAGCTAATAACCAGATCGATAAAGCCAATAAATCAGGAGAGACAGAAGGCATGCCAGGGTTTGTTCATTAAATTCATGGATATTATTTTATGTTCGCAGTGAGAGCATTGCCCAAATACGTTTCAACTGTAAAAGCCTAAGAATTTCTTAAAACTTCTAAATTCACAAGGTCACAAATACATCTGAAACTGAGTGTTAATGTCAATTCTTCAAGCACTTGGCGAGCCCTCAAATACAAGATTCATTTGTGGAAGCTGTTTCGTTCCTCTTGCCTAACCTTTTTCAGATCAATTTTATTCATGCTGAATCAAGGACGTATCAGTGTTCGCTGGTTTCAAACTGAGAGTGTGACCTTGAGGATCAAAGCCCCACCCCTTTTTAATGTGCATCACACCCCATGTGTGCCCATAAAAAGGGACGGAGCTTTCATCATCCAGGTGCATCCGTCATTTTGAAGCCAGCGAGTCTCACTGTAGACACTCCTCTGAGTTCAAAACAAAGGCAAATATTAGGATACACTGGAAGAAAAGTATGAAATATATTTTCTTCCAGGTACAGGTAGCCTTATAACCATTCATTTAGTGACCGTTTAAAGTTACAACTGCACTGACTTATGACCATTTTTCGCACTTACACCATTGCAGCATCCCTATGATCACGTGATCAAAATTTTGATGCTTGGAGCCTGGCTCATATTTATGATGGTTGCAGTGTCTTAAGATCAGAGAAGGACGAGGGGTGACATGATAGCAGTGTTCCAATATCTCAAGGGTTGCCACAAAGAAGAGGGAGTAAAGCTATTCTCCAAAGTGCCTGAAGGCAGGACAAGAAGCAACGGATGGAAACTAATCAAGGAGAGAAGCAACCTAGAACTAAGGAGAAATTTCCTGACAGAACAATTAATCAGTGGAACAACCTGCCTTCAGAAGTTGTGAATGCTCCAACATTGGAAGGTTTTAAGAAGAGACTAGACAACCACTTCTCTGAAATGGTATAGGTTTTTCTGCCTGAGCAGGGGGTTGGACTAGATGACCTCCAAGGTTCCTTCCAACTCTATTATTGTTATTGTTATTGTTATTGTTATTGTTATTGTTATTGTTATTGTTATTGTTATTGTTATTGTTATCATCCTCATCATCACCATCATCATCATGTGTTCACCTTTTGCAACTTTCTAATAAGCGAAGTCAATGGGGAAGTCATCACTTACCAACAATGGTGGCAGAAAGGTCGTAAAATCCAGGAAAACTCAATAACTGTCTTGCTTAGCAAAAGAAATTTTGGGCTCAATTGTGATCATAAGTATTCTCAATATATGTATTATGGCATATTTGGAGAATTAAGACAGACTGGTTATTAAGTCTGAGCAATCTCTGCCTCCTCTATAGAAAAGTCTAGATTTAACTCCTTCTGTCTTTGCTTCCCAACAACATTGGTTTCTTTGGGGTGAAAGAGTTGAAAGTACTATAAGATGACATCTACCCAGTGGTGGGATTCAGCCAGTTCGTACCACTTTGGCAGAACCGGTAGCTAAATTTTTTTTGCTCCAGCCCAGAGATGTTCACATATTTGAATCCCACTACTTCTTCTTCTTCTTCTGCCATATCCGTTATCGGACGTTGGCGATCATGTTGGCGATCCTGTTTTTATCAGCAGCCACACGAAAAAGTGCTGCTGAGTTTTGTCCAAACCAGTCCCTTAGATTTTGAAGCCATGATGTTCTTCTTCTGCCTGGACCTCGTTTGCCTTCAATCTTTCCCTGGAGGATTAAATGGAGTATGCCGTATTTTTCTGGGTGTCGCATCACATGTCCGAGATATTCTAACTTTCGTTTTCTAATTGTTTTGATGATTTCCCTTGGCTTTCCCAGGCGGCTTAAAACCTCCTCATTTCTGATCTTGTCCACCCAGCTTATACGTAACAGCCGCCTGTAAATCCACATTTCAAATGCTTCTAGTCTCTTCAGGTGGCCTTCTGTCAGAGACCAACTCTCTACTCCATAGAGCAGGATAGAAAAAATATAGCATCTGACAAGCCTGATTTTCAGTCTTAGGCTTATGTCGTGACTGCAGAAGACCTTTTTCATTTTGAAGAATGCTATTCGAGCTTTCTCTATCCTTGTCTTTACTTCAGCGGTCATGTCCCAGCTTTCATGTAAATTAGAATCCCACTACTGCATCTACCAATGGTCACCTTGAAATGAACTGTGTATTCTGATGGAATCTATTATACATCCATTTGCGGAGGAATGAATGACAGGCTTCAGTTGCCATCTGAAT
The DNA here is from genome assembly GCA_023970755.1 of Azemiops feae. NCBI lineage: Eukaryota > Metazoa > Chordata > Lepidosauria > Squamata > Viperidae > Azemiops > Azemiops feae. Next base: position 100,219 of record JALGBA010004290.1, read on the forward strand.
AACTGTAACATGGCTATAGCCACACATACTTTCTGGACTATATTTTCTACAATGTTATCAAGCAAGATGAGGGATTACAACACAGATACTTTAATGCCTTCAATCTAAGGTTAATCCTACCACCAACCATGGATTCTTTGGCCTGTTTATTTAGTACTAATGTGGAACTCACCTTCTGCTGGGTGACATAAATATGAAGGCTTCTGAATGAAAACAGGTGCTAGCAGAAGTGATCCATATCAGTTTCCAGATACGGTCTAAAATAGCCATCAAGCATGTCCGTGACCTCGTTTCACCAACCTGGTTTGTTTGCCAAGCTTTTCTGGGTGTGAGTCTAATCGACTTATATTTGGATGTCAAAAACTGAAAATGAAACTGACTGGCATCTGGGTGGTGTTAATACTTTGGCATTTAAGTGTGGGTAATTTATATCCAACCGTTCTGTCGTTATCACTCTATGCAGTCTATATTCAGCAAACAGTTTGCTTTGCTATAATATGATTTTTTTTTTGCAGCCTAGTAAGAAAGTTACTTAAAAATAATATTTGAAAAACACATGGAGGTGGGGATGTAGCCTACTTTAAAAAATGTTAAAAGACAGTTAGTTTGGAGTAGTGGTTAAGGCATCAAGCTAGAAATCAGGAGACTGTGAGTTCTAGTCCCATCTTGGGCACAAAGCCAGCTGGGTGACCTTTGTCCAATCATTTTCTCTCAGCCCTAGGACTGAGGCAATGGCAAATCACTTCTGAAAACCTTGCCAAGAAACTGCAGGATTTTGTCCAGGTGGTCTCTGAGAATTGAACACAATTGAATGGAAGGGGGGGGAAAGGGTTAAGAAAAGTTTAAGAAGACCAAAGTTTAAATTCCCACTTTCCCATGGAGCAACTAAACAACTTTAGAGAGTCACCTTTTTTTTTAAAACCGAAACTACCTCAGAGTGTCGTTTTTGTGGGGATAAAATATCTTACCATATTTTGAATTCCCAGAAGATATGCATGCTATAAATGAAATAATAAATAAAAAAAAGTTAATGAAAGATAATCTTTCACATAGCTTGACCCAATTTGATTTTTTTTTTTTTTGGTACTATTGTACTGTACTGTAGTTCAGAAACATCTATTTGGTACATTTTCTAAAGCAGGTTTTTGTGGTCTTGTGGAGACTGCATTTTACTCATCTACTCAGTTATGGTATCAATTACCGATTTAAAAAGTGCCAACCAAATAATATTGCTACCATTTGTGAAAGTTAGTTTTCACATGGTTAAATACACCTAACTTGATACTAAATCAGACTGTTTTCACAACAACAACAAAAATAATAGATAGAAATTCCCAACTCAAACAGAATCATTTTTAGCCTTTTAAATAGAGCAGATAGGAGAAAGAGGCACAAGAAATACAACAGCTTTAAATAAAACTTGCATTTTCTGGACCACAGTCACTGAAATACATTCATGACAGTTTCTTGGCATTTCTACGATAAATTTTATTGAACAGAAGTTCTTGGATTCCTATGTAACTACTAAACTGATTCCAATCTAGTCTGCTGGGGGGGGGGGAACTGTCTGATTTAAAGATTTCCAGGACAATATATAAAAATATTTGCATTTGATAGATCAGCAGTTGTTCTTATATTTTTTTCCTAAATTTTTCATCAAATTTATAATGTTGATGCAATTGTTGAAATGAACATTTTTTAAAAAAATAAGGGAATAAATTTTATTATTTATTTGTTTCCACATTTATGTATTGCCAATTCCATATAGACTCCTGGCTGTTTATGCAAAATATATCTTCAAGCTGATTCTGTAGTTGTAGCCTATGTCTCTAGGAGATATAATGGATATTATTAAATCAGTGAAATTAAATAAAACTTCAGTTCCAGATGGCTTTCCTATAGATTGGTAAAAGACAGTGATGGTGAACCTTTTAGAGACCGAGTGCCCAAAAACCAGCCCTGACACAGCCTCGCCTGCTCCACCACCTCCTGCCCTGCCCTGCCCCACCCTTACCCCGCCCGCCCGGAGGGCCACTCACTGCCTTCATGGCCTGCCACAGATTGCCCAGGCAGCCCAGCAGCGCCATGGAGGCCATGCCCTCCACCCATGCCCCACAGCATCAACTGCGTGTGACGGGGCGTGAGGGCAGAGTCCTGTCCCCGCTGCCCAGCTGCCATGTCCATGCGGGCCACACTTGGGGGCAACTCTCCTCCAGGGGGCTGCTGGTGAGGAGGGGGCCACAGGGCAAGGCAGGGCTGGGGCGACAGAGTGCATGCTCACAGAGAAGGCTCTGAGTGCCACCTCTGGCACGCATGCCATAGGTTCGCCACCACTGGTATAAGATATTAATTGACTTTCTCACTCCCATGCTGTTAGAATTATGCTTTCTTTATAGAAAGTTTTCTTCTCTTTTTCAGAGGAGGTTTTTACAACTTTAAATAAAAGGCAGAGATCCTGTAAAATATGCATGGTTTTGCCTGATTTTGTTTTTAAAAAGTGCATGATAAAATATTGACAGCAACTTTCTTTCAAAAGACTCTAAATCATATTACCATGTATGGTTTAAACCCCATTGCCGGCAATAGCAAAACCGTCCCGATATGTTGCACGACGTCACGTGACGTCGCAAGTTTGACATGTCTGGTTTAAACCATACCATACATCTAAATCATATCACCATGTTCAGCCTGGATAATGTAGATAATGTAGTTTTGTAAAAGATGTCAGTGGATAGTCAACATTAGACTATTAATGGATATATTCCCCAGCAGATACTGTAAATTGACTAGAATGGTGGTTATATCTGATAGTGGTGAAGGCCTTCCATTAAGTACACCTTAAACATTTTAGAGCACACCTAAGATAAATGCAGTTTCCTTCCAAGGTTATTGATTATATTTTCTATTTCTTTATGAAATTTAAGTGATCTATCTCAGAAACCAGTATGGGCACAAATATTAATTGTCTCTTTTGATATCATGCCAGGAATTTGGTTTTTGTTTCACTTTGTCTCAGGGCAGGTGGCTTCCAGAGGGAGCTTTTTTTTTCCCCCTGATGTTCTGATGACAGTTCAACCAAGGTCTTGGTGGCAGCCTGGAATAGGCAGATAAAAAGAGGCCTGGGATTGCTCGCATGTGGCCTCTCCCTCAGTGCCAATTCTGGGATACGCCTTGGTTTCTTAAGGAACTCTGGGGTTCAAAATGCCAGAAGCAACACCTAGAATTCCATTGGAGGAAGACAAAGAGGAATCTGAACTGAACATGGATAAATAATAACATGGTATTAAGACCAGAAAAACATTGCTATATCTTCACCCTTATTACATTTACCAGTGGCTGTCCATTGGCCCTGGTTAGGATGATCTGTTCTCTACTGAGGAAGGATGAGCTAAAAAAAATTGTTTACTCCAATGGAAAGACCCAGTTTGAAACCCAAGATTGAAGTCATGTTAATTTTCTTTTGCATTTTGTTACTGTTTCTCTTCAGTTTATTCACACACCCCCAAAACAATTGATGCACCAGATATAGTTATAAGCACTTGTGTTCACTTCTGTTTGTTCAAGGGGTAGACCATATGGAATTGTGGGTAGAAAAATAAAGACTGCCACCTCATTTTTCAGATGGAATGCCAGATCCAGAAGCATCTTCAAGCTGCATACTTTATGTGTCTGAAAAAAATATTATCTTGAGCTAGACTGCATGATTTAACTTCAGTTTCCTTCCCTACTTAATTTCTTCTGTCAAATGAGACACTGTGTCAAGGTTCCGACTGATGATCCCAACGAAATAAGCACAGCTGAGACATTCCAATCTCTAATGCAAAATTTTATTGAGCACACCATATCGGCACAGAGGAATAGAAAACCAGCTCTGGTTAAATTGGTGCCAGAACAGTAAATTAAAAGTATAGAAACTCCCCTTCCCTCTGAGTGCACAAGTCACATCCCCCAATTTAACATCAGACAATTGTTATGAGAGAAATCTTTCATTACTTAGGAAACAATTTGAATGATATTGATTCCCAGACTTCACAGCTCACACATGCAAATGCACATTCCATTCATTCCCCCCTCCCCCCTGGCTCTAAGGCCAGGGCTTTTCAACCGGTGGTACGCGTACTACTTGTGGTACATTAACGAGTGGCAGATGGTAAGCAGCCCTGCCTAGCCAAGTGTAGTGGGGGAGGGAAAGAGCCAGCGCAGGCAAGGACTTACTGTGAGAGAGTCCTCTGGAGCTGCAGATTGGCTGGGGCAGGCAAAGGCCCCAGGCTCACTTCTGGCTCACCCTCCCCCATGAGAAAGGAGGAGGGAGCAGGGGCGGAGACAGGAGAGGCTATAAAAGGAGGCAGTTTGGGCGGGAGATGGAGAGAGAGAGAAAGAAGCAGCCTTGGGAGGAGGCGGAGTCAGCTCTAGCTGCACCGAAGGGAAAGAAGAAGGAGGAGGAGGGTGGGGAGAGAGGAGATCAAGGAGGCCGGCCATGAGCCGATCTACAATTGCTGTGGCAGCCACTTGTGCTGGCAGCAGCAAACAGGCAAGAAATGCAGTGGGGGAGGGGTCGCCCTCCAAGAGGAATGAAAAAAGGCAGCAATGGCTGGAGGTGAGGCATGAGGGAGGGAGGGAGATGGAGAGTGGAAGGATTCTTATGTGCTTTTGTGACTTTGAAGTTCTGGGATTTGTGCAATGTGGGCTTTGTGTTCTTAAGGAGTGTTTGGCAATTTCTATTTGGCTGATGGCTGATATCTCGTGTTAGCTTCTATTGCTCTGCTATTGTTAGCTGTAAGTTTTGCTGCAAGGGATTTTGAAGTATTTTTCTCCTGAATGGATTTTGCCTGTAGCAAGCATTCCTTTACTTATGAATGGAGCCATTTGGGGAGGCTGCCTTAGCCGACAGCCAATACCTATTTACATTTTTTTTTCTTCCTTAAGTGCCAGCTGCCTGCTCCTTAACTTTCCTTTCTAGCCAGTAGCTAATTCTTAAAGAGGAATGTTCCTTTTTAAGCTATTTCACTCAGCAGTTTATCTTTTCTGTCTCTTTTCCTTGTTTGTTTGAATATATGGAAGAGAGAAAATATGCGGGGGGGTTCAAATTCTTCCTTCAGAAGGAGGTGGGCATGAGAAAGAGGGAGGCAGGGAAGGAGGGAGGGATGGAAGTCCCGCCTTAGCACTTGGCCACCAGCAGGCCTGCCATTGACTTTGCTTGTCAAAAGGTTGCAAAAGGGGATCACATGACCCTGGGACACTGTGACCATCATAAATATGAATCAGTTGCCAAACATCCAAATATAAATCACATAACCCTGGGCATGCTGCAATGGTCATAAGTGTGAAAAATGGTCATAAGTCATTTCAATGCAATTGCAACTTTGAACAGGGTTTTTTTTTTTTTGGTCATCAAGTTTTTGACACCTTGCTAGGTGGTACTCGAATATTGCCATATCCTAAAAGTGGTACAATCGGTGAAAAGGTTGAAAAGCCCTGCTATAGGCAAGCCAAGAAACAGAAATGGCCGAAGCATCATGAGGTTTCTTTGAAGCTTGACACACTACTTTTAAAAAGGAGTGAATCACCTGTCAGGTGAAGTGATCACCTTTAGGCGTTGGTGAGGGTCACAGAGCCATCTCCTCATTTACCACCAAAATTAGCAATGGTGCTGAATTTTGAAAGTGGTAACGCAGTATGCTGCTGAGTTTGAATTGGCTTTATTTCCTGCTGAATTCTAGCACCCCTGCCATGATAAGGAAAAAGATTAAGAATATCCAAATGTATATTGTGCTTTTTTATCTTAAGGTAAAATCAAGCAGGTTTTGTTGATCTAGCTTTGGCATCATCACTCTTCCCCCATCCCCTTGCAGTCTGCTATTCTCCCTGAAAATCTGCTCTGAAAGTTTGGCAGATTTCTCTGGAACAACACAAGAAATAATAGTGTGACCAGCAAAAGTAAAAAACAAAACAAAACTGAAAATTATTTCTCTCCTACAAATGTGGTGAGTAGAAATGTATTCAGGGCCTCTTCCATCTAGCAGGATCAATCCTCAGATCTAATTTTAAACAGTAACATTTGTTGTGGACAGATTTGGTTGGGGCTCCCCCCCCTTTTTTTTGGATATATAAATGAAAACATGAATTGTTTTTATTTCAGGATTCATGGGCATAGTGTAGCAAGGGAACAGTCCATTGATCAAGAAGTAAGTTTTCCAGGTGTACTGTTCTCACTAGAGCAGTGGTGGCGAACCTATGGCACGGGTGCCAGAGGCGGCACTCAGAGCCCTCTCTGTGGGCACGCGTGCCGTCGCCCCAGTCCCAGGCCTTCAGCTGGGTTTTATAAAACCTTTTCGCTTTAGGCCTCCGCCGTCGTGCAAAAAAAAAAAAAAAGTTTCAATCAGTCAATTTCAACTTCTCGCGGGGAAAAAAAAAAGATCTTGCAAAATTGGAATTGATTGATTGAACTTTTTAGTCCCATCCAATCTGCCCTTACCACTGCAGCCATGCCCACCCAATGGGCCACGCTCACCCAATGGGCCACACCCAGCCAATGGGCCACACCCACCCAGCACTCAACGATGCATACATGAGTTTCGGGTTGCAGTTTGGGCACTCAGTCTCTAAAAGGTTCGCCATCACTGTACTAGAGCCAACGCAAAAGACCCTTGTCATCCTGTACAAGTAAATTAATTTCAAGCAAGTGGCGTTCACTAATATTTAAAACTACCAAGAAGGAAATACAAGACTGCAGAGCCTTTTCTATAATTCTTGTGGAATGGAGAAATAATCACAAATTTACATTTTTCTCCTGGGCTTTTTCTTCACTCACAAGTTAATATGTCTGGGAAGAAGCTAAAGTTGCAAGAAGGATGGGGAAAACTGGGAGACAAGATTTTTTAGAAAATAGCCTGGAAAGAACCAAGCCTTTTTTCCTGGGATTTTTGTAAGAAAGCTCATGGAGAATAATAGACTACAAGATAAACATGGAGATATGAATAGCAGTGATTACCCTTGGAACACATATTGCCTATTGGAATCATTTTGGCAAGGTTTCCTTTCCCTTGAGAGCAACAATTATTTTCCCTGCATATATTTGCTTGATTTTGAGCTTGGAACCTAATCAGTTATAAGGCCTGGTTAGTATCTGGAAGAGATACACACTCACCCATCCATTCCAGAAATATCAGAACTATATAATAGACCAAATATTTGAAGAAAACATGCCAGAAGAAGACAATGGCAAATTACTTTTGCAAAACAGCTTAGAAAACTGCACAGATATGCAGGCAGTCCTTGGTTGACAATAATAATTGGGAGAGGAATTTCCATCACTAAGTGACATAAAATGCAACGTCACACCATGGTTGCTGTCATTAAGCAAATCGTTAAGTGCAACATCACATGGTTACCAATTGTGACCTCTTGTCAGATTCCCAAATGACTCTACTTGTTGGAAGCCACCAGTGAAAGTCACAAATGGTGATCATGCCACCTCAGAACTCTGAGACATCGTAATTGTGAGCCAGCCACCAACCACCCAGATCATAATCAAGTAACCTGCAATGGAAGTTATTACATTGCGATGGTCATAACTTCAAGGACTAGTCACAAGTCCCCTTGCTCAGTTCCATTGTAAGTTCAAACAGCTTCTGGATGAATGCTCATTAAGCAAGTCATCCAACAGTCATCATGAGCTGAGCTCAGTTAGGAGACTTTCTTACTTACCTGTGGATGGAATCCATCCATGATGCTGATTGAGCTAAATAATCTGCCCAGTCTGGCATCCTGTTTCTCACAGTGACCAACTGGACAATCTTGAGAGTCCTGTCCTGCAGTTGTTCCCTCACAATTAGAGGTGCAATTGCTCAGTGGTTTAATGATGCTGGAGATGATCTTTGCTCCAACAGTTCGAGTCCTCGCACTGCATGGTGGGGTGAGCTCCCATCACTCACTTCAGCTTCTGCTCACTTAGCAATTCAAAAGCATGTTCTATGCAAGTAGATAAATTGATACCACTTCTGTGGGGAGATGTGCCAGCACTTCAGAATCAGAATCCTTCTTGGTTACGACCCCTGTTTGTGAGGCAGCTTTGGTGAAGGGAGCGGACCTTGGATGACACTGCAGGAAAGCTGCTCATCCTACTGGTGGGAAACTAGATCACTCTCCTGTAGCGCACCTTGGGAAGCACATGAACATGAACCAAACAGAGCTAGCAAACAGACAGCCAAACTACTACTCTGCATTAGCATTGTAGTCTCCTGGGTAATGTAACATTGCCATACGCTAAATAAATAAATCCCTCACAGTTGATTCTTGGAGACATAAGGTTTTGGCAGTTGCATATAACTTTTCATGACAAATAGTCTTCAAAGATTCAACTTCCCAACCTACTTTGAATTCTTTGAAAGAAGGATTTGTTTGCTATCACCGATACAAAATAGCTGCCTGAAAGCTAAAGTATACACTTTTAAACTCTTTGGTGTCATTGTAATGTAACCTCTTTTTGTGCTATTTAGCAAGGCTGTGGTTAAATGTCATTGTCCTGACAAAACCTCTCTCACTACCACCGTGTTTGCTTCTTTTAACTCAGGGAAGTTAAACAGTGAAGTATGTTAGTGCATAAACTTTTCACTCACCGAGATATTGAATTCTGATCTTTAATAAACCAATAATTATTTTCTGCACTGCTTCTGTTTGCTTATTTAAGCTCTGTTGCCATAAGAAAAGGTTGACATAATTTAATCAGATTGCATTTTTCATTTTATTTTTTATTAATGCTGCCAGTGGGCATCGAGCATAGTGATTTTTTTTGCAGTTCTCAGAAGCAGAAAATTCTTTCCTTATTAGGCTTGGAACTGTGAGTGGCTGGGGAACGGTGGTTAAACAGACAAAAGGGAATACATCAATGGATGGAGCCACTGCTTTCTTCTTGCTGGCATGAAAACGTCTTCATTGGGCAAGACCTTCAAGTACCTGGATCTCATGGACATCATGCGGACAAAATTTATTGGGCAAGATTTCTAGTTAAATAAAGGAGGATTAAGAAAGTAATTATGAAACAAAGCATCTGGAAAATCTAAGAACTTAGGAAAGATCTTAGGAAAGGTTCACAACATGGAGCACGTGAGGATGATCAGTGCTGGATGTAACTTCTACATTTCTTTAGAGTTATAAATCCAGACATCTCACTGAAGCAAGGAAGGGATTCATCATTCCCCATTTAGTCAAATCCACAGAAATGGGGAAGGGGAGGATGGAAATGGAGGAGAAGGAGGAGATAAACAGAAGGAGGAGAGGGTGGATATTTTATATTTTATATTTTATAGTTCTGTTGTCCCCAATCCGGGTCTGAGCCTAATGCTGAGGCCAATGAAGAACACCAGACACGAGGTGCAGATTTTGTTTTCTTTTATTGAAGCGCTGCAAGGAAAGGAAACCTGCCCAAAATGCCAAGGAACCTCGAACCCACAGAATTAAGAAAGCTTTATACATTTTCAGTAAGGAGAAGGCGGGATAAGCTGGGATATATAAGAAATATCATCTAATAAACATTTCAATAATGATCTAACAATTATTCTATTGGTCTCTAGCTGTTCCTGTTCCTAAGCCTTGGCTAATGAATGCTTCAAGAGTTATCTACTACACATCCTATTTGCTCCAGGCCATCTGTGTTCCTAACTTGTAGCTGAGCTTGCAAGATACCTAAGTCTTTGTTAATTTTATCAGCTTTCTAACCACCCAGAATTGTTACAAGCTTTACACATGCATATCCCCTGTGAATAAGCATTCTTTGTTCTTGCCAAACTCCCCAATTACAGACTTCCTGATCTCCTTTCAAGTATATGCCATAATCTTGCTTTGTTTTGGCATCCAGCCAGTTCTTGCTGTGACTCTTCCCCCACCCCACCCCCCAAAAAATACCCTAACAATTTGATTTTGGATACCACCGTCCATCTCTACATTCTGGTATTATTTTTGGAATATGAGGCAAACTAGTTTTACAGTTATATACTGTGTGTTATGCTTTAGTGGGCACTGTTTTTTTAGATTACCACAATGCGTTTAATAAAAGGCGATGTTTTTTTCCTGGTTCTCATTCCAGCCATTTATTTCTCTTGCTCTCCTTCCACATGTAGTGTTGGGAAAGTCACAGTGCATAGGAAATGTACCAATTTTCTTTGATTTCCTGACTTTATTGGTCTGTGTCTTCCTATGCACATCATTCCTTTGGACCTATCAGGCAAGAGAAACGTATCTGCCAAGATTACAAGCAAGAGTAACATAAGAACATTAATCATAAGAATATGAAAAAACACAGCGATAGCCCAAGCCGTGTCCTATCCTGCATTCTCAAAGACTGGACAGTCACTTGTTTGAAATGGTCTAGCGTCTCCTGCTGCAGCAGGAGGTTGGACTAGAAGACCTCCAAGGTCCCTTCCAGCTCTATTCTGATTGATTGATTGATCTCCAAAGCATTTTCTAGTGGTAAAATATCTTAGGTCTCAATTCAACAATGCTTGGTCATTTCTGATCAAATATATTCAATCTTGGGTTTGCTGTAGCCGTTCTCTCTCCCAATACATGCACTTTTTGTGTTCAGTTTTTCATTAGGGAATTCCAGCACAGAATTTGGAAAAGAAAGAATAGAAAATGCATTTTGCCACATGCTTTGATCTGGGAAGGGCAAGTTAGATAAAACATGAATGAATATGTCAGGCTGAAGAATTCTGGGAGTTGAAGTCCACAAGTCATAAAAGGGCCAAGTTTGAAGACCCCTGGAATAAGTGAACTCAATAGTCTTCTCCCTTATTGCTAGTGAAGTTAGAAAAATATGCTGAAGTAATATTGTAAGTTAAAACGTTCATTGTTTCTCTAATCAAAGTTGCATTCGGAAACGTTATTTGTTCCATGGAAAAGCACAGTAAAGTATAATGTTGCAACAAATCAATTTTAAAAATCACTAAATATGCACTTGGTTCCTTGCCTTTTAAATACTGAGAAGAGATGTGGACAGAAATAATTCCATCAGGAATCTTTGGCCTATCTTTGAATCACTGTAGGGAAAGGTGTGTTAAAATTCTGAATTGGGAAGGCATTGTGTGAGGGAGTTGGAGAGGGCAAGCAATGGGTCACAGATAATTTATTTCTCTTCTTAGCCAGTTTGGTCTAGTGGTTAAAGTGCCAGGCTAGAAAACAAGAGACTGTGGGTTCAAGTCCCTCCTTTGCCATGAAAAACATCTGGGCGACTTTGGACCAGTCACTCTCTCTCAGTCCAACCAACCTCACAGGATTGTTGTTGTGGAGAAAATAGAAGGAGGAAGGTGTGTTGGATATGTTTGCCACCTGTAGTGACTTATAAAAATAACAAAGGAAATCTGAAAAATGGTTTGGAAATGATAAGAGTGGAAGTGATGATTATGCCTAACTAAGAGTGAAAAAGGATATTGGGAATCCCAGTTCCTGGGAGAACAGCCTTTCCTCTAGAATAGGGGTGTCAAACTGCCGGCCCACAGGCTGGTTGCATCATGCGGAGGCCGCATCCACCCCAGCTCCGGCAATGCGAAAAAAGTTACTATACGTCGCAACACGTCACGTGATGCGGCGAGTTTGACACCCGTGTTTTAGAATAAATGTTCTGGAAAGGGATAATACTGTCAGTATATTATATGGAGGGAAGCAAGCAAGGGAACAAATTCCCACTGGGAATAGCAGAAAAAAACATGGAGAGGCGAGCTTGGCCCCAGGAGAACAAAGATGTTCTCCCAATTTACTGGCATCCCAAAAGCTGTATTCCAATTCTCTTTTATCATGTTTCATTCTGTTGTTGGCTTGGTTTAACCCGGCCCTCCATCATTGGACAGCTCCCTCGTGAAAGTCACTAATGATATTTTACAGAGCTGCTGTAAATAATTCAGTGCCAGTGTTAATAATATATAGCAGAGGAAGAAAGGAATTAAAAGGGATAGCCAAAAGGGAGAAGGTAAGTGTTTGGCAACAATATGAAACAAAGTCGAGAGAGCAAAGGAAGGCTGCTTGTACAGAAAAGAAATTAAGTCTTGATGGAGTAGAGAGAAACAATTGCTATTTGCATGTAAAATCAATAGAACCTTCCATCAAAATGAAGCATTTGGAAGTCTTATTCTGCCTTAAAATAAACAACAAGCTGCATGGGAAGGAAAGAAAGCTTTGCTCAAGAGGTGATTGTAAAGGAAAGATAAAACATTCCTGCATGTAGCCACTATGGGTGGAAATGAAAATCCACATGACTTCCTGTAGCTTTTAGGAAAGGAATGAGTTAAATAGGTATGCTATGCCCCCAACCTGGTTATACCTTCTTTGCAGCTGTGAAAACATGTACACAAAGCAGCATGTTTAGCATCATCTTGAATATGCCCCTGTTTGAGTCCACCAGTGAGTATACATTTAAAACCCAGGGTGGGGAAATTGGAAGATTACACAGATTCAGATCAAATCCATTGTGTCAAAATGCCATGCTTTCACTTGTTATTTCAAATAATTTATAATATTATAAAGATGTGTTGTAAATCAGAAAGGGATAGATTGTACAGAGAAAATCATTTGTAGCAGGTGTTATCCTGCCTATCGGCAGACATTTTCATGTATTTATGTTTGCCTGAAATTACTTGCAACAAATGATTTTGCAGAAGTAGATCCCACAGTCTTTAATTGGGAGCCCTGCCAAATACAGCAACTGCATAGGATCTCAGCTTTAAATGATAACTTAATTCTTTTATAGTCATTTCTGTGAATCCTAAAAAAAAGTCAGTGCATTTGTGTGAGCAGGTTGATTTTATCAGCCAAAATAGAACACCTTTCAAGGTATCCTGAAAAGATGAGCTCAGAATAACCATTAGTGATTAGCATAAATTATTGGGTCAAACAAATATTTGATCCTTTCAGTTGAGAAACTCTCTCTCTCTCTCACACACACACACACACACACACACACACACACAGAGTGTTGGGCTTTTTTAAATGCATCCTATATAAAATAATCACAGCTGGGACTTTTTAAATGTTAGGTCTTAAACATTAGGGTCTCCTTATGATGAAATGATGGTAACATATTTCATGTGAACTGGGGGCACATGACCTGATGTAACAATTCCTTGGTATCTCATTTGACAGGCTGGGAAAGTTATTTCTGTCCCCTAAATGAATTTGTTTGTAAGCAAGGAATAATGAAGATCTTGGTGACACATGATGTTTAACACAAAGATAGCCATATATTAGGTGTTGACACTTCTGAAACTCTCAGGAATGGCAGAGACGCCTGGAAGGAATTCTAGGAAGAAAAAGGAAAATCAGATCCACTGATCTCTCTTTTATCTTATCTTCCATCTTCCATCTTCCATCATCTTCCATCTTCCATCTTCCATCGTCTTCTATCTTCCACCTTCCTCCATCCTCCATCCTCCTCCATCCTCCTATATCATCTTTTATCTTATATCATCTTGTATCATCTTATATCTTGTATCATCTTATATCATCTTATATCGTATACCATCTTATATCTTATATCTTATACCATCTTATATCTTATATCATCTTATATCTTATATCATCTTATATCTTATCTGTAAGGGCTAATTTTTCTGGATTCTGCCTAGCTTAATGGGTCAAGGACAGTTAACTGCTAAAAGGTAGAGCAGGTATGTGGAGCTCTGCCCTGTACATAAGCAACCTAGAATTATTAAGCATTTTATAGTCATCAATCTGACAAATTTTATATCCCACTGTATTCATTTGCTATTGGCTTTTCTTCTTATTTTGGTTTTATTTTTTAGATCATTGGGTTAGTTTTCCAGAGTTTTAGGTTCAAGTTTTTTGCTCTAATACAAAACCTACTACCTGAGGGGGTTATTTTTCAGCCTGCCTTTCTCACAGAGGTGGTGTAGGAGAGAACAATTTGTAATTGCCTGAGCTCCTTTAGGAAAGATGAATATGAGAAGAACAGAATAATTCTCATAGCCTGGATTTCAGCATCATATACACAGGCTTATGTTCAAATAAAGGAATTTTCTTTTTCCTCCTTCACCTACACTCTACCTATGTAAACCCCCCCCCCCAAGTTGCTACGAAGTATCCCCCAAACCTTGGGAGAGAGGAGGTAGATGCATGGAGAAGTATCATCCACTTCCAATCCTATTGAAAGAAGATGTCCAATGAGAATATAATCCATCTTTGGCTTTCATCTACTAATGAATTTAGCATCAGTTTTGATAATAAAGGCACTTGTTGACATGCAGTGGAAAATGCAGTTGTCTTACTATTTGATAGAAATACAGATTTCCTTCTTGAAAATGCAAAACAAAAATAAATGCTAGAAACGAAACAAATTTCCAGAACTGAAGGACTAGGATAATATTCCAAGACAGAGGAAAATATATGCATATAAGGAACGGTTGCTGGAATTGGGTATGTCTAGTTTAATGAAGAGAAGGATGAGGGGGGACATGATAGCAGTCTTCCAATATCTCAGGGGCTGCCATAAAGAAGAGGGAGTCAAGCTATTTTCCAAGGCGCCTGAAGGCAGGACAAGAAGCAACGGATGGAAACTAATCAAGGAGAGAAGCAACCTAGAACTAAGGAGAAACTTCCTGACAGTTAGAACAATTAACCAGTGGAACAACCTGCCTCCAGAAGTGGTGAATGCTCCAACATTGGAAGTTTTTAAGAAGAAACTGGACAGCCATTTGTCCAAAATGGTATAGGGTTACCTGCCTGAGCAGGGGATTGGACTCGATGACCTCCAAGGTCCCTTCCAACTTTATTATTATTATTATTATTATTATTATTATTATTATTATTATTATTATTATTATTATTATTATTATTATTATTATTATTATTATTATTATTATTGTTGTTGTTGTTGTTGTTGTTGTTGTTGTTGTTGTTGTTGTTGTTGTTGTTGTTGTTGTTGTTATCTTTTGAGGTTAGAGGGCTTCTGAAGAGGGGATTCTGACATAGGATTTCCTTTTTGTTCTCAAAGAGAAAGCCTTCCAAGGAGGTATAACATAGAGAGCAGGATAGGGACGATCCACTGGTGCCCAAGTCCCTTTCTAAATGACCTTCTGCCCTGTTCACAAACTTCAGTAAATGTAATGCAGGGCATGTCCTCTTTTTAAAAAAAATTGATTTGTTTGTTTGTTGTTTGCAAAAAAGGCATGGAAGGACACTGGGAAAATCACTTCTGCCATCACTAACTTACTTACATATTTTCTTCCATATATTGGTGAGGGAGGGGATGTTTCCAGTAATCACACTCCAGTCTCAAGTAATTTCAGAACAAGAGTTTAGCATCCAGTAGGAAAGATTAAATATCTTTAAAATGCAAACAAGATGAATCTTTTAAAAGCTTCCAAAGAGTTTTGGAGCCATAAAGTCCTCTCAACCATCCAATGCCAGTTCCCTTTAGAAAAGATGCTCTTAAGTTCGCTGAGCTTCTCATTTGTCAGTTCAGAGGATTCTTCCTGTCTCCTCTGCTGGCTGTATAATTTAAGATGACTCATTGTACAGAAAAGTTCACCTTCCATTATAATGTTTTCTTTAGTAAGCACTCTTCTACGAGTGCTGTAGTGTAAACAGGAATAGCTATGCATACGAACATTTATTAAATACTGATGAATATTTCAATACCTAAGGGACAGCAATTCACAGCTCAATCATTCAGGCCGTTTTAAGTGCAGCACAAGACAATTCCTCTACATCTTCCATTAATATTTTATTGCCCATTTTATTCTGTTTACCTTTTTGGTTAATATATAATTTAGAAAGGAAAGGAAAGGAAGGAAAGGAAAGGAAAGGAAAGGAAAGGAAAGGAAAGGAAAGGAAAGGAAAGGAAAGGAAAGGAAAGGAAAGGAAAGGGAATCCTGCTTTTAACAACCCTGCCTCTCTATTTACAGTTCATTGCAAAGAACCGTATTTAATGCAAACCTCAGATATTTGAAAACAAACTCAGAAAATTGTCAACCACAGGCCACACTGTGCCATGATTTTCAAAGATACCAATCTGTGAATGACAGCAGGATCTATAAAGGTATATTGCATTCTGACCTGGTAAATATGACACTACAACCTGCAGTGGAACATTGTGTCTTGCCCTAAAGAGAGAAAGTCCTTCTAACATGACCCCGTGACCACAGACAAACAGTAGGAAATTGATCATCCAACTGTGTATGATTATCCCAGAGTTTTATCTTTTAGTTTACAAAACACATAACACTTCAAAGAATGAAGATCGGTTTAAGCAAGGGTGTTCTTTGTCCTCTGCAATAGAAATATGTCAGATTAAAAGAAACAATATAGAGATACAGAATGCACACTGTACAATAAAATATATGGCCCATAGACTCTGATCTTTTGACCCTCTTGGTCAAGTAAACTTAAAAATTAGACTTTGGCCTATCATATCAGCATGTTTGAATATTTTCTGGAGGGGGAGAAAGAAAGATACCACAATGCAGCCAATAATAATTAAAAAAAACATCCACCCTTTTTTTCTCAAAGATATGTTATGAGCCTAGTGATTATATTCTTCTGACCCAACCTAGGTGACTATCTAATTCATACTATTGGGCATAAGAAAGGAAGTAAAAAAGCATTTTTGGGTGACAACCATAAAGGGACTTTAAGTGACAGTTTAGTCTTATGCCTATTCCAAATTCTCAGTAGGGCAGGTGTAAAAAAAAGATTTTTAAAATCCACGTTCAACTTGGACTTTTTTGTCCCACAAATAACCGTATCAGTCTTTCCTGTTTAGCACTTATGCTGGCTTGACTGTAAACTGGCTTAAGAAAGTCCTGTCCAGATTGAGACATTTGGCAACAGCTTGCAAGGTATTTAGTTCAAAGTACAGGCCACTATTAAAATGTACTCACAATAGACCATGCCCCTGCAGCTGGTATCTTTTCCCAGAATACTCATACTATAGATGCAGGCACAAAAAGAAGTGCTTAAAAATAACCTTTCTTTTGCCCTGTCTCTTTCCAATGTTTTTCAGAGCTCATAATATGAATATGAATTTCATAAAATTGCAATGGCTGTAACTCTTGTCTTCTGAGTAGAAGGTTGCTAGTTGAAAACCAAATGGATTTTTTTTAAAAGTTACTACTTTTCTCTGCCTACACTTCCTACTTTTTCTTGTGGCTTTTTTTTGTAATTTTAGTAGTGCAGGGGTCCTCAATCCCCAGGCTGTGGCCCACTACCAAGCAATGGCCCGTTTTTGGAACCGGGCCATGCAAGCGGCAGGCGAGCATGTGCGCAAAGCTTCCCTTGCACGAGCGCCACCCGTGCATGCCTGCTGCTCCCATAAATGGAGCTGCACACGCTTAGCGCATCCACCTTCCAATCATAGGAAACTATCCCCTCTCCTCCCCCCCTGCCAGGCCACCAAGCCAGAAAGGTTGGAGACCACTGTAATAGTACACATGTTATTGTTTTTCCAGTCACCTAAAGTAGGACTGTATCCCCTCTCCTCACTTCCAGCTAAGAATAAATTTTCTTCAGATCAATTTCTGGGTAACTCATTATTTAGCTATTGAATTGTTCAATTTATAAGCCATTTCAATTATCCAAGCAACTCTAGGCACGTATACTATATTACAACAATAAAACAAGCAGAAAACAGTAATAAAGAACAGAAGATCAATATATATATTTCTATATCAAGGAAATAAATATCAAGGACGAAGGAGTAAGATCCCAGTATCAGTGTGGGATTATACCACACACACACACACACACACACACACACACACACACACACACACACACACACACACACACATATATATATATATATATATATATATATATATATATATATATATATATATATATATATAATGTTGTATTCTGAGGTTTCACGGGTGTTGTAGGTAGGTCTTTGGTAATTCGGGTTTTCTCCCCGTGTAAAATTGGAAGTGTCTTGGCGACGTTTCGACGAAGTTCATTCGTCTCTTCAGGCTGGTGTCTCTTCGGCCTCGTGCTTCTAGAAGCAATGTGATCGCAGCTGTTTCTTCCTTTTAACTGCCAGTGGAGGTATGAACTGATTGGATGGGAGCTTGGCTGGTTCTGATACAATTATACCTTTGACTAGATAGATAGGTGGGTGGTGGGTGGGTGGAGTGGGTGGGTGGTGTGGGGAGGATGGATGGATGGATGGAGGGATGGATGGATGGATGATGGATGGATGGATGGGGATAGCTAGATGGATAGATAGATAGATAGATAGATAGATAGATAGATAGATAGATAGATAGATAGATAGATAGATAGATAGATAGATAGATAGATAGATAGATAGATAGATAGATAGATAGATAGATAGATAGATGAAAGCTTAGCAAAGTTAGCTTAGCAAAGAACTAGGGGAGGACAAGTGATAAGCTAGAGGGGCAGGATGAAAATGATCACTGAAATGCCCCTGGAAGAACTACATATGATCATTGGGGACTGGTCAAGTGGTAAGTATTTGTTCATATAGTTTCTAGAGATCAGACCTAGTTAATTAGAAAATAAGAAGAAGTATATAGGCAGATGCTTAAAGAGCTGGTATTTAATTTAACAATTTTAACTACAGATAATTATGAAAGGTTAATGCTTTGATAACAAATTCATATATGCACAAACAAACAAGCAAGCAAACAACATACAAGCCGAAATATTTTTGTATTTCTTATAGACCTATATATAAACCTTTTATTTCTATTTTACTATCCCTTGAAAGGAAGATCTGTACAGTTTGTCACAGTGGCAGTGGAAGACTGTCAATCATTATTTATTCAATTAATACTCAGAACCAATTAATTTTCAGAAACCATCAAAAGACTATTAGAATCACATGACATCACTGTAGCACACAAATCAACACTCTCCAAAACATCTTAAGTAAACCAAAAGACCCAGTAGCCCGAGAAGAAAAAAGAGGAGTCATCTACAACATACAGTATGAGGACTGCAACAGCTATTATGTAGGACAAACAGGTAGAATACTAGCAAAGTGCATCCATGAACACCAATTAGCTATCAGAAAACATGATGAAAACTCCTTAACTGCACAACACATAGATTGACTTTGCCATAATTTCAATTGGAGGCTCCATGGTATCCGAAACAGAACATCCAAATTCAGTCACAGCTTTGTTCCATACAGTATTAACCTTGTAAACGCTAAAGCTTCCTCCTTCTGTTATGCATTCAAGATGGACAGTGATTAATATTTATATGTTATTCATATGTAAGTGTGTAGGTCTATAATATGTTGTATACAGTATGTTTTAAATGTATGTTATGTATGTGTACACTTTGAGAGGAAGCAACTAAATTTCATTTTTAATATGTGCCATTGTGCCCACAGGAAAAAATGACAATAAAGGTTATCTAAAAAAAAAAATTGGGAACTGCAGGCATCCTAGATTAAGCTAAATCCAAAAACACTAGGTAATTTCTAGAATTTCTAGAAGCTACCCACAGCACTCACAGCCTTCAACAAGCACATGGACATAAACAACATCTATACACCATTCAGAAAAGATAATCAACAAGCCAAAAAGAGAACAAAAAGACCAGAACACTTCCTCACCACCCAGATGACCAGAGATTAAGACCAAGATTAACATTACACCAACAATCAAGCAGTAAACAATACCCCAATCAAGGAACTACCAAATCAGACAAACAATTAAACAGTAAACAACAGCCTAATCAAGGAACCACCAAAAACATCCCAACATTGACAGGACAAGCCACTTGTCTATAAACAGTTCAGAGAGCACCAAGGACCACGCAGTCCAATCCTAAACTACAAATGTTCTCTTCTATTGGTCAATTAATACTACCCATGTTCCCCCGCAAATAAGACGGGGTCTTATATTAATTTTTGCTCCAAAAGACGCATTAGGGCTTATTTTCCAGTTAGGTCTTATTTTTGGGAAAATACGGCCCATCTGGCTGATGATCGTAACTAGGGCTTGTTTTGGGGGTAGGGCTTACATTACGAGCATCCTGGAAAATCATGCTAGGGTTTATTTTTCAGTTAGGTCTTATTTTCGGGGAAACAGGGTATTTATAGCCCAACTTTCTACAGTGGAACATAGATTTCTTTGGCCATTTCTGTTCCATATCATGCTGGCCAAACTTGACCTGTTTAGTTTCAGTAATGTCACTGCTTACTATGTCCTAAGATTACACTCATGGCACAATGCTACATTCCTGTGCAATCTGATTAACCCTAGAGTTTTCATGAAAAAAAAATGTGAGTCCCACCGACCAAAGGACTAAAGAATCCAGTCTCTACACTAGATGAAATTTTCCCTTATTGTCTGCTTTACCTGTTTTTACCTGTAAACCTTTTTTATTTTAGTTTTAATGTAGTGCTTTATTTGCAGCTCAGAGTTATTAAAGTTGGTCATATTTAAGCATCCAATATGTAATATTTAAACCATATCCCTGTTCTATCCAGAAGGGATATTTTAGCGTTAAAAAATTGTAAACAATTTAATTTGGGTTGTCTCTCTTTCTTTCTTAGGCAAATGTTCCTATACTATATACATGATGTAACAACCCTTTTATTTCTTCTTATTACATTATAATTGGTAGCAAAGATTAGCCACAAATTGGTTCTGGGAAAATATTTTCTTGCTCTTGAAAATTATATTCCTTGCTGGTTTTGAAGACATATTTGTATATTAATAATGTAAAAATAGCAATCTGGCATTTTAGTACTATTTTTTTGAAAGTTGATTATCCCTTTGCACTAGAAAATGTTATCTTTCTCAGTCCAAGGATGCATATTCAGCACTGATGGGGCAAGCCAATAAAATAGCAAATGAGAGCAAACCCTACTCCTACTAGCACTGCTGATGTTACCTAGTTTGGGTAATGAACGTCTGCAAGAAAATAACCAAAGAGAGCATCAAAGACCCCTCATTTTAATCCTGAATTGCAAATATTCTCCTCCATTGATGCATACCCAGCTGGGATTTTAAATTATTTATTTATAGTTATTTGATGTCACCCTAGTCCTGAAGGACTTTCAGCAGTTAGTAACAATAGTGTAAACATAAACAACAATGAATCACATAAAGTGCTCAAAAATGACAGAGAACAGATTGCACCACCCAGTTATTCCCCAACACATTTTCCAGAAAAAAATCCATTTTGACAGAGGCTACTAACTTAACTTCTAGAAGTAGCCTATTCCTCAAATTGGAGACAAGTAACTCATTTCACAAAAGTAGGAAACCACTTACAGCTTCTCATAGGTTACATGCACTGGATGGGTTGGATCTGGTTGAAGGACATCATTCAAGAGGCATTTGAGAGTTAAGCCATATAAAATTTATAGTTTAAGACCTTGGAATTGCACCCAGAAATCTGTTGGAAACCATTCCAGGATCCACAACATTAGTGTTACTTGACTATAGCAGCTTGCAAGGACATAGTCTTCTTACTGATCTTCAGCATTCACCCCACCTGATTTATCTTCCTCAGAACCTTTGATCAAACTACTTGTAGATGTTGCCAGAAATGTATGATTGGTTCTCTGGGATTGTAAAAATGTTCAGATAATTCCATGCAGAGTTGGAAGTAGCAACCAATTTTGCCTAAGCTTGAAAAGAGATTCCTCATTTCCTGTTGATTGATTTCTTTTTAACCTCAGGGTTTCTTTGTGCTTCCAATCATTCAGCTGTTTTAAAGCTTACCCTACTTCTCCTCCATCATAGTACAAATATGCCCATGGAAAAAATGCATTCTGACTTGCAAGGCATGGCTGAAGAGGGACTTAAACCTGTACATTTACAGTTTCGTTCCAATGCCTTAATCTTTATATCACATTGTGCTTTGCTTTTGTCAACTAAATGGTGGGGGGGGAATCATCAGTGGAATGGTGGTCATTTTCCCACACCATTCTTCATGCAGTGTCCTTCACAGCCAATTTGGAAGGATGCACAAGGCTAGGAGGCCAAGAGGAAGTTTCACTGTGTGAGTGGAAATCTGTTCATGTAATGCTGCTTGGATGTTGGCCAGATATTATGTCATCTATTCTTATTTTAACATTAGTGCATGAAGAACACATTAGAAACGTCATGTGACTACAAGGGCAGTAAAATTATATAAACACAAGATAACAGCTATATAATAAGATAACTGATTCCACTGTTATGGATTGAAGATACTCAATTAAGTAAGCGTGTATGGCTTCAATATGGCATATGCATATGTGCTATGCAGAAATATAATATATGCCCAACATGTAAAATGTACACAATAGATAACAGCATCCTTTATACAGTTTTAGATATGGATATTACTTGGAGGAGATATTTGCAGACATTGGTATATCATTTTAAGTATAGACTTCTTTTCTCTTTTTTAGTATTTTTAGTACATTTAGTATTCTTTTGCGGGAAAAGAATATAGCCATTAAAGGCATTCATAAATAATAGCCAGATAGGTTTCTGTGTAAGTGGAACAATGTTTTGTTTATATTGCAACCAGGTTCGCTCAATTTATATTCCAAACCACATAATTACAAATTTCTGTAATACTATTATATAAAATACAAGAAGTGTTGGAGAACAGATTATTCTTCTTTGCAAACTAAATAATTTTTGTGTCTTTTAATTTATGCAATTACTGAAAATGTAAATTATCTGATACAGTATATAGCCAGTCTTAAAAACAGACCGGTTGTTTTAATAAACTGAAAGCTGTTATTTTTCATCATGGAAAGATAAGGTTTGACTGGTCAGCTGACCATATGTCAGTTTGGTCTAGTGGTTAAGGCAGCAGGCTAGAAACCAGGAAACTGTGAGTTCTAGTCCCACCTTCGGCATGACAGCCAGCTGGGTGATCTTGGGCCATTTACTCTCTCAGACCAACCCACTTCATAGGGATGTTATTGTGGGGCAAATAGGAAGAGTATTAGGTATGTTCGCTGCCTTGAGTTGTTAAAGAAAGAAAGGAAGGAAGGAAGGAAGAAAGAAGCAATTCCCCTTTTGCTCTGTTGGAGCAAGAGAAATTTGCTACCCATACAGTACTTCACATTAGGATCAATATAGAAAAGGCAGTGTAGGCAACTGCCTTATAGTCCACAGTCCGTAAAGGGAACCTCTATTAAGCTACTGTGGCATCAAACAAATCTGGCCATCCAAGATAGTTTTGCCATCTCTGAGCTGCAAAAAGCCAGACAACCGTTAGAGGGCAGCAAAGATTAAAATTTCATCTACTTCTCTGCTACTATTTAGTGGTCATCCAGAGCACATAGCTGATTTTTTTTTTTATTATAACAAGTTTTATTGAATTTTTTTTGTTTTACAAACAAGTGCTTGAGACTCATCGTGGAGATAGGGCACTCCATGAAACAAAGTAAAAAATATAATCATACATAAACAATTTAAATTACTTCTTTAAAGGTTCCCTCTCTATTTTATCAATCAAGAAAAGAAAGAAAAAAAAATAGAAAAAAAACACACAATATCAATAATATTTCCACCCATTTTCAGGCTTAACTAACTTACAATTAACATATTCCAATTTGGCCTTATATAAACATATAGTATACAATTCGGGTACCCATATAATATAGAATGTTTTTAAGATATACATATTATTCCAATTATTCAATTTATACTTCTCTGTTAAATTCTATCTCTTATTCTATTCTATTTCACATACATATTTTATAGATAAACATAACTTTAAGTATTTTAAAACTATTTTACATTTTAGCCTAAAATAATAAAACAATAATTATTTCTAAGATAGACTTATAATATACCTATTATATACATATATATGTATTTTAATATTTCTCAACTATATTCTATTTCCTGTACTCTATCAAATATTTTTATAAATCATAGTTAAATGTTTCACCAATCTCGATCCAACTCCTAATTTTAGATTTTCCAATTTTCCATCTTGCCATTCCAGACCATAATCAAATAATAATTTACATCAATATTAACTCAGATCAAAGTCTTAAACCTTAGAAATCTCAAACATATTAGCTCAGTCAAAGTCTCTAAAAGCCATTTTTACCCGTCAGATAAAATTTTAACTCTCACGTTTAAACCTAATTTTAGCTTTCTTTTTGTGCCAAGCAGGTTTCCACAATAGGGCCTCTAGTTCCTCCCATAGTATTTGGCAATACACATTTTTCCACAATTGAATCCAATCATAGTCTTCTTCTCTTTTTTGCAATGTTGTCTGCACTATGTAATCAGTCTTAGTCAATATGGTGATTATTCGTTGCTTGTTCATATTGTCAGCATTTTTAATGTCTCGTATTTGAAAGTCTATTCCTGTTGCTTTTAGAATTATAGATGTTTTAGTTGAATTCTGCCTTTGGTCATCCAAAGTCTCCGTCATTTGCATATAAGATGTAGCATCTTCCTCTTCAGTAGATTGTAAATATGTTTCCCCCATATCGTTAAGTTGTAAATCTGGTTGTGTGTCATGTCCAGTAAGTTGAAATTCAGTTTTTAACTCTGGAACATCCCTTTTCCGGAGCATTCTAAAATGTTCTTTTAATTCCTCTTTCGTTTCCAAGATTTTTTCTAGTATAAGTCCATAGTTAAGCTGTGAGTGGGATTCCATTCTTCATTTTTTTAGTGAAATTTCAGCTTAAAAGCTGAATTGCAATTTTATAAAATATAAAATCCAAACAGAAGTAGGAAAAAACAAGTACAAAAATAAAAACAGCAAAAGTCCCAATCAATGTTATGAATATCTAATTTATAATCCAAGGAAATAATAGAAGAGGGTGTCTCAATTATTATATTGTAATCCTAAAGCGAAAAAATCCATTTTTCAGGAAAGTATATTTTATATTATAAAATCAAAAACAACAGGTAAAAACTTAAGCAAGTTCCAAAAGAGATACAAGTGTCTGGGCGTCATGCCAAGTGCAGGGAGTGAAAGTTCAAAATGGTTACAATGTTACAATAGCGCTGTCTGGGCTTCACGCCAAGTTCAGAGTTACATTGTAACCATACAATCCACATAAATTCGCCCAGAAGCCGTAGAGTTTTTTTTTCTTTTTAAAGTAGATAACACTGTTCAGAAGGGGGGGGAGAAAAACACTCCACCCCCCTCCCTAAAGGTTTCCACTTAAGCTGAAAACAAGCAAGCAGAGAAAGAGAGTCACAGTAAGGATTTTTTCTTCTTTTTTTCAGGATCCCCCGAATTCCAGCAGCTCAAATAAACAATAAAAATTAGTTCTTTTTTTTTCCCTGAGGCTCGTTTCCCCGAGTATTCAAATGCTGCTTTCTCAAGGAGGGGAAATAATTTCTAAAAGCTTTTCACAGGGAAGTGAGTAAAATATCAAGAGGGAAGGAAAGGTCTCACCCGGATCTTCCACGGTGGTTCTTTATGCTTAGATGTTGCTGTGACTTTCGGCTGGAGCAGCTGAGTGATCGGCCATGTTACTGGCCGATCTTTTCCCCGTCGGCCCAAAGGTGATTGCTCGGATCGCAGAGGGAGCTGCCGCTCCCTCCGCAATCAACGAGTGCCCTCCTCCACGGTAGTTGCCTCTCCAGGGCGACTTTCAACCCTGTCCAGGGTCTACCGGCGGGGGGAAACCGGCCGGCAAAGAGAACATACTCTTTGCATGACCGCTGGCGCTGCGACCAGAACCGGAAGTCCTGATTATTTTTTAAAGGACAGAAAATGTGACAGAAAAGGATAGAAAAGTCATGACCAACATACAAACACACACATAAACACACATTTTAAAAGCTGAATTTTCAAACATAGCACAAAATCTTATGCGGATAAAGAGCCATTCCTAAGCATAGAGAGATCTTATATCATCAGTCCAAGGTTTTAAATTTTGAAGAGCATTTCCTTCCAGCATAAGAGCAATTTTGTTGTTGTTATTGTTATACCTGTACTTAGAAAATCCACAATTTTTATATGGTGTACATTTTGGCATATAGTTCAAAATGACATTAGATTTTTTTATTTTTATTTTTTAAAAAAACATATTACTCTTCCCAAAACATTAATCAAATTATGGATATTAAACCAAAATGGAACTATAATGAGACAAAGCCATATCACCTGCATAAATGTCCCTCCTTTGATTTTCTTTATTTCCAGCATAATTAAGTTGACAGCCAGCACTTTTTAAATATTCTCAATGCTGAAAAAACATCTTTTGCTGAATTAATATCATTTGAAGATCATAAGAAACTTTAAAAAAAAAACATAACAAAGGTCCTTAAACATCAGTTTAAGTATTAAACATCAATAAGCCGGTAGATCAGTTCCTGTTGAAACCAATGGATTAACATTCGGCTGATCCAAAAGCAGTGGAGCCTGTGCTTGCAGGAAAATGCCAGGAAGAAAAAAGAAAATTGATTCCAAAGAAAAATAAAAGTACACCCAGCAATGAAGTGAAAGAAAAAAAAGTAAAAAACCCCACCATCACATGTCACCTGATGTTTAGTTTTTAAAAAATCTAGATTGATTGATTGATTGATTGATTGATTGTCTGACTGACTGATTGATTGATTGATTGATTGATTGATTTGCATGACTGTTCCCCTTACCATTAATGATTTATTAATAATGTATCACTTTCTTTAAAACATCTTTAAAAAAATAACTTGGGAATCCCTGTAGGTACATATATTTACCTGGAAGTAATAATTTTTTATAATATGAGTTTTTTCCTGATAAGTTTATTGGCATTTTTAATCATTATTTACAGTTAAGCATTAGCAGATGATAAGCTAGAGAATCTAGAGAACAAGTAAACCCTTTTCCAAATGGCTAAAGGAAAAGCTTACCATCCTCAGTCAATTGTGAATTAAGCCAAAACAATTTCAGCCTTCACTAACTTTAACTACCCTTGTACAAATTTCAGTAGTCTAATAAGTTAATAAAAATTGCGTTGAACAATCCAACTAAAGATCTGTTTGGTGCAGAGATGGAAAATTTGTGTCTTCCTCCTTCTAAGTAATGTTGGATTACAACTTTCTATCAGCATCGTTTATGATCAGGGATGTTAGGAATTTGATTTAGGGGCTCCCCCTCCCATTTAGTGCATTGCTCTGGTTCCAGCCATGTACCATTTCAGGTAGCCCTCAACTTACAACCATTCATTTAGTGACTGTTTGAAGTTACAAAGGCACTGAAAAAAGTGACTTATGACCAGTTTTCACACTTGCAGCATCCCCATGGTCACATGATCAAAATTCGGACGCTTGGCAACTGGCATGTATTTATGATGGTTGCAGTGTCCCGGGGTCATGTGATCTATCACCTTTTGCTACCTTCTGACAAGCAAAGTCAATGGGGAAGCCAGATTCATTGACCAACCATATTATGAACTTAACACCTGTGGCAATAAAGGTCGTAAAATGGGGGCAAAATCATTTAATAACTGTTTTGCTTAGCAAAAGAAATTTTGGGCTCAACTGTGGTCATAAGTGGAGGACTACCAGTACATATTCCTAAGAATTACACCATTAATCAGAAAGTCGAAAAGCATGCTATGTTGTTGTTGTTGTTTTTGCTTTATATCCCCCACTGATCCTCTGAACTTGCAGCAATCAATTTTAGCCAGACCATTTGTGTCCTCCATGAGATAGGATGATTTTCTCCTGAAAAGCACTTCAGCATATACTGGAGCCAGTATAATATCAGAAGGCACATTTTTCTGTTCATTTAAGCTTCTAGGTATTCATTAACTGCAGACGTTCTTGATAGCTTACTTGTCTCTGTTAGAGGTTTCCTGCACTAATTCCAGCACAGCAGAGATTGGTCCTAACTAGAGAGAAAGATGTACAAAGATCCATAGAATTTTAATTAATGCATTCAGTATGATGGGCAATATAGGAAAGACTGTTGTGTTCCGGTGCTCCTGTTGTCTATTGCTTTTTCTGTTTGCTATTCTTACCAACAGAGAATTTACCACCATTGGGGAACATTTGAAGCCTTGCCTGACAAGGTTAGTTCAAATTATATAGTTGATCCTTTTTTATATAGGGAACTTGTTAGCTGGATACATGATAGGGTGGTACCCTTTGACAGCTTGTTGCTGGAAGTGAGCAGTTTGATTTTCCCAAACATGAGGATAATATTACCATTTAAAGAAAATAGTATGTATATAATGATATGGGGGAAATTGCCAGGGGAAGGTTGTTACTTAAATTGTCACAAAGTTCACACCGTATTCCTTCTTTGATTCCCTTTGCTGTTGACTTCTGAAGGAGAACAGCGACAAGCGTGTATCTTGGAGTGAGACAGCTAATTTTATTATGGATGAACACAGTGTTGTGACAAAACAGTGGCACAGCTGTCATAACAGCTGTCACACATTAATCACGACACTGACAAATAGCATAATTACTTTATCTGGTATTCCTAGCATGCAAACTCAGGATGTGCTGCTTCAGTTTAGGCGTATCAACCGTGCTTTAATTAAAAAGACATCAATTTCAGTTAGACAGACAAGGGCTATGAGGCACGGGTACAAAATGGAAATAAATTTGTTGATGGGATTTTTTTTTTTAAAGAGATATCCAATGAGCACTTGTTTACGAACTAGAAAATACAATTTGAACTAGTTTAGGTCACTTTTTCTTTATGACTAAGCTGCTTGCAACCAGAATTTTTGCACAAGTGTGCTTTGCATCCAATTCCATATTCCTGAGCAAGTGGCTCCATACAGTATATTGTAAATGATCACATCAATCCTGCAGCGTGCTTACATTTTTCTTTCATTATATAGCAACTTGGGATAAAATTGCTATTATGCCATTATCATCACTGAATTTGAAGCAACAGCTATGAATATGGAAATTGGATCACGCAGAGTTTGAGAGCCTATTCAAACATTGAACTGTACGGCAAAAGAGCTAATGAAGGAACAAAATAAAGAAGGATAAAATGACAAATGGAAAAAGTGAATCAAGATGCATTTATACCGAAAGTGCAAGAAAAGCCCATTTGATATTATTCTAGGCTTACAATAATAATACTTAAAATTATATAATAATACTTAGAATTGACATAGTATATAGCAGAGTTCCCCAACCTTTCTGGCTTTGCAGATTGACTGGGGTGGCCGGAGAAGATGGTTCTGCAGATGGAGTGGGCAACCATACACACATGACTCCATTTGTGTAAACAGGGGGCCCGCTCCTGCCCACTGCTCATACAAGTGGGGATGTGTGCACACTCACTCGCCACTTCCACGGCCCAGTTCCAAATGGCTCAAGGCCCAGAAGTGGTCCATGGGGCCAGGGGTTGGAGACCCCTGATTAGGTTAGGTTAGGTTAGACTGGGAAGTTAAAAAAAACATCCCCAAAGAAGTCAGCAGCAAATCACTCCCATGTTGTTGCCCAGGAAATAGAGTGGACAAATAGAGTGGACAAATCCATGAAGTAGCAGAATCAAGCTTGACCCTATCAAACTATGAAATGCAGAAATTACCACAAGCCATTATGTTTAACAGAAGTTTCAGAGAGGTTATTTGGCCTGCCTGAAAATGTTTGATTGGTCATCCAAGACATACTCTGATCTCTGTAATCATCTCAAAATTTGAGGGTCATACTGATAAATCTTATGTTTATTATTTTTTTTAAAGGATGCTAACTCATGTATCAGGTTGCCAAATAGCTCTATCACCTCACACTGTTATTGCAAAACTTTTAATTGGATATGCTCTTTTATTGTCTTATTTGTATAAAGAAACTTGACTTGCTTGTCAAAGAGGAAAGGGGGGACCTGGAATCAGTTGAATAGTACCATTTTTATTTTTTTTGTAATTAGGAACCTTGAAGGAGAAGGAATGCATCATGCAACTATTTCATAGCCTTTTAGTTCAACAGTTGCTACTGTTGTTTGCTTGCTCTTCATGTTGTGTTGGGTTAAGTTTGGGGATTCCCTCAACCAGTACCTTTTGCCTATTACATGTACTTGCTTTCCCGTTGTGATTGGGTTGCAAATACCTACAACTCTTGCCTTCCTTTACTTGGCTGTGCTGGCACTGCTACTGGTGTTTATCAGGTCACCTCTTTTGAACCATCTCTACCAACAGCACTTGGGGTTTTATCATATTATTTGTTATCAAGTGGCCATAGTAAAGAAAAAAATGGAGAAAGTTCTGCTGATGAATGCTACTAGATTGGTATGTTTGTATGCTATTCTTCTAAACCCAGCAGAAGGGATCATTTATGGTAGATGGCCAGTCATAATTATAGGTTAGGTTATATACTTCCAATGTCCCTCTCCCATCATCTCTTTAAACCAACTAGTTAATTACTTTGCATCAGTTTCCAGTAATTTCCTCTTTACTGCAGCTAATCTCTTTTGCATATTTACTCAGAACTAAACCTCAGGGAGCTTTCTTCTAAGTGTAAGTATTTCCCATCTAACCATTCATGCTGTTATTTTTCCACCTACAATTACATTCGTAGGTGGAAAAATAAAGGCATGAATGGTTTAATAAAAAAATCCCCTGTGTTTCTTGTTCCTCCTGTGTTTAGCTATAGTTTCCACTTATCTGCTTGGAGATTTTGTGATTGCAACTTCTGTGCAAGTTTTGTAAGACTCTGTTATGGCTTTAGAACCATGATGTCCTGGATTATAACACCACAAAGTGCCAATCTTCGATAATTAGTTAAGGGGATTCTCACAAAATGGCTTTAGAGGAAGATGTGGTAAGTCACTCATTTATCAGAAAGCAAACTGGAAAAACTAGCATCATTGGGAATATGGCAGCCTTTTAATTGTGTTTGTATATGATGTATAGGTATAGGTATAAATAAATAAATGAAGTTGTTTGGAAACACTCACTTTGCTTCCCTTCCCCCAAAAGCTTTCTATTCCCACAACTTGTGTCTTTTTATTTTCTAAGAATACCTGTGTAATCTGTGTAAGAGGCCGTACAGAAATATCATGTTCCTGCATTATCCTAACATCCAACTTTTTTTAAAAAAATGACTACAATAATTAAAGTAAAATTGAGGCATCGAACCCATTTTATAGTAGTATTCTGAGTTTGACCTCATAGAAATAGGAGATAATACTTGGACCTTATAGGCTGTTTGGGGGAATGTGGTAAATGTTTTCTCAGATGCATTTCCCAAATTTTTATGTGAACAGGAAAGCAATTATTATCAATATATGATGTTCTCAGCGTATTACAAGAAAGCTCTCTAACTATTATTAAATGTGAGACATATCAGCGCTAATAAGAACAATAAACTGGAACTTCTTATGGTGAGCTTTAAAAATCTAAGTAACTGGAAATCAAAGTATCCAAAAGAAATCTCCAATTGTAAGAAATGTTTGAGGAATTTGACCATCATGCAATGAGACCATTTATCTTGAACTATATCATTTCATCTTGAACTACACTTTTAAGACTGATATGGCCATCAATAAGGATAATTAAATAAAAATAAAAAGCAAAACACCCACTCAAGATGGTGATGGTAAATGAGGTTTGTATTTCTAATAGACCAAATAATTAAAACTCTCTGTAAAGATTATGAAAATATTAAAACTTCAACTTTTTTAAAAAAAAACCAAAAATAATAAAGCACATTAACAATGAAGATATTGAGGTAGATTGGGATGAGACAGCTTTTGTGCCTCTGGGAGGAGTTGAGCATATGGTCTCTCAGTTTCTAGGCTAGCATCTTAACCACTCCCCCAAAATTTGCATTTGTCTGAAATCTCGGTTTGTCGTTTTTAAAAAATACAATCAAACTGCATTTTAAATTGCAGACCTTAAGAAAAAGCGAAAGAGAGAGAGAGAGAGAGAGAGAGAGAGAGAGAGAGAGGAGATAAAAATATAGGTTTAACATTCATATTTTGATATGCAACTAAAATCTAAAATTGTACGTCCAATTTGTTTTATTTTTAAAGTGAACTTCAAACTGGGCATGGAACAGGTTGAAATGAAGAGAAAATAAATACAAAACTCAATTGTCCATTCCTGGATATATTCCATTAACTAGTCTCCAACTGATTCTTTTATTTTATTTTTTTCCTTTATTTCATCAGACGCCCCTTGATAGCACTCGACTCTCCTGAACAGTAAGAATCAGCAGGCTGTTGAAGAAAAAAAACAGCCATCACCCAGCGTAGTTATCTCCTTGAGTAAGAGGTTTATTATTTATCTTCCCTGATGCAGTACCCATGTGGCAGAATTGATACCGAGCAGCTGGACAGATTAGACCCTGGAGCCACATCTGCAGCTGTATAGATCAACACTATTTTCCTTGCCTTTGCACCGAGGAAGTTTATCTCCTGTCACTGAGATTTATTGCTACTTACTTCATGCATTGTTAAGGATTCCACCTGCCCCCTCTCTTTTATTTGGCTTTCAAGCCAATCTAAGACCCGATTGTTAACAACTGATTCGCTAAGCATTTGTTTACTTCCCCCTTCCTCCGCACCTTTAATTAATAGTGATTTCCAGTTTGGCTTTATGAGATAAATAATGATAGGACTTGTGGAAATCAAAAAGAATAACAACAATGAAGTATTTTTTATGAAACAAAAAATAAAAACAGTAGCAAGAAATGTCTCATTAGCAGCTCAAGGACCATATGCATTTCTTACGGGTGAGTGATTTTGGACAGCTAGAGTTTATATGCCCATCACACTTTACAGAGAGGCTGTTGTACTAGGGGTAAACCCTGCTTACTTTACGTGTGCTTACATTTATGTTACTAAAATTCTATCTCTGAACCAAACACTATGCCTCTGCCTCCAAATAAACAGGAAAAAGAGTCGCATAATTCCCACCCCCCAGCTGAACATAGACTTTGCATGCAAATGCCTAATTTAAGATGTCTATGGAGATTCTCAGTCATCCAGGTCGTGGTTGTCCCAAAGGTGCTTTTTTCACGAGGCAACTGGACTTTCTTGTTTTTCTTTGAAGACGTTTCGCTTCTCATTCAAGAAGCTTCTTCAGCTCTGACTGGATGGTGGGGAATGGAAGGATTTATACTTCTTGCAGACAGCTGGTCATTTGCATTCTTTTAGCGAGTCGTTGAAGGCCCTGAAGGCTTATCTGTGCCATCAGGGTCACCTGAGTAGTGCAAATGGGTGTGGAGCCTTCTTGGAACTGTTGAAAGGTCTGTGTTGTAGACTGGAGATAGAGGGAGCCCTCTGTTGAGAGAGGGCTGTTCAATTTTGACATAGATGGCCTCTTTGACCCCTCTTTCAAACCAGTGGTCCAAGCTGGCACCATGACTGAAAAAAAGAGTGAAGAAACCTGCTAAAACAAGCCTATAACATGCAATATACATATATTTTTTCCAAAGTTGTTCAAAGAGATGAATATAGGGTTTATATCTAGAACAGCTGCCTACATTACATTTAAAATTCCTTAGTCTTGATTTTAGTCAGTCATGATAGAAATAGATTCATATCCCTCATTGGTTTGTGCTGCCTAGCAGGCATTTTTTCCAAGCATGGCCAGTGGCATTCTTAACTTCTTACAGAGTACAATTTTCAAGGCTCCAAGGGTTGATTTTTGCTTCAAGTACATAACTGGGACATTATTTGAATTGCATGAATAGAGCCCATTGCTGATTTGTTGAAGAGAATTAAACAATCATATCTGGCCCGATTAGAATTGTTTCTTCTCATGCTTTAAGTTCCATTTCGGTCAATTTTTAATCATTATCAACTGGCTTTCCTGGCCTGGCACTGGTCAAGTGCACTCTGCATTTGAAAGATTGGAACTACATGTTATAAAATCCTGGACATGAGATTTGCCTACTCAAAACCTCATTACAGCCAAATGTTATACATAATAAAATGGCACAGAGGCCCACTGATTTTTTTCCTTCCTTTTCCATCTGCATAAGTATAGTCCACGCAACACAGTTAATGAAGTGGATATCTAGTCACTTACCTATCTTAGGAAAAGGTTAGCTCTTTGCCTTAAGTACCCCATAAAATCACTCTGAATTAGCATGTTAATCTACATGAAAAGTACTAATCATTATAAATTCATGTGACATTCATGAGGAAGTCAAATGTATACCCAGAGGACTTTAGATATGTTGGAAAGAAAATCTTACACATGACCTCTTCCTATCATTCTGAATATGTCATTGCATTTAACTCAGGAAAAAGCTCAGGAACATTTGATTGTATTTTCTCCTTGTTTAAGACTGCACAGAAGCAGTACAGACCATTGATACATCTGGTTGGAAGAATGACAATTGCAATGGTTTTCCTCCCACTTTAGATCTCCCTTTCCATGGAGGAGTCTTTAATAGATCTCAGCTTATATCAACCTGCTGCTCATTTCTAGATGTGTAGGTAGTTCACCTCAGTTTGTGAGAAAGGGTTGTAAATTCTTTGCTGGAATCATGAACATTGCGCAATAGAGACTGCAAGAGGTAATCCTGGTAACACACTGTTTTAACTGCATCCTAAATCCATTGGCTAGACAATGGCTTGCACCTCTTGCTCTTTGAATCAGTGTTTTTCAAACATGGCAATCATGTGTGAACTTCAAATCCCAGAATTCCTCCACCAAGATTCTAGCTAGGGAATTCTGAAAGTTGAAGCCTACATGTTTTCAAAGTTGCCATGTTTGAAAAACACTGATTTGAATGGAGAAATTCTCTTGCTGCAACTCCCAGTTTTCTGCTTTAAAACATCCTTCGGCATTCTGTAATCCGAGCCTTCTACCACTGAAGATATTCTCTCAATGAAGGTGGATATTTCATGGGTGGGGGAGCAAGACTTTCTTTTCCATGAGATAATTTCAACAAGAGCAGCAAGTCTCCCTCTATGGCCTGAACCTCTGCTTTGCAGGTGAGAAGAAGGCCTTGGATGGGGAGAGGGCAAATGTACACAAACTGGGCAAGAAAACTCAGGAGCGATTAGGTTTCCCTTATTGCTATTGTGATTTCTTTGGAAGCAAGCTTGACTAAGGTTGGAACCACGTTGACTAATTGTAATGGAAAAAAATGTGTCAAAGGAAAGAAATTTCGGGCAGCTGTTAAATATGGATACAAAATAGAAAACCTAGAGACAGTTCCTTAAAGTGCAGCATACTAGTAAGAGGCTCAATCAAATTTAACTTGAACATAAGCTCTTTGTCTCTGCCAATAACAACAACAACAACAACAACAACAACAACAACAACAATAATAATAATAATAATAATAATAATAATAATAATAATAATAATAATAATAATAATAATAATAATAATAATAATAATAATAATAATAATAATAATAAAGTTGGAAGGGACCTTGGAGGTCATCTAGTCCAACCCCCTGCTCAGGCAGTAAACCCTATACTATTTCAGACAAATGGCTGTCCAGTCTCTTCTTAAAAACTTCCAGTGTTGGAGCATTCATCGCTTCTGGAGGCAGGTTGTTCCACTGGTTAATTGTTCTAACTGTCAGGAAGTTTCTCTTTAGTTCTAGGTTGCTTCTCTCCTTGATTAGTTTCCATCTGTTGCTTCTTGTCCTGCCTTCAGGTGCTTTGGAGAATAGTTTGACACCCTCTTCTTTGTGGCAACCCCTGAGATATTGGAATACTGCTATCATGTCACCCCTCATCCTTCTCTTCATTAAACTAGACATACCCAATTCCAGCAAACGTTCCTGATATGTTTTAGCTTCCAGTCCCCTAATCATCTTTGTTGCTCTTCTCTGTACTCTTTCTAGAGTCTCAACATCTTTTTTACATCGTGGTGACCAAAACTGGATGCAGTATTCCAAGTGTGGCCTTACCAAGGCATTGTAAAGTTGTATTAATACTTCATGTGATCTTGATTCTATCCCTCTGTTAATGCAGCCTAGCACTGTGTTGGCTTTTTTGGCAGCTGCAGCACACTGTTGGCTCATATTTAAGTGATTGTCCACTAGGACTCCAAGATCCCTCTCACAGTTACTACTATTGAGCAAGTAACCACCTATACCATACCTGTACGTTTGGTTTTTCTTGCCTAAATGTAGAACCTTACTTTTTTCACCATTGAATTTCATTTTGTTAGATAGCACCCAATGTTCAAGTCTGTCCAGATCCTCCTGTATCTTAAGCCTAACTTCTGGAGTGTTGGCTATTCCTGCCAGCTTGGTGTCGTCTGAAAATTTGATGAGTTCCCCATATATCCCCTTGTCCAAACCGTTGATGAAGATGTTGATGAGCACTGGGCCTAGAACAGAGCCCTGGGGCACTTCACTACATACTTCCCTCCATGTAGATGCAGTTCCATTGAGGACCACACGCTGAGTACGGTCGGTCAACCAGCTACGAATCCATCTGGTGGTGATGCTGTCTAACCCACATTTAGAAAAATTATTGTCCAGTTCTATGCGTTTTTACTTGGAAAGAAGACCCAAGTGTATATATGGACTATTGCAGACCAAGTTCTGGAAAGGAACAGGAGAAGAGAGAAGAGAGAAGAGAGATGGCTTGGAGACTGAAGGAGAAGGATGGGTGATGAAGGTGGTAGTTTGGGTGAGACATACATGAATGCCTTTCAACCAAATTGAGCTTTCTGTTGCTTTTCCAGGAAAGGAGGCTTGTTCTACAGATTGAGAAAAACATTGTGCCAAATTGGATGGAGTGACCCCTTATAATATGACAAATTTTACCTAGGTGTTACCTGATGGAGATTATAGCCCTCCCTGCATCTAATGCAATCCCATGAAAAGAACAGTAAGGTTAGATTTTCAGTCAAAATGAATTCTGTTGGTATAGTTACATATTCATAGCCCAGACACTCTTACTCTTTCTGGGTTCCAATCCTCATTATCACCATACAATCAATACAGTCCTTGCATGATGGGAACTCATGTAAAACATCATGAAAGAGGTAAATTGACAAAGGCTAGATCATTGCGTTTCTCTTATTTTGTTGCTGTTGTTATCATTGTATTTCAGTGTGAATAGGATAAATTAAGTCTGAAAGTGGATCTTAGGAATCTGCCACAGCTTTCATTTTCATTTCCTCTAGGCAATTTTGTCTTCTGAAATCAAGCCAGTTATTAAAAACATCACACGTCATGGAGAAATGTGGATGAGTAAAACCCCAACAGTGTTTCTAACTATAATTTACCTCTGTAACTTACCAGTTCTGTTTCCAGTGTCCTGTCTCATCTCTTAACCCTTAAACCTGCACAAGAGAAACAAATTGTATGTTACTCCTTGTCATTTTTTTCTTGAGAAGCGAGAAGAAATGTGAAGGTTGAGTGGCTATTAGTGCTAGCACAAGACAGAGTCAGTACAGAATCTTGCAACACTAAATTACCATAGGTTTTCTGACTCAGTAATTTTTGTCTATCGATTTTCAGGAACTACTGTTGGTGTTCATCAGACTGAACAAAGCAGATTGAGGGACTTTTTTTATTTATTTCAATGAAATTCTTACACATAGTATTCAATGACAATTCTTACCTGCCCAGTACAGTTAGCCCTTCAATATTAGAGGTAACTAATACTGTAGGAAACCAAATGGGCTGAAATCAACTGAACAAAACTTTGCAGAAACAAATGCCAAATTCTCACTTAGGAAACACAAATCAAATAAACAGGTCTAGAATAGGGGAAATACTTGGCCCTGGCCTTGAAAAAGATCTTGAGTAGTCACCGGCTGCAAACACAATTTAAGTCAAAAGTGTGATGTGGTTACAAAAAAGGCAAATATAAGTGCATAAATTCACAGTTATATGTTATTCTGCCCTGGTCAGATCCCTCCTTGTTCCTCTTATTTGTCCCATTGGAATTTTTCTTTTTCCAATGACCCAGAAGGGAGGAATCTATTAATGAAGTGCCAGGAGTTTATAGAGAATTCTCCAATACAATGTAAACATTTATTAAGAGAACTATAGAATTAATACAATATGCACCATAATAAGTGTTACTTGATATTTACATCAAATATAATACCAGTGTAATTTTTGAATGTCCATGATAAAGTATAGCAAAGCTTCTGGGATGCATTAGATTAACATTTGAACAGAATTCCTTATTTTATGCTCTTTATCCATTTTCCCAATTGTTCTGTGGAGTGTAGGCAGATCTGAGGACTATTTCCAATTATTTAAATTGTTAGGACTTTCATTAAAGAGATCCTGACTACATTGAAGCACAGATGAGGAGGGTTCACAGGCCACAGTTGGTCCACTCAATTTAACTGTCTGTTTTTCAGGGCAAATCTTCAACCTGGGAATGTTTTCTACTAACTATTTTTTTTAAATCCATTTAAGAATGAGTCAGATGGGACCTGGGTATGTTGAAATTATGTCTACAATATGAGAATTAGCTAATAGATCTCTTCCATCTTTCTTAACTTTTAGGAGGATTAGCATGTTGCAGCATTATATCAATCATGGTCACATGAGACAGCTGATCAGTTAGTTTAATTAATAGATATGTTCCACATGCCAACAACACATTAACTCCAGTAACCCAATCAACGAGTGGCATTTTCTAAATCTACCCAGTAAAGAAGGCAGAAAGATTCACTTCTTGGTTTTTAATTTCCACCAGTGTGAAAGTCTGCAATGGCTGAAATGAGATGGACAGCACCATCACAGAGCTGGTGCTTAGATGGGGAGGGGATGTAAGGTATCATGATTTTCTGCCTTTCTCATCTAACATGCAGCCACAACAAGGAAAAATTAAAGTGGTGACAGAAACAACATTTCTGAGGAACTTGCATTTTCATGAGCGCTCTCTTTGTCCCAGACAAGGAAAGGAAGCTTCTGGTAAATTGTTCAAATTACATATCCAAGAGGGCAAAATTATTTAGACTTAATTAGTCTTGCAGCTATTTTAGAGCAAAAACTAATTATCTGATTCAGGGACATGGTTGCTCCAATTAATGACAGACAGGAGTAGCCTTTTGACTGTGGCACATTGTTCAGAAAATGCCTGTCCACACCCACTATGAATTCTTCCAAGAAAGGACAAATCTAGTTCTACTTCATTCCAACTCATGTTTATCCAATTAAAGATATACTGGAAGCAACTGTGGGATACCCAGCAGGTATTATGGCAGTGAAATTAAAAAAAAAACCATACACACACACAACTATCTCAAGATGTTTCCCTAGAGCTGATTAGATAAGCTTTAGAACATCAGTTGCACATCATTTGAGAAATTGTTTGAGCTGTGAAATAGTTTAGAGCCTATGCTTTTGCTTAAGTAGTATTTTCACATCTTATCCAGATTTTGAGATAAAAAAATAAGGGATATTTCCAAAGCTTACTGAAAACTGCAGGGATTTTTCCATGATAATGTGCCATTTGAAATGCTGTTTTGAATCAACTCTGATCTGACTTTTTTTCTTTGCTCATATTTATAACTGTGCCCTTAAAAAGAAAACAACATGACAAACATAGTATATAAGAACATTTTCTGAATCTTCTCTTAATTATGGTATTGCACTTGCAATATTTCAAATGAAATGCTGAATCAGAGATAAAGCCTGCATTGCAGAATTAGGAGAACAAGTCATTTCATTACATTTAACTTTAGATGTCTGACTTCAGGTTCTGAACTGGTCAGCAATAAAATCCATTAGTTGCTTTGTTTATTTTTTTCTCCTAAAGCACTATCAACTGCATTAAATAATTAAAAAAAACCTTGAAGATACAATGCAAAATAGGAATTAAAAGGCTCCAACCATTCTATTCAAAATTACAGCTAACCAAAGAACCTCCAATTAAAAAAATTAATTGAGAGATGAAAGTGAAGAGAAATGGGAAAAAATGAAAAAGAAAAGAAAATGACTCTAAGTTTTGTAACTCGGGGCAGGTTGTTTCATAGGATTATTAGAATTTGGAGGAAAATATTATTTTCTAAATTGAATTGGATTATTTATTACTGTTCTTAAAAGTATTGAACACAAAGATGATTTTGAGCAAATATTAGATTAGACTGGGAAATAACTCTCTGATAAATTGAAAGATAAAAGGGACAAGTATAGAAAGTGGAAAGAGGGGCACATAACTAAGACAGAATATCAGCAAATAGCCCGAGCCTGCAAAGATGAAGTGAGGAAAGCTAAGCTCATAATGGACTAAGGCTTGCGACCAAAGTCAAAAATAACAAAAAAAGCTTCTTTCAACATGTAAAAACAAGAAAAAAGTGAAGGAAATGATTGGTCACTAGTGGGTGAAAGTGGCAAAAAGTGACAAGCAACAGGGAGAAAGCAGAACTATTAACTCATTTTTGCATCTGTCTTTACACAAAGGGAAAAAACAGACCAACCTACAAAAATAGTGCTATAAAAAACAGAATAGAAATGCAAGTTAAGATAGGCAAGAAAACGGTAAGTGAGCACCTGTCCAGCCTAGACGAGTTCAAATCGCAGGACCAGATGGATTACACCCCAGGGTTCTCAAGAAACTGGCAGATGTGATCTCAGAACCATTGAACTATATTTTCAAAGATCCTGGATCACTGGGGAATTACCAGAGGACTGGAAAAGAGCTGATGTAGTTCCCATCTTCAAAAAAGGGGAAAAAATGACCCAGGAAATTACAGACCTATCAGCCTGACCTCAATACCTGGGAAGATTCTGGAAAAGATAATCAAACAACGAATCAGCGAACACCTAGAGGCAAACAAAATCAATACTAAAAGCAACATGGTTTGTCAAAAACAGATCAGCCAGACAAACCTTATTGCATTCTTTGACCAATGACAAATTAGTGGATCAGAGGAATGCTGTGGATATAATTTACTTGGACTTCAGTAAGGCATTTGATAAAGTAGATCACAACCTACTACTTGATAAGATAGAAAAATGTGGGTTAGACAGCATCACCACAGATGGATTCGTAGCTGGCTGACCGGCCGTACTCAGCGTGTGGTCCTCAATGGAACCGCATCTACATGGAGGGAAGTGTGCAGTGGGGTGCCCCATGGCTCTGTTCTGGGGCCAGTGCTCTTCAACATCTCATCAACGATTTGGACGAGGGGATAGATGGGGAATCATCAATTTGCGGATGACACCAAGCTGGCAGGAATAGCCAACACTCCAGAAGACAGGCTTAAGATAACAGGAGGACCTGGACAGACTTGAACATTGGCGCTATCTAACAAAATGAAATTCAATGGTGAAAAAAGTAAGGTTCTACATTTAGGCAAGAAAAACCAAATGTACAGTATAGTATAGGGGGTACCTTGCTCAATAGTAGTAACTGTGAGAGGGATCTCGAGTCCTAGTGGACAATCACTTAATATGAGCCAGCAGTGTGCTGCAGCTGCCAAAAAAGCCAACACAGTGCTGGGCTGCATTAACAGAGGGATAGAATCAAGATCACGTGAAGTATTAATACCACTTTACAATGCCTTGTAAGGCCACACTTGGAATACTGCATCCAGTTTTGGTCACCACGATGTAAAAAAGATGTTGAGACTCTAGAAAGAGTGCAGAGAAGGGCAACAAAGATGATTAGGGGACTGGAGGCTAAAGCATATCAAGAACGTTTGCTGGAATTGGTATGTCTAGTTTAATGAAAAGAAGGATAGGGGTGACATGATAGCAGTATTCCAATATCTCAGGGGTTGCCACAAAGAGGGAGTCAAGCTATCTCCAAGGTGCCTGAGGCAGGACAAGAAGTATGGATGGAACTAATCAAGGAAAGAAGCACCTGAACTGAGGAGAAACTTCCTGACAGTTAGAACAATTAACCAGTGGAACAACCTGCCTCCAGAAGCGGTGAATGCTCCAACACTGGAAGTTTTTTAAGAAGAGACTGGACAGCCATTTGTCTGAAATGGTATAGGGTTTCCTGCCTGAGCAGGGGGTTGGACTCGATGACCTCCAAGGTCCCTTCCAACTTTATTATTATTATTATTATAATGTATATGAGAGAAACAGTTCAAAGATGAATCTCTATATAAACATTACAAATATTAAATTCTACTTCACGTAGCTTCTACCTGATAATACCAGCATCCCATTTTGTTACAGTAATACTGCAGAAACAAAAGTGGGTCACTTCATTATAGGAACTCAAGAGTCAATGTTTAGGAATATTGCTTTTCAAGTACCATTGCTAGAGGAACTAATTCCTGGGAAAATGGCAGATTAAGACCAGATGAATTCCTGCAATACACCAATGGAAGGAATTCCATGCCACACATCATGAAGCAGATGTAGATCTTTCAAGATCTCTTACCATTGGTTATGCATCATTTAGTAAGCCATAGTTTCCTGAGTTTATGAAAACAACAATAAACCAAACCCAAAGTGGCCTTCTCTCTGATGACCACATCTCCTATTTAATAGAGACCATGATGATGATTATGATGATGATGATGATATCCATTCAGTAGTGTCTGACTTTTGGTGATTCTATGGGGGTCTCTCCACATCTTCCAATCTTGCACTACTTCTTTGAGTTGCTAAGAGCAATAGTGGTACAGTGGTTAGAATGTAGTATTGCAGACTAAGTCTGCTCACTGCCAGGAGTTCAATCCTGACCAGCTCAAGGTTGACTTAGCTTTCCATCCTTCTCGGGTCAGTAAAATGAGGATCCAGGCTGTTGGGGGCAATATGCTGATTCTGTAAACTGCTTAGAGAGATCTGTAAAGCATTACGAAGTGATATATAAATCTAAGTGCTATCGTTATTGCTACTCCTATGCTCTAGCTGGTGTCAGCTTTAACGGTGTCCAGCCACTGTGTTCTTTGGTGGCCTGGTTTCCTTTTACCACTAACTTTTTTAAACATAGTTGCTTTCTCTAGTGAAATAGACCTTAATGTGTATAAATTTTCATGGGATATGAATTTTGTCCAGTGTCCATAAGCATTTATGCAATAGCACTTAGACTTATGTAAAGCTTCACAGTGCTTTACAGCCCTCTCTAAGCAGTTTACAAAGTCAACATATTGCCCCCAACAATCTGGGTCCTCATTTTACTGACCTCAGAAGGATGGAAGGCTGAGTCAGCCTTGAGCCGGTCAGAATCGAACTCCTGGAGTGAGCAGTGAGTTAGCCTGCAGTACTGCATTATAACCGCTGTACCACCATGACTCATATTTAACTAGATTTATCTATTTATGTAGATAAAGGATTAGTAGAAAAATATATAGGCACAAAGCTACAACCTTACCCTTTTAATCATGTGGATGCAATTCCTGTATATAATGTATGCATCAGTGGCTATATCAGCTCAGGCTCTTGGCCATTGCTGTTGGCGATGACAGTAGGAAACCCAAAAGTCTGCTCAGAAGATGTGAGGTCGATAAAACTTCCAGAAGAGCTGATTTCCATTAAATGCTTGTTCCCTTGCCCCATGAGCTAATAGCAACACCAAGAAACTTCCTCTTCATCCACCAAGAACATCCTTAATAATAATTGAAAAGATTTCTCCAAAGTTATGTTAATGGCTTCTTTCTGAGAAACACCAGAGCATCTTTGCAGGGGAGATGTAGACAAGTACACTATTGTAGTGTAATATTGTAATGGGAGGGATTGGCCCTTGCTGATATACTGAAATGTACAACAGAAGGTAAGAGGGGCAAAACCAATCATGCTATTGAAGTGCTCTTAGTCTTTTGCTTTCTCTCTTGGGCCATAAAAAAAGTAGCTTAATATAATTGTTTTCTAAATCACCCTCTGAGATTGGGAAGGAAGCCAACAGAGATCTCTCCACTGTTCACTTTCAGCAAGAGATCGGCAGGGAATTTAGAGTAGTCTATAAAGTTGCTGCGTTTCATTTGCTGTTATGGGTGCCCTACACATTTTGATCAGTAAAGAATTGTCTACAACAATTTGCAAAAATACTTTCCAGGAATGAAAGAAGGCAACCTATATTAGCACCCAATGACACTGTTTATCTGCAACTTAAAACAATATTATGAGTAAGAA
The DNA here is from genome assembly GCA_023970755.1 of Azemiops feae. Taxonomy (NCBI): domain Eukaryota; kingdom Metazoa; phylum Chordata; class Lepidosauria; order Squamata; family Viperidae; genus Azemiops; species Azemiops feae. The sequence continues at coordinate 144,069 of JALGBA010004290.1, forward strand.
TGTCCAATATAGATAAATAACCTATAATATATCATTTTTTCTCACAAGTCCAGTTTGCATACTTCCTGAAATGTACAAGTTGAACAGCTAGAAGAGTTTATGGCTCTGATTATTCCCTTAGCAGTATTAATTCAATTCTGGTGAAAAATAATTCACTTCAATAATTCATTCCATTGAAAAGAAAAAAACATCAGGATAAAATGTGATATTCTTCATTATGTGCCATCGATCAGGATGAACTTTTAACAACCACATGATAGATCTACTCCAGAATGATTTCATTCTGGCCCTTCAGGTTTTCCAAAGGTGCACCCATCTTCACTCTAACCGAGCCCATCTGCCTTGCTCTTGTCCAACCACTTATTCTCTTTCCTTCCATCTTTCCCAAAATTATGGATTTCTGAAGGGACCCCAGTCTTCTCATAATGTATCAAACATACAATAATTTGACCCTGGTTACCTGTGCCTTGAGAGAGAAATCTTGACTGATTTGTTCAATGATCCATTTGTTCAATTTTTATTATTATTATTATTATTATTATTATTATTATTATTATTATTATTATTATTATTATTATTATTATTATTATTATTATTATTATTATTATTAGTAGTAGTAGTAGTAGTAGTAGTAGTAGTAGTAGTAGTAGTAGTAGTAGTAGTATGTTTTCAGGACACTTCTTCAGCATCAAATTTCAAAAACAGCAATACTCTTTGCAGCCTATATCTTTAAAGTACATATAGGCCTGTGACAGTGTGACAGTATCTCAATATCTTTTCCAAGGCCTTAACTACAATTTTTTAAAGTTCTAGTTTGTGGTATAGTATGCTTGTCTGCTAGTTCCTTTACTGTTGATTGACAATCCTAACAGATAGATGCTATCAGAGTTTTCACTGTCACTTCTAATGGTGGTGCCTATGGCCATACATTTGTTCTTCTTTATATTTAATTGTAGTTCCACTTTTTCACTATAGCCTTGACTTTCATTATTAGAACTTGCAGATGGTTTGTATTTTCAGCTATCAAATCAGCACAGCACAGGTTATTTATCTTTCTTCCTCCAGTTTTAAAATCCCACTCATCTTCTTCCAATATAGCCTCCTTCGAGATATATTAAGCAACAATATTCTGGCATTTATTTTATTACAAGCTAAACCAAGGCATATGTGTCTACAAATATTTTATCTTTCATTCTAAAACAGTTTCCAGAAGTCAACAATTTCTCTAATTTCTTACACTTTACTTAAATCCTAAGGAAAGACATCATGAAGGAATTCCTGCCACAAATCTTTTTCCAGTTGTGGAAATTAGGTTAGACTTGAAGTGAGAGGAAAACCAAAACCAGCATCCTCTGCCACTTCCAACAATAAAGTCATCTGTAAAACACCACCAAATAAATTCCCCAGGGCCTTGAGCAGAATATTGAGAAACAGAAGCCTCTTTGACAGAGGAAAAACATTTGCAAAATGTTTACAAGGCAGATTTCATCACAGCTTTATGCAAGATGTTTACCAAAGAGTCATGCCGGATCAAAAGGACCATCTAATTGACATTTTGTTTTCACAATGACCACAGAGATACCAATTGGAAATCCACAAGTAGGATTTCCACGTGGAACAAACATTACTTCGGATTGTTCTGTTGTAATACATGAAAAGCATAAAAAAACCAGAGATGTATTCTTTATCCATAAAAGAGAGAATTTCAGAGAACGTTGAAATAGCATTTGTACCAGTTTGAATAGTCTTAATTAAAATCAAGGCATGACATAATTAGTAACTTTATAAGAAATTTCTTGGTTCAGAACAACCTTTCCCAAAGGGGTCCTGCAAATATGTTGGGACGACAATCACCAGCGTTTCTGAAGAAAAAGGTTTGAGAAAAGGCAACATCCTTCCATGTCTATTTTTTTCCTCAAACTGTTTTTCTTAAAAAAAAAAAAAAAAAAAAACAACCTTGGAAATCATGGAAATATATGAAAGTGTGTATTTGTTTCAGTTGACTATTTTGTTGTTTCTTAATTAACTGGTTTTGTTCATTTGTCAGATAATAAAAGCAGAAAGGAAATCACTTATGTCATTTCTGGATAAAAATGTATTTAATAAAGGTAGGAACATGAGTCAGCATTGGCAGGCCATTTCCCCACCACCACAAACATACAAACTAGAGCAGTGATTCACGGGGGCATTCTTGAAAACAAAAAGGCAGTTGCACGAAAATAGTCTCTCTTCTGGTGGCATTGCCACCAGAGATGGTGGCAAATAAAAGAGTTATTTAAAAAGGATGCAACCTCCAAGTTCACACAACTTATCACAATAAAAGAAGCAAAAGATTAAAGAAGCTCAGTGTAAACAAATGACCTGCAAAACAAAATTGCATTTAAATTAAAATTTAAGTTGTAAGCCAAACTTTCTTTTTTTTGTCAGCCTACACTGAGAATCAGCCCTTGGCATGAGATTAAAGACTATATGTAATCCTTTGCTTGGAAAACTAATATGGTGTAGCCTTGCTCTGTGGAGACGCTTGACTTTCACAATCCAATGTTGTTCGTATGGTTTGAGTTAGAAACTCCATTTACCCTAGTCTGAAAATAATCTATGCTTTTGTATTTATGGGAATTGAAAACCAGCACATCTGAAGGATTCCAGGTTGGGCAACCAAGATGGATCCAATTCTAGCTGGATGTTGAAGATGACAAGGCCTGTGAAAAAAACAAAGGAACGTTGCTGCTACAGTCCTGGCCTGCCTCTTAAAGAGAGTATGCGTTGTCACTTATAGGTAGTCCTCAAGTAACAACCGTAATGGAGTCTGTTCATCATGGTTGTTACTTATGATGGCCATAAAACTATTGTACAATCTTTTTTGCAGTGGTTGTTAAGCAAGTCACTGCACTTGTTAAGCAAACCAGTGGTTTTCTATGAGCATGGTTTTGCCGAAAGCTGGAAGTAAATATAAACATGGCCTGGTTGTCGAGCGCCTGAAATATAGTCATTAATCATGAGTGAGGAGAGCAATCCAACCATCAGGACTTCTAATCTAGGTCATATGTACCCTCCAGACAGTCTGCTGGAACTTCAAATGGTCACTAAGTGATCAATTGTAGGTCAAGGACTACTGGTATATCCCCTCTGATAAAGGAGTTAGGAGTTTGTTCATTGCGTGGGGACAATCACTTTAAAGAGTATAACATCTAAAGGATATTGATGTTTTCTACATTTTACAGGTCATTTAAAGAACCTTAAGTCACATCCATGATGATGGCTGCAAATACCCATAGCGTAAATATAGCTGATAGTGCCAAGCTGCCACTGAACAACAGTCACAAATCTCTCAGATATTCCTATTACCCTAGATTACATTGAAAACTCCAGACTTTAAAAGTGATGCCTTGTATTATAACATAATATGACTCCTTCCTTCCCACCCTCCCTCCACCAGCCTGCAGCAGCAATTGGGGAATTTTCAGGTAAATGCAGAGAAAATGTACTGTAATTCTACCCGACCCATCTGCAAGTTGAAAGTGTTTTGCTGTTATTCTTTCTCCATCTGGCATGCAAGACAGCTATTAAGAAGGAAAGAGAGTGGACAATGAAATCTCTTAAACAGCTGGCAAATTTCAAGCTGCTGTTTCTATTAAACAAAATGCCTAAGGTCTCTTCCAGTTATAAAGCAACTGCACAGGCTTGATAGTCTGTGGCTATGTATTTCACTGAGGTTGGGGGAAGGGGGGAGTGAATAACTTAAGACATAGAAACAGCTACAGAGGGGGAATGATAGATTAGCACCAAGAGGCAAAGACTTTAGAATATGAAACATGCTTGCTAGTTAGTTTCATTCTCCTCGATTCATACATCATTCAAACAGATGCAGCTGCCTTTCTTCCATTCCGGATCAGACTCCTGTAAAGGTAAATCTCTGCTGCCTCCATAGGGCCGAGAGAGAATTATCATCATCACTGTGCCATGAATAATATCAAGTTCCATGAAAATGGCACCACATTAATTTCAGCATGAAATTCCAGGTGACTTGTAAACTGCACCTGAGATTATGCTAAACCACAAATTATCTGGTGAGGTCATCAATATAGTAGTATCACATATCATAAGGCTATCAAGCTGTCATTCTATTAAATGTATTTTACATGAACAATCATCTGCGTTTTCACCAATCAGTTAAGTATAAATGTATTCCTTTCCTGCCTCGATCTATGAACCCATTTCAGATAGATAAGAACAATATAACTTCTACAGAATTTCAATCCTTGACCAGGAGCATCACGAATTTAATTTGACCCCTGGAATGCCACAGGGATTGGTGCTCTCTCCTCTCCTTTTTAACTTCTATATGAGGCCACTGAGTAAGCTCATCCATTGCCATGGGATGAAATATGAACAGTACACTTATGATACCCAACTCTGCCCCAGAAGAGTTCACATGGAATTCTGTGAACATCTTATCCTGGTGTTTGAGACTGTGATAATCTGGATGGGGAACAAGACTTCAACTGAACTTTGGCAGGATTCACTGACTCTGGGATGTGAGACCTACTGCATCTTGGACTATGCCATCTTTAATGCTGAATTGGGTGCCCCAGACAGACCCAGTGCACAACTTAGGAGTCCTCCTACATTCATGGATTCCGCTCAAGGAGCAAGTAGCAATCATGAGTAGGTGGGCCTTTGCACAGTTTCAGGTTCTGCACCAGTTGCACCAATTCCTGGATCAGGAGGAAATGCTTGCGTTCAGGCCCTAGGCACCTCCAGATTGGACTATTGTGATGCAATCTGCATAGGGTTGCCCTTGAAGAGTAGTTGCAATATTCAGCTGGTGTAGAATGCAGCTGCGTGGACAATTATGCATGCTCCTAGATCAGCACATATTACATATCTGGTCCACAAGGTGCATTGGTTCCAGGTCCAATTCAAAGTGCTGGTTTTAAATTTTAAATCATTTCATTGTATGTGACCAGATGATATGAGGGACAACCTTTTCTCAATTATATCACTGTGGCTCATTAGATCCGGCAGATACCATGTGTTACCGATACCATATGCCAGATTTGGTGGATCCCAAGCAGTGGGCCTTCTCTGTCTGACACCCACCTAATGGAACATTGGGTCAGTTCCATCCCTTTTGAGTTTCAGAAGTCCTTCAAGACCTGGTTATACTAGGGGCTCAGGGAACCAGAGACTTGTTTAGATGGTTCCACTATTGAGACTGGGTAAACAGATATGTATTCTTTTTATTTATTATTGTGTGGCACCTACTTTTTATGAGTTGGGTCGCTATATAAAATAGATAGGTAGGTAGGTAGGTAGGTAGGTAGGTAGGTAGGTAGGTAGGTAGGTAGGTAGGTAGGTAGGTAGGTAGGTAGATAGATAGATAGATAGATAGATAGATAGATAGATAGATAGATAGATAGATAGATAGATAGATAGATAGATAGATAGATAGATAGATAGATAGATAGATAGATAGATAGATAGATAGATGATAGATTCATTTAAAGGAGCAGACAAGCTTTAGGGACAATCTAGTTTTTTTTAATTTAGAATGGTCTGAGAAAGGCTATAAAACTATGCGTCAAAGTATCTTGGGAATAGAATCAGGATTCTGTTAGTAACATTTGCTCCTTATAGCTACTCCTCATTTCATAGAAGGGTCTCACTGTCCACACTTTTAGTGTGATTCTGAGTAGTTAATATATGTATTAGTTCTGTTTCTTGGCAATTGCTTTTCTTTATTTTTAAAAATTGCCTCAGCTTTCCTTCTTTCAATTCTTGTGAAACACTTGATTTATTAACATTCAATTGTTTTGTCCTTGCTCTGTTCAATTCCTTCTTTCCCTAATATGTACTTCATCATATAATTTTGCAGCCCTTTAAAATTAACCCAACAATATTCAGATGTCTTGGCAAGGATCATTGCCCCTTATGAATTCTCCTTACTTTTGTAAAAAAAAAAATCATTCTGCCTATCTATCTGAAATTTGGCATTGTAGTTCCCATATGAGGAACTGCTAATGCTGCAAATTATCTTTGAAAGCAATTGTCAAGCTCTTAGACAGATATTCAAACCAAAAGTAATCCTTTTCTCAGACAAGGCGAATAAAATCTTCTTAACAAGATTTGTTGAAGTGAAAGCAATAGGGTTACAAGAATTGCAGCAACTGAACTATTTCCCATTTAGAACTGATTTATCTCCTAAGACACTCGGTCAGAACCTTTATTTATTTATTTATTTCAAATGATTTTTCTGGGAATAGATGATAATGGATGAGGTTGCAGATGTCCATTACATAGTCTCCTAAATTTTTATCAGACCAAGAATTGATGCTTACAGCAATAGAGTTACAAGTACCGTGTTTCCCGGAAAATAAGACCCAACCAGAAAATAAACCCTAGTATGGTTTTTCAGGATGCTCATAATATAAGCCTTACTTCAAAAATAAGCCCCAGTTAAGATCATCAGCCAGAGGGACGCATTTAGTACTGAATTTCCCCCAAAATAAGACCTAACCGGAAAATGAGCCCTAGTGCATCTTTTGGACCAAAAATTAATATAAGACCCAGTCTTATTTTGGGGGAAATACAGGTACTAGGGTGTTTGTTTTTAAGCAAAGTTGAAAAGTTGAAATTTCTGCACCTCCCTTTATGAAATGTAGCTTTAGTGTGCCTTGAAAAACACCCTACTTTCTTCTCGATTTATGACAAGAGAAACTCTGCTTAGGATAGTGATCAAACTACATGCCTTCTTCAGTCTAGCTATTTCTGAACTTCCAAAGCAGACCACACTTAATGGTTTGTGAATACTCTCATGGGAATGCACTTCGTGTTTTCACTTGGAGTTTCAAGTCTATGGTGAAAAAGTCTCAAAAAGACATTCCTTCTGGCTTTTCTGCAGGTATAGAATGTCATAGAAGTCCCTGGCAATGTTTCATAAAAAATAGTTGTTATATGCTATAGAAGCAATACCCACCGGAATTAAATCTTCCAAGAGTAACAAAGATGATTAGGGGACTGGAGGCTAAAGCATATAAGGAACGGTTGCTGGAATTGGGTATGTCTAGTTTAATGAAGAGAAGGACGAGGGGGGACATGATAGCAGTGTTCCAATATCTCAGGGGCTGCCACAAAGAAGAGGGAATGAAGATATTTTCCAAGGCGCCTGAAAGCAGGACAAGAAGCAACGGATGGAAACTAATCAAGGAGAGAAGCAACCTAGAACTAAGGAGAAACTTCCTGACAGTTAGAACAATTAACCAGTGGAACAACCTGCCTCCAGAAGTGGTGAATGCTCCAACACTGGAAGTTTTTAAGAAGAGACTGGACAGTCATTTGTCTGAAATGGTATAGGGTTTCCTGCCTGAGCAGGGGTTGGACTAGATGACCTCCAAGGTCCCTTCCAACTTATATTATTATATTATTATTTATTATTATTATTATTATTATTATTATTATTATTATTATTATTATTATTATTATTATTATTATTATTATTATTATTGTTGTTGTTGTTGTTGTTGTTGTTGTTGTTGTTGTTGTTGTTGTTGTTAGATTATTTGCTCATGAGCACCAAGATCCTACAAAAGTTGAGGTCTGCATGCATTTTGGGTTTGTTGGACAACTCCATATTTTAATGCCAAATATAGAGGAGTGAGGAATACAGTTGAATCTATAATATTTCCTAGTTACGATTTGTAGTATGCAGTTCTCTAGCTCAGTAAATATCCTCTTTTAAAATATTATTGGTATAAATTTCTATAGCTGACCTTTATCTTAATGTTTACCAACTTTCAGTTGTTTAGCGTGTTAGTCATATGGAGCATTAAATGAAATACTTTGTTATGCAAGTGCTGCAATGATTAGTGAGGTTTCTGAGTAAATTATGTAATTGAACATCTGCTATTAAGCTTGTGCCCACATTTATTGCATCATAACAATGTCATTACAGAAGAAAGCTGCGCTGATAAGCAGCATGTAATAAACACGCACTATGTATCTAAATGTTTGCTCCTCCATAACTCCTGTTCTGCTTAATTGTGACAGTCAACACTCCTTCTCTTTGTTAAACACACTGATTTCTCATCATTCATCACAAAGGTTGGACTGAGCATTCCTTTGCATCAATTATACTAGAGGTGGGGAGGGGGGGTTTCCATACTATAATTGTACTTCTAGGAAGGTCATTGTGCCTTATATCCATTCATCCTGAAGAGAAGACACTCTACTAGAAAACTGAACAATTAAATATGTGAGCATATCTCCAGCAACCCTATAAAGGCAGGTACATCCCAGCAGGTTTATTGCACTTCCAAATATTACCTTTCTCCATCTCTATATAACACACTATTTCATTTGCCCAGTTACCAACAGTTTACCATCTTTTGTACCGCCAAGGTCTCCCACTCATGGTCTAAAGCCCCTGAGCTGCCAAAACCCATCAGGTTCTCTTCCAACTGCCTCTGAAGTGTCCATCCTTGAATCCACTTAAAGCAATTAACTTGTAATGTGGGAAATGGATCTCTATTTACCGTTTCCTACAACAAAGAAACAAGACAAGCCATTTTCATTGCTCTATATCCAAGAGCAAGTGATCTTGAAAAGAGAAGCCGCTCTATTCTACCTCCTCTTCAGATCCACCTAGAAAAATCCCATTGATAATATCAGTGGCATTATCTTACTTTTTCTACAAAAGGGAGAGGCTGCTAATGAAAATTAAAGGCTTGTAGGTGTTGTATAAAAGATTAGGGCCATTTAAGCTTAAGAGGTTTACAGGAATTATCATCACGTAGACCAAAAGCACATAGATCAAAGGTATCTCTCAGTCATTTTCTGTTGCCAACAACGATACATAATTAGACAACAATAACAGGGTGTTATGTAGCCAGTTTGGTCTGGTTCATGCAAATTTGTTGTTAAATGTTGTCTGGAAAAACAGGAACTGTACTTGGCTGTCTTGTCTGATTCTCTCTCTCTCTCTCTCTCTCTCTCTCTCTCTCTCTCACACACACACACACACACACAAACACAGATGCATGAGTGAGCTCCAAGTCCTCAAACATTACTTAAATTACTGCTTTGCCACCAACTATATCCTGGGAAATGTAGTACAGAGGCAGTTGGACTCTGAAAGAACATCCCGGTTATTACGATTGCAATTAAAGGTAGCTGTGAATCTCAGGAAGCCTCCTTGTATATTCTGCAAATTTAAGACCTGAGCCCAAGCTAAAACTATGGTTAGTTGCACTGTCATCCAGATGTTTACATTGCATTTGACATTTTTATCCACCTATCAAGTCCTTCCCAAGGACCTGCTATAAGCAGCAATTGTTGTTTGATGGTATTAAAGATATCACAGGATGTAAGCTGGTCACAGTTTATTAACAGAAGATGTTGAAATTTTAATCTTGCCTTTATTTATTATTATTGTTCTTCTTGTTAACTATTTGGTCATTAATATAATATATAGATGACAGGTTAATAATATGCAAATAGATTAGTGATTTAAAAATTTTGAGGGCCTGTTTTGCAAGTGGTGGGAAACTAGCATTATAATAATGTTATTAATTGGTATTCAACTAGAAGGGATAATATGTATAGGTATTAGTTGTTTTTTAATGCCATGTTTGTTTTATGTTTTTCTTTTTTTAAAAAAATTGGAGTTTTGTATTTTAACTTTCTTTGAATAAAATAAAAATAGAACCAAAAAACAACTGTGTTATGTTGTTTATAATCAGTTTGTGCAATCTTTCTGCATTAGCTGGTTATATATCTACTGTTCTTCTGCCTCTTTCTTCAATCTACACTTTGAATCATTTGACAATTTTTCAATTTCGGCTATGATTGCATTAAGTAAATAGCTTGCTCTTGAAAAGTCAAGCCTTCAGTTTCTTTTTTTAAGTTCCAGTTGTAAACCATTGCCAGATTTTACCTTTATGTACTTGCCTCTCAATTTTTTGTATGTAATGCTTTTCCTTGCCAATATTCTGTTAGTGGGTTGTTGTTTTTTTTACATCATTTCAATATTTATATTTTGTTTTCTATATATTCAGTGATTTCCAATTTTTAACTTGCATCAATGTTTGTTCTTGGTTGTCTTTAAATAATGCATACTTTTCTTCTTCAACAGTTTATTTGATTTGAAATAAACCTCTGCCTCCATTTTTGTAAGGTAGGTATGATCTATCAATATCACTACAGGGATAAAATGCATAGTGAATAATCATATGTTTTCTTCATTTTTGGTCCAGTTATTATGGTTGGACATACAGTCAGCTAGATGTTTACACTGGATTTGCCATTTTTATGCACCCATCAAGTCCTTCCCAAGGACCAGAATAGGAAAAAGTTGTTGTTTGATGGTGTCAAAGGTTATATATTATTACTCATTATCATTTCTCAAATTGTATAGATATATTTTCAGACATTTGAGAGTCAAAGCGTCAAAGCAATAGACATATCCCTCTCCATGCAAGGATATTATTCTTTTAACAAGAAACTATTTTTCTGTAGTCTTTCTTTTAGACAAAGATGTCACCCTGGAAAATATACCCTGTCTTATTATAAAATCATAATTTCAGCAAAAGAATAGTGAAAAGAAAGACCATTTATTTTCCCATATTTTAAATTCAACTTGTAGTCAAAGGTTACCTGGAAAAACATGTGTTTTTATTTCCATGCATAGCTATAATATTACTTCCAGCCAATAATGAAGGTCTCTATGGACAAGACTTTCTAAACAGCTGGAAACCTCAGTGCCCCTGTTCTATTAATCTCCTGCTGCAGAGCTAGGTAGACACTAGTGGGGAATATTACGAAATTGTGCAAGTCACAGCTAATCTGCCTCTTCCTGTAATAAGAAGATTTTGGAAAAAGATCATAGTATCAGAATCTTGTAACTTGGTGCATTGGTGTATTGATGTTCAAATGGGACAGGTATGGAAGCAGATTGACATATAGTATTAATGAAATTGTAATCAATCCATAATACAAAATATTAAAAAAATGACTTACTGCTTTCCTTCCCTCCCTCCCTCCCTCCCTCCCTCCCTCCCTCCCTTCCTTCCTTCCTTCCTTCCTTCCTTCCTTCCTTCCTTCCTTCCTTCCTTCCTTCCTTCCTTCCTTCCTTCCTTCCTTCCTTCCTTTCTGTCAACTGTTCCACTACCATTCATTGACAGTATTGTCCTATATCTTAAAGATTCAGCCAAATTTTCCTTTTCAAAACAATCTTTTAAAACACCCCTACGAATTTCCATAAAAGTTGTTCCAATACTCTCTCTTTTCAGGCCAGAAGTTAAGCACTCCATTTTTTTAATTTGACTCATATCATCCTGTGCATTAATTTGAAGAGTGCCAAAAAAGTAAGAAAAGATCCATGGTAGCTCCTGGCACTGTGTAAAATTACACATCACCAATGAAATAATGTTCCGTGATGCCATTGATACTGCTCCTTATATCTTTCCAGGAATCTCTGGCTATAGGGACGGTGATACAGCCACTCACCTCATCCTATATATTTTTTTTGCCACTTCAATTTTTCTGCAGTTTATATTGGGAAATCTTCTTATGTCAACTGTGGGTTGCTCTGGCTTTCAAAATGTGTTAAAGCCTAGCATTTTGAATGATAGGCATCTCCCTCTGTGTGCTGCTTCTCAGCTACCTCATTAGCTACTGTGTTTTCCCTATTTCATCACAGACATATTCCTGCTCTGAGTACACATAAAAAGCTATTCAGGTATTACTTTATGATGTGAAGAGGATGCAACATTCCCTTGGATATTTTCTACGACATCTGCTTCTGTGGCATTGGACTATAAACAGGAAAATTCAGCAGGAATGGGTTATAATTTTAAGTAACACACAACTATGCCAAATTATTTCTGATGAGAAAATTAAAAAATGACCACCATTCCCCAAATCTATAGAAAGTTTTGCCTCAACCTCAGATATTTTTCTAACAGCAATTAACACATAATGTTCTCAAATGTGAGCTTCCAGCTCCTAAAGAACCTCTGAATGGTTGCAGAAAGCTGCTAAATTATTACATATTCCTAAGTTTGAAACAATCTTCCATCTCCTGGCATATCACTATGATACTTTCCATGCTCATCCCTTTCTGTTTTCACCTGCAGAAGCAACTGAGCTTCATTTGGGACAAGAGGAACTGCTCAAACTGTTGTCTATCACAGGTAGCAGTCTTAGATATGTTCACTGCCTTCAGTTATATATAAAAAATAATAAAGGTGGGACAATAAACCAAACAACAAATAAACAAATATCAACTGAATATTAGATTGTCTGTGTTTTGCAGGATACCTTTCCATAAATATGCAGCCTTGTTGATTTCTACCCTTTTTATGGAGAAATGTGGACTTTAACGGCCAGAATTCTCAATAATGGCCATTCAAGCGGGAATTGGGGGACTTGAAACCAGTGGTGGGATTCAAATATGTGAACAACCAGTTCTCTGTGTGGATGCCACTTCTGGAAGTCCATTCTGGGCCTGGGCAACAAAAAATTAGCTACCGGTTCTGCTGAACTGGTGCGAACTGGCTGAATCCCGCCACTGCTTGAAACCTGTGTATCTCAGTGGAGTCCAACCTGGGGAAACCTGTTTTCATTTTACCTGGTTCTATAACTGAGAATTATATACAAATCTGAATATAATTTTAAAGAAGGAAGTGCTGATATTTAAGTAGAATATAAAAGAGAATCAAATATATACTTGTTGCATTGTGAAATTATGTTTGACATTATTTGTTATGTGCATTTCATAACTTATCCACTTACCTTTAGAAATGTGTCTTTTACACTGAATCTAACTTTGACTACAAATTAATCTCTTTTTAATTTTCTGCAAAGACATGTCAGGCCAAATATGGCTATGAATTTGATACTGATCACAACTGACATGCATTCCTCCCTAATTCCTTCTCAACTGTTGTGGTGATTTAATTGCATAATCAAGCAATTAAATGGACAATCTACCTTAAAATGTTCAGAATCTACACTAATTACAGTACCTAAATGTGAGTGACTGAGATGAGAACAAGAGCTATCTTTCCAAAATCTTGCAGGGCTGCCAACAAATAATGGCAAACAAGAACATTCAAGAAGTAGTGAAGCAAAACAGCATAAAAATAAATGACCCAACATACTGGCTTTTTCAAAAAAAAAATTCTGACTTTGGAATATGTTCACGATGAGTGAGTGAATGTATGTAGATGTGAAACATGTGAAGAGATTACTAATGTTTCAATAGCCCTGAATATGTTGCTGTGGTTTTTTTTAATCAGAATGTTCACATTCTCAGATCATATTTCAGAAAAAACTGAGCTTCATCTGGGGCAAGAGGAATAACTGATTATAATTTTTCTGCACCCCAGATATATTGGTCTTAGATTTGTCCTTCGCACAAACACATTCTCTCTCCTTCAGTTGCTCTTTCTCAATGTCTCTCACACAAAACACAAAATGGCACACAACTTCATGATGATTTGCAAGTGATTATTGACATTTCACAGCAAAATGGATTCAGCTTGCAGCTTTTGTAAAAATTGTCAGTGTGTCAGTTATAGAGCAGTGAAATACAATATTCCAAATGGTGGGATTTTTTAAAAAGTAAGGGGAAAATATTAACTTACAGGTTGAGGCCACAAGGCATTAAGATATCAACTCTGTAGACAGTATGTAAAAGTCCTCTTATATTTGCAAGACTGTTAGTTGAAACTGTATTCTTACACAATAACTGTAGGTTACTTGCTTAAATCCCTGCTGAAAATTGCAATATGCTCATTATACTCTATAAGATAAATGACATTGCAAGATCTGCAGGTGAGGTTTCATTTGACATATTGAATTGGAATGTCTGAAAGATAGCTGATATATAAAGATGATGCATGCTTGCATCCAAGTAGATTTGATGAAAGATTTTCTGTAGTAAAATATAGACATTTGGTGGGTGGCAGAACAATAAAACAGAATGTTCACTGATGGCTTTGGCAAACTGTTTAAAGCTGGCCAACAATGGGTAGTATATTCTAATTGTCCAGTGATGATTAGGAAATGCCAGATGGAAATCTGTTTCCATAGGATGCTTATGATTCAATACTCAGTTCACTGCATTACATCAACAAGGAACAATAGAAGCCGAGGTTCCATTATTTTCTTTGCTTTTTGTGTCAAAAGTCTGCATCTCTTTTGCAATAAGTAATTATAAGTAAATTCCCTCTATCCAGATTATAATCAGTTGTGAGTAGATCTATGAATGCTCTTTTAAAAAAAATGGGATCTGCAAGTTTATTATACTAGAATTAAATTATACTGATTTATTATACTAGAATTAAAGTTCAGAATAGCCAAGTTCATGTTTTAAACGTGTGGTATCTGATGTGCAGGACTAGCAAATCATCTCAATACATGGATGAGACCTTGGTACCAAGTGAACAACTTTAGGTTCCTCTGATACTGAGGAATATTTTTGAACAAGCTAAGTCAGTACAAGAAAAAGCAGACTCTACATAAATTGAAATGAAACCGGGTTGTAATGTATTCCATCAAAAATAAAGCAGAGCAGCTTTTAAAATAATTCCTGAAGAAAACTGACAGGTACAGTGAAGCGGTACAGTTTAGAAACAGGATCATATTTCAGGAACTACTATATGGATAGAACCAAAGTGGGATGTGGATTAACTGGTAGTCATGTCAGTCGTGAGATTTTAAAAAGCCGAGCAAAAACGATGTCAGTAACATTTGTAAACTAGTTTGTAGGTGTTTCAGGGCCAATGCAAAAACTCTCCAAGCCAACCTGAGGAATAAGAGCACTTGACTGTAAACAAGAACATAGATACAGTGAAGTACGGTTATGTTGCAACCATTTCAATAGCTTAAGGTTTCTTTATGCCTTATTAAGTTTCCATTTCCTAAGTTAAGTTAAAGGTTTCGTTTATGCCTTTAAGTTTCCATTTCCTGAGTTAAGTTAAGGTATGCCTTTTAAGTTTCATTTCCTGGCTAAACCCGCCCTTTATGAACCTCCTGCTGTGACGTAAGTGTACCAATAAAAGAGAAGCACGCAGATCCTTCTGGGCTCTCGCATGCTAACTCAACCTGAAGAAACATGTCGTCCGTGTGTTTCCTATCTACCAAACGCGAGGTCCGTTAGCCCAGGCTGACGTACATCACTGGTCCGTCCAGCAGAAGCTGGACCCCGGGATTCGAACTCCCACAACCACTGGTCCGTCCAGCAGGCGCTGGACCCCGGGATCGGATTCCCACAACTGGTGACCCCGACGTGATTCACTCCACGACGTGATTCACTCCACGGCGTGTTCTCTGTCTAGGGAAGCGCTGCTCTGGCTCCTGTACTATGCACCTGGCAAAGGCTTGATCAATCGTAAGTATGGAAACCCGCTTTCCAAAGTTCTGTCCAAGCATGTGGATGAACTTTCCTCTTTAGTCAGAAAGGCAAATTGTTTGCAAAAAGTTAACGGAACAACTGTCTATCCCCAGACCCTTCCTCTCAACCTGTGTCTATTGCGGAGGACGCTCCAAAGTCGGCACAGCCAAAGGAACCCCCCTCTTCACTATATCCTTCTCTCTCTCCTCCAAAACAGAAACAGGCAACCCTGTATCCTGTTCTGCAGAGTTCTGCAACCGCACTCAATGCTTCCGTTTCATCAAACTATTTTGAGGTAGACCAAACAATAAATTTTCAGAACAATTTAGAGATATAAATTAACTCAAACTGCACTCCTCTGCAATGCGTTTTGAACAATTGGAATGTTTTGAAACTCTTTTGTAATCTGTTAAGTTTAACCCTGTCAGACAATGTCTGGTGGTGCTTTGTGTTGATGTGTGTGTTTTGTTTTATATATGTTTAACTCCTAGAACGTTACGCTTGGACTTGGAATGGTGAGAAAAATAGGAGATGGTTAAAGGGCCCTATAAAATCCACATGTTTGGTTGGAATCATCTCATGATTTTCTCGCTTCTTGCAGGACAAGCCATATGTCTAAATAAATGTTGTTTTAATGGTATTTGTGTATATATGTCTGTCTGTGTTGTTCTGTGTTATTTCCAAGACTTGGAAAAGGGTCAAAACCCTCTTTGATAACAACAAACAAAAAGGCCTTAATTAAAATAAAAAGTTTGCTTGGAAAACGTATGTTGAAATATTTGTATGTGAAATGGTGTAAGTAAACAGAATGGAAGTGAATGAGTTAATTTGCTGGTGTAAATGTGTGTGTGTTAGCCCTCACCCCTCCACCCATCCCACGCTGTGAAAGGAACAGTAAAACTGTAGTTTTTATTGTTGTAAAATGGTAACGCAATAGCAAGAGTTTCCATGAGAAAACTTTTATGGAGGATTTGTGAATGAATTTATTGAAAATGCCTGTGAATTTTTTGGTGGTGAGATTTTTGTAAAATTTCTTTTTCTTTTCCCCCCTCCTGACTCTTTCGTTTTTCGCTGGCTGTATTGTTTTAAGAGCGAAGGAAGGGCAGACAGAGGAGGGGGGGCAGCTGTTCATTTTAACTATTTTTTTTTCTTCTTCCTCTGCCTAGAAGTCTGGGTTGAGGAAGGGGGGTGGATGTGAAATTTGATGCCCACTCTTGCAGTTTCAGCTTGCTATTTTTTTTACTCGAAAGAGGAGGCAGTAATTGTTGGGCAATTCTTTTGCAAATTTTTGAGTTTTAAATTGTTTAGTTAGACATATACATCCATCAACCAAAAGAAATGACTGAATTGTTTTGCTTAGATTTGTAAATGTTTTTCCTATTTCATGAAAATTTGTTTCCTTTTTAATGGAATTTGATCAAATTGGAACCTTTTTCATATCTGGGACATAAGATGTTAGCCTCTGCGGCCACACCTGAGCTGCCAAAACTCAATTTTCCAAACAACCCTACATTAGTACAATTGCAACAATTTTTAGGAACACTTAATTGGGCACGATCTTATCTTTCTCTTACCACGGCTGTTCTTTCTCCCTTTTTCCAAGCCTTAGCTATACTTAAACACCCTGCTGACACTTTACATCTTACTGATGTTCATCACACCACTCTCCAACATATAAATTCAATACTGCAGACCACTTGGGTCGACCGTGTCTTGAACA
Source organism: Azemiops feae (assembly GCA_023970755.1). Classification (NCBI taxonomy): domain Eukaryota; kingdom Metazoa; phylum Chordata; class Lepidosauria; order Squamata; family Viperidae; genus Azemiops; species Azemiops feae. The sequence goes on from JALGBA010004290.1 coordinate 161,186, forward strand.
ACACACCTTTTTCTCTTGCGATTTTATCAACACCTTCTCTATTCACTGCCATTCTTGTTCAAATATCTGACAAAAAATTAAACTGGCATGGGCATATTTCATGTCATTTGCCCGCAGATCCTCGCTTACAACTTGTCAAGACAGTCCCTATTTCCTTTTCTTCTCCTATTGCTCCTTCACCCCTTAAGGACTGTCTTACCATTTTTACTGATGGTTCAAAAACATATGGTGCTTGTACTTGGCAATACAATGGAACATGGCACAAAAAGCAAACTTCGCCTCAACAATCAGCTCAACAAGCAGAACTAGCTGCTCTTATTTTGGCTTTAAGCTCCTTTTCTTTACAACCTTTAAACATCATTACAGATAGCTTATATGTTTCCCATATCACTCACAACATTTTTGATTCTTATCTGTCTCCCTCCATTCCACCTGTCCTTATGAAACTCTTTCTTTCACTACAAACACTATTACATGATCGTGTCCATCCCTTATTTCTAGCACACATTCGAAGTCACCAACATTTACCAGGATTTCTTTCAGAAGGGAATCATATGGCCGACGAAGCCTGCAAACTTTTACCTGTTGTCATCAAAGCTCCACAGCCAGCTCCCATGACAGCGGGGGAAAGTCACAGCTATTTTCATCAAAATAAGAAGGCCTTAATGAAACAATTTGGAAAAATCACTGCAGAAGCAACTGCTATTTTCCAGCAGTGTGCCACTTGCAGCAAGCAGGCCCACTCGCTCCCAATGGGGGTTAACCCCAGAGGAACCGAGTGTTGCCAAATCTGGCAAATGGATGTTACACAATATGCCCCATTTGCCCCATGGAAATATTTTCATGTTTCCATAGACATCTTCTCTGGCTTCATCATTGCTACCCCTCAACGGGGTGAAGCCACTAAGCATGTCATTAATCACTGTATTCGTTCATTTGCAATGTTGGGATGCCCAAAGGAACTACAACTCCCAAGGCCAAGCCTTGGTTGAGCGCGCCCACCAGACGCTAAAACATGCGCTGGAAAAATATAATCAGACACAAGGGAAAACTCCCCCTAGCCTCCCAGCCTTGCAAAACAGACTCAATTTGTGTTTAATACACACTGAATTTTTTGAACTTTACTGGCACCACATCAAACGACTTCCTGACCCCACCTGGAAAGGTCCTGCTGATCTCATCACCTGGGGAAGAGGCTACGCCGCAGTTCAACTACCTGACAGAGTTTTGTGGGTCCCTGCTCGTTGTATTCGCCCATATTTCATCACTCCACACAACCCACCAACTCCATCGGATGTGCCATCATTGCCTTTGTGAGTGTGGATGTACGTGCTGTTATTGGTGTAACAACTGCATATTGCACCACCCATATTGTCCAGGGGTCCAACACTTTTGCATCAATCATGTGGACCCTGCTTTTGATGACACTCTTGACAAGTTCCTTCCCCATGATGTCCACACTGCACCTTCCCATGATGACAAAGCACCTGAGAATTCCTCTAAATTTTCATAAAGGCCTATATTGTGGTCCTGTTTTTTCTTTTCTTGATCTCAATACTACTGCCCTTTTCCATTGTTATGACCAAGGTCAATCTTTTTGTCCCTTTGTGTTTTCTCAGTATCCTAATCGTGGCATTCCTCTTCCACCATCTCCCTCTATTTCCCTCACCTATACTCATCACCCTTGTCACATGACTCTTGCTATTTTTGACCCCTGAGACTACGGGGCGCTATTATGTGTCTGGATTTTTATCCTATGGTACTTATATTACAAATTCTTTTGAACTCGCATCAGTGGCGAGCTATGCAAAACCTCCTTTGTCTCCTTGCTTACTTGCCTACAACTTTGTTCCTCATCCCCGCTCCTTCCTAGACCTGGCCGCCCGTACTTTAACCTCACCTCACTTACAACACTTTCATTCCAAAGCAACCTCGCTCACACCAACGCATCATTCATTCTCGACGACGGCGATCTCCTGATCCTAATCCTCATCGACCTCTCAACTACACATGGACTGTTCGTGACTTTGAAAATCAGGTATTATTCCAAATCTCCAACTACACAATATGGCCCTGGTTCCCTATCTTACATTTTGACTTTGCCGAAATGGGTACCGGGGTCAACAAATTTGCTTCAAAATCTCTCCAAACTAACATTTGGGACAAACAAGGTTCATGCACACCTTCTCCACTAGAAGCAACATGGTGGAACCTGTATTTTTGTCCCGAACGAAAGACACCTGAGGAAAAATATCAATGTGGCACTTTATTGGATAAATACTGTGCCTCATGGTCTTGTGTTTCTACGGGCGCTATATCCTGGACTGCCCCTCGCTCAAATGATTATATCGCCATTACCCGTAGTAATGGCAAACCCCCTTCTTCTTCCTGCCCTTCTAATTTGCATTGTTGTGGTGAGCGGAAAAATCCAATGAACATTACCTTCACATCCCATGGAAAGACTTTGACTACAGAGCAATGGGCTGTCGGATATTCTTGGGGTGGTAGAGAATGGAGCGGTTCTGAAGACGACGGCGGAGTTTTTTCCATTCGTCTCACAATCCAGTCACCACATTCCACTCCTATAGGTCCTGACAAAAGCATTCAACCTGTTTTTTTACAGTCCGTTGTACATAATATGCCTAATCCCTTGATTAACCTTGTCAATGCTTCTTCCTTTTTGCTAAAAAGTGCTGTTAATTCTTCTTCACAAACCGACCACTGTTGGCTCTGTTTATCAGCCACTCCACCCTTTTATGACGCTGTTGGCTCCATCGAACCTATTAAGAATGCTACAAAAGATGACTCCTGCAGATGGAACTCAACGTCTATTACTATTACTTCTATTATGGGACATGGTTGTTGCTTGGGAAACATTCCTGCAAATTACTCTCAATATTGTGCTAATATCACCACTGGCAAATATCAATGTGATGTTTGGCTCACCCAGAAAAGATCGGGCAGTGTAAATACGGCAGGTTATAACTCTCTTTTTACCTTGAGTAATGGTAATATCTCTGCCAGCTTAAAGGGCCAATTCTTCATCCCCGGCAACAACTCCATCTGGGCTTGCTCTACAGGTGCCACAGCCTGTGTATCAGGGGATGTCCTTACACAACAAAAGGCCTTTTGTATTCAGGTACGCTTAGTCCCTAGAATCACTTATTATTCCCCCTCTGATTTTGTTTCCCTTATGGAACCACCGGAATACCACCTACGTGTAAAACGTGAATTTGTTACAGCCCTAACCCTTTCAGTTCTTTTAGGATTAGGTGCTGCAGGAGCAGCTACTGGAGCTGCGGCTTTGGTTGTTAATCAACAACAAATACAAAAACTTAGTCTAGAAATAGATGATGATCTTTCCCGCATTGAGACTTCAATTTCTGCCCTTCAAACTTCTTTGTCGTCTCTTGCTGAAGTAGCTTTGCAGAATAGGCGTGCCCTCGACCTTTTATTTTTAAAGGAAGGTGGAACGTGTGTAGCCTTAAAAGAAGAATGTTGTTTTTATTCTGATCAATCTGGCATTGTGCGCGACTCTATGAATGAGTTACGCAAACGATTAAAAGACAGGGAACAGGAAAGGTTCTCCCAACAATCCTGGTATCAAAGCATGTTTAATTTCTCTCCCTGGATTACTACATTGCTTTCTGCTATTTTAGGACCTTGTATAATTTTGCTTATATTATGTATGATTGGCCCATGTGTTTTTTCACGCCTTTTGCAATTTCTCAAGGATCGTTTGAATGGTTTGGATTCTAATCTTTCTAAGATTAATGTTATGCTTGCCTCAAACAATATATATGAACCCTTGAAACCCAAATTCCACCCCTTTGAAAAGGTTGCCCTACTGACACTGTCTGACACGGACTCCAACTGTTCCGATACTGAATCAGACTTAGCCATGGTGGCTCTTACCTCCAAGCAAGAATCTCGCATCTCTTCTGTTTTGGAGGATGCAGATGATGGCTACGAGTAGGATAGAGATTGAACTTTAAAAAATAAAAACAGTGGAGATGTTGCAACCATTTCAATAGCTTAAGGTTTCTTTATGCCTTATTAAGTTTCCATTTCCTAAGTTAAGTTAAAGGTTTCGTTTATGCCTTTAAGTTTCCATTTCCTGAGTTAAGTTAAGGTATGCCTTTTAAGTTTCATTTCCTGGCTAAACCCGCCCTTTATGAACCTCTTGCTGTGACGTAAGTGTACCAATAAAAGAGAAGCACGCAGATCCTTCTGGGCTCTCGCATGCTAACTCAACCTGAAGAAACATGTCGTCCATGTGTTTCCTATCTACCAAACGCGAGGTCCGTTAGCCCAGGCTGACGTACATCACTGGTCCGTCCAGCAGAAGCTGGACCCCGGGATTCGAACTCCCACAACCACTGGTCCGTCCAGCAGGCGCTGGACCCCGGGATCGGATTCCCACACGGTTACTCCTAGATATAAACTTTAGAGAAGGGACAGGAAAGACCCTCTAGTAGAGATGTTTCTCTTTTTATCAAATAGGTTATAAAAATAAAACTTTAGAGGACTAAATTTCTCTGTAGAATCTCAATGGGTGGCAATATTTGGCCATGAATGTAAATCAGTTTAGGAATATATTGTTATCCATCCAAAATTCTGTGGATAGTGTGGAAAGAAATCTGGGAGTCATACAAAGGAGATTTTGTTTTAATATGGGAGAAACCATTTCTCCTATCATAGATGAGATACAGACCATGAAAAAAGAAACAAATTTCCTGGATTCCTTAAATGACTGTATCTTGTAACCTCTGGTCATGAAATTAGCTAGAGGGGAAACAACTTTAAGCTACCTTGTAAAAAAATTTTTATCAGGTTTCATTATAAGATAAAAATATAAAAAAACAGAAGTTAGAAAAGTTGAAAAAAACAGTGCAAAGAGATTTTAAAAAGCAATGACTTCTGACTTTCTTTGGTGCAGTAGATTACAAAAATGGCATATCAACTTTTTGTTTTACCTTTCACATTTAAAACTATTTCTGTAATTACAACAAACAACCTTAAATGTGATCCTAAATAATAACCATGATCTGCTTTGAGAAGAAATTGTTATGAAATTAATGGGAAAGAGTCACTATAATGCTATTTCTGGAAAATTGCAGCAGGATCAAACCCAATCAAATTTTAAAAATGGGCCTTGTATAAAATAAAAAAGTTCCCAAGCCCTTCATAATGCCTTGGAAACTAAAACAATTGGCAACTAGGAAAAAGCCAACATGGTGTCTGTGAACTCATAAAAACTAAACCTTTAGGAAATAAAAACCAGAGAGGAAAAAAGAAACACAAACATATTAGATGATAAGAAAATATAAAAGTGATGATAATGCAGAAATGAGTTGTGGTTTTTATATGACAAAGAAAAACATAAAGGGGAACCTTCAGAACTTATTTCAATATACTTAAGGCAGAAAACTACCAAGCAGGGAACTAGTTAGACTTTTAAATAACAAAGGAAAGAAAGGGACATACAGAGATTATAGAGAAAGTGGATGGTTTTTTTGCATCTGATTTGCTATAGAAGAAAAAAGATCAGATGATGTCTGAGCTTGTACCAGTTTCCTCATGGAGGGAATCAGAATGATAAAAGCAAAGTGAGGTAACAAAATAACATATTCTAGGATCTTGAGAAACTACAATATAAAAACTACCATGAGGTCTTCAAGGCATCCACATAAGAGTTCTTAAATAATTCAAATGTGAAAATTTGTGAAGCTATCAAATCTGGTTTAGTGCCATACAATTGAACAGGAGCAAATGGGGCACAATTTTTAAAAGGGATTTGAGGAGATTCAGGAAATTACAGACTGGTAAGCTTAATTTCTTTTACAGACAAGTTGGTAAAAATGATAATGAATGAAAAAGTAGCAAGGCACATAAAGAAATATGCATGGATTTCACAAAAGTAAATCCAGCTTCATCTTTTAGAGATCTTTGAAAGCATCAATAGGCCCATGGATAAAGGTGGCCCTGTTGATCTTGTATACGTGGATTTTCAAAAGGACTTTGACAAAGTTCCCATAAAATTTGGCATGGAATAATAGGAGGACTTGACCTCTAATTTATCAGGAACTAGTTATAAAACAGAAAGCAAAGATTGGGAATAAATGGGCTAATCTCTCAATGAAGTTTAGTAACAAGTGGAATCCTCAAGGATTTCTGTGGGGGCCAAAGCTTGTTCATAAATGATCTTCACTTAAGAATAAACAGTGAGCTGGCCAGGTTTGCAGATAGTGCTAAACAATTTGGGGAAATAAAAGCTAGGCGTGATTTTAGAAAGCCCCAGAAGGGTTTATTTAAATTGGGTAAATAATTCACCAAGTGACAGATTTATTTATTTATTATTTGTTTGTTTATTCAATTTGTAGAGCCTCCTGTCTCAATCAATGACTATGGCCAGCTTACAACTCAAAAACATATTACAATTAAAATACTAAATACTAAAATACTAAAAACATTTCAATACAATAACAAATGCTTAAAAATCACTTAGGTGTAAAGAAAAACAAACAAAAAAATCCCCTTTAAATATCCAAGAGGGGGGGGGAATTTGGTTTCATGCTGACTAGCTTTCTAAAAATGTAAAGTCAGTGATGCTTACACAGTTTTTCAATACCTGAAAAAAAGCCAAAAGCCAAGGCTAAAGTTCCTAAATGAAAATGCCATCACTGTAATGTCCTTCTGTAAATCTATGAAAGGTCTGTATCTCAAATGCTGGTCACCACTTTTGAAAAAGGATATAATTGAATTGGCAAAAGTGAAGAATAAGGCAACTGAAAATTAAAAAGCCTCCTGGTGTGAAAAGTCTAGAATTTTGCTTGTTTGTTTAAATCAATCCTTAATGTTTAAATCATCTCCAAAATGTGACTCAAGATAGCTAACGAAGATTTTAAAACTACAATATAAAAATACCTCTACAAACAAAAAACACAATGTGACTAACCAAGAAAGCATAGTTTTGGACTTGGAAAAATGGTAAGGGGGGTGGGTGGGGGAGGAGGGGAGACATTATTAAGATATATAAAACCATGCATGGTTTGGACAAAGCGTATTGGGAGAAGTTTTTTTTTTTCTCAAAACACTAGGAGCAAAAATTGCCTAATGAAGCTACTAAGAGGAGATTTGGAACACACAAAAGAAAGTACTTCTTCACCCAGCACTTACTTGACCTGTGGTTAATTATAATTAACCACATAATTAACCTCTAGTGATGGCCACTAGCTTGGATAGCTTTAAAGGGGGAATTGGATAAATTCATAGAGGTCAGGTCTTTCCAGAGCCATTAGTTTGAAGAACCAGGGTTGCCTTCAGGTTGTGAAGCATGCCTCCCCTTCACTTGCAGAGGGCAACAGTAGTGGGAGGGCAGCCTAAAGGCATTGGGGTGGGCTCCTGTGAGAAAGAAAATGCAGGATTAAAATGGGCCTGACCTCATCCAGCAGGGCTCTTTATGTTCTTTCCTTTATTAATGGAGATGTTTCTTCAGGACTCTGAAAGAATAGGCCACCGTAATTCAAACTATTTGTATATGAGTACCACATACAATTGTATTGCAAATATGTCATATTGTAATTCTCAGAGAAATTTAATTGGGAAAATTGGGATGCATGAATCAATGGATTTAGCCAAGAGGGTGGGGGAAGGAATTCAGCATCCTCTTAGACCCAGCAGGTATTTTGGATATTTTTAAATTATGGCTCTATAGATAATAAATGTTTCTTTTAAAAAATCTAGATAAAATCTCGTATTTTATTGTGTATATTACTTTAATATAATTCTAGCCTATATGCCAGTGTCTAGAGCTTTTTGTGGATTTTACTGCATTTATTCTGCCTACTCTTGCAAGGGTGATATACTACGGCAAGTGTCTTCTGGAATAAATGAGACCAAGTTCAAGTCAACCTTCAGCTTTGGAAATTCACTGGGTGATTAGCAGCCAGTTATTCTCTCTCAACCCAACCTATTCCCACGGTAACTTGTGGGGATGAACATGATTTATATTATTGATTTTACAATATTTATAACCCAATCTTCATGTGTCCTATAACAACTGATACCAACTCTTAGTTCCATCAGCATTAATTTCTTCATCTTGATGGGCTCATGAGCAAACAAATAACTGATGGACCAAGGACATCATTTGACGCTGACTTTGTTCTTTGGATTGCAGCGTGTCCTGTCTAAACATGTGAAACACCATCAGAATTTCACTGAAGCAAACAGTAATGAAGATCAAACTGTTGTTTTCAGTTTATCAGTCAAAATGAAGAGTAAGATAGGCCCAGTTCCAGGACAGGGCAAAAGTTGGTAACTGTTCATAGAAGGCTAGTGATGAAGAATGTTATAGAATTTGTATGACCAGTTGAAGAAAATCTGGATGGTCTTTGGATATTGCCTGAATGGTGAATTGTCAGTTAAGGGCTTTGTGGCATTTGCAAGAGACCATAATATCAAGAGGCACCAGAGTAGCCTCAAGGATGACCTGGGAAGAAGAAGGTGCATGGTCAGCAGACAAAAGCAATCCAGCAGCCGGACAAGACAGTGGGGCTACCTCATTGGCCCAGAGAAATGTTGGTGGAAGAGCAATTACAGTGGTATTTATAATCAGCTGTTTGGCAAGCATAGTTTACATCACCGGCTATATCGTGCTATATAAAAGAAATATACAAAAATTCACCGGCAAAGTCCATTTTTAGTCTTTAACGAGACACTGTGATTTTCCTACAGCAGATTTTCTGTACTGTTGGAAATCATACAAAAAATGCCCATTTGCCTAATGTGAAACAGGTGCTTAACGAATCAGACAAACCTATCATTGAGTGATTTTGGTTGTTTCCTTTTATTATTATTATTTGTTGCTTTTAAATTGTGAATCATGGAATAGTAGCTCTCATTCTCCAAAATAATTTCTAGTTTTACAATTGGTTCATTTCCAACCACAACCACAATCACAGGATTTTCTGGACAGCACTGAATATTTCCATCATTGGAGAATGACTGTAATAGATAGGTATGCTCTGTGTTTTCTTCATGCTAGTAACCCTGGAAAGCTGAACATCATTATCTCAGGTGTCAAGCGCCTTTGAAAAGAGCACAGAATAAAAGAGGTTGTAACTAAATTCTTTCTTTTATAGCTGAGGTGACAACTCATCTGGAATTCAATTGTTCCTTGACGTGCATTATAGAACCTAGCCTACTGTCAGACAGATTAGCTTGCTACTTTAAAAAAAAAACTATTATATGACTAAACAGGACAAAAGAACCCAATTAGTAAAAGGCAGATTCCGCTACTTGAGAATATCTACCCATCATAGATTTTATCATAGGTAATTGGGTGGAGGTATGCAGAAAGATAATAGCTGTATTATTAAAGCAATTGATTTAAAAATACATTGGTGTATTAAATGCACTCACACTGAGAGTCATATAAGATATGCAGACCGTGATACCACATCACTGCGTACATGTAGAAGCTTGCATTAAATCGGTTAATTTAAAATCTACACTCTGAATATGATGTGGGCAGAGTTAGGAAATTTTTAAATGAGATTTCTGCCTCTGAAATGCTGCAGACCAAAAAAACTCCACTACATGATCTTATGAATAGCTTGATTTCACGGTCTTACATATAGCAATGGATCCTAGAGAAAATTAATGCCTCTTGGGCTTTTCATAATATTGTCCCTGCTGTCCAAATTCAGGGAAGCAACAGCAGTTACTTACAATAGTTTTGTGTGTTTCTAGATATTTTGTGCAAGAATTAATCTATTTAAAATATCTGCGTTATTTACCTAAATTCATCACAAGACATTTAAGACAATTCACAATTAAAATGAAAATTTCGGAACATGCAAAATAAAATGAAGATCTTAATCATATAACCCAATACCAGTGAGAGAGTAAAAGTGGGTAGAAGGCTGGGATTAAATATCATCACTGAATATCTAGTAAGGTTGTGCACTGATGGGAATTCAAAAGGGAAAAGATTATTTGGTGCATGCACAGACATCCATGTTGCAACTCCAACACCTTTGATCAACACTTCCAACTTGTCCCTTTCAAATATGGTTCTTTGTACAGCTCTGATGTCTAGGAAACTGGAGACCTACTGGAAAAAATATTTTTACTCTAGCATTGGCCATCAAACAAGAAAAAATGAAAGAGAGAGAGAGAGAGAGAGAGAACATAGCAAGTCATTTGAGGTATATAAAGTAAAGACACTCTGAATTCCTGAACACAGGTCAGCAATTTTCTTACTTACTTATACAAGTAATTTTTCATTGCCTTCATTTAGGATGCATTTTGATTCCTAGTCTAGCCTACAGGCCTGATATTCTCCCAAGTACGAACCAAGCCTGATCCTGTCTGGTTTCCAAGGCAAGTCAAAGTCAGCCAAGTGTTGCCCTCTGCTGAGCTGGCCTTCCAAATTGTGGACACGGCAACAAAAGACCATAACAAATATACTTAATATACTTGGATATTGGCATAATGCAAATAGGACCTCACCCAATCAGAGAGTAGGCAAGTTCCTGGGATGCAGATTGAAGTTGTTCTGCTTCAAGAATATATGTGTCAGTCTTCCCAGGTAAACCAGACAGAAAACACGACCAGATGAGCTAATTCTACTTTATTATTTTTTTTATAACAAGTTTTATTAATTTTTCAATTTTTACATCCAGGTAATTAGGAAGCAGCGTGGTGATAGGGTAATCAATAGTCCAATAACAAAATCATTCATATATATCTCAGGTTACATCATTAAAGGCTCCCTCTCTATTTCCCTTAATTATTATATCATATTCAAGTTAATACATTTCTAGATAAAGCTCAATCAATCAATACATTTATCAATAAAATTTTATTTATACATATCCAAGTCCTGTTTTAAGTTTTACTTAATTCCAATTACCATGTTCCAATTTAGCCTTTAATAACTGTTTAAACTTCGGGTAACCCTAATTTCACTCATTTCATTACAAGATAATTATCGTATCTAGAATACACATATTGTTCCGAAAATTACATTCTTACTTTATTTCACAAATATATTCTGTTTCTCGTCCTGGTAGCTCCTCATTTACTAATAAAATATCTTTCATTGTCACAAACCCATTTCCATGTTACAATTCAAAGCTATAATCTAACAGTTAATTTTCATTTCCATTATAAATCTAAGTCCTAAATATTAAATCAATCAATATCTCTAAAAATCTCCTTAACCCATTAAGTGAAATTTTAAGTCCCGTTTTTAATTCTAACTCTGGCTTTCTTTTTATGCCAAGCAGGCTTCCATACCAGAGCCTTTAAATCCTCAGATGAGTCTCCCTTCATTCCTACACATGTTGTTTGAATCAAGGGAGAACATCCAGTTATCAATTTTTCAAAGGAACTGGCCCCTTTGTAGTTATTAAGTTGTTGCCCTAATAATTCAAATCTCCATGTTTAGTTTGGAATCTTTGTCAGCAGTTCAGTCTGGTCTTCTTCTTCTTCTTCTTCCAGTTTCGTCTGACTAGAATAAAAGGTCATGTCCGGTATTGTAATTGTTATTTAATTGTTTAAATTGTCTAAGTTCTCAATATATTGTGTTTGTTGATCAGTTCCTGTTGCTTTTGGAGTTACAGGTACTTTAGTTGAAGTCAGTGTTTGATTATCAAAGTTCTCAATGGGTTGTGTGTGTTGTTGTGTAGAATCCTCTTTGGTGTTAATTTGTTCCTCTTCTGTTGTTTTTTGGCTTGTAAATTGATCAGTTGGAGTCTGGGGTTCAATTTGTAGTTTTGGGGTAACATCTTTGGCTTTCAGTCTGGAGTTCATTAGCTCAGTGGCTTCAAGGATTTTTTGAAGTATAAGTTTATAGTTAAGTTGTGGGTAAAGTTCCTCCATGTCTATGGTGATTAGAGATAGTCTTTTAGTGGAGGCTATGTTTAGTAAGAGTCAGCCAATGTCCACCTCCACAATTTCTAGAAATTGTTTTCGCCACCCAGCTGTTTCCAATTCTTATCTCTTTTTTTAGATAATGTGAAGGGCAAATCAAGGGAGTCAACAGGCCTCACAGTCAGAAAAATTCAGTTGCTGTACCAGACTTCACCACAAGATGTCCGCAGTAGGCTATAAAATCTTTTTCCAGACGCCAATTAGGCTTTTATCCAGTTAAAAAAAAGAAAAAAAGAAATTTTTCGAACTTAATAGATAGATAAGATGATAGGTCTCTATAATAGGAACTTTTTGGGACCCCAAAGTATCAAAAAAATAAAAATCCAGTTATTTAGTTGTTGAGATTAATTATTCCTTTCTTTTCTTTCCAAAGCTTAAATTCCCAAAGTGTGCAAACGCCGCTGTATTAAGAGCGGGGAAGAAATTTCAGAAGGTTTTCACAGGAAGGTAGTTAGGGTAAAAGAAAGATAAGGAAGAGTCTCACCCAGATCTTCCGCGATGCTTCGTTGTGCTTAGTAGTGCTTTTGGCTTTTGGCTGGTATGGCTAAGTGATCGGCCATGTTGATGGCCGATCTTTTCTTCGTCGATCCAAAGGAGCTGCCTCGGATCAAACGGAAGGGCTGCCACCCTTCCGCGATCTAGCAAGGGTCCTCCTCAGAGGTGGTCGCCCCTCCAGGGCGACTTTCGACCCTTTCCAGGATCTTCCGACGAAGGGAAACCGGATGGCGGAGAGAGGGCTCTCCTCGCGCGTCCGCTGGCGCCGCAATCAGGAACCGGAAGCCCAGCTAATTCTACTTTATTGTAAGGCTACATTAATATAATATTGCAGGTCTGAAAGTACAAATCTCCCGCCATCTTCTTTACAGTATGGGAAGTTAGGAAAGGTCCCTTCTGAGCCTTTTTCTCCACCCATCAGATGGCTGGGGGCTATGCCTCCTCTTATCAGATCATTCCCTAGGCAGTATCTCTTTGCCCTGTATCTCAAGTCCTTTCTCACAAAGCATTACATCATGCCATCCACTTCATGTGTGCAAGGATCAGGTTTGCACAAAGGAGACATATGCTCCTTTGTTCAAACAGCCATTCAGTCAAATATGGAATATAATTAGTGAGGGGAAAACAAACAGGTTTCCTAGGAGAAGATGACCAATTACTAGTTGGAGCTTGAATGAAGTTAAAATGGCTACAAAATTAAAGCTACCTGTAAGGCAAACATATGGGGGAAATATTGCACAAGATTTATCCTTCATATCTGAGAGTCACAAATAAAGCAGACTAAGTTAATGGAGATGTCCTTTATGGATTTTTAAATGCCTTTACTTCCTTTAGCACATTTTTGCCTGGCAGAGCTGACTGAGCTGTAAGTGCACATCATACAGCAAGAAGGGAGTATTATTTTCTACAAAGTTCAGAGCAAAAGGCTCTGATAAATAGCAACAATAGAGCTCTACAATCAATACTTAATGGGCTAATGTAAATCCAGCCCATGGATGGATCTGACTATCTAGCAAAAATGAGAAGACAGATGCTAACCTGCAATGGTACATATTGGTGGGGGGGGGAGGTCCCTGAAGCCAGCCAAGAAGAGGATAAAATAATGCGGTAAAGTTCTTTGTTTTGTTGTATAGATATGACTGTTTTCATCTTTGCTTTTCATGAGGTGGAGGGGAAGGAGCCCAGAGGTGCTCCCGATACTCTGAGAAAGATAGATAGAGATAATGGAGAGGATGGAGAGGATGGAGAAGGAGGGAGGGAGGGAGGGAGGGAGGGAGGGAGGGAGGGACGGAGGAAGGAAGGAAGGAAGGAAGGAAGGAAGGAAGGAAGGAAGGAAGGAAGGAAGGAAGGAAGGAAGGAAGGAAGGAAGGAAGGAAGGAAGGAAGGCGCAGGAAGATATTTTATCATTTAACTGGACATTGTACTGTATTTGGGTTACAAGGTTTGGGAAAATATTTATTAAAGTATTAGCAATAGATGATAATCTGTCATACTTTGGTGCTACAATATAAACTGAAATAAGTATAGTGAGGATGTTCCCCAAGCAAATCCCATGTAGTGACTAGCATTCCCAATGATAGTTCTCCATTTCATCTAGATCTTCATCACCACCACTATCCTTTCTTATTTTTCCTACTTCAAATCTACCTTAGTCACTTTGGCACATTTTTTTTTAGTTTCAGTAAGTTGTGATCTAATTTATAAATCAATGCGGACCCTAAATAAAACTGGCAAAGCTTAATCATTATTCTGCATGCCTCCGTAAATTTTTGCCTTACCACACTTGGAAAAAGAGAAACAGTAGCAAAAATCCATCTATGTAGCCTTTGTCAAAAGAAGTGTCTGGATTGGTGATGATTTTGGAAACCTCTAGATTTTTCAGAAGCTGCCATAGTTTTCATAAACTAGTTTTCAGTTCTTCAATTTCATTTTGTTTCAGCCCCATAGACAGAAATGTGTGCTTGTGCTATTGATCTTTTCCCAAATAAATACCCAGATGCTTTTGGCTTTAAAATTCCTGATCATCAGATAAATATTGCCCGCATTATAATGTGTTGGATATGTTCACCACCTTGAGTTATTTATAAAAATAATAAAGGCAGGATAGATAGATAGATAGACAGACAGACAGACAGACAGACAGACAGACAGACAGACAGACAGACAGACAGACAGACAGACAGACAGACAGACAGACAGACAGACAGACAGACAGACAGACAGACAGACAGACAGACAATCTGGATTCCCAGACCAGAAAGTTTAATTTCAAGCATATTGATATGCATATCGTAAACTCCAACAACTCTTGCTAACCAGAGACATAACCTTGCATATAATAAACTTTCTGTTTTACATTGGAAAGATTGTGAGTAACAACATTGGTTATGAATGCACTGATGCAATGGAACTTTCTCTCTGAAATCACCGACAATGAAATTTTTGAATATATGGAGAATTTACCCTGATTCTAATGCAGATGGATATAAATGCACATTGCTTGTAGTATCTTCTAGCATTGCCTAGTGATCATTGGAACAATGCAAATATTATTATGTTATTTTAGCACAATAATGATTGTATGAGTCAAGAAGATGCTATGGGTTTTCCCCACAACTAAGCTAAGATGCTAATCACTCATTCTGGAGAACTCGGAAAACTATATCAGCATAGATTTAGCTGCCTGCATTGTCATTGCTTATTGTTCTTTTGTAGATCTGTTTTCCCAAGTGGTACTGTCTGACTCTATACATAGCATGTGCCAAAGAAAACAATTGGTTGAAATCTTTCTGTGCTGTATTACCCTTTCTTATGGATGTTACCAGCTGATGAGAAAATATCCACTAATCATAGTATTGTAGCAGGAATAGTGGAGAATTGACTGGTACAGTAGGTCCCTTCCTGTTCCCTTCCATCACTGGTACAGTAGGTCCCTTCCTGTTCCTCCCTCTTGTCCTCTGTTGTAAACTGAACTGGTGTTTTTTCCCCCTTTTTTTAAGAACAGATACGAATCACAAAAAAGAACTGAGACACAGATCAAGCAGTGGCCAGGCAGAACTGCATCTATTCATTCAGACCTGATATCTAAGCAGGGCCTGCTCAGAATCTTCCCTCTGTTTAGAGAGATAAAATGGCAGATGATTTTGAATAGCACATAAATTATTGAATTCCCTTCCCCTGGAGGTGAAAATGGCTCCAACAATTCTTGGATTTTGCAAATAGGTACTGCAGCTTTAAGCCAAGGTGTCTAATAAAAGAATCAAAGGTAAATTTGGATTGGTAGAAATAATCATAGTTTGGGATTAGAAAAAGATGGTAAGGACAATTCTATCAATTTGCTTTCTGGACATGTATTCTCAGAATAGCAACCATTTTTTTTAGACAGGCAGGTCCCTACCCGATAGGCATTATCTAAGAGTGGCCACAGATTATAAATGTGCTCCTCAGTCTAAAACAGACTAAATAAACTGCCACTAATTGCATGGATCAGATCCCCTGTCACATACTACTTGTCCCCAAGCACAGATTTCGCTTCCTGGCAAACTCTTACTGGCATCCCTACAAGCACTTTTTTTCCCAAGCAGCAATTTATGCATATAGGGTCCTGATTGGATTATCCTCTGCAAAATGATGGAGACTTTGCACCGAAGAATTATGAATGCCTTTCACCTTCTCAAATCTGATGTTAATACCATGAACAGCATCGGGTGATAGACCAAACAATATCTAGCAAACAAAAATGCTGATATTAAAAACACATTTCTAAATGTTCAGAAATATCTTTGTTACATGAAGAAATGTAATGGTGAGGGTGATTGGTGATATTTAACTGCCACATGGTAGGCTAATCTCTGACCTAATTTGTGGGTTGTCTCCTGGGACCTCTTTTCAATGGCTTTGAGGAAGAGGTTATGAGAGAGATGGGGGTTGAAATGCTGCCATATGCTATAGCATATGTACAGTTAGTTTACATTGAACTGAACTTATGTCAACATGTAGTCTTCCAATTTAAGCATATCCTGACAAATCCTATTCTGTGGTATCTTTTCAACATTGCCTCAAAAATTCAAGATTTGGGCTATTGTAACTAATTCCTATTTTACATATTCAATTTTTTTTTAAATCCCCTTTCCAACACAACCCTGCCTGGGTCTCTCTTGCAAGCATCTACTCACAAAGGACAAGGTATCAGAAATTCCTCGCATTTATGTACTGTTTCAGATATAATCCAATCTAAATCACTCTGGATTTCCAATGTAAACTATGGAGCTCTTTGTGAAGCACTGCTTAGGTCCTCAAATAATCATTTGGGAGTCTTCTTTTCAGGAACATATTTTTAGCATAAGGATACAGGAAGAAGGCAGAAAGAAATTACAGATAGTCCTCAATTTACAACTGGTTCAAAGTTAAGATGGACCCCCAGAAGCCACTTATGATCCAATTCCAGAGTTCCAATGACTGCACACACCCCTCATAGTCACATGACTGCATTTCGGGTACCTAGCAACCAGATCATCTTTATGGCTGATTGGAGCACTCTGTGGTCACATGACCATGATTTATGGGGGAGGGGGGTTGGCCAGATTCTGGCTTTTCAACCATTTTCAAGCAAAAAAACACCCATTGGAATACATTGATTTGTTTAATATCATTTATTGACTGCCGCATTCACTTAATAACTGCTGCATTCACTTAACAATCACTTGAAAAACATTGTAAAATTGGGTTCAGTCCTGTGAGTACCTTGACTTATGACTGTTATGACTTACGATAGAAATTCCAGAACCATTATAGTTGTAAGTCAAGAATTACATGTATGAGCAAGCAGAAGAAATGAGGAAGAGTGACAGATATAATAATGGACCTAATGTAATAGGTCCACAAGCCTTTTCTCTGCTATCGTGCATCAAAATAATATTCTCTTTTACTAAATGCTTAAGTTTCTGCATCAATCCATTATCCTTGCTTTTGTTTGCCATCGCTGAAATTCATGCTAATTCTATTTACAGGCCATCATGCATGGGAAGGAAATTTTAAACCTTAAGTCCACAGCAGCTTTCCTTTGGAACCTATTAGATATTTGAGGAAAAGAGAAGGGAAAGACCCCATTTGTGCTAGTGAAGACTTTTTCCTTTCTTTCTTTCTTTTATTTTTACATTTTGGGAGGGATCAGCTGGAAATTAACATAGAGAGACAGTGTAATGTAATGGCTAAGACAGTGTTTCTCCATCTCAGCAGGTAGAAGAAAATAATATCCAAGAAGCTCTCCACAAGTTAAATTAACTGAGGAGAAAGACAACTAATACACCAAGGTGAAAATCAGGCATTAACATTCATTTCTGTCTATAATTCCTGCAGAATGCAAACACTATGGATATTTGTGAGAAAGAGATGTCGAATGTCACTTTAAGATTAGCATAGCTTTGGTGGACGTGCAGAGTCCACACCCTGGCAAGTTTGAGGGAGGACATCACAAGCTGTTTCTACATATGTTACCGCATATGGCAGAATTTCAGTCACTCAATCTGAATTATTCTTTGTCCTCAGAGTCAACAAATGGCTGTTTCACATGGGAATACTGTGTTGAATTAGGTCATGGTCTGAGTGAATCTCATTGCTCCAGCACTAATTAAAAGGAGATAAAAATAATATGCTATGAAAAATGAATTCTATATTATTATTTAAAATAGTTTCAAGTATAGATTTGAAAAGTATCGCTTATAACAAATTCTGAGTAATATCCAACTATATCCATTGATCAGAAGAAACACTATTAGTGGACAGCTTTGAAGAGCAATTTGGAAAACTGAAGCAAAAATTCTGTTTTGCAAGCAGAATTCTATTTATATGATATTTATTTCCTTCATTTGTACGTAAGTTGCAAAGTTGCAAGGACTTTGTTGATTTAAAAACCCTTCATAATGTTTTTGTGTGATGTGTGTTTGTATGAGAGAGTGAGTGTGTGTGTGTGTGTGTGTAAGAGAGAGAGAGAGAGAGAGATGCTGCATGTGAAATACTCATTTGATTATTCCTTAGCTATTGGCTTAGCTATTGAAAAGAACAAAAATATTCATTTTTTTCAGTTTAGCTCTGATATTTTGAAATGCACCTGATATAAGCTTTTATCTATGATTAAAATAAATCACCATTATGATTGTCATGGAACTTTTTTTTTAAAAAAAAAAAGGAACATCTTGTATTAATTTATCATTATAAGACTATTATATTCACACTCACTAAGCTATTTGCTAGTATGCCTAAGGGACCCACAAACCATCTTTAGTCCTCTTTTTTGCAGCCCCAAGGGCGCAGTTCCAATTGTGTGATTTGTCATGATTTTTAATGAATGATGTGAGGGTTAGGAGGACCAAGGTCAGATGCAAAGCGACAGAGAGGAGACAGGCCCATTACCGTAACAATGCGCTGATGTCAACCATCTTCCAAGTGACAAAAAAAAAAAACACCCCAACAACCCTGTCTGTTAGGAACAAAGGTAGAAAAAATATTCAAGCCATGACCTTGAATATACACCTACTATCCTTCAGCTTGAAGTCAGATTACAAAATCCCTGAGCGGTGAATGGTGTTAAATAAATAAATAAATAAATAAATAAATAAATAAATAAATAAATAAATAAATAAATAAATAAATAAATAAATAAATAAATAAATAAATAAATAAATAAATAAATAAATAAATAAATAAATAAATAAATAAATAAAATCAATTAAGATTTTATGAATTCCACTATTATTTAAATCAAACATTATAACTTTTCTTAATAACCGAATCAATCAATAATTAATACTGCTAATATTTAATACATAATACATTGATTGAATATTACATATGTAATTCTATTTGTAAAGCTCATTTTTAACTTTAACTTCAATAGAAAAGTCCCTTTCTATTGAACCTGACCAATGTAGGAGAAGGCAGGCAGAGTCTAGGGGCAGAGTCAAGAGAAGAACCAGCCTGGAATCATTACTTTCCCACGAGCTGTACAAGTTCAACCCCTCTTGAATTCCATTAACTCTTATCTAGTGCCAGTTTAGTGCTGACCATTAGTCCACTATATTCTTTATACGGCATGAGCAATAAATCAGCTTAACTGGAACTTATCGTGTGGTCCCAATTCTTCATGCCTGATAGTATGCAGCACTAAAATGGATCTCTGTTTATGCAAATAAATATATCAATGAATATAAAATACAGAAATCCAAGAATGTTCGGAGGAGGAACCCAAAAAAATTACAATGTGATCCAGCAGTGTAGTTGAAACTTCACGTTATTGATTGATTGATGTGATTTTATTTGATTTAGGAGGCCACCCAACTCCAGAGAATTCTGGACAGTATATAACATTAAAAGCAGTAGAAACCCACCCCCAATAAAAAATAAAAAGAGCGCAATATATATCTAGAAGAAGACAATTAAATAACATATGTAATCTTAAATAGGGTTTGCCACCTTACTCACATTTAATGCACATACAAAGGTAATGTGATTTGGATCACACTGTGGTGAACACCATCTTAACTTTTTTTCTAGTCCCTGTGTACCATGCTGCAAAAATCCACATTTCCTAGTTAAATATATTGCTTTATTAAAATGTTTAACATACTTTTAATTGCTGAAATGCTTTGAGATAATCAAAGGTTAGGTTGTATTTACATGAGATGAAAGTGGTGCATAGGGAATAGCACATTTTTAAGAGACATTTTCAGTTTGCAACATGAAGACCTCTAAATACTTAGAATAACTTTTCCATTTATAATAGGAATTTCAAAAAAAACAAGCAGATGTCTAGCTAATAATTGGTCGTGTAGTCATCTAAGAAAGTAGCTGAAGTAGTCATGGGTTGAAAAACTAAAAATCTGAGTGGAAAATCTATTTATGGAAAGATATAAAGCTTGTCCACTTTTCTTTTCTTTCTTACAAATAGATCTTTAAAGCCAACAGGAGGCTATTTTAAGTTTCATGTAAGCTGACAAACACAGAACACAAAGCAACAACCTATTTTTAAGAGCTAATACACAACAAATAGAATCTTTCAAAACATATTTCCACAAAAACAAGCTTTGTTACAAGTGCTAGAAATAGGTGGGGCCACCAGGAAAAACTGAATTGAGTCCAGCAAAAGTGTCCAGGTGTTCTTTGTGAATATTTTTTCTTTTTTCTAGATATTCATTGTCTATACTCCTTTAGTAATATTTCCATTGCATCATTCTTTCTATTTTTGTTTTGTTTCGTTTTGTTTTTCATTGCTGATCACTTCAGTTACACGATGGATATCACTTAAACATTATTGCAGTTTTCACCAGAAAAAAGGAGAGATGTCCAAGAGGCCATATAAAAGTCTCAAGAGTAGAGGGTACCCTTTCTTGAGTATCCCTGGTTTAAGAGCCTCATACAACACCTGAGTCAACATTTTGTAGTGCCTCATTTCCCTTCTCAATCATTTCTCAGAAGTTGGCTTGTCAGAATGAGTTGCAAACCACATTCATTCATACCTACCTACATGCATGCATACAATTTACATTTTATCGGTTGACATGATTTATATTGCAATAACCCTGCATGGCACAGAAAAATTAAAACTACATCAAAACTACATTAGTAGTTACATCAATAATCCAAGAAACAGATATCCAAGGTCACAAAATTAAATTCCAAGTTATAATAGGGAAAAAAATAAAAGTCAACCAGCCAACAGACCTTCCTTAACCTCCTAGACTAACAGTCTGAGAAATAGCCAGCTCTAACAGGATTACCACCATCCTCTGGAGGGGGTAGTTTCCCACAGAGTAGCTACTAAAACAAAGAAAGCATGGCCTCTAGGCCCAAGAAGATGACACTGTTTGATGGAGAGAACCCAGAGCTTGATCCGATGGGCAAGAAGAAACCATTGGAGACAAATTGTTCGCAGATAAGCCGGTCCTATGACCGGTTCAGATTTATAGTGATAACCAGAACCTGGAATTACAGCCAGAGATCCATGGAGAGCCAGTGCACCTTACGAGGTACCAATGTTACATGAGTGAAATGTGAAATGTCAAGAACTGTTCACACCTCTGCTTTATCATTTCCTTCATGTTTTGAAGGAAATGATAGTTTTCTTTTTTCTTTTCTTTTTCTTTTCTTAGATGGAGATAATTTTTTTTGTACTTACACTACCTACTTTGCCATACCAATTTTAAATATGAGTTTGGGGATTTTGATAAACAATTTCATTTGCTGTGGATATGAAATGCCAAATCAAATGATTGGATTTGATTTTTTTTTCTTTTTTAAGGCTTCTGTGATTCCAATTTTTCAGATTTATTTATCTAATTTGATTTATCTAATTTATTTATCTAATTTGATTCAATGGTTCAATCTAAACTGTTGGTCCAAACTAGAATGGAGATTTGATCTGGAGATGTGACTGAATTAACTTTGAATCACAGTTCTAAACTGAAGTGATGTCCAGACCTACCAGCTGTCACATTTTCTATATTTAAACGATATTATTAGAAGAATTCATTCATTTCACCAAAGCTGGTGCAAATGTAGGAGAAGAGCTGGCAGAGCACGGGGCAAAGTTAAGTGCGTCATCAGCTTAGAATCATTACATCCCCACAAATGGGCCAAGTCCAACCGCTCTAGAATTCCATTGACCTTTATCTGTCATCAAATTAGTACTGAACTTTAGTTGATTAGATTCTTGTTTATGGGCTCGAGCAACAAATCTTTTGAACATATGATCCTAATCCTTTATGCCTGACAGCAATGTAGGACAGGTTGAAATGTTAAGCTAAAGCATAGGATGCCAGATCCTCCCTAGTCCTTCCTGAACTGGGATGCTCTCCGCTATCCCTGCTTATTTTGAATTTTTCCAAGCAAACAGACACACTTCCCAACAAAACACTGGGCTGCACTTATTAAAAGCCCAGAAGCCTTCTTAGAGATAGGCTTTTCTTGTTTTGCACCATACCAGTTTCCATATCTTACATGCACATATACACATATACACAGACTCCTGCATGTATCAGTTAGCCTGATGGTCACAAAAGGAGGTCTCTGTAGACATGTAAGCACCTAGAGCAGGGGTAGGCAACCTTGGCTCTTTTATGACTCGTGGACTTCAACTCCCAGAATTCCTGAGCCAGCATGGCTGGCTCAGGAATTCTGGGAGTTGAAGTCCACGAGTCATAAAAGAGCCAAGGTTGCCTACCCCTGACCTAGAGGATCCATCCCACCCAGAATAAGAAATAGCACTACATTTTTTAAAAAAATTCTGGCACCTTTTTTTAAAATAGCATATATTTATACATATATACAATACTGTAACGGATTGCCCTTTTTGTTCTCGCATTCCAGTTATGGATCTCCATCATTAAAAGAAAAAAGAAGAAGAAGAATCGTGGACATGATTGTTAGGGGGAAAAAAAAAGAACTGCCACAAAGCTGGCATGAGAAGCCACTGGTAACAACGCACTACCAAGCCACCTAGGGAGTTTGTCTCACTGATGAGATAGAAACAGCACGAAATATTTTTTCTGAGTACATTTTTGATAGGACAGCTTTTCTGTCACCAGCTTCGGTACACGCTTGCCTTGCTTGATCAGAATGCACATAATGATTTAATGTCATATTTCCCAATGAACTGGAAAATACATAGTGCTTAAAAAGAAAAAGAAACCCAGGACTCTTTAGAAAGAGACATATATTGGGTCAAAATCAGTGAATGCACATCAAAAGAAATGTACCAAGAAGTCCAGCCTATCCTGCTGACTTTATTAACTTAAAATGGTCATATCCAGCCGAAATGCCTTGGATCTTAATGTAACTATCGTGTACATGGAGGCCTTTTGAACAACTGCTACTTACAGAGAAAAGCTTTTGTGTCTGAATTTCGTACTGCTGGAACTGGGGGAAAAAAATCAAAGAAGGGAACTTCAAAGGGGCACTGAATATATATTGAGCTCAACACATTTTATGACAGTGCCACTTCAGAGTCCCTGATTAAGAGAAAGGATGTGAATTGCAAATCTCTTTGGGATCCCCTGATTCATCAGGACCCTAGAAGGAAGATACTAACTCAAAGGGTTAGGCTCAATGAAATGTATGTGTAGTGCATATTTAAGGTTGCCACTGTTGTACTCCTCCCTGCCTTTCATTGATGTGGCCCTCAAAATCACAAATTAGTACAAGTGCATGTGACGGCATTAAAATAAATTATAGTAAGAGTGTGTGGGTGGGGGCACAATGGCTCAATGGTTAAAAATGCTGAGCTTCTCAGCTGGAAAGCTGAAAGCCTGAGTTCAAGACCTGAGCGCCATGCAACGGGGTGAACCCCCATTGCCTGCCTCAGCTGTTGTCCACCTAGCAGTTCAAAAGCATACAAATGCAAGAAGATAAATAGGTACCACTTCGATAGGAAGGTAACCGTGTTCCGTGAGCCTTGGCGTATAGTCATTCTGGCCACATGATCACAGAAATGTCTTTGGACAATGCTGGCACCACACCCTAGAGTCAGACACAACTGAACAGGGGAAATCTTTAACTTTACAGTAAGAGCAATCACTTCTTTACCTAACCAAAACCTGTCCAGCAGTCATTGACTGATCAAACAATGCTGAAAAAATTGACACAGGGTTTCTAAGGAAAGAGTTCTTCATAAAGCTGAAGCAGATGATGTACCCTTGAAAGGCTGCTCTGCAGTGCAGATGATACTAAGTAGAAGGACTCTGATTGGATGTCTCAGAAAGGGAACATTAGAAATGCCACCACACGTGCACTTTTTCCTGCTATCCTATTTTTTTTAACCTTAAGTTATTCTTAGCATATGATTCTCCTGAATTTTCTGAATAGCCTTCCCTTGCTTTTTTTTAAAGAGTTGTTGTTGTTTTTAGTTGCGAAGTCATGTCTGACCCATCGGACACAGAGTACACACAAGAGTACAGAATGATAAAAAGAAAAGAGTACAGAATGATAAAAAGCAGCTTCAGCATAACCATTAAGAATTTTTAGGGCTCCTGTGCTCCATCCTTACGCTTTGATTACTTCCTCTTTGGACCACCACAATTCTTAAGTATAGCCTCAGAAGACCTTCAGAATTGGATCACGAATCTTTTTTTTTTTAATGTGGCAGAATGGGAAGTTATCAGGTATGTGAGTGGAGAGTAGTTTTAATGCAATGGAAATGGAAATGAAATAGGCTAAATTTTATCCCTCCTTTCACTACTTCACCCTTGGAGAAGCAGTTAGTGTCATTCAAGGTACAGGAAAAATGTTAGCATATTTGTTTGTTTCTTTGTTGTACAAGGCTTATGACCAGCTCTGATTATAAATCAAGACCAACTCTGAGTAGTCTACAATTCCCATCCTTGTAATTCAGATTGAAAACAATTAACACAGCAATATAAATAACTAGACAACCCATGCCCTGTTGGGTCATCCTTTCAGAGATATTTCCTTACCTAAACAGACACACAGAATGACCAAGGGCAAAAAAAACAAAAAACAGTGGGAGGGGAGCAACTTTTGACTTCCTGCTGGCATCGGCATTGTCTTTCTTTGGTAGGGAATGTTGTAAAATGACATCACAGAACTGCAGTTGATTGCAGCAGCCCATTGGATCATTATTTCAGAGATATTTCCTTACCTAAACATTAGGTAATTACATTAGGTAATTATCATGAAAATTAGGAGGCTTAATGCTTTTAATTACTTGTTCAATGACATAAACGTATGCTTAAATTATTAGCACTTTTGTAGTTTTGTTTTGTTTTTTTTAATGGAAAAATGGATTTGACCATTGTAAACTAAATGACAATTTGATTTTAAACTTGATGGCGTTATTGCAGCTTTGGTTATAACTATTTTTTCACTTGCTTTCTTGGATAATATCCCAAATATTTAACATTTAGTTTCTGACTTGTCTTTTCTGTTTTTACCATACTTAAAGAGGTACAAAGTGATGTGGGTATAGGAAATGAATTCAACAGGGCCTCACAATCCATAATATTTGATCAGACAAAACTTTAAATATAATACTGAAGTGAGAGGAAGAGATTGAGATAGAAAGTGTGCACCAACAAACAGATAGTGTGTGTACAGTGTTAAATTATTTTAAAAAAAATTTTTTTTTTTTTATTCACTTACGTTAACATTAAATGTGCACATTAAAAAACCCTGGTAATAATTTGTGTATTTTTTCTAATTAAATTCCATTGTAGAGTTGATTTTTTAAAAAGAAAAGCAACCCTGCTTTATTCCAACAAAAGAGAGAGTTGAGTGACTAATAAAACATTAGAAGTATATAACAACCAGTTCAATGAAGAAAAAAATATATCAGAAGGTTGGAATGTAGGATTTGGGGTGCAGTAACAGTGACATATTTGAAAACTATGTTCATTTTACTTTAAATCCCGAATAACCGAAATAAACTGTTAGAATTCATACAAAGGCTATCTGTGTGATCTAATACGTCTGTAATCACTTTTCCATAAATTCCATCAAATTCAGTGAAATCCACTGCTGAATATTTATCTTACTAATTTAAAACATTTTTATCATTGATGCTAATTTGTGCAGAATTCCTGGAATGATGTAAGTTGCCCAGAGTCACCTCGAGGCAAGATGGATGGATGGCAAGCAAATCTAACCAATAAATAAGTTGCTTAAACCACACAGCCCGTTTTAAAGAAAAATGCTTTGATTTCTGCCTTTGTTCTCTGACTGGAAAAAAAACTGGAAAAAAAAACCCTGTTGTTTAGAGAAGAGCAACTGAAATACATGAAAGCTAAAACATTAGAATACAGAATACAGAATAACAGAGTTGGAAGGGACCTTAGAGGTCTTCTAGTCCAACCCCCTGCTCCAGCAGGAGACTTTATACCAACTGTATGTATGCAAATGCATGCAAACCCAGGACTGCTAGTAGATGTCTGTATGCATGTACTTTAATGAAATGTGATCTACTGGCACATCCTGGATTTGCATGCATTTGCATGGAGTGGCTTGGCATGCAGCGGACTGGCATGCAGTTGCATGCATTATTTTGCAGGTCCTGTCTTTGCATGCCCCTCTCAGCACCCTGGCCAGTTGGGCTATCTCAGGGCCCAGTACTTCCAGCTTATTCCCAGCTGCCTCCAGCAGGCCCAGCAGCGGCAGGGAAGGCGGGCCGAGCAGGTGCCCCCCCAGGGGTGAGCGGAGGCAGGGGCAGCACCAGCCCTGGGTGGTCCCACAGCCAGCTCCTTCCCAGCAGCAGCTCCTGCAGCATGGGGGCCAAACGAGCCAGCCAGCCCGGGTCCCAGGCCACAAAGCCAGTTGCAGCAAAAGTTGAGCATGCAGGGCTGCTGCCTCCACCTCCTTGGCCCCATCCAGTGTGCTCAGCTGCGGCAGCAGCTAATTATCCTATTTTAATATTTCTGTTTCCTTAATTAGAATGTTGTTATAATTAATTAATTCCTCAGTGGAATGGCTTGCCTTCAGTTGTGGGTGCTCCATCACCGGAGGTTTTTAAGAAGAGATTGGAGAGCCATTTGCCTGAAATGGTACAGGGTTTCCTGCTTGAGCAGAGGGTTGGATTAGAAGATCTCTAAGGTCCCTTTTAACTCTTTTATTCTCTTATTATATAGTATATATAGATAGTCTTCAATTTATGACCATTTGAAATTACAATGACCGCCTTAAAGAATTTAAAAATTGCAACTTTACCTCCTCCCCCATGGTCATATGACTGCATTTTGGGCACTAGGCATCCAGCCCTCATTCCTGGCCATTTGCATGCCCTACAATCACCTGACTGCAACTTACAACAGTTGCAGAAAGTAGGGTATACTTCCAGTTTCCAGCAAAATCATAATGGGTTCACTTAAGAACTGCAATGCTCGCTTAACGACCACAGCCTTCACATAACAGCACCGCAAAGAAAGATTGTAAAATTAGGTCTGGTCATGTAATGACCCATTTTTTTACAACTGTCATGATTTACAACTCTAATTGCCTGGCTCAATTAGGGTCATAATTCAAGGACTACCAGTATGCCCTTATATGCTATTCTGTTTCTCTCTGGCACGCACACACTCACTTGTGTTTTATTTTGTATTTTCCCCTTAAATTTGGTTTGGTATGAACATATTCTATAAATTAATTATCTAAAGCTTCATTCAGACAAGATAGAAAAAAAATATGAACTGGAAAGAGAGATTCAATGAATGTTGGATGGAGTTGCATTCCCTTTGATAGACCAACAGCTGTGAATTTCCATCATTGACTGAATAGCAGCAGATTGTAACAGTAGATAAGAGTGCTTTTCAACATATTTCAACAATATGTTAGTGGTAACCTATATAGAAAAGTAGGCATTGATCAATTATGAGTCATAGAGTAGCATCCAAGATGGTCTATTATTTGTTTTACAAGAGTTGACTTCAAAGATGACTTAGAAATTTCAGCCAGCATACAATTCATCATATCCTTGCTCAGATTATACTAGTTTGATGTTCACTATTATGAGGTCCTTTATTCCATTAACTCACATATGCACACACATATGCACACCGGTAATGCTAATAGCTGATCTAAAGTATCTTTTAACTGGCATTACAGCAATAGCATTTAGACTTATATACCACTTCACAGTGCTTTACAGCCCTCTCTAAGCAGTTTACAAGTCAGCTTATTGCCCCCAACAATCTGGGTCCTCATTTTACTGAGCTCAGAAAGATGGAAGGCTGAGTCAACCTTGAGCCAGTGAGATTCGAACTGTCGAACTGCGGGCAATCGGCAGTCAGCCGAACTAGCCTGCAATACTGCATTCTAACCACTGCACCACCACAGCCCTTAAATGTTATCTCACAAAACTATGTTGTAGATGTGCACAGAGAGAGACTAAATAATTGCTTCTAACTGATTAATTCAGGAAAATTAGCATACTCAGAATCCACAAACAAAAGGAGATAAAGTTCATTCAGCAACTATATTTGAATTCATAAGCTATGGGGAACAATGAACTTAGAAAATCACTACCATGTGAACAGATTAATATTTTTAAAAAAAACAGCAGAAAATCACCCATAAATTCTATAGATGAGTCAAAGCCTTATTTAATATGCCAACCTTTTAGCATACAGTCCAGATGCTCAGTTTGAATATTCTAACCTATTAGAAATGAATACAAATTAATTATATAGAGAGGACAGGTAACAACAGAGGAATATCAGGAGTAGAATGGCTCTAAGCATTGGACTCCTGATCAAAATAAGTAGAAATTAAGAAATCAGAGCAAACATCAATAGGTATCTAGATATTCTTTATAATTTGTGACTTCCATTTACTGGTTTATATTACAGGTCTTGATAAGATAGCCATCCTGAATGATGGTTTAGTCCAGGGGTCTTCAAACTTGGCCCTTTTTTGATTTGTGGGGTTCAACTCCCAGAATTCCTCAGCCAGGCACGCTGGCTGAGGAATTCTGGGAGTTGAAGTCCACAAGTCATAAAAGGGCCAAGTTTGAAGACCCCTGCATTAGCTCATTATTCTTTTGAAATTCTCAAGCTGTAGTCACAGACCTGCTAAGGAATAAGCCTCGCTGAGCTCTAAGACTTATTTCGGGATGAACATGTCTCAGGATTGTACTTTATGTGCCTTGATTTTAAAGACAGAGATAAGAATATGTTAATGCTCCCTGCAGAGAAAGATAAAAGCACTTCAATGACTGGACTCTGTGCATTTTTTTTTTTAAAGTAATGTTTCACAGTTAAGGGTGTTTTTGTACTCCCTGTGTACCAGATTACCTAAGTCTGCACTGAAGGGTTGCTGACCCCAGAGTAATGTTGGAACATGCCTGGAGAAAGAGGACAAGGACAGATATCCCTATACAGGAGGGGGCTTCCATGTGCTTCCTTCTTATATTAATTTAAATGTTATCAAATATTAAAAGAGAATACAGCTTTTTCTAAGTCTGTGATGAGATGGAATTGGGCCAGTTGGTTTCTATTTCAACATCCGCACCATTTGCTGCATCTTGTTTTGCACAGCTTTAATGATGGAAATGTTCTTCCTTTACAACAAGGAAAGCAAAGAATCTACTTGTTTGCCTTGAAAACTTTTGAGTGTTCCTATTTTAAAGCAGGCAAAAAGCTTTAGCAGCTGGAGGCACCTTTATTCCTTTGACTGGGGCTAGCGAGAAACTTTGGAGCATAAATACATTCAATAAGCCAATAATTCTGTCTACAGTTGAGGGTAGCTCTCCATGCTGGCAAACAGAAGGGTAATGGGAATTAGAAGGTGGGGGGGAGGGTAATAAAAATATAAATCACAAAAGGAAGGAAATCCATTTGGTCCTTGGCAGCAAAGACACTGCTCAGCTAATCCATGCTGAGTGCAATCCAATACTCCTTTATATAATCCTTTGCTTGTGGAAGAAAATTAAAGTTTAATGCAATAACAGCTGACCCAAATCACATTGGTTGCCCAGAAGCAGATTAAAGAATAGTTAAAATCATACAAATCTAATTTCTTCATTTTTTTTTTAAACATCGCTCTGTAGCATCCTGATTCTTTAATCCAAGCCATCAGGTTTTGATTATTATGAAGCATACAATATCCATGCAAAACAGAGGAGGAGGAGGAAACTGGCTACAGATGAGAATGATTGCTGTACAAATGGTACATCCTGAAGCTCTTAGCATTCTCTATATCTTCTCACAGAGATACATAATTCCCTTTTTCAAATGAGTTAATTCCATATTGGTAGTGGGCTGGAGGTAGATGTAATCACAGAGAAGACCCATTATAATCATTAGGACTTCAGGCAGTTTTGATTAGCTTAGTCTATTGATTTCAGGGATCTTTTTTCAGTATGACTAATTCTGGATTCAATTTGTTGTTTTAAAATGACAGTGGAATAATATCAAGTATATATTCTTGGCATACGGTGGACCAAAGTTTAAGATTTAGATAATTGTGTACTATAGTAACTGGGCAGTATTTGAATGGTTGTAAATAAAGATTGGCTATGTGTAACTATTGTAAGTGATTTCCCTATAACTAATTACTGTATATTCAGAACTCTGGCTGCAGCATTCTAAACCTCGCCAAAAATATGAATGGGTAAAATTTTGAACCAGAAGAACAGGCTAGAAAGTACCACCATCTGATCTGATCAGCAAAGAGAAGAGTGCATTACCATATTATCAAACTCTGCCAGCCTGAACCTCAACCCCCCAAAAAACACTGTAGTTTAGTCCTATTCCAGACTGAGGTTACTGAAATTATGCTGACCTACCATTGGCAGTCATACCTACAACATAACATGTTTGTCCAACACTATGCTAGCAAGCTTTCCTCTTTGTATGGACCAAGCATTAAGAAATCTTGGCTCAAGGGTGGAATGTGTGACTACCTGCAAGGAATTAATATCATTTGAATGAAGTTGGTGGAGATCAAAGCTTAACTACAATCTTCATGTGACAAAGGTGCCAATTTTTTTGAATGCCTAAATAGGGTTTAAGCTTATCTAGAATCAGTTGGAATGGAAAAGGTAGTGAAGAAAGCCCAAGTGCTTCTGGTCAGGGAACATTTATTATTGAAAAACAAATCATAATTTTGGTTTCTGTTGTCAGGATTACATGCTTTCGTCATCCCTTGGAATTCTGGACTCCTCTTCAACTTGTTGTATAGATTACCATATCTTTGACCTTGGTTATTTCTCTCGATTTCCATCTTCAGAACCTGAATCTACCTGCTCTGTCCATGTGACTTGTTGGCTTAGACTTTACCGATTACAAAATGCTAAGTGTTGAGTTTATCTCCTGTATCTGCAAATTCCATTATAAATTTTCAGCCTCAAGCAAAACACAGCTCTGCCTAGAGTGTGTTGCAGTAAGCAAACAAGTTATATGAAGGCATGTGTCATCATGGCCTGATCTGACACCAGTATGAATGGAGATAGTAAGTATGTCGGCTCAGCTGAACAATAGCATTCCAAGCCAGCACTGAAACTTGGAGGGTCAGGTTAAGGATTAAATCCAGAAGTACAGTACAGCCAAAATGTAACTCCCTAATCTGCCTTTCAATTAAACAAGAGGATCTCGTTCTTGTCGGGATAAAATAGCTTTTATCCAGATCATTTCCCAATTTCAGATCACCAACTTCTTTCTTGAATTAATGGAATGAATGGCACAGCTGAATATCTTCTTTATGGTATCATATGTGTGTGTGCAAATTTACTTTGGAGAAAAATCTAACATCACTTGTCTATAGCAGAATTTACTGTGGGGTTCTTGGTGATCTCTGAGCTTGGTTGTTTTCTTGCAGACATTTCATTACCCAGCTAGATAACAACATCAGTGCTAGAAGGAAGTGGGATTTGCAAACTCCACTCCCTTCTAGCACTGAAGATGTTACCTAGACATTTCATAATGAAACGTCTGCAAGAACACCGCCAAGCTGAGAGAGCACCAAGGATCTCTCAGTTCAACCCTGAGCTACAAATATTCTCTTCCATCAGCAAAATTTACTTTTTGAAAGATTCTAGTCTCACTTTTCCACAGATATTATATTGGCCATGGTATCCTTTCAGTGGCTTTGGACCAATTAGCTGATTGCTTTGGTCCAATTTAGTTAATTCTAAATGTTTACATTTTGTTTGTACACATTAATGGATATTAGCATATAATTATTAGCTGTGTCATTTTCTGATGCAACATAAAGTTGCTGAAAGCCTCTCTCTCTTTCCATCCATACCAGTTAGAATTCTAGAAATGGTATATGCAGGGTGCAGTCAAAAAAAGTCAAGATGGTGGGCATAGTGCTACAAACAAAGTTCTTTCTGTTTTTGAATGTGTGACACCATTGTGGACACCAGCTTGCCTTTTTTGGCCATACCTGCAGGATACTTCTGAATGCCGGAACAACATTATAATGTAAATAAAATACTTTTTTTAAAGAATAGTCTCTGATTGTGACAGACCAAATTCTACTTCTATATGACTTTAAGATACAAATATATTCCGGTAAATGCCATAGAATTAGTATCTGCTATATCACGATAAAATAGAGGTAGCCTTTGACTTTAGTGACTGTTCAGAGTTACAACGGCACTGAAAACAGTGACTTATGACTGTTTTTCACACTTATGACCATTGCAGCATCCCCATGGTCACCTGATCAAAATTCAACCTCTTGGCAATTGACTCACATTTATGACAGTTGCAGTGTCCCTGGGATCATCTGATCACCTTTTGCAACCTTCTGACAAGCAAAGTCAATGGGGAAGCCTGGTTCACTTTACAACCATGTTACTAACTTAACTGCACTGATTCACTTAACAACTCTAGCAAGAAAGGTCGTAAAATGGGGCAAACTCACTTAACAACAGAAATTTTGGGCTCAATTGTGTCCATAAGCCAAAGACTACCTATAACTAGTTATTCAGCATGCCCTATTGCAGAATAAAATTTCAGACAATTTAGCATTGGCTGAGCTATTTATTAGCAAATTTTAAAGTACAACATATAAATCATCCAGTAGTACAACTAAGTGAAACGGCAACTATAAATACCCGGCTAGAGAAGAGTGCCTAACTTCTGTCATTCCACCATCCATGTTTCTTCAGTCATAAAACTATCAAAACCTTTATTAGCCTTTAAAAATAGTTATTGTTACAATCTGTTCTGTTGAGTTGGCCTGAGCCAGCAATGGCAACCATTCAGAGCTTGAAAGTCTCCCGAGTGTCATTCGATCCAAAAGCCAGTTTCTTGTGTGTTTGGCCACTTGTACTCTTGGCTTCCTGGGCAGGGCTGGAAAATGTATTAAATGCAATTGTAGCGCATCCCTATTCCCATCTCTCTCTCCCTCTCTAATCCCTTTGCAGCCTTCCAAGCTTAAGCTGCAAATGTCATCACACGAATGCAGGAGTTGATTCCAACAGGTGGGGGTAATAAAACATGACATTTCCAGGCAGCTTAATTGTACAGGGTGTGATGGGACAGCTTTCAGTACAAACAGGACTTGGTTTATGTCTGTGAGGCAGCAGAGCTACCCTTCTACTATGTATCCTCATGATGTAGGGTGTAAATTTCCCACCTGCAATATTCTTTATGACCTTTCGGGTGATGAAACCTCTGACCTATAGCATTCTCATCTTTGCTGGTTCAGCTGTTGGGTGGTGACAACTTGCTAGACTCTGTGCCAGGGCTAACGATGATTTACTGCACATAAGTATTAAAGCATTAGCATGAGATTCCTGTCCACCCAGCCCTAAAGGGTTTTGGCGGCTGTACAACTGATTCTCTAGAGAAAATTACAACAGACCGGGATTTGCTGTCAGCCTATTGCCGCCTAGTGCCAAAACAGTTCATAAATTAAGTTGGATCGCACATCTAGAATATGTTGTCCCCCCTTTCTGATATTATGACAGTTTCACAGCCTTTCTGAAGGCTGCTCTTAACAAACAAAATGTTCTTGATTCAAAAATAAATACATGGGGCCTGTGTGGAGTTTCTTTTTATCATAGATATTAAATCTGAAAAAATACTCTTTAATATGCAAAAAAAAACAGGCTGATGCGCCTAAACTCAAGAATCCACAACAATGGGTAACTACACTTTCATTGATCTTGCTCTTAGATTTATACCAGTTCCAGCCTCCATGTGATATATGACAGAAATAATTAATTTCTCCTTCTATTAGAAATTATCTATTCAAGTGATAGATCCTTCCAAACATTAACAATACAGATAAAATAGACGATCAATACAAATGTGTTAATAGATCAATAATTTAAAAACAGGATAAAGTGACAGAAAAGTTATTTCTGATATTTGCTGTTTATTTAACTAATTAATGTATTTGTAACCTACTCACAATCCAGACAATCTCACCATGAGCTACAGTTTGTAAGAATGAGGTAAAATAACAAAGCTCAATAAAATAAATCAATGCACGTAATTACACAGAAATAAAACAAAAAACTCACAGTGAGACATTTATGGGACAGCCTTAAGTTATTATTAGCTACATTGATATTCAAGCTATATCTTTCTACCTGTTTTGACATTATTGCATTACAGCGTTAACATGTACAGTATAAAATCTGCCCGTCTGGTCATCCACTAGCTTGACTGGGAGTCAAGAGAGGGAAGGAGGAGACAGAGCAGTGCTCATCAACCTCAGCAACTTTAAGATGGGTGGACTTCAACTCCCAGCATGCTTCTCTTAAAGAAGTTGCTGAGGTTGAGAAACAATGGCCTGGAGGATACAGACACAGGGCAGGGATTAATAATGGAAGCAGCAAGTTTCACGTTGACATAGTTTTTTGCTGATTTAAAATAGGTGGTTAGCATTTCATCTCAGGAGTGGTGAAAGGCCTTACATCTTCAAAGCTTAATGGCACTGAAGTTGTGCTGTTAGAAAAGTAACGTTTTGTGACAACTACTGCCGTGAGGCAGGAAACAGAACAGCTGAAAAGTGTATTGGATTTCATTAACTGGGCAATAACCAAATCAGAGGACCACAAGGGATCAAGCAAATAGGAGCATCCAGTTCTGATATGCCAGGAATGAGTTGTGAATTACAAGTTGTTTGATGTGGTTCTGCTTGTTGTTATGTGAGCAATTCCTCCCAGCGAAGGCTGACTTGTGCAGTTTTAGCTTTCTGTGTTTCATTAAAACACACACATATTCACACACTAAGGAAATAAGCTGATGCTCTACTTGGATATGGTTATGCTATCTTTTAAACTTTCTATCTGGCATCTTAGAATTTGTTTCTAACTTATTAGAGAAACCTTGTTAATATTTTGATTCTTGTGAATATATCTGTATACATCACTGTTGTTATATATATATTACTCTATTCCAAAGTTTCTGAATAGTTCAGAATTAATACCATTTTATTATTACCATTTTCCATTGCACAATACTACCTCTGTCTGCCTAAAATTCACCATGGACATTTCAGGAAGTAAAGGCTAATAATCTGATTTTATCAGATTATAGTTTTAGTCTCAAAGCAATCAAGTTCTAACATCCTTTTAAAAATTAAAAGAGTATGGATTTGGCATTCCAAATCCATTTTGGACTTTCATTCAGTTAGACTGGAAAGTAAAATGCTACAGAGTTGCTTCTGGTTCAGTTTAATAATCGTCACTCCAAATAATATATTATAGACTTCCCCTCCTCCATACTACCACTTCAATACCATGCTTCTATTGGAACTATATTGATGAGAGTAATAATATAATATACTATGGACAATTCACAGAAACACAATATTTTTATTGGGGAAGAAGGGTGGTAACTGCATTAGTTTGTACTTTTAAGATAACTTTCTCCAACATACTTTGCTCCAAATATGTTGGACTGAAGTTTCAGAATTCCAAGACAAAATGGTTGAGAATTCCAAACAATATGGCCTGATGGCAACAGATTGAAAAAAAAATAATTTAGGGAGTGAAAACAGTGGTAGATATATATTTTTTCTTGTTTCTTTTTTTACAAAACAAATGAAAGTGAAGGTTCAGAATTCTGCTTCAGTAATAATATAGCATTCTTTAGGGGGAGGGAACATTCTGGAATTATTCTAATATAGCATTAATGTGTTCTAATAACTTTGTGATTCATTCAGATATTAACTATGTACAATGTGTTTTGATTATTCAATTAGCAATGTTATACTCAAAACAATTCAGATAGTTGTGTTTTATTTTATTTTATTTTTAAAAAAAAAGCTTGATTGTTTACAACTACAAAGCACAGGACTGTGACAGCACCTGCTGTTCAGAGGTACTCGGGCACACTGTAAAAATATGTTTCTTCTTTGAAGTGTCTCTTGTCTACTAATTCTATGCCAGATCATCATTTGAATCATCAAAATGGGGAAGTTTTGGCTGACAAAGGACACTGAAGTGTGGCATTACTTCACCTATCTATTGTTTTTAGTACAGCTTTTTAAGTTACCTCTGCTTTACTGTGGTAGATGTCATCCCACATCTGAACAGAAATAAACTTTTAAGAAAAGGGTCAGTTGGTTCCAATAGTTCTACTTTCTCAGATAACCATGATTATGAGCGCTCAACATTTTTGACACTATTCCATACGTCTCTGCTATTTGGTTTCTCTTTGTTTTTTGTTTGTTTGTTTGTTTTTAATTGAAACTTGCAATGAGATGAAAGTTAAAATCTGATGTAAAAAAAAGTTGGAGTAGAAAAAGGTAATATCTGATTTTGACAAAAGTATGGGGAAAAAATGTGGACTGAAGCTATGCCGTGGACTACATGGACTATGTTCTAAAACTTCCATCTCTGGAGGAAATGTTGATATTTTTGGTTTTCATTTCTCATCCTCAGAAGTTCACAATTTCGTAGCCACAGTACAATCTTTGAAAAACAAACATTCAAGTATAAAGAAATGAAAAAAAAAGAAACTATTCATTTATTTAGCTTAAATAGAAGTATGCATTACTTAAAACTTGTAGAAGCTATCATTGCGGTGTTGATCCATTAATAAAGTCCAATGTTCTTTTACATGGGTCAGTCAAAAATAGCATAAAAGCACAGGCAAGCTTTCAAGTTCTCCAGAACTCATCTTCAGTTAGTAAAGCAAGAGATGAGTAAAATGAAATATTAAAAAAAGATAGGCAGTAATTGCATCATGAGATTTGAAGATCAAAGTCATTCTGAGTTTATCAACTGAATAAAGTTGCTAGTGAAAGATGTCATCAATATCAATTCACACTTAACATTTGTGGACGAATAAAAAGGCTGTCTTGGTGTGTTTTTTCTGAGTTATAGAAAACAACCTACTTCAAATCAACATATCCATGTCTATTCTGGCCAGCATGACTACCTTTGGTTTCAGATAATGAATCATCTCTTATTTTCCCCTAATGTATGATTGTATAGTGAAAGGAATCTACTTTTCATTTATATATTCTATACTTAATAACATAGAAACAACTGACATTCAATTGAATCTCAATGTTATAATTGCTTTTATAATAGTGAAAATGCTTGATGTTTATTTATTACCTCACCTAGAATTTTAACGAATTTAGACAGGGAGGAAAGAAGGAAGAAAATAGGTAAAACATCTGAAGCCAGAATAGTTTTTGTGTAAATGGGCTGATTATAATGTTCATTAATACTGCTTGTCAATCTGCTTCCAAACCTATTCCATTTGAACATCAATAAATTACACCAAGTTACAAGATTCTGACACCATGAACTCTTTACAAAATCATCTTATTACAGCAAGAGATAGATTAGCTGTGGCTTGCACAGTTTAGTAATTAATGAATTGAATTTACTATTGATACCTATTGTCAAGAACAAATGGTAAAGTTGCCATTGGATGCAAAAAGAAAGCATGATTAGGGACTGACATTGTAATAGTTAGCCCTTTCAAAGGCAATTGATCAATACGATGTGCCTGTATTGTTACTATAAAATTGAGGAGTAAGCTTGAACAAGGTTGAATGAGAAAGCAATCTCTTATTTGAGGCCTACTATAAGACAGCTCCCATTTAGTCAAGCTGCTCCTATTTACAAAAGAAAAACTAGAGAAGTAGAAGAAAATTTATGTTCATCACTCTCAGCAAATTCTTCCATTCTATCAGAGAAGTAAGATGAGGCCTTTGAATACTACACATCAAAGCAATTAGGATAATGCCCAGGTGTGCTGCTAGTAGAATGAGAATAAATATCAAGGTCATTGCATCAACAGTTCCCAAGAATAACAAAAAGTTGATATTCTTGGACTTTTGAATTCTCCATTTAGGTTTAATTTGTATATTGAAAGATCAGTATTTGGAATATTGTTTTAAAACCCCACATTGTTAAGAATTTCCATAACAGAAGGAAGTTCTGTTCTTAATTTACTTAGTTTACTTCCTGTCCTTAGGTTATTTACACTCAAATCTGATCTATATCACATCTTCCCAGTCATTATCCTTCCCTCATAGCTTCTGTAAAATAGTAATATACTCATCTCACACCATGGCCAAAGCCTATAAAATAAAGAATTCCATAAGCAAAATATCCCACATGGGACATTCTATAATCAGTTATGTTAAGAAATCAGACATGTTAAGTCATAATTTGATTGTTTCTACCCTAAGGTTTTGGCAACAGATTGACAGGTTATTACTGTAAATTTACTTGTGTATTGTTTTAGAAGGTACAGTCCGGAGAGCCATTGCATGTTATTCCACTTAAAAGAGATCATGCTGTTTTCAGCTTTCATACTACAAGATTTTTTCCTCATAATAAGCCACAGAAGCCTTGCTGTAAGTCAAGGCATACAATCGTTCATTAAAATCTATACAACTCAGAATCATTTCTTCTTAAAAATTGATTTGATTAAATTCACAGTAAGTCAGAAATTCTGCAAGAACTACTGTAACAGTTGTTCCCAAGAAACATGTATCAAAAGCAGCATGAATTGCTTTAATTATACCCTGAGAGTTATTTTTGCTGTGATTCTTGTCTTATTCATACATTTTGATCCAAGGCAACATTCTGTGAATTGCTGTTCAAATCCAAGTATTTGACAGAATTTCATCTTCCCCACATACAGTAGCCAGAGAGAAAGTCAGCTTTGGGATGAAATGTCACCAAAGTGAGTCTAACTTCTTGAATTCTTCACTTGAACATTGACATATTAATAGATTATATGGGCTGGTTGAGAGTGAGGAAGTTGTTTAAAATGAAATAGTAAATAATTATAATACCATTTTGAAATGTTTGCATCAGCCCTGGGAAATACACACTAGAACTATATTTCTTAAACTTCTTTTCCTCTCATTTTTAAAAACTATGGAGAACTCCCAAAGAATTTTGGTTGGTATAGATTATATTTATAAATATTTCTGCATTAAAAAATAAAATTAACATTCATTTTTTCCAATTGTTTGGGGGAAAAATTCCACTACCATTTTTTCCAATTGTTTGATGGGATTTTAATACTGTATTATTTTTTCAACCTAGGCTGGCAAATAATTTTAATTTTGCAGATTCCTGACAGGGTCTTTGTGACCCACAGGGGTCCTAGGACCACTTTTGAAGAACCATTACACTAGAAGATCTGACCTTACATTCTTG
This sequence comes from Azemiops feae, assembly GCA_023970755.1. Taxonomy (NCBI): domain Eukaryota; kingdom Metazoa; phylum Chordata; class Lepidosauria; order Squamata; family Viperidae; genus Azemiops; species Azemiops feae. Next base: position 200,718 of record JALGBA010004290.1, read on the forward strand.
TATTTTTCATGCAAAGAGTCAGTTATTTGTTGATACACTGTTGATTTGTCATATTTTATATATTTTTCTTTTTATTGGTTTAATATGACAAGATCAGTTAGGCTATTGACAACATGTTGCACTTTAACTTTGCCAGTGTTCCTCAACTTAGGTTCCATGGTGGTTTGAGAAATTTGAGATAGAAAGTCCATACATCACAAGGATCTATAGATCAAGGAAGGCTTGCCTATACTTATTGGACTGGCAAAGCATTCTCCTCTTTGCCACAACTCAACTGTTGTCTGAACAAAAATCAACCCTTAAATGGGATGCTTAAATCTCTCTTCTTTGTCCTGAGATATTTGTCCTGAGATATTTATGTAGATGAATGAATGTAATGAAGAGAGTGAACAAATAGGTGCATTCTCCATGCATCCACTGCTTACATGACAGGAACTCCCATAGGGTCCAACTCTCCATTGCTCATCTCCATTTCCTAGCTGAGGGAGCCAGCATTGTCCAAAGATGTTTCTGTGATCATGTGGCTGATGTGACTGTAGGCTGAGGCCATGAAATGCTGTTATCTTCCCACCAAAGTGGTACCTATTTATCTACTTGCATTTGCATGCTTTCTAACTGCTAGGTTGGCAAGAGCTGGGGAAAGAATGGGAGCTCACCCTGTCATGCAGTGCTTGGGTCTCAAAGTGCCAACCTCCCAGTCAACAAGCCCAACATCTTAATCACTAGGCCACCCTGTCCCCAGAACTCCCATATGATGATAGAACTACTCTTGGCTTTTATGTTGTTGAGTTAATAATATTTTAATTGTCACCTGAATATGAATGTCAGGTTGTGAGCATCTACTTGAACTTTAGTATTCTGCATGTTGCAGAATCCTATTGCTAACATGATTTCATTCAATAGAAAGAGGACCCTAGAGCACCCCAATCTCCTTATTGAGTTTTGAGTATAACTCGATATTCTTTGTGAATGCAATATGCACATATTTTTGTGGGAATGTTTTTTTTCCCCAGTGGTAAGGGTATATTTTTATGTTACACTTTGTGAATGATATGACTTGATGCAATCTTGGTTTAAATATAGTTTAAGTTATTCCAGTAAGGATATGTGCAATCATTACATCCAAAGAAACCTTCCAAAGAAAACTTTATAATAGAATGTTGATATATTCAGGGTGAGCTCACATCATTGTTCAAAGTCTTCATTAAAGATGCTATATATAAGATGGACAAAGAAAAAGTCTTCCCTTATACACACGTATACAGTACTACATAGACAGTTATCTATAAATCAATGGGCCATTCTACAATAAAAACAATTTTGTCAATAGAAACCAACATGACCATGCCAAAATTCACACATTAAGGTACAGCCCATTCACAGATAAATATAGTAGGTAGAGTGATATCTGAATCCTCTTCAAACTAAAGTATATCACTGGTTGGAAATAAATGAGGTGAAAGTATAAACTAAAATTCAATCCAGAAAAGCCAATGCAGCTATCTGTCAAGGGTTCCAGCAGGTTTAAATTAGAGATTGGGCAGAATTTTATGAAATGCCCCATTGGCTGTATGTGTTATGACACTATTCCAATCTACTGAAGTATTCCAAATTCAAAGCAGATTGTTCTTACTGTGTAATAGAGGTTAAAATGGTCCATTTTAAACTCTTTGTATTTTTGGTAAAGTTGCAACAGTGTTAGAACACTTCAGGTGAGGTCAGTACACTTGTGATAAGGTTGAAAATAATCAATTTTGAGATCAGAATTGGACATTTTGGAGTCAAAATATTTTAGTCTTGAGAGGTTTTGATGTCTGTTTAAATGTCATGAATGATTCATGCAGGCTGCACTGTAACTTTATTCCTCATACATATTTCAGGCCATGCTGTGCTTGCAATGGCTTCTGCTGTGTGGGGTCAAACCAATCAGTCTGACAAAAGCAATGTCAAGCTGAGATCAGGCAAGACCTGATGCTTTTTTGCATAGATTGTGAACTCACATACATGTCCAAAAGGAGCAGAATTTGCATCCTGAATGCAATTGTACTGTAAGCACCCATGTATGTTTGGTTTCCATTTTAAAAAGCTAAAGCCAGCTGAACTCAGACATATTTGGCCGATGCAGTGTTCTGTCCTTAGAGGTCAGTCAGTGGATAAATCATATTACTTTCCTAAACATATAACAGGTTGCATAGCCTTTTCAAAAATAGATGAGCAGCTTGGAAATATTTCTGCCAGGAACAGCTTCAGCAATGCTCTAGTATAGCCAGATTAGATTACTGTAACTTGTTCTGTGTTGATTTGCCTTTGAAAAGCATCCAAACGTTCCACTTACTTCAGGAAACTGCAATGGTTCTTTTGTAGGATGCCAAACATTTGGATAATTATGCAGAATTACTTAAGCTTTACTGAATATCAGTTTTGTTTTCTGAATCAATTCAAAGAGCTTTAATCAGCCTTCCTTAATATGGTGCCATTCAGTACTGTTGGCTTTCAATACCAATTCAGGAGTAACTCCTGTTACCCCATTGTTACACCAATGACTAATTGGTGACATTAGCTAAGATTTATGCAAGTTGAAATTCAACATGTCTATGAAGTTTCAACCGAGAGGAGGCATCTAAAGCTCCATCTAATTCCATGCTTATGTGCCTTCAGCAGTGGACACTGTCAGTTGTTCGGTTCAATTAGATGTGGATAGGAACACATAACTAGGGTTTTAGTTCAACATGCACTTAGATTACACAATGCTTTTGTCTACAGAAACCAATCTGCATGGCATCACTTTCATCACTTTTTTGCCCATTTGCATGTCTTACAAAATAAAGGCACTGGTTTGTTCTTTATCTATATTTGTCTTGTAAGGGTTGGGTCATATTACTACTGCTTAGTTTATCTTATTAATTGTGTAATAATCCATTTTCAGTAGATATTGTTAGCTATGTTGCAGGTTGTCCAATAGAAAAGTGGAAGTTTAATTTATTTTTTAATGGAATTGATAACAAAACAGGAGAGTGAATTGGAGAGATTATTCTAAAGGGAGCACACACCTGCTTCCATAGGATGATATTCTTACAGTTTTAAAAAAAGTGAACTCCCAAAGGACAATTCATCTCTCGATTTAGAAGAGAAATTCCAGCCTCTGGTAAATAATTCTTTGGAGAGTCCAGCTAGATATTTGTGAACCACTTATATCCATATCAATGTGATTTAAGTTAATCATTGATTTCAGCAGGTCTATTCCGAGCATGACTAATTCAATATACAATTTACTGCATAGAATATGAGTTCTGTATGAATATTAAAAACAATGGTGTCTAAAGAAGGAATGGCCAACCAACAGGTCATCTGCCCCAGCTCTTATTTTCTCTGCCTCCCTACCTTGCTGGACTTCAATATCCACATCCATTATTTATACATTCAATTTATAATAGATCACAATGAGCCCTAGGTGGTCTAAAATGGGTTCTTAACATTGTTCTTTTTATACAAAATGGACAATTGCCTAAATTGGAAGCCTTTTTATTTTCTGAATTCCTGTTTCCAGGGGGGGGGGGAGATAACAGTATGACTCTATCTCAGTAAGGCAAAAATCACATTTTGATATCTGAACAATGAATAACAATATCAGACACTAGTCATAAATAGATTATTTAATTACATACTGTAATATTGATAATATGTTGTTACAGGGATGTTGTTACAAGTAGCAGGCAAATTCTTGACATTCTCTAAGGAGACAACCTATAAAATTCATTAGAAATAAATCAAGGATTGGTTAAATGCACATTCATAGGTTCACTGTTAAATGGGGGAAAGATTACACAATTGTTTTTTGGGACTTTATGTTAGACTTTGCTTGCACTGTAATTTTTGATATGTACTTTGGTATCACACACAGACATACTTCTGAGGATCCATCATTTCTTTAAAAGCAATATTTTGTTATTTGGTTTTGAAATCTTATTTCCAATTAAACAGTGTGTGTTTGTAAATATATGCACACAATACACTCTATATCTATATCTATATCTATATCATCTATATCTATATCTATATCTATCAGATTTTCCATCTCACTCACAGAGCCACTCTGGGTGGTGTGCAATTAAAACCATAAAAACTATATATTAAATTTTAATAGGAGACAGTTAAAATAGAAATAGAATAATTAAAGCTAAAAAGGCAGTAAGAAAACCTTCAAGGCAAGCCAGCCTCAAGTTTACATACTGCTCTGTGAGCCCCTTACGTTTGTATTTAAAAACTTCTTTCGCTAAGAATTGAAGTAAACTCACCCAGTGCTATAAAATATGTCAGTCCAAAAGTTCCACATAGCTGCAAAGTAGTCAACAAGCAATTTTCAAAAGTGACTAGAAAAGGAAGTATGCAATCCCAGCGCTCTTTCAAAGGAACCAAACACAGTTTGAGCAAGATGGCTATTCCTTCATCTCCCAGAATTCTAAACCCACTGGAGGCCAGTATCTGGTGGTCTCCTGGTGAAGAGTCGCTGTCTGGAGTACTTGTGGACAACCCTAAGTCCTCTCTTTGTCCATAGAGTGTTATGTGCTCCTGGCCACTTTCCTTTGTGGCCAGAGGCAAGCTCGCCTGACCAATAACCAGCCAAGACACAGTGAAGGCCCTTTGTTTCATTTATTGCAATAAGTGGGGAGAGAAGCTATCAAAGCTTGGTTCTCTCCAAAGTTTCAACCCAAAATATTCCCTTCTTTATATAACCCTGTCCCGGCCGCCACATCCCTCCTCTTTCCCCATTGGCTGAGGTACTATGAGGTTACACTCTTTCCGACAGCCTCCTACATAGTTCCTGCTACATACTAAATCATACATCACCTGTACATTAAAATTAGGAGATAATTTATGCAAGGTGTGTCAGTTAATATTAACCAACTAATTGCATATGCTCAATTGTCTGAGTTCTGTCCCCCCTTTTTTTATGACTTCTTAGAAAAATAGGTTCTTTCCTGTTTTGCTAGTTATCTCCTCTTACAGCTCCTTTTCCCATTCTGAAGACCCAGATAACAATTTTGCCTAGGTGTTTCTCTTACATCCTCCCTTTATGCTATCCTTTCCTGGTTCCCATCCATTGTTTCTTTGGTAAGCTTGTTTCTCCACTCAGTAAGTTTCCACTGCAGCAAATTCAATTTAAAATTTTTCTTTCAGTATTAAAATTTGAAGACCATTCACTTATTCCTATCAGAGGAATTACAAAGAGCTGGTTTACTTGTGGACTTTTCATTCTGCCATGGACACTGCCTCTGCTTTTCATGGAGCCACATCACTGGAGAATTTTAGCACTGCCAAATTATAGTTTTATGCATCTCTTTTCTGTCATTTATATTCACAGGCTACATATACATCAGGTGAGGCAATATATTTGGTCAAAAATCAAGGAGGTCCAATTCCAAACTGGACACCTAAGGATTAAGAACAGGATAAATTGTTTTTTTTTCTCCCTTTTTCATGTGATGGAATGAAGTGATTCATCTCTCCAGGAACTACTTTTTCCTTATCCATTTTCACCATTGCAAGAAAAGCAGTCACTCAAGCAGGAAAGTCAAACCTAACCTGAACTCTGAGGTAGCATCCCTGCACAAATGTATGCAATCATATTTTGTGAATCTAAAAAGCAGATACACAGCATGTCAACATTTTTTTTCACTTCAAATAGGACAAAGGCTCATTTGATTTGTTTCTGTTGTTATCTTCTTCCTCCTCCTTGTCTTCTTTCTCTTAATTACCTCAAGACAAATGCAGTCTTTTAAAATGCTAACTGTATTGTGCTGAGGCCCAAGGGATCAAACGGTACACATGTAATGTGGCCTAACCAGTTTGTCTTAGCAAGACTTTACAGTGTTGATTGGAAACAGCTGAACTAAATCAACAGATACCTTGAGCTAGAGGCCTTTGGAGAGCAATTATTATTGGGTTTTGAACCCAATAGGCTCTGTCAGTCTCAGTGATTTGTGTTTGTTGTACTCAGCCTCATTTCCTGCATGAAATTTGAAGCCGAAGATCAGGGGGTGGGGGGTGGGGAGGGCTGAAATTCCCAAGATTCAAAAATATTTGACCTCCACACATTTGCAAGCCAGAAAGTACACATGTGTAAATGACCATTTTGGTTTGTAGTACAAAGTTCTATTGATGTTGGCAGACACAGCTTCCCTATGTCAAAACCACATGAATGGTTTCAGGTTTCAGCCAAACAACATTTGCCACATGCTTTCATGTTGGCCAATGTACACAGGCAATTCTAGAGGGTCCTAGCCAATGGGCTGCCTCCTTGGGAATCAGGGAGTTTGCAAGAGACACATTGCTAACATAGTCTAATTATCTACTTGAACATTATTCCAGACATATCCGGTGTCTAAAAATAATGCAATTTAAAAAAAGAAATTATTCTTTCTCTTTATTGCACTGCAAGAGTGGCATAAAAAATAGCCTGCCTATCAAAAGGGTAGTTAGGCCAGTGTTAATATACTACAACTGCCTTTAAAATCCTTCAAACAAAACAGATCACCCCACAAGTTGACTATTTGTTACAGTACTTCTCATTTGAATTAACCTCTGAAACAAAAAACATGATGGAAAGTGGCGATTCTTTTTCATAAAACAATGCAGATCATCATTATAAGTTAATTTCTTCCATTTGGGGTTCCTAATTTGATTTTGGGTTGGTCAGTTTGATACAGAATTGAGTGTCTTGGTGCTTTATTTCTTTCTTTTTTTTTTCAGGAACTAATGCTCCATGCCTCAGATGCTACTTTATTATGATATAATCATAGCTTCCAGTGGTGGGATTCAAATATGTGAACAACCGGTTCTCTGTGTGGATGCCGCTTCCAGAAGTCCATTCTGGGCCTGGGCAACAAAAAATTAGCTACCGGTTCTGCCGAACTGGTGCAAACTGGCTGAATCACACCACTGATAACTTCCCTTCCTCCACATGCTGAGCCTTACTTTCAAGCTTCAGGAGTGTCTGCAGAGTATGGTTAAAAAAAATAAAATAAAGCCTTGCACATATAAAGTAAGTGGAACTATCTTGATTTCTTTGACAACCTCTGTAGGTTATAAATGTATGCATTTTGTGAAAGAAAAATAGCATTTTACCAATTTTAGTACCAAATATATCCATTCTTCAAGAGCCCTCTTTAAGTTCATGCTCAAATTGCTTCTTGTATCAAATCAACAGACTGCTTTCAACTTGCCACCAAATTGCACATTAGGAGTCATCTATTAATACTGTAAATTGCATCATTTTAGAGCCATATTAACTCAGATCAAAGTAGGATAGCTTTTCTAAATAATTTATTTAAAATACTGATATCCTACCTTTCAGCCGTTCAAGTTATGTAGATGTTAAAAAACAGAATGCTTGCTGTCCAGAATGCTATCACAATAAGAGTTGCCATTTGTATAGCTATCAACCTTTTCTCTGCACTTCCACACAGTTGTTAGCTGCCATGGCATCTACAAATGCAGTAAAAAAAAAAAAGGCCAAAATTGTGGTAACAAATGCACAGGCTGTGTGCCTTTTATGTTGGTCAAACATGCAAAACACATCAAAGGGACATGTATTCCATTGTATGGTTATAGATGCCATCTTGACCTTTTTTTACCTGGTCCCATGGATACCTCTACCATGGGTCAATGGAAGTCGACATGCTTATGTCCGTGCACCAGTTAATTCAGTTTTGTTTAATGTAATAAGTATGCCATTTTATGACTGATTGATTGACTGATTGATTGATTAACAAGGCTGCCCATTTAAAATTCACTATTCTGGGTGGCTAACAATAATTAAAAACAGCATAAAAACTTAAAGCGATAAAGAATCAACAGCGTATATAGAAGCCACATTTACTCCATTTGAATCGAAGTGTGATTATAAACTCAGTTTTACTTCAGAGATAGAACTCTTCAATCTTCCACTGGATGCTGTACTATAAATCTCAGCATCTCTGCCAATAAAGCTACTAGTGCAGGGGTCTGCAACCTTGACAACTTTAAGGCTTGTGGACTTCAGCTCCCAGAATTCCTCAGCCAGCATAGCTGGGAGGAATTCTGGGAGCTGAAGTCCACAAGTCTTAAAGTTGTCAAGGTTGCAGACCCCTGTACTAGTGGACAACGCAGAAGTTAGAAAATCAGTCCTATCTATAGACCCACAGTATCCCATCCCATCTTATTTTCCTTCATGAGTAAAAGAAAACAATCTATTTTGACCGTTGTCTTTTACTTTGGATACTGTATCTCAGCTCCCATTTAATGAAGATGCCTGCACATTACATGTTTATATCCTTTCTAAAACAAAGCTAGAACCTTACCGTAAGAGTCACTTCAGTGTGATGGGAAGTGTAGAAACGTGATAAATAAATAAATAAATAAATAATGTCTGAACGATTGCAAAAGGATTAGAAAAAAGTTTCAAGACTTCATTTCACTGCTTGCAGAATAACATCATAATCAAAGAATCACCATCACTATAAAACACGTTTAGAGCCTCCAAGATATTAGTAGGAAATATGTGTAAGTTTTGTTGACTGTGATTGCTTTTCCTTTCTCAGATTCAAAGATTTTGCTTGTCATACTCCCAAAAGCAAAGCTATAATGTACCAACAGGTTTTTGTGTAATTTTAGTTCCATCCCACAAACTGCCATGGACATCATCTCTAATTTCCACCATGAACCATCAGGTTAAACAAACTAACTGAGTGGTATCACCAAACTACTGCAGCTGGCAACATCAAATAACATGGAAACAGCATGCCAAACACACTAGACCTGGCAGATTTGCAAGAAATATTTTTGGGATTACAGCACCCCATTGAATTATCCAGGCTATTTCCTGGCACTAACACAATGTCCTTCAGCAGCCAACATTACTGGGTTTATGTGTTTTAAAGACCTCTTAAAATCTGCAGTAGAGACTTCACCCCCTAGTCTTAGGAATGATTAAAATGGAATATGATTAGTTCAAATAGCAAAGTCTGAGAGACACTCTTAATGAAAACTATATTACACCTACAATTTAGAAAGGAAAGCATCTTTTGACTGAGTACATGGTGGGCCTGTTATGACTAGGATTTAGATTTTGTATTGGTTTATGGTCATATCATAATGATATAATGTAATAAACTCTAGAAATGGTAGAAAATGCTATCTCCAACAAATACTTACAAGCAGATGCAGAAGAGAGGGACTATAATAGACCATACCAAGCAGATTGTGAGTCAGTTAAGAAACTTTTATCAGAAAAAATAAGTTATCACATGTCTGACATATTCAGAATATGCTGACTGTAACCTTGACATTTCACTGTTTTCTATTCTTTTCAGACCACAGCTCTTTTCTGGAAATCCAATACACTTATTTGTTTGTTTGTTCCTGGCCATTCTTGTATAGACTGTTTGCATGTCACATTGAATATACATGTGTTCTCCTTTCTTACCATTTTGTCTCCGTTTATAATGCTACTGTCTTTTCAGTTTTGTCTCCAACATTCTTGGAATGTTCATGATGAATGGTGTTATGTCCTGGGCCTTGCTGAGTCATTCAGCAAGGCTCAGGAATGCTGCAGGAAGGCTGCAGAGACCCGGACAGACCACGTGTCTGCCCGGGACCCAGACAGGCTGTCTCCGGCCTTGCACGTATGCGCAAGGCAGGAGAATGGCCTGCAATGATTGGCTGTGCGTCCCCTTGCAAGGGGAGTATAAAAGGCCAGTTGCCATTGTGTTCTTGCTTCTGTTCTGTGAATGTACTTAATAAAGATATCCTTTCTTGTGAACCTGCCTTGTCTCGATGTCTGCTTTGCAAGAACAGAACATTGGCGACGAAGGTGGGATTCGCCGCATAGGAAGCCAAAGGAAAAGAAGCTAGGCCAACTCACCTGAAGGCCTGAAGCGAAGAGAAGCGCGGCGTCCAGGAGAAGCAACTGCCTGCCAGTACAAAGACGCTGGAGTTGGGCTTGGCTTCGTGGGACCCCTTCTCCTTCCTTGCGGTGAGAGACGTCAAAGAGGCTATTGGTCACAAATGTCCAAGCTGGGGCGTCTTGTCGAATTCAATACTTCGCACCCAGAACGATGGAGCTCTTACGTAGCTCGCATTGAGAACTACTTCAGGGTGAATAAGATCCAAGAAGACGAATTGAAAGCTGCTACTTTGCTGTGTGTCTGTGGGCAAGAGACTTTTGACATTGCTGAGAACCTTGTAGCCCCAGCACCATTGGAGTCGATCGCCTATTCAGATCTAAAGAAAATGCTGCACGAGCATTTTGAGCCCAAGCTTTCTGTAATAGCTTGGAGGCACCAATTCGAGCAGTGGGATCAGTGGCCGGGAGAATCAGCTGCGGACTTCATCGCGACTCTGAGGCAGGCTACTAGGCCATGTGTGTTCCAAGACTTGGAAGAAAGGCTCCGAGACTGGCTTGTTTGCGGATTGCGAAGCCGTGAGATGCAGCAAAAGTTGTTTGCTAGAGCCGATGTTTCGTTCCAAGATGCCCTGAGAGAAGTTGCAGCTGAAGAAGCAGCCGGCAGTGCAGTGAAGGCATTGCGGTCAACCAAAAACCCTCCAGCAGCAGTCCCCGTCCATCAGGAAGTCGTGTGAGAGGCCTCCGAAGGAGAATCCGAGGAAGAAGAGGTGGACAGACTTCAACAGTCAGCGGAGAGAAGACTGCAAGAACGCAGAGGGAAGACGCCTGCATCCCTTTGGTGTTTCGGCTATGGGGGTCGCCACAGGAGAGCCGACTGCCGTTTTCGTTCTGCTGTTTGCCGGGCATGTGGCAGGCAAGGCCACATCGCATCAACCTGCTTGGGTCGCCAGAAAAACAGGTCCCCCAAAGAGTTGCCTCTGAAAGGTACCAAGGTCCCCAGCCAACACAGGGTGGGTTTCTGCACATCCCGTAGGGGGGTATTCAAAACTGGGGTTCACTGGCCCCTTAAGAAAAAGCTTCACGTTGATATAAGAGTGCAGGGAGTTCCCCTGGCTATGAAGCTGGACACAGGGTCCGCTCTTTCTATTATTTCTGCAGACACCTTTAAAAAGGTTTGTTCCAGGAGTGGCTCACAAGTCAAACTCAGGCCCTACAATCTCATCCTCACTGACTTTCAGAATTCACGAGTCAGTGCGAAGGGGGAGGCCACGCTTAGAGTACAGCGTAAGGAATTTGATGGGTTGTTAGATGTGGTGGTAGTTGGGGGTGATCGCACGAGTCTTATCGGACTCGATTGGTTCGAGGCACTTGGGATCCAAGGGACTGGTCTTAACCATCTACAAACTGCCAGCCTTGCAGGAGTCTGTAAGGAGTTTGCTGATGTGTTCAGCCCAGAGCTTGGCTCATACAAGGGGCCTCCCATTGCTTTAAGGTTAGATCCCGCCATCACACCCATCAGGGTTAAACCAAGGAGGGTGCCTTTTGCCCTCAAAAGTAAAATAGATGCTGAGTTGGACAAACTGCTCCAACAAGGCATTCTAGAACCTGTGGATTCTAGTCCATGGGAAACCCCCATAGTGACACCATTAAAAGCCAATGGTGAAGTCCGAATTTGTGCGGACTATAAATGCACTCTAAACAAAGCCTTGCAGCAGCATGCATATCCAGTGCCTGTGGTGAGCCACATTCTGGCCTCACTGAAAGGGGGAAAGGTCTTTGCTAAGCTTGATTTAGCTCAGGCCTACCAACAGTTACCTGTTGATGAGGCAACAGCTGAGGCCCAAACATAGTTACTCACAGAGGGGCTTTTAAAGTAAAAAGACTGCAGTTTGGGGTCAATGTAGCCCCTGGCATTTTCCAAGGGGTGATGGAGCGAACGCTCCGTGGTATTCCTGGGGTCTGCCCCTATTTTGATGATGTCCTCATTGCAGGAGAGTCATCTGGGAACTTGGCTGAAAGGCTGAGAGCTGTCTTGCTGCGTTTCCGCCAAGCTGGGCTGAAGTTACAGCAAGACAAATGTAAAATTGGTGTAACATCCACCGAATTTCTAGGGTTTCGTATTGATGCTGAAGGCATCCACCCTGCAGAGTCTAAATTCCAGGCCATTCAACTGGCCCCTAGTCCCCAGTCAAAAGCTGAACTCCAGGCTTTTCTGGGCCTACTTAATTTTTATCATTCATTTCTCCCCCACAAGGCTGCAGTGGCTGAGCCGTTACACCGGCTCTTGGACAAGCAGACTCCATGGACATGGACAAAGGTCCATGAAAAGGCTTTCAAAGAAGTCAAGGCTTTGCTATCTTCAAATGCGGTACTGGCGCATTTCAATGAGCAATTGCCTGTGTGCATCGCATGTGATGCCTCCCCTTATGGGGTAGGAGCAGTGTTAAGTCATCTCAAGGCTGATGGGACTCAGGTCCCTGTGGCCTACTACTCTAGAACTCTCTCATCTGCAGAGCGTAATTACGCGCAGATTGACAGAGAAGCCTTGGCAATAATCTCAGGCATCAAGAAATTTCATGAATTCTTGTATGGCCGCCATTTCACAGTCTACACTGACCACAAGCCTTTGCTGGGTTTGTTTACAACAAACAAACAAACCCCACACATCATCTCCCCCAGAATGCTGAGATGGTCAATTTTCTTGTCAGCTTATGACTACACCCTGGTTCACAAACCAGGGACAGAGATGGGCCACGCTGATGGCCTTAGTAAGTTACCTCTAAAGCAAATAGAGGCAGACCCTGCTCCTGCTGTACACATTCTTTCCATTCAGGAATTGCCTGAATCTCCCCTCAATGCTAGGGATGTGGCTGCTGAAACTGCCACTGATCACACGCTTACACGCGTGCTGACATGGGTGTTGTCAGGATGGCCTGACACGTGTCCTGGTACAGAGTTCCAAAGTTTCTGGCGTAGGAAACATGAATTGTCTACTTTCAAGGGGTGTATCCTATGGGGTAGCAGGGTAGTCATCCCGGCCTCATTGAGGACTAGAGTCTTGCTCTCTCTGCATGAGGGACATCCGGGAATTGGATGAAGGTGCTTGCGTGTAGCCATCTTTGGTGGCCTGGACTCGATAAGGACATCGAGGCCCAGGTTCAGGGGTGCCAAGTGTGCCAACAGTCACGGCCTGAGATGCCCCAGGCCCCTGTACATAGGTGGGAGGAGACACTCACTCCATGGTCACGCATACACATTGACTATGCTGGGCCCTTTCAGGGGCAATTCTTCCTTCTCTTTGTGGATAGCCATTCCAAGGGGCTAGAGGTCATTCCTGTATCCTCCACTACTACTGCCAGGACCATCCAGGTGCTCAGAGGAATCTTTGCTTCCCATGGTCTTCCTGATGTCCTTGTTTCAGACAATGGTTCCCAATTTACCTCTTCTGAGTTTCAGGCTTTTCTTCAAGCCAACATGATCCGGCATGCTACGTCTGCTCCTTTTCACCCTGCCACCAACGGTCAGGCTGAACGCATGGTGCGTACCACCAAGGAAGCATTAAAGAGAATCACTCAAGGACCCTGGCATCACAGGTTAGCCGATTTTCTCCTTGCATACCGCACCACACCTTGCACAGCTACAGGGAAGAGCCCAGCTGAACTCTGCTGGGGTCGCAGACTCATCACTAAGCTGGACAGATTGCACCCAAACCGGGTGGCTTCACAGGTGACACAACCATGGGCACCTAGGAGACTCCAAGTGGGTGATCCGGTATGGGCCAGAAACTATGGGCATGGACATATCTGGGTACCTGCTGTGGTATGCAAGGTCTCTGGGCCACTGTCCTACAAAGTGGCCTTGGAGGATGGTCGTGTGCTTAGATGCCACATTGACCAAGTGCGCTGGAGGCTTCCTGGCCATGTTTCCACTCCTGGCTCTGCTCTCGGGGGGGAGGGGGACCCCAATTACGATTGTGGACCACAGTCTCTCCACAAGGGCACTTATCCAAATGTTCCTACACATGTTCCAGGTGGGGGTCTTGCCATGGAAGCGGCTCCTGACTCTGGCATAGACTCTGGAGGTCTTGCCATGGAGGTGGCTCCTGACTCTGGCAGAGGTCCCTGGCTAGGGGCAAATGGCCGTAAATCGGCTACTCAGGGTACTCCTGCTGCTGGTCTTGGGCTCGAGGGACAGTGCTCCCAAGAGGAGTACAATGGAATTTTGGGGAACTCCACCCCACCAAGGGACTCTGGTTTGGGTCTGGTGGATCCAGCCAGTCAGCAGTCAGGGGGAACCCCTGAGTCTTCTGGGCGACAAAGTCCTGGTTTGTTTTGCGCAAACCGGGAGCAGGCACTCCAGGCACCTATTCCTAATCCTAAACCTGCAACTACACCTGCACCTAATCTGGCTCCACGGAGATCAGAGAGGGTTAAGGGTCCTCCTAAGCATTTAAAGGAATATGTCAGGTCCTTGTTTACTACACAGGAGGTTTATTAGTCCTCACCATCTGAGGGAAAGAAAAAAAACAATTGTAGTGTTGCGGTGTTCATATTGTCAAATAGTGAAAGTCCGTGGACGTAACAGGGACTTGAAGGTAATGGGTTGCAAGGAGTAAAGGTTGAAGGATGACATGCCAACCAGCCTGTATGCTGTGTTGTGTGTAAAGTGTTAAACAATGTGTTTACTTATTGTTTAATCCAAGGGGGGAGGGTGTTATGTCCTGGGCCTTGCTGAGTCATTCAGCAAGGCTCAGGAACGCTGCAGGAAGGCTGCAGAGTCCCGGACAGACCACGTGTCTGCCCGGGACCCAGACAGGCTGTCTCCGGCCTTGCGCACATGCGCAAGCCGGGAGAATGGCCTGCAATGATTGGCTGTGCATCCCCTTGCAAGGAGAGTATAAAAGGCCAGTTGCCATTGTGTTCTTGCTTCTGTTCTGTGAATGTACTTAATAAAGAGATCCTTTGATGTGAACCTGCCTCGTCTCGATGTCTGCTTTGCAAGAACAGAACAAATGGTTAAACTAAAATATCTAAAATGTTGATTGTCTTAGTGCTACTGTTACTTCAAGATTATCACTCAAACTCATCTCCACAACATTATTGCCAATTACAATTGGATGGATGGATGGAGATAGATAGATAGGTAGGTAGATAGATAGATAGATAGATAGATAGATAGATAGATAGATAGATAGATAGATAGATAGATAGATAGATAGATAGATAGATAGATAGATAGATAGATAGATAGATAGATAGATAGATAGATAGATAGATAGATAGATAGATAGATAGATAGATAGCCTCTGATAAGATGGTCAAGCATTAATTCTCTTTCAGCCAATATTGGCTGCTAATAATCAATTGTGAATAGAACTTGCCACAGGCACTGTAGTATCAAGGTATAGGTAGATAAAAGCCAGTGTGGTCTAATCGTAAGAAGGCTAGAAAGCAGGAGACCATGAGTTCAAGTCCCACCTTAGCCATGAAAGCCAGCTGGGTGGTTTTGGGCCAATCACTCTTAGCCCAACCCAGCTCACAAGATTGTTGTTGTGGGAAAATTAGGAGGAGGAAAGTGTGTTGGACATATTTGCTGTCTTGAGTTATTTTTAAAAATAATAAAGGCAGAATACAAATAAAGAAACAAAAACGTAACATCTGTGGATATCAAGTATTTACAGGCCCCTCTTTTGGCAAGTATAAGGCAACCTTTTCCATTAGAGAAAGAGAGAAAGAATGGGATGCTGCAAAATAAAACACTACTCCAGGTTCTGGCTATTCTCTGAATCAGCAGTATTGAATTACTTACTGTTTGGCCTCTAGAATGGCCAGAGACACATCTTCAGCATGTAAATGTGTAGCGTAAAAGAAGAAAGTTTAGCCATTTGAGTGACTTCTTTGACATTCATCTTCCCCTCCATCTCACAAATAATAATTGGCTCACAAAAGGTCAGGGCAATTGCCTAAGTACATCAAGTTTTATTGTTTCATCTATATGTAATCATAAAATGTGACCTTAGTCAGAAGAAGGGAGAGCTAATACCCGGAAAGGAAGAACTATGGAAGAAGAGAGGCCAGGTTTAGCTGGGAAATGAAAGCTACACTAGGAAATGGGCTATGGAACAATCGGGATAATTTTGTTATTGTAAATAAAGTAATGTAATGTTTTCATGACAAAATTATTAAGCTATTTTACATAGATCAAAAAGACAAAAAATGGTTGCCACAGATTTTAAAAGAAACCAAAGGTTGATCTCCAGAAGAGATCATGTTTTTAATGCTTATCGTCTTGGTTTCTTTGTTGAACAGCTGGAAGAATGAAAATTAGCTCAAGCTTTATAAGTTGAAAGGGCAAATTGCTACTGACACCGGAATACCCTATAAAGGGTAGTTAAAAGAAAATCAATTTTCTGAGCAACAGGCCAGCTAGTTTTCTCCTTACGAGCTAAATTTTACAACCTGGATTAAATGTCAGGAAGAAATAGAACAATGAGACAAATACTGTGGCCCATCTTCCATCAAACAACTGCTGCAAGAACAGAGTCAGAAAGCATTAGCCTTTTTCTTACAATGCCTTTCTTAAAACTGTTCTTGATTATCTATTGCAAGCTGAATTGAGTTAAATACTTTTTCTGAGCAGGATGGGAAGAAGCTTCTCACAGTGTTCACATTTAGACATTGTTATTTGCGATGGTAGTTAAATTGGATTGGATGGAGACACTGTGAACCTGATCTCTTTAAAATGTGTTTGGCAGAAAAGAACTCAAAGAAGAAATAAAATCTTTGAAGAAGGCGTAAGGTTAAATTTAATGTACTGGTTTTGGAGCCAGGATGACCATTTTACTTGTTTACCTCTTATTTACTCCAAGAAACAGAATTTAGCTAATCTCGTGCCTGGCTTGTGTCTACAATGGAATAAGCCTATAATAATTATTATAGAGTTAATGGATATAATACCAGTTTCAGCATGTGAAAGTGAAAAACAGTTTGCTTTTAAATTGTCTGAAGAAATTTTCTGGTCCCCATTGCTTCAAAAAGATATGATTTCAACAGGAATAAAATTGGCTTCAGTGTATTAGATTTCTTGTTTGTTTGTTTGTTTGTTTGTTTGTTTGTTTGTTTGTTTGTTTGTTTGTTTGTTTGTTTAAAGATATATGGCTGTCCATCTTGTCATCATGGGTGGCTAACAACTGTAATCTAACAACAGCAATAACAATACTTAATTAGAAGCCGGACTAAAACTATAAACAAACATCAACATCAGCATAAACATCTCACGGGCTTTGTCATAATTCTGATTCCCCTGACACTCCCAAGACTTGTCAAAAGCCATCAGGGCTTGGGGTAATCTGATTAGTGGGGGCATGATGTTCCAAAGAGCAGGAATCATGAAAGAAAATGCTTTCTTCTTGAGTCCCACCAGATGGTATTATGGGATGGAAGCAATAGCATGATCTGATGGGACAGGCAGACACAACTGAGGAGATGTGGTCCTTCAAATAAACTGGCCCTATATTACCAGCACCTTGAACTGAATCTGGAAGCACACTAGTAATCAGTGCAGCTCACAGAGCAGTGATGTAACATGTGCTGATCAAGGGGCACATATCACTGCTTCCACCCCTGCACTTTTAACCAGATGTAACTTTTGGATGCTCTTCAAGGGCATGTAAAGCGCATGACTGTTGAAACACGATCCTATATTTTTATTCAATTACTTAGACTGCTTGGCATGCCTTAATCGTGCTGGTTTGCTAGAGTTATTTCTTCTAGATATTTCCATGAAACAAGCACCAGAAAAACTCAAGTGTCTTTTGTCTGAACAGTGGAAAATTTACAATAGTGACAATAAAGATAGATAATATTTTTTAAAAAAACTCTCAAGTTTCTCTATATCTCCAAAAGAAGTTCAATTACAAAAAAAAAAAAAAAACACCCCAATGATATCGGAGTGATTGCAGTACGTAAATACAGAGGGGAAAATTGCACAGCAGGATGGTTAGATTTATTGGGAATATGAATGTGTTTGATAGTTCCACAGATGACTGGACATTAAAAAAAAGAGACACTATTTTTTGAGACACATGAGATTTTGCCGGGAAAAAAAGATCCCTGTTTAACTGAGTGTCCCAGAAAACAAGTATAGGGTTTATTGAGAAGATTAACTGGCCCCAAAACCTCACAATTCAGTTCTGCAACACCAGTAAAAATAATGCAAGAATATTTGACGCCTAAACTATTATCGACTGCAGAGAATTTCATGTTTCATTAGCACAAGCAGAAAAGGTATAATCCATTGCAACATATGCAAGATAAATTTAAAATCTGTCTGAACGTTTCAGATTTGGCAAACGACTGAATGATTAAGAGATTGACTACTCTCTGAAATTTTGAAATAAAACATTCTAAAAACAGCTTTTAACAGACAGTTTTAGCAATGAATAGAGCATTTGAAATTGATATCTTTGCAGAAATTGTTTCTAGAGATACTATTAAGCTGCAGGCAAGAATGAAAGCAAATGTGATTAAACTTGCATTAGCCTACAGACAGACAGTAACAGGTCAAAATGAACTGTGCTTTCGTTGTGGTAGAGGCAGACCATAAACCAGGTCAATGCAGAGTTAAAAGACAAATCTGGAGAAAGTGCAAGAAAATAGGACATATTCAGTGGTGGGATTCAAATATGTGAACAACCAGTTCTCTGCGTGGATGGCGCTTCCGGAAGCCCATTCTGGGCCTGGGCAACAAAAAATTAGCTACCGGTTTTGCCGAAGTGGAGCGAACTGGCTGAATCCCACCATTGGACATATTCAGCGATCCTGTCAGTCAGGGAAAAACATTTGCTTTAGAGACTGGAAACCCTTTATGGACTTTCTGCTAGAAATGAGGGGGGGGGGACTTGTGGTTATGGATTTGGCAATTAGAAAGTGTAGGATATGGTGTGAAGGGAACCACAATATAACTATAGAGTAAGAGGATAAAAAATAAATGCATTTATAAATGCCATAAAGAAGATCAGAAGTCACTTCTTTATATATTTTTTTATTTTGCTTTTGCTTCCATCTTTTATTTCTTATTCACTTAACTCTTTTCTTTTTCAGTTTGTATTTTTTTTATTCAGTAAAAATCTCTTCAATAAAAATTAATTTAAAGAAAGGAAAAACAACCATTTGTCAAAGATAAATAAGCTTCTTGTTACTTTAAAAGGTGTTCATTATTTAAGTATGTATCTTGATGGTGGGGGAGTATACAATTAGATTATTGTAATTATTGATGGATTAAGCATCCCTGTAGTTTTGTATTGTTATTCAATTACTCTGCACTGTCTGGATATAATTCTTGCAGACTTACTGAAGTTTGCTTTTCTAGAAGTTTCTTCATCTTCTGAGGTGAAAAAAATGGCACACTCAGTATCAGTAAAACAGCATGTTCAACAGTATAATCATGTAATCTGTGTAATTTTTTAAAAAAAAATTTTTCATGTAGTTTGTTATTCTTATGTACACTACCTAGAGTCACTATAAGTGAGATTGTAGAGGCTATGAAAATATGATGGATCGATACACAGGCAGATAGATAGACAGGCAGGCAGAGAGAGACAGACAGACAGACAGACTGATAGGGGGACGGGAAAGGACAGATTTTTTTAAAAAAAAACACAGAGTCCTTCTAAAACCTACTGAAGAGGAAACGAAGACAACATAGACTGCATCTGCTCAACATTTTGGAAATTGTCCTATCTGTTACTTTATACAGTGTTTCTCTGTTTCTCTATATCTTGGTACTCATCGTTAATTGGTTCTGGGAGGCATGATGAGAACCAAACAATTTTTTCCCGTAAGGAATAATGTAGTGAGTCACAAGGCAGCTGAAACCGATAGGTTCTACCTTGTGCATCGAGTACCAAACAAATGATGAGTATTGGGACAAAATTTTCATATCAAAATGTGTTGAGTAACAAAGGTGACGAGTTTCAAAGCCGTTGACTACCAAGGTACCTCTGTATTTTTTAAAATCTGGGCTTGAAAAACCACAATCAAATCTTTCCTTGTTTCCCAAATTGGAAATTTCATTTCATTTTTAGAAATGAAAACATTGCCATCTGTGTCTATATTTATCTCTGTCTATCTGTATCTCCCTATATCCCTTTCCTGCCTTTTTTGCCATGGCAAGCACTTGAAGGCAGGACTGGAACTACTAAGAAAGAATCCACCGAAACCAGTCTCTTTACTGGTGTCTCCATATTCGAAAAAGGCTGTTAGCCCCTTATTTCAATGAAGGTTTTTGATCCTTTTGAGCAGTGCTGATCAATTGTCAAATGGAATGATAAGTACTTTCAATTGCTGCAGAGAAAGGAAGAAAAAATCTTCACCATCTTTAAGAACTTTTTAAAGGTAGCCCTTCCTGGAACATACCATAGTGTATAAACATATAAGCATATACTCACCAGCTCTTGAAAGATCTGATCTTCAGAGTTACCTTGATTTACTCCACCAAAAGCTCCATCAGGATATTTGTGTTTGTGCAGGTGAATATACAAGAACTCTCTTTTGTAATGTCTTAATATTCAAAGGACTTAATCAGCCTGACAGTGTCTTTATGAAACTTAGCCGTCACTTCATTCCTGAGTAGGCCTATGGGTAATCATTTAATCAGAATGATGGCAGTGATTGCTCCTTGTATAGAAAAATACCATGTTAAGGCAGTTTCAATGGCAAGATGGTCCTATTTCTCTTTATGGTAGAATAAGGGTGAATTATACCATTCTTCAATGTGATGTATCAGTATGATAATTGTATTAAATGTATATTTTCATTTCATCAAACGCAGAATTTCATAATTTTCTTTTCTTGGCATTTAGAAGAAATATATATAATGGAGAATTTGTAGAAAACATACTCATTGGCAGCAATCACAAATTAAGATTAGGACAAGAGAATCTTCCATGCTTGAAATGAAACATTGAAAAGGGAGTGGATTTTTTAATAAAAAAAACAGAGAGAAGAAAGGGAATAAACAGGAGAAAATTATATCACCATGTTCTCACCCACTCCTCCCCAAACCAGAGGAAATGAATGCTTTTTAAATAGTTAGTATACCAAATGCTTTTAATTTAAAAAAGATATTGTGCTTGAAATTCTATGAGTCTGTGTTTCAAGTTGAAAACAGCTCTTTTAGGAGTTCAAAGCACTTCCGAAAAGGTCAACAGTGTTATTACAGGCCCTGTAATACCCCAAAATCCATTTTAAACTAAAAAATATCATGAATTTGAAACGTTTTGTACATCTTTATTTTAAATAACCAAACTAGTGATTATGACTGACTGTCACTCTCTTCAAGAGCAATAAATGAATCATCCAGTTCATAGCCCAACTAAATTTCAGACAACTTATTACTTTAAAACAAACTCTAGAAATTAGTATTTGAAGCGCGCCATTTCGTCCATCTTATACTTCTGTGATAGGGGCCTTTCCTCCATCTTAACCCTAACAGCACCTTTGATGGATGCATTTACAAATCTTTCTTGAACATTTTGAAGAGCAGAGAATGAACATCTGTAGGCTATTTCAGAACAGGTTTTGTGGTTAAGGATTTTTTCACCAATTACTGTTCATGATCAGAAAAGCAGTGCAAGCAATCTTCTGAGGAGGACACAACATCTGTAGGATAACATTAAACACAATATCCCTACCCACATGTGTTCCTTCCCATGTTGTCCTACCCTCCTTGCAGGTGCCCTAAACTGCCCAAATGATGCCCATTACTGCTTTACAATACCCCGTTTGATAAGAATGGTCTCTAACAGCCTCAAATGATTTTTTTTCAACTTTCACAGTGCACAATGCTTAAACATTGCTTTTTTTCTGATTCCCTTTTTTCAATCCCCTTACAATAGCTCTGGGTCTTAATATTTCAACATGTCACTTTTCTAGTCTGTTATCTACTATAACAGGAGTAGATAGAGCCTCTTCTCTATAGATGGCTTGATGAAAGATGTCAGTATTTCTCAAAAGAGGAGCTTTCAAAAATTTTATAGCAACCTCCCTTGACACTGGCCATGCTTCTCCATACTCTAATTTCTAATTTTTTAAAAAGATGCTTTTATTCTTTTATGTATCAGAGTAAAATGCCAGCCTCTTCCCAAAAATAAGAAAGCTATAATGATAAGCCAAATCCTGAGTCTAGAGAGAGTGGCTGGGTACATTCTCATCAGATTGTTCAAAGAAATCATGGTTTTATGAGTGGCCATTTAATCAGGGAAGCCATTTTGTGGATTGGCAACTCTCCTCCCTGCCAATTGAGGACATGCTGCCAGCGTTACAAATGTGCCATTTGAAATGTGCCCCTCAGTTTAAAACCATGTAGGCATTTGTACAGCCAAGTTCTTTCTACTTTAAACTCCATCAATTTCTTTTTAACTTTTTTTTAAATATTTTTATTTTTTAAAACAACAAAACATAACACACACACACACACACAGTGTATACTCCTTTTTTTTTTAACAGCGATTTCGTAACGGTAATCTTCTATTATTTACATTTTCCCCCCTTATTCTTCTTTAAATATATTTCTCCTTGTTGTCCCATTTACATGGTATATCATTTTATACAGTGCTGCCTGTTAAAAATGATTGTATGGTGATGTGGGGTAAAGGATTTGCTTTAACACAATATACAATATAATAGTGGATCAACTCTAGTAAGGTTATGTTGTCTGGGTTACAGAAATCTGGACAGGCATAGTATGGATGCAGTGAGATTCAGAAAACCAAGCCAATTTGATTTTAATTTTTTTTTGGCCCAGACATCATGGCCAATTTAATTTAATAGAATAAAGCATTCACCACCACGATTATGTTCCACCTGCCAATTAGAGCCCTTTTCTTCGGTATTCTTAGTTAAAAAAGAATAGCTTAATCTTTTTCAGATTTCTTTATGATTGCCAGTGGGTAATCTCAGGAAAGACACATTTATTTATTTATATGTTTGTTTGTTTGTATCCCCACCGTTATTATTTTTACAAATAATCATAGGCGATGAACATATCCAACACTTCTTTCTCCTCCTCAATAGCCCTATGAGGTGAGTTGGGCTGAGAAAGAGAGAGAGAGAGGCCCCAAATCATCCAGCTGGCTTTCATGGCTATTAGGTACATCTAGGTCTTCAGATCCAGATCTCTATATAATCTTACCAGTTATGCCCTACCTTTGTCATTTTGACACATTCAGTATTTGCTGATTTGGACTACAATCTGAACACAGCAAAGTTGTTGGGATGTTGGAAATAAAGGTCCCTCTGATTTGTAGTTTATTGGTTAATAATGCCAACAATTATAACAATATTTATAGGTACAATAACACCCTGGCTTTTTACATTACTTATTTTCTGAGTTCCCACTTTATCTATGCTTTCTAATGCTATTCTACTATCAGTAAGTTAGATTTTGTGTTATCACACACTATAAGGTTGACTAGATAGATTTAATATGGCAATAACTCAGATTATTTTAAGACAGGGGTATTTGGGGGGGCTTCCCTCCCTTATTTACCTGGGCACTTTGTAAGAGCCCTGAAAACTTGGGAGTCATAGGAGTGGTATAGAAAAGGGGCTTAGAAGAAATCTTTAGTAATTGGGAGAGAACTTGTCCCAAAGGTGCTTTTTCAAGAGGCAACTGGACTTTCTTGTTTTTCTTTGAAGATGTTTTGCTTCTCATCCAAGAAGCTTCTTGAAGAGAAGCGAAACGTCTTCAAAGAAAAACAAGAAAGTCCAGTTGCCTCTTGAAAAAGCACCTTTGGGACAACCACGACCTGGATGACTGAGAATCTCCATAGAAGGAACTTCTCCCATTAGTAGAGCACCTGCTCACATAAGGTGACTCTGCTCAATTTGAAAATGACCTCCTTTCCTCTGCTCTCTCATTCAGAAGGCACCTTTGATCCTTT
Organism: Azemiops feae; assembly: GCA_023970755.1. Classification (NCBI taxonomy): domain Eukaryota; kingdom Metazoa; phylum Chordata; class Lepidosauria; order Squamata; family Viperidae; genus Azemiops; species Azemiops feae. The sequence goes on from JALGBA010004290.1 coordinate 224,543, forward strand.
CTATAGCATTATAGAGGTTCTGAGAGCTGTTGTGAGAATGCAAAGAGAGAGAAATTAGTACCCTGAGCCTCATTTTGCTTACCCAGTGTTGAATGCTACCATATGTCTTCCTTATAGAACCATACACACATACAGTTTGGAAATGCATAAGATCTTTGTCGTTGATGTGATAAACTTGCAGAAGATATAAGAAAGGGCAACAAGCATGATTTCAACCCACTTCAATGATTTAGTCAACAAATGTGATCATCTTAATGAGGCCCGTAAAATGTAATTTCTTAACTTTAATGAGTTTTTCCCAGATAATTAGCTGTATGTCCATGCAAATGTATACATTTCTCTACCCTTCCTTCCAAAGTAGTTCAAGATTTAGAAATAAACTTTTTATAATAAATTCAAAAATCGAGTTTTTGGTTTCTCTATATACTCTAGTCTTCTCTTTCTATCCACCCTAATTTTCAAATTTGTTGGCAACTATTACAGCCACAGACCAACATGCATAATCATCTCACACATATACCATAAAAAAGAAGAAGGAAACATATCTGATCAAGCATGGTTCATGTTATAAAATTGCTACAATGATCATTTTATTCTCAACAGGAATGTTCTACTTAATCATTTAAGTAGAACATTCCTACTGAGAAGCTCTTCAGAGTTATTGAAGCATATGTCTTCTCTTGAGATTTAACAAAGTTTAAGAACCTAAACAGTCCTTCCAGTCTTTGAAAGCATCTCTTCCCATATGCTTCTAACATATACATTTATTAGCTGGTGCATATTCATTTTGCACCACAAAGGTTCATATTATGGTTTCTCTTTATAGTCCACATTTCATTGTAATATCAAAATCACATGTGTCAAAATCGGTCATGGGAACAAAAGTTGCAGACAGTTTCAAAGCTCCAAGAACACCTTCTTCTTCCAAATATTCTCTACTTGCATATTTATATGCACAACTACTACTTTTCAAGTGAAAAATCTGCATGTTAAATGCAAACACGTGTAACTATAGTCTGATTCCTCTTTTTATTTTTCTTTGTAGTTTGAAAAAAAAACACTGAAGAAAAGTCCTTGGAAGTGAGGAAGCAGAAGGGGAGGGTTTCCCAGCATCAATTACTTTAAAACAATATCAAACAATAATACCAACTGAAGTTTTATGCACTTCTTGTAAACAGCACAAGAACTCCATTCATTTCTGCTTAAGAACAAAACAGAAGTGATGCTAAAAATGTGATGTCTACTACTACCAAAGGTAAAAGCAGCTGCTGCAACACTGAATCTAAAGGGGGTTCTGAAATTAGAAGCACAGAAATGTCTGTGCCCCAAAGCCACCATCTTGTCTTAAATAGTCATTTTTATCTTAAGCTGCTGCTACTATTTCTTACCTTCCTGCTGTTAGATACATCATCCCTGTCCAGCAGATTGCCTCTTTCATTGCGCAAAGCGCAGTAGAGGAAGCATCACCTGGGGTTCCATTCCTATTCTCTACAAATGTCTATTCTCTGTACAAAAAAAAAATGGATTAAGGATTCTCCATGCTAGCTATCCAGAGTAATGCTTCCATTGGCTCTGGAATGTTCTGTGCCTTTTGATGTAGCTATATGTAATGTATGTAAAGTCTTGCTTGCTGATTATGTTTCTCTCTCCCTACTTTTGCCTGCTCTTTATCCTGTTTTGCCAGTTCATTTTAAGTTTTCTACTGTTTGAGCAATATTTCTTGCTAACCAAAATTGCGAGATATGTGTGAATGCTCTGATCTGTATACAGAACTGAGATTGTGGGAGGAAACTGAAATTCATTGATAATAAATTTCCAGAATCCCCAAAGCAATTAATAAAAGCTTTGAGAAAAGGGGGAATGATGCAAACTTAATACATGGATCACTTAACACCACAGCTTTAGTCTGAATAAGAGACCGTCTTCCATGCATTTATATTTAATGGATACAAGAGATGAGATAAAAGTAAAATCTGGGTGTCCGTGTTCAGGTTAGGTTTGGCCTTCAGAATAAGTGCTGTGAAGAATACTATACAGACAGGATACTATAGTATCCATAGATGTGTTTATCTGAGGACAGATTGTGCATCACTTTGTGCAGTATCAAGGACCAAAATATAACATGAACAGCTGAAAAACATTCAAGTGTACAAAGTATTTTAAAAAGTACATTAATCGAGATTTCTTCCCTACTTGCCCATATGAACTCTCACATTGACATCCAAACTGTCACTTAATGCTATTGGGTAGCTTAAGCACTAGATATTTTCTGAATTCTAAAAATATTCCTATTTTTGGCAGGCTTATAGGGAAGGTACCTCCTATAAAAAGTAAGAAAAGTCGTAAAGAAAACATCTCTGTATAAATCAACTTTAATGACTTCCCTCTGGCTATATTAAGCTATCATCTAACAGCTGGAGCAAAAGGTAGAATGTATACACCTTACAATTTCACATAATCCTGTTTATTAGACTTTTTTTTTTTTTTTACAAAGAAGACTGCTGCTATGTTGTTGTTATTGTTGGAGCTGGGTAAAGCTATGTATGAACCAGGCAAAAGCTGTTACTCAAAATTCATCTATCTGAAAGGAACTGAGGGTTGGGTTTTTGTTTTGTTGGTTAATTATGTGAGACTCAATTGTTATCTAATTTTGTATTTCCAGGAAATTTTCTTATGTAGGCTTACCTACTAGGAAAGGATAGTAGTTCAGTGATAAAAGTTCACACTTTACCCCCCCCAAAAAAAAACTTTACATCCAGTTTAAATTTACATGCTTATCATTCCAGTTCAGGTTCCTTGACCTCCAATAAACACAGTACATGCAAATATCCTTTTGTATATCTACATTCCTCATATTTATCCTTTTCAAGCATTTAATTTAAAATGTAAACATCAGGCAATAATAAGGACACTCCCACAGAGTCACCATATTTCCCCCATAAATCAGCTACAGGGTTTTATTTATGATGCAAAGATGGGAGGAGAGAGATCAGGAACTATTCACTATCCTCTGTTTCACTAATTTCTATCATTTTCAAAGCTATAACTATGGTTATTATCATTCTCCATCCATCTTACCATTTCAGCTAAATCCAAGCAATGAAAATTTTATAGCGCATCCCTAATTGTGCACCAGACTGGAACTGTTCATACAAATTCTCAAGCAATTATAAGCCTTTCTGGGAAACATTGGCACCAAACATGAGATTAAACGCTTGTAGCAGCAAGCCAGATGGGAAATACAGATAAAAAGAATTCAGTTTCATGTGAATGCTACCAACATTACAGTAGCCTTCAAATTAACCTGAGAGAGAAATATTCTTGTTTGTGTTTGCTGCAGTAACAAAGATTAAAGCAATATTAAGTAGCAGGCTCAAATGCTGGAACTTGGGGTAAGAGCACTGGGCATTTCTGGCAGCTGTAAACAATTGGAAATAAAAAGCCAGGCCTCTGGATTGCAGAGCATGTTTCCCCTTATCACACTCAAGCACAATTATTTCTTTTTTGAAATTTATCTTGGCAGTGTATTTCTAAAGGCAATAAGGCTGTCCACTCAAGGTCACAGGATGGTTAAGTGTGGATTTAAACTGCAGGGCATTTTATACATCCTGGGGCTGTCTTTGGATTGTTCAGAATAAAAAAATGAAATACTACTTTAACATCAGTACAGCTAAGGAATACTTCAGAGCATCTCACTCATTGCCTGGGGATGAGATGAAAGCAACATCATATTATTGACTGGCCTCAAATACCCCATAAACTCCTAGACTTACCAATAGAAGAGAATAGTTGTAGCTCAGGGTTGAACTGTGGGGCCTTGGTATTCTCTGAACTTGCAGACTTTTCATTTCCCAACTAGATAATATCAACAGGGCTGGACAGGAATGGAATTTGCTCTCTGTTTATATACAAGTGGCTTGCCCTGTGTTTGGTGGGTTCTTGATTAGGCTGTTATTGAGTGCACTGATGATGTTACCTAGTTTGGTAATGAAACATCTCCAAGAAAACAGCCACACTCAGAGAGCACCAGGAACCCTGCACTCCTGGTCCCATTTTCATTTCAGCCACTGATAAATATATACCAGTGATGGAGAACCTTTTGGGCTCGGTGTGTCAAAAATTCAGAAAATGCCTAACTTCACTCTGCTGATTCATTCTCTCTCTCTCTCTCTCTTTCTCTCTCGCACACACACACACACACACACGAAACAATTCTCTCTCCCCCCCCCTTCTACTTTTAGGCCACTCTGAACAGTGGCATACAGAGGCCACATCAAGGCCTGGGCCTGAAGGTGAGGCCCAGCACCTTGACTTCAGTGGTATAGTGCCATCGCTGCCACTCAAAAGGTCTCAGGCCATTGCTCCCACAGCCCAGCACTCCCCAGGATCTGCCGGTGGGGTTCTCTTTCTGTTGACAGGCCCCTGCAGCCTCCCTGAAGCTGCTCCGAGTCACACAAAGCCTCCAAAAAAACCACATGAAAGCACAACCCTCCCGTGCAGCTTCTGGAGGGTCCAGAGGCTGCATGAGAGCACGCCCCGTTCTCGTGCAGTCTCTGCAGCTTCCAAAACTCACACAAGAACAGGACATGCTTTTAAGAATAGTTGTTGTTGGGTGTTGGTGAATGCTGGAATATCACCCAAAACACTGTGGTGTGTCACCTTTGACACGTGTCAATGATTTGTCATCGGTGATATACACCCTTATTGTGCTCATATAGAAATAACAATAATATATATTAGTGTACAAGGATATAAGGCATGACTCCTAAACGAGAGCCTATTTCTGTTCACCTCCAAAAGGACTCACAGTTCTCTTGTCTAGTTTAATGCTCTTGATAGAACTACTTTTCCAGACCATCCCATGTCTTTTCCATGCCTAGAGCACCTGTCAAATAAATTATAGCAAAGGGCTTCTTATCAGTCTCTTGGTACATTTGAACAAAGGAACAAGGACTTCATGTGAGCCAGCCAATTTGCGTTGAAGTTAAAAATGGAATTTATTCTTCTTGTGCCAAATGTAAATTATTTCACTTCCATTGCATTTTAGAGATTCTGACCGGTTCAATAGCATTTATTCAAATCTTATCTAACGTATATCCTGCTGGTTGCTACAGTCCTGAACTTCAAACAAGGAACCCAAAATGGCTTGGCTCTAAGGTATCAGGAAATAAATAACAAAAAGAAGAGGGGGGGGGATAAAATGCTGAAAATGAACAGTTCTGATTGTCCTTTATTTTGCACTAATACAGGTAGTCCTTGAATTACAACAGTTCATTTAGTGACCGTTACAACGGCACTGAAAAAAGTGACTTATGACTATTTTTCACATGACCGTTGCAGCATCCCCATGGTCACGTGATCAAAAATCAGATGCTTGGGAACTGATTCACATTTATAAACATCGTAGTGTCTCGGCGTCATATGATCACCTTTTATGACCTTCTGACAAGCAAAGTCAATGTTAAGATTCACTTAACAGCAATGTTACTAATTTAACAACTGCAGTGATTCACTTAAAAACTGTGGCGTGAAAGATAATAAAACGGAGCAAAATTCACAACAAACATCTCATTTACTGCAGCAACAAAATTTTGGGCTCAGTTGCGGTCATAGGTCGAGGACTGCCTGTATGTTATAGATTGCCTTTTCTCCTGTATCAGGAGAGTTTGAGTTTTGAGAAAGAGAAATACGCAAAGACTGATGTTTAGATCATCCACAACATTGTTATTATGTTTTCATCTGGGAAAACTGTAGCCTTCCAGCTGTTAGCACTGACCGTGAGTGAGGAATGCTGGGAGTTGTAGTTCAGTCACTTCAGGAAGTTCAAAACTTCTCAGTTCCTACTCCTATGGTTTGGCCTCAACTTTAAACTTATAATGAAGGAGGTTTCTAACTTCCTTCCAAGAAAGAAGCTTTTTCTCTTGGCTCATCTGTCTTCCGGGCCTGATAAGTACCTGAGTGAACTGACCATGTAATCTAGAATAATTTCCAACATAAATTTCTATGAGTTTGGCAGTAACAGAGTTATAGCCTTCATTCAAGGAAATCTGGTCTTATTTACTCTCCATCTCATTATGGAACTCAAATAAACTTCTTGATGTTCCCTGGACTCCAGTTTGAAACCATAGCCTGGATGATGAAAGCTTTTGAATTGTGAGAAAATGCAGTTTTTCTCTATAAAGGGGGAGGGGGAGTTGAAAGTCATGGATTTACTATTCACAAGCAGCTAAATGATCCAGCAGGAACAGTGCCGAGTTCATAAAATGTAGCACATTCTGACTATTATTGTTGGCTGAAAAACTAATCTGCCTTCATGTCTAGCAAAACAGTGTACGAAATAAAAAGCGTCTTTGATAGTACATTGATTTTTTTTTTTAAGAAATACCTATGAATCACAGTGTACTAGTCCTAGGATATGCCAAATATTTAATAAGTCTAAGGAATAAAAAAGGAATAAAACAGGCCATGCTTGGGAGAACAAAATGTCTCATACGGATACATTTTCAAGATAGTTTCCTGCCTCTGTTTCTTTTCACAGAATCACAATTTTTGTGATAATTAAACTGAATTACAGACCAATATGGTGCTAATTCTTGAAAATTTACTTGTATGAAAGAAGGTTCTATTTTTCTATCTCATCCTCAATGCACCTTAAAAGGTCTTTTGTTTTTAAGTGGCTTACTTTATTCATCCTTGGTGAATTGGAGCCTGGAATTGGAGTGATGTTTTATTCTGTTATAGATTTTTCTATCCTAGATGGCCTAGACTTTACTGAGCTAAAAAAAAAAAAAAAGCCCCATGGGAGAAGGTTTCCCATACAGTAATCTTGGGGTCATTTAAGTGAAGCACAGGAAACTATAGAGCAGGAGAGCTGATTATATAGTGAAAGGGAGGGCATACAGACATAACCCTTGCAATCTGCAAGAATGCCAAGCCAGCCCAAAGGTGCTTTTTCAAAAGGCAACTGGACTTTCTTGGTTTTTTTCCTTGAAGACATTTTGCTTCTCATACAAGAAGCTTCCTCAATTCTGACTGAATGGTGGAGAATGGAAGGATTTATATTCCTTGCAATCATTTGGTCGTTGGCTCTCTTTCTGAAAGTCATTGAGGCCCACTTGGAGGCTTATAAATCCTTCCATTCTCCACCATTCAGACAGAACTGAAGAAGCTTCTTGGACGAGAAGCGAAACGTCTTCAAGGGAAAAACAAGAAAAGTCCAGTTGCCTTTTGAAAAAGCACCTTTGGAACAACCATGACCTGGATGACTGAGAATCTCCATAGACAATGCCAGGCCACATTTACCAAGTTTTCTTTATTTTTGAAATGTAAATCAAAACATCTTCTTTTCTGTTAAATTTTTTAAAAAATAACAACATTACTACAAAATATCTAAAGCATATCAAAAGAAACAATCATGTCATAATGCAACAGTATACTTTTAAATAGTAATTACACTTTCAGGCATGCTGTTCTGAGGTGTTTTCCTATTCCTAGAAAACTTCTGGGAGCAACTCATGACTTAGCATCTTTCCAAGGATACTAAGTTAGTTAGCAAGCATGGGCATCCCTGGAGCATTGGAACTACAGGTACTGGGAAATTTAACATAGACACGGCTTCATCATAAGATAAGCACTCAACAATTCTACAAGTAGTCCTCAACTTATGACTGTAATGGAGTCTACCCATAACAGTCATAAGTTGTGACAATAGCAGAAGTGGGTCACCCATGTGACCATCCAAATTTACAATCTTTTTTGTGGGGGTTGTTAAGCGAGCAATGCAATCATAAAGTGACAATCACTGTCATAAAGCAAATCAATTGTTTGCTATGGGCCAGTTTTATTGGAAACCAGAAGTAAATGCTGGTTTTCGACAAAGACACCATAAAATGCAGTCACATGACTGTGGGCTGGTTGCTGAGTGCCCAAAATGAAGTCACATGACCCTGGGGGCGCGGTCATCAGAACTTTGGAACCAGGTGCTAAGTACCTCTGGGGTGGTCCATCAGAAGTTCAAATGGTCGTAATTAATGTTTTATTCTGTTATAAAGTGGTCGTAATTCAAGGACTACCTGTATTACAGTTTCACTGACATTCTTAAACTTTTTGAATTTGATAAGGAGGAAAATATTGAGGAGTTTCACAGTACATTAATTTGTAGGTAGATAAACCCAGAATGAAGCTGGCATTGCTATCTGCATTTAGGAAAAGCAGTTGTTTCCCACCCCACTTCCCCAAAACTCAGCTCAGCTCATGTTTTTTCTCAAAGGGCAATAAAAATTTACAGCCCAGAAATTGACTGACTCAGCGTTTACTCACAAGTATCCATGTTCTAGGTCTCTGGTTAATTGTGATCATAGGAGCCTTACCACACCCAGGTCTTAGCCCTTAAACTATGGATGTGAAGGAAAGAAAGATAAGACAACAGCAACAAACGGATAAAGAAGTGGGAAGCAATATCTTAAAATGTACAACTATTACAGACAAGCAAGAGGGTTATCAATCACCTGCCAGGACTACAAGCTATGGTAAGCAGTGCATTGTGATGTTATTCCTACTTGGAGTTGGCTTACAGCTTGTCCTGGACTCAGCAGCAACCACACTAAAGCAGCACTTAATCCCAACAAATGCAAAAACCTTTGCAGGGAGACAAAGATTGTATGCCATTTGATGAACATTAAGACTTTTGTTTGTTATTAGGACTAGCCATCAAAGACATATTTACATGTCCACTGAAAGCTTTCCTAAAGAAAGTAAAGATGAATGGCTACTATAAAGTATTTTGTACAGTTATCTTCTATGCTGTATATCCAATCCTTGAAAAACAAAGAGTTTGTGGCCACCATCTTGAATTTTTTGACACCCATCCCCCTACTCAAAGCACAGAAAAATATGGGCCATGGCAAAGGATCAAATAGGTTAGCTTTAATATGAATAACTAGGGGGAAATGGAGGGGGCTGCATTTAATAAGATAAATTTTGCATCCCACCCTCACCCCCTTTTATAGACTCAGTATTTTTATGGGTGATATTTTAGCTCTGTTCTAGAAGAGAAAAAGAATTTTAAAGCTTAAGAGTGTGTGTTTTTTTTTCTTTCAGAAGAGAAAAAACAGAGCAATTCAAGGACGCCAACCCTTTGATTTTTCTTTCCATCGCTTTGGCTTATCAACCTGTTCTCAGACACAAACAGAACTGTCCATTATTTTCACACTATTGGATAGGCCATTCTTTGAAAGGTTTATGTCACGGAACTACATTAGAAGGAAGAGGTAGCTTGTTAAGTACAGAACATTTCAAAGCACAACTTAAATTCTTCAAGTGGGAACGTGGAATGTATTCATGTTCGGTTACAGCCTCTGGCCTGATCAACTGCAGCGTAGTGTATAACAAGGTCATTAGTAACAGGCCCCACACAATGGAGAGCATACATCAGCCGCGGAAAAGCAAACATCAGTTCAAAACATCACAATAACTTCCTGTACCTGTTCTTGTTTGCTTGCTGAGCTCTCAAACATTGTGAGCCTCTGAAATACATAAAAGCGTAACAGCTTGTGTCAATATTTGCCAACCAAAGTGAACAATTTTATTTAGCACGATGACTAGGCCTCCTGAGCAAACACATCTTCTTGTATGCTAGCATAACAACCAGAGGCTGTCCTGAAAAACAACCCACAATGTCTACTCATTCAGACTTCTGGAAAAACCTTGATAGGAGATTGAAATTTACATATATGGACATATAGAAATGAGAGGTTCTCGTCCATATTTAATTGTGTGATATTTGACAATTAAATCTGCTTTGCTAACAATATTGCATAGGTGTATAATCTACACAGGCTTTGATTATAGATTTCAGGCAAGGCAAAATCCTAGCTTAAAATTGTCTTGATAAGTTTCTCAATCTATGTGTTGGATGTATGGATGTATAAATTAGTAACTGGGGGGGCATGTATAATTTATAAAGGAAATGATTGTTTTTTGAACTTGCTAACTGTGAAACAGATCAGTTTCAGGAAAGAAAAATTATTAATATATGCAGGAAATCAGTAACAACGTCAAGGAAATCACTAGCCATTTACAAAACATGAAAAAAAGGGATCCTGTTTCCTATCCCTTTTTTCCAGTTCAAAAGTTAAAAGTTTCTACCGATAATTCAACTACATAATGAAAGCTGCTCTTTCTCCTTCCTCACTCCAATGCCAGTCCCCATTGGGTATTCAGACTGAAGAAACATAATGTTGAACTAAATGGGCTGAATTAGCAGGGCTGTGTTAAGTTCTTATAGGCAGAAGGGGTGATTCAACTGAGAGCTAAGGATGGGGGCAGAGAATGACGAGTTCAACTGATTCTGGTTCTACTTGTGAACCAAGTGGAAAAATCACTTGAAAATCAGGACATCCAAAACATGATTATAATTTTAAAAATCTCTTAAAATATCATTCGTCAATAAACGTTTAAGTTCTCCAGATATCTCTGCGTGGACCAAATAAGCAGTGAAGATGAACGAAAACACTGTGTAAAGGCTTATAAAGTATATGAGCTTCAAGCTATATTTCACATTTTTCCCTATCTTAGCCCATCATATAGGCCAAAAATCGGCAACCCAAAAGTTTTTATTACATTTTACATTTCAATCTCCACCTGTCTCATCCAGTCCAAAAGCAATTAGAGGTATTAAGGTGCCTCACTCTGACCTAGATAAAGATAGCAAGAAATGAGGAAAAATATTCCAAACCACTTGAGTAACTTATCTCAAAACTACTATAGAATTGTTGGGGGGGGGGAAATAACCTGCGAGTTGGGAGAAGAAGATATTTCGTCCAAAGAAATATTTATTTGTAATCACTAGTGCTCCTATATCTGATGTCATCAACATCCATTGAGATTCACTCTTGTGATACAGCAGACATCATCTGCTTTGGGAGAAGTTATCTGGAAATAAAAGGGCATTCCAAAATATAGGTAGTCTTTGACTTACGACCACAATTGAGCCCAAAATTTCAGTTGCTGAGCGAGAAAAGTTGTTAAGTGAGTTTTGCCCCATTTTACGACCTTTCTTGCCACAGTTGTTAAGTGAATCACTTAACAGTTGCAAAGTCAGTGACCTGGTTGTTAAGTGAATCTGACTTCCCTATTGACTTTGCTAGTCAGAAGGTTGCAAAGGTGATCACATTAGCTTAGGACACTGCAATTGTCATAAGCACTTGCCAGTTGCTAAGCATTTAAACCTTGATCACACGACCGTGGGGATACTTCAATAGTCCTAAGTGTGAAAAATGGGCATAAGTCACTTTTTTCAGTGCCGTTGTAACTTCAAATGGTCACTAAACAAATGGTTGTGAGTCAAGGATTAGCTATATTATAAAAAGGAAGACTATTTTTTTGGGGGGGGGCGGGAAATGAGCTGGGTTTGTAGGGGTAGAAACCCTGAACAAGGTTCAAACAAAAGGCAGAATGTCTCATTTATATAATTCTTTAATTATTATTTTTTTTACCTTTGTCTGCCCTGGACCTATATCTTTATTTGCCTTTATCAAGCAATAAATCCAGGAAGCCTGTACTTACTTTTCACCATTTTTAGATGCAAGTCAGGTGAAAGCGGGGCAGGCGGAGGGGAGCAACAAGGAGAGGCAAACAAGCCACAAAATCAAACACATTTTGTGGGTTTGCCAGGAGATTGGAAAAAGTGGAACTATATTGCAAGATGAGAAAGGGGCACGCCAGTGAGGAGAAAGCCACAATGTGGAAGACATAATGGAAGAGGCAGTAAAGCACAAATCTTTCTGCAAAGCTGCTAGAAGCAATCATTCTGGATGGATGGATGGATGGATGGATGGATGGATGGATGGATGGATGGATGGATGGATGGATGGATTGATGGCAAGTATTGGGAGAAATCAAGCAACACATTAGGCCCACAATTTTTAAAAATACATTCCTAGTGTATTGCCAATACTATCTTTAAAAAGAATAATAAAGTTTTTAAATAGACAAATACAGTGTCTGGGTCACAACAATGAAGCAATCCTTTCTTTTCTTTATGGAAAAGTGTCTTTTTCCTGTCACCTTATATAGCTGTCATAAAAGTTATTTTATTTTTTTCCTTAGAGCCATGGATTGTTGGGGAATTCTGGGATTTGAAGTCCACAAATGTTAAAGGTGCCAAGGTTGGACAAGCCTGCCTTAGAGGTTTCCTTGTGGGTATTTTATTTTTAGCTCCATTTTCTCAGAACTGTTCTAAGATAAGTTCATACATACACACACACACACACACACACAAACTACAAGGTACTTTGACAGCTCATTACTAGGAAACAAATGAGGAAGGTTTTTTTTAAAAAAAAAAACCTCATTTCTTTCATACATTTAATGCTTTTTTCATGGTTTGTCTGAGCACCTGAGCATTTGGTATCATCTGTCAGAGTTTATTCTAGCATGTAGATAGGCAGTGAGAAGAAACTACAGTGGGAAAGATATTTGTGTGAATTTGGGCATATGGAGTTTCATAAATAGCTAGTTTGTTTCTTTAAAAATAAATGGAAGCTTTGGGAGACAAGTGCGAGCTGCTTTCAACATTTACAACTATATCGTATTGTAATGTTGTGTCAGTTTACCCGAACTTCTACTACACTGAGTTTCAACTATAACTCCCAGAGCCCCCTAGATCCTAACACATCCATTGGATATAAATGGGTCTTTCCCTACTCCCTCTTGCTTGGTAAAACGCACACATAATTTTCTGCCTTTTAAAATTTTGCTAGAGTTGGTTTCTCTAATTCCCTTCCTCCCTTTCTCTTATTTCGTCTCTTCTTTTTCTTTTTTTTTCCTGTTAATTTTTATTGTATCCTTTATCCTTCTTTTTTTAATCCCTTTCTTTTCCAGAAAAAAATCTGACAAGGATTTTAAAAAAAAAAGATTTTAAAGCCCTTTTGTTAATGCTTGATTAGATGCCAAAAATATTAAATTAGTAGCTTTTACAAAAAAGAATTCAGTGTAGATTTACGTGGCTCCATTAATTCCCCACTTCCCCTCAACCTGTCAACCTCACCTGTCTTCCACATTCCTTTGCTTCTAAACCTATATATATATATGTATATGTACATGTACATCATTTCTGAAGCTCTGGGGAAGACTTCTACTATTCTGAGATGTAGTGATTAAAATGTGGGGACTACAGTAGTAACTCTGACAAGTGGTAAAATATTGACTAAATTCAGAAATGTTAGCCTCATTTTCTCCAAAGAGGAAGGTTAGGTGGTCATGAGTCACTAAGAGTTGGGCAGTGTACAAATTTAATAAATATATTATTATTATTATTATTATTATTATTATTATTATTATTATTATTATTATTATTATTATTATTATTATTATTATTATTATTATTATTATTATTATTATTATTATTATTATTATTATTATTATTATTATTATTATTGAAGGAAAGCTACATTCAAAACAAAATATTATATCAGATGCCAAAATATGCCTCATCCTGTTTTAAGGTATGAGATATTTTCAACAGGATACCTCCAGCTTCAAACAGGGATGGAGAAAATTACCACCACTGATGAACAGCTAAACTTTTTTTTCTCTTGAGGGCTCCTGAAAACAAACAAACAGATCTATAAATCCAGGCCCCCTGCTTTATTTTTATTCCTTTAACAGGAATGTTGAGACAATCAAATGAAACATTATCATTTCTGCGGAGTTAGCTACATTCATCTATATGCAATAATCCTTCTAATACTTTTTTCCACATTTCTCATCCAAAGGATTAGCTGGGAAATGCCATTTTATCTGCAACTTAAATTCATTATTTCAGATCAGTTGCCATATTTCGGCCAAATAAACAATAACACATTTTGCCTCAATTCACCCAATTGTACCAGAAAAAAAAATCGGTTAAAATCAGTTCTTTTGTCTTTCTTCCCATCATATTTATAACTTAGGAGGTCTTCAGCCAATATTATATAAGATGCTTTAGGTGGGGCTATATTTGTATGTGAACTTAAAGCTAGGACACCTCATGTAGCAGTCTGATTATGCACCAGATACAACTGCATTTACTATTAACTCCTGAACCACGATCAGGATTTGTCATTGCATTTAAAGCCTAAATAATTTGGGGCCTGGTTACCTGAAGGTACATCTTCCTGTTATAGAACTGAGCAATCACAAAGAGATTTCAATGAAATCTTTCTAGATCTTATCCATAAAAATAAAGGGGTTAGCACCAAATGTTCTGAGCAGGAATTCTATGTGGAACATTTATTATATGCATTGCCAGCTACTAACTGCCAACTACCTGCTAAAATAAAAACAGCATCACTAATTACATAGAATAGAATAGAATAGAATAGAATAGAATAGAATAGAATAGAATAGAATAGAATACAATAGAATAGAATAGAATAACAGAGTTGGAAGGGACCTTGGAGATCTTCTAGTCCAACCCCCTCCTCAGGCAGGAAACCCTATACCATTTCAGACAAATAGTTGTCCAATCTCTTCTTAAAAACTTCCAATGTTGGAGCATTCACAACTTCTGGAGGCAAGTTGTTCCACTGATTCCACTGATTAATTGAGGTGAACCAATTGTAGGTGTGCCTCAGTGTAACAGGAAACCAAAACTGAGGCAAGTGAAGCACCTCATGAAATAGATCTCTGTCAGGATTTTACAACTATTACTTCACACTTTCCAGTAACTGGTCAGTGTTGTACTACAATATGTAGAGCAAACCAGAAAGAAGAACATTTAGTATTAAGAACTAAGAAATAGTTTTGGAAGATTAAACATTTCAGCTCAAGTTTTGCAACGATATTTGCAAAGTAGGGTTTCACAGGCCAAATCACCTGTTGTTTTACTCATAAACCTATTTAGAAGCATTGTTGTTTTCTTCAGTAAAGGAAGTGCTGGTGGCCTAATCCAGATAAGGTTCAAGGTCTGAGATATTGAGAATCTTGGGACTTGTCCATTTTATCTTGCTACTGAACCAGCATTTAGTATCTCCAAAAAGAGAAACATTTGTTTCAAAGGATTATTTTTCAGCAAAATGAATGGCAGATGGCCTTACTTGGTTTAATGCCTCTCCATTCTTCCAATGGTTTCCCACTCTATTAAGTTTAGAATACAAAGTTAGGAGGTGAAACATGCCCATGTAAAATTATTTGAAGCGTGTATTCTACTTTCAGCATAATGCATCATAGGGCAAATTCTAGCTATCAACAAAACATGGCTATTAATTCTTTTTCCATTTTAAAAATTGCTGGACTCTTTACATTTAATTTTTAATTTTTAAATCTATAGGATTTAAAATGCCCTATGCCTTCCCACAAGGATCCATAACCCATAAAGAGGGATTTTCTTCTGAGATGCCTTCTGGATTAACTGCTTTACTATCAGATGAATTCACTACTGGGGAAAATTAAGATAACATACTGACCATTATTCCACATTCACAAGCAAGAAATTTCCTATGGAAAGGAGATGGAAATTATTCACTTCTACAAGTGTGTTTAACTTATATGAACATATGTCAAGCCTTTTATAAGGCTGATTATTTCTGAACCCTATTCCTCTACCTAGGTCTGTTTGGTAGAATTTAAACCACTTTCTTCTGTAGATATGCCCCCTCCATTCCAGTAGGACAGCCCTATTTCTTAGAAATATTATTTGGGAGTGAAAAAGATTTAATATTCATACTGAGTACAATGCTCATTGTACAAATGGAGCATTAGTCTTTTCCCCCTTAATATTGTCAATTTACAAAAAGCAGATGGACTCTTCTTTGCAAAAGGCCCTAATAAATCTTCATGCTACCAGATGAGAATGAAGGATTTATTCTAGCTCTCATCTTTTAAATTTTACTTGCCACTCAGAATATGTTATTCTTGCAGCTGGCATTTTAAATAAATTAGTAGAATTTATCACTCTAAAGGCTTAGGCAAGGACTAAATTATACTAATGAATTGACAATGAATCTGAAGCCTTTCACAAGGCCAAATATTTTCTGGCTTCAGCTCCGTATTTCAGCAAACTGCTTAATTTTCTCCCTGGTTATCCATTACTGTTAAATTCTCTTTGCTATTATGGTGGAAAATTGCAGCAAACATTGGCTTGCCCAGAGGCTCAGGCTGAGAAAAGGCAAGGTGGAAATCTGCCACGACATTGGCAAGGTTGGGATCCTGTTGTCATCTTTTGCTTTTGCCAAACGGCATGATCAAGTGGGCCAGACTTATCATGCCCTCTCTTTTTCAATTTTCATTCTGCAGTTGCAGAATTGTTCTTACAAGCAGCATTACAAATGCATTAATACAATGTTACATTTGCAGAACAATTCCACTGAAGAGTTGGAGTATTTTAATGCCGGCAGATGCCCAGCTTTCCCAAGCAATGAAGATTGCCAATTAGCAGGGTGAAAATAATGCCAAAGAAGCAGTTGCCTCTCCATGTCCTCTTCTTAGGGAGATGGAAAACAAAGCTGATCTACATTTCTATCCAGGTTGGAGATGTACGACATTATGGATTCTTTGGACCTATCTCATCTCTCATTTATGCAGTTCCCAATCTTAGAAAAATCTTACCACAGGAGATAGGGAGATAATTAGAAGAGTTCTGGGGTCAGATTTTTTTCCATCAGGATCTGAACTGTTTCCAGCTGTAACCATGTATTTTTTGATACTGTCCCAAAGGCCCTAGAATTCAGATGTGGAGAACCTTTTTGACTTGCAGAGAGCCCTTTTTCCTTCTGCTCTGTCTGGATTCCACAGGGATTTTTTCAGATTGGAAGAAGGTTTGTGGGGTGGGCGATGGTCAAAGACAAAATGGCTGACTGAAGTCCCAAAATTGGCCCTGTGTTTTTGTGAGGGTGGAGTTTTGAGGAATCCTATGGCTACTTAAGTCTCTAGGAGGGGTTGGAGGTAAGATTTTTATTTCCATTTAATAAAATGCCTCAAGCATGAAATCCAAATGGAAGCTGCTGTAAGTACAGTATATTGTTTTTCACTATAGCTTTAAATAGGTTCCTGATGAGTTCATAAGGAAGGGACTATCTTATATTTTACTTGCCTAAGCGTAGTTGCAATTGGTGTAAGAATTAGAAGCCATAATATAATAACTATAAATGCTTTCTTTCTTTCTTTTGTCTAGGATTGGGTAGTGAATAAATGGATGCATTACTGAGATCTGCATAGCCTCTGGGAGATTTGCCCCAAGGGTTTTGAGTAGCACCTCAACCCCAATACTTAGAGAAAACTTAAACGTCACCACAGGCCCTTCTCTGGAGCTGCTGGGTGATCTGAAGATAAAGGACATTGAAGATCAGATCACTTCCTGGTCCAGATGATATTTTATGCCAACTGATGTCTCCATAGTATAGAAGAATCTGTTAAGATGGTTCATTCCACATGCCATATGGAAACAGACGATTTTCAATGAAGATTTTCCCAGCAATCTGGCAGGCATTTCTGTCAGGCACCTGGCTGAATGTTGTCCTCAGGACTAGACCAGAGTGCTTAATGAAGTTACCTGTAGTGACCTTTTTCTCTGTTAATCCTGAGGTGTTTTAGTAAACATGAGTTTTGGGGGAGGCGGGGGAAAGGTAGCAAAAGTGATGCCTGGAACAATGATGAAGGGAGACCAAAAGTAAAGTTGAACAATTCATGTTCAAGGCTATTCCACAGTAATAAAAGTAGCAAAGCATTTTCAATTCTCCACTCTTACTACCCCTGTAGATTGACATATAGTGGTACTGTAAAGTTCACTCAATCTGTCAAAAAATTAAGCAAAAATAATTAGTGGATGATGTGATACATTCGCACATTTTCTGATAAAATCAGTACAATTTGCTAACATTTTGACTCCCAGTGGCAGAAACAGAAGTAAAATTGTAAAATTTCAGTCTGTGGACTCTAATGAAATGGATAGGTACTTTTGGGCCACCTCTTGGGGAACATTGTCCCAACTGCCTTTCTGAGGAGGCCTTCCCTAGATCCAACTACATTGGACAACTATCTCCAAGTTGTCTCCGAACTTCCCTTTTTAGAGACTGTTATTGAGAAGGTGATGTAGTTCCTGTTGTAGAAATCCATGAAAAATTGATTATCTGGAACCTTTTCAGTCAGGATTCAGTTCTGAGGATGGGGCCAATATGATATTGCTCATTCTGTTGGATGACCTTGGAGTCACCCCTCTTCTACTTGACCTTTCAGCAATGTTTACTGTCATTAGTTAAGATACTCATTTTGCTCTTAGGGAGTGGAGATGGTCATTGTTTACAATGGTTCCATTCTCTCCTTGGTAGATAATTTTAAGTGGCAGTAGATAAAGAGAGATTAGGCCTCTAGATGCTTTCTTGTGAAGTCCCAAAGGAATGAATTCTCCTCTGTCTTCTCTAACATCTGCATGAGGCTGTTAGGAGAGATAACCCTTTGGGATGAGATATAATCAGAGTGCTGATTATTGTTGGAGAACAACCATCCCAGTTGGGAGAAGAGTACAAGTGAGGAATCAGCCTGGACTTACTACATAAACACAAGAGAGCTCTTATTCCCCCTTAGAGCTTTAACTGGTCATTCCTAGATGAAAGCTGCCAGTCTAGGGAGATTCCTGTATAATAGGCAGAAAACAATAAAGTAGCTAGTGTGGGCCTGGTTCTTGATGTCTGACAATTATGCATTGCTATAAATCAATACCTCCAGTAGAGTCATAGATGCTGTGGAAGTCTTGATCTAGTTCTTGTAGACTGTGAGGGTCTGGACAGGAACTGAACCCTAAAAGGCTGAAGTTGCCATTTGTCCAGAGATTACTCACCTCTACACTGATTATTACTTTGGAGGGGGAGTTCAAGACTTGAGTCTTCTCCTGAATGCACAGCTACTACTGGAAGTATAGATAAAAATTGTGTGACCTGATGATTTTCTTCCAGTTTTAGCAGATATACCAAGAACAGGAAAAACCCTGATGATCATCACCAGAATAGATGATAGTATTTACATGGGCTATTTTTAAAAAAATATTCATAAACCACAATTGGTGAAGAATGCAGCTGCCCATGTAATGACAGGTAGGAATTATAATAATAATTTATTACATTTATATGCCACCCAACAGTTCTGGGTGGCTTACAATCATCAAAACAATTAAAAAATAAAGAATAATAGAAAAAACACAAATACAAAACCAGCACAAGACAGAAAAACAATGATGGCAAGAAACTCAGAAAGGAACGGAAAGAAAAAAAAGGGGCATCAATCATTCTCTCTAAAGGTCTGGGCGAAGAGCCAGGTATTCAAAGTTCTTTGAAACACCAGCAGGTTGAGAGCTGCTGAAATCGTGGGAGGAATCCCAGAAGGAGGACACTATTATAGAGAAGGCAAACTTCCAGGCCCTCAAGAGGTGGCATTGTTTAATCAATGGAACCCAGAGCATGCCAACCCTGTCAGATCAAACCAGTAAGGCAGATATCATGGGAGAGGAAGTTGCTCAAGTAACAAAGTCCCATGCCATGCAAGGCTTTATAATTTGCAACCACCACCTTGCATCACATATAGAAGTTATTCAAAACACCCCTATATTGAAGGGGCTTCAGGTCAAAGTCTGGTTTTAACTTTTAAAGCCGTGCATAGCCTGGTTCCTAGATACTTGCAGGATTATTTCACTCAGATAGAATTGACCATCCAATACATTGATCCCAGTTGGGAATGTTGAAAATTTCCAGTGTATGAGAAGTGAGAACAATGGAGTCCAGAAGTTGGATAGGGTCCAGCTTTTTTGGGTGGTGGGGTGGCAGTTACTTTCTGGAATGGTCTCCCCAAGAATTCAGTTCTGTCATCCTTTCCAAAAGCTGTCCAAACAGAATTGTTCTATAAGACCTTTAAAAGTTGATGTTGCCTTATGTTGAATTGATATCACCGAATGTTGGTAACAATGATTGATTTTTGTTTTAATGTTTCTTATGTCATAATTGTGCTGATGATTTCAGAAGTTTGTATTTTGAATGTTTTATAAGTGTTAATTCCCCTGAGACACAGCATTTGGCAGATATAGAAATAAATAAATAAGGCAATGCCCATTTGGGCTTCTGAACTGAACTGAATCAAATTAGAAGGTGTGGGTTAATCAGGCATACTGCAGTCACATGATTTGATCCCCGTTAAGTGTCCTACTTATTAGCTGGGGTCACACAACTTGCTCGGTGTGATTACTGATTGACCCATTTTCTGGTTTCTCGTGCTGTAGTACATTGTACTATAAAGTAACCAAAATGAGCTGGATTCACATAATATGCTAAAATTAATCCATCATAAAACTCACCAGGCTTAACCTACTGTGAATATGCACCTGCTAGGTCTTTTCCTAATCTGGTTAAATATAGTTACACTGCCATTCAGAAGCAGTGTTCATTAGACGTAGAATAGATATACATGCAAAAGGCAGGAACACATTATTTCCCCCGAGTTTAGCAGCTGAAGCTGCCTGTGGAGATATAAACAAGTCAGAGCCCTGACAACCAGTTGTTTTGGAAAGCAGATCAAGTTTGGGTTCAAATACCCCTACCCTTTTCCTGCCAGGCATTCATCAGCAGATTAGCTCTGTAAGCATACAGCTCTCTCAGAATAATTAATGTCTCTTTTTCTATGGTTAGGGTGGGTGTCACTCCCTTAAAATAGTCCTGGCTATCATTAGATCTACCATACCCTGACACCAAACTGATAACTAATAAAGGACAGGAATGGGTTAGTGGTTCTATAGTTCTGTAGTTCTTTCTTGCCATCTAATTGTCTGATGGCCAGCAAGAACAGACCAGAATTATGCTTAGATCTGAAATTTCAGACTCTAAAACTGAACTATTACTTTAAGAGTCAAAGACTATCAGAAGTGTCCTGTTGGATCAGTCAAAGGGTCTATTAATCAGTATTATAATCAGGTTTATCTGGGAAGTTCACAAGCATTGACAGGAGCTTGATGTCCGTCTCCCAATTCAGTTCCCTAGCTTAAGGAGTCAAAACCCTTTTTAGGCACTAGATGCCACTTGGGTACTGGGCATGGATGCCCTCCCTCTCCCCATCTCCCCCAAATCATACCAAACTCCAAGTCTTATGTGGTTTTGTGGGGTGTTGTGAGATGTGAGGTGTTGGTCTAGATCAGGGGTAGGCAACCTTGGCTCTTTTATGACTCGTGGACCTCAACTCCCAGAATTCCTGAGCCAGCAGCTGGCTCAGGAATTCTGGGAGTTGAGGTCCACGAGTCATAAAAGAGCCAAGGTTGCCTACCCCTGGTCTAGATCAACTATATGCCCAAAATCTTGTAAGCCATTCAAGACCTTGTCTCCTGAAGCAAATATTTGTGTATAATACACAGATTTGACTTCTTTGTTGTTCTGGCAAATGTTGTTTCTAGAACATTTGCAACTGATCATACTGTGTGGGCGTAATTGCTCTTGAAAAGTGTTTTCAAGTAAGCTGGTTCATAATGCAGAACAAATGAGATCTGTTAGATCTCTGTGTGTGTTTGCAAGAGCACCCAATAGGTCTTGGCATCTTTTTTAATGATGATGATTAGCAGTTTTATACTTAGCAAACAAAAAGGAGAGGAAAACCATTTTTCTACAAGCGTCCATAAAACATGCTTAATTCCAGCAACAGCTCTAATTCTTTCCAGACAACATATCCACACTGGTGTTACAGCAGTCATCAGTGACCTTTGAAGTCATCCTGTGATCCCGGGGATTCATAATTCAGTGATGGAAACATTTGCTTGATCATGTTCAAACTCGATTCGATCTTTGGCAAATAAGTTTTAATTAGCAGCATTTGGGAAAGGCCCCAAGTAATTTGGTAACAATAGACCCAACTGTCCCAAACAGGCACCCTTTAGATAAATTGCACTTTGGTTCCCATAATTCCCAATCAGCATGGCTTGAGAATTATGGGATATGAAGGTCAATATATATGCAAGGGAAGGCAGGAACAGATCATAGTGAGAAAGAAAATTTTATTGTTTAGTCAATGAAATATGTTCTGTGCTCAACAAAAAAGAACTGCTTTGAGTTGTGTGTGAAATGTTGTAATGCACAGTATTGTCCTCTTCTATATTTTGACTGCCAAGCACATTTCTGCACTCACTGTGCATTGTTCAGCTCTGTGCACCAAAATGAAAATGAGAATTGGACAGGGACTTTCCAACCCTATCTACACAGCTGCGTAGAACAACTTTCTGTTAGGATCAGAAAGGGTCCAATTCATCCCAACCTTTTTGCCACGATAGGAAGAATTTTAGGGGGGGGGAGGGAGGTTTCTATACAATAAAAGTCCTACTCATTCTATAATTTGAAAAGCCACCTTTAAACAGTTCTGTTTATCTAAGGTTCTCTCTTGTGTTAGTTGTCTCTAGTGCAAAACTCCTTCACACCCATTGATTTTCTAATGAGAAGTCAATGTGGACGTGGTCAGGGAAAAAAAAGAAGGGAGGAGGCAATTTTCCATTCCCCACATGCTGTTTACATTTCAAACATTAAATAAATATAAAATTGTTTCTATCAGCTGAACAAATATTTAACAAACACTCAGTTTTAAGAGTAGTGTTTGGGAAATCAACTCTGCACCTTTAAGACATCGGGAATGTATGGAAACTAGTCACCTGAAAGGTAAAGCAAACATATCTTTTAAAAAAATAACAATCCACAAACATACCTGACAAAAGAGGGGAAAATACTGAATTGTGTCTTCTCATCTGTCTCATGCTAAACCTGATGTAATTTCAGTTGTTGACATAACCTGCTAGTGTTTAACTTGCTTGCTTGCTTTCATTCATTCTTTCATTCTGGGTGTTGTTGTTTTTTAGGACATCTGAGGGATTGTTATTGCAATTACAAAATTCTTTGGCTTTTAAGAGCTCATCAGTGTTGTCAAGGCAAGCAATTTGTTCCTAATAACCACTGCAGGCCAGCTCAGACCCTGTATTCTGGTAGAGTAAATGTTTACTCATTACATTCCAAACACTGAAGGTCACTGGTGGCAAAAAATAGCTGGATTCCTGTTAATGGGTGATTTAATTTTTTTTTGCATATCCTTCCTTAAAAGTTTGAATCTGAATACTTTCAATATGAAGAGTCAGAAAGACAGCCACACATATTTTTTAACAAAGAAAATAATTTGTGATATAACCATGCACTCATGCAAATATACTTTGCCCCAACTCTTTTCCATGGTGTTTGAAAAAACTATCTTGCACAATTTTTACAGAGAGAGTCTATTCCAGCTGACAGCTCCATTTTATTTGACAGAACACTTTATATCCCTTTGACATGCAGCAATGAAACCACTTTCCCATAATATCCTGGTATATAACTTAAATTGCTTAAAGAGAATAAATATCTTTCCTCAATCAAGGGTGAAAAGAAATTAGCCAAATTCTTGTCCTTGAACATAACTGTGGCCTTGAACCCCATTAAGATGTTTGTCTTTGGAGTTGGAACTTGGAAAGAACATTATTATACATTTAGTTGGATTTGTTCAGAATTTAATATTTTGCCACTGAACCTGAACCTGATTATCATGAAGGTGTCTTGTATCGCAGCTTTAAGTACTTTTAACAAATTTTGAACACTTATAATCATTTGAAAGATCCTTCATAAACCTCCTTAGAGTTTCCTATTACTAACTGACGTGTAATTCATTGATAATGCATTTCTTTATTGTACAGTAGTCTTGTTCTCCTCTGATTTTTAAATTATTATGACCCATTGAAATCTTTTTTTAAAAAAATATCAACTATCAGAATATTATACACAGAACTAGATCCCCAAAGGGTTAGGAAGTAGAAAGACACAATAAAGCCAACAATGGATAAAGCATAAAATAGGCCTGTGTAATATATTTGAAAAAGTTATTTTCAAAGGAGGAGCCAAGTAGCCATCCTTAAAGTATTGAGGCTTTAAAGGCTGCCTTTGAATGTTGCATCTGGGTATGCTGTACAGGCACTGTGTTTCATTGGCAGCTTCAGTGGCTGTGTTACCTGTAACACATAACACCTTAATATACCTAAGCGCACTCACAGCCTGGAAAAACTGCAGAAGCAACTGCAGTCCTTCTTTCCCTAAAAAGTGCTAACTGCACATTAACAAGCTGGGCTCTGTGATCTTAGTTGATTAGAACTTCTGTTGGCAACTGCTGGCTGAAACTGACCAGAACTTAATCAGTTTAACACTGAAGGCTTTTATTTTCATGGATCTGTGCATTAGTGAGAAAATGAATTTTTATTACCATTTATCACCATCATATTTGCAAA
The DNA here is from genome assembly GCA_023970755.1 of Azemiops feae. Classification (NCBI taxonomy): domain Eukaryota; kingdom Metazoa; phylum Chordata; class Lepidosauria; order Squamata; family Viperidae; genus Azemiops; species Azemiops feae. Next base: position 248,835 of record JALGBA010004290.1, read on the forward strand.
TGGCCACTATCCTAGGTAGTTGCTAAACTAGGACTATATTAGGGAACTGTAAAGTTTCAAAAGGATTATTCACTTGGATAAAGTGAACACGATCTCCCTTTTCTAAAAAGAAGCAACCATGTTTCTTCACTAAGAGACCAGAGCTAACAGTTCCAAGAGCTGAAATACGCTTTCTACAATTATACGGGATATGCAGAAATGTCTGCAGATTACTGGAACCGTTGGTCAAGATCTCAAGGCAACTTAAAGTGCTTTGTCAAGGAGAACTTTTTTACAGTCTTGCCTCAATGGGAAGAATTGCATCATCCTTGTGATTCCATCACCTCATCTATGTGAGGTCATCTCCTCTGCCCAAAATAGAAATTTTGTTTAAACTTAAAGATCTTCCTGAGAGAAACTCTGGAATAAACAAGCTCTTCAAGGAAGACACGGTTCTTTAAGCTTGCTGAGTGAAGCTATTTAGAACCTTAGAAATAATAATTGGCAGGTTGAACTGAATCCAGCTACAAACCAGAAGTCAATGAAGTAACATTTGCCAAAGGAAGGGGGGGAGGAAAGACAGCTCTAATCCGAATTCTGGCTGCTGCATTTGCCAAAAACTTTGAATGCCAATCTCACCTGCTGGACATGAAAGCAGTCTAATCTGGAAATGACAAAGGTGTATCTGATTCAGATAAAGGCTGTGCTTTGTTCTGGAAGCCATATTGAGATGTGCTTATTTTCAGTACCGGATAGAAATAAGGAAGTGGATGTAATTCACTAGGCCTTGGTATAATTTTTTGGCAGTATATGAGAAGAGCTTAAGGATTGAAAATGAGGATGTATAGTTTCGAAACAGTTATACAAATATTTGTACAGTTGTACAAATATTTAATCCGAAATATGTTACTCAAGTATATGGACTGACCTCAGATATAAAATAATGGGAAAATGCATTGAGAAGTTGTATTTCAGAAGACCTGTCATTCATTTCCATGACATCTTCCATTTCATTGGTCCTAAAGTGACAATTGCTAAATCTGCTGAATTCCGGTCTTTCTTTTCTGGCCAGAGAGGGGAGAAAAATGTTTGTGATGCCAGGATGATAACTTGAGTATAGTTTAAGGTCATGCCTAGATCCTGATATAGCTATATCTGTAGATGTGTAATTAAAATGGACTTTGTAATGCACTTATAGTTCATCAACTGCTAATTGATGGTTATTTATACATAATGTTCTTAAGGTTATTGAATATCAACACCGAGAACATAACAGTTATGTGAGGGGGGGGAAGGAATCTTTTTATGGTAGATTTCTATCTTGTCCCAGCAGGATAACCTCACTTGACTTAGAAAAGAAAATGTGTTTTCTGCCCTAGAAATTTCTCCTCTAGCGGCAGGAAGTCAAATTCAACAGGTAAATACTGCCATCTAAAGGCCATCGTTTGTGCTTGCATGATACCAACATGTACAACATAGAGACTTTCACAGCTCCATTGGAGAGTGCTATCATACCAAATTTTTAAAAACTTGTAAGAATCTGTGAAACATCTCATCAGCCACAAAAAGAAGCAGTATTAATATCCACTTTGCAACATGGAAGGAAAAAAATCCCCAACCAAATAAAATTCATTAAGACAATTATGGTTGTAAACTGTTTTAAGTGAATTCATTCATTCATACTCCCTTAGAATCTGGCTTATAATTTGGATATATATTTTTTTTACACTTTTCTAGATTCTACAGATACACTTATGGCTTTTTAGGAAATCTTCATACCAACATGAAGAATAGATTAATACAAAACTAGGTGTGAATTTTCAAGCACTTTTTTTTAAAAAAGTGGCAAATATTAGAACAGGAATATGATTTTCTACGTGAATGAAATGTTCTGGATTTAGTGTGATCCATATGTTTCTGATAACAGCTTTGTGGAAGACATCCAAAGCAAACTGAATTCACTGAACCTTAAGTATCTAGCTAGATAAGCTTCCTTTATTAAATTACTTCAAAACAGAACTACTGTTTGGAGAGGATATTTTGTTTACAAAAGGGGGGGGGGTTATGTCATCTGTACAGAAGGGAAAAAACCCTACTGCAGTCATATTGAATTTTATCTATTTTATTGCCTCTTAATACATTGCATCTGAAATATTCTTAAACTAAACTTCAAAGGTCCAAGTAATTCTAATAAATAAGTTTTCAATATGGCATACAGGGATTTATTTGTGCCTTATTGCAGAGGCATCCAACTGTGGCAGTTTTAAGACTTGTGGAGTTCAACTCGCAGAATTCCCTAGTCAGCATGGCTGGCTGGGGAGTTCTGGGAATTGACATTCACAAGTCTTAAAGTTGCCAAGGTTGAACACCCCTGCCTTATTGCAAATTGGAAGATGAAGGCATGCTCATTTCTCTGATACTCATAGAAATTTGTCTCATAAATGAGATAGAACTGACAATTTTCTTATTTTGGATGAGTACAGTAATCCTACAATGTGATGGTTTTCCAATAATTTGGTAGCAAAATCTCGTCAAGTCACATCTGCCGAAGAAGAAGAAAAGAGAGTACATATATCTTTCAGGATATATCCTTTAACTAACTGGAAGGAGAGGAAGAACCACTTCAACTTCTGCTGGCATAACTAAAGACCAGGGTTTAAAAGAAAATGAGTAACTTAGAGCCAACTCCAACTTGTCCTCTTCCTCCATCATGGTATACCTCTTTTGCAACCCTCCGTTTGATAATGCCAGTCCATGGATGCAACGGGGAACTTCACTGTAATAGAGATGTGGGACTCCTATCTGTTGGAACTTCTAAAAGGAAGCTGGCTGGCAAGTATACATGTGCCGCAAGGCTTAAAACTTCATTCCTGGTCTCAAACAGTGTGTTATATTAGCCTTGTAGTAAAAACTAGAATATTTCTGTGCAAAGCTATTCATAAAATTGATCAAAAGTGGAGGCAGGTTTGACCCGGTCGCTTCTATTAAACATGAGCATGGGGTGCCATCATATGTTTTAATAGCTCTTTAAAAAGAGTCAAATAGCATTCAATATTTCAATGTTTCAATCTCTCATACCTATATATTCTTCCATGATCAAAGTACTTTAAAGTTCTTTTCAGATAAGCTGGGGGAGAAAAATGGGAGTTAAAACTGAAAAGAAATGGCTTTGGAAATAAATTGTTGCTATTATTCTTTTTCTTTCTCATTATAAGACTTTTCAATGGCATGAAAATAAGGAAAGCAGGAATCAGGCTTGGCTGCTAGAAACTAACCTCTGCAACAATGTGTATTTCTTAAATCATCTACATCTGGCTGGTGACTTAATGAGCCAGAGCTTACCAAAGTGGGCCCTGGAATAATTCAAGAGAGAACAAGAAAGAGGGAGACAAAAGGACATTATGTTTGTATCTTGAATTGTTTGTATTTTGAATTTTCCCAGGTGCTCATGCAAAATAGGTGCAGATGTTTTCAGCCAACAGATGAGTTATATTATATTGATATATTGATAGCTGTGTGCATGCTATCATCTTGCCACAGGTCCTAGAATGCCCTAAGAGATTACTAAGTCTTGAATTTTTAAATATAAAATACATAGACATTGTTTCAGTGATGAATGTTTATATTTCACCATTGTTGAAGGCGAAAAGTATAAAAATGGGATTTGACTGTCAGGCATCATTACTTATTACTATGTACTTGTATTATGGAAACTGGCCATTTAAGACACTGTATTCAAATACAGACAGCTTGTTTGGTGGATTAGAAATTGGGAGGCTTTGAGTTCTAATTCTGCCTTAGATATAGAAGCCAGCAAGGGACTTTGGACAGACGCACCCTCTCTCTTTTCCATTGGAAGAAGTTACTGGCAAGCTATTTCCAAAACTTGCCAAGAAAACTAAATGGACTTGTTCTTATAGTCACCAGGAGTCAATGGTAACTCAATTGACCGTGTAAATAATAATGCAAAATGTTAAGTGAGACATTCATTATCCCACTGGTATAATTGTCTATTATCTCAGCTTTTCATCCTATATGTTGGCTTACAAAATACGTGGTTTGTATGGGTGCCATGTAATTGACACATCATCAGTGGCAGGTCTAGCCCATTCTCATTGGTAAGGAACTGTCCCTTCTTTCTCATTATTAGTCTGAATAAATAGTGGCTGGAAAAGAAAAGCTTTTTGAGGACAGGGGCATAACTGGAGCTGCCAGGTCATTTTGGTGTCTGTAAATTCCTAATGAAAAAAGGATCCCAAATCCCGTCATTGAGTATGCAGGAGCTATATTTACAGTATTAGCTTCTTATGGCAATAACCACTAACTTAAGCAAAGGTTAAGAACAATTAATAGAAATTCACAGAACGAGAAAAAGCTGATATAGTCTTTTTAGCCCTCGTGAAATTGGGATGTGCATTTCACTTATATGGCACACAAGTTGTTTTACTTAGACAGGACTTAAATCCTTTTCAGGAATGTATCATCAAAACTGCTCAGGATCCCTGCAGCTCCCTGCAAAAAGTATCATAACATTGTTTAAATCTACACAAAATAAGCAAAATAGCATTGCTTTGATTTCCTGATGAGTGGGGGTGGCACATATCAGCTCTTCCATGTGAGATAAAGTCCCAGGAGCTTTCAAGAAGCTACATCTGAAAATGAACTTGCATGATTCATGATGTTACTTGCCACCCACTTTCCTGCAATCTCAGATGAAAAACCTACAGATTTGATATTTTGAAAGGGGGAATACGAAAAGGCTGATGAAATCTGTGGAGAAAAGCTGAAGAAGTATTGGCCTGCCATCATTCCTCTGAAGCCTAGGGGGAACGCGATCACCTTCAAGAAGCAGGAGAAATCCCTGAAGCTGGGGAACATTTGCTTCAGGGACTGTTGACAAGTAGGTAAAACATGTATCCAGGAATATGTTTCATTTCTGTTTTCTGTGATGTGCTAAGTCTTATTTTATTCCTCTCTGTGTGCAAGTTAAGGAACTGGGTGTTTAATTTCAGCCTCATTCAGGCTTTACTTTTATGATTGCAAAAATATTGGGTTTTCTTCTTTAAAGTCCTCTTGTGATTTGTAATAATAATAATAATAATTTAAAACCTCAACAGTGTTTTCTTTTTATTGAGGTTTTGAATGCAGGGCTCTTCATTTGTAGCAAACCAGCTTTCTTCAGTCTGTCCAGCATTGCATTTTCCTTCAGATTTCTCTTTCTTAACTAATCTGCAGGTCGCTATATTAGTGTGATCTGGACATCTCTGTAATTATCTTCTCCCACTGTGGATGCTGCATTAAATTAATTTTTAGTTTTTTTTAAAAAATAAATCTTCTTTTTCTTGCTTCCTGTGAAATTTGTTTATATCTCAAAGGTGGAAGGGAGGGCTGAATCCTCGGGTCATCGTACTTTTATACTACACAGTTGGGCTTTACTAAACTTATTCCAATCTTTACATTTTGCTTTTTTAATTGCCAGAAAAGCAACACAGATATCATCCCACCAGACTGCCGGACCACAAATCAACTCCACAGGAAAGTTAAAGTTGAGAATGGCTGTAATGACAGAACCGTGCAAGTTCAATAGTGCTTTCCCCAGAGGCATAATGATTCAGTGGCTTAATGATGCTGGAGATGGGCTTTGCTCTGGAGGTTCGAGTCCTAGCTCTGCATGACAGGGTGAGCTCTGTCATTTACCTCAGCTTCTGCCATTCAAAAGCATGTTATATGTGAGTAGATAAATAGATACCACTTCGGTGAGGAGATGACCCAGTACTTTGTGCAGATGGTAGGAACCCTGCTGGTGCTGGATCTTTCTGGATGCGATGCTCATTTGTGAGGCAACTTTGGTGGAGGGAGAAGGCCCCAGATGACACTGCAGGATACCATTCATCTTTCTTTCTGGTGCTGAACTAGCTAACCCACTGTGACGCACCTTGGAAAGCATGTGAGCCTGAACTAAACAGACTAGTAGTTTTAGACAGCCAAACTACTACTTTGCATTGTAGTCTCCTGGCAAATGTAACATTGCTGTATGCTAAATAAATAATAATAAGTGTTTTCCTCCTCCCCATGTAAATTAGGGAGGAGTACGCCTGAGTTGCTAACACATACTTGCTGCTTGCTTTGGACAAAAGCTGTATTTTCCTCATCACCACTTTGATCATGGATCTGGCCTTTTTCTGTCAAGAATAACTTCTTACTCTCTACATCAGGGTATGAAAGTGCCATCTTTCTTCCATACTAGGGGATGAATGCCAGGTGATTGCAGCAGGAACTACTAAGATGTCATCCCCAACCAAGAAGAAGAATGAGATGTGAAGGCCTTTGGGAGAAAAGATTTGAGATTTCTAATCTTCTCCCTTGTGGCTCTCAGCAATTTATATTTCTCAGGAAATTAGCTATTCAAGCATTTTTAAAAGTTCTTAAATTTTTATAGTTGCTTGTGAAATAGATTTTCAAAATGCTAAAAACGGGTTGGAAATCAATTTAACCTGACTGCCTAATGTACTTTATATGTAATAATACTGTGTCCTCCAGAAAGAAACCAAAGCAGTACTTGGGAGAAAAAGAGAGGCATATGTATGTTCTGCAATCCTCTGGCTTCTTATCAAAACATACTCACTGTGGTCTCCAGAACCAACTGCTAAAAAGATGGTGTAAGCCCTCTGGTTTATATCAGTAAGAAATGGTTGATAGCTTCAGAATCAATAGTTTTCATGAAAAACTTTACATGTTTAATTGGTATAAGGCAGTCAGTCTGACTCAAGAGTACAGAAACACCATCCTGAAAATTTAATCAATACTTGCATGTACTGATCGTTAGAATAGGGGCAAGAGTATGTTAGCATGCATGGTGATCCCTAGATTATAGATTCTACTTTGCATAGAACACGATGAACATGTTTAAAGTAAAACTGGATCTTGGTTGTGCTTATTGGCATAAAACCAAAAGGTGTCAAAAAGTATCAACTTTATCATTACTGTTAATAGGCAATGTCACATGCAGTATGAGTAGGACTAAGCTAGTAGCCTAGCCCACATCTTCTCTATCTTACTAAAGTCATTACATGAAAGCCTAGAATGATCAAAGCCATGTAAATTCATTACATGAAAGCCTAGCGTGATCAAAGCCACGATGGGTTACAGAGCTCAATATGTGTAGCCAATCTGGCGATGACCATATGGAAGATTGTGACTTGGAATGTAAGAGGAATAAACTATAAGTCTGTGAATTGAAAGAAAGGAAAATAGATATGTCGTATTTCTATGAAACCAACAGAAAGATGGTTGGTCTTGTAGAGTTGATGAATACATGCAGAGAAGTGAAGGTGTAAATTTAATTATGAATAAAATAGCTGAAATGTAGATCAACAAATATAAATTCATTTCACTAACCTTGGTATACAGTATATTGCATATGAAAGCAAGAACCCATAAGTTGGTGACATTCCATGTTACAATCCAGTGAATGGAAGTAATGGAAGAAATAAGTTTTAGGGCAGAAACGTGCAACATTCTGAACAAAGAATAAAGATAAAGATTCAGAATGTTCAGATTCAGATTTAGGGCAAAATAGAAGATGGTATTGAGATGGGAACGCACAGAAAAAATATCTGGGCCATTCAGAAGCATGAAAATATGTAAGAATGGTGGTTGTTTGGTAAGCATCTGCTTAAAAAAAAGTCTGTTCTGAGTGAGTGGTTTAATCATAAGTTAGCTTCTGTTCCACAGTTTGGCCAATCCTTTGTTCATGCATGCCCCAAAAGTTATTTCTAAAGGAAGGACCCAGCTTTCCAAAAGGCATTGCTTGTGAAATAAGCCGCCCTAAATCTTGTAAAACCTTAATGATTCCTTTCTCGAAACCTTGCAGGAGAAGGAGAAAAAGGATCCAGGGAGGAGAAGTATGGCATTCTTTCCTTAAAAAGCTTTGAAATATGTTCAAAAATATTTCATGAGGTCACACTAAAAGAGAATAATTGGAAGAAAAATTCTGCTTGTCTAAGCGAAGAGCACATTTGTAGCAGTGGGGTAAATGTTTTATCGATTGAGAAACTGGGAAACTCGAGTCATTACTCACCATGGGCTAAAGAATAATTGCTAATGCTCTAGCGGAAAGATTAAAAACAGTTTCTGGAAGTATTTCTTACAATGATCAATGGTGTATCATCCCAGGCCATTGGATCTTCAATAACATTTTTCCCTTTTGGGATGCAATCAATTTTTATAATATGATTCATTTGCCAGTGGGCACGCTTTCTGCAGACGATGAAAAGGTACTTATGTGCCTTATATTGTTGAGAAGTAATCATATATCGCCAAGGCTAGGGTTAAGATAGAAAAGATCTACCTGTATTCATCTCTCTCTCTCTTTTTAAATGGATTGGAGAAATAGTTGTAAGGGTAGCTGCTGGCTATTTTATTGTTTCCTACTTCATTTTTTTTTTTTACCCACTTACTTCAGTGCTGTCTTAAATAAATAATCATCATGAAACAGAGGCTTCTGCAGATTTTAGACTAGGCCTTCATTGACCTGTAACTATACAACCCTCATTTTCAAGAGCTGCAATAACTTCAAGAGCTGAGTTCTTATTAAAGCCTGCCACAAGTCTTCTGTTCTTCCCCCTTGCGTTATAACACAAACTAATTGAAAAGCCGAATCCTCCCTTTAAGATTAAGTAAAGGCAATAACCATTTGGATTTTGAAAAGTTTCCCAGTCAGAACATCCATTTACATGCACACCATTCAAAGATAATTTGACACTGGAATGAGGGCCAGATGACTTGATAAGCAATCAGGATCTCCAGCTTCAGCAGTCATCAAATTATTATTTTTTTCATTGTGAGCAGACAGAGTGACTGCCAACATTTAAAAAACAGGGGCAGGGAGAAAGTTCATTAGGGATCTTCATGGAGTCTAAAAGCAAAGGAAGCATTCAAGCCATATAGCACTATAGAACTGAAAGAGGTATTAGAGGTTCATTCATCCAGAATGCAGGATGCTCTTTCAGTATTTTTGAAATGAAAGTGGTGGTAATTTGCTTATATATTGAAGCCAAGCAAATGTGGACATGTCCATACACGTACCAAGGCTCAAGTTGAAAATAAAGGAGAGTCTATTTGACTATACATTTTTTGTTTCTTGTTTTGTTTTAATGACCCCATAATCCCTTGCACTGGGGTGGGGGTGGGGGTGAATGAATGGAGCTCAAGCGCTACTCGCCAGATACCCTTCCTGACGCCTACGCTGAGTTCGCAGCAGTCTATTTGATTATATATATAACCTCTTGTAAATATTTTGAATGTATCTATATTCATCTCATCATTAGAAGGAAAATCTCTTAATTAGTTAATAGTTAATTAGCACATGAAATACAAAGCCACATCAAGAACTGGTTGCCCCCACCTCCAGTATATCTCTTGGCAAAAATTATGTCAAAGCCAGCACAGTTGAATGTGAAGGAAAAGTTTGCCCTTCTGCAGAAACTGGTGGAAACAAACAAACAAACAAAAAATAGCTTGCATTTAGTCACTTCTGTATAGAACTTATTATGTCAGGCTTTTCCAGTCAAGGATACATTAGGTGACAGCATGCGAAATAAATAGCTAGGCAGAGTATTGAACACACTGTGCGTGCATCACTTCATCAGAAAATCCTGATATATACTGTGTGATTCATCACTTAGGTCAAAGGAAGTTGTAAATTTAGAGGCCAAGCTTTTTCCTTATCTTGAAGTTTAGTAACATAACTGTGATTTAAGATCTGTCCTTGAAAATCTATGTTCCTTTTTCTATGCCACTGAACCATCAAAGAATCTACCCCAATAAATGATTCATCCGCCATTAGGAAAATAACCAGGACTTGTTAAGTAAAGGTTACTGACTAAACGAAATATGGGAATGCTAATTTTGATGCAAATTACAGAAACTTTCAATTTGATCTTATTATAGGACATGTAAATTTGATAGCCATATGAGACCTAAATAGTGGGATCTAGTTATTTTGGGTAAGCTAACATGCCATTCAGTCTACCCTAACACTGAACACCTTGTATACATAATGTGTAAATTGAATTAAATCAATAAAAAATAAACATTATGCACCAGGATAATACTAATCAAATAAACAATCACAGAATAGAAGAATTAATACCATATTGACCCCTTCAGCTACTGAAACAAGTTTTAGTGTTTTTATACCAAGCAAGTTTAGGGCTAATTCTACAAAAGGCGGCAGTAAATTGTATGAGCTCTAATTTATTTGTTATGTACAATATAAGCTAGGCAGATATATTGATAGTTTTTCTCATATCCAAGCTTATATGGATCTTTCAATGAAACATAATTTATGGGCATGATTTGTGTGTGAAAAATCCCACACTGCAATAACTGTAAACTTTAGATTCACAAGTATAATGCAACCATTTCACTAATTGTTAACCTACAATTAGGCTATCAACATATTTAACAATGCAGTCTACAAAATTCACACTGAATTCTCAAAAATATACATAATTACATCTCAAATGCCAAGTGAAAAACATTTTTACATTCAAGTAAAAGAATGAACCAAGTTGTTTATGTGAACTCAAACATAACTCAGGTCAATAATCTGGCTAGTAATTCACATAACAATGGTGTTACTCGAGCTTTTATTTGTCTTTCTCGTTGTTGGATAATATGTGGTTCACCAAGAAAAAGTAGAATTTATTGTCTAATAATTGAAAAAGAGTGCTGGAAAAATTAGGTATGAATTTAGTACAAGTGTTAGAAATAGGATGATCAGGCATGCCTGGGTGCTGGAAAATATGGTAGATAAACAAGCAGTCTCTGCTGTGAAGTGTAACACATTTAGAGAATAAAAAAAGTTGACTTTGATGGAAATGTGCAAGAACTGTTACCTAGGCAAAATGGGCTGAAACATTTTTTAAAAGTCCTGACAAATGATATAATATTAGGTTGATTCACTCTTGTATAAAAAAAAAAGAAGGAGGTACTGCACAATCAAACTTGCAAGATTCAGTTATTATAGCCAATCTCATTAAAGGTACAGTAGTTTTAGACTTCCTCTGAAGATTTCCTGGCCTGGTCTGTCTAGTGAGGTTGATAAATGAACACCAAATGGTGATGAAATGAGCCATCTTTGAGAAATGAATAGCAAAAATCAGTTCAGTATCCAATCTTTAACAGGTAGCAGATCAGTAATAAAATCCAAGGAAAGCATATCCCAAGGAGGAGAGGGTTTTAAGAGATCAGCCCTGATGCCAAGCTGGATGCTATTGTGGCAAAGCCATAACAATCTCTTCCCTCAGGGAAGAAGTGATCTATAACTGGCCATTGGGGCACAAGTCTACCCATTCCCAAGAGAAGGAGGGTAAATTGGAGTCATTTCTCTGAGCAGAGGGGTCATCCTCCTGCTATGTGCAAATTTGCTCAGTGAAGTGAAAATTATGCCTTCACAGTTCAAAGCCAATATGTTTGTGCTTGAGGCAAGGGAGCAAATGCATCATGTTGCAGGATAAAGTAGAAAGGATAATCATAGAGGCAAAAATATTCAGGATGGCATGAAAAAATATCAGTTTGCTTGTTCTACAAGCTGCGTATGCAGAAGACACAAAAGTTAACAGAGAAGAAAAATGGCTCCCTCTTAATTTGGTGCAATGTTAGTATCTGAATCCATTCTGAAAATTGTCATTGAGAAATTTCTTAGATTGGCTAGTTCCTTCAAGGACATTGAATATCGGTATATGTTGGGGATACAAGTTCCTCAAAACTAATTACGACCAAAGGATGTTTGAGGAAACTCATCCTATAGTTGACCAGATTCTGGTCAACCAATTGACCAATGGTCAGCCAATTTTCAATCAGTTCAGCCCACAGCCTGAACAAAAAGTTGAACACAACCACATATGCCATATTTAACATTTAGCTTTTTCCACTATTGACTACCTGATGAAACAATCTGGCCATAAAATTTGTATAGCTGCCTACACCAGATCTATTGTGTTCCAAGAAGATTGTTGCAAATTTAAGAGACTGATTACAATTCCTTCTGAGAATGGCTGGGAAATAAACAGTTCTGTGGAAGCTTTTAAACCTTTCAGGACTTCCATTGTACTTGTCAATCAAGCAACCAGAGTTTCTTGTCACAAAGTTGTAAAAGGTTGTGCAATGATTGATAGTTGCTCAATCCATCCACTGCACCAGTATGTCCATTTTCTGATTCAAGTGCCTAATTTATGCTGCCACCTCTCTGTGTTATGGATATTTGTTACTGAAGCAAGATTTTTTCAACCTGATTAACAATGATCAGTGTTGCCAAGGAATTGATTCTTATAGACCGGATCAAAACATTTAAAGTGATTTGGATTTTTTTCTCCCATAGAATGGAAATAAGAATTACTGTAATTGCCATTAAGCTTTTCTCAGCAAACTTTAACTGGTACAGATGTTCCAAGATGCAAACCTATGATAAGTAGGATTATTAAGAAGGAAAAATGAAACAAATTCCAGTGAGTATGAAATATCAAGTGCAAGTCCTCCGTTTAGTGAAATGAAGGTTCTGATTATTGTGCCTTTCCCATCAGTGTGATAAAATGGGCTTGAATCCTCTCTTTTTTTGGACGCAAGAGATGGTTTTCTTGTGCTAACAAACATGTCTGGATCCAGGTTGTTTACTTCTGACCTTGTCAAAATTGGCTCTCACACTAAGAACGAGTAATTCAAAACCACACCTGTAATTACCTGGCTAGTCAAGAAGAAAAATGATTGGGCAGCTAAGAGGTCAGGACTATCAGTATTGGTAAGCTATCTTCCAAGGCCTCTGGCCTAATACAACAACATTCTTCCTCTAACTCTATGGCATGTGGGCATTGCTAATTGCAAGAAGAAATCTCTCTTTAACATGGTGCCAACTTTTACATTATACAGTCAATGAGAGCTATCAATGACAAGATAGTGGTGGAAGGGCAGTTAATTTACTCTACTTTCCATGACAGAACATGTGAAACACGAGTTCCTGTAAAACAGCCCTGAGCACAAAACACTCTTATGCATATAGCATTTTATGCTAGGAGTCTGTGGTCCTAGTGGATCCTAACTCGTGTTTTGTGGCATTGATCATTCACCACATAAGTCTTTCTTAAACAGGCTGTAGAATCCATTGTCTCCAGAGTCTGTTAAACATTAATGAGTGCTTTGTGTATGTTAGAAATTATAATATATGAGTCTATGCTCCAGTTTTAGAACTATTTATGCTACAGAAATACCACTATAATGTAACATAAAAATTACTTATGGCATTTATTACCAAGAAATAAGACTTCCTCTCCCCAACGTAATGCTATCAATTTTGTGGCATATTTTTTTCCCCAGAATTGTATTCCTTTGTTTGCTTTGTTGACAATAGCAGTTGAAGATTTAAAGTACCTGATTTAATCTCTACACTGTCTATAGAGGTTTAAGATTTACAATAGCTATTCCCTCATCTCTAACTCTTGTTGTATAAGCATCTTTCTTTATTTAACATGTTTCACTGGTATGATACAATTTAGTAAAGGTCATATTTTTCTTGCTTGCTAGTTCTCTATTTAACTTCTGCAGCACAGGTGGCTGCTCTAGAGGCTTGTTCTGCTGGGGAAGAGGGATTACATGTTTCTCTGCATAAACTTAGGGACTACCAACCCTCACATGCTTCAAATCCTTTTTCTTTTTCTTTTAGTTAAGCCTCTGGTCAGTAATTCATTCTGCATATTACCTAATTATATGGTTAATATTGCAGAGTGACTGTCATGCTATCTGCTGCATTTCTGACCTCATCATTCCATTCCTTTTTTCAACAATTCACTCTATTACCAAATTATTTATTCTTGGCAATACATTTATGCTAAAATAAAGATATATATTTACCCAGGAAACTCCTGGTTTTCTCATTTGGTCATTAACAAAAACTAAAAGGAGAGAAAATCAAATCAATAACATTTATTGATGAATCCCTTTGTGTGTGATACTAATTGATAACATCAACTGGAAAATTTAATTTAAAATTAATAAAGATATCCAGTAACCACAACAATCCCCCCCAAAAATAAAATCCTGAGTTAATTTTATTCAGTTAACTAGATGTCTTTTTATTTTCACTAAGCAATCAGATTGAAAGGAAATGAGATGCATAAGTTTAGAGTTTTTCAAAAGATAATATATTTTATTTTATTTTATTTCAATCCCTTTGCAGGAAAAAAAAATCCTATTTTGCATGAGCCAATATAGCAATATTGCCAACACAGAACCATTATTTTTGCTACAACTAAATATATATTGTGTGTGAATTTCAAAGAACAGTTACGAGTATAGATAACAGTAGATTTCTTGCCTTCTATATTTCTAGAATCTGCAGTTACCCAATAGAGTTAATTGGCAAAAGCAAAATGTCAGATTAAACAAAGTGTTAAGCAAAAGGAACTCCTTTCCAGTGCATAATTAACTTCTGAGATTCTCAGTCACAATATGACTGAACAGCACTGGCTTAGAGATTTACAGAGGGAATAGTCGAAGATCTTCTGGAGATTAAATCCAAAGTGCTACACAATTCTAATACTATATAATGGATAGTAAAGTAAGGGGGAGCTTTACTTTATTGTTAGCTGAGACTTATTGCGCACATAATCCATATTCAAACACAAGTTGAATATTCAGAGTCCCATCCCATGTGCTGAAATACCGTGCACTATGACAGTGCTGACTTTGGATACAGAGGACGGTAGATACTGGAATGAGGAAGGAAGAATACTGTGTGACATAACTGAAGTTTATCAGAAATACATTTTTAATATACATAAGCAATTCTGCTTCTTCTAGTCATGCACTAGCATTACATTCAAGTATATTTGTAAACATGTCTTTATAAGATTTTCTATAGGACCTAGCACAAATGTTGGCCTTCCCATTCTCATCTCCCATACTTAAGCAGGAACAGTTTTTCAACAGGTGAATTATGTCACAATAAAAATTTAGCAGCTCCTCAAAAATTGCACTTTTGGATGTGATGTCACCACATGATAATAAAATAAATAAGATACTTTAACATCAATCCCAGAATTATCATGTGGATAGTGCATGCTCTAGCTCAGAACGAGAACAAAAACCATGCAATTGACCCTTTCATTGTGCTAGACTTGTAAACTCCTTTTCAGTATTCAGAAGAATTTGACTCATCACTATCTCTATCTTCAATCAGAGGCAGAAGAGAGGAACAGTCCCCAAATCTCTGTCTGTTTACTCAAACTAAGTTTCACAGCATTCAGTGAAGCTTCCAAACAGGAATGCAATTATACCCTAAATATTATAATATCTACCTTAAATAAATAGAAGTGTTACTAAACTTGACTGATATTATTTCTGAGTAAACATGCAAGATTTTTGCAAACAACCATTAGAGGGCAGACAAGAGGTATGGGAAACTCTATGTTATTGCCATCTAGAGGATATCTTCATTTTTGCAGCCACATCTGGCAGCCCTAAATATAAGGTTACATAAAAAGAAAGGGCAGGCATGAAATATTTTTCTCACCTCCGGCATTGCACTTACTTAGAAAGAAAGTCAAAATTCCTGTTTTGTAGCAGGATGTTGGCTACAACAGCCTATTGATATTCATTCACTAGATGCATAACTAATGTAACTATCTAGAATAGCAGGAGGCAGCCATTTAGGAAGCTATGGGTGTGTACACACATTTTAAATTTTATAAAAATAATTGGGAGTTTCGTACCAAAATTAACAAAGCTGTGCTTTTCTGCAACTTCAGAGGAGGTAAATTGTATTTACATTCCCTGTGACGATGTTGGACAGAATCTGTAGTCAATACAGTCCTTCATTTTCCTACAGCTGCAATCTTCCAAGCCTATTGCTTCAGCCACTTTGCACATTCTTGAATTAGAGAGGAAGGATCCCCTTGAGACACTGTTAATAAAGACTGCCTCTCCTGAAAATCTATTGCAGGGGTGTTCAGCCTTGGCAACTTTAAGACCTGTGGCTGGCTGGGAAACTCTGGGAGTTGAAGTCCACAAATCTTAAAAGTTGCCAAGGTTGGACAACTCTGGTCTATTACTTGGAGAACAGTGGCTTCTCGTTGTTCCAAATACTGGGACAAGCTAAGAGATCTAAGAGTACAATGTAGCTTTCAGAATGCAATCAATGTGTTACAATCTTGGTCTGAATAGGATTTGTGTGTACATTTCTCCTGTTTCTATTAGTGCCAAGAACAGAGCGTTAAGAGACTGGGGGTGGGAGGCGAGGGAGAAAGGAGAGGAATGAGCATCAAAATAATACTTCTACGTTTTTTCCTCTGAACATCAAAGAAATCAAACAGAACAACAGAAATGTGGACTAGGCATGAATAAAACACTTTTGAATCCTTTCTTCCCAGTGCATCAGAGCAAAAGGGTGAAAAAATGTGAAATATAAAATGAAGCTTTTTCATTCAAATCCTTTTTCTTTATAAGATTTTTTTTTTTTACTCCCTCATATTGTTGGGAGAAAAGATGAAGCATCTATTTTCAACCACATTCCATGGAAAATGGAAGGGAGAAGGGGTTCTGCTGCTCAGGCCACTAGGCTATTCTCTCCTCGTATTATCCTGTCTTAAAATATACATTTTAAAACTTTGTGGCAGGCCCAGCCATGACAAAGCAGACACTAAAGGACATGGATGGCATCCATGGCACAAACCCACAATACCAGATGGGGAAGATAATTCACACTTGAAACTGTAAGTCCAAATATTGGAAGGAACAATGTTCATTCTTAAAGCTGAACTGGTTGTAGATACGTCTACCAAACTGAGATACAGTAATGGTGGAAATGTAGCTAACACCATTCTTATGCCTGATTCAGAAGGTTTTATTTATTTATATTTCACATCTCTGAACCGCCCATCTCCCTCAAAGAGGGATTCAAAGATGCTATAAATGCAACTTGAAAATGACTTTTTTTTTTAAGGACCCTGTAATCCCTTGCGTCGGGCGACTGAATGGAGCTGAGTGTTTACTAGCCGAATGTCCTTCCTGACTCCTACATGGAGTTCACAAAAAGATATTTCCTTTTTTGTGCCCAGAGAGAGAAATATCTGCCACTACCTAGGATCGAACTCACAGCCCCCTGATTGTGAGGCGAGAGTTCCACCTCTAGGCCACCACACCCCACAACTTGAAGATGACATAATTGTTTACAAGGCGAAAGACTTCAGATATAAGGAATTACTAGATGCATTATACAACGATTATAAGCAGCCCAGGTGATGCAGTGGTTAAGTGCAGTATTGCATGCAAACTCTGCCCACAGCCAAGAGTTCAATCCTAACAGTGCTCAAGGTTGACTCAGCCTTCTATCCTTCTGAGGTCAGTAAAATGAGGACCCAGGTTGTTGGGGGCAATATGCAAATAATGCTGAAATTGTAAACTGCCCAAAGAGTGCTTGATATATGCAAGATTGGCAAAGCCACAAACTGCCCCAAATACCTTGAACCGGTGTATAACAATTATCAAAATTAATGAAATGTTTGACATTCAGCTTGCATCACCAGTATGTTTGACAGTATATTGCTCATATCTATGCCTGAGAGGATGATAGTAGGAATAGGCTTGGAGAAAATGCAAGATTTGAAGAAATACACCTTCCAATTCTTTATGAAAAGAAAGTTCACCTCAAACACCTCAAAAAGAACTAATGCTGAATGGCAGGGACTAAACATTGACCTACAACTGAGGAGAGCTGAAATTATAGCAGGAGGTAATGGAAATTATAGCATGGCGTAGCTAGAAATCTAACATCAGCAGTTCAGACTGCAACACTTCATTTTAACTGACATCAGGCTGGCAGTAAGGATCCATTCTGTGTATGGAATTTCAGTAACCAAGGTGTATCTTCATTAAAGTGCCCTTGAAATATTTGAATAGGAGGTTATAAATCAATGATCAATATTATGCTGCTTGCTCTTGTTCTCCATTCTACACAATCAGCAAAGACGATCAAGTTACTAAAAGCCTGCCGCATCTGAGTTCATTTATTGTATGAAATTCTTTTCATGGGATAGTAGCTGGTGGCTTTGTTTTCTGGATTGGCTTAAAAGCAGTGATTCTAGCTTAATGGGGAAATTTTAAAAAATGAAGATGCTGAAATAGAAATGATGGCTTGGAATTTGGGGAGGTTATCATCCAACACGTCAAAATGGAAAGGCTGATGCAAATAAGCCAGATATCATAGGCATATCAGGGTCTATCAAATGGTCGTGTCTGCAGCTTCTCAGATGTAGATATAAGCACAAATATGCACTTGTACTTTAAAATACATCATATTTTTATTTACATGTAAATATGTATAGTGTTTCAACAATGGGCTTCAAATGCACTACTGCATTTGTTCAGACTGTATGTGTGTTTGTGGGTATTTCCTGGCATGGCTTTCAAAGGGGGGAAGAAAGAGAAAATTAGTCACCGGCTTTCTCAACTGAAATAATATATGTGATTATCTAAAAGATGGCTTTCCTAAGAATTTAAGATCCAGGATCTAAAACTTTTACCTATTCCAATTACACTCAAGGATTGCCATTCAAGGATTACATGTAGATTCCAATATTGATCTAGGGATTTCTATTTCCTCTTCTGGGTAGCTTGTAGGCCTTGAACTGAGTATGTATATGAAGACATGGTTAATTCTACGAATGCTTCATAAGGTATCCGGATTTGATGGCTTCTATGGTGGCTTGTAGAAAGAGCAACAACATAATAATGAGCCTGGATGAAAATGTTCATTAGTTTTTTCAAAAAAAAATTAGATTCTACAATTAATGATAAAATCACTAAAATCTTTCAGCACTTATAAATATTGAAGGAGCAGGCAGCACTGAGACAAATAAATATATTCTAATAGTAGACAAGGAACTTCTCTAGGCTGTGTACTGTAACTTCCTTCATGAGGTTAACAAACTACATTAGCAATTCATCCATCTGTGGCTCATAATTAATCACTTGTTGAAAATTACATTGTATAATAAATGAGAACAGACATGATTCATTAAAACTTCTAATTAATTCTATTTAATGCTATTTCATAGTTCATTGATAAGTGCTGAGAGAGGAATTACATTGGGAGAGATTTGATGCATTGTTGCTGAAGAGGTAAATAGAGCAAACATGATCCAGAATGAAACATGGACATGATGGCAAGTGAAAATGTCAGATGTTTATCTTGGTTGTGACTGGTAGCACTGGAAAATAATATTTAAGACTCAGGTAGAGCTCCTATTGTTATTTCTTTTCTTTTTTTTAAATGACTTATATAAACCTAATGAACCTGAGCTCAGATTTGACATTTAGCTCTTGAGCAGGCAGGAGTTTGCAACCTTTCAGTTTAAAAGTCCAAGAATGTGGAAGTGTGTATCAAAGCTAATGTCTTAGATTTTTGTTTAACGGAAACCGAAACAAAAACCAGGATGAGGAGTTTTTAAAATAGTTTCCTCTCCAGCAAAATATTCCATCTAGCCTTTTTCAATATTGATTTGAGGGAAGTGCTTACAGCAACCCATACCTCACTGAAATTGAGTAACTGTTCAAGGTGGGAAACAGGAGAAAAGAAACTGGAGTCTAGAACCGTCAAGCATCATCATGACTGACAATTGGTGCTCCCGATAGCTTTTCTTCAATGGAAAAAGCTTGAAAAAGCAGGCAATTTCACCAGGACAATTTATTTCTTTTTTCTGGCATAGGTAGAAAATAACTCTGCTTCATCTGAAACATAATCAAAGTTCTTACTTTTATCTTAAGAGTTATCATTTTAAAATAAGTCAGATATGCAAATAGTCCGTAATATGTGGTACTTGTGTTCTCCACTTACCTAAACTGCTCTGATTGGAAGAATGTGGGGAAAAGTTTTTTTTTTATCTTTTTATGAAAGAAGATTCCAGAAGCCAACTTATTCTCATTTCACTTCACATTTGCATGAAACCAACTCTATTTCTTTAAACCCTGTTTAAAAAATTCTCACATGGCATATCTGCATTTCCCCTCAGATACTCCATTAATTCTCAGTCCTAATGCTTTTTTTGAAAAGCCTTTAATTTATTATACTGTGTCATTTTCAATTTTTAGAGAAATAGTAAAATGAAAGTAAAAGAAGCTGAATAGTACTGTAATATTTCAGTATTGGTCAATAGTTCTGTCATTCACTGTATAAATAAGAAATGTCATGAGCATTCAAAAAGAAACTAAAAGACATTTCTAGTTTCACAAATCACATTTGTTTAGTACTTTAGGTAGTATATCCAAAACAAAATTAAACCATTCAAGATGTGGTGATTTTTAATTATGCTTAATCTAGTTGGGGATTTCAATGAAGTACAAGTGTATAAGGTAGTCCTTGACTTACAACTGGTCACTTAACCTCCACCCCATCCCACCCCATGGTCACACATTTTTTGCCAGTTTCTGGCAAAAACAACAACAACAACCAGTCAGAAGACCTATTTAAAACCAAGGCATTTGCTTAACAACTGTGGATTTGCTTAACAACCACATTGACTTGCTTAACAACAGCTACAAAAAATGTCATAAAATTGAGCTTAGTCACATGGTGCCTCAACTGGCAACTATAATGACTTACAACAGGAACTCCAATCCCAATTATGGTCATAAGCTTAGGTAGTGCTGCTATATTTGTTCCACATGTGGTCTCAGTAGAGATCAGGGACTCACTGGAAATTGCATTGCCAATATTCATCCATTCAACTGCAAGTGATGTTTAGTTTAACATGATGTCAAAACTGGCAAGATGGCAGAAGGAGCGTTGTAATGCATTTATTAAAGTGATGGGCCTTGCATCACACCCCTTCACCATCTCACTGAAGTCCCCCCCACACACACACAAACACATATGTTGTTGCCAATGTCCATCTATTTTCTTCTCTAGCACAAACTAAAATTGACCTGGGCAGATATTTATCCCCAGCAAAAGTATGGCAAAGAGAGACAGTGCTGACTGTGGAAGTCAATAATATAAAGAATAAGCTATTTAACAGTGTCCCTTAAGTTGCAAATCATAAAGAGAAAACCAGAGCCTTTGAGGTTAAGAGATTCCTGCTACAAATCTCATCAGTCCCAGGCTGCCAGCCCTGCAAGACATTGTGGTGCAGTAATTCTCACCTCAGCAACTTTATAATGTGTGGACTTCAGCTTCCAGACGTCCTCAGTCAGCCTACTCAGCAGTAGGTAAGTATATCTATATTGGTATAAATAAAGAACTGATTAGGTCTCCCAAAGCAGATCTGAGTCTCTGTCCCTGTAAAGGAAGTTGGAGGTGTTACTTTAAAATTAGTCTTTACACTGTTGCTGCTACTTCTGTGTGGTAATATTTAAACTAAGACCACAGAGATTTTGGTTTAATAAAAATGAAACCATGATTATATGGTGTGTGTTTTTTTAAAAAAAAAACACTTCCTCATCCAGAAGTGTTTATAAAAATGTACACATTTCAAGTTATATGTCAAACCTTGAAATATGCATGCGTAAGAAGAAAGAATTCATTTCTGGTGATATTAACTAAGAAACAGAGCCTACAAATGGCCATTTTGAACCCACTGCCCATTATTTTAATGCTGCTCTGTACGTTGGCATTGCCAGTTAGCCACCTAATTAGGCAAAATGACTTGTGTGATAAATATGATCCTGTTAATGACTACCAGATGTCCACAAACAGCACCCGGGATCCTTGTGAATGATGGTTACTCTAAATCTGCTCTTATTAACCACTTCATAGCAAGGCAAACCTGACCTGTGAGACACACAGTGCTGGTTGAAACTGGAAAGAGTAAAGTCTCAAAAAAGAGCACATTCAGCTCTCTTTTATTTAACCACTGCCATCCTTTCCTTGATTTTCATGAGGTAATTTTCATTCCCTTCTGTTTCTAGGAGTGATGTTCCCACTGCCCCACCCACCTTCCTCATAAATGGTAATGGACAGTACTACAAGGGCACAAGCGAAGGTTGATAGGCTTTAAGGGTGTTATTTATCTTCCCTTTGATATAGCACCTTTGAAATCAGAAAATGATTCTGCAGTACAGTAAAATTTCTAAAATTGCAACCTTGGCTAAAAATGACTGGAAACTGATTGGTAGAATACCACTTTTGGAAATGAAACTTTCAAACATTGCCTTTCTGAGAAACAGTCCATAAAAATGGTGAGACTTCATTTGAAAACTACTAAATAGCCAAGAAGTAAGAAAGCTGTTTTTTCACATTTATGACTATCCTTACATCAAGGTCTTGCTATCTACCCACATTTTAGTTTCCAGAAAACTATGCAGGCCTATCCAATCTCTCTCCTATCTCTGTTCCTTCTGTTTTTACTCACTGCCAATCGTTTGACTCTTCTCCAAAGCAGCAGAGCCTAGAGGAGGGATTTGAAATCAGCAAAATGGTCATTGCAGCATTTCAATTGAAGACCCAGGCCTTGGTACATGCTTGCAATATCAATGCATGTAGAAAAGGATGGGGCTTAGACCGAGATGCCATGATTATTCCAATCCTTCATTCTGATCCTCACACATTCAATTGCTCCAATGTGTGATAAAGGCTAATAGATTTTATATACTCTGAGGATGCTCTTGGATAGTGGTGGATTAAAAAGAAAAATGTAAAGTTAACACTAATGTAGCCACTCACTGTGGATGCAACAGAAAAAAGATATTTTCACAGCATTATTTGGTTAGATGTAAATAAAAAAAGCCCACTTACAATGGCTATTTCCCTACTTTATAGAGGACAATCTTTTGAATGTATTTTGTACTTGAAAGAATTTCTAAGACCCTGTGAAGCCTCAGTTCAGAACACTTAAGAAGGATTCAATTAAGTTTCCAAATTCTGAGGCATTCAATTTATTGAATCAAATTGAAAGCATCAAATTAGATTCCTGAAAGAAATCAACCTAACTCAGTTTTCAAAATCGATTTGAATTGCCAAATCAATAAAATCAAGTATTAGAGTTGGATCAGAGCCTGACATCCCTACTGTCTTACCCAAATACAGACTAAAGACCATGAGGAGGAATAGAATTTTTGCCAAAAAATAGTTGGCACCATCAGAAAATGGGGCACCCATGCTATTCACTACTTTACAAAATTGCTTCATGTAGAGTAACCATGGATCACTGTAACAAATCACTGTAATTTATGACTTCTAGGCTCCAAAAATGTTTATTAACTTCATTAAAGTTCACTATTTAAAATTATTTGTCTAGTTATTTAGTCTAATAGCAAGACTAAAATCATTGTCTTCTTATAAATGTAATGGACTCAAAAATCACATATATTACAAAAAAGAAAATTAGGCACTCATACAAGTCTCTTGATTATCATGCTTTCCATTATGGTGAAATGTGCTGTATTTCTGTTTTATTTGACATACAAATTAGCATAAGTATTACAAAATAGATTATTAGTGTATACATAACTGGCTGTCTACTTCTTTGATAATGTGTAAGTAATCATTTTATTCTATCTTGTCAAAATGGTAGATCATCTTTGGCTAACAAAAAGGTATTTAGCTTCACCTACATGTTAAAGTTATGTTGGAAGTAAATAAATTGGAAGAAATAAATTGCAATTTGTTCTTGCTAAATGCTGATTAATCCAATTCTGGTGATTAACTGGCTCTTAGAGGTGCATATTAATTTCATTTGGTTCAGTTCTGAATAAAAATTAACAAAAAGGTCAACTTCTTTCAGAAACAATATAACACATTTGTTCATTCAGATATTACAGTTTGTTTAATTAAAAAGTCTGGGCCTGAATCTCCATGCCTTCAACAATATTCATACAGTCAAATTAGGTTACTATACTACCTATTTCAGTTCTGATGGTCTCCTAATTATAATGGATTCACACCAGTTAGCTATAATTTTACTAGGAATATAGGTTAGCAAGTATGAGTGAAGGATTTTTCTTTAATCCATTTGGTTTTAAACTTACAAAAAATGCCAGTTTCTTCATAAAACAGGTGGGGAAAATGGGGGGAAAAACTGAATGAAGAAGTCAAATGGACAGATTTTTTTTAGGTCTTCTAGCTCAGCATCTTTATCATTCCACATATTGTTTGCCACATTATTTTATACTAAAAACCTAGAGACCCTTTGAGTCAGCTAAACAACCTTATAGGCAAACCATCTCCATGAAACAGGCAGAATGTCAGAGAAACTGTGGAAGCCATATTCATTTGGTAGTTAGACTTTCTGACACCAACAAAAATAATTTTAATCATAATCTAAAACCCAAACCAAAAGGAAGGAAAGGGTGCAGAAACTAAGTGAGGAAATGAATAACTGCTTGGCAGCAAGCTTGCAGGGAGAGAGCTGACACCATACAGCACATATTTCATGAATAATGAGAGGAGTCACAGCAATGTGCAATCACTGCCTATTGGGTCAGAAATTTCACATTAGAAGATCCATCAGAGCAGATCGGTGTCATAAAGACACTCTCCCCTGGGCTAAACCTGCTTTCATTCAACTGCCAGCTCTTACTTGCAGAGGTACCAGCAGAAGGGCGAGGAAAGAGTTGTCAAGTGCTTTGAACTATGGAAAGCGTCCTATTATTTTATTTAATGATAATGGGGACTGTGTTATTATGTAGACATTTGTTATGCAATTTTGCTCTGCCTGAGGCCCTCCAAATGTATGTGGTCATGCAGGCTAGGAATTCTGGGAATTATAGTCCCATTCCATTTGAAGACAACCAGTTGGGAAATCTACTTTACTCAAGCTTGTCCACACCAACCCTGCCTCCTACTGTTTACCTTGCATTGTTCTTTATCTGCTCAGGAACTGGCTATGCTTTAATTTACCTAACATCCTGGGAGGAGGGATGATGCTCTAAATATCATAGAATGCAGCTCAGATACATCAAAAATGGCCAGTTTCCCATCATTTCTGTCACAAGCAATTGATTTGTGAGGTTCAGCTCTGTGTCAGGATCAGGACTCAATCAAATATCGCTTTCAAGTGGCTTATCTTCCTGGCTGTGTTGATCTCATGTGCTTTTGGCCATAATCCTAAACATGCCTGTTTGTGGCAGGAATTTCCATTGAATTCAGTGAACACAGATTATTTTGACCACTATAGACCAATGAAAAACTTGGTCCATAGTTCCTCTGTTAGCAACTGGTAATAATTCATCCCAGGTAGTATTCATTTAATAATCAGCCAGCTGTTGTTTTGGTTGCATGTCTTCCATCTCCAGCAATACATGAGCTCAATGAGATTGTCTTTGCCATGCATTAAAAAAATCAGCTTTTGTGGGCTTAAGGTTTTTCCCCCCCTCCCTTTCCTCTATAAACACACACGGGCTGCCTGAAATCCCTGCCTGTGGTGGAGAGGCCTGAATTATTCATCACTATACTAATGGCAGGTGATGAGATCTTTTCGCACCACGGCCCTGTCAGGAGGTGTTTATCACTCTGTTTCACCGGCAGCTCAACCATTACTGCAGGGCCAAAAGACGGCCCCTTCACACAAGCATGACATGTATCAGTAGACATAGCACTTTAAAGATTCACACACACACACACACACACACACACCCATCTTTTTCTTTCCCTGAGAGGTCATCTGAAGGTTATTATGAACAAATTATTTCTTCATTTCCGCTGACTGAGTAGATAGCCTTAATGATCTGTCACTTAGCAAGAGGCTGCCTGTTCAAACATAAAGAATGGCACACTGATGGGCTTCTAACTAGAATCGCTTCATTTTAGCTATTCTCTTGTCAAGCATGTTTCCAAGATACAAGCAGGATTTACATATTCATGAGCCTCAGCAGACACCGATGCTATGAGATGGCCTGTCTGATAATGGCATACAAGTTTGTACTGTGTCCTGGAGGCACTCAAAGTCTATTAGGCAAATAAACTTGATTCTGTTCTGTACTTCCTAGGTGGCTCGCTTGATTTCAGTGGCAGCTGAAGTCAATATTTGCATACAGCCCCCCCCCCATCCTCATGTCTCTTTCCAATGTCACTTCATTTTGTAAATTTTGTTCTAGAAAATGGGCATCTCATTCAATTTGATTAGGATAATTGCTTTGGATTTCCCCCCCCCCCCTTTACAGGAAAAAGAGAAAAATAATCAGATAAATTTGCATGGTTGGGATGCAGAGTTCTGAGACAAACTTGAGGCATGAAGTTGTTGTTCTTTGTGCAGTCATCTCTTTGATAATCTGCATCTTCCCAACATCAATTAAATCCCAAAGGAAGGCATTATAAGGGAGCTCCTTCCAATGGGAGCATGAACTGGGAAGCAGAGATTGGTAGGGATGCTATTGTATGTTGGGTACAGACGTAAACAAACTAGAGGCAGTTGATGTAGTTATCCAAGTCTTACTCCAAACAAAGCAAAGAAGGAAAGATGCACAGGGCTTAAGTAGTGATGTGTAAAATGAGCAGTCTAGAAATGAATGGATGATTCTTTAACATCCAGACAGATAGTACCAAGATCAAAAAAAAATGATGGCAAGGGATGAAAGAAGGAGTAAACTATTCATTTAAGCCTTAATTCCAAAGTAGCAGTGTCAACCAGTGGGCAAACCTAATTAATTGCTCTGCATTCATTTTCTTGGGAATTTCTCTGCAGTATAATGTTATCTCTGTATACTACATTCATCTCCAGGCTGTTCCAACTTATTCTTCTAATGTACTCAGAGGATTAGGACTCTTATTCCATCTAACAAAATACAGGCAGTCATCAACTTACATCGGTTCATTTAGTGACCGTTCAAAGTTACAACGGCATTGAAAAACGTGACTTACAACCATTTTTTACACTTACCACCTTTGCAGCAGCCCCATGATCATGTGATCCAAATTCAGATGCTTGGCAACTGGTTCATGCTTATGACCGTTGCTGAGTCCTAGGGTCATGGGATCACCTTTTGTGACTTTCTGACAAGCTAAGTCAATGGGGAAAAGTGGTTAACAACCATCTTACTAACTGATCAACTACAGCGATTCACAGTAACAACTGTGGCAAGAAAAATCATAAAATGGGGCAAATCTCACTTAACAAATGTTTCACTTAACAACAATTGTGATCATAAGTCAAAGACTACCTGTACTCAGTCATGGCCTGTTTGGATTCCTGAACAAAGTTAGGGACTTTCCACATTGTTGAATTGAAAAGCTAGCTGCCCTTCCTTAAGTTGGCAGAAAACTATGTCAATGTGAAAATTGTAGCTGGTGATCACTAACTTGCCTCCACTGATCTATTCCAAATCTCTGCAATCACTGGACCTCCCTCCATGGCTGGATGAGGAGTTGAAGACCACAAGTCTTACCATTGCCAAGTTTGGAGACCCCTGGCCGAGGACAATTTAGAAGTTGTGGGCTAGAAATAAGATAAAGACAACATCATGTACCACCAGCAGAAAAAAGAAGTTGCCAGGGCATGTTTGTTGTGCCATGATCAGGTACAAGTGGGAAAAGGCCCGATTATGGAATATGGTCTTAGTAGACGTCATAGGTTAATGGCAGTATGTCTTCATCTGCAAGTAGGGACAAATCTATCACGATGCTTCTCAAACTTGGCAATTTTAAGTTGTGTGGATGTCAATGCCCAGAATCCTCCAGCCAGCTCCTAGGACAAGTACAGCCACTTGTACCTGTCCTAGGGTGCCAAAAAATGACATTTGTCCATCTACTTCTTGACTTCCGGGATCAAGTCTCGTGACAATTTATATCTCCAAAGTTACTATGAATGAAATGAAGAGATTATTTATCTCCCTGCTCTTTCAGTTTCCAGATGCTAGTTGAAGGACCTTTTTAAATTTCAGTCCACATTCCCTGCTTTATTCCGCACAGGTTGCTTGCAAGAAGGGCAAGTGCTTTTAAATTGCCTTTTTTATTGTTCTTTTTATTGCATTTGATCATTAGATTATCTAAATATTGGCAGGTGTTAAAAATATATTTGAACAATGTTTTGTGCATATGTTACGTGGGATGAAAAATACTGATATGAACTGCAAGAGAACAATATTCCCCCGCACACACACAAACATTAAAAAAAAAAACCCGCTAGCAATCAAAGGAAGCAGGAAATTACATTCCTGCTAAAGCAGACTCTGAAAGATCATATAGGTAATAGAATTCTGAAAAGTTCATATGTGTCTGCAAGACAAAGTAATATACGCTTCAGTGGATTAGGAGACATAGCGTTGTACTATAGGGGGAAACAATCCATGTGAGGAAAAAATGCAATAAAATAATTAAAGAATTTAATGCCAAGTTTCTCTTCCTCTTCCTCTTCCTCCTCCCCTTTGTAAACTCAGAATATAACTTCACAAACCTTTGCTCTGTCTGTGGGAAAATGCAGCAGTCAAATAATCTTAGACATCTCCAACTTGGTTCCCTCCAAATCTGGTGTTCTTTAGGGATGGTTGGGGTATAGTATAGGTAATCCTTGGCTTACGACTAGTTGCTTAACAATCATTCAAAGTTATGATGGATTTAAACATGACACTATGGATCAGCAATGAACTGGACTCTCTTAAGATAACTGATGAAGATTGTGGAATAGACTTGCTGTATTCAGTCAGAAGACAACTGTTAAGAGATGTTGTGGTTCAACTTGTATGAAAACCTTCTGAACAACAAGTGCTGTGGAGATATTCACAACAGAGATCTATGATTTTGGGGAATGAGATGGAATTGTTTGGGAAGATCCCAATTATAACTTTAATGAAAAGGTGTATTATTAACAATCAGTTGAAGATATTTGATCCTGGACAAATCAGAGATAAGGACTGCAGTGGGTTTTTTTGGTAGATTAGAAGCCGTTGTGGACTTTCTTTGTGTGAATTACAAAATAAATATATAATCCAGATCAAGCCTTCCAGACTCTTCCATTTGCAATGCACAATTTCTACCTGCCATAGTAGAAATTGTGGAACAGCGTTCAGAAAGCATTTGTGATCCTATTACACACACAGAGAGAGAGAGAGAGAGAGAGGTTACCTTTCCCTTGTGATGAAATACCTTCATCATGATGATGATGGTGATGATGATGATTACAAAAGGGAATATTCTGTTCTAAAAGGAATATCTTACTTGTAAATAGAATAAAAATGTTAAGGGTGGGGTTAATAAAACATACGGATAAACAAAGATAGTTCATAAATTATAAAAAACCTTATAATAAAAGGAACAAATGTTTCAGAAGGTCAATGAATTTTATGTGACTATTGAACGAAGTGTTTAATATAATTTATATTGACAATCAACTTTTTTATTTTCTTTCCGCCATTGCTTAGTTTGTGTTTATGTATGTAGGGGTGCGTGGGTGTATATGTTGCATAAAACATAAATATCAGAATACTCAGCTATAATATGAGATATATTTGAATTTATCAGAGTATACTGAATCTATTAAAAATACTAAGTCAAGAAGTTGCAGAGTAAACTTGACTACCGTAAGTAAAATATATTTCCACTGCTACTGTTTCCTTGCTTAACTTATTAAATGTATTCATTGCAACTCCATGTAGGAGTTACACAGAGCTAGAAGGAAGTCCAGAATATTATGGTTCATGAAATCCTAATTTTCTCCTGATTCACCTCTACTTCTCTCTTTGTCTTCTCTTTGTCAATCTTACATTGGCTAGTTTGTCAAGAAAGTTGCCATTTCAAGTTCAATGACTTTCCAAACTATGCATATGTGAATACCTAGTTATTTTAAATGCCTGATTACATTTTATGTTCCTATGCTCACGGCTTGCTCATAAAATCAGGATCATTTAGTTTTTCCTTGGGTCAGAATGACCATATCACATTTTAGAGCTTACTCAGATTTAGATCTACACTTATGAAAGACTCCCTCTTAAATTACCCAATTTCCTGTTTTGAAAAAGCCCTAAAAATACTTTTTTCAAGACCTTAATGAAGCTGAAATAAAATTTATTTGTGTTGCAGTAATACTGATTTAAATTATCATAACATCTTAGAGTTGGAAAGGATCATAGAAGGCCTATATGATCATTTGCTCAGTGCAGAATCCACTGCAGCATCTCTGAGACATGACTATCCAGGCTTTGTCTGGAGAGTTGTCCCCCTAGCAGAGGAAAACTTACTGCTTCATATGGCAGTAGGATGCACTGGCTGACAGCTTATAAACATCAGATGTTCCTCCTGATGTTTATCCTAAACTTACCTTGTAATTTTATCCAATGGTTCTGAGGCTGCCTCTGGAGCAACAGAAAACACATTCACTTCCTTGTTTGTATGAAACCCATTCAATTATTGAAGATTGTATCATATCTTAGCTGTCTATTCAGGAAACTAAACATACCAAGAACTTCTAACCATTCATGAAGGGTTTTGGATTCCAGATCTTTCACCATCTCGATAGTGCTTCGCTGAATTTGCTCCAATTTGTCATTTATTCCCCATAGTAAAGTTTCAGTGAATGGTCCCAGGTTCTAGAATTTGGTAGAGAACCACAAAGCTTTGGCATAATTTTGCCCAAATTTTAGAGGCAGCTAAGGTGACTGCTTCAGATTCCTGCATAAGAAAAACAGAAGAGAAATAATGAGAGAAATAGTGCTGAAAGAACTGGTAATAAAAGAGAATTAAGGAAGTTTGTGGTAATGAAATTTGGGGAGGCTCCTGGAAGGCTGTTAACTGTGTAATTCATCCTAGGGATGCTGTCCTTCCCCCAACTTCCAGAGGTTTGGAAGAGCTCAGAGATGCTAGAAGAAATTTGAGGTCAAAGAGAAGATTTACTGCTCAGTCAGAAAGTCCCTCAATAGCATGAGGTTGTGTAATCATGTCTGTTTACCCAAACCTAATGGGAAAAAGTTCTGAAAGCAACTAAAGAGGGCTGTCAGGCAGAACTGTGGCTGGATATCAGCAAGGGTGGGAAATTGTTGTGATTGTTGTTCTGTATAGTCAGATTGAAAGTAGATTGTTAGAAGTGGATTGCCAGACTATGTTAGCACACTATACCAGGCTACCTTTGAAGATGATTCAGAGGCTTCAACTGTTCAAAATGCAGTGACCTATTTGCTAACTGTGCATAGCAGATTTAGAAATATTACAGATATGCCAAAATTGATGCACTGACTATTGGTTTGCTTCTGGATCCAATTCAAAGTGCTGATTATTACTTTCAAGCCCTAAGGGACTTGGCATTCAGAAGCCTGCAGCCCCTCTATTGTGCTCCAGCTTGGACTGCCCTGGACTTTCTTTAAGGGAAGGAATACTACAAGTTCTCAATCCACAAGAGAGGTGGGCAATTGGCAATATGTTTTCTCAATGGCTGCCCCCACCCTTTGAAACATTTTGCCTCCCAGGATCAGGAAAATCCTATTCTCTGTTTTTATTCTGCTGAGCATTGGGTCTTGAGGGTACTTGCGTAGATTAGCTTTTGTTTGATTATTCTAATTGTTGCATTATTTTAGTGTAAACTACTGGAGTCCTTCAGGAAATGAGTGATCTATAAGTAGCAGTATAAACCAACAATCAAATTTATACGACTTTTGCCTGCCAGATAAGGTTAATCTATTGACTCAAAGGCCAGAGTGCTAGCTCCCTTGCGATTCCAAGGCTCACTCCCCCCCATTCTGCAAATTGTTTTTTTAGAGTCTTATGATTATGAAAGAATTAAACAGAAAGTGAAGTCCTTGATACTCTGAGCTTGGTTGTTTGCTTGCAGGCATTTCATTACCTGACTAGGTAACAACATCAGTGTTGATGTGGGGTTTGCTCCCTGTTTATATACAGAAGCTTATCATGCCAGTATTGGTGGGAGTATGGTTTTCTCCTTGGTTAGGTTGTTGTTTATTGCTTGTTTGTTTCTCTGCTTGACTGCTTGTCTCCTTTTACATTAAACGAAAGTTGCTGAAAAGCAAAACACTATCCTTCTTTATTAAAAAGAAGACAAAACAGGGCCCAAAGTGGTAGGGAACTGAAGCTGAGTACTTTATTTAGAACTGTGCCCAAAATGAAGATTTTTGGGGGGATAAGCACTTTGTGACTGTACAAGCATCTCCACAGTAGCCTTTTCGTAAGTATCTGGTATATGCCTCTAAATGTGTTTATAATATGCTTTGACCAGAAAAGCTAGTCATCTAGCCTTGCCTTAGAACAACCAACTTAAGCCCTGCAAGGCCTTTTCACTTTGACAAAGGCTAACATTACTTTGGTAAAGTACAACAAAGGAGATCATTTATAAAGTGACATTAATACAATCATAACTAACAGATTTCCATAATTAAAAATATTGTCAGCTATGTGGCACTGGAACATTACAATCAATCATTGCTGTCATTTTTGCAATAGAAAATAAAAAAAATGAGAAATGTCAAAATGAAATAATATTTGCAACATGAAACACAAATTGTAAGCAATATAAGCTATAGTGTAAACTTTCTAATATGTGAAATTTGATATCGAAGAAAATCAAAAGATTGACAAGCATTTAACTGTTTTCTAGCCAACATTAAGTTTTTATAGAAAGCTCAGGAGCTAATCACAGTTTGGCAGAACTGGTTTCTGTATTATTATCAATAACTATGTAGGAAAAATAATTTGGAAAAGAACTTAGGTAATTTATACAGTGTTGACTAGAGATTATTAGCACTCCAATGTTTACATAACTTAGACCATGGGTCGGCCATCCGAAACGTCGGATGAGCCGCACGGACCCATTTAGCTTAAAAAAAAAAAACGCTGGGAGCCGCGCGTTCGCGCATGTGCGCGCACCCGTGCATGCGCGCGGCCCGTTCGCGCATGCGTGCGCGCCCTGCCCGTTCGCGCATGCGCGCGCACCCCGCACACCCGCGCATGCGCACCCGCGCATGCGCGCGCCGTTCGCGCATGCGCACCTGCGCGCGCGCACCCCCCCGCACCCGCCCGCGCATGCGCGCATGCGCTCGCCAAAATGGCGGAGGAGGCTCCGGAGCCGCAGGTAAGGCCTCAAAGAGCCGCATGCGGCTCCGGAGCCGCGGGTTGCCGACCCGTGACTTAGACCATTAAAGGCACAGAAAAAAAGAAATATTATATCAGTATTAATTATTATCTGAAATGCTGGTGCTAATAAACATATAGTTTAAATTTTCCATCCAAAGCTGAATATAGCCTGCAAATTACATCAAAATATTTGTTGTACAGTACAATAAAGCTTTCTATCTGAAACCGAATACTTAGTATTAAGGTCTTGATTGTATTGTTATTTATTAATGGTTGTGCATGTTGAGAAGAAAATAGGCAAATTAGGCAACAACAAATAAACAAAGGGGGGAGAAAAAGAAAAGGTTGTTTGAGTTCTAGCTCCCCCCCCCCTTTTCATCCTTCTAACTGTGATCTTTATAAACATTTAGGCAACCTTATAAGCCAAATTGTATGCATTTGCATTTGCATTTGTCATGCTGCGTGATATATTGCAGGGGTCTCCGACCTTTCCGAATTTGGGGACCAGTGGGAAGGGAGGGAGAGGGTATGGTTCCATGCAAGCAATGGGAGCACACTCTCATGTAAATGGAGCTTCCCGCGTGAGCGTGAGCACCAACTGCTCACGCAAATGGAGCTGTGTGTGCTCATACGCTCTTCCGCCACTTATGCGGCCTAGTTCTGAATGGGATGTGGCCCGGTACCAGGCTGTGGCCCAAGAGTTGGGGACCGCTGATATATTGTATGTATAACATTCTTGCTTTTTTTCCTGTTTAGTGATGTCCAATTCTTGGACCTGCCTGCAATTTTTGGGCAAAATTTCTCAGAAGTGGTTTGCCATTGCCTCCTTCCTAAGGTTGAGAGAAAATGACTGGCTCCAAGTCACCCAGCTGGCTTCATGCCTAAGGCAGGATTAATATATATTGTTAATTTTATCATTGTCACATATTCTCTAAGGTTAAATTCCCAACCAGACGTTGTTAGAACAGTATTTCTTCTGGTATTGGGCAAAATATATTCTCATTGTAATGAGCATGTATCATAGTAAATTATATTTCTTAACCATACCACTGTATCAAAATAATATTATGTATTACATATGTTTTACAATAAGATAATAAAACAAATAAAAAATTTAAAAAGGAAAAGAACCTAGAGCATTTGATTCTTGAATATTCCTAGCCAGTACCCATTCAACAACTGGACAATAACCAGAATGCATAGCCAAGAAAGAACCATAAAATAAGATGTTCATTATCTATTTTACAAAGATGTTTGTAAAGATGTAAAATGTTAGTGGATAACAATTTTATTTTTCTAATGTATCCTACTTTCCTTATAATTCATTGATTATATATCATCAAGTTGGTGTCGACTCAGCAGCCACACATATTTTCTCCATGATGATCATTTGTATCCTACCCCTAGCCTTTCTGGTCTTCCAATAGTGTACCCATCATTACTATAACTGAATCCATGGACCTTGTTGTTGATCTTCCTCTTCTTCTCTTTCCTTCCATCTCTCCCAACATTAGATGTAACTAAAACCAAACTTTGTAAGTAAAACGTTTTGACCTAGCATCAACAATTCATAAGATCGATCCTAGTTTTACTTCCAAGAGGAATTGTTCTGCAATCAAGGCACCATCACAGAAGAATTTGTATCCCTTATGGGTATTTTCAAAGTAAAGGTACTCAGGTAAGAGACTCAGACTCATATAGGTTAATACATACTTGAAATCAGAAACAGGGTCTCTGAAGGTGAGCAGGATGTACATGAATACGTTTTCAAATGCCAGCTGTATGTCATGGGAATACACAGAGTGAAGAAAGTGAAAAACAGCCAGCCATCAACACCCCATTCTACATCTTAAAAAACTACACACAACAGCTACCATATAAATGCCACACATAGAACAGCCCAAAGCACACAGGGAAGTCCCCTGAGGATGGGCTCCAGCATGAGTCCAAAAGTTCGGAAGACAAAATCTTTGATCCCGGTGACCAACCCAGATTGGATCCAGAATGAAGAAAGTGCAAGGCTTTTTCCACATTCTGCCCAGTTCTTTTCTCAATGCATTAACATGAGCTGGGTTCTCTATGTATTGTTTGTTAACCTACCTGAAAGTAATTCAGCAGTAGATCTCATTGGTTAAACAGTGCCAAGCTGGAGGGGGGGAAAGGGTCCAATTCAGTATTAGTCTGGAGCAGTCACTCAACATTTGGATATTAAATTCTCACGGTCATTAAATGCTTGTTTTTTTTTAAAAAAAAATCCTTTCCATAAGGTTAGCATTTTTTTGTTTCCTCTAGACTTCTGATTATTGAATTTTTTTTTAATTGTCCAAATCCCATTCATCTTGAAACAGATGTCAAAGAACATTTGTACTGTTTTTATGGACAATTTTTTTAAAAAAACCAAGAGAGTAAGCCCTGTTGCTCTAAAACAGTGAGAGTGAACCTTTTGGATCATTGTGTCAAAAAATTGGAAAATGCCTAACTTAGCACACAAACTTACACAAACACACTGAACAAAAGAGAGAGAATTCTCAATTTTCTCCCCTCCAAGTCTAGGCCACTCTGAACAGTGGCACTCAGTGGCAGCACTAAGGCTGAGTGCCACCGCTGCCTCTCAAAAAGGCTGCCCCACACTGTTCCCCAATGCACACAATCCTTGGGGAACAATGAAATTGCCCTACAACTTAGCATTCCCCAGGATCTGCCATGTGCCTTGTACCTTTGGGCAGTGTTCTTTTTCTGTTGACAGGGCCATGAAGCTTACTCAAGACTGCTCCAGATCTCATGAGGCAGGGGTCCCCAACCCCGAGGACCAGCATTGAGCTGCGGCATGCCAGAAACCGGGCTGCACAAACAAGCGAAGCCCCATCCGTGACATGCAGGGAGCAATGTGAAACCATGCCACCTCTGGCCCATGAAAAAATGTCTCTCCACAGAACCGGTCCCTGGTGCACAAAAGGTTGGTGTCCACTGGCATGAGGCATTTGTTCTTGAAGTGGCTTTGGAGAATGCTTTTCTGCAGGCTCTGCAACCTCCAAAAAGCATGCAAAGGCTTTTTTTTCCCCATAAGAAGCCAAGTCATAGCATGGCCATCTCATGCAACTTTTAAAAGATCTGGAAGCCATGTGAAAGCACATAGCCTCAAAAAAAAAATAATCACAGGTGAACGGGGCATGCCTTTGAAAGTAGTTATCAGGTGTTGATGAACACTGGCACATCTCCCAAAACATCATGTCATTTTTGACATGCATGTCACAAGTTCACCATCACTGCTTTAAAACATGGACTCACAATAATGACAGTAGAATGCCTTCATTGCTATGGCTGAATATAATCAAACAAGCTATTGTGGTGGGTGCACCTGATTAACACCAGGAACCAAGGATCTAAAAAAGTTAAATCATGGCAACTGAACCAAAGTTTATTAAACTGAGACGTTTCCTTACTCACCCAAGTAACTTCAGTCAAAATGAAATTTTAAGTTAGGCAGAGAGTCAGAGAGTCGTTGGAATGTACTAAGTCTTGCTTTACCAACTACAGGGGTTTCTCCCCAAAATGTATTGCAAATATAAATGAAGACTCAACCATCCAGGCCAAAAGCATCTAAAAGGATTAAATCATGGCAACTGGACCAAAGTTTTTTAAACTGAGACGTTTTGTTACTCATCCAAGTAACTTCTTCAGTCAAAATAAAAAACTCAAACCAAGGATTGAAGAATACATTGTAGATCAGGAAACTATGGTCCTGCTTGCAGAACAGCAAGAGTTATTCTTTTCCTCTCAACTTTATTTATTCAGTCCAATTCCAGGACTCAAGCATGCTGTACCTATGTATCTTAACAAAGGTAATGTAATTGTTTCAGTGGCTAGCACCATCAACTATGTGGAATTAGAGAACTGCATACAATCAATATTCAGTCTGAAAGTAGCAGGACATTCTAACCTTTGAGCTATTAATAAAGGTGCAGAGTGCATACAGATAAACTGATAAATGGCCACATCAAGGGACTGGTAGCAAATACACGCTTTTTAAGTCTCCGTACATCAAACAGACAGTGTCAGCCTTTGAGAAGGAACTTGGGATGGCTTGTTGCATTCTTTGAACTGCCTTGGCAGCCCAGAGTTGTTCTGAATCTGCTGGAAGGATTGAAGGCTTCAAAGAGGAATCCCGTCATATCCAAGGGGAAATGCATTGATTGAAGGAACTGGGGTGAAATAGTCTTTAATAATTACCAGAAAGCTAGAATCGACTGGTGTTTTGCTGAGCTATATTTTATCTTTATTGGATTAACTGTGACACAGTAGGTTATGTCAAAGGGAATCTGCATGAATATTAAAAGTAAATGTGGTGTGAATAATAGATAACTTACATTAGATGCACCAGCATGCAGTAATTTTTAATCACCTATGTAATTAGATTAAAATAAATCTGCTGAATAAAACACATTGTCTTCTAAATTTAACACAAAACAGCCTTAAAAGTTAGCAATATTTCCAGTCTTTAACAAATATACTGATATCTGGATAGGCATATATTTCCCGAGTTTAGAAAAATACAATGTTAAAAAAAACATCTTGAAAGATGACAAATGCAATAATGAGCTTCGGTTATTTAATTTAATCTGAAATCACAATCTTAAAAAAATCCATTAGGAAGAATCTTGAAATATGTAATCATGGTACTTTTAAAACTAATATAAATAGTGTGAGATGGTCAGACAAAAGGAAATTATAGGAGGGAAATGAAAGTATTGCTAGATTAACTTCTACAAGGCTTAGGATATGCTACAATGGATTGTAGGGGAAATGCAATTTCTTATAGTAACTGTTTTATATAAACTTGAAAAGAAAAATAATGTAGTTTGATATTAAAAGCAACGCACTGGAAAATATAGGTATATATGAAGTGTAGCATATACATATTCATAAGCAGATAAATCATCCAAATTATAATTGCCTATACAACAAGAAGCATAAATAGCACAACATAATCTAAGCTCTCTGGTTCCATGTCTCTGGAGATCTGAATTATCCCAGTGTGTCACATACATTTTTCCATGCTGTGCAATTTCTGTTTCAATCAGAAGACTCAGAAAGTATCTTCTGCAGATCTATGGGCAAATTGTTGAGTTCCGAGGTGATAACTGGCTGACTGACTGGCTAAGGAATTCTGGGAATTGAAGTCCACACATCTTAAAGTTGACAAGTTTGACAAGCACTGATCTGTTCAGACTTACACATATTCTAGTCATTCCTTAAAGGTTCTTTGTTAAAACTGGCTTTTGCTAAAGTACCCTGGAATCTATGTGTTGCTCTGAGAGATCTGAGAGATCTATGTGTTGCTTTTAGAATAGAATAGAATAGAATAGAATAGAATAGAATAGAATAGAATAGAATAGAATAGAATAGAATAGAATAGAATAGAATAGAATAGAATAGAATAGAATTGGAAGGGACATTGGAGGTCTTCTAGTCCAGCCCCCTGCTCAAGCAGGAGAACCTATACCATCTCAGACAAGTGACTGTCTAGCCTCTTTTTAAAAATCTCCAGTGATGGAGCACCCACGATTTCTGGGGGCAAGCTATTCCACTGGTTAATTGTCCTCACTGTCAGGAAGTTTCTCCTTAATTCCAGGTTGCTTCTCTGTTTGATCAGTTTCCAACCATTGTTTCTTGTCCTGCCCTCTGGTGCTTTGGTGAATAACATGATCCCCTCTTCTTGGTGGCAGTCCCTCAAAAATGGAATACTGCTATCATGTCTCCCCTATTTCTTCTTTTCTTTAAACTAGCCAAACCCAAGTGCTGCAGCCGTTCTTCATATGTTTTAGTCTCCAGGCCTTTGATCATCTTAGTTGCTCTTCTCTGAATTTTTTCCAAACTCTCAACATCTTTTTTGTGACATGGTGACCAAAATTGGCTGCAGTATTCCAGGTGTGGTCTTACTAGGGTTTTATAAAGTGTTACTAATACCTTGCGTGATCTTGATTCTATGCTTCTGTTTATACAACCCACGATTGTATTAGCTTTTTTGGCTGCTGCTGTACACTGCTGGTTCATGGTTAAGTGATCTTCCATTAGGACTCCAAGGTCCCTCTCACAGATACTGTTTTTAAGCCAGGTCTTGCCCAATCTGTACTTGTACCTTTGATTTTTCCTACCTAAATGTAAAACTTTGCTTTTCTCCACATTGAAACTCATTTTGTTGGATATGGCCCATTGTTCAAGTTTGTCAAGATCTTTCTGGATCCTGAGTTTGTCTTCTGGGGTGTTGGCTACTCCTGCCAGTTTGGTGTCATCTGCAAATTTGATGAGTTCCCCTTCAATTCCCTCATCTAAGTCATTGATGAAGATATTTAAGACTACTGGGCCTAAGACAGAACCTTGTGGTACCCCACTGCTTACTTCTCTCCATGTGGATGTAGTGCTGTTGAGGACTACTTGTTGAGTACGGTTTGTCAGCCAGCTACAGATCCATCTGGTGGTGATGTTGTCTATTCCACCTTTTTCTAGCTTACCAAGGAGTAGGTTGTGGTCTACTTTATCAAATGCCTTACTGAAGTCTAAGTGTACTATGTCCACAGTATTTTGCTGGTCTATTAGTTTAGTCACTTTGTTGAAGAATGAAATGAGATTGGTTTGGCATGATCTGTCTTTAACAAACCCATGCTAGCTACTAGTTATAACTTTTTTTGCTTCTAGTTGTTCGCAGATCTGTTTTTTGATTATTTTTTCTAGGATCTTCCCAGGAATTGATGTTAAACTGATTGGTCTATAGTTTCCTGGGTCCATTTTTTTTCTTTTCTTGAAGATGGGAACCACATCAGCCATTTTCCAATCCTCAGGTACTTCCCCGGTGCTCCAGGATTTTTGAAAGATGTGGTGCAATGGTTCTGAGATAACATCCTTCAGAACTCTGGGATGTAATCTGTCAGGCCCCTGTGATTTATATTCATCAAGGTCGAATAGATGTTCTCTTATATCATTTTCTTGCTTATTTTAATTTTTGTTTCTAATTTGTCTTTTGCAGTGGTTTTTTTTGGTATGTTGGGCTATAGTTTCTTTTTGTGTGAAGACTGATGCAAAGTATGAGTTAAGCAGCTTTGCTTTCTCCCTGTTGCCTGTTATTTCCTTGCCATCTTCTCTCTTAGTGGACCTACAGTTTCCTCGACTTCTTTCTTGTTGTTAATATGTTGGAAGAAACTTTTTTTATTATCCATGATTTCTGTTGCAAGTCTTTGTTCGTTCTGAGCCTTTGCTTTCCTGACTTCATCTTTGCATGTTCTGGCTGTCTACTGATAATTGGCCTTAGTTATGTTCCTGTCTTTCCATTTTTTGTATTTGTCCTTTGTGTCTTTCAGTTTGTCAGAGAGATCTTTGTACAGCCATTCTGGTTTCTTGAATTTCTTGTTTTTCTTTTTCAGTGGTATTGTGTTGGTCTGGGCTTTTATGATTGCATTTTTCAGAGTTTCCCACGCTTCTTGGGTTGTTTTCCCCTTTAGGATTTTTATCCATGGGATCTTTCTTGGTTCTCTCTGAGTTTGTTAAAGTCAGTTCTTTTGAAGTTCAAGACACTGGTTGGATTGTTTTTTGTTGCTAGTGTTTGCGTTATATTAAATTCCAGTATGATGTGGTCATTTTCATCCAAGGTTCCAGCAACTTCAACTCCCTCTACCACTTCTTTTCTATTAGTTAGAATTAAGTCCAGTATGGCTTTACGTCTAGTTCCCTCCTCCACTTTTTGGATGACAAAGTTGTCGGCTAGATTGATTAGGAATCTGTTTGATCTCCCGCTCGCTGCAGAGTTTGTCTCCCAGTTGATATCTGGATAGTTGAAGTCTCCCATTACTACTGTGCTTCCTACATACATTTGTTAGCTGGTTGGCAAAGAGTTCATCTATTTCTTCTGATTGGTTAGTTGGCCTGTAATATACATCTATGGTAATGTCACTTTTTTTCTCTTTTATATTGACCCATATACATTCTGGAGAGATTTTATCGTGGATCATGTGCATTTCTCTAGATATGTAGTGTTCTCTTACATATAGTGCAACTCCTCCTCCTCTTTTAATGCTGTTCCTTAATAGTATGTCACCCTGTTCAAATACATACTGATAGACAATTCACACACACACACACACACATACATATATTAAAAACAATGAAGTGAAATAAAAAAAGTAATTTGCTTCCCATTGTGCTCAGTAAATCCAAAGACAATTTACCAAGCAGTGCAGCTCTTACTGCAGACAAAGAAATGGATATCATCGAGAAGATTATTCTTAAATCTAAGCTAATCCCCACAACTGATATGAGTCTGCCAGGAAGGTCACCACAATCCATATTTTCCCATTATGCATCAGAAGCAGTGTTTTCCAATCTATTCTGTCTACTTCAGTTGCTATATTTCATTTCATTATAGGCAAACCCTTCCATCTCAATTAACATGTCTACCTCCCACCCTCGATTGCTGGTAGCTGCCCTCTACAGCCATGCCATTTTCTCCTGAGTTGGTAGACTGGACAAATGCTTGACTTTTAAAAAAATAAATAAAGATGTATTGAAAATTACCCATTTTTATTATTTTTAAAAAATACATATTCATTAGTGGAATGATGAATGGCTAGAAGAGAAGGGGAGGGGGGACAGATGACACAGAGAATAGAGATAGATTAGAGATAGAGAAAGAGATGATAAAGAGATAGAGACAGAGAGAGATGAGAGAGAGGGAGAGAAAATTGATGAGAGAGATAGAGATGAGAGAGAGATGAGAGAGAGGGATGACAGAGAGAGAGGGGGATGACAGAGAGAGGGGGATGACAGAGAGAGAGAGAGAGAGATGATAGTGATAGAGATAAAGATAGCGAT
This sequence comes from Azemiops feae, assembly GCA_023970755.1. Taxonomy (NCBI): domain Eukaryota; kingdom Metazoa; phylum Chordata; class Lepidosauria; order Squamata; family Viperidae; genus Azemiops; species Azemiops feae. The sequence goes on from JALGBA010004290.1 coordinate 290,671, forward strand.
AGAGATGATATATATATATATATATATATAAAGATAGAGATGGTAGAGATAGAGATAGAGATAGAGATGGTAGAGATAGAGATAGAGATAGAGATGGTAGAGATAGAGATAGAGATAGAGATAGAGATAGAGATAGAGATAGAGATAGAGATAGAGATAGAGATAGAGATAGAGATAAAGATAGAGATAGAGATATGTTTGCATGTTTCACAAGTTCTGTAATGGAACTGTGCTAAAAATGATAAGGTGGAAAAAAACAATTCAGCTAGTTTTCTTTTAGATATTACAAAACCAATGATGCCATTCATAAGAGAGTGGCAGATTTGTAATGGCAAATGAAGAAATCTTAAAAACATCCCAGAGGACTCTGAGAAGTAGCTTGGAAATGGAGGTGATGCCTGAATCTGGACAGTTCTAGTAGCTGTTGAAGACAGGCTGTTTTGCACTGTGTTAATCAAATCTTTGAACCCATATATATATACACTCCATACTTATTGGTAATTATTAGACCTATATTAGATCTATAGAAGTTAATAACTCAGACAATACTGAAGCTGTAAAAAGAACAGTTACCTATTCATGGTGTCTTCAAAACAGGATACTCAAGGAAATAGAGCATTCTGTAATCATTGGCAGTAAGTTCAAAATACGTCTGCTCAGTAACATACTGAAGAAATTTGATCATAATAATTTTACTAAAATGTCTGTTGCCAGTAGGAGACAAAGTGATTATGAAGGGATCTAAAAAGGAAATGTGATAACAAAAATATTTTTAACAATGAATTTTTCATACTGCTGCGTTTTAAGACTGAACTGTAACATCAAACATTATTATTCTGTTTGTAAATTCTAATGGAAGCACTTCCTGCTTAAATGCTGGTAAAAGATAATTGAGGAAGAAGATAATGAGCTAATTAGGAAACCGTGCTAAACCTGAACAGCTAAAATGGATACATCATCTGCTATTTACTGTATCTGCTGCCAAGATACTGTATCTCAACTCTTATAGCTCAGATTTAATATAATTATCTTGATTAACATTCAAGTATAGAATAACGCTTACAGACTTTGCTGGAAGAGCTAAAGTATTTGTAAGGGGGTTTTTGTGGTGTGTTTGCTTGCCTGCAAACAACAGTGTGGGTGGCAATTTAGCTGAATAGACAGTGGCAATGCTTGAAGAACAACAAAATGAAACTGGGTTATGCAAAACATTTCCATTTAAAATAGAAAATATGATATATATTTTTTTTAAAAAGCCTCAAAGTTTTCTATTATATTTCATAAGGATGTCTGAGGTGTACAGAAAAATTCAGATGTTGAAGGAAAAGGAACATCAAGTTGCTAATTTAGTTATTTAAGTCAAAAGTTTGGCCTAAGCCAAGATAGACCAAGATAGACATTTTGTTGTTGTTGTTAGTTACGAAGTCGTGTCTGACCCATCGCGATCCCATGGACAACGTTCCTCCAGGCCTTTCTGTCCTCTACCATCTTCTGGAGTCCATTTAAGCTCATTCCTACTGCTTCAGTGGCTCCATCCAGCCACCTCATTCTCTGTCGTCCCCTTCTTCTATTGCCCTCAATCTTTCCCAGCATCAGGCTCTTCTCCAGTGAGTCCTTCCTTCTCATAAGATAGACATAGTCCCATCTTTAGAACCATACAAGCAAACATCCTTTTCCTATACAGCTGGATTTAAGATCAGAATAATATATATTTTAAAACATTGTTGAAAATTGATTCCATGGTGAAGAATTGGGTGCCTAAGACAGTCATTTCAGTGGTGATACTCTCAAATGTAGAAGAATCCTTGGCTTCACTGCAAAGTATCACAGGTTCTTACACCACCATCAGAAATGTTTGGGATAAGAGTAAAGATACCATACCTGAACTGCAGAAATCCAGATGACCAGTAAATGGCAGCCAAGAGAAAACCTTAACTCTTCTCTGTCATCTATTGGTCATCTGGATTTTTGCAGCCCTGATACTGTAGTTCTAGGGTTTAAAATTTAAAGAGGCAGAAAACTCCTGAAGCAGAGTTCATGTGCTTCTTTTCCCTTAACCGTTCAGAATGTAACTGGATCCAAATCTAAGAATAGGGAAATAAAAAATGTGTATTTTTCTCGTGTGTGTGTGTGTATTTACACACAGGCATGGCACATGCTAACAATCAGTTCTGATTCAACCTCATCCCAACTAAGAAGATGCCAGTAAAGAAACAGTTTCTTGGTCATTGATGTGAAAGGTAAGATATTTGTAATTATTTTATATTTTAAGAGAAAATTATAAATGAAAGATGAAGTAAAATTTATATCTGATAAAGCCCCCGGCATAATTTACGGAAGCCTGTTTGCTAATAGAGGCTTATTAAGTCATATCTGTGATAGTGCGCATTATCTTTTTCATTTTGTTATACTGAAAATGAATATCCTTGGCATTTACAGTTATGGGATTAGAAATGATCAAGCTGACTGATGTTTTGGAAACATAATCCTATAGTCTGCTTACAGCACTCCAATTATTCCTAAAGGCCTCCTGGTTATAGACTGGCAAAATAGAAGTAGGAAAGGTGCAGTATTTGAAAGAAACCCTTTCCGTTCCATGTCATGGGGAAAAAAATAATCCTGCTCTAGAAACAGTCTGGGTGGAAGGATTTATTAATTTATTGCTTGCTTGCTTGCAGCATTTGAGGGCATGGTTTAGGTATAGAGAAGTTTAAAAAAAAAAACCTGAAGAGTCTCAGAGATCGGCAGCAGCAGGCAGCTGATCAAGATTGCTACAGAAAGAATGATCATCATCCTTGTAGTCATCATCCACAAACATCTGCCTTAATCAAAGGGTGCCTTTTTAATTTTGTCATAAATGAAGACACTGCAACAATAATAACCTTGCCTGCTTATCACAGAAGCATCCTTACTGGTGATCAATTCACAAAGGCTTCATCTGATTGGTTAAGTTGACTCCCACTTTATTTCTAGGATTTTTTTTTTAAAGATAAAATATCCTGGTTGTGAAGATGGTGATTTCAGGAAGTGGAAGATGATATGCCAGCACTGAAGGACTCAATGAACAGGGGGAGAGAGAAGGACAAGCAGGCAGCTGATCCATGAGTGAGTTGAAGAATCTAGCATTGGATGTCAGCTCAAATATAGTAGCACCCAAGCAGGATTGCTTAGAACTGCTCCAGGCCATGGGAACATTGTTTGTGAATCAGAGTTATTCTATTTTTATTTATTTAAAACATTTGTATAGCTGCCCCTGTTATAATGAACTCTCGGCTCCCACTCAAAAGTTAAAATAACATGCAAAGCAATATCTAAGGGGCTGCCACAAAGAAAAGGGGGTCAGCCTATTTTCCAAAGCACCTGAATGCAGGACAAGAAGCAATGGATGGAAACTCATCAAGGAAACAACCTAGAACTAAGGAGAAATTTCCTGACAGTTAGAACAATTAATCATTGGAACGATTTACCTCCAGACATTGTGGATGCTCCAACATTGCAAGTTTTTAAGAAGAGGTTGAACAATCATTTGTCTGAAATGGTATATGGTTTCCTGCCTGAACCGGGGGTTGGACTAGAAGACCTCCAAGGTCCCTTTCAACTCTGTTATTCTATTAAAACTGTATTAAAACTATAAAGCTAAACACATTTAAATATAAAAACAAAAACCTGGTGCCAAGTCAAACTTCTAATGTGCAAACACCTAATCTTATCCCAAGTCTTTGGGGATTTGGGGGTGTGTGTGTCAGGTCTTCAAAATTGCCCAAACATTAAAAATATTCATTATTATTCAGAAAACCTTCTCATTATGGGTCATTTTTTGCTTGTGTTGAAAAAATAACATGGGCTTCATTTTGAGTTATAAACATTTTGTTGTTGTCTGTTTGTTTGTTTGTTTTTATTCCTGGGATGATGACATGGGTAACGATCACCCAGGACACCGCTACGTCAGTGCTTTTCTTGACAAAATCTTCACCGCATCTTGAAGACCAGCCCTTCTTCTAAATGGACCTCTTCAGCTCCTAATGTTGAAATCTTAAACCATATATTATGGCTCTTTCACTAAGAGGGCTATTCCAAAATACTTGACTGATGTCTCTATTACATTTCAAACAGTCATATTTTAACCATGGCTGCAGGTAAAAGTCCAGCAAAAATGACATTCCATCTTCATACAATTCCAACTCAGAGCAAACCCCAGATTATATATATATACATACAGAACAATGCCAGGTTTCAAATTGAAATGCTGACACAGCCTTAACTATAGCACTGCAGAGGGTGATGCTATAATTAAGCTTCGATCGCTTTTGGAGGGGGCAAGACAGAAGTGGGAGGTTATTGTTCAATGAACTGGTCTGTCATTTGCTGCAGTGATTCTTAATTGTGTCTCATTACCGCAAGATGATCATTACTCTACTTGTCTGTCTGATTTAGAGACCACTAAAAGTGTCTTGTAACAAGCAGCCGTCTCCTATGCAACAGTCCTTTGGCTCTCACCCTCATTACTCAGAATCTGTCCAATTATTTGTCATTAAAGTAATAAAAAGGACTTGGGCAAAAAATGTGGGAGGTAATGGTTGGAGGTCTGCCGAGGGGGGGATGAACTGTTTTCAAGCACTGGGAAGGTGACATCATTAATTGTTAGAGAATATGCAAATCGGCCACTGGCACATAAGACTGTAATAACACAAAGAAAACACTATTATCACTTGTGATAATTCCTCAGAGAGAGCTACCTGGGTGCTATATGGTTTTCATCAGTTAATGATATCTGGTGTGACTGATTTAGAGCACAAGATGGTAAAAATGCAGGTAAGCAGAATAGATGTTAGGATTGAGCCCAAGTATGAATCTTGAATGTCAGATGTTTTCTCATTTACCAGGAGCCGTGATGGCATAGTGGTTAGAATGCAGTATTGCAGGCTAATTCACAGCTCACTGCCAGGAGTTCAGTTCTGACCGACTCAAGGTTGATTCAGCCTTCCATCCTTCCGAGGTCGGTAAAATGAGGACCCAGATTGTTGGGGGCAATATGCTGACTTTGTAAACCATTTAGAGAGGGCTGTAAAGCACTAGGAAGTAGTATATAAGTCTAAATGCTATTGCTATTTGCATAATTAATCTTGCTATAGTGAAAGAGCAGGATCTTGATTTTGTGCTAAAGCATAAAGTAAGGCATATGGAAAGTTCTAGATGTAGAGTTTGGTTAGGAAATGCCACTTTTCAATCCCTTGAAATATGGACAGCTCGTGTGCTCGCTGCATCAAAATCCTTTAATTTAGCAAGGTTCGGAAACAGTCAATAGAAGTAATATCCAGGATTATTCCTGTCAATCAACTGGAGTCATTGCAGTAAATATGTTTTGCACAATTCCAGGCACCATCATAATTATCCTGCAGCCAAATTTATTTGCTCCTTTAAATCAGCAACATTGTGTGAGTAAACTAATAAGAAGTCACTGCTGCTCAAAGGTATACAACTAGAGTCAAAGTTGGAAGGTCAATAGCTAGCTAGAAACTGAGCACTATATTCACATAGTGCTGCCCTCTTTTCTGTCTCTGGAGGAACTTGTCCATCATATTTCTGAGTTGCAAATGCTGAGTTTGGTCTAGTGGTTAAGGCATTGTGCTTGAAAGCAAGAGACTATGAGTTCAAGTCCGATCTTAGTCATGAAACGCAGCTGGGTGACCTTGGGCCAGACACCTTCTCTCTCTCAACCCAACTCACCTCACAGGGTTGATATTGGGGGGGCGGAAGGAGGAGGAAGGTGTGTTGGATATGGTCACCACTTTGAGTTATTTATAAAACTAATATAGATGGGATATAAATAAACAAACATAAAAATAAATAATAAATCTCTCACTTTCTAGTCTTAGAGGCCTTTCCAGAAAAACAGATGTTTGTTGCCCACATCTTCTGATTTCATCAAAATTGAGATTTAACCAGGTTCTTATTCTATTTCTACTGTATATCTGTAAGGGAGACATGTCAAACTCAAGGCCTGCAGGCCAGATCCAGCCCACAACGGGTTTAGACCTGGCCCACAGGGCCACCCTGGAGATGGCGAGGAGATGGCCCCTGCTGCCTTGGCCCTGGCCAACCCCAGCCCAGCTGGGCACTCCACCTGGGCATGCATAGGAGGCAGCAAGTGCACGTGGGCTGGCAGTACATGGCAGCAACTGCAGCTCGTTAACCCCTCGGCCGCTGATTGGCCGGCAGTGATGGCCAGCTGAATGTGAGCCGGGACATCCAATAAGCTGTGCTCGGCCCCTCCCCACATGCACCACACTTGCACACTTCAGGGTCCTGTAGTCCATACAGCATAGGTGGGTTCGAGTGGCATGGCTGTCAGGCTGGCCCTTTAAGAGGCAGGAAGAGGTAGAGGCACAGGGGGGAGGCATGTGGTCCAGCTTGTAATCCGACACCTGGCCGGCTTACCTCCCTCTCAAAGTTGTTGCTGCTGTGCTTGCTCTCCTTGGGGGACGGCAAGGTTCCTCTAGTGGATGACACTTTGGCGCTCACCCAGGTCTCACCTTATTCTATTGGAGACCTCCGGATCCTCTGTCCCAGCCTTGCCTGGATCCCCCATAGGGGCTTTTCGATATGAGCGACGTTGAGTGGCCACATCAAGCTGGCCATGCCCACCTGGCCCATTGAGGGCAGCCATAATGCTGATGTGGCCCTCAATGAAATTGAGTTTGACACCCCTGTTGTAAGGATATCAGGGCCCTATGGGATCAGGGATATTTACTTATCTGCAAATCTATCATCCTGGCAGAGAAGCAAAAACTCATCAGAATCCTTCTCTGACTAGTAGGAATGTTCCAGGCAGTAAGTGATCTCTGTTGGCCAACAATTTCCTGCTGGAAAGAAAAAAAAAATCCCAGACATTAAATAGGAAATGTTTCTTACATCTTCATCATGATAGGCAACTATCCAACTTTTTCATGTTATTCTGTAATTTGTCTCCTTTACCAGTTTTGATAGCAGGAACCTGACTGAGATACCAGAACCTTGGAAAGGGATATGATTGCACAAATCATCCCACGTAGTATAACCCAGCAATATTCTATAACAATATTCTCTGCTTTTTTTAAAAAAAAACAAGATTCTTTTTTGTAAAATCAAAAATTATTAACTAAAATTAACTAACTAGATCAGTGATGGCGAACCTTTTAGAGACTGAGTGCCCCAAAATCGCCCCCCGCCCCTGCCCCTGCCTGCCTGCTCCGCCTCCGCCCGCCCCCTGCCCTGCCCACCCGCAGGGACACGCACCGCCTCCATGGCCTGCAGCAGATAACCCAGGCAGCCCTGCAGCACCATGGCAGCCACGCCCTCCACCCACACCCCGCAGCATCATCTGCACGCTATGGGGTGCAAGGGCGGAGTCTTGTCCCTGCTGCCCGGCTATGTCCTTGGCTGCACTGCTCCGTGCGGGCCGCACCCAGGGGTGACTCTCCTCCAGGGGGGCTGCTGGTGAGGAGGGGGCCACAGGGGGAGGTGGGGCTGGGGTGACGGCACGCGTGCCCACAGAGAGGGCTCCGAGTGCCGCCTCTGGCACGCGTGCCATAGGTTCGCCACCACTGAACTAGATTAAAAACATATTATATTTATTGGAGTGGTATTGCATCATTGATGGTGAGCTGAACTTGATTCATGAAGTCATTTGTGTTTCTGCTTGGGTGTGGCCTATGCTTCACTTTTGGCAAGACGCAACCTCTAAGATGTTTATCTGGCTACCTAATTTCAGCCCTCAGCAGGCTACAACAGAATCACTCCCATAGGTATCTGTCCCTAATCAGGAGAATGTCAAAAGCACAACATGTTCATTATGATTGCACCTTTTGTACATGCATCATGATAAGAGGCAGAGTTGACATCAAAACACCTATTTCCCTTTTTCGCACCACCCCCATATAAATTCCATAGCAAATATAATTGATATAATGGGAGTACCTGGATGGAACACAGTTGGGCCTCTAAAGGCAGCAAGAAGCCCAATCTGCTTTTCACACAACTTGAAAGCACTTCTTGACTCAAAAGGCAGCTTAGAACAGGGGTGTCAAACTCGCAACATCACGTTACGTGTCACGATGTATCACGACTTTTTTTCCATTGCCGGCAATGGGGTGGGCGCGGTTTCACCATGACGCATCCGGCCCGTGGGCTGGCAGTTTGACACCCCTGGCTTAGAAGCTTGCTCCCTCTTTCATAACACTAGAATATTAAACTGCAAGTCCCACCTGTGCATTCACAATATCTACACCTACTTCTTTTGGTGCCTATTTAGTTCCTTGACCTTCCTGATTGGGTATGTTGTTGTTGTTAATTGCGAAGTCGTGTCCGACCCATCGCGACCCCATGGACAACGTTCCTCCAGGCCTTGGGTATAATTGGGTATAATAATTAATAATTATAATAATTAGTATATTAATTAAAATAAATAAATGATAAACTAGCACGCTGCAAAACAAGGGCTAGCTTCTGGAATCTTAATTTCCAAAAACTCTTCTGAACTCACATTTATCCCAAAGGTGTTCAGAGAAAATAATAGGGAACTATATTTCAGTTCTTTTCTAGGAGGTATGCCTCCTTTCCTTCCCTTCTCCAGAGAAACAAAAATAAGCAGAGATCTTCTTGGAAAGCTATAAGGATGGTAGGGAGAAAACTTACCAGTTTGCTCTCTGATAAATTGGTGTCTTATGATCGACCATGTTCAGCCATTTTGTGAATGTGTCTGTGACATGCTTGAAACGTTCCAAATGTGTCCACAAACCCTCATAAATTGAGACCTCATCAATGATGGACTAATCAAAAACTGATACATTGGTGAACTGATAGGAAGCTAGCCACTGATCAATATTTCTTGCTAGTTTTTGTCTTCACGCATTTCCAAATGAAATGTATCATTAGTTTCACTGGGTTCTACCTGCGCAAAGGGAATTCTACCCCCATTAAATCAGTAAGTCCATATTTTTATTGGGAAGAGGAAGATTTTTTTCTATATGTGTCAGCTGAAGTTAAGAAATCTTATCCCATTTCATACTTGAAATTTCACTGTTTCATCATCTGAATAATCCTGCAAGAACAAACAGAGTAAAGCTTGCATGTTCCTTTAACGAAGATGCTGAAATTTTAGGCATTTTCAAGAAGAAATAAAGGGGCTTCTCCATGTATAAATGGACATGTGACATACAAAGAAACTCAGTTAATAAATTAGTGCACATATCAGCAACATTGAAAATGGCCATTCAGTGTTTTAAAATACTGTGTAAACATTAAGCATAAAAGCCTGTACATTAAACCAGTGAGAAATGGACATTGTGCTATTCAAGTTTATAGGTACTATAACCATGCTGACATCCAATAGATCCAACAGTCTTTGCTGAATATTTTTTTCCTTTTACCTATTGGTCTCCTCTAATCCATTATTCCACAACAGTTTGTATTTGAGGTAAGTGAGAATTTAAGTATCATATATAAATGTACTGTGCTGAATTCTGAAAATAAAGGTGAATGTAACCTGTGTTGTGGAAAGATTGGCATATTGTTTATATATCCTGCCTCCAAGAAGATAAAAATAGAGAATCTGGTATTCTTAAGTGGTCTCTACAAGATATTAAATTGGTTGAACTGCAGAGATAATATTATGCAATCATTTCTAAGATTAAAATGATGAATCATGTCAAGGACTAGATTAAAATTATGTATAGTGGACTTTTAGATATTGTGTTGACCTAAATATAACTAAATTAAATTATTTTGATAATAGATTGGAGTACCCTTTTAGTTTACCATTTACAATCCCATCTGATCCACATGAACTTCAGTGAAAAGATGGTACACCAATACAAATTCATTAATAATCTACTCAAAGGAAAATTATATTAACTCCAGATAAGTGTATACTTGGGAATAAAATATTTGTAACATGTATGCAGAGCAGAGCAAATGCATAAGTAGTTTCTTTCACTTTTATACTGCTAGAACCTAGGATGGAAGGGGAAGCACAAATAATTCTGCGTTCCATAAAAAAAAATAATTGATGGAAAATCCTGTCTCAAGCTGTAATGCGGCTGGTCACTAAACAAAACAAAATTGGACAAAATCATGGAATATACTGCAATTCCTTCAATACCAAATCCAACAAGCTACCTAAGAAACTAGCAGAAATCATCCACTGCTAATCCAAGTATGTATCAAAAGGGAATCAAAAAGAATATGTGATCCATGTCCAGTTCATTCCATTTGGGTAAAAGTTTTAAAGGGAATTCTAGGTATGATCAGGAACCTGCTAGAATCAGGGTTTGTCATCATGCGTGTTCAGGTGAGCATTTGTGTCAGTTCTTCCTTCACATTCGCTGTTCAAAAGGCAGACTTTGGGCCAATGGGATACTGGGGCCAGTTCAGTCTTCTTTGTGTTATGAAGAGGCTGTTGCAAATCAGCTGCCTGCTATTGAGTATCACTTGCTGAGGGGCATGAGTGAGGAAAGAGAAACCATTTGTAAGCTTTGTGGCTGGACCCTCCAAAAGCCCTTAACTGGTTCCTATAAAACCCCCATTCTCAAGGCAGATAAAAGGATGTAGGAAATCACAAAGGTATAGCAGAGAGTGAATAGAGTTTTTGAGGTAATGATACTCAGGGGTTTCACAGAAAGAATGTTTATGATTTCGGTGTATGCATCTTTACATTGTATCATGGTATATTAGGTGATATAACAATACACAGGCCCAATCAGATGCAAAGGCAGACTACTTCTGCACAGCTTTTATTACAGGAGACAATGCATTGCTCTTAAGCACTGGAAAGAAAGTGCTCCACTAGGTAAATTTTGCTGTTTGGCAACCAGTGAATGGTCCATGAAAAATAGAAAAGCAACGAACATTTTCAGTTTTATATTTCGATATATGCAAATAAACACTAAGTTAACTAAACTCAAAAAGCTTTCTATGTTGTCTAAGTATTATCCAATCAACATCTCCCCTTGACTCTCTACCTATCTAGGAACAACAGTATTGAATCAACAGGACAATCACCATCATTCTTCTGAGAGATATAAGATTCTTTGAGAAATCCAGCATCTTGTCAGGTTTTTTTCCCCAGTAAATGGAAAGTCAAAGAAGAGTGGCATTTATTATACTACTTGCTTCATTTTTGTTTGTTTGTTTGCTTGCTTGCTTCTAAAATATTTTTTTCATTAAAAGCAATAGAATTGTTTTAGCCCATTGCCCATATCTGGGCTATGATTGAGGGATTGAGGTTTGGGGGCTTCATAGATGGCCAAGCTGCACATTCATGATCTCTCTTTTTACTTTATCTGACCTGGGAAGTTGCAGGAAAGGTCTAGGACAACTTGCCACAGCCAGCTCGCCATGGGACAGACCACTAGGGCTCCATGTTCTGGCTCACCCCAACCTCAAGGACTTCTAACTTGAGAAAGTTTAAACCTAAAGCAAGACAAGGCCCGCTGAAATTCACTTGTCCCTCTCTTGAGTTATCTCACATTGAATTGTCCTGTGGTGAGTAGTCCCATGGCAAGTTGGCGACAGCAAGTCCGCTGGGATGAGTCAGCTGCAGGGAGATGGCTGGGGTGAGCTGACCCATTCCACCCCAGGAAGGTGAGAAGCAATGGCAATTTCCATTGGACCCAAAGAGAAGAGATGACTCAAGATCAGATCATTTCTACCATAGTCTTTTCTCTTCTCCAGTTTGGAAGACAGTTTCCAAATCAATCTTTCCTAAAGTTGCCCACAACACTATCCTAGGGGTTATAGCCATAATCAGTTAAAACAAAACAAAGCAAGTGACTAAAATGAATGATTGAAAGTTCCCTGATTAATGACACTTGATTTTTTTTTCATTGTCCTGGAGGAATAAAAAAAACATTCATTTGTTTTTTTAACAGCTGGCATAGGCACCTTTAATCATAATTAAGGGTCACCTACAAAAGAAAGTTATTGCTTAGAACAGTAGAAATTTCCTTATTTTCTATGTAATAAATAATAGGCATACTTGGTTGTAAACACTACATCTTTCTTGAATAATACGGCTGTTTGTTAAAGAATCACTACTACATATCCTATCCGTATAATTGATTCATCATCAAATAAAAATACTGACCTGGTCCTCTACCTGCCTCTAAATGTAGCCTAGACCTACTTGTAACACTATGGCCATTGTCAAGTGAAGCAACATGCTCAAATGATGAGGCAGTGCAGAGAATGATATTCCTACTTTGTTAATAAAGCATAGAGTTGGGATTATATTATGATCTGAATCTTGTAAATCACAGCTATAATCAATGTTTTCAACTTCATAACTATAAAACACAATATGACTATTTTTCCAAGGACTGACAATTATCCTTCTGACGTTCTCCACATTTATCGGATTTTGATGTGTACCCTTAACCATACTGGCTGGAAATTATGAGAGTTGAAGTCAATATAACAAGAGGGCAGCAGATTGGCTGAAATGATCTCAAGGGTAGAAAATTAAATATTGAAGTTAGGGATTTTCACCAAAATGGTTAAAATAAGTAAATATGGTAGTCATAACTACATACTATCATCTTGATAATTTTGGCACCATCTTCCATGGACATTTCTGATTCCTGATGTTGGTGTGGGTCAACAAAAACTAAAATTACCTTTCAAGTGCTTTAAACCAGCCTTCTCCAGACTGGTAGATTCTAAGACACATTATACCTCAGCACTTTTGAAATTGCTGGCAAGACTAATTCTGAGTTGGAAAGCATGTGGTAAAGATTTTTACTTGCAAGCCCTCCACTCTCACTGTTTTAGTCTTCTACTTCCTGAAAACTAAATTACCTCAGTCGAGGTAAACTAACCAATAAGTTTTAGATCATCTAATTTTGCATTATTTAACCAGGGCAAAATTCACTGTCTTTTAAATGAGTTTGTAACATTTGTGGCTAATGGCAGGATAGTGGCTATCCATGGTTATTAAAAAAAACATCTAATTTTACAGAACCAGGTTTTACAGTTTACAAAGATAATTTTATGAAAACTTCTTTGCTACATAAAACATGAGTACATCCCACCTGAAGAGTTTACAAGTTGCCTATGAAAGAGCAGGCTGTATTTCTGAATTTGTAATGCTTTGAGTAGCACATTGCATTAAAGAGCTGACAAACAGTCCTTTAGCTTTGTAGGAACAGCTCTGATGCCCTCCTGTGGGAAGATGCATTTTAACAGCAAATGGAAATGTTTGAACATAAGATGAAATATAAACAAATCCATACAGCCATCTGAAATCAGATAAAGCAATCTTGATATCACAGCTGCATGGAAATCAAACTAGGTCATAGAAACGATTGAGTCCAACAAGGATCTATCAGTGTTTTGGGATGAAACTCTGTTTTTATTTTGAGTTCAATTTATTTAAAATGCCTTATAGAAATACAGTTTACTGTAGCAAAAGACAGAAAATAGAACCTGTTTGTAAAGAAGCTTAAGATAACAAGGATTTACAAGGTGAAATGTCAATTAACAGCAGCTAGGATGAATGGGGAATCATCCAGACATGGCATAATAATTCTCATAATCTCAGGTCATTAGCCTGGCTAACTGGAGCTGATGGGAGCTGACCTATACAAATCTGGAGAGCCATAAATACATCACCTTTAGTTGTCTATTTGCTCCAAAATAATTAAATCAGATCCTGATTAGTTTATTAATCTGATTACAGAATTGTATCCTAAAGGGGGGGTCACTCCATTGATCTGTATAAGAGCATTATAAGATTGGTTTTCAGTTCTTTACAAATGCTCCCCAGAATAGAATATACCCTTTACACAAAGAGGCACGCAGAACAATCTCAACAAGCAACCCTCTCCAATTCAATGTTCCACCCTTGGATAGTGACAATAAGTCAACTTATATGTGAAGTAACAACACATCACTTTACACCTACTTAGATTAAACGGCCATTTGAAGACCCATTTCTCTAGTGTTGGGAGATTTGGTGTCTCTTGTGCTTGTTGCCATTGTATCCAAACATCCTTCAGGGGACAAGAACATATAAGAAGGAATTTTGCTGAACCCATTCCTGATCCTATTCAGCCTGGTATTTCAAGTCAATGCCAGTTTGGTCCAGTGGTTAAGGCACCTGGCTAGAAAGCGAGAGACTATGAATTCAACACCTGCCTTAGCCATGAAGACCAGCTGAGTGACTTTGGGTCAGTCTCTCTCTCTCAGCCCAACTCACCTCACAAGGTTGTTGTTGTGTGAAAAAAGGAGGAGGAAGAAGTATTTGATATGTTAGCTGCCTGGAGTTATTTGTAAAAACAATAAAGACAGGAAAGACAGGAAAGACAGGAAGACAGAAAGACAGACAGACAGAAAGAAAGAAAGAAAGAAAGAAAGAAAGAAAGAAAGAAAGAAAGAAAGAAAGAAAGAAAGAAAGAAAGAAAGAAAGAAAGAAAGAAAGAAAGAAAGAAAGAAAGAAAGAAAGAAAGAAAGAAAGAAAGAAAGAAAGTTATCTGAACTGACAATGCCTAACATATTATATGTACAGATAGTCTTCGACTTACAATTACGGCAATTGTTAAATTAGTCACATGGTTGTTAAATGAATCTGGTTTCCCCATTGACTTTGCTTGTCAGAAGGTCAGAAATGGTGATCACGTGACCACCGGGACATTGCAACTGTGATAAATATGAGCCAGCGACCCAGTGTCTGAACTTGGATCGCATGACCATGGGGATGCTGCAACGGTCGTTCATGTGAAAAACAGTCATAAGTCGCTTTTTTCAGTGCCACTGTAATTTCATATGGTAACTAAACAAATGGGTGTAAATCAAAGACTACCCGTATCCTGAGAGTGTCCTTAGATCAGTACTTTCCAAACTTCGGTAAACTATCCAAAATTGGGTAAAAGTGACTTTTCTATAGAACAGAATATTTGTAGCTCAGGGTTGAATTGTGGGGTTCTTGGCACTTTCTCAGTTATTTTCTTGCAGACATTTCATTACCCAGCTAAATAATATCAACAGGGCTAGATGGGAATGGAGTTTGCTCTCTGTTCACATGCAAATGGCTTGCCCTTGTCAGTGTTGATGGGAGTGTTCTTAATCGTGTCTTGATGAGGCTGTTGTTGACTATTAGCTTGTTTGTCTGAGTTGGTAGTTCCTTGATTAGGATATTGTTTACTTCTAGGCTGTTGATCTAATTAATCTCAGTGTTAATCTCTGCTTATCTGGTTGCTGATAACTGGAGAAGAGGTGTTTTGATCTTTCTGTTTTCTTTTGGGCTTTTTGGTTGTCTCTTCTGAATGGTATGTAAATGTTGTTTATCTGCCTGTTGGTGGCTGATTTGTCTGACTATCAGGCCTCCAGGAATTCTTTAGCATTTTTGGACTTGATCTACGATGCTCACAATTTCCTAGTTGAAACTCTGGTTAAGTGAATTTTCTTTTGGTAACGACACACAAACCCATTACCTATTCACAACAGGGATACTTAAATTGACTTAAAATATTTTACCTACATTGGGTAAAAAGGACTTTCTGATAAGCAGTTTCAGGTAATGAAGGAGAAAAAAATTGGAAAACACATTCTTAAGCAATCTCAGAACAAGGGGGAAATTACAGTTGTTCAGAAATGTACACTTACAGAAGACTTAAAATTGCTTCTCTTGTAGTCTGGGAATAGAATAGCCACTTGGCCCTTATCATATTTCTTTGGGTGCTTTTGGAACAGCTTGTTTGTCTTTCTGGGCATTCAGGATTTTTCATGATTTTTCTTTTTTGCTTTTAATTTACAATACAAGCCATCCAGAGTCATTTGGAGTCAGGCAGCCTCCATATTACCAAAAATAAATAAATCCCACAGCCAAAGATGAATCGTAACAAGGTGCCCCTTCTAGTTCATGAATGAAAGTCAATTGGAGTGACACTGATACTGTGATATTGTCTCTATCATATTTGAAGGTAACAGATGCATACTACACACGCTCAGCATTCTCCTCTAACTCTTTGTGGCTACACAATGACCTCGCATTCCTGGGAAAGCCAGGCTTAAGGATGTCCCATCTTGTCATCAGTCTTTGTCTTTTTAAGAACATAAATCTGTTCTACATCTCCTGCAATCATAGTACCAAGAGCATTTGAAATAACATGGAGATTAATGTTCCATATTTAACTGTAAACAGAGTAGACGTATTCATGGGATTTAAAATATATTTAAAATATAATTTTGCTGCACTTGGATTCTAATCATGCACAACATTTGTAATGATGTCAGGCTTACTTATCTGCACTTGGCCAAGAACAAAGTGAAACCAGCCAGACATATTGTATAGTTTTGATGTCACAAGTATAAGGAGTTTTTTTTTCCCTTGATGCTTTCTGCAGAATGTCATAACTAAACAAATTTGTTCTTGGTTAAGCTCAACAGTTGCTGACAGTGTCCTGTTGGTCTAACAACATGATGCCAGCAATTTGAGATTTGGCAGAAGATTAAGTGCTCAGATCAAATTGAAACATATTATCAGATATCTGAGCAAATTATCATCAGACAAGAAATTCCTAGGCTCAGTTGGAGTACTCTGATGCTGCAACACGCCAATGAATCCAGCCTATACCAGCAAGGACAATAATATAAAGAAGCAATATCATTCCCTTCTCTGTCAGTCTGATATTTTTTAAACTCCAAATAGCAATGCAGAGCTATTCATATAGACCCGCTCACTAGCTGGGAAAAGAGTTAGAGAAGGCATTTCAACATCTACTAAAACTTGGGCTCTGTCTGGTAGTAGTAGAAGTATTTTTATTTGCTATGAACCTATACCTTAATGCAGTACAATATGGCAACAATAAAACTCCTAACACCCTTCCCACTCAATCAGTTTTACAAACATTATCAACCCCCCTAATGTACGGACAGTTTTGTATTTTCAGCTGATCTGAGGCATTATTTCTTACAATAAAATGTCAACCACTTGTTTATTCTGCTGGGTTCCCTGTGTTGCCCAAGTACTCTATTCTCTCCTACCATGTTTCCCTGAAAATAAGATCTATCCTGAAAATAAGACCTAGCTTGATTTTTAGCTGTGCACCTAATATAAGCCCTACCTCAAAAATAAGCCCTAGTTAAGACTTCACCCACTCTATCCCACTGTCTGGTTGTACAAGGTGGGGCGAGCCGCATGCATAAAAATCAACTTAGGGCGGAGGTGGAGGGGATGGAGCTGCCTGTCGCCCCCACACTTGATTACCTCAGGACCGCCGCAGCCAGGCCTCCCATGCCCCGACACTTGTCACGCTCCTGCCCAACTTCTTCTGTGGCAGGATGCCACATGGCATTGGTGCCGCTGCTCATGGCAGGATGCCGCGAGCGGCTGCAGAAGTCGGGGAGCAGCGCGACAGGTGACGGGGCGTGGGAGGCATTTCTGTGATGGTCCTGATGGAAGCAGGTAAGCCATCCCCCAAAAATAAGACCTAGTGCCTTTTTTGAAGGCAAAATATATATATATATAACCAGGTCTTATTTTCAGGGAAACATGGTATGTACCTCTATTTTCATATTCTTTCTCTAATAGCTCATATGTTTTTTATTTGAATTAAATGTGACCAAACTGCTGTTCAGTTAAATGCTCTGAGATTGGCAAAATTGTTGGCTCTAAGTGATATTTCCAGTAAGTAAAGATTCCACTCCTAATCTTGAAATACTTGCTTACAACAATGTCAAGTCTTTGGACTCTATTTGTACATACAGTCTACTCCAGACCTGAATAATTGTTATTGTCTTTCAAAGATTTTGGCAGGTTAAGCAATTTTAATCATTCCTTGACAAGATGTGCTTACCACTCGCTATCTCTTCTCTCACAATAAAAGCCTTAATTCATGTTGAGTAATGATTTTTATATATGATAATTGAACCACTGAAGCATATGTGGAATGGCCATTTTTTGTTTTTTTTAATCTTATTTTTTTATAACAATAATAAGCAATGCCTTTTAATAACAATATTCCTGTCATCCAAGTATGTAACCAACAACTAAGGATAATCCAAACTCTAGTCATAAAAAATACAAAATCACAGTGATAATGCAATGCATGAGGGAACTTCCTGGTCTCTGAGGACTTATATAATACTAGCAGGGTGATTTTCCCACAAATCTCAGTTTCTAGAGGACAAGCACTGGGACAGGGAAGGTGGGCTTCTTGTGTCATGCTAGATGGCAATGTTTAATGGGTGGTATCCAGAGTATGCTCACTTTTTTGGATCTAGTATTTTCTAATCAGTGTACTAACTTCAAGAGATTTATTTTCATCATCAAAAAGGTCAATGGATAAAGAGATAATTCCTTTCTTCCCACACATACTCTGCATATATTTAAAGCAAAATAGATTCACTTCAGTATTTTGACTGTCGTGTGGTTCCAACCATTCTAGCATACTAATCTGCACTGTATGTCTTAAAATGTTCATATTAGCCAAGGATCCAATCCATAAAGAATGCTGGGAAAGAGAAAAAGTCCTTTTTTATTTTATTTTATATACACAAGGTCATTTCAGCTTGAGTGCCTGATTCAGGCACACTAATTAAAATGGTTTCCTCTCATTTTCACAAATGAGCAACCTTCTTAAAACTAGTCTCTTGATTATTGAGCAGTTTAGTAATCAATTCTAAAACATGAACTCATCAAGCTGAATTATTTTTACATTCATGGAATATATTTTGTCTTGAAGATCCTTTTGGCTGCCCAATTTGCATACTAAATTCGACCAGAGATACTTAAAAGACTTATTATTTTAAATGTAATGGCTTCAGATGGCACTTGACAAGCTTGGCATTTTGGTAAAAGGTAATATGTAACAGAAAAGAGCGATTAGAATTTTTAAAGAGCACGAATGTATTAGAGTTGAAATGTATGTAGCACCCTTTTTTCTCAGACTACAATTAAGAAGTCCAAGGGATCTAAGTCTGCACATCTGGAGGCCACAGAATTCATACTCTTGTTGAGCATGTACAGTCTTCAGTTTATCCAGGAAGATTTTGGATTTGATTTTGATCTATTCCAAAAATTGGATGTGCAGAATAAAATCTCAATTATAACTAAAAAAAGATTGGGAAATTACCAATTATCAACCCTGTCAATTGTATTATATGGTTACATAAAAGAAAAAATAATTTAGTGCTTTAAAGTTAAGATTAAATTTATTAATAACAGCAGGAACAGGCATGGATAAATAGTGGAGATCAAAATATTTATGTTTAATATATATTGTATCTACTTTAGAGGCCTACAAAGTTTTAAAAACAGTTTCCTTGGAGCAGGTTGGCTCCAAAGTAATTATATATATATATGGCTATAATTCCTTGTGCACCTGATTGAAGGTCACTTTAACACAAAAAAATAGACTTTTAAATTGGGTATACCCCAAATATATGCTTTTCATAGATACCCTGGTCAAAATTATATCTAATAGAATAGAATAACAGAGTTGGAAGGGACCTTGGAGATCTTCTAGTCCAACCCCCTGCTCAGGCAGGAAATCCTATACCATTTCAGACAAATGGCTGTCCAGTCTCTTCTTTAAAACTTCCAGTGTTGGAGCATTCACAACTTCTGGAGGCAAGTCCTTTCACTGATTAATTGTTGTAACTGTCAGGAAATTTCTCCTTAGTTCTAGGTTGCTTCTCTATTTGATTAGTTGCTATCCATTGCTTCTTGTCATGCCTTCAGGTGCTTTGGATAATAGCTTGACTCCCTCTTCTTTGTGGCAACCCCCAACACTGCTATCATATCACCCCTATGTTTTAGCCTCCAGCCCCCTAATCATCTTTGTTGCTCTTCTCTGTACTCTGCAACAATTTTTCAGCTATGTCTTGTTTGAAATGGAGGTATTGAAATGTCATACAACCAAGGGGCACAATTGCTTGTCAGAATTTCAGTGGGATCATATACAGCAATAACCCTCAGGTTTAGACCAAAGAGAAGCTAAATTTTGAACATTCTTATTCTAGTAAATTAAGGAAAATGCCTTGCTGTGTACCTGAAAGTAGAATTAGGATGTTAAATGCATTTTTTAATCAGGCTTGATGCAACAGGCATTCCAAAATAAGTGAAGAATTAAAGCAGGCATGTCAAACTGCCAGCCCATGGGCTGGATGCGTCACGTCAAAACCACGCCCACCCCATTGCCGGCAATGGGGGGAAAGTCCCGATACATCGTGCGATGTCACATGACATCGCAAGTTTGACATGCCTGAATTAAAGGGTAGATTTAACAGGTTAGTGAAGACCAAGTCCTGGATCCTCCCCTACAATCTTAGAAGCACAAACAGTGCCGCATGCCAAAATTGTCTCATGGAGGAACTTTCAAAAATTAACTGACATTGTTTGCTTAAGGAAACAAGAGAACTTTAAAATATTGTAATGAAATATATATGGAACCACCTCTCAAAATACTATTCAAATATGGCATTATCTTACATGTTCAAGGGGATTCTAGATTATCTGTCTAGAATATATTTTTGGCAAAAAATAAATAAGTAGTCTCCAAATGTTATACTTTTCTAAATTGTTTTTGTTACCCAGTGGAATCAAGACTAATATATCAGATTTATAGATCTATCACATGATAGATCCAAACCTTGTTAATTATGTAAGATAAGACATGAAAATGTCTAATCTATTCATAAAACATAAAATATCAGCATATAATACAATTTTATGATCTCCCCTGACCACCTTTAATTCCATTGTTATCTTCAGAATCTTAAATTGTACAAGCAATTATTCTCAAAACAAACTGAAAAGAAAAAAAGGGAGAGTCCTTGGTTTATATCTTGACATAATTTTAATCAAGAAGAAGGCACACCTATCTGAAATAAATTAATCTGAAATAAGTTAAAATCCATTTCAAAAACTGTCAGGAAACCATATCAAAAGCTTTCTCAGAGCTCTCTGCTCCCCCACCCCACCCCTACCCAAATTAAAGCTGGCTAAGCTTGTTCGTTTTGAATTAAACCAAAATTGTTGATTTAAAATTTCATACTGACAGACTTTTGACAACTCTGCAGGAATCCAGCCTAATCTATTGATCAACATAGCTGTTAAATTGTTAGCATCAGTCAAGTAAATAGGACTATAATTAGAACAGATAGTGAGTCTTGTCTTATTAAATGTAAAAGGCAGAGATTTGCTTTTAAAAGCTTCACTGTAGACCTCACATAAAATAAAAGAAGAAAAAACAGATTCTTTATATACGAAGAATCTGGAAAACCATCAGCCTCAGGCATCTCCCCCAATTTCATAGATGAAATGAAATGTCATACTGACATTTTATTGAAGCAAAACAAACTTGATCCTGAGATAAATGTAATAAACTCATTTTCTGTAGAAAGAAATCTTCCTCATCCTCATTTTGCCGTTAAAGTTCATGTTATACGGTTTAGAACCAAAAGTTTTCAAAATGATGTTTATTTCTCTTGGGATTATAAATTTCAAGGCAACAAGGAACCTAGAGGTCTCCTATGCAGCAGTGGGATTCAGCCAGTTCGTACCAGTTCGGTAGAACTGGTAGCTAATTTTTTATTGCCCAGGCCCAGAATGGACGTCTGGAAGCGGCATCCACACAGAGAACCGGTTGTTCACATATTTGAATCCCACCACTATTCTTATGCCTCTAGGTTTTTCATGCTTTCTGGGTTTTGGGGTTTTGTTTTGTTTTGTATTTAAAAATATGATTAGAACATTAAATTATGATTATATAATACCAGAATTCAGGGAAATAACTGAATGATCAAACAGATTCATTATGTAGGCCCTGCTTTAATATAGGAGCTATTACTGAAACTTCCCATTTACAGTTATACTAATTTTAATATTAATAGATAATTGGATGATGCTGTAACCGTGTGATCCTCAACATAATCACTCCCCCCCTCCACAAATTCTACAGAGATTTCCTCAAGGAAAAAAAATTAATTGACCTGGAAATATTACATTTTTTATAATCTAGGAAGGCTCAGTGAAGCTTGATATTTGATGGCCTGGAAAAATGGGCATTCTAGGCCTGTAAAAATGTTTTAAAAATACAAGCCATTTTTGCAAATTCACGGACTAAAATGTATTCTGTTTTGACATAACTTTTTAGTTGTATGTAATGCCAGATCAACTTTCTTTGAGCAAATCATTCTCTTGTTGGTTTGTTTTCCCCATCTTGTTCCATTCTCACAGGCTCTTATGGCTTGTACTGATTAATTGGTTAAGTGCCATCAGGCTGGTATTGATTCTTAGCAGCCACATGAATAGATTCTCTCCAGAGTCTTCAATATGGCTTTTTAGGTCTCTCAATGATTCCTTTATTGAGGATGTCATTAAATCCATCTACCTTGCCCGTTCATTCTCCTATTCTTTTTCTTCAACTTGTCCCAGTATTGGACTACTCAAGGAATGGATTTACCAGTAAACTATGTTAGAATTAGGATAAGAAGGGTATCTTTCTGCAGAAGGAAAAGGTAACACAAGAAATGCACAGCCACTTTAAGTAATTATGGCCATGCATATTCCTGATTGGGTTTCACAGTTGGTCCAGCCTTTTATTAACATCTCATTCCTCCTAAAGGATATTTAAAAATGCCTCATCATAAGTGCACTAACCTCTTCTCCAGAACCACAATAGAATGAAATAACATTCCACACACTACCAAAACAGTCATATTATCACATCAAACGATGTCACTGGCAGGGTGGCAAATTATGTGCTTCCTTTTCTGCTTGCCAATAGCCAGCTAGAACACCTGAAACCATAATTTTGTCCCAATCTCTCTACATTTATCACAGTTTTCTGCCCTCCCCAATGGGCAGGACACAAGAATTGTTGTCCTTGAGCTGGCAAGAGAGCACAGGGTCCCCGGCATTTAAACTGTCTCTTCTCTTTTTCCAAAAATAATAATTCAACAAATTTCAAAAGAAAGCATTTGAGATTAAGGATGTTTCTTTTTCTCTGATAGATTTTTAAATTGCATTTCAAACGCTGATGTTTTATTTACTTTTACAAGGCATGATTTGTTTTTAAAAATAATCACATACATTGCACAAAAGAAATAGCAGGAAACTATAGCCATTCCCATCAGAGTTTCCTGCAAGGAAGATAAATCCTTTCACCACATAATTTATCTTCAAATAAATTATTGAAAGTTTATCTTCACCTCTCTAAGGATATGGTAATGGAGACAGATTGGTTTTTTTGTTTGTTTTTTTAGTCTAATCTTCAGGAGGAGGAAGACAGTCTGTGTTTCATTCAGGATCATCTTATTTTTCAGGTAAATGTGATAGAAATTAATAGGCTTCACTTGTGATCACTGATTTTCTTCACAAATTATGGGGTCATCCCCAGGATGTAGTAGGGGCAAAATGGGGCCCTAATGTATCTAAAAATGAAGAATCAGTGCTTAAAATGATGGTGTAGTCTACGCCTCTCTAAGTTTTGGCTTCTTTATGTAAGCCTCTTTTCCACCCCAATTGTGTGATAAGTGCGGCGCACGCACACACATTCACAGAACATCTTGGTCTCTCTGCTTTTAGCAATAATTTGCACATAATGGAACAGCCAGAGGGGGGTTTGATCAATGACCTCTGTCTCCGAGATGCTGTTCCAAGGGAAACACATCTGCCAACATAAAGTATTGGGGCAATCATAGCTCAGTGAGCGTCGTAATAAGCAACTGTTACACTGGAGCCATCAGTCATGTTCAGTTACAGACCTGAAAGGATACAGCACCTTAGGGAGCAATGTCCTTCTATAAATTTGGGCAGCAATGAAGAATGATTTGCAATCAAGTAATAAAAGGCCTAAAAAAGGTCCACCATGCATACTAACATCCCGTACAGCTGACAAAGGAAATAAAAAACCTTGGCATTGTTTGCTCGTTATGTAAACTACACAGCTGTCCAAGCAATTAAGATATGATTTTGGGAATTCTCTCATAAAAATGTGCTAACCGTGCTTCCTCCACTTGTGAAAGTGACACTCTTCTTTATCAGTAAAGTGCATTTCATTACGGTAATGCAATTTCATCTCGCTTAATCGCAGGAATTGCTTTAACCTTATGGCAAGTACATAAACATCATAAAGCTAATGTCGCTCTCATGGATGGTGGGAATAAATCTGCGCATGTGACAGCATTGCTCAAGAGATAATGGGTTTCCAGTGCACTTTCCAAGTTGATCTGCTGGAGGTCTGCTCACTACAGAAAAGCTTATGTGTTGCCCTCCCAACTGAGGAACAAGGAACGCCCCAAAAAAGCCCTTTTGCCATCTTTCAACATCACAGCCAGTGAAAATAGGATTGAAAGTGAGCCACACTGGAAGTTTAGCATCAGACTAAAGAAATCCCCAAGAACCAGTGAAGAAACTCATGTAGACCTTCTGATCTTATTGAGCATGCTTACAAAGTGTAGTTTAAAATGACAATGTGAAGAAGACCAAGGATGCAGCCAATGGTTTTGTAGAGTTTCACTAAGATTTGGCTATCAAATCAGTTTCAGAACCGGAATGGTGAAGAATGATGAACGTGCAGATGTTATTGGACTACAGTTGCCAACCCTTATCCATTGATTATGTGGGCTGGGGCCAAATGAAAATGGAATCCTTTTGGATAGCTTGTACTAAGAGCTTTGACTATAAACCATCGTGCGATATCTGCAAACTACTATATTATCCAAATCGGAAGTTGATAACTTCATTTGGACTAACTTTCCACACTAGCGATTTAAAGTATCTTCATAATTTCACCCAACCATCTTTGGAGTAATGTAAAGCTCATCCACAATCATGTTATTTTGATCAGTTGACTTTAGAAGATACCATCAATTGCTAGTGACTGCACTAAAACTGTTGAAAGTTTCCAAGTTGAATAGCAAGAAAATTGTCTACAGGTATTGGGTTAGTATTGCTCTTGGTTGATTAAGCACGGCTGTGATCTAGTGCTGTTGCTCAGTTACATTAGGTTGTCTATATATGTATTCTTGCAGGCTCTCTGAAGTTTGTTCTACAGATTTTTGTGAAATGGGGGAAGTGTCTGATGGTCAGAGGAGGAGAAACAGTAGTGAAACTAATTCAATAGCTGAAATAAAATAATGCTGATACAGTCAGCAGTAAGTAAAGACATAGGAAAGAAGAGCACAGTAGGATGGCAAATATTAGTGGAAACACTAATGTGTTTGGTGATGTCACAAACAACTGGATATTAAATACAGAGAGACTTGGGTGTATGTGTTTTTTGTTTTGTTTTGTTTTGTTTTGTTTTTGAGGCAAATGAGGTACTTTCTGGAAAAAGATGTTACAGGAGTCAAGCATTCAGCTCGTAAAGAAGCTTATTTGGCCCACAAAAGCCTTCTCAATTCTACTTTGCATGTCAGAGCATGCACAGTCTTATTGTGCTGAGGTAATCCAGGAGTAAATGCAGTACACAATAGTTTGTATTAAATGGTGACTTATATTACACTATCTACAAATATACACTAGAAATAAAATACATACACGTGGTGAAACAGCAAACTCCAATATACAGCAATTGCAGCAGTCAAACGGATGAGAGAGAAAAAAAACTCCAGGAAAAAACTCCCCTTTTATACTCAGCCTCTTAAAGGCACAGACACAGACCCTGCTGAGTCATTCCTAATATTGCATCATCCTATCATTGCATCATCCACATTACATTACATCTTTACATAAGCTGTTTAGCTGCTAAATTATTATCCTGACATTGCAGAACTAATAAAAATAAGGCAGGCTCATTATTAATTGCAAAGAATTTCAGATTATATAAATGCAAGCAGAAAGAGAGGCCTATCCAGCTAAATTTTGTCAAAATGTCTGAACGTGACAAATGGGGTCATAGGCTAAAGGATGCCTTGAGAGAATGGCTAGTTTGTGGAATTCTGAAAGAAAGCCTTTGAAAAGACTTTTCACAGAGACAGATTTAGCATTGAAGAGAGCATTTGAAATCACTATCGCCATGGAAACTGCTGCTAGAGATACTCTAGAGCTACAGTCAGGAGTAGCAGTCAATGTGAATAAGCTTGCAGTGCCATACAGACAGAGAGGGAGAAAGAGAGAGAGTAACAGGTCAAAATGAACTGTGCTATCAAAGTGGCCAGAGGTGTCTTTAATGACTTCAACAACAGCCTCGTGAACCACAGAGGGATTAAGAGAACTTGCTGTGAGAACAGATGCTCCAGAACAAATGTGAGTAACAATGGAGTGCAACTGGTAGCCAAAGAGTTCCAGATCTTCTTGAAAAAGCATGGAATCAGACACATAATATCAGCACCTTATCACCCAACTATAAATGGATCGGCTAAAAGGTTTGTGCAAAGTTTCAAGAAAGTTTCATCCATAGAAAAGACTAAAACTTTCATATTTTCTATTCACATATCACAGTGCACCACATGGTATACCCCTCCATCCAAAAACAAAACACCAATAATGTTCTCAGTTTACCCTCTGTTCAAGACTGGACCTTCACAAATGTAATTTGTGAAAAAGTGCTCAGGATAAAGAATTTCAACAATCTTCTTGCACTGAAACTCCACACATTAACCAATTGAAGAGAACACACATTAACCAATTGAAGAGAACAAAGAACAGAACAAAGTCACAGCTAACATAGTTGCAGACACAACTGAAATCTGTTTGAGTTGCCACAAGTAGCATTTACCCCTCCCCCCAAAGACACACAATCAGCACCTGTAATTGGTGTCTAGTTGCCAACCATCCTTGTTCATAGTGGCCAACATCCTATTTGTATATGGAAGTTACCATAGCTTTGTAAATATAATTTTATAATTACTTTTAATTGTGACTGTTTTTTATTTATTGTTTTCTAATTATGTGTTGTATGCCACCAAAGATATTTTTATATGAGATGGGCAGCTATATAAATATGATAAATAAAATAAAAATATTGGGATTTTTATCTTTGTGAGGAAAAGTTTAGCTCATTGTGTTACTAGTGCTGTTGGTGGATGAAGTATACTTGTGATCTACTAGTGTTGCGTAATTAGACTTCCAATACCGGTATATGCCACAATTCTAGACACACTGAAGCTAATTCTTCTAATTTAAGTAAAGCAAACACCAAACAAATCTTACTCCTAACTCAGGAGAAGGGTTGTTTTTTTTTACTTTTTTGAAAAACATTATTATGGCCTGGGGAAAAGTTAAATGAAAAGATCACCAAAAACATTGTATTGATAAAAATGTAAAATTGCAGGATGGGATATGCTTTATCTAGGCCTATCAGACTACAAAATTCAGGCAATCACTATAAGGCAGCAAATAGTTAAACTTTCCTTTATTTCTTTGCTGCTATCTACTCAAGATGCACCAAAGTTATCTGCCAGGCATAATCCTCCATGCAGCAGACTTTGTGTAGTTTTGTGGTTTTGGTTGTTGTTGTTAAGACTGAAGGCCCAGGCAGGACCTTTTTGCCTATAAGCCAAAGTGCTACCACTGACTGTATGAACACCATTGCTTATGGTTTGAGTTAAAAGAGATTTTAGATCTGCTGAATGCAATATTCTCTCTGTTCTAAAATATTCACCTAACATAGTAAAGAATTTATGCTCTTTGGGGAGCTGACATAAAGAATTTTTCTCTTAGGCTCATGTTCTTAGGGCTTTAGAAATCAGCAAGGCTCCAACATCAGAGCTCTCCAAAATTATGGTGAGATTGCTGTATTAATATTTAATTTTTTTAGTTATATTTATGTTAGTTCACAGCCATAATAAATCTTTAACTGGAAAAGTGTGTAGTTCACACTTTGAAGCACACTGTACCCTATTCTCTTAATTTGTTTTATTAAGACGTTTGTAAATCACCTTTCTACCTAGCTTTAAAATAGCCAAATTAGATGGGAACAAGTTAATTGCCTCTTGTGACTATAGGAAGTGACAGCTTTGGAACATACAAGAAAGCTCTTTCTTTTGCTTTCTGTCATGAACTGGTAAAGTATTTTTTAAAGCTGAACTGAAGTTGATTTGATATTATCCTGCTTCTTTCCCCCATAAATCCACAAAAAATATTTCTATCATTAGAAGAAGAAATGAAGGACTACTTAATGTTGCAGGGCGAGGAGACATTGCCAGGGACTTTCTCAAAGGATTTGTTGAAGTTCTTTAAGTGTCATCTTAAAATTCACTGAGGAAATACTGTTTTCAATTCTCCACAGTAAGATTTTGTTTATGCATTTCCCTCCAGTACTTTCCCAAAACATAAAGGTTAACCAAGTCCATAATGACTTCATTTAGAGAGAATTAGCAAAGCCAGTCTTGCATTTCAAGGTCAAGGCTGCCTTCTCAGACCATGCATGGGATCTTATCTGGCTTGCCATCAGATATGTAAAGCTTTCTGGATTTCAAGGCAAACCTCTGAGCAAAGAATTCATCTTCTGTATCGCTTGGCTGGCATCTAGATGTTGGCAGTCCAAATATGAAAAGGCTATCCCCTCTCTCCTCTTTCCTTCACAAGTGGAAAAATAGAGAGCAGGAAGCGGAATACAGCAGCCAGCAGAGATAATCAGGGGTGCTTTCAATGGCTTTGCTTCCAACGCAAGCTCATCCTGAAGCAACAGGTGACATGGGAAGAGGGGTGGAGTAGGAGGTTGTAGTAGTAACAGCCATGGCTCACTTCGTCCATTGTTACTTCTACACCATTGAAAAGGATTAGAGGTGACATAGTGTTCCAATATCTAAGGGGCTGCCACAAAGAAGAGGGAGTCAAACTATTCTCCAAAGCACCTGAAGGTAGAACAAGAAGTAATGGATGGAAACTATTCAAGGAAAGAACCAACCTAGAAATAAGGAAAAATTTCCTGACAGAACAATTAATCACTGGAACAGATTTTCTTCAGAAGTTGTGGTTGCTCCATCACTGGAGATTTTAAGAAGAGATTGTCTGAAATGGTATAGTCTGAAATAGTATTGCTCAAGACTCCTGCTTGAGCAAAAGGTTGGACTAGAAAACAGGTCGGCAACCTGTGGCTCTGGAGCCACATGCAGCTCTTTGAGCCTTCTTCTGCGGCTCCCAGCCTCTTCTGCCATTTGCAGAGAGAGACAGAGACAGAGAGAGGCACTTGTGCTTCCCTTACCTCTCTCTCCTCTCTCTCTCTCTCTCTCTCTCTCTCTCTCTCTCTCTCTCTCTCTCTCTCTCTCTCTCTCTCTCTCTCTCTCTGTAAAAAAGAGAGTGGCCTCACCCTGTTCGACCAGCTGAAAAGCTTATTGGGCGGGGCTCCTCCATTTGCTGCATCTCTGCAGGAAGCAGGAAGCAGGAAGCAGGAAGCACGAAGGGGAGGAGAGAGCCAGCCTGTCGCAGAACAGCTTGAAGCCAGCTTGCAAGGTGAGCAGAAGATCGGAGAGAGGGAGAGAGAGGGGGGAGAGAGAAAGAGAGAGGGGGGGAGAGAAAGAGAGAGAGAGGAAAGAGAGAGAGAAAGAGAGAGAGCGCGAGAGGAGAGCGAGAGGGGGAGAGAGAAAGAGAGAGAGAGAGAGAGGAGAGAGAGAGGGAGAGGGAGAAAGAAAGAGAAAGAGAGAGAGAGGGAGAGGAAAGAGAGAGAGAGGAAAGAGAGAGGGAGAGAGAGGGAGAGGAGAGAGAGAGGGAGAGAGAGAGGGAGAGGAGAGAGAGAGAGGAAGAGGAAAGAGAGAGAGGAAAGAGAGAGAGAGGGAGAGAGAGAGGGAGAGGAAAGAGAGAGAGGAAAGAGAGGAAGAGGAAGAGGAGGGAGAGAGAAAGAGAGAGAGAGAGAGAGGAAAGAGAAAGAGAGAGAGGGAGAGGAAAGAGAGAAAGAGAAAGAGAGAAAGAAAGAGAAAGAGGGAGAGGGAGGGAGAGAGAGAGGGAGGGAGAGACAGAGAGAGAGAGACCCTTTTGACATCTAAAATGAAGATAACACTGCATATATCCTTTTTTAGCTTTATGATATATATATACCAGTATATATATACTGTGTGTGTGTATATATATATATATATATATATATATATACTGTGTGTGTGTATATATATATATATATATATATATTTGAGGTTTTCACGGGTGTTTGTATGTAGGTCTTTGGTAATTCGGGTTTTCTCCGTGTAAAATTGGAAGTGTCTTGGCGACGTTTCGATGAAGTCTCATTCGTCATCTTCAGGCTGGTGTCTCTTCGGCCTCGTGCTTCTAGAAGCAATCAAATTTGCTCCTAGAAGCACGAGGCCGAAAGACGCCAGCCTGAAGATGACGAATGAGACTTCGTCGAAACGTCACCAAGACACTTCCAATTTTACACGGGAGAAAACCCGAATTACCAAAGACCTACATACAAACACCCGTGAAAACCTCAGAAAACATATATATATATATATATATATATATATATATATATATATATATATACAGGCGCACACACACACACACACACACACATATAATAAAGGTAAAAAAAGGATATATGCAGTGTTATCTTCATTTTAGATATCAAAAGGGTTTCCCAGTGTTTTGTTTTCAGTGGGAAACGGGTCCAAGTGGCTCTTTAAGTGTTTTGGGTTGCCTACCCCTGGACTAGAAGACCTCCAGGATCCCTTCCAACTTTGTTATTCTGTTATTGTGGGCCTCTCTTCACTGACATCTAGTGATCATTTGGATTTTTGCAGCCCATATATGTAATCCCATCCCATGCTGTCAGGTTTGTGGAAGACATGAGGCAGCTAAAATCCCTGAAATAGATCTTGAAAAAAAACCTTATCAGGCCAACTTGAGAGGTGATAGATTGTTGCAGGGAAAGAAATAGTGAAATGGAGAACTAGGTATGGTTCTCTGAGATCATGGAGGAAGGGGCAGGTTACGAAGATTAAAAACTGAGTATAGGAAGAAGTCAAAGGCACAATTATGCATAATTATCTGCTGTTCTTACCATGGCCCTAAAATCAATGCCTTAAGTCTGGGTGTGCTCTAGAGACATAAGAATGGCCTGCTTAGAAGTGATGACCTTCCCAGAGGGACATACATGCCATTTATTGTATTGATTGCTCAACAGCAGCAAAAGAGCTTTTTATGGTCCCAAGCTTTTAAACACATTTCTTCCTCAGCTTTATTTTATCACCGTTGCTTAGCTCCAACAGTTTAGTGCCTATTTAAATGACATTATTGTTTGATTATTTTGCCTTTATTTTTATTTTATTGTTTTGGCCATTTTTATTTGTTATTTTAACTTTTTAAATATCAGTTTTAAATTAGACCCATAAGACATTTTGGAGAAAAGTCTGTTTGGAAAGACAGCATGCCAAAGCTTGCATTAGTAAGCAAAATAAATATCCCATTTTAAAAGGTCGTAGTGAAAAAGCAGCATATAACCCCATAACTTGCTATTAAATGGGAAAGAATCCTATCTGGAAGGGAAAGGAGAATCTCATGAAAATGCATTACTCTAGTTGTAAGCATAGATCCCTCTCTCTATTTTTTTTTCCTTCCTAGCATTTTCCCACAAGCATAGGCTCCATTTTTCTTTTTTCAGATCAACCAAGTGTTGACCCATTTAGTTGTAACAGGAATTGACCTTGTTATCTAAGCCTGACATTATGGGCTGAGAATGAGAGAGAATGAATGGCCCAAAGTCACCCAGCCAGCTTTCATGGCTAAGACCTCTCTAAGTCCAGAAACAGGGCTTCCCATCAAAGCCAGTCACGGGCTAGTAGTCCAAACAGCAAATGGCCCCACATGTGACTTCCATGAGCACAGGAGCTTGTTTCTAAAAGCCAGTTGATGGTGGACAGCAGTAAAAAAGTGTCCTTGCTGTAGGCTTTCCAAAGATAAATGCCCCTATGCTACTGTGAGGAAAATGTTTGTTCTGCAAGTAGCATGTATTATTTTAATTTGTCAGGAACACAATAAAGCCAGACTAGATGAGCCTGGACCAATTCAGTTGGGCTTTTCTTATGCCCTTTACTAATCTTTTGTGGCACTGACTCAATCTTGCGTCTCTGAAGGCTACAATGAATTAAAATTAGCTCCCACACACGCACACACAAAATTACTGTGGACACGGGTATCCTCTCTTCTCCTATTTTGAGAGGAGGGTTTTTTTAGAATTCTTTTTATCAGCATGAGAAGATTAACCACAAATTTAAAACAAAGGCCACAGGATGACTTTGTCTGACAAAAGAAAGCATCTAGTTCCCCGTGTCATTCTCGGTGGCCCCCACACGTCTCACCTTTGGGGCTTCTGGAAATGCCTGTGATGAAAAATGTAAATGGCATCCTTATCTTGTCCCAGAAGGTCAAACGTTGGCAGAAACCAGAGAACCTGTTTTGAAGGTTCTCTGAGTAATCCTCTTCTCCCCCAAATCATAAGGTTGTTCTTTGTGTCTCTCTAATGCCGCCACAGAGGGGAGATGCACAGGAAAACAATTAATACATCAGAAAACTGTGCCAAGCTTTTATACCATTATAGGCTTTTTCCGCTACAAAGGAACATATTGAATCTTTAGTGCAGAGCCCATTCTTCACTGTTTCAGTTGTCTCCTTTTGTTTACACATCCCCGCCATCCTTCTTTCCTTCTTTGTGAATTGAATGCTAAACTATCTCTAGGGAAATGTTAGATTGCTTACAGAATGCTTCAGCAGATGGTGGCTCAGGCTGTAACAGAAGGCTGTGATTACACCTGAACTCTGAAAGAACTCTAAACTTAAGCAGAAAAACAAGATAAATGAGGAATCCATAAAGTTTTCTTTCCAAGCCATGGTTTCTGTAGGAGAGGGAAACAACTCATTGTTCATTTGAAACCTGGCACAAAATCCCTTCCATGGAATTTGTCTTTCATTGCATTAAGAGGGCTAAATTTTTAGATCTCTATTAGCTTGGATTATCCATAATCAGCAGCGTTAAGCTGTACTTCATTATAAAATGCCCTTGCAAGCTAAAAGTACTGCTAGAAACAAACAAGCAAAGAATACTGTGATAATCCTTTCCCCCCCTCTCTCTCTCTTAATTAGTCTGAGAAATGAAAGTTGATATTCCCACAATTCTCTCATGTTAACTGTTGGAGCTGTTGTTTTATTATTACTAGCAATAATTTATATAGCTCATCTTGTACACATACCATGCAAAGAGTAATCCGTATTTAAATATTTTACAATGAATTATACAGATGTTTCTTGATTTCTTGGGAGAAAGATGAGAACAGTTGAAACAAAGTACAAGCCTAAGCAGGCAGTCTAGAGCAGGGGTCCTCAACCTTGGCAACTTTAAGACTTGTGCACTTTAACTCCCAGAATTCCTCAGCCAGCTTTGCTGACTGAGGAATTCTGGGAGTTGAAGTCCACAAGTCTTAAAGTTGCCAAGGTTGAGGACCCCTGATCTAGAGTTCTCAATAAACTTATGTTCAGGCCCTGAGCAGAGCCTGATCCTGATCTTTTTAGATACAATTGCATTGCAATGCCATATTCATTCATATTGTTCCCTAAGAATGCATTTTCCCTTCACTAGAAAAGAAAGATCGAGAAATCAAATTCCTGTGATAAAAGGAAAAGGGTGAGGCAATGGGAAAACAGATTGCAGACCAAGAGACCTTCAAATTAATTGCAACACAGACCCCCAAAAAAACAAACACCCCAGCATTCCCTGCCTGGTTTCCAGTTTATAAGATATAATTTTTGAGAATTGAGTTAATTCAGCTCTAAAAATTAGATTTATCTTGTAAGGTCAACTAGATCCAGAACTGATCCCAAAATAGTACAAAGAACTTGTGTGGAAATGCCCTGACAAATAAACTACAAAAAAATGGCCCTGTAGCTTTATTACTATTTTTGAACAATATTAGAATTCTTTTATTGCAGGGTTTGAAGACCCTGTAATTCCAGAGGATGGAATCTGGCCATTTGTATTTTAGATCCATGAACCTTCTGGTTAGTTAAGGCTTCCCAAAGGGTCATGTCCATGCAATTGTGAATGTGTCTTTGAGTAAGGAGGTGGTTCTGCCTCCCTTAAAGGAGACAGTGGTGTGCATATCTACACAAAATGTCCCTTTGAATTAGAATAAAATAGAACTGAAAAGGACCTTGGAGGTCTTCTATTCCAGCCCCCTGCTCAAGCAGGAGAACCTATACCATCTCAGACAAGTGACTGTCTAGCCTCTTCTTAAAAACCTCCAGTGATGGAGCGCCCACGATTTCTGGGGGCAAGCTGTTCCACTGGTTAATTGTCCTCACTGTCAGGAAGTTTCTCCTTAATTCCAGGTTGCTTCTCTCCTTGATCAGTTTCCAACCATTGTTTCTCGCCCTTCCCTCTGGTGCTTTGGTGAATAATATGACCCCCTCTTCTTGGTGGCAGCCCCTCAAATACTGAATACTGCTATCATGTCTCCCCTATTTCTTCTTTTTGAACAATTGAACAGTTCTAGACAATTTTTATCCAGTCTCCAACCTTCTTTTGAGAAAGGTGTTGAGATTACTGATCATATTGCAGGAAATGGATTAGCCAGTTGGATTTCAGGCTGGGACATAGCCCAAAACACCATAAATGTGTTTCCTGTAATTTTAAGCCCACTTTAATATTGTCAGCTGCAATAAAAGTATTAGCTAAGTCAACAAGATCCACATTCAAGTGGGTCTTTGATCTTTCTGGTCCAAGCCCAACACTTTAATCACTGGATTAAACTCTTTCTAGTCATTGTATAAACATATAATTGCACTAGGAATGTAAATAGAGGTATATTAAAAGAAATAATAATAATAATAATACAGAAGTATTTTGTTCCTTCATTATTTCAGCCATGCAAACATGTACAGTAGATTGGTTGAACTACAACTAATAGTTTATTCATTCATTCATTCAGTAAGGCCATCCACTCATTTGGCATAGTTCCTGGCTAAAGCTGAGTTAAGTAACATTGGAGTTACTACATAATCAATTATTTAAGAATAATAATAATAAAAATGCAGTATAGCTCTCATTTCTTGTAAGTCAGTCAACAGGATTCCTCGAAAGCATTTTGGAAAGATTTTATCTGTTAACAACAACATTTTGCCAGACCTTTCCAACACTGGGGGAAAGATAAAATAAACATAGCAAGGAGCACATTCCTTATTTATACTTCAACCAGCAGTAGATACTTTATTATACGGACCAAGAGAATGCAAACATGGGGCAATCCAATATGGAATTAATGTTTCTTGCACTTTGGAATAACTCTATGTATAAATTAAGAGGGGAAGAAAGTGCATGACACAACTCAGCATTAGTCAACTCTGTTCAAAGCACAAAGCTCAGGGGTTTTTTTCCCAGCTTCTCAGAAGTGAGCAATGATTGAGAGGAAAAGTAGAATATTGTCTAAGATGGTATCATATTTTGGCCTAGAAACAAAAGGAGGTAAGCTTTTCCCCTAGCTTGTTAACACAATTTCTTTGCTTAGGGGGCTTAGGTGAAATACGACAACCATTGGATCATTTGTCGTTTCCCATAACAAAAGCATGCTGACTGAAGAATTCAGATAATTTTTTTAAAAATCCTCCTTAAGTAATTTAAAGCCTATCTTTATCAATAAGATTCTTAAACCCAAAGCAGCTGTAATTACGTCTGCTGCAGAATTAATACTTGCTCAATTTATTAATTTGTCATTTGTTGACTGTATCTATGAATAACACCACCCCCCACATATTCAGCTGGAACTACTCATAGTGTGTCTTATATTGGTGTCTTTGAGTCTCATGAAGAAAAATACACACACACACACACACGCACACACAAACACAAGCTAAGTTCTTAGACTAATTTCAGAAGTCCTCTACAAAGTAGCAGCTCAGACTATCATTAAGAACAACCTGTTCCTTCTCAGACAGTCCAAGTGGAAGGGAACTATTCTAACTACACAGAACTCTGCCTACTATTAGGATGCAGATTTCAGTAAGTAATTTCAAAGGAATAATCCCTCCAACAAAGAAAGGTCCCTGCTATCTGATCTATGCTTACCTATTATTCTATTGTAAATAATATCAAGAAAGCAAAAGAGTTTAGGTGCAAATTCAGGAAAGAATATGAAGTGGCATCAGTTCCAGTAGGCACCATGATTGCACATTCCAGCAATACCCTTATAGAATTACAAGAGTTTGTCGAAAATATAGCCAAGAAGGAACAAGTTCAATCTACAGAAGGAAAGTGACCAAAACTGAATGATCACTGTTCTGTTCGCAACGCAGACATGAAGACGAGGCAGTTGGTACAAGAGATGATCTTTATTGTGTACATGCACTGAACAGAAGCGAGCGAGAAAATGGCAACATGCCCTTTTATACTTCCCCTGCAAGGGGAGGCTCAACCAATGAATGCAGGCTATTTTCCCACCTCGCGCATGCGCACGAGGCTGGAGATAGCCTGTCTGGGTCCCGGGCAGACATGTGGTCTGCCCGGGTCTCTACAACCGGGTCCCGGGCAAACACGTGGTCTGCCCGGGTCTCTACAGTTGTCCTGCAGGTTTCCTGAGCCTTGCTGATTGACTCAGGACACAACACCCCTCCCCCCTTGGCTTGGACAATGCCGTCCCTGCCAATAACCAGTACCATGTTACATTTAGTCCAAATTGCAACCTGGCTATTCCCCGTACCCCGAGTAACCTGGTCCCAGTGGGATTCAAGTCAGTCCACGTTCTTTTGCTTTTTTACAACATGGGCCTCGCAGGATCGCACATACTCCTGCAAATATTTAGGCGGGGCCTTAATCCGCCCCGATCTTCGCGAATCCATGGTAGGGACGGGTGTGATGACATTTGGGGGAAGTGAATTGGGTGCCTGGAGTGCTGGCTCCCGGTTTGCGCACAACAAACCAGGACTTTGTTGCCCAGAAGACTCGGGGTTCCCCCTAACTGCTGACTGGCTGGATCCGCTAAACCCAAACCAGATTTCCTTGGTGGGGTCGAGTTCCCCGAGTTCCTTGGTGGGGTCGAGTTCCCCGAAAACCCTTGGAA
Source organism: Azemiops feae (assembly GCA_023970755.1). Lineage (NCBI taxonomy): Eukaryota > Metazoa > Chordata > Lepidosauria > Squamata > Viperidae > Azemiops > Azemiops feae. The sequence continues at coordinate 327,634 of JALGBA010004290.1, forward strand.
CTCCCCTTGTGAGCAATGTCCTTCAGGCCCAAGGCCAGCAGCAGGGGTGCCCTGAGTAGCCTATTTATGGCCATTTGCCCTAAGCCGGGGACCTCTGCCATAGTTAGGAGCCGCCTCCATGGCAGACCCCTCTGCATCTATGCCAGAGTCAGGATCCGCCTCCTTGGCAAGACCCTCCTCTGGGGCATTTGACGACCCCCCTGCTTGGAGAGACTGTGATCCACAATCGTAATTGGGGTCCCCCTCCCCCCCGAGAGCAGAGTCAGGGGAGGAATGCCAGCCTGGCAGCTGCCAACGCATCTGGTCTATGTGGCGCCGGAGGACCCGCCCATCATCCAAGACCACTTCGTATGACAGAGGCCCAGAGACTTTAGAGATTACAGCAGGTACCCAGAGATGCCCCTGCCCATAGTTCCTGGTCCAAACCGGATCACCCACTTGAAGTCTCCTAGGTGCCCGTGGCTGCGACACCTGTGACGCCACCCGGTCTGGGTGAAGCCTGTCCAGCTTTGTGATAAGTCTGAGACCCCAGCGGAGTTCAGCTGGGCTCTTTCCAGTAGCTGTGCATGGTGTGGTGCGGTGTGTGAGCAGAAAATCAGCTAACCTGTGATGCCAGGGTCCTTGAGTGATTCTCTTTAATGCATCTTTCGTGGTACGCACCATGCGTTCAGCCTGACCGTTGGTGGCAGGATGAAAAGGAGCAGATGTGGCATGCCAGATCATGTTGGCTTGGAAGAATGCCTGAAACTCAGAAGAGGTAAATTGTGGACCATTGTCTGATACTAAAACATCAGGAAGGCCATGGGATGCGAAGATTCCTCTGAGCACCTGGATGGTTCTGGCAGTAGTAGTGGAGGGCACAGGAACAACCTCTAGCCACTTGGAATGGCTATCCACAAGGAGGAGGAAGAATTGCCCCTGAAAGGGCCCAGCATAATCTATATGGACACGTGACCATAGAGTGAGTGTCTCCTCCCACCTATGTACAGGGGCCTTGGGCATTTCTGGCCATGATTGCTGGCACACTTGACATCGCTGAACCTGGGCCTCGATGTCCTTATCGAGGCCAGGCCACCAAAGATGGCTGCACGCAAGCGCCTTCATCCTTACTATTCCTGGATGTCCCTCATGAAGAGAGAGCAAGACTCTAGTCCTCAATGAGGCCGGGATGACTACTCGATTGCCCCACAGGATGCACCCCTTGAATGTGGACAATTCATGCTTCCTGCACCAGAAGCTCTGGAAATCAGTACCAGGACACGTGTCAGGCCATCCTGACAACACACATGTCAGCACGCGTGCAAGCGTGTGATCAGTTGCTGTCTCAGCAGCCACATCCCTAGCATTGAGGGGAGATTCTGATAAGTCCTGAATAGACAGAATATGCACAGCAGGGGCAGGGTCTGCCTCTAATTGCTTGAGAGGTAACCTGCTTAGGCCATCAGCATGGCCCATCTCAGTACCTGGTTTGTGAACCAGGGTGCAATCATAAGCTGCTAAGAAGATAGACCACCTCAGCATCCTTGGAGATATGATCTGAGGAGTTTGTTTGTTGGTGGTAAACAACCCTAGCAAAGGCTTGTGGTCAGTATAGACTGTGAAATGGCGTCCATACAAGAAATCATGAAATTTCTTTATGCCTGAGATTATTGCCAAGGCTTCCCTGTCAATCTGTGTGTAATTTCGCTCTGCAGATGAGAGGGTCCTCGAATAATAGGCCACAGGGACCTGTGTTCCATCTTCCTTGAGATGGCTTAACACTGCTCCTACCCCATAAGGGGAAGCATCACATGCGATGCACACAGGCAATTTCTCATTGAAGTGAGCCAGTACAGCATTGGAGGATAGCAAAGCCTTGACTTTTGTAAAGGCTTCCTCATGGACTTTTGTCCATGCCCAGGGAGCCTGTTTGTCTAAGAGCCTGTGTAGCGGCTCAGCCACAGCAGCTTTGTGTGGGAGAAAAGAATGGTAAAAATTCAAGAGGCCCAGAAAAGCCTGAAGTTCAGTTTTTGACTGGGAACTAGGGGATGGCCTTGAATTTGGACTCTGCGGGGTGGATGCCATCTGCATCAATGCGGAACCCCAAGAACTCGGTGGATGACACACCAATTATACACTTGTCCTGCTGTAGCTTCAGCCCAGCTTGGCGGAAACGCAGCAAGACAGCCCTCGGCCTTTCGGCCAAGTTTCCTGATGATTCTCCTGCAATGAGGATGTCATCAAAATAGGGGCAGACCCCGGGAATCCCTCTGAGCGTTCGCTCCATCACCCCTTGGAAAATTCCAGGGGCTACATTGACCCCAAACTGCAGCCTCTTTACTTTGAACGCACCTCTGTGCGTGACTATGGTTTGGGCTTCAGCAGTCACCTCATCAACAGGTAACTGTTGATATGCTTGAGCCAAATCAATCTTGGCAAAGTACTTCCCTCCTTTCAGTGAGGCCAGAATGTGGTTCACCACGGGCACAGGATATGCATGCTGCTGTAAAGCCTTATTCAACGTGCATTTATAGTCCGCACAGATATGGACTTCCCCATTGGATTTTAGGGGAGTTACTATGGGGGTTTCCCATGGACTAGAGTCCACAGGTTCCAGAATGCCTTGTTGGAGCAACTTGTCCAACTCGGCATCAATTTTGCTCTTTAAGGCAAAAGGCACCCTCCTTGGCTTGACCCTTATGGGTGTAATGCCTGGATCCAATTTTAATGCAATGGGAGGCCCCTTGTACGATCCAAGTTCTGAGCTGAACACATCTGCAAACTCCTTACAGACTCCTGCAAGGCTAGCTGTTTGCAGCTGGTTCAGACCAGTCACTTGGATCCCAAGTGCCTCGAACCAATCGAGTCCTATGAGACTCGTTCTATCACCCCCAACAACTACTACATCCAATAATCCATTGAAGCCTTTTCGCTGCATTCTGATCGTGGCTTCCCCCTTCACGCTTACTCGCGTGTTCTGGAAATCAGTGAGAACAAGATTGGAGGGCCTGAGCCTAACTCTTGAGCCACTCTGGAAGCAAATCTTATTGAACGTGTCCACTGAAATAATAGAAAGAGCGGAGCCTGTATCCAGCTCCATAGCCAGGGGGACTCCCTGCAGCTTCACATCTATGCGCAGCTTTTTCTTAAGGGGCCTATGCGTTCCTGTCTTGAACACCCCCCTCCGGGACATGCAAAAACCCACCCTGTTTTGGCTGGGGACCTTGGTATCTTTCAGAGGCAATTCAGGGGACCTGTTCTTTGGACGACCCATGCAGGCCGATGCTATATGGCCTTGCCTTCCGCACGCTCGACAGACAGCAGATCAAAATTGGCAGCCGGCCCTCCTGTGGCGACCCCCACAGCTGAAACCTCGAAGGGATGCAGGCGGTGGCCCTCTCCGATCCGGCAATCGTCTCTCCGCCGATGGCTGGATCTTGTCCACCTCTTCCTCCTCGGAGTCTTCTCCAGAGGCCTCATGCGCGGCCTCCTGGTGGATCGGGACGGTCACTGGATGACTCTTCGTAGACTGCAAGGCCTTCACCGTGCCTCCGGCTGCTTCCTCTGCTGCGATTTCTCATAAGGCGTCTTGAAAGGTGACGTCTGTCCTTGCAAACAGTTTCTGCTGTACTTCGCAGCTTCGCAACCCGCACACCAGTCTATCCCGGAGCCTTTCCTCCAAGTCTTGAAATGCACATGGGCGTGCGGCCTGCCTCAAGGCCGCGATGAAATCCGCAGCTGATTCGCCAGGCCGCTGGTCCCTTTGCTCGAACTGATGCCTCCAAGCTATAATTGAGAGCTTGGGCTCAAAGTGTTCTCGCAGCATCTTCTTCAAATTGGCGTACACGATTGATTCCAATGGTGCCGGGGCGACAAGATTTTCCACTATTTCAAAGGTCTCTTGCCCAAAGACACACAGCAAGGTAGCCGCTTTCAGGCCGTCTTCCTGAACTTTATTCACTCTGAAATAGTTTTCAACGCGAGCTGCATACGAGCTCCAGCGTTCCCGATGCGCGATGTTGAATTTGTCGAGACGGCCCAGCTTGGACATCTTCTTCCTCGATGGCCTCGTCCACGCCTCTTGCCGTAAGGAATTGAGAAGGGGTCCGATGAAGCCAAGCCCGCCTCCAGCGTATGTATGCTGGCCGGCGACTGCTCCTCCTGGACACCACACTTCTCTTCCTGGCCTAGGTGAGTAGGCCTACTTCTGTTTCTTCGGGATCCCAAACGGCGGATCCCACCCTCATCGCCAATGTTCTGTTCGCAACACAGACATGAAGACGAGGCAGTTGGTACAAGAGATGATCTTTATTGTGTACCTGCACTGAACAGAAGCGAGCGAGAAAATGGCAACATGCCCTTTTATACTTCCCCTGCAAGGGGAGGCTCAACCAACGAATGCAGGCTATTTCCCCGCCTCGCGCATGCGCACGAGGCTGGAGACAGCCTGTCTGGGTCCCGGGCAGACATGTGGTCTGCCTGGGTCTCTACAACCGGGTCCCGGGCAAACACGTGGTCTGCCCGGGTCTCTACAGTTGTCCTGCAGGTTTCCTGAGCCTTGCTGATTGACTCAGCAAGGCCCAGGACACAACAATCACCATCAAGAATATTCTCATATCAGATAGAAGCTGGACCATTATATTTTTGATCAATTCAGGCTCTTGAGATGTTTTCTCCAAAAGAGAAGGTTATTGTAGTGTGGCCTGATGCAAGATCCAGCCTCTATAAGTATATTAAATCAGAAAAGCTATTAGAAAAAATAGTTCTCATAACTCATAACATCCAGAGGAAAAGCAGATCCAAGAAGAGAGTCAAATACAAATTGTATTTGCTTATTTAAGATGAATGTGTTGTCAGAGTTTGTAGCCAACTATAAACCTGTCTTTTAGGAAATGTAAATGTGTATTTTATAGAAGAGCAGTAATCTGAAGAGAATTCACATGTGCACAATTAGAAGCTTTATTACCAACATATCACATTGGGAGTATGCATAATGTTTTGAATTTGAATCCTTTCAAATTCAAAGCACCCCATTTCAAGTGTGAAACAGCCCCTTTGAAATCAAAGCAACTTTTTCAAACTCAGAGCAGGTACTTCAAAATGAATTTGAATTTTAAATGTTTTCAACACTTCTGCATCACATTGATTTGCTTATGTTACCATACAAATAACAAATTTCAAATTAAAAATCAGCTAGGGTTATTAAAACTATAGCCGAACCAAAGTATCTTGATAGCTGTGCATGCAAACATCACCTAAATATATCTATTTTAAAGAATTCAGGAATGGGTTGAATTAAGATAGGAATGTTTCTCTTCTATCAGGGCTACTGTCATTTGCCTATTTAATTTTCAGGAGATCCTACTGAATTCAGCAAAGCTTGCTTCTGAGTAGACAAGGCTGTTCTATTAAGTATACAAGACTAAGACAATTTGCTATGGCGCACACTCATAGTGATGGTGATGGCACCTAATACAGTTGGTGGGGGGAGGCATCATTAAATATTGTCACGGAAACTTGTTAATGTTACTTTGATTTCCAATAAAATAAGCAAACTCAATGGTGCTGAAAGGCAACCATTTCTTCTAGACTCCAATTTGCATGCAGATCCTAATTCACATTTGAATCTATTTCTTTAAAAAGTAGCAAAAACCTATGGACCATGCTTTCTGCTCAGTTCATCACTTAACTGTTAGAACCACCGGGTCATTAATTTCAATAATGAGAGAGAACTGCAATTAGGATGCAAACAAAATATGCCATGCCTGAGTTGATTTATTAGAATGTTTGTCAATAGAAAGTATCATGATGCAGTAGACAAGACTGCAATACTAGGACTGCTACCTTCTCTTTAAATGGGAATCCAAAAAACAAAAGAATCCGCAGGAGCATCATTTCATTACTGAATGGACTTAATATGAAAGATTTTTTTTAAAAAAAAATCCAGTGCCGTGCTAACTTGTATTAATTTTGGAAGGCACATTTCCAATTATTGAGTGTTCTCAATTAGCAAGTAATTATTTTCTTGCTGCTGATCTAACCCTTTCCCTCCTTTCATTGAACACCTCCTATTAGCTCCTCTTTGCACAGCTAATCAGATCTAAGCTACTTGCCATTAGTTTCAAGGGCTGGAGTAAGACAGTTCTCAACTGGCATTGGAGATAGTTTATCTAATTACAGATTTTCTGGAACTTACACCTGAAGGAGGGATTGGAGAGGGGGGGGGAGAGATTCAAAATAGATGAAAGGTATGCAGACTACATTGAATTTTAGATAATTGGAACAAATTGAGAAAACATGGCATGTTTACAACCTGTTTGCCACAGCACAAAGGTGGCCCACTAATCTTGTATCAAGGACAGGAAGACATAACATCATCCTTAGCCTGCTTCCAGCCAACCTACCAGGAAGGCAGCTTTGCCTGTCTTAGAATCATAAGATTTTACTGTTAGAAGGGATCTTGGATATTTTCAAGTCACGTTCCATGCCCTGAACAGGAATTCTTAGACAATGCCAGACAAATGACAATGCAGCCATGACTCCAAGTGGTAGACTGTTTGACTGCTTAGCAGCTCTCATGTTCAGGAAACTCTTTAAGTTTAAATCTTTCTTTGTAACACTTTCATCCATTATTTCTTGTCTTACCCTTGGTCATTAGGAGGATAATTACAAACTCTTGCTTGTGACATGTCCCTTCAAGTACTGGTACACTGCTATTTTGTCTCCCCTTAACTTTTTCTTCTTTAGGCTAATGAATCTAGGCTTTTAACAGTTCTTCATAAGATTTAACCTTTAACCCTTCACCATCTTTGTTGCTTTTCTCTGTACAGTACTTTTTCCAATTGTTCAGCATCCTTCTTATGTTGCAGTAACCAAAGTGGACATAGTCTTTTAGGCATGGTCTGAAAAGTGCAGCATACAATGGAACTGTCACTTCATACAACATAGAACATAGAATAATAGAGTTGGAAGGGACCTTGGTGGTCTTCTACTTCAATCCCCTGCTCAAGCAGGAGACTCTATACCATTTCAGACAAATGGTTGTCCAGTCTCTTTTTGAAAGCCTCCAGTGATGGAGCACCCACAACTTCTGAAGACAAGCTATTCCATTGGTTGATTGTTTTCATCTCACATTATACATGTTGATGCAAGCCAAGAATGAACTGGCCTTTGGGGCAATTACAACAGACTGCTGACCCATGTTTAGTTTGTAGCCGACTAGATCTTTGTCATAAGTATTATTGCTGAACCATATACCACTTATCTTATCTCTGTGTGTCTGGTTTTTCCTACCACATGTAGAATCTTACATTCTTCACTATTTTGTTTAATGCCACCTAATGTTCAAGTCAATAAAGATTCTTTTGAGACTTGGGTCTATCTTTTGAAGTGTTAACAAACCCCCAGGTTTGTATCATCTGCAACTTCAATGAGCATTCCTTCTATTTCCTCATTTAAGTCATTTATAAAAATATTAAACCCTGAACCCAGGACAAAACCCTGAGATACCCACTGTGTACCTTGCTCCATGTAGACATAGATCCACTAAGGACATCTACCATATTAGTTATGATAGTTCAATCAACTGCAAATCCATCTAATAGTGGAACCATCCATCCCATATTGTTATCATACTGTTACCATATTTGTTATATTCCACTTTTTCTATTTTTTAAACTTGTCTTTTTGGGTTTCACAGTTATCACAGAACTCTTTATGCAGCTGGACTGCTCTCTTTGTGGTTTTGGTATTTAATTATCTCATTTTTCAGAATTTCACTGCCCTCCTGAACCATTTTGCCCTTCAGGATTTCCATCCATGGAATATTTCCTTACTTTTTCTTTTAGCTTACTGAAGTCAGATCTCCTGAAATCTAAAACACTAATCAGAATACCTTCAACTCTTCCTTCCTGAAGAACAGTGAATTCTAAGATCAGTTGTTCATTTGCTTTCATTTCCTCAACCATTGCTTTCCTGTTGGTAAGTATTAAGTCCAGTTTTACTGATACTCTACTTTCCTTCTCCATCTTTTGGATGATCAAGTTGTCTGCAGATCAAGAACCTATTGATTCTCCAACATGCCAAAAGAATTTAATTCTCGGTTAATGTCAGGTTAGTTGAAATCCCGCTCTTGTGACAGGTTTCCTAGACATCATGGGCAACCGATTTGGGAAGATTTAATCTATATCCTCTGCTTGGTTGAGTGGCATATGGTATACCTACAACAGTATCACAATTGTTTCTTTTCCCTTTATATTCACCCAGACACTTTCGGCAGGGTTCTTAATCCTTGATGTTATAAATTTCCATAGAGGGATAGTCATTCATTATGCAAAATGTATTTCCCCCTTTTATTAGTCTATTTCTTTTGAATGAACTATATCCTTCCAGTATTACATTATAATCATGAGGTCCACCACAAAAGGTTCTAGTAATACTAACAATGTCACATTTTCCCTTCACCCAATACCAGGACATCAAGTTCACTCTGTTTGTTTCCCATACTCCATAGTCTTCTCTTGTTCTATGTCAAAAAGAATTGTTGTCCAACTCTTCCAGCAAAAGAGATGCCAGGTGGCCTACCCACTATGCATTACTTTATATAGGTAAATATCTTTATTCCAATTGGCTGCCCTGCACTGTGGCAGAATGCCCCCTCCCCTCTGGTCCCTGGTAGCTGCCGTCTGGCAATTTAATTCTGCCTACTGGATCATGGAGACGCTGATTCACCAGTGGATCAGTGAAGGGCTGAGCTTCTGGCTTTGCTTTCCAGGTTCACAAGTGGAATGGTGGAAAAATAATACAAGTGTAATACAAGTATTAATACCGCTTTACAAAGCCTTAGTATGGCCACATTTCGAATACTGCATTCAGTTTTGGTCACCACAATATAAAAAAGAAATTGAGACTCAGGAAAGAGTACAGAGAAAAGCAACCAAGATTATTATGCGATTGGAGGCTAAAATATATGAAGAACAGTTGTGGGAATTGGATATGTCTAATCTAGTGTAAAGAAGGACTAGGATGACATGATAGCAGTATTCCAATATTTGAGGGGGCTGCCACAAAGATGACGGGGGCAAACTATTTTCCAAAGCACCAAAAGGCAAGACAAGAAACAATGGATGGAAACTAAACCAAGGAGAACCTAGAACTAAGGAGAAATTTCCTAACAGTGAGAGCAATCAACCGGTGGAATGGCTTGCCTTCAGAAGTTGTGAGTGCCCATCACTGGAGGCTTTCAAGAAGAGACTGGACAGCCATTTGTCTGAAATGGTATAGTCTCTTGCTTGAACAGGGGGTTGGACTAGATGACCTCCAAGGTTCCTTCCAACTCTGTTATTCTACGTTAAATATATGGTCTTCTTCTTTTTAACTGGTATTTTGGCAGATTTACCAAATGGGAAGATTTCAAGTATGAAGAGAAGTCCTCTCTCTCTCTCTCTCTCTCTCTCTCTCTCTCTCTCTCTCTCTCTCTCTCTCTCTCTCTCTCTCTCTCTCTCTCTCTCTCTTTCTGTGTGTGTGTGTGTGTGTGTAAAAAAATTATTAATGGAAACCAGATGTTCACAAATCCTCTATGGAAAAGAAAGCAGTTGGTACATACTTTTCTGGCACAAGTGGAAGGGAGGTAGAGAAAATCTACCACTAGGAACTATCTTGACAGAAGACCAGGCCAACATCACTGCCAAAGCTTGGAATTGAGACAACAATTTCTTAAGCTGGTATCAGAATGGAAACAAAGCAACTTAAGGCTGCCATGAGGCATTGCTCTCAACAAGACTGAATCAGGCCTAATATGGGGAGCTTATTTTGCAGGAAGGAATAGATCTCAGTGGAGTTAATACATTCATTTTTGCTTCCATGGTAGATGTAAAAAGCACAAAAGTGAAGACTCAAAAACAATCTGCCCTAACTTGATGCCCTCCAGATGTATGAACTAAAAATCTTTTTCAGCCTAAATAGCACTATAATAGTTAGGGATTATGGGAATCATAATTCATACATGCAGAGACGTTTTGGTAAACTGGTTGGTCTTGAGGGCAGGTTCAACAGATAAAAGGGAAAACTTTATGGAAAGATACTTATGGAAGAACTATTAGGACTGGGGAAATCCAAGTTCAAATCCATAGTACAACCACTGACAGTCCTTGAATGATTTTGAGCTAATTACTACTCTTAGTCCAGCTTACCCCACAAAGTCAATTTTTGAGGAAAATGGGCCATATATATCACACTCAACTTCTGGAAGATAAGATATAAATTCAACTTCAGCCATGAAGATTGACTAATGTGGGAGAACCAAAATAAATAATTTTGTTTCTTTTTTAACCACCTACAGTTTTCATAATAAGCCAGATTCAAACTACTAGACTTTCATAATCATTTTGAATTATTAACATTTAATTTTGATCACAACTTTAAGGAAACTGTTCACATTTTAGAATTTGTAGGGATTGCTTTCTGTTTTTATTTCTGTTTTCAAATGATTAAATATTGTCAGAGTTCCGATGATACTGAAATGTTAAATCCTCTGAATGTCAGCTTACCTGTCAAAGTTCACTAAAGGCCACTCTAGCTAGACATTTTGGGAATTGGAGTCCCAACACATCTGGAGGCCACTCATTAGAAAAATCTAAATTAGAGCAAGGATATCCAAAAACCAGAATGACACTGTATTAGCTGATTTCTTGGTAGTTGATGGCAAATCCACAATCATATTGCTAAAGAACAAGTGGCAATCTTAAGGAAATATCTGCATTAAAACCCATTGTGGTATCATATTACATTTTTTAAAAAAAAATGTTTCATTTCCCACATATTCAATTAATAAATGTCATGTTTTGCCTGGGACATTTTTCTATTTGTCATTAGTGACTCAGAAAGGTCAAAATACTTCACACATTACTTTATAGCTGTTAGATAATTCATTCGGCAAGACTGTTTTTGTATTTGTCTTGTGTCTTCAATGTTTCATTAAACATCCACTCTGTATAACTTCCATTACAGTCAGTGTTAGAAAACAGTACTTCAGTTGATGATCAGCATGTAGATTTGAAGAGTGAATTCAGATAAACATTCTCCCAGCTTTAATAGTTATCGAGCCGCATTCATTTTAAAACTGGCGAGCTCCTTTGCTAAACATCTGTTAGAAAAAGAAGCAGTAATACTGACCTACTCTACTGTTTGTAACGCACAGCATGATGCTAAAAATGTCTCCTCCAAATCTTCCTCAAACATTTCCTTCCTTTACCAAGGAAGGTTTTGAATCTCATCCTCAGGGCTTCTCCACGCTTTGCAAATATTTTTAAATTTATTATAGATACTGTAGTATTTAGCGGTTATCTGTATTTTTGCATCGCAAATAAGGTAGAACTTCCTTTTTGTTGTTGCAAGATGGCAGGAAGTACAGCAGCTTACTCTGCTTCCTAATCTGGGAACATTATCCAAAAATTGGGCTTTCATAGAGGCATGGGATGCTGCACTATACAGAGGATTATACAATAAAGTGTAGGACACACAAGTGCAACATCAACCAACTCATTTAGGGGAAAAACCTTCCAGTCTGGCAATGAATATTCAATTAAATTTTCTTTGTGGTAAAAAAAATTCTGAAAACAATATTCCATCACATTTAACAAGAATGGTAAAAAAAAAAAAAAAAAGAGGGGGGAACCTTGTTAGAGTAAATTTTGGAGGATGAAGAGGACGATGGAAATTGAAGTTGTTGAGTTGTTTACCAAGTTGCATCTGATTAGAGAAGTGAATAAAGAACCTTATCAACCCTCAACATTATTTGATTTTCATTGGCTTGTTTTCAGTACACTGTAGAACTTATTTGTGAAAAGGAAACATACTGAAAAAGAGAAAGCTTCTTTTTAAAAAAAATCAGAATTAATACAGTATTTCTCTATCTGTGTGGATTACCTGTGATCCAATTAATATGGTGATTATACTTATGCTGCTAAGGGAAAAACAACCTAGTAATACCTGGACTTTTATCTACTTCATTTATCTTCAAATTATATTGTTATTTATATGCATAATATTGATACATATTAAAATGTGGGTTTAATATAAAAAGAAATTTTACTACCAAACGTAGCATCATTAATTACATTGCAGTTGTAAGAATAATTGAATATTGAGATATTAATAGATATTAAATGAACATTAATAGGCAGTAGATATTAATTCTAAAATAATTAGATATTAATACAAGGGTTTGCATATATCACTTCCTTTTCAGGAAAAGAAATATTCTAACTCATTAAAATCATCTTCTTTATTTTTTTTAATAATAATAGAAGAATGTGTGAATGTAAAACTTTAAAATATTTATTATTACAGTAAAGGCTTATTTAATGTTATTGCTTCAATACTGGAGCCTTGATAATAAAAATATACACAATTTCTTCCAGATAAAAAAAAAATCTCGCAAAATATCCTAAGGAAAAGAATCTTTTCTTTTGTTCTGTACTGTTCTGTTTTACTTTAGTTTGTTTTGTTCTGTTTAAGTAATCACAACTGTGCAGAAATAAGAATTTGATCTAGCTAACAAATGTTTTTAATCTTCAGCACAAAGAAATGTGAGTAGAAAAGTATGGGTGAATTAATGTAGTGCCAGCTTTCCTAGGAATGGAAAGTGGGTTGTGAATATCTTCAAGAATGAGAGGTATTTATTAGCTTTGAAAAACAAAAAGGGGAAAAATATTTTCCTCTGTGTTTTTAAATCACCAGCAATCGCACATAGTATGTTAATACAGGCGACAGGGCATTAGCTAGCCAGAATTTCTATTCTATTCTGTGCTAAATAGAAAAATTGTAGATGTAGAAGGACACTTTGATTATATCAAGTAAAACAGGAAGCCGCCTCCATTCTTTCTCTCTCCGTTTTCTTGGAAATGCTGCCAAGCGTGTCTCATCACTCATATTGAATTATTCTTGATGGCATTGAGATGTGTGAGACTGTCATCCAAAGAGTGGCTTGTGCTGCTGTCACATCCTTTTTCTTCCTGAATCTTGTGGAAAACATCCAGCCGTGTTCTAAGCAGACTCTTCTACTAATTCATAATGGGGGGAAAAAAACAAGCGGGCTAGGCAAAGCAAACCCAAGAGAGGTAAGAATCAACATTTGGAAAAATGGAGTTCCCCGTCAACACATGGTGCAGTATTAGCTACTCACCAGTTGGCCTACCTGTCTGTTGAAATGAGCTTATTTATCTCACAAATAAGATGAGATGTGCGATAAAAACTATACAACGGCAATACAAAAAACAATAGACAATGAAAACATGAATATTGTAATTAAAAAAGCAAGGAGAGAGAATTAGATATTGCAGACAATGGAGCTACTTCATTGGCTCACCATTCCTTTGACCCTGCCTGGCTCAGCTGATACAACCAAGTTTTGAAGGACTTAACAGAACATTGATAGGGATATCAAGCTCACGGTTACTTCAGGGCAGTTTCTTTATTGCTGCCACAGACAAAAGTCTTGCCAGACTAAAGCACTTATCTGCCTTACTACTAGATATACCCTGTGAACTGCTAGGGGGAGTCTATCTTCGCTTTCTTTCTGCATACCAAAGACTTTGAAGTTTACTCCCTGGGAAAGACCCCCTCCCTCCTGTAACTCCGGCCTACACACCACCCCCTGGGATGAGTTAACTTCACCTGCTTGTTGCCCTGCTTTCAATTACTTCAGGTAATAGCCAGAGGTTTAATCTCGTTAGCTCACGGATAGTAGTGCCATGACCTTTCCTTGGACAATGATTTGAATATGAAGATCTCAGCCTGTGCTCTCCAGCTGAGATCAAAGGTTCCCATAGTCTTCAAAACCCATAAGAACCAGTTTGGACAGGAACAGTACATTCTAGGGAAGAGGTGGCAACTGAAAAAACTGCTGGAGTCTTGGATAATTTATAGAAATACAGAAAACACGTAGACTGAACAAATGTGCCTGAAATAGAGTTGTAGAGACCAACAATGAAATGCCTTCACATGCCATAATCACATACCCAATTGCCAACGTGTACATTGAAAATAATTTTTCATTGTTGTCCCTTGTATTTGGTTGATATGCAAAAGATGAATTATATATCCTATTCACATCCTTCAGCCTTCTTCCAAGTGAAAGAGGCTTGATTAGGCCAGAGTTGTATTATAAGCTTCAAATCCATACAATTGTTGGTTAACTACCTTCCTGAATTCAAGAAACTAGACTTTACTAAGGTGGCATCCATCATCTTGATATAAGAACAATGTAAGTCCCTTTATCCCTTTCCCAAAACTTCAACAGTTTTAGTCTACCTAATTTCTCCTGACTGAAATTTCTATTCAACCAAAGAAAATCATTCGCTTGCTTGCTAATTATTTTGTATTAACACATTTTTACCAGTTGCCTCTAATTTTATCATTTGAATTTTCTACACTAGTAAATCAAATGTAACAACAGATAAAAGGGCATCCTTTCCTTCATTAAGACTCTACCAATTATGAACCATAAACACATGGGCTTCATTTGCACAATCAGACAGTGCTAGGCAAAAATGTTAATTTGGGTCAATGTGTCATACTCCAGAGACCTAGAAGTTGTTCTTAGCATCATTTGAAAAAAGATATGCTACATGATTAACGCTTACGATTAAAAAAAAAACTGACAGATGTTTGTGATATTCTCCCACAGTGCAATGTAACACTTCCAGGACATAACCTTCGTATTTCTCCTAATATGTCTTCTGAGGAGCTGGCAATTTAAAGAAATGCTGCCTTGCCCGTTTATAAAACTTTATATAAACCCTGCCTGCTTTCTCCCAGTTGGCTGCAACTCCAGCTGTACACCAACAAAGGGTTTTCTTTCCTTCCTTTCCAGGCTTTTCAGGCTTGCTCACTTCTGCTTTAACGCATCCTTTGGCTGCCAGGCAAATGAAGCCATTCAAATATTTGCTTATCTTGTCATCTGTTCTCATCAGACCTTGCCATTTCTGTCAGGCCCCACATGTCATTTCCAAGCATAACGTCATTAATACCTCCAGTGCACTAATAGACGCTTCACAGATGAACGCATTAATGAAATGTGTTATTGTTTTCTCTCACAGGACATTAACAATCTCGCTCACGTTGAGCCTGCAAAGCCGTGCGGTGGGGCTGAAAACCACTAGCTATCAAATGAACCCTCAGTTACGCCTCGGTAAGTTTAAGTTCAAGTTTATCGCTGAAGCTTCACTCATGTGAAGAGAAGATACAAGCCTCCAAGGTCTTTTAGGCCCAGCTTCAATTTCCATGAAGAGTAACAGGAAACAGTCGCCCGGGGTGGTGGGAGAGGGAAGCAGGGCTGCAGAAACCGACCCTGTCAAGATAAAATAAAGCAAGACCTGGATGTCACTGGAGTGATTTGTTTCTTGTTTCCCCCTTTTGCCTAGGGGCTTAATGATTTGAGTAATGAAGGCAGGATCCATTTTCTCTTTGAGTATACAAACAAGGGTGGTCTGGTCTTCGGCCAAATGTCAGCTATTTCAAGCCGGATTAGAGATGCTCCATCAAAACAACAGCAGATGAATTGGACTTTTCTGATCAAAGAAAAGCATACCTGATAACAGGTGTCAATGAACCTTATACCTGCTGCGTTTGTGTATTTTATATGTATTCCTATAAATCATAGGCAGAGCCCTCCGATGGTGTTTTAAGATGGCAGTGCTTTAGCTAAAAGAGAAGATGGATAGATGGATGGATGGATGGATGGATGGATGGGAGGGAGGGAGGAAGGTTCTTTCAATGTTTTTATTTCTCTGGCTTGGTTTACTGTAGTGCAAAAAGTGCCAGTAATATTCATACTATAATTGTCTCTCATGGGAGTGCGTCCTCAAGTCATTTCTATAACAGAGCTTACACTGAAACTTCCTCATGCTAAAATCTACTCACAAATTTGATCTGCAGAGGATTATAGAAGTCATTCATCACGTGAAGGATGGAGTCTGGCCCATAAATTATCCTTTAGCTAGAGGGGTGGGTCACACAGCTCTGTTTTGCCCTTTGAGGAATCAATTTCTGGTAGTCATCGAAGCTGAATTTAGTCCTCATTTGGAATGATTCTTCTTTATCTTAAGCCCTTTTCAGGCATTACAAAAAAAGGTTAAAAGTGTTCACGTGCGCAGAAGGAATAAGTTCTGCCCTTCCCAAATTATGAGTGTGACAGCTTTTCTCCAAAAGCATTCAAATTTCTGCAGCAAGAAAGGCTTCCTCTACCTGCAAGCAACTAGAATTGTGATAGAAAAGGACTTGAGCACACATAAAACATATTGACTGACTTACTTAAAACCATTTCTACTATCTCATAACAATGACTCTGGACAGCATACAAGAATTAAAACCAGAATAATTAGAACAAGCCAGATAAAAATGTACACTGTCCCAAAAATGCAATTACAATAAAAATGGCATCAGTTCAGCAGACCCTTTTGGCCTGAAGGCCTGGGGCAGGGTTAGGCAATCTTGGCTACCATGCTGGCTCAGGAATTCTGGGAGTTGAAGTCCACGAGTCGTAAAAGAGCCAAGATTGCCTACCCCTGGCCTGGGGGAACAGCCAGGGTTTCAGTGCCTTATGAAAGGTTAACGGGTGGGAGGGAGGCATTTGAATGCCTGGGTGGATACTGTTTGTTTGTTTGTTCATTTGTTTGTTTAGTTATCAATTTGGAGTCTGCCCATCACCCTCACAGAGTGACTCTGTGCAGTGATACTGTTCCATAAAGCAGGTCCCTGTTGTTATTATTATATCGATCTTATAGATATGTCATCTTTTTCTGCATTTGCAAAAACAAACATCCCCCCAAAATAAGATTTTTTGCTATTAGACAGCCCTATACTGTATTCTCAATAAGTCCTCTCCTAGCAGTAACATCACTTATAATCTGGGGGAATTCATATATGTGGAGAAAAATAAAAAGGAATATCAAGTCAAAACTCTACACATTTTCTGATAACTTTCTACAGTCTTGTTCTCAAAAGCACAATTCCCAAGTTAGATCTTGTTCTGTTCTTGCAAAGAAGACATCGAGACGAAGCTGGTTCACAACAAAGATCTCTTTATTGAAACACAATCACAGAACAGAAGCAAGAACACAATGGCAACTGGCCTTTTATATCCCCTTGCAAGGGGATGC
Source organism: Azemiops feae (assembly GCA_023970755.1). Taxonomy (NCBI): domain Eukaryota; kingdom Metazoa; phylum Chordata; class Lepidosauria; order Squamata; family Viperidae; genus Azemiops; species Azemiops feae. The sequence continues at coordinate 344,772 of JALGBA010004290.1, forward strand.
ACATCCAATCATTGCAGGCCGTTCTCCCGCCTCGCGCATGCGCGCTAGGCCGGAGACAGCCTGTCTGGGTCCCGGGCAGACACGTGGTCTGTCCGGGTCTCTGCAGCCTTCCTGCAGCCTTCCTGAGCCTTGCTGAATGACTCAGCAAGGCCCAGGACATAACACCCCTCCCCCCTTGAATTAAATAACATGCGTAGTTATTGTTTAATCCAAGAGAACTACACATATTGTTTAACACTTTACACACAAACACATCATGGCAGACCGGTTGGCACGTTATACATTCAACCTTTACTCCATTGCAACCCATTACCTTCAGTTCCCTGTTATCCACACGGACTTTCACTTTTTAACAATATTAACATCGCAGCACTACAATTGTCTTTTTCCTCAGATGGCGAGGACTAGTAAACCTCCTGTATAGTAAACAGGGACCTTACATATTCCTTTAAATGCTTAGGAGGACCCTTAACCCGCTCTGATCTCCATGGAGCCAGGTTAGGTGCAGGTGTAGTTGTAGGTGTAGGATTAGGAATAGGTGCCTGGAGTGCCTGCTCCCAGTTTGCGCAAAACAAACCAGGACTTTGTCTCCCAGAAGACTCAGAGGTTCCCCCTTACTGCTGACTGGCTGGATCCACCAAACCCAAACCAGAGTTCCTTGGTGGGGTTGAGTTCCCCAAGTCCCTTGGTGGGGTGGAGTTCCCCAAAATTCCATTGGACTCCTCTTGGGAGCACTGTCCCTCGAGCCCAAGACCAGCAGCAGGAGTACCCTGAGTAGCCAATTTACGGCCATTTGCCCCTAGCCAGGGACTTCTGCCAGAGTCAGGAGCCGCCTCCATGGCAAGACCCCCGGAGTCTATGCCAGAGTCAGGAGCCGCCTCCATGGCAAGACCCCCACCTGGAACATGTGTAGGAACATTTGGATAAACGCCCTCGTGGAGAGACTGTGGTCCACAATCGTAATTGGGGTCCCCCTCCCCCCCGAGAGCAGAGCCAGGAGTGGACACATGGCCAGGACGCCTCCAGCGCAATTGGTCAATGTGGCGTCTAAGCACACGACCATCCTCCAAGGCCACTTCGTAGGACAGTGGCCCAGAGACTTTGCATACCACAGCAGTTACCCAGAGATGTCCATGCCCATAGTTTCTGGCCCATACTGGATCACCCACTTGGAGTCTCCTAGGTGCCCGCGGTTGTGACACCTGTGAAGCCACCCGGTCTGGGTGCAACCTGTCCAGCTTAGTGATGAGTCTGTGACCCCAGCGTAGTTCAGCTGGGCTCTTTCCTGTAGCTGTGCAAGGTGTGGTGCGGTGTGCAAGGAGAAAATCGGCTAACCTGTGATGCCAGGGTCCTCGAGTGATTCCCTTTAATGCCTCCTTGGTGGTACGCACCATGCGTTCAGCCTGACCGTTGGTGGCAGGATGAAACGGAGCAGACAGAGCATGCCAGATCATGTTGGCTTGAAGAAAAGCCTGAAACTCAGAAGAGGTAAATTGGGGACCATTGTCTGAGACAAGGACATCAGGAAGACCATGGGAAGCGAAGATTCCTCTTAGCACCTGGATGGTCCTGGCAGTAGTAGTGGAGGATACAGGAACGACCTCTAGCCACTTGGAATGGCTATCCACGAGGAGAAGGAAGAATTGCCCCTGAAAGGGCCCAGCATAGTCAATGTGTACGCGTGACCATGGAGTGAGTGTCTCCTCCCACCTATGTACAGGGGCCTGGGGCATCTCAGGCCGTGACTGTTGGCACACTTGGCACCCCTGAACCTGGGCCTTGATGTCCTTATCGAGTCCAGGCCACCAAAGATGGCTACGTGCAAGCGCCTTCATCCTCACAATTCCCGGATGTCCCTCATGCAGAGAGAGCAAGACTCTAGTCCTCAATGAGGCCGGGATGACTACCCTGCTACCCCACAGGATACATCCTTTGAAAGTGGAAAACTCATGTTTCCTACGCCAAAAACTTTGGAATTCTGTACCAGGACACATGTCAGGCCATCCTGACAACACCCATGTCAGCACGCGTGTAAGCGTGTGATCAGTGGCAGTTTCAGCAGCCACATCCCTAGCATTGAGGGGAGATTCAGGCAATTCCTGAATGGAGAGAATGTGTACAGCCGGAGCAGGGTCTGCCTCTATTTGCTTTAGAGGTAACCTACCAAGGCCATCAGCATGGCCCATCTCTGTCCCTGGTTTGTGAACCAGGGTGTAGTCATAAGCTGACAAGAAAATTGACCATCTCAGCATTCTGGGGGAGATGATATGTGGGGTTTGTTTGTTTGTTGTAAACAAACCCAGCAAGGGCTTGTGGTCAGTGTAAACCGTGAAATGGCGTCCATACAAGAAATCATGAAATTTCTTGATGCCTGAGACTATTGCCAAGGCTTCCCTGTCAATCTGCACATAATTACGCTCTGCAGATGAGAGAGTTCTGGAGTAATAGGCCACAGGGACCTGAGTCCCATCAGCCTTGAGATGACTCAACACTGCTCCTACCCCATAAGGCGATGCATCACATGCGATGTACACAGGCAATTGCTCATTGAAATGCGCCAGTACCGCATTTGAATATAGCAAGGCCTTGACTTCTTTAAAAGCCCTTTAATGGACGTTCATCCATTTCCATGGAGTCTGCTTGTCCAAGAGCCGGTGTAACGGCTCAGCCACTGCAGCCTTGTGGGGGAGAAATGAATGATAAAAATTTAGCAGGCCCAGAAAAGCCTGGAGTTCAGCTTTTGACTGGGGGCTTGGGGCCAGTTGAATGGCCTGAAATTTAGACTCTGCAGGGTGAATGCCATCAGCATCAATACGAAAGCCTAGAAATTCAGTGGATGTTACACCAATCTTACATTTGTCTTGCTGTAACTTCAGCCCAGCTTGGCGGAAACACAGCAAGACAGCTCTCAGCCTTTCAGCCAAGTTCCCAGATGACTCTCCTGCAATGAGGACATCATCGAAATAGGGGCAGACCCCAGGAATACCACGGAGCGTTCGCTCCATCACCCCTTGGAAAATGCCAGGGGCTACATTGACCCCAAACTGCAGCCTTTTTACCTTAAAAGCCCCTCTGTGAGTAACTATAGTTTGGGCCTCAGCTGTTGCCTCATCAACAGGTAACTGTTGGTAGGCCTGAGCTAAATCAAGCTTAGCAAATACTTTTCCCCCTTTCAGTGAGGTCAGAATGTGGCTCACTGCAGGCACTGGATATGCATGCTGCTGCAAGGCTTTGTTTAGTGTGCATTTATAGTCTGCACAAATTCGGACTTCACCATTGGCTTTTAATGGTGTCACTATGGGGGTTTCCCATGGACTGGAATCCACAGGTTCTAGAATGCCTTGTTGGAGCAGTTTGTCCAACTCAGCATCTATTTTACTTTTGAGGGCAAAAGGCACCCTCCTTGGTTTAACCCTGATGGGTGTGATGGCTGGATCTAACTTTAAAGCAATAGGAGGCCCCTTGTATGAGCCAAGCTCTGGGCTGAACACATCAGCAAACTCCTTGCAGACTCCTGCAAGGCTGGCAGTTTGTAGCTGGTTAAGCCCAGTCATTTGGATCCCAAGTGCCTCGAACCAATCGGGTCCGATAAGACTTGTGCGATCACCCCCAACTACCACCACTTCTAACAACCCATCAAATTCCTTACACTGTACTCTAAGCATGGCCTCACCCTTCACACTGACTCGGGAATTCTGAAAGTCAGTGAGGATGAGATTGGAGGGCCTGAGTTTGACTCGTGAGCCACTCCTGGAACAAACCTTTTTAAAAGTGTCAGCAGAAATAATAGAAAGAGCGGACCCTGTGTCCAGCTCCATGGCCAGGGGAACTCCCTGCAACTTTACATCAATGCAAAAAAAATTCTTAAGGGGCCGGTGAACCCCAGTTTTGAATACACCCCTACGGGACATGCAGAAGCCCACCCTGTGTTGGCTGGGGACCTTGGTACCTTTCAGAGGCAACTCTTCGGGGGACCTGTTTTTCTGGCAACCCAAGCAGACTGATGCGATGTGGCCTTGCCTGCCACATGCCCGGCAAACAGCAGAACAAAAACGGCAGTCGGCCCTCCTGTGGCGACCCCCACAGCCAAAACACCGAAGGGATGCAGGCGTCTTCCCTCTGCGTTCTTGCAGTCTTCTCTCCGCCAACTGTTGAAGTCTGTCCATCTCTTCTTCCTCGGATTGTTCTTCGAATGCCTCTCACACGACTTCCTGATGGACACGAACTGCTGCTGGAGGGTTTTTGGTCAACCGCAAGGCCTTCACCGCGCCGCCGGCTGCTTCTTCAGCTGCACCTTCTCTCAAGGCATCTTGGAAGGACACATTAGCTCTAGCAAATAACTTTTGTTGCATCTCACGGCTTCGCAATCCGCAAACGAGCCGGTCTCGGAGCCTCTCTTCCAAGTCTTGGAATGCACATGGCCTAGCAGCCTGCTTCAGAGCCGCGACGAAGTCTGCAGCTGATTCTCCCAGCTGCTGATCCCGCTGCTCGAATTGGTGCCTCCAAGCTATTACGGAAAGCTTGGGCTCAAAATGCTCGTGCAGCATTTTCTTCAAATCTGGATAGGCGATCGACTCCAGTGGTGCTGGGGCTACGAGGTTCTCAGCAATGTCAAAAGTCTCTTGCCCACAGACACACAGCAAGGTAGCAGCTTTCAATTCATCTTCTTGGATCTTGTTCACCCTGAAGTAATTCTCGACGCGAGCTGCGTAAGAGCTCCAACGTTCTGGGTGCGAAGTATCGAACTCGACAAGACGGCCCAGCTTGGACATCATTGTGACCAATAGCCTCTTCGATGTCTCTCGCCGCAAAGAAGGAGAAGGGGTCCCACGAAGCCAAGCCCACCTCCAGCGTCTTCGTAGTGGCAGGCGGTTGCTTCTCCTGGATGCCGCATTTCTCTTCACTTCAGGCCTTCAGTTGAGTTGGCCTAGCTTCTTTTCCTTTGGCTTCCTTTGCGGCGAATCCCACCTTCGTCGCCAATGTTCTGTTCTTGCAAAGAAGACATCGAGACGAGGCTGGTTTACAACAAAGATCTCTTTATTGAAACACAATCACAGAACAGAAGCAAGAACACAATGGCCAGTGGCCTTTTATATCCCCTTGCAAGGGGATGCACATCCAATCATTGCAGGCCATTCTGCCGCCTCGCGCCTGCACGCAAGGCCGGAGACAGCCTGTCTGGGTCCCGGGCAGACACGTGGTCTGTCCGGGTCTCTGCAGCCTTCCTGCAGCCTTCCTGAGCCTTGCTGAATGACTCAGCAAGGCCCAGGACATAACAGATCTGTAGTACAGTAAAGCAAGTTTTATAACTATAACCAAAGGGGATTTAATTGCAAGTAGTACATTATACATTTATGAAAAGCCTAACCCCTAACTAGCTTCATTCTACCATGAGGAGAATTTAAACTGCTCCAATTTTCCCCAAAGCTATCAGTTTGAATAGCGAAAGCATCCAGATTAATTGAATTGACACAATTAATATCAGGCCTAGTTTGACCCTAATTTATAGTAGGAGTACATTTTTTGCCATTTAAAAGAATATGGAATAGAAGATTGATTTTTCCCTTTATGAAGAGAAACTGTATGTAAGATCTGTGACAGTAACTGGATGGGTTTTCTGATCTTGCATAACCTGCTTCTTCACAGATCTTGCCAATCAGCTGCGGATCACAGCTTGCCTGATTCTGGTAATCAACTCTGCCTCCAAGAATCTGCCCCTTAACTTTCATTGCTATTAGCTAATTGATACACCTCATAAACCTGTGACTACTTTTCGCTATTACATGTCTTGCTCAAGTTCTTAACATTGCAGTCAAGCGTTTGTCATCAGCCATTTCGGTACTAATGCGTATGCCGCCATGGAACTGAGAGTTAATCGGCTGACTAACATTTGCAAAAAGTCACTTGGTGTATTAGATTTTTGTGTCCATCTTCCAGACAAGGTTCATTTCTCCACAAGAGTATGACCCTGTAAGTTTTATTTAAGAAAATTAGGTGCGTCTTTTCAATCCTCCTGAAGATTTCAGCTCGGCTCTTATTTTAGATTCTTCATTCCTGTAGCTGCAGGAATTGCTGGTTTGGCTCTGAAGAAAGGATGAGCAACTTGCTCCCCTCTAGGCTACCTGCCCCACCTAGCCTGTTTCAGATCTTTGTAATTAAAAATTAAGGAAAGCTGATGTGTGGCAAAACAAAATGCCCGTCTCTACCATCAACTTCAGTTATCCTTTGAGGCCCATTTAAGTTCCAGAGGCCTTCATAGAATTTTTTTTTAAAATGTGGGTGCTAACAGCGCAAGGATCTGTTTGCAAATGAGCTCATCCAACAGAAAAGAGACAAAGATGAGCAATGCTGATAAGCTGCATCCTCATGTTATAAAGAGATGGCAGGGAGCAATATCACCAGCTTATCATCTAGTAAATCAGGGGTGTCCAACCTTGGCAACTTTAAGACTTGTGGATTTCAGCTCCCAGAGTTCTCCAGACAGCATGGGAATTCTGGGAGTTGAAGTCCACAGGTCTTAAAGTTGCAAAAGTTGAACACCCATGTGGTAGATTGATGTTTTACAACAGGAAGTTGAAAAAACATTCCAAAAGAAGGGAACACCAAGTTACCACTAAAGTGTTGCCAAGAAAACAACACGGTTGTACCCATATCTTGAACAGGACCGCAGCTCAAATAAAGGGAGATCTTTTTTGCTTCTTATGCTGCCTGGCATCCAGTTTATGTTCTCCAAAATCCAAAGGTGGCTTGTATTACCTGTTGAACATTCTAGAGGCAATAGAGTAGAAACATTTGGCTAGACTGGTTCCTCTGCTAGCTTTCTTGAGCTCAGCTGTTTCCAGTCTCCTAAACTGGATTCCAGGACTGGCAACATTTGCTTGCAACTGAGTGAATCTTGTTGGCTATTTCACCTCAAGCATTTGTCTATTGAATGGTAATTATGCCATCTTAACCGTAGAACTCTTAGTGGTGTACAAAAGCATCCATACTAAATACAGAACATAAATGGAATAATAAAATAAACCTGGAGAAGGAAAACGAATTAGCATTCCAGGATCATTGTTTAACTAGCTTAAAAAGACCTTCAGGAAAGTTTAGCTTTGGCTTGTTTCCAGAACGTGAACAGGGTTGGAGCAAGTCTGCCAGGGGAAGCTCATCCCATAGAGTGGAAGCCGTGACAGAAAAACACACCCATGTTTGCACAGTCATAAGTCATTTTTCCCATGATGTTGATTCTACTTGAAATAAGCAAATCTGGAGACACCTTGGTTGTCTTTATTGGTTACAACTAGCTTTTTAAGCTGCACCCAGAAATCTATCAGGAAGCCGTGCAGATCCCACAGAACAGGTGTCCCATAGAGGGTCTCATTCTAATTATCATGAGACTGAAGATAGAGAGGGAGGAATCCCAATAAATACTTACTGACACTTGGGGTTCCCACCCATCCCTTTGTTGACTTAGTGCTTGTCCTTCTCTTTCACTGAAAAAGCACATGAACATTTTGTGCCAATGGCAATTTCTGTGGAATCCTCAAAGACAGCCCCATGTAAAGCACATTGCAGTAATCCAACTGTGTGATGACAGCAGGGATTACTGTTGCATGATTCTATTGTCCCGGAAGACCCCAGATTGGTGCATCAACTGAAACTGGCCAAAGACCCTCTTGGCCAGGGCCACCACCTAACCATTTACTCCGAGTAATAGATCTGCTTCCTTAAGGAGAGGGTCACTCCTCAAGCAGCAACTCTGTCTTGCTTAGATTCAGCCTTAACAATTTATTTCCATCCAGACCTTAATTTATTCCACATTTATTGGGCATTTTCTTTGCCCCTGGTTTTCGGTTCATTCATACTTAGGAATTAAAAAGCTCCTTTTTTCCACTATTACATTACATTACTGATTTTAAATTAAAAATAACTACCAGATAGTATTTAGGAACAATACTGAGACATGCACAATTGGGTCCAACACATCTTTTTTTATTAGCATTGCATATAAAAAATGCAGCCCTCGATTTATTCGGGATTTTTTCCCCATGTTCAAAGTTAGAAATCATTCTGTTTCTACCATCTTCTTCAATCTTTTAATGACAGCACTGAGCTTGTTTGCAATAGTTTGCCCAAAGCTTTTCCATACACAGTATCTTAGTCAGAACAAGATCTAGCCAGCATTTTCACTAGAACCATGCCCAACGTTGCCTCATTTATTCAGGAAACAATTTTTGCTGGAGAACATTTAGGGATTATTACCCACAAACAGTACAATGATATTTATATTGTTCAAAATATAGCAAGTGTCTTCTGATTATGACAACTGAGCCTCTATCTTCAAGGATTTATTTACTAATTAACCGCCCAGAGAGATTCTAGAAACAAAGCACTCTTTGTTTTCTGAAGAACACTTGGTCTAACTGTAATCTTAGCTTAAACATTATAATTAAAAAATAATAACAGTTTGACAAGTTTCAGTAGCTGCAAAGATGAAATTGGATATTTGCAGAGAGGCAAGGTTAGGGGCCATCCACTTCCAGGCGAAAAGTCATCTCTCCCTGGAGTATTTCCGACCCACACATCTAATCCCATCATAGCATCCTTCTGTTTAGCACCTTTAATGGCCTCTGGATGTGCTAAATACAGAGTGAACTTATCTCTTCTTATTAATTCGCAATGCCCTCTAAGCAACACGCTCAGATCCAGGAATCTCCACAAGAAAAGTGTTTTCACCATTATAAGAATCCTTCAGAAGCCAAACTTCTAAGATGCCTCATGCTATTTTGTCTTCATTCCAATGTTTATACTGAAGGAGAAAAGGGAAAGAACAGCTCAAGCTTCAGAAGGAAATCAGGAAACCAAAGAGGTATATTCCCTTAAATCTACTATAAGCCTATACACACATTATCTATTTATATTCATTCATTTATATAAGGACTGTGTAGTGCCTTATAGTCAGTCTCTGGAAGGGTCTCTAGAGGCTATGGTTGAAAAAGTTAAATAGTGGCCACAATAAGTGTGAATGATGTTTCATTTCTTTTTTACATTTATCACATATAGAAAACAGATAGAATTCTTTACCCATTTCAACCAATATCTTGACTTTGTGCCCAGATCCCCAGATCCCACTAGATCTCCAAAAATTGCTTTGGAATGCCCAGAGGTGGAAACAGAACTTATTTGCAGTTACTTCAAAACTCTCATTTTTATATCTGTGTTTAAAAATATTGTCGAGCTATAACAATTTAAAACTAAGTACATATTAAAAGTACAAACATAATAACAATCACCCAAATTCAAGCTGTTAAATAACAATCAAGGATGATTGTTCAAAAAAATCAGTTCACTTCAGATAATTTTAACTATTTGAACTCAACAATGGAGTTTGTAAATAATTAAATAAACAGATCATACAACACAATTGTGATAAATCTTGCCCACACTTCTCCCTTATTAAGCTATGTTTTAGGGAAGGGAAAAGATACCCAGACAATACCAAATATAGATGGATGGATGGATGGATGGATGGATGGATGGATGGATGGATGGATGGATGGATGGATGGATGGATGGATGGATGGATGGATGGATGGATGGAAGATAGATAGATAGATAGATAGATAGATAGATAGATAGATAGATAGATAGATAGATAGATAGATAGATAGATAGATAGATAGATAGATAGATAGATAGATAGATAGATTGTAGACAGACAGACAGACAGACAGATAATCTCCCCACAGATGATTACATCTCTGATTGATCTCTACGATTCAACTTTATTGCCTAGCCAAAAGAAATTTGAAAACAAATGGTCAGGGTTAAGCTGCACTAGAATGGCTTATTTTAATTTCTTTCTTTGGAAGTTATCCAAAGCTTTGAAAACATGTCTTTGTCTTCAGGCATCTAAGGGAAAGTACAGACCTAGTTATGCCATGCCAACTCAAGGATTCCCAGGATGCCAAAATATTCAGGTTGAATTCTAAGTTACATCTTATTTGTAAAGTAGCTATTTCTAACCCATCTATATTTGTCTTTAATAAATATGTTTGATTGAAGTGGGTTTATTTCTTCACACTGTGCACAAGCCATTATCACAAGATATGGTGACCGCCATTGACTCTGTCAGCTTTAAAGGGGGTTTAAATCATTTCATGAAGGAGAAGCTTGGTCAAGGGATATCAACTCTAAAGACTCAGTGCTACGAAGGGCAATGTGCTTCCAAATATCTTTTGCAAGAAACAAGAACTGCAGACTTCTCCACCCTAGAAGGATTGGGCATGTCCTTAGGAGAAACAAAATTCTCAGCTCAGTTGGATCTTGGCCGGGTTCTGTAGATCCATTCTTATTTTCTTATGTTCTTAGCTGAGATGTCAAAACAAGGGGTATTTAACATTTTCACTTTATTTTTTAAATACAACGATATGTCCAATCTGTTCCACAGCTGAAAAGCAAAAGATCTAGAAAGCAACAAGGAGAAGAAAATAAGTACAAACTCATCTGTCGCTACTCCCACTGGGATTTGAAAAAAAAAAGAAATTTCAAACACAAAGTTCCTTCTCTTTTGGCCACTCAATCAGGGAAACGGCTTTACACCAGCACACATGTAAAACTCTTTGCTACATGCCAATTAAGGTCTAGAATGTGTATGATTCACTCCAATAATTTCCCTACTGTGAACAGTAGAAGTACAACTCTCCCTGGAATCAGGATCATAATTACAAGTAGCTAGAAGGATCCGCTGTACAAAAATGAGATATTTTCTTCAGGTAAGACAATCAAAAATCAATTATGACTTAAACACAAGACAGCACTGCCAGGCCCTGGAGTTATAATAAGTAACACTTGGCTTGCCTCTTCATTACCAAGGTAATCAAGAATGACATCGCTTAATTATTTGCAGTGATCCCATATAATTTGTTTCTGAAATGTTATGCTGAGCTAGCTTGCCTCAGTACGCAGCCACCAAGCAGTTCCTTTATATGCAGTTAAATAAGAAATTAAGTATAGTAAAGCTCTTAGCAACTTGTTAAACTCGGTCATTTGAAAGGCTAGAGCAACTTTCAGATGTGTGGACTTCAACTCCCAGCATTCCCAAGTCAGCTTTGCTGGGGAAGTTGAAGGGTCAACAGAATTTATGGGGATGCTGAACTCTTGTGACTGCACAATGATTCCAAACCGATGGCACGTTTAACCCCTCCCTCGGGCTCAGCCTGCTCATCTCCTATATCTACTAGATCAGCAATGTTCTCAGGATGTATGCTGGGTACAAGGAGTCAAAAACCTCAACATGGCAATCATGACCATGCAATCAAAGCTTTCCCCCCCCCACGCTCCTTTTAATGTACATTGTACATAAACTCTCATAAAAGGGACAGGGCTTTTATGGCACTTTCATGGACTTTTTTGATACCATTTTGATTCTCACACAATGTTATAATGTCCATGCCCCCCCCCCAGTGGCCAAAATCTCCCAGGCCTATCTTTAAACACACGTGAACTAGTCCTAGAGGGAAATTTTTTAATTACTGCAAATCCAAAATCTTTTATGATGTTATTTACAACTATCATCACCTAAACTGGGGTTTAGTATTAATTTAGATTTCATTCCCTTGACCTCTATTATTGACAGACCATTTATAGAACAACTGGATCAGGATGCCAGACCTATGCTGGTAGATGATCCACAGATTACTGGACTCGTTTTGGTTGGCCCCTCAAAATTTACCTGAAATTCAGAAGCAAAATGACCATGGTGGTTTTTTAAACTATCCAATTTTTGCATAAAAGCCCCCACAAAGGTTTCAAACTTTGAAAAGACCAGAAGTGAATCCACCACTTGAGGCATTTCACTGCCACACCCTCTGAGTTCGAGGAAGCTGATGATAATCTAAATTTTAAAATGGAGCTCAGTTTAGCTGCTCAAGGAAGATGGCATGGGATATGGAGGATAGAATTGCAAACATCTGCACCACATGCAATCAAATGCCCTTTTAGGTTACATTTTATACTGCATAACCATAAAACGGAATTGAGAAAAATCATTACCTATAGTACTAAGATTTGAACTGCAACCTGCAATATTGGTCAATTGCACATGGTGCAGAATTAATTTCAAATTGAGACAGAAAAGCAATTGGAATTCCCACTGATGCATAAACTGCCATCTTCTCCAAATTCTGTTATCTTGCTACAGCGATCAGGGGCCACTTTAATCTCACAGGCATTCCACAAATTTAGTTAAAGGGTAAAGGGGGATTTCTTTGCCAGAGGCAGATGGGAAGAGTCCACTGGCTCTGTTTTGCTTATTACATGAGCAGCTTCCACCTCATAAAACACAACCTCAGTCTACTAAGTGTAAGGGAAATTGGAGGCACTTCATCTATTTATACCCATTCCCCTCCTTTCATTTAGAAACTCAAAGCAATACACTTGGGATCTGCTCTGGTGTAGTTTTTCAGCAGCAATACTGTGGGACAGGGATGGGCTGTGAAGTAGCGATAGGCCCAAAGTCACCTGGTGTCAGCCATTCTGTGGTTGAGTGGAAGCTGTTCATTAAATTGACAGCCTATATCCTATTGTTCTCCCCTGCAAATCAGGCTTCTAATGGCCTTCAAAATATGACTAATTGGGTCTAATTAAAGATAAGGAAGCAAACTTTATCCTTGGAACTCAAGCACTAAAATGTTTCAGTGCATCAATTTGAGTTAACCAGTTGGGCATGATAATAGAACACCAACAAAGATGTAAAGCAACATCTTTTAAGAGAGAAAAATACTTAATGTAATTAAGCTATTTCAGGAAAGAATTAGGAATGGAAAGATCTGTATTTATTTTTCATTAACTAATTGGAATTTATCTAATCTGCACTTTCCAAACCTATGTAAAAGTAGTATCCTCCAGATACTGCTGAATTATAGCTCCCAACATCCCTTACCATTGACATAATCTGGTGCTTTTTGCCCACATCTACTATTTGCATTCTTCCATGTTCTGTGATACACTGTGTAGCTCAAAAATGTATAGAAACATATACATTGAGGAACGTGCACACAAAATGCATTATAATAAGTTGTTGCAGTAGAAACAAGAAGTTAGGAAGTTAGCTTGGGTGTTAGGATACTAATCACAAAGCTTTGGTACCAGGAGTAAGTCAGGAGAAGAAGAAATGCAGCAACTTCAGAGTTGCTAAAGTAAATACAGGAAGAGTTTAAAGAAAGGATAAAATGGCTGCTTGTAGTCAGTAAGAAAATCAGAATTGGAGTTCCAGACTGGAGGGGTTCTGCCCAAAGAATAGAGAAGCAAGTTACTTTGGAAAGAGTTTTAAGTTTGATGGGGTTGTAGTTTCCTCCTTGGTGGTTCCTTGATTACCTTTGTTCTGTTTCCTTCCTAGGTTTTCAAATAGTAAACACCAATCGGGCAGAAAACAATACTCTAATCAAAGAACCACCAAGAAACAAAACATCCCAAAACTGGCAGGACAAGCTATTATATATAAACAGGGACTCATTTTGATGATGTTTCCTAGTTGGATAATGAAATGTCTGCAAGCAAACAACCAAGAGCAGAATTAAGAATCTTTGAAAAGAATCAAGAACTCTATAGTTCAACCCTGAGCTTCAGCTATTCTCTTCTACTGGATACCCATGAGTAGTCAAGAGGGTAAAAAGTGTAAAGCTCAAGTGTAAAGCTGCATCACTTTGTGCAGCTAGAAGTCCCCTCACTGCTGCTGATAAGATCTTGGGATTCATCTCTTGGCAGCTGGGCCAACACTCAAAGAGAGAGGAGCTAGTGGACTTTATCAGAGAAGAAATCACTTGCACTGGCCAAGGGAGAACTGAATCTTGGACATTAGGGAAGAGACATCAGTTGGAGACCCAACCCAGAAGGTAGGATGAAGAGTTAGGAAATCTACAAAGTGACCTTCCCCCCCCCCATAGACTTTGTAGTGAGCATTTAACCAAAGGATGAAGGGGAGTTGATTTGTTCAACAGCCAATGGATTACTTCAAGGGACGCCTCATCCTAGTGACATCTACCCATCCTATCAATTCACTAGGAAAGTCATATCATGGGTCCTGAATATTAAGACGTGGTGATCTGATGGGACCCAGGAGGAGTTTTTTCTGTCACACTGCCCACCCTTTGGAAATCATCTCCCTGAACTTAGATTGGCCTTGACCTTCTGAAAGGCTCTAGAGCAGTGTTTCTCAACCTTGGCAACTTTAAGATATGTGGACTTCAACTCCCAGAATTTTCCAGTTAGCATGACTTTATCCATGTGCCTGGGAATCCAGTTGTAATTCAGAGCCTGCTAGATGGCCGTATTGATGACTTGCACTTGCCTGCTTTTTATGTTTTCTGGTTTTAATTTTGGTTTATAATTGGGTTTTTAATTGGGTTTTAAAGGGGGTTATTGTGTTTTTAATGATCTGCTAAATCTGAGTAAGCCCCTTAAAAAGATGGGTTCCACTGAGTTCTGTAGCCTAATGCTGATTATATTTCTCTCTTGTATTATTCAAGTCTTTGTCTATATGCAATTTCTTAATAATGTAAGTAAACTAGACCAGTGGTTCTTAACCTTTTTGAACGAATCGCCCCCTTGAGCCAATGACGAAGTTGTCATCGCCCCCCTCCCCCAACATAACCTCTCAATCACAACATAGGAAATAATTCTTCAATTTATGCAAACACTTTTTTTGTTTTCTTTAAAATTGTCATCAGGACATATTGATGCAAACAATTTATTTCCAGTCTTTTTCCCATATCTCAACTGTGTGAAAAATTTTGGTGCCACCCATCACTTTATTCCCAAACTTCGTGATACATGTATTTCATTATTATTTATTCAAGACACTTAAATGTAATGACCACTGAAAACAAAATTCAATTGCAAGAAAGTGAAATGCCCGAAAAGAAAAACAGTAACATTTAATGATTGAATTACAAGTGAAATTTAAGACGCAAAAGAAATATAAAAAGGGCATAAGAACAAACCGCAATGCAGGAACTAAGAATTTCAAGACGAAAACTCTTAAACTAGAGAAACACATGTGGACGTCGATAAACCTAGTTTCAACAGTTACGTTGACATTACAGCTGACGTCACGGGACAGCCACTCAGCATGCAATGTTTCGAAAGAAGCGCTCCCCCCTCCATCACTGCCCATTCTGACCAATGGCGCGCCACTGTATGGGTAGAGGTTGCTGCGCAACGCGCATGAAGATAAGCGATGGGTATTCACATATGTACGGCGTTCTGTACTGAAGCTAGCTGGAGGAACATTTGAAAACACAATTCAATCCACTAATAGCGAGCGATCTGATGTTTTTGTACGACAGATATACAGCGATTCACTGTACGAAAAAGTCTCAAAAGTGTCCCCAAAACTTCTCGCTCCATCGCCCCCATATCGCCCCCTTTTCGTTCCTTCGCCCCCGCGTCGCCCCTTTTCGTTCCATCGCCCCCCTGAAAAATGAAATCGCCCCCTGGGGGGCAATATCGCCCAGGTTAAGAACCACTGAACTAGACAACCCAGGACCTGTTGGGCCATTGTTTCAGAGATACTTCCTTACCTTACACTTGTATATTTCTGCACATCCTTCCTAGACCTCTCTCACCTATCCACACACCCCATGCACTCTCTCTGGCACACACATCATGCCTCTCACATACTTCCTGGCACCCTACACACCCTCCCAATCCATTAATAACATCAAAAAAATAAAATAAAATCTGAGTAAAATTAAAATGGTTCAGTTCAGCTGTTTCTAGAAAAAGGAGGGTTTGTGAATAGATATCTTTACAAGAAAATGGACAAGAAAAAAAAGGCACTTAGCAGAGACACTACATTTTTCAGGAACTGATGAGAATTCCAAGAGAAAGTATCACCTACAAATCTGTACAGAACATATACAGACTGCTGGAAGCATTACCACTTATTGAAATCCCTCTGGGCATCAATAATTGCAAAGAGAGCCAGTTGATAGCCTTTCACTTCTAAAAGCTATAAAAGACATGATGAACCTGGAGTCAACCCTGCCTGTTTCACAGCATAAGCAGTGATTTCTGGGGAAAGCTAGGGATGATACACAATTCTGTGAGAATTTTTCACCAAAAAGGCAAACAACAACATATTCGCCGCCGCCACCTCTCTGCAAGAATTTAAGGCAACCATCCTTTAGAAATCAATCTATACGTCTGTAAGAAATCAAATATATAAACTGAATAAGTAAAATTACTTTCTGAGAGAAGTAAGTTTAGGTGGGGATCCTATGGAATCACCCAACAATTGGGCATTCAACTGTATTTTTTAAACATTTCCACTGGAGGTCATTCTCAATGAAATGTCAGACCATCTTCTCCAGTAGTCCAGTAATCACCTTAAAAGGCCACCACATACTTAGGGGCCTTAGGACTGGACAAAGATCTCAGCCATTTTTAACATACTATAAGAATATTGTATTGGATATCTTCTCAGTCCCTTGATGTGGGAGATGACCAGGCTGTGCCTGAGGGTGGGGTCACCACTCCCGCACAAGAGCCTAAGTCCACCACCACCCCCTTGAAGTCCGTTGACTCTTAATCTGGTGCCAATTTGCCTTGACTGTTAGTAGATCAGATTCTTGTGTATAGGTAGCATGGAATGAAATCATAGTGCTATTGAACTGTATCCTAGCTCCTGATTTCTTGCACCTGACATGCATAGCTCATTATTCTTTAGGCTTTGCAGCTTGCAGATACCAGCACAATTCCTGAATACTATGGAGCAATGGAATGGCCAGCATTTGCTAATGGCTTCAAGATGAAGTATTAGTGGCAGCAACAGATAGGTTAGTAATATCCACGGTAGCTCTTTTCTTTTGTTCCCCCAACTTCCCCCTCTCCATAAAAAATGGATGAAACTGTCTTTCTCATCACACATATTCTAGTCAGCATCCATAGTTTGAGAATTTTTTAAATTGGACTAATTTTATTCTTATTCAAGTGATTTTGATAGGGCTTTTTGGTGTACGTGAGCAATAAATTTTTAAAATACTTGATTGCATACTTCCCAGTCATAAATTTTGTGATTGTTTTAATGATACTGAAACAAGCATAATATAGTTAATGTATTTGTTTATTTACTATGAATATTTATACACAGTAAGCACTCAATGAATTGGTAGTGTTAAGGCCAGTGCTCAGTATAAATCATTTCATGAAAATTTATTGTTAATTTGCTAGAATCTGATGCACAGTCCAACGCAGTAAATCGAATTCTGTATTCCAAACTTGATTTAGTACTCGCCCACTATGATAAATGCATTTTAGAGGGGTGATATTTGGGAGGAGGAAGTAAAAGCCATGTGGTGCCCATAAATAAAACAGAGGATGGAATAAGGAGGAAGAAATCAAAAGAATTAATTTTTTTAAAAAAGGTAAGTAGAACCTACTGCAAAAACTGTTGCATTAGAAGAATGCAGGATATTAAAGATTGATTTCTTGATGAATTAATAACATTAAATTAATTGATTAAAATAATCACTTCAAAGAATTTTGAACAGTGCAAATATAAAATGATTGGGATCATTAATAAAGATGCTACATTATTCTGTCGGCAATACTGTCAAATTTATTTCACATTCATGCTCTCTTTATCTTCTTCACTTTGACAGAAGTGGATGCTAAATCGTGCAGTATCTAGTACACTTGGAAGGTTGGAAATTATTGTGGGTAATTTCCAGTTTTATCTGCCCCATCACATTCCCAGGCAGTCTTTATATCGAGGTTAAAGCAACTATACATGCCACTCAGTTCAACTAGCAAAAATACAACTTAATTTGTATTTTTATCTGAAAAAGTCAGATAAACCTTTCCAGAGTCACTGGAAACTATGGGTACTAATTAGCATGGACAATCCCAAAGAGAGTGGTCTTTGGTTATTCCAATCTTAACCTTTTTATATTGTTCAGAGTTCTTGGTGCTGAGCTTGGTTATTTGCTTGCAGGCATTTCAATATTTACCAGAAAAACATCAGAGCACCTTACCTACTTGAGTAATGAAATATCTGCAAGAAAATAACCATGCTCAGAAAGCACCAAGCGCTTCACAGTTCAGACCCTGAGCTACATATATATCCTCTTCTACTAGAACTTTTTTAAGTTGAGAGCAGTAGCAGAATAGCCACAGAAAGAAGGATTCCAGCTGATCCTTCCTCTATTCACTATGATGGAAACACTTTAGTAAATAAGGATATGGTGTTCAAGAATCAATTCTATATATTGTTTCCACACCTTACCGTTACAAAGAATATAGCTTGAATCAGATCTTTTTACATAAGAATGGCTCCAGAGGACCAAGATCTGTCTAGACCAGCATTACCTTTATAATGATGAAGGCTTCAACCTCACAAGGGATTGATTAGTCCTGGTATATGGTAAGTGGAATTAGATTCCTTGTACGGAGGTGTCATTGCTAGATTAGCATTAAGGCAACTGTGAAGTAGTTGAGGGATACATTTGGCCTCGGCGTGATGTTTCAGGAGCTATACACCGAAACGTCAGGAGGAAGGATAGGACAATCTTCGATAACATTAAAAAGTATAATTTAATAGAATTCTTTGGAGGAACTTTGGAGGCTGCACTTACAGCTTTGGAACCACATGAGTCTAAAAGCCTATTGTTATCTACATTAAGGCACCAATCAATGACTTGCCTAATCAGCCTTTGGCAGCCTTATTATGTCATTTTTCTTGCTAGTTTTATCCAGTTTCTTTCCTCTTAATGATCCATCCTAATTTTAAAGCCTTTGAAAGCTCTTGAGTGTTGCCCATAAATGGAGCAAAACATTATTGCTGGCTGCAAGCTTATCATTGTACAGCATACTCGCACAGGCGTATAAATGCTTCAGATCTGGAAGATTCTTGGACAAGACATCCTTGCTACTCCAACTCATTAAGTATACTTATTTATAACCTCTAGTAATATGGATGACTTTCGTTTACATCCTCTGTAACCATTGGTGCTGATGGCCAAGACTGATAGGGGTTAGAGCCCATTAGAGGGAGGGGCGCAGCCTGGTAAATGCAGGGGATCAAGACAAAGCATTAGGCTGAAATCCCAGATCTTTTGATCCACAGCATCCAATTCCAGAAGGTCATGTCTTCCTGTTCAAAATGCTATCAAAGTTATATCAACAAACTACTTAAGCAAGGACAAAATGTCGACATTGCACATAATGGAATGTCTGGGTAAATGCATTTTGGGGGTGGGGGAAGAATCAAAACAATCTTATATTCTCTCCCTATTTGTTTCCCAATAATTCAGGTTGCAAATTCAATAGCAACATTTACATGTAAACAAGATTGTTTCGACTCTCATAATTTTATATATAAAACTTATAGCCTAATTAGCTTTTCAAGTCAAACTGATTATGTCTTGTTGACTTGTTTGCTATAATATTCATTCTGATACATAAAATATCCTAAGCAGCGTTCCATCTGAATCCTATCAAGCAAAGCTACTGAAGCATGAGGCCAATGCAAGCAGCGAAGCAGAAGACCATGCTATTACATGGATAAATGCTCTAGAGTTACTGAAGCAATATAAAAACAATCACAGAACATTGCTTTCTGAAGCCTCCAATGCAATTCATTTTTTTTAAAAAAAAAAAGAAAGAAAGAGAGAGAGAGAGAGAGAGAGAGAGAGAGAAGCGGGAAGAAGCCATTTGCTATCCAGAGATCTTTAGCTGCCCACCCTCCTAAAGTGAAAACCATTTCTCTTCTTAAAGCCAAGGAGCGTGGGGACAATTAGACCCAAAGGATACAGAGGGATTTTTCAGACCAATTGCTCTTAGCGTATACTTATACACTAAATCAAGATGTTAATAGTGAAATACTGAAGGGCATGCAAATGAAGCTGAAAAAGGAATAATTATTTTCAGCTGAGCTTCCCTTCTCAGTTCATTAGCCTACTTTCACAAAAGATAGAATGATCTGTTGGCATCTCAACTGCAGTGTGGTCTTTTAAAAGCCAGGATTTTAATTTAAATTTTATTGAGGCCTCATCGGGGAGAAATATCTGCAATTAGAGGCTAGTTTCCAGTTCTTAAGATATGCTCATAACATCCCGTACCAATCTTAGATAAACCTGACCATCTCTGAACCAGGGCTGTGCTGGAGCGCCAATATTAAAGAATATCAGGTTTTCGGCAGGGGAAACCCATATATGTGAACATCCTTGCATCCATGGCCACGAAATATCTGGTCAATAACATTTCTCTGCTGCAAAATGACAAACTATTTCAAAATGAAACATTGACCTCTAGTTACCTCCAATCTTGGTTCCCTAAAGGATTCTGGATCCCCATTGTAGTCTTAAGGAAATCAAGTCAGTGAATAGTTAGAAGCTGTTTACAACATTCTTGACTCCAGAGGAGAAAAGAAGGGATTAATTGCTCGTCTGATACAGTATAAGAGCACTAAGGAGTAACCCAGTTATGGTGAAGGAGGCATTAGGGATTCCTAACGAGAGCGTGTGGACTGGGGACAATTGGGATCTAATATTTTAGGAGATTTTCCACAACTACAGGAATGTCACTTCCTCAATTCATTCCTGGTCCCAGATATTTTTTCTATCTAAAGCAAGACAATAGTGCCACCTCTGCCAGATAAATTAGCCTAATTCAAGTACCAGTTCTTCCTTTCTATTACCATCCTCATCCCAGTCTATGACACTATCTAAAACTGTTTGTCTTTGCTTCATATACAGTCAAGCCACCATTGCTTCCCTCATTTCATCTATTTACTATTCACTATTTAATAATAATAATAATAATAACAACAACAACAAAAAAACAATAACAACAATAACAACAGCAACAGCAACAGCAACAGCAACAACAACAAACAACAACAACAACAACAACAACAACAATAACAATAACAATAACAATAAACAATAACAATAACAATAACAATAACAATAATAATAATAATAATAATAATAATAATAATAATAATAATAATAATAATAATAATAATAATAATAATAATAATAATAATAATAATAATAATAATAGAGTTAGAAGGACCTTGGAGGTCTTCTAGCCCAACCCCCTGCTCAGGCAGGAAACCCTATACCATTCCAGACAAATGGTTGTCCAGTCTCGTCTTAAAAACTTCCAGTGTTGGAGCATTCACAGCTTCTGGAGGCAGGTTGTTCCACTGGTTAATTGTACTAACTGTCAGGAAGTTTTGCCTTAGTTCTAGGTTGCTTCTCTCTTTGGTTAGTTTCCATCTATTGCTTCTTGTCCTGCCTTCAGGTGCTTTGGAGAATAGCTTGACTCCCTGTTCTTTGTGGCAAACCCTGAGATATTGGAACACTGCTATCATGTCACCCCTTGTCCTTCTCTTCATTAAATTAGACATACCCAATTCCAGCAACCGTTCTTTAAATGTTTTGGCCTCCAGTCTCCTAATCAACTTTGTTGCTCTTCTCTGTACTCTTTCTAGAATCTCGACAACTTTTTTATATCATGGTGACCAAAACTGGATGCAGTATTCCAAGTGTGGCCTTACCAAGGCATTGTAAAGTGGTATTAACCCTTCATGTGATCTTGATTCTATCCCTCTGTTAATGCAGCCTAGCACTGTGTTGGCTTTTTTGGCAGCTGCAGCACACTGCTGGCTCATATTTAAGTGATTGTCCAGTAGGACTCCGAGATCGCTCTCACAGTTACTACTACTGAGCCAGGTACCACCTATACTGTACCTGTGCATTTGGTTTTTCTTGCCTAAATGTAGAACCTTACTTTTTTCACCACTGAATTTCATTTTGTTAGATAGCGCCCAATGTTCAAGTCTGTCAAGATCTTTCTATATCTTAAGCCTATCTTCTGGAGTATTGGCTATTCCTGCCAGCTTGGTGTCGTCTGCAAATTTGATGAGTTCCCCATCTATCCCCTCATCCAAATCATTGATGAAGATGTTGAAGAGCACTGGGCCCAGAACAGAGCCCTGGGGCACCCCACTACATACTTCCCTCCATGTAGATGCTGTTCCATTGAGGACCACGTGCTGAGTATGGCCTGTCAGCCAACTACTAATCCATCTGTTGGTGATGCTGTCTAACCCACATTTTTCTATCTTATCAAGTAGTAGGTTGTGATCTACTTTATCAAATGCCTTACCGAAGTCCAAGTAAATTATATCCACAGCATTCCACTGGTCCACTAATTGAGAACCAGTTTGGTCTAGTGGTTAAGGCAGTAAACTAGAAAGTCAGAAACTGTGAGTTCTAGTCCTGCCTTAGCCATGAAAGCCAGTTGGGTGACTTTGGTCCAATCACTCTCTCTTAGCCCAACCACCTCACAGGGTTATTGCGGTGGGGAAAATAGGAGGAGGAAGGTGTATTGGATATGCCTTGAGTTATTTGCCAAAAAAAAAAGCAGGATATAAAAATATTAATAATTTCCCCATTATTGATATTACATTGATCTTTTTGAAACACATAGATATACCTATGTGTGTTTTGGACAGTTATCAGATGCCCAGCAAAAGGAGGACATGTCATCTTTTTTGTCCTCATATTCTCCGTCTATCAGGCATAGCCTTAAATTCAAATTCTATCTGTTTTTTTTAGTATCTCCTCAGTTTTTCTCCTCAGCCAAGGCTTCCCTAAAAATGCTAACCACAAGTTAATTAGCTCTGTTCTGTTACCTTAAATCACTTGATTGGCATCCTTGGCCTCAGCTGCTGCCTCAAATTGACAAGATCTTCATCACTTATGCACTGAAGACTTGCCTTCTTAGTGGCTTCTGCAGATGCCAAGAAAATTAAACTGTGCTTTCTTTCTCCCCATTGGTGGTCCTTTCCTTTTCAGAGATCTGATCACCCTAATTTCAGTAGATATCTTACATCTCTGGGTTATAACATTACAAACAACCACCTGAGGATAGCAAAGGACTAGAATTTTCTGAATCTTTTTATATCTGGAGTAGCCAGTGGTTCTCTTGATTTTTGCAGCCCAGATATGGTTGTGGGAGACATCATTCAAACCCCAAGTGAGCTATTTTGCAAACGTCACCACAAAGAGAAACTACCTGTGTGTCTACAAAGGGGAAGATGACATGATAGACTACAGTGAAGTGTCAGTTTCCCAGGAAAGAGGAAGCACATTCCAGAAAGTCAGAGGAGGGGACAAGAGGCAGCCCAGCCAGAATTAGATCAGAGACAGAGGAAGAGAATTAGGATAGACACTCCCTAGAACAGTGGTGACGAACCTATGGCACGGGTGCCAGAGGCGGCACTCAGAGCCCTCTCTGTGGGCACGCACACCATCGCCCCAGTCCTAGGCCTTCAGCTGGGTTTTATAAAACCTTTTCGCTTTAGGCCTCCGCCGCCGTGTGCAAAAAAAAAAAAGGTTCAATCAGTCAGTCAATTTCAACTTCTCGCGGGGAAAAAAAAGATCTTGCAAAGTTGGAATTGATTGAACTTTTTAGTCCCACCCACTCTGCCGTTACCACCGCAGCCACGCCCAGCCAATGGGCCACACCCAGCCAATGGGCCACACCCACCCGGCACCCGACGATGCATAAGTGGGTTTTGGGTTGCAGTTTGGGCACTCGGTCTCTAAAAGGTTCGCCATCACTGCCCTAGAATCTCCCATTAGGGTGAGAGTAGTTTAGTCTGGCAAAATTCTGTCTATTGGGTTTGAATAAATAAAGACCTGAATGCTGCCTTGATTGTTCTATGTCATTCTTGAGTTGGACCCGACACCAACCCCACAAATGGCTATTGTGGTGAATCTGACTAATCATAGAAAGAAAAGCGGTCTGGGAAGGATTAAGCAGCTCAAGAACCAAAGATATATCAAAGGTCTGAGCTCCAGAACACCAATCCATTTCTCTGAAGCCCACTTATTTTTCCCAGCTAACTGCATTTCTCAATTTTTCTCTTACCCCACAGGGAACAATATCCAATCTTCTTAAGAAGGTATAGTATTTCTCTCCCCCTCACAGCATATCCATCCACTTCTAGATTCTCTGTTTTCACCTAGTGAAAGTTCTGAAGAGAATTTTCTTCTCCTCAGTTGACAAACGAAGGGAAAGCATTTCATTGTTTGGGGAAGTGGCCCACTCTCTCCATTTTAGGGTCTTTGCCATCTGCCTTATTGGATTGTTCTCCCATTGATTATTTTGGGAGGCAATTAATCTATGCCCACTTTAGAGCTAAGGGAGTTTTGGAAGCACAGTGGAGAACAAGACCGCTTTTCATGAAGAAGATCCAAGCTTTCCCTTTTATCCAACTTTTTCATACCTCACCTATCCCCCCTCCACGGATGTGGAAGATCTGGTTTCAGTGGAGCCCAAGTTGAGAGTTCATGTCTACCTACAAACAGGAGGCTGATCTGTTTCAGAAAGATCCAAAACTACCTGTGGTCTTTGCTGAAGCTCCTCAGAACAATTGCAGCTGAATTTGTCTCTAATCAGCATCAATCACTTGATAAGGGTTGCAATGACTTTTTAAGGTCAAAGGGGCAACAAATCATGGATTTTGTGCAGTGAGGAGGTTTTAAAAATAAACTCTTAAAAACTCTGAAAGCCTGACAGTTTTAGGTTATAATGTGCCTCTGAAATAACTTACTTTTTATTACATATTTTTAAATGACTTTTTCTGTACTCCTGTCTGCCCTGAGGTGGCAGTATTATCATTATCACTATTGTTGTTACAGTTAAGTTAGGCAATGCTGCCCTCTTGTGGCAACTTTTAAATAAAGGGAGCTTATTCTCATCTGTTGCCTGGTGCCATCTTTTTATGGACATAGGCATTTTTTTATCCTGTTTAAAAGGGGGGGGGAGAAACACTTTGGATTGAATTAAGTTAAAAAAAAACATACAAATCTGGCCAAAATGATTGCAGCAGTAGTCTCAGCACTGTGCCTAATTACAGCTTTATCATGACAAAGCTAAATTACACTATTTCACACAAAACAAACCCAGGATTCCTTGTAGAATTTGAGAATGTCAGTCAGTCTCACCCTGATTGTTTTCATGACAAGCATTGTGAGGTGAGATTTGAATCACCCCATATGCTGCCTGCATCACAATGACAGAAAATAGCTGGGAATTGTATTGCTCTGAAAAGTTGAATTACTCTATAAGGTATGGTCTTTGATTTGATTATAAAAGAGAAAATGGTAGAGGGGAGAAATACATAGGGCCATTCACAGATGAAATTGTGTCACTGGAAATAACTAGGTATTAGTCAAGGTGATATATAGGGAAGAAAGAGAGAGACATTCTTTGGAAATTTAAAATGAAAAATTTTACTTTAGGACAGGGGTCTTCAAACTTGGCCCTTTTATGACTTGTGGACTTCAACTCCTAGAATTCCTCAGCCAGCATGCCTGGCTGAGGAATTTTGGGAGTTGAAGTCCACCAGTCATAAAAGGGCCACGTTTGAAGACCCCTGCTTTGGGAAATAGCCTGTGCTGGCTAAAACTGTCTAGAGTTGTAGTTTAGAAATATATGATGTTGTATGGTTTTCACATCCCACCTTAATGCCACAATTCATTATACAATTAAATTGATCAATCAGATGTTGTGCTATATTTTGATGCAGCAACCATTTCTTAATGCTATATTTGGTACCAAATTAGCAACATGGCAATTTTATAAATATAATATAGAAATGATAAGGCCTTGATTAAAAAAAAGGGAGGGGGGAGTCAATATATTCCTTTTCCAAAGTACTTCCCATAATTTTGAATAAAATTAACGGAATATTAAAAACACATTTGAAACTTAGAATTATTATTCATTTTGTAAATGTATCAGACTGCTCCCCCCAAGAAAAGTCCATCTCATTTTTTAAATTATATTTTTGTATAATGTTCTAGGTTGCATATTTGAGGACAGGATCTGTGATTAATGTTTTTATACCCTTATTTTCTATGTCAATTCAGCTAAAATTGTGTTACTACCTAACTAGTCTGCTACAATCAATTTCACTCTCTGGAATATTAATTATATTCACATTCACATTAATTGCAGCATCCTTTTATTCATTACCAATGTAGATGAAACAAAGGGAAAGCCAAAATGTTTTGTTTTCATTATTCATTCTAATGTGTGCTTGTGTATGCGTACATATGTGTATGACTTACAACTACATATTTCTACATATGGAGAAAGTACAGCTGGTGTTTCTTTTCAAGTGCTCATGTAAATTATTGCCCCCACAATAATCAAATGTATTAAAATGATTTCTCATTGCTATTGATTTCATGGGATAATTTCTCTGCCCCATTTGTTTGGAAGTTTCCTGCAATAAACATTAAGCTTGGTGTTAGTTTTCAGCTACTCACCATTTGCAGATGTATATTGAGAAGTTTCCTGACCAGAGTTAAATGTTGTCATCAGAACAGCAGTTCTGAAAATTCTTCATTTTTGAGGAAGTCTCCTGGCTTTTCGATGGGAAGGAGGTAAAATATGAAAATATTACTTAAAGAAAAAAACAAAATTCAGTGCTACTGTTTTCTTTCCTTACTATTGCTTGCAGTCCAAGTAGGGTCACTATCAAGAGTGATTACTGCCAGTGTAGTTATTTAACACACCCCAGTCAGATCTGGCTGCGTCGACATTGTTTATAAGGAGCTGAGCAAACACAATTTGAAAAACAGTGTCCCGTTAGGAATAGGCGAAAAACTTTCTACTGTACCCATAAGGTACACAGCAGTTTCTGATGCAACAAAAATTGCCTCCACCCATGGAAACTAGCTTCTAATGAATTGATTTACAGCTGGGATGTTCCAAAGAAGTGCTTATGAAAGCTCATAAATATAAATAAGAGCTTGAGATGATTATGTGTCAAGCAAGCCCTTTCTTGCAGCATGTAGAACCAGGTTTCATTTGTCTTATGTTCCACACCCTCTGCAAGTATTTTCTCCTTCTGCTGCTGGGCTGCAGAATGAAAAACCAAATCTGATTATTAAACTGAAAGATGACCCTCTAGGTTTCCTGTGGAATACGTTTGTAGCTTCAGTTGATTCTTTTTACATCTAGAATGGACAGATATCACCACTCCCAAAGAAGCTTTGATGTTAAATTATTGGAATTCAATGCAGCTGAGATTCATAACTAGAGAACAGACATTAGAACAGGCTGGCCCACGAAGCTGTGAAATCTCCTTCACTGGAAATCTTCAAATAAAGCCTGGACGATCATTTGTAGAGATGCTGTAGTGTATCCCACATTGAGCTGGAGTTGGAACAATGGACCTCTAAGGTGGCTTTCAATGCTATGACTCTATCAAATGCGTGAAAAGTTCATGATAAATATGGCCAAACAGATCAGAACCCATTCTAAGGTCAACTCTACGAAATTTTACCTCTTCATAATCAATTTGCAATGTAACAGGTGGACAAAAATCACTTTTATCCATTCTTGCTTGAATGCCAGCCTTTTTTCAGAAGATGAATGTGAAATATGCTATTTTATTTGGCAGGTTTTGATTAGCCTGTGGCTTTTTGAATTATTGTCTATTTTATGGAAGAAATGTGCCAGACTGGACTATGGCTTTATTGGAGATGAAGTATTTGTTAAATTATATCTGAGGTTGGTATTCTTTTTAATCATGTAATAGTAGGATAGAACTGAACATGAAAAGTGTAGGGAGGAGACAGTATTAAAGCTGATATTGAAGAATTAATATTCACTGGATCTGGGAAATTATTTCCCAGACTCAAATCTGTCAAGCTCGAATAATTGATTTAGGCCTGTATTACATAGGCTTGTGAGCCTCTTCAACTATAATCAACTTTAAGCGATAATCATTTCATCATCATAACTAAAGGAGTTGTGGGGGTGGGTGGGAAAGATTAAGGTCATTCTTCATTCCTGGCTACTACTTGAATGCACTACCGCCATATCAACAATGCATTCACCACTGCTCTAACACAGGCTCCAATCACATCACTGGAGGCTTTCCCCAACTAGAGGATCAACAATCTAACACCCAGAAGACAGAGGACAGTCATGAAGAACTCTGTTCCACGTCCTCAGAACCAACAGACTCAAACTCTCCCCAAATAAATACAATAGACTAAGCTGGTCCTTACTCACCTCAGCTGGTCCTTCCTAGGTTGCATCCAATTTGAAAGTAAGTATTTTTATCCTGCAAAGTCACCACCAACTCTTCATGGCAGCCCAACAGATGATTTCTATGGCCTGTCCTTCCCCCAAAATGAAATAAAAACTACTTTTAAATGGGCTGCCAATCATTAATCAGAGAACACAACAAAGGTGGAGAAATAGTTTACCACTCTTAGGCCAGACAGTAGCTTCAGTACCCTTGCAGTCATTCGCCCTTATGAATGACCACAGGGATGCTGCTGCAGCATCCCTTCTCTCTCCACCCCCATCCCTCCCCAATGGGACCTTGCAGTGCTCGGGCCTGGCGCCCATGCCTCCTGGAAGCAGCCGCCATTTTCAGCACTCCAACAATTCCTTGCGTAAATAGTGGCTGCTTTCAGAACTTTTCTGCCCTGATCAGCTGGTTTGCAGTCTCCCAACTAGTTCTTGCTAGGCTTTGGAGAACTCAACTGCCTGCCTGCAAAAGTATCAGCTTCAGGATGAGCTTCTCAAAACCTTTCCCTTACTTAACCCCCTCCCTCCCCTCAAAAACCGTATTTCACAATACAGATAGTCCTCGGCTTACAACAGTTCATTTAGCAACTTTTCAAAGTTACAAAAGGGTCCTTTTTCAGAATCCATGTTTCAGTCTTCCCCACCTAAGACTGAGTTTTTGAAATTAGCTGTAGCCCAATACATCTTCCAGGAGTTACAATATGGTTAATGTCGTTTTTTTTAAAAACTGCATTTAAAAAAAAATAGGCTTAAACTAACATTTCCAATAAACACAGATTTCCTGTGGCTTATATAACTTTATTTCTAAGAAAATATGATGCAGCACATTTGGGGCACACAGCCTTTTAAAGCATGTTATACATATCAAAGCATTTAACAGATTAAATCTTCCAGAGGACAAATATTGCCTTTAAAATGGCACGTACTATAAACAGAGACAGTAAGGACAAAACAATTTGTGATCTCTAATTGCATGAAAAATATATCATATATACAGAATTTACCAAAGAAACAAGTCAATTTTCCTGTGAAAATAAATAAATATATGCATATAACGTAACAACTAAATAAATATAAACATTTACTTTGGAAGTTAAAAGAGTACAAGGTAAATATTCAACAATTCTTTTCAGAAGTTGGCCGAGCGCAATTCAGTCAGGACTTTCATACTGTGATTTTTCTCAATGCAGAAATTGTATTACTTCCTGTGACTCTAGAAGCCTGGTTATATTTTAATCTGTTTCAAAAAAATCTCTGTGACTAGATCTTGTAGCATGAATGGAGCTCTCCCTGAAAAGATAGTCTCTAATGTCTCTTGGCATTAGAGCCCCACATCCACAAAATATTGCTGATTTAGAATTCATCCTTCAAGAGAAACCCAAATTATAGAAAGTGTAACTCTGCTGATTTAAACCATATGGTCTTGGTGGACTAATAAAGCCAATACTTCTTTTGTTTCAAGTGCTAAGTGCCTTGTTACTATATTAAAATCTAGGTTTGTACATGCATGTCATTCAGCAAGGCAATTAACGCGTACTCGGTAATTGATTTATAATTCTATGAACTAAACTTTATTTTTTAAAAACCATCTTACACTGACTTATTTGCATCCCAAGCAAGGATTTCTTAATTTAACTACGGGTACTTCGAAAAAACATCTTTAAAATTTCAAAATAATTAAGAGAATAGCGAAAACTGGCACCTATAAAAGAGGCTTCAATCATTATAGGAGAAGCACAAATATAAAAGAATAAGGAATCTGCAAAACATTTGTGACTCACTTGCACAATTGTGCTTTGGGGTTGGCTTAATATCAAAAACGTTCATTTCTGAATTCCTCTTAATTCTATAGGTTGTCTTCTACTGTTATATCACAACATCCTCACTATTAAAAGTGTTGTAAGTGTAGTGTTGTAAGCTTCCCCGTTCTGTATCTGATGACAAAGCAACCATTTTACTGGGACACAATCTTCATGTACAGTTTAACATTATGAGAGAGATTTGAACAGAGATACTTCCAGATATTCTCATTCTAGAACTTCCCCAATTCCTACAGAACAGTAAAGCTAAATAGGGTTAACAGGAGTTATAGGACAGTCTGGTAGGCATCTGCTTCAAAAGTTACTCCAATCTCAGCTACTGGTATTATAACTATTTCAGCTTTCAAATAACCAGACTTCCACTGGGTTCAAAAACTCAATGGAATTCTAGTTAGTTTAATCTATTAAAGAAACTGAGGATCACAATTGTGGCTTGTGATCCTGGCTTGTATACTAATAATAAAATAACTAGCCTCAAATGTCCTTCAAGATCAAATACTGTATCATAGATTGCTAGGAATAAGGATAGTAAACATGAGCCCAAGGCTAACACATAATATATCTGAATCAGTCCAGTACAGTTAGAGACAGAGTATTAAACAATTTATTTTTTTCAATTTATTTATCTAAATGGTGTGAAGTGGGCCAGTAAGACAATTTAGAGCTTTCAGCCTAGTTGTAAAAAATGCATGGAGAATCCAGCTGTAAACAAATTTCTGACACCAGATCAGAGTAGAGAGAAATAGGTTTCTCTTCTCACAGCCTTGTGAGAAATTAATAATTTTCAAGACCTGAATTTGAATTCCTTTCCTAATTTGGACAGAAATTTACAAATGTGATCAGCTAACTATTGTTTCAACTATGGAAACTTCCTTAAAAATGAGAAAGCTTAACACAGTACAGCAAAATAAAATCTATGCATTTAGAAAAACAGTTTAGTTGTATATATCAAGGAGAAAAACATGAATCTTTAAAATCATATAAAAGTGCCTCTTATTCCCACAACAGAATGACAAACTTTTGCATTTCCTGATCTTTAACAGATTCCCAGGAAAGTTGGGATTTTGACAGCATCAAGGCTTATCATTACAATAACATATTAAAGTGTACACGCTACATGTTATAGATGTCATATAGTCCATGTAGATGCTTTTCTCGGTTTCCAAGCATGGAGGACACTTCTTGCAAAGACGTTCAGGCAGCCTTTGTATTGGTTCCCCTGTTGCAAAGCAGTATCTTGGAGTAGGGTGGTCCAACCTTGGCAACTTTTAAGAGCTGAGGACTTCAATTTACAGAATTCCCCAGCTAGCCATGCTGGATGGGGAATTCTGGGAATTGACATCCACAAGTCTTAAAATTGCCAAGTTTGGACACCTCTGCCTTGGGGGAAGACCAAAATGCCCATTCATTTTACAAAGGCCACTATCTCTTCTGGGGTTGAGGACTGGGATCCTTTCTGGTTTTGAGTATTATTTATATAGAGAATTTGCTTTCGAGTATTTTCTTCAGTGAGGCCTTGTTGCTTTCATGTTCAATTCAGACCCAGAGCAAGAATAAGCCTTTTGATCAAGTTTCACAAATGTTGGTCCTTCTTCTTGACATCAAAGTACAAAAACGGTAGAAAACAGTTTCAAAGAGCAGCTTCCTATTCTGGGGAGAAGGGAAGGTAATGTCTCACTTCTGCTTATCGCCAAGGCACAATCACAATATAGTCTGCATTCTTCAGAATTGCTGGGACTTCAACTTCTTATATTTCAAAAGAGCATCCAGTTATAGTCCCCAAATTCCAGGAAGGCACTTGACAGATAAAAGATGCCATCTGTGTTCTATACATTCTACTCAAGAGATCCTATATAATGCCAGCAGCAGCGTTCTGAATTCAGCATCAGAAGGGGTACATTTTTTCCAGACAGTTCTAGATAGTTGTATTTTTCTCCCAATTCAGGTTCAATTCCCAAGTCATCACTGCTTTTTCTAGGATCTCAAAAGCTGCACGGTATGGAAAAGTTGAATGCTTCAGAAAATCCTTCAAAACAAGCACTGCACAAGTTTTATGATTAACGACGAAGAATCACGTCTTCACAATGCAAGGCAGAGAATGGGCTATATGCTCCCATTTCTTTTTTTAAAAAGCTAATATTTATTTATATAAGCAGTAAGATTTTTTTGGGGGAGGGGAATCGTTTCATCCAAGCAGATTGGCTTATGAAGGCACAGCTGATTTGAGATGGAATTATCTTATAACTGCATAAATAAAGACGTGAGTGATTCCTCTGACCAAATAAGAATTTTGTACTTTTTGGCTTGGTTCATTCAATAAGCAACATATCTCAATTTTGCTTAAAGACTCTTATGGGCCTGGTAGCTGAAAAATTAGTTCCATCTTTCCTTCTGCTGATCATCTGGAAGCTTTTCATTTTTTCCTCTTCCGTTGCAACAGAAGTCTGTTTCTTTGAGGCGAACAAGGAGTTACTTCTCAAACACTGCAGCAGTTTTTGGTGAGCGAAGACTTTTTTAGTGTTGTCCCAGCCAGCTTAGTGACTGTTTTATCCTCATCTTTGCTATCGCTTCTTTTTCGCACTTCTCTGAAAAACAATAGTTTGTTTGATCAGACAAAGCATTTTCAAAGGAAAATTATCCTGCTTTATTGTGAGCATTTGCTGAACAACAGTAAAGGTTCATGAATGTTGCGTATTGATACAAGTTTGCTTTCACCATGTACACTGAACATGAATAAATAAAATACGTCATGTGAATTAATGCTATTTACAGTGCTTAGTTTAATGGCAAACATAATACAAGACATATTGTCAAGAAGAGGTGTCTACATAATAAGCTTCAGTCTTGGGCCATTATGACACATCCCATTTTAGCATATTTTTCCCCTCTCTTGACACAACTCACAGAGAAAATCCAAATTATCATCTATAGCAGTGGTGGCGAACCTATGGCACAGGTGCCAGAGGCGGCACTCAGAGCCCTCTCTGTGGGCACACCTGCCATGCCCCAGAGATGGCAACCGTCCCTCTTCAACCAGCCACCCGCTAACTCGCCGAGGTCCCACGTGGCCGGATGCATCCCAGTATCCATGCGCTCGCTGGCCTCTGTGTGCGGGGGCCGATGGTGTCAGGCAGCAGCCGCCCTGGCCCCCGCCTCGCCCTGTGACAATGGCACCCCGCCTTATCTCGCCTTGCCTCGCCTCATCCTGCAGGACGAACCTCCTGCCTACCGCCCCACCTGCCAGAGACCCCCTGGATCTCCCCCAACCCTGCCCAGCCCCCACAGGTGTCCCCACGAGCAACATCGAGGTGATCACGCCCACCTTGGCCACACCCACCTAGTCTGCCATGACCACCACAGCCACGCCCACTCAGTGGGCCACACCCACCTGGCACCCGGCGGTAAGTGGGTTTTGGGTTGCAGTTTGGGCACTCGGTCTCTAAAAGGTTCGCCATCACTGATCTATAGAGTACACTAAAATAAATGGGAACTGTGGAAGGAAGGTTGCCTATGAACTGTGATTTGAGTAATAAATTAGTACTAGCAACAATATGCCATGGTGATTGTGAGAAGGTAGCTATTCTCTGCAGTATCTAAATCAGGGGTCCTCAAACCTGGCCACTTTAAGACTTGTGGACTTCAACTCCCAGAATTCCCCAGCCAACTGGCTGAGGAATTCTGAGAGTTGAAGTCCACAAGTCTTAAAGTGGCCAAGCTTGAGGACCCCTGATCTAGATGTTGAATAGGCAATCCTATCCTTATTTTTTAAAACTACTTTGATATTTTATAGTTTACGAAGATTCTACTTACAAGCCAATTTTATGAAACATGCATGAAACATATTTTGCGTTCTTCATATGCAATGAGCAAATATGCATCTATATTTGGGGAAGTGCAACATGGCAATACATGGGGTTGCAT
This sequence comes from Azemiops feae, assembly GCA_023970755.1. Taxonomy (NCBI): domain Eukaryota; kingdom Metazoa; phylum Chordata; class Lepidosauria; order Squamata; family Viperidae; genus Azemiops; species Azemiops feae. The sequence goes on from JALGBA010004290.1 coordinate 378,635, forward strand.
ATACTATGCATACTTACTGGCCTAAAATATTCAGTGGACCCTGCAAAATCTGAAATAATTGAGATTTGCCAGTACTCATTGGAGTGGATGCCTTGCCTGGTCTCAATGCTACCAACTCTTATATCACAGGTCTTCAAACCTGGCCCTTTTATGACTTGTGGACTTCAACTCCCAGAATTCCTCAGCCAGGCACGCTGGCTGAGGAATTCTGGGAGTTGAAGTCCACTAGTCATAAAAGGGCCAAGTTTGAAGACCCCTGTCTTATATACTTAGCCCCAGGAAATAATGTTCTTGAGATGCAGCTTTCCTCATACTTAACTGGATTCACTAACAGCAGTGATTCACTAAACCACTTTTACTACATGAAGTTAATTGTGCAAGGGAAGAGCTCCTGGTAGTCTTATCTGATCCTTCTGAATTAAACCTGAAGGAAGAGAGCAGAGACCTTTCTCCTGAATGAGGAAAGGGAACAAGATACTCAGTGCCAGTGAGAAGTTAGTTGATGCAGTGATATTCACCAAGGGCAACCTTTGATAGCCCCTGGAAAGCTGGAATTGGTCTTGAAACTAAGGAGAAAAAACACAACTGTATACATACCAAGCTATTCATTCCACCTATTCCAGTTTACACGGGACACTAAATATACATTTTTAAAAATGTGTGGTACTGAACAAACATTACTTTTTATGGCCTCTGAACATACCGAGCAAGATGAAGCACTGCCTCAACAATATTAGAGCCGTCTTTAGCACTTGTTTCACAGAATAGTGCACTGTAAGCCTAAAAGGTTAAAAAAAAAAAATCAAAAGCATATTAATTACATTCATGGAAATTCAATTCAAAAAATGATTAAAAGACAAAGCTGAAAATAAAATAACTAATTGCTTTTATTCAATATGATACCTTCCAAATGTTCTCGACATCAACTTTCATCATTTCCAGTTACTATGCAAGCTGAAAAATGTAGAAGTTGATGTCCAAAATTTCTGGAAGTACCAAAGGATGAAATATTGCATTAAACGGCGGTTGCTTTCCAAATATTTGCTAACGCCCACTGAACTACAATATCAATAGCAATTTTTTTTTAAATCAAGTTCTTATACATTGTCTGAACCTCAAGGATTCAACTTCGAACGATTCAAGCTTTCATTTCAATATATGATTCTACTTTCAATATTGACTTTTTTTTATTTTTGCAAGCTATTGGACCCGTCATTCTTACCATGGCCAACTTTTCTCCATAGTTGAGAGGTACACATTTTAGTCCTTCTTCAGAAGCCGTCTCACGAAGGTCTGATTTGTTTCCCACCATCATGATTGGGATATTTTCATGTGTGGCATCCTACAATGAGTAGAACTTTAATGCTGGGGGCTTCTGATGTTAAATCCGAAATGCAGATTTTTAATAGTCTAATACATCAAAACACTTTTTATTATTATTAGAAATTTACCCGGCTTTTGATTAGCTTAAATAAGAAAAAACTGTTGGAATACTGTATCACAGGAGTCCTCAACCTTGGCAACTCCCAGAATTCCTCAGCCAGCTTTGCTGACTGAGGAATTCTGGGAGTTGAAGTCCACAAGTCTTAAAGTTGCCAAGGTTGAGGATCCCTGCTGTATCATATGTTTTAATGTATATTTATTTGTTAAATTTCTCACATCTGACACGAAGTGGCTCTAGGCAGCGCATAGCAAAAAAAAAAAAACAATAAGCATGTCAAAACCATCATGTTAAAAGGTTTTTTTTTAAGCATAAAAACACACAAAAAATTAGATCAGCAAGGGAGCCACCTTAAGATCTCACCAGTCCCTAAACCCCCCTGAACCCCCAGGCCTAATGAACATAACCAGGTCTTGAGGGACTTCCAGAAAACAAATAGGGATGGAGCTGACCTCATATTTAGTACGGGTAGTCCTCGGCTTACGATCACAATTGAGCCCAAAGTTTCCGTTGCTAAGCGAAACATTTGTTAAGTGAATTGTGCTCCATTTTACAACCTTTCTTGCCACAGTTGTTAAGCGAATCACTGCAGTTGTTAAGTCAGTGACACGGTTGCTAAGTGAATCTGGCTTCTTCATTGACTTTGTTTGTCAGAAGGTCGCAAAAATGTGATCACACGACCTTGGGACACTGCAACCATCCTAAAGATGAATCAATTACCAAACATCTGAATTTTGATCACGTGGCCATGGAGATGCCGCAACGGTCGTAAGTATGAAAAACGGTCATAAGTCACTTTTTTCAGTGCAGTTGTAACTTTGAACGGTCGTTAAATCAACCGTTGTAAGTCGAGGACTACCTGTACTGCAATACACTGAATCTGAATCATCTCAACCATTAGTAACATTTAAAACACAGGTTCCCTTAAAACGTTTTGTAAGATTCAAAACAACCTTACCGCTATCATATCCACCCATTCTCGAACGTTAAGAAAGCTTTTTTCGCAGGTAACATCGTATAGTAGTAGCACTCCGTCTGCTCTTCTAAAGTAAGACTTGGCAATACTTCGGAACCTTTTTTAAAAAAAAAGTTAAAATTTGCTGTAGTTCTTCTATTCCACATTTTTCCCCCTGGGTCTGTGGAGCAGGTTAAGTTCAGCAGATTAAAGTCAAACCTCTGATCCATAAGGAGGGCAGGAAAGAAATTAAGATGATAAAGGCTGCATTACATACTCTTTAAGTTGGTGCCAGTAATCTAGTGGCAATTTAGGATTAGTTTGAACTTTAAAGAGCCAGTGCTTTAAGAGTCCAATGGGCCACTACTATTCCAGACCAGGTGTAAATACCAGGTGTCCTGTAATTGCTCCAGAGTAAACTTTCTTACCATTGTCTGGAGCTAGTGGAAGCTGAAATTCAAAGTATCTACATTTTGTTCAATTTTAGGGCATTTTCTAAGGCATTCTAGGGCAATTTTCCTTAACCTGGCATTCTCCAAAATGTACTAGGCTTCCTGACATTTGTTATGAAGATTCAAATATCGCTAACTTAGAGGACAGCACCCAAACATAATTTTCTAATACAAAACTTTTATTTTTATCTCAAACAAAATCAGATAAATTTAACTAACCTCTCTTGACCAGCAGTATCCCAAAGCTGTAGCACGGTAGGTTCTCCATCAACAATGAGTCTCTTCATTTGAAAGTCAACCCCTTAAAATAAATAACATCCTTTAATGCACTGCATTGCTATCCTTTAATTCAGTGAAGGCTAAGAATCTGGAATTTATCTGTAGGATTAAACCTAAAAATATAATCAGGGTTAAATAAGTGAGCATTACTGAGAATTCTGGGACAAGAACGGGAGCTCGCCCCCCCCCCCCCGCACAATGCTTGGATCTTGAACTGCCAACCTTCCAGTTGACAAGCTCAACGTCTAGGATGACAAAACGATATGATGAAGTAGAGAACTATGTTGCACCATCTGGCTGTTTGTCTGCTTCCAAATATGAGAAATAACTTCCCCCTCACAGAATTAAGTATTTGACTCTGCTTCCAACAGATGACATTTGTCCATCAGCTTCCTAGGTCCGGAGATCAATAAAATCACTGTCCTGGCAATGTTACCACTAAAGGGACAACTGAAAATGGGAGTGCTCCTTTTGTGAGATATTTAAGCTGAAGATTTCAACATTTCATTTTCATGTGCATGAAGAAGAAGGCTAAACCTGGGCTGCTAGTTATTTTAGCTTGAAGTTAGGAAACATGGGGGGGGGGGAAAGTGGGGAGGAGACAGAGGGGAAAAAAGTGGTCTGGGAATAAGCATTAAACGCCAGTTGAAGAGACATGCTGTGGAAGGAATTCAAGGAATTTCAGCTGATGGGGTCCCAGAGAAGAGCCTTTTCTGCCTTGGTTCCTGCCCTTTGGAACATCGTGCCCCTCACCAAGATGAGAGCCAACCCACCCTTTTGACCTTCCATAAGGGACTAAAGATCTGGCTCAGCCAATTGGCCCGGGGTCCCAACGGAGTTGTATCATTCTGGAGGTGGCTACTGGATTACTAAAGACCCCATCTCTCCCTGTGTACTTTGTGTTCGCTTCCTCCCCATCTTTTAATGGTTATTTATTTATTATTGTTATTTCTTGTTTTGTTTTATTTTTTATTAGTTCTAATGTTTGTATGCTGCCCAGGAGGGAGGGAGGGAGGGAGGGAGGGAGGGATGAGGGAGGGATGGAGGGAGGAGGAGGGAGGGAGGGAAAGAAAGAAAGAAAGAAAGAAAGAAAGAAAGAATGAAAGAAAAGAAAGAAAAAAGAAAGGAAGAAGGAAGGGAGGGAAGGAGAAAGGGAAAGAAAGAAAGAAAGAAAGAAAGAAAGAAAGAAAGAAAGAAAGAAAGAAAGAAAGAAAGAAAGAAAGAAAGAAAGAAAGAAAGAAAGAAAGAAAGAAAGAAAGAAAGAAAGAAAGAAAGAAAGAAAGAAAGAAAGAAAGAAAGAAAGAAAGAAAGAAAGAAAGAAAGAAAGAAAGAAAGAAAGAAAGAAAGAAAGAAAGAAATTTACTTTATCTAACTATCTGAAAAAGTCAGATAAACCTTTCCAGAATCATTGGAAAGTATGGGTACTAATTAGCATGGACAATCTCAAGAAAGAACAAATCAGGAAAACATAAGGGGAAACATCAGCCTGGTGATTGGAAGGAAGGAAGGCAAGGTTAATGGCTGTTCTTCCTTGTCATACTAGTTTAAACACAAAAATCATGATCATAGGGATCCTTGCAATCTGAAAAGTTCTGTTCTTAATATGAGAGCAGTTGCTGATGCAACATATATTATCAAAGATTTAACCCTGAATACAAATGTTGATATGGCAAGTATTATAGAGACCTGGTTAAAAAGGAACTGGGGATTCATTTCTCTCAGCTTAACTACCAGTTTACTGTACTTGATGGAAAGCAGACCAGGACTGGAGGGCAGAGTGTTAATGTGATCATGTTAGGATAATTTCCTACATTCCAATAGAAGGTATGTTTAGCTCAGAGCTGAACTGTGGAATTTCTTGATGCTTTTTGAACTTGTTTTCTTGCAGATTTTTCAATACCCAACTACAATAGGGCTTTAAGCGGTTTGTGTATTATAGTGATATTGAGTGGTTGTAGAGGTCTGCTGTTGTTTCTAAGTATTTGTGATGCATGGAAGTGTTGAAGGCTGTATCTCCTATTGTTTTCCATACTCTTATCACCAGGATGTTAGAAATGGAGGGAACTGGGATTATCACTGAAATATGTGATTTCCAGAACTGAAAGGCTACAAAGATATAAAATTGGCAACTGCTTGTCCTATTATTTTGGATTCTTTTCTGCTGATCTTCAGATTTATAACTCTGTAATATCCCACTTTAACCACTACAATATGGTTTACATGGGATACCCCTGAAAAACATCAGGATGTTTACACAGACTGCTATTCTGTGTAAAATTGTTAACTGGTGTCAAACTTTAAAAGTTGCCAATCTTTTAAGTATTAGGTGATTTTGGAATGTAGTTTATCATGTATTTTTAACTTTTAATATTCTATATTTAGATTTTCTATCTTGAGTGTTTGCCTGAGTCAAATAATGGTCATCAGTCAAAATAAATAATGCATAATTTAAAATGTGTAATTGAGGCACGATTATATTTCATGTAAAGTTGTTTGTAGCATTCACAACATCTGCGCATTTTGGCAATTTTTAAAAATAAAAAAAAATTCAAATGACATGGACTAAAAATTGAACTCTTGATGCAATTGCAAATTAATAATTTTGATGCTGTCACAAAAGTTAATTTTAATTGTTTAACCTTATTGGTTGAGGGTTTACATAGTATTTCAAACATTTAATTTATTTAATTGGATGTTGTTAATAAATTAATAATTTCATTTCTGCACATTTTTAATAAAAATATGTGTGCATAACAATCTATCAAAGCAAAGTTTATACTATCTATAAAGTTTGACTTTTCCATTTACAGTATAGGCAATAACAGCACTGAGCAGAATGGCAAAAAGTGTGAGTTGAAAAGAATTTTATAGGGCATCTAGTCTAATCTGCTGCTCAGTGCAGGAATCCAGTAAATCAATCCCAACAACTGAACATTTAACCTGCACTGGAAACTCCAAGAAATTGAAATCCACCACTGTTCCAGCAAATTGTTCCAGTGTTTAATTGTTCTCTCAGGAAATTCTCACCTCTTGTATCAAAGTAATGTAGTGTCAAAATCTATATTCCAGTTTTGGTCTAATGTTTTTTTTTTCTTTTTTGTAATCTTACTCTTGGGATGTTCAGCAATTTTTTTTTACAACATTTTGGATACAACATTTGAATTTATATTATTAAAGTGGTGGAGGGTACTTCTACTATCCTTGTTTTGGAGAAAGGGCCTAACTATATCTTTATCTCTCTGTCACTTTACTGTCTGCCCTTTTCCCTTTAACTTCAACGGAAGTTTTGAGATAGGTCAGGACAAAACCACATATGATGTCTTAAGGTCCATGGAAGTTGTTGAATGTAGAGGCGACTGAAAGACAAGCTATTGTAATCAAATATGGTGTCTATATTTTGAGGGGACAAATATCTTCAAAGCTCATCTATTAGCTCAGGCAGTTATGGGTGCCATAGAAAAAGAAAATATAAAAAACATACCCAGGGTTGCGCTGGTGTTCCCTCGAAATTCATTTTTGCAAAGCCTCATAAGAAAGCTAGATTTCCCAACAGCTGCATCCCCAGCAAGAACTATCTTGTAGGCCTTCTCTGAGCTTGGGTATCTGGAGTTGCTGTGTACAGAATCAACCTAACATAACAAAACAAGTATCATATTGACAACATTAAAATAATACTAAGCTTTGATTCAGTAATCTTATTTTTAAAACATGTCAGGCTGTCAGTGCTAAGTCTGGAACACTGGAGCAACAAATAGCATGTGTATATATGTACACACAGTTAATGGGTTATGGTGATCATCTTCATCACTGAGGACTAGCATAATAAAAATATTTTATCAGACATCATTGGGATAGGAATGAAAATGACAACACAAATATTGCAATGTCAATATTGCAACACTTTCTATAAATCCAATAGTACAGTACAATTTAGAATATTGAAAACTATACAGCTTCCTACTTAACTAAAGTTATCAAAGAAATAAATGGAGGATGCGGGCCCTTCCTTGTCAATCAAAGCCTTTTTAAAAGTGGTAGTATGACAGATGCTCATACAGAAATTAACAAGTTAGAAAAAATAGAATTGGTTCTCATCTGCAGTAAATTCTCTAATCTAGCCATACTGTGTTTGCTAGTTTTCTGCCAAGTCAAACTGAGAAACTGAACTAAGGATTAAGTGTCTGGAGATGTGTAATTTACTGTTGAGCTCAGAGATGAAGCCTGAGCAAGTTTGTCAGAACTCTGGGAGGTATATTCTCAACAGTTTTAGAGGATACCAGACAGAGAAGATTGATCTAGTGGACCTCTGACAGATTTTAAAGGAAATTTATGTCTGGTGATTTCTGGGTTTACTAATTAAAAATGAGGTGTTTATGGGAAGAAGGGAACCAAGATAGGCAATTTATAAAGGTGGAGATGGTGACTATTATGTCTATAACTGCTGCAAAGAAAATCAGAAGTCATTTCTTTAGATATCTTTTTTTGTCTTTTGCAGTTTCTCACTTTTTATTTTATTTTACATCATTTTTCATTTTTCTAATTTTTTTTCTGTTAAAGTTACTAGTTTTTTTAATCCTGTGAAAATTTTTCTTTCAAAAAAAATGATGTTAAAAGTATTTTATGTCTTATAATGGATTATAAAAATGTCATAAAGTCCATTTTTATATTAGCATAACATGCCTAAAATCACTGGAGGACTTTTTTGTTTGGCTTAAGTTTTTAAATTTAAGTTATAAAGGACTTTCAAAGATAAAATTTCAGGAAACTCAGCTACATAACAACAAGACAACAAGCACACCCCTCCTGAAGATTTCATTGAGCTTTGTAAATAATAATCTGGTAGTCAATAAAATCAGTGAAGCTTGCATCTAAATAAGCATCCATAGTACCGGATGCTTATGCTAAGCAAGCTTGTTTGGTTCTGATAATGTATTATACTATGAATCTAGTTATAGTTATTTATTCAATAAAATATGGTTCAGGATAAGGTATCACCAAAAGAATAACATGATTAGTTCTTCACTGCAAAAGAAGCTTCAGATTTCCATCAGCTGCTCCTTCATGCCATACGGAAAATGCCTTTTGACAGTAAAAAGATAGTGAAAAATGAAATGGCATACGGGAAGGGAAAGAAGAATCTGAGCTTAAAAGTGTCAAGGATACCACTGGATACAAGATAGATAACCTTTATTGTCATTTTTTTACTGTGGGCACACTGGTACACATTAAAAAAGAAATTCTGTTGCCTGTTCTCAAAAGTGTACACATACATAACACACTTAAAAACATACTATATACATACATATGTATATACCTACACCCTTACATATAAATACATATAAATATTAATCACTGTCCATCTTGAATACATAGCGGAAAGAGGAAGCTTGAGAATTCACAAGGTTAATTCTGTATGGAACAAAACTGTGACTGAATCTGGATGTTCTGCTACAGATACTACGAAGCCTCCTCCTAGAAGGTAACAAGGAAAACAGGCCATGAAGAGGATGTGCAATGTCCCAGACGATCCTGTGGACCCTGCTCAGGCAACGCTTATATGCTATGTCCTGGATGGAAGGGAGAGAACTGCCAATAATCTTTTCTGCCATCCTCACCACTCTCTGCACCACCTTCCTGTCTTGATGCAGTAATGCTTCCAAACCAGACTGTAATGCAATATGACATTTTGGTTGTTCTGAAGGAACAACCAAACTCAGCCATCGTGGCTTTAAGAGTAAACGTGGCACTCTATAGTTAATACCTGTGGAGAGATTGCAGGGATGTGTTTCCTTGTTGAAACTCCAGAACTGCTTTGACTGATTGATTGGTTGGGCTTCCAGTGCAATATTGTATTTACATCATCAGAACTGTATACCTCTTCATCTCGTATGTCTGGGACCTGCAGAAAACAAGAAGTGTAACTAACCTGCTCTGGAAAACACTTGTTAATGAAAGCGAGGGGAGGGGGAGAGAGAGAGATCGAGAGATCAATCTACTGCCATAATCCAATTTGACTCTCAGTTGATACATGTCGTAAAAGATTTCTTTTTTTCATTTGTATGGGTAGCATTCCCCTTGGAGAACTGGAATAAATTATTCCACTATTCCACTCCACCTATTAAAATGCTAGACAGTCTCTTTACTGTAGATTAATATGGATTTTTTTTTTCATTATATCATTCTTCAGGATGGGATATAATGGATAAATAAGCAAGGATGCACTCTTCCTCCAAAACTATGTGAAGAATAACCACAGAAATAATGTGGTCAAATAACCCCATTAAACTTAAAACCTGCAATTCCTTTATATATTTAAACTCACATGTATTTCTGTCTCATAGGAGGTTTTAATTCACTCTCTTGACAAGCAGGAAGCGATTTTTCTTTTAAACACCAATCTGAACATTTTAAATGTATGGTTAACACACTCAATAGCTTACGTCTGTGTCAGAAGCATCACCCGGGAAGCTTTCCTGCAGACACTGTGTTCTCCGAGACGTTCTTTGATGCTTGGATTCCACTTCTGAATCATATTCATTTGAATCTCTTAATGTAGACAAGCCGCTATCAAAGCAGCTTTCAGGCAAGCTGTCAACTTCACAGTTTATCCTCTGCATTGGATCACAAAGTGCGAGGGAATCATACTCTTCATCCACATAGGATGAATGAGACAGCCTGATTGGGACATAAGGAGAAATAACTTTTGGAAAGGCAAGGCAATGTAATAGGGTAAGGTTCAAACCCACTCTCAGCCATGAAAACTTAGGCTTCGAGGCAGCCGCTCTTTAAACCCAGCCTACCTCACAGGGTTGCTACTATGGAACAAATTTGAGGAACCATGTGGTACATCCTCTAGACATTTAGCTAACTATATTTCACATGGGGAAATATAGAGAATATATGAATAATTATACCGTTATGTTAAGTCAGGAAGAGCAGGTCTACATACTAATGTTAAAACAGAAATTGTAACTAAGGCATACGGAAGTGTAGTTATCCTGTTCCATTAGACTAGAATATTCTGAATAATTTCAAAGACTAATAAACAGAGTTAAACATCTCTTGAGGTACAGTGCTAAAACATTAAAATAAAATACAATAGTAAAGCATTTGAGGCCAGTTTATTGCTTATATACTTATTTCATTAAAGTATTTATATCCCAATTTCTCAGCTGGTAGCTTTCCTCAGCATTCAGGTTTAAGAAACAGTATTTAAGAAAAAAATGTTAAAAGTCCTTCAAATTTTATAGTTAACATGAAGTAGGACACACATCTCTTAAAGCATTTTTTTTTTTTTTCAAAAAGCATGCTAGAGAAACTCTGCTCTGAAAACTGAGAGAAAATCTGTATTCCTTGAAGCTATCTTCTTAACTTAGGTAGTATACATAATACCAAATCTTAAATTTATGAAATTATTTCAGAGACTATAAATGCTAGGCTCCCATTCAAGAAGCATAAATAAATGAGAAGTATTAACTTTAATTCCTGAAAACCTGGCAGGGACGAAATCCAAAACAGCTGTTCCCAACAATCATGCCCCTTGTTAGATGATCATTCAATTCCACTAGAGAGCAGCATAGGGTAGGCAACCAATGCTGCATATTAAAGTTATCATAAACATATAGTAGGGGTGTCCACTCCAACCTTGGCAACTTTAAGACTTGTGGACATGCTGGCTGTGAAATTCTGGGAATTGAAGTCCACAAGCCTTAAAGTTGCCAAGGTTGGACACCTCTGCACTATAGGAAACCTACAGATTGCCATTAGTATCTACTTGCTTCTAGTTTCCATCTTGAGCACACAACCAACTGTATCATGTATAGCCAGGTTTACACCACATTTGTTCTTGACAGAGATGCTTGACTATGGAATTAAACTATGCATTCTGAAGACTAAATTACCTCAACAAGGTCAACAGACAAATCTATAGATCCAGATTGATTCCAGGAAGAATCTACTAAAAGAAAGACAAAAAGACAGCACTGGTTGCCCCCTACAATTCACACCATTCAAATACTCTCTTGTTCTCTCCAGTCTAGTCCAGTCCAGTCCTAATTTAAATCCTACACCAATCTAATCATTCCACTGCACTGCCTGTTGGTATAAAAAGGTGCTACCAGACTGCTTTGGATTTTTGGATACCTCAGACTAACAGCAATCTGTCCTTCAACTTCTAGTAAGTTTTTATGGAAGATTAGTGATACCAATTGGCTCTTATCTGTGTGGCGCAAATAATGAAGAGACAAGACTGCTGGTTAATCCAAATCAGCTTTCCACACCTAAATCAGGTTCTTGAGAGGAAGAAAAGAACCACCAGAGATGGAAATGTGATGAACTCAGATCAATCCATGTATTGAAAATACAAACTGTAGACTCAGAATTTGTCCAGGGACACCCCATTATTTAATCACGCACAACAACAATAAAAACTAGCTTTTATCAAGTGAGAATAATTAATCAATGGAACAGCTTGCCTCCGGAAATTGTGGATGCTCCACCACTGGAGATTTTCAAGAGAATGGATAGCCATTTGTTCTGAATGATATAGGATCTCCTGCCTTGGACAGGTGATTGAACTAGAAGACTTCCAACATCCCTTCCACCTCTATTATTCTATGTTCTAGATCATCAGATATTATTTCAACCCTATCTTGGATTGTCAAGAGATTGAACCTGAGAATGAATCCAACCTTATCATGAAGATCTAGAAAAAGAATGAATTTAAAAGGTAGAAAACTGCTTGACTCCGTCTTTAGAATATGACTGAAAACATATATATTCAAATTTTAAAGATGATCAATTCTACCTGTCATATTGTGGATTTTGGGGAGAATGGCCACCACATTTGGGACTGCTTCTGGACATTGTGTTTCCAGGAGAAATATTTGTTAGACGCTGGAAAATACACACATAAATTAGAAAGGTTTTCAGAAAACTTGAAAAAAGTTGGTTTAAGATCATCTCTTTATCAACCAAAACACTTTTCTTGATTACAGTTATTTCAATTTTGGAAAATTTAAAACAAAAACATGTGGAATCATTATGTGCCTAATTTGGGGGAGATATAAATCAAGCATCTCCTTGATGTAATGTTTTCTCAAAAATAATTTGTCTTATGAAATAAAAATAATAATTCTATATGTCCTACTTTAATAGAAAAAAATACAAAACTATAAAATAAACAATATTAGATGAGATAACCAAAACGTTTTCTCAAAATGTAATTCTAAATAATTCAGTGTATCTTTTTTCTAAATAGGCACAGAATTATCCTATCAAAGTATGTACATTCAGAGAAAGCCCCATTATTTCCAGGTTAAAAAGCACAGGATTGTTTTGATACAAATCCAGAAGGTTTATTATATTTCAGTGACTCCAATTTAGGTGTTTTATTAAAATGCCCAAAACAAAAAAAGTGATCCACTAATTAATATATAATTAATGACATGTTGAACGTACAATGTTCAAACCTACCAGTGATCTGTTGTATATGCTCCAACTATTCTCTAATGAACTTCTTAAGCCATCATTACTGTCATGTAGTTTCCTGTTAGCTGACCTAAAATCAAAACAGAGGGGGGAAAGATCAACCCTGGCACTTGCAGTTTAAGTTGGTGTTAAGAAATTCAACAAAAAAAAGAGAATAAAAGGGGTTCCATGTGCCTTCGGTAAAGGTTAGGAAAATGGCAGAATGGTTTGATAAATGCCTTTCTGTCTATCTATCTGTATGTGTATATCTCTGAGTCAGTTTTCACTTCCTGGAGTTTTCTTGGCGAGATTTTGAAAACAGTTTGCCACTGCATGCTTCCTAGGGCTGAGAGAGTGAATGGCCCAAGGTCGCCTATCTGGCTTTTTACAGGGCTAGAACTCACATTCTTCCAGTTTCCAGCTTGATGCCTTAATCACTACACCAAAATTTAGTCTTAAAATGGTTATCATATGTGTGGATACCACTGACCCCAAAGCAGGAAAAAGAATAATTACTACTATAATCACAAAGACTCCACGTTTACCTATTTGAGAAGGGTCAAAGAACTGCTGGTTTTTCATTCCCCACTCCACTAACTTTTTGCCAATCTGAAGGCTCACAAGGTCCCAATCCAAATTAACAGGAGGAGAAATCAAAGTACTGCAGATGCACGATAAGATATTACCAAAAGAAATGAGAATCTTCATTTTAAACACTGTCAAGACCCTTTGCATCATCCTTCCCAATTCTGAAATCCTCCATGTATCTTAGGTTACAACTTTCATCATTTGCAGATAGTTTGACATGTGATGGGAGTTGTAATTCAGATCTAGAGGACATCAGGTTAGGAAGGAATGGCATAGTTATCAAAGCATTAAAAATGCATAAGGTAGTAAAACAATTTATGGTAGTGATTGCTCTGAGCAGTTTGCTGCAACTAAATTTTGATTTTTGTCTGTATATAAACCTCAACCTGTACAAATTAAAGAACTCTGAAACAGCAGAATTAATTGTATTATTTCACACACCAGTTGAAGGTGGGGAGCCCACTTTTTAATGTTCTCCCATGTTTAAAACCAAATGCTTTGAAATCCAAAAGCTATCACAGCAAGGTAAAACTTTGAAAAAAGCAAAAACCTCACAGAATGCTTCCATGAAATTCAGTATAGAAGAAGAAACAAAAAATGGCACTTATTTCTAAAATAAATACTAGGCCTCTGCAATGCTCAAGAATGAATTTTGAAGAATGTTTTGGAATGTGTGGGGACTTAATGTACATGCCTCACTAAAGCAGCTTTGTCCAAGATTGCAGTTGAAGAAGAAGCCTTCCCACAGTCTCTATGCAATAAGAAAATAATGTGGATGCTTTAATGAGTCACAAACAGGCTGACTTCACAATGCAAAGCACCTCTTCAAAAGAATACACAGCTGCAATAACATCCAGTGCTTATATGGCACCACAAAGACCACAGAGTAAGGTCCAAGTAAGTTATTCCAGAAGGGTTATTTCAAAGTGGAGAAGGCTGATTCTAGGTATAAACCACCTTAGCAGTCATGTGTTCTTGGAGCAAAGCCTCCAATAATTACCTTAGTTCTCAGACAGAATTATTCAATTCAAACATCTATTTTACTGCAGATCAGTTCAATTCTTCCAAAAACATTCAACCAGGTATTAGTGGTATAAATAAGCATGAGATATTATATTATGTTGTTATACTGTATTTTCAGGTACTTTGGACCAACATCTTAATGTAATATTAAAATGTTACACTACATATAATGTAATAACCACTGTTTTGTTTAGTTTTATAGTTTTAATATGGTTTTATATATTGTGTTAAATTTTGTTTGAAATCTGCCCAGAATTGATTAGAAGATGGGCAGCTAGATACATGTTTTAAATAAATATGTCCTTTTGGAAAGGAACATACAAATAAATAAATAAAATGCAGAGGACTATGGCTCCTTTAGAATTCAGTGACCTAAAAACCTGTAAGATTATAGACTTTGGTCAGGAGAGGTATAAAAATTAAAAATAAATAAAAATTATTACATTTTATTTCTGAAGAAAGATCTTATCAATTTCCTATAATACCAAATGCAGCTTAATACTGTGACTATGTTTTATCTACCAGATAGGCTGATTAAAATATAGATCAGGGAACTGGAGACACCTTTCACAAAAGAAAAGAAAAGAGAGAGAGCTGTTCTTTAACAGAAAAAAAGAGAGTTGTTCTTCTCCTCATTGGAGATCGTAACTTCTGAATATCAAAATTTATAAATGAAAACATTTTAAAAAGAGAATTGTTTAGCAGCTTACTGTAATATTGCTATTTGCCTCTCCAAGCTATCTCTGTCTTCAGTGTACTCTCTGATCATGTCTAGATCTCTGCAAAGAGAATAGTTTAGGGGGAATTAATTTGGTTTTTTTACCAACAATAACTTACTATGTATCTCTAGAGATATTTCCTTACCTTTCTGAATTCAAACTTTGATCTGCAATATCACTTTTTAAAGTATCTAATTCACTCTGAAGAAAAGCTATATTTGTCTGTGCTTCCATAAGATCTTTTTTAAGTTTCTGGTTTTCCTAGAAACAGAAATTTTTAAAATGAAACATTCAAAAATAGCAATTCATGCAGTAATGATTTATGAAATTAAACATAATTTTAATATTATTTGAATGGCTACTTTGATCAATTATTTCACCAACCTGTGAACTACTTGAATAGTCACCAGTTTAAAATAAAGGGATTAATTTTTTCTGCACTGTACCCATTTCCATTTGTACCCAACCTGTTTTCCCCGAAAATATGTTTGTAGCTTTTCCAAACTTCCTAGAATGGTATGTACAAGGTCACAGAATCTATAAGAATTCCATCTCACTGTTCAACATGTCTGCATCTAAGGGCCAATCTGTATTTTATTGTTACACACACCACCTACCCACTAACTAGTTGTTAATATATGGAACTAAACACATTACATGCCTAGAAAAACTTTTTTTTTCTCTCCTTAAAATTCTATTCGTTCATTTAAACTCCCTGACAGTTCAAGAAAATATCAAATTTCACCAAGCCAGAAGAGGCAACAAAAATACTAATTATGTTGAGACTGATAGACTAAATGAAAAAAAATTAAGTAAGTCATACCAAGGTCAGATCATGTATCCTTCTTTTTAATACTGCCAAATCTTCTTTGTGATTAATGTTTTTAGATTGTTCCTCAAGCTGTAAACAATAAAGCGTAAAAGTTATAACAATTTTTTTCTGACTGCTTCAGTACAATGCAAAGGGAATCAAACCTTTCACAAAAATACTCAAGAACTCAACTGTTTTCTTTATTGGTTATTTGAGGGCAGCTTTTAAAACTAGCAAACTAATAACTTGAAACAGTACTACATTATTAAAGTAGTCATTAACTTCCTGAGCTATTATCATCAGTACAAATACTTTATGGTGTATAGCACTAAAGAACAAAGAACTATTGCATTAATAACTGAAAAATTAAAATAACAACTGGAAAGTTAAGAACTAACTAATCTTCAATCTACAGAAAGGTTTCCCAATCTGTCAACAAAAAGAATTCCCACTCATTTTAGGCAATAAGCTAAATCCTTACTTTCAAGCTGACCAAAGTCTATTTAGATTTAACAGGTGTTTTGATCATAACATAAAACATAAAAACATAATTCTCAAATACTGTTATTATTAGGGAAGTGAGTAACCAAAAGACATGTGACAGGAGAAAGGCTCACTAAGGTCAACAGGTTCTTATTTGTGATTATTCAGACTAGGAATTGCGGACAGAACCCCAAGACTTCAATGAGCAGATTTACTCCCAAATACAACAGAGCTAACCTCCCACTTTTTGAAATAACTAAAGACTAATTCCCTTGTGAAAAGGGTGAAGGACACAATTAAGACCATTTAGTTCTGATTCATAACCACACCATAGAACACAGTTCCTTTCTTTTTAAAGAATCCGTTATCTCAGGGATTAAAATATGTAAAGTTCATTTTTCAATAAGATGAAAGTCTTTTTGTCTGCTTAATTGCTTCAAAAATAGCAGAATATTTACAGAGAATCGGGCCTGGATCTATTTAACCATACACTGTTCACCACATATTGAATACGTACACACCATTTTTAATTTTTTTATTGTCACTTGGAGATCCCCCACTTCAGTTTCATATTGACGCTTGAGATCATTCAAAGCTTCTTCTGCTTTACGCTTCTCCTGAAACATTTTACACATTTATTAAATTAGAAATGGCAGACTTAAGCAGTTTACATTGTATTCTAGTTCAGCAGAACATGTATCTGCTCTAATTATACAGTCAAAAAAAATTTGGCCAGTCTTAAAGCATTCAAATACGACTAGACTTGCATAAATATTTGCTATAGTACATGTTTCATGGCTCTGCCACCCGGAAATAAACACAAAGCACATACTCTAGAACAGGGGTGTCAAACTCGCAACGTCACGTGACGTGTCGCAAAGTATCATGACTTTTTCCCCATTGCCGGAGCTGGGGTAGGTGCGGTTTCGGCATGACACATCCGGCCCGCGGGCCGGCAGTTTGACACCCCTGCTCTAGAATAATTATTAGCACACAAAGCACTATTTGACTGCGTTACAAGTCATACTTGCTTCGGTAAAAGCTATGTGCTAATAAAATTTGTGGTTCAGAACTATCCCACAAAGTAAATATTACAGCAATCTTGCATTTACATTTGAGGCGTCTTTCTTTTTAACAGTACATGTGTGAAGAACAGAGTAAGATAAGTAGAATTTCAAGAATGATAAGCAAACTACATTATTATAGGCTGTTCTTAATATTTAGATGGCAATTAATACACAAAAAATACCCATTTACACTTTGCTATTATTTTATTAAATACCAACCCATTCCTTAGTAAAGTCAAAAATGTCCATTGCATACACATTACTTGCAAGTTTGTTTTTCCTTCTCTAAAAATAGGTTTTCCTCACTCCACAGGACAAAAACAATATTTTTGAAACTCATGGATACTGCAAAAGCAAATTATAACCAGAACCAAGGTTATAACTACTGTATACTATTGCTATTAGTTGTCAACAGCCACATAAATTGGTTTAACTAAAATTTATTTAATTAGCTTGGTTCATACAATATATTGAACTATAAACCATATTTTGCAAACTTTATTTCAAATCCTAATTTAAAATCATAATATAACAGGGTAGCATGTGAATCCTATTAGAATCTCTTGCTTATTTTGAGAGATAGGGCAAATACTCAAAACCCAGAATTTTGCCTTCATTTTTTCCTATATTTTTCATATGTTCATTGTTTGGAGGAATAAATGACACTGTGCGTGGGTGTCCACAGAAGCTTCCCTCATTTGTCAAAATGACAAAAACAGCAGCTTATCACAAGCTCCACCCCTTTGAGGCATGCATAGTGTCATATGCACAAAAGAGGAGCATCTTTCATCATATCAGTAGGACATGGTTTTTGTCAATTAGCTCCTTAATTTAATTCACCTGTAGATTCCCCCCTACTGTGTTCTGATTTGGAGAAGAAAAACATTCTCAACCAATTCTGCCTTAATCTATTTTAACATCTTGGTTCTTCTAACTAAAAAAGCAGTTTTAACAACATCATAATCAGATTTCTTATCCATAATACATAAAAGCCTACTATTTATGGCTCCTTAAGTATACTAAGTAGTTATTATTAATAGAAGGAATGCAACCTCACTAGTAAAGGTGGAATAATGAAGTAGTAATCTAAATTGACAACAAGGATTGAATAAAAGAAATCTTCCAAGGACACAGAGATGTCCTAGGATATCACTAAGGAATAACTACCGGTATTTTCTGAAGTCAATGTATGTGATTATTATACCATATTCTAAGATTAGAGATCTAAATTTCTGGTTAGAACTATTTGTAATTTCAACTCTATAATAATATGCAGAATACAGGTTTTTTCCTTTTAATTATTCCCTAGATTTAATTACAAAAAGTTATATCAAAGAAACCAGAGACGCACTAAAATAAATGGAAATTAAGGATATCGTTGAATGGAAAGAGGAAAAGAAACTGGGGTTTACACATTAGCCCATTTCCAAGTATCTCTATTTGCACATGATCTCTAAGAACTAGGATGGGACCAATCGTTATGAATTCACATTTCCTCCATATATTACGCACTTGGAGAAAGAAAAATTCCACAGATCTATATGTATTATTCCACTTCCAGAACCCTATATAATGGCTTTTCATCTTCAATATAACAGATCCTTAGGCTACAACTTAGTCTGCAATGACAAATTACTTCAAATTACTAGCCTGCAGTAAGCTATCATGGACATCTTTTCCTCTTCACCTAATTTTCTTTTTTTGCATACAAAGCTGGATAAATTAGGAAAGAGATAAGAGAAAGTGCTGGCTTTGTACTGTTTTGTATTAGAGGCAAACTAAAGAGGGAAATAATGTAGAGAAATGTTCTATACATCAAATCTGAAGCATAAAATTTAGAATTATTTTATTTATTTGGTTGAGGGAAGCAATCCTTTCTAAATCATTAGCATTGTAAGTATTAGTTAGTCACCTCCTTCTTGATTTTACGTTCTGTAGCCTGTATGCGCTGGTCCATCTCCTCTTCTAGTTCACCAAGCTGCATGGATGCTTTATCTTGTGCTCTATAAAAATGAACATTCATATAAAACAGGGGTGTCAAACTGGCAGCCCGCGGGCTGGGTGCATCACCTGCAGGCTACGCCCACCCCGGCTCCGCAAAGGCAAAAACAATTACGATAAGTCATGATACGTCACGTAACGCAATCAAATTTGACACCAGTGATATAAAACAATCTTAAAAATAATTGGGGCAAACCAGGAATCAGAACACAGACTATATCTCTATCTTTAAGTAACTGGCAGATCCTCCCTCTAGCTCAGTGGTGGCGAACCTATGGCACGGGTGCCAGAGGCGGCACTCAGAGCCCTCTCTGTGGGCACGCACGCCGTCACCCCAGTCCTAGGCCTTCAGCTGGGTTTTATAAAACCTTTTCGCTTTAGGCCTCCGCCGCCGTGTGCAAAAAAAAAAAAGGTTCAATCAGTCAATTTCAACTTCTCACGGGAAAAAAAAAAGATCTTGCAAAGTTGAAATTGATTGATTGAACTTTTTAGTCCCACCCAGTCTGCCGTTACCACCGCAGCCACACCCACCCAATTGGCCACACCCAGCCGATGGGCCACACCCAGCCGATGGGCCACACCCACCCGGCACTCGACGATGCATAAGTGGATTTTGGGTTGCAATTTGGGCACTCAGTCTCTAAAAGGTTCGCCATCACTGCTCTAGCTAATGTGTCATTATATAGCTAAATGAGACATGTAAATTGCCTTTGATACCCAATTATCCTATTTATCAATGATCTTCAGTATTGAGCAATCATAAATGCTGAACTATAGTGATTGATTGTCTCCATACAACTCTGAACAAAAGTTTTTCTATTCCTCACAGCAATAAGCAAATTACAGTATCTGTAATACTGTACCTTGTAATACTAGGTGCAAAATCTCTCTGGGTGAAACTGATGTGGATGTTTAAGAATTATCACATTAATACCATAACTCCAAAGATTACAAAGTAATACATATACTACAGATTATATAGTCTACTTTATTTCCTCCTATAGCATAATTCACTGGAAAATACCAATAAGCCAAAATTAAAAACAAGATATAGAAAAGAAACATAGTCCAGATAGTCTCAGAATGTTGAATGTTGGGAGCAGAAAAAAACTGACAGACTGCATATAATAGCAGTATTCACATCTTATGCACTAAGATGAAGCCCTATTACAGAAATATGTCCACTAGTAATATGGTGATCAGGTTCTATTGGTGGCCTCAAAAATCTCATCCTGGCAGGAAAAAGTGTCTCAGAAAGAATGCAGGGAATGTACACATGCAACGGTCTTCAATGGAGAAGACTTAGAGGCATGAGAAGATGAAGGCTTCTTTGCATAAATATAGAAGTGCAAAATGACTGCATAGGATTTGAAGTAAGATTAGGTATTATCAGTGTTGTGCCATCTCTTCCACCAACTCAAACTCAACTGCTATGGCTGCCATTCTAAAACTGAAATACTTGAAGCATCCAAGTATTTGGGAAGCTACTGCCTAGTTTGTGCCTTGTTGAGATAACGTGAGAAAATTACTATTTTAACCATTAATAAACCAAATTCCTAATTTCTATGTAGCAATACATTTTCCATTTCATTCTTCCTTCTCTTCCATTCAGTCTCAAATTCTTTGTGATCAGAAATCTCCAAGTTAAGTTAGAGATACCTGTTTTGAAAATGCTGTTTTAAAAAACAAATAACGGACGTTCACAAACTATAAAGCAAACAACAAAAGCTTCAAGCATATTTTAAATCATTTGCAAGGTTCATGATAGCATACTCTTTATAATTTAACCTTTAATAAAATGTTAACTATTTGTTCTTCACCCACATGATTTATTGGGTATTTAAAGCATGGATATACAAATTCAAATACCTTGAACTGCAATTCATCCAATCCCTTCCCACCAGCTCTGTTGTCTGGTATTGATGGAAGTATTTGAATCCAGTAGTGCTCTGGATATGGTGTGGGCATTCTTTATTTACTTGATGCAAATACAGATATGTTCACAGATCTAGAGGCTACTTGCCCGCTTCAGATTTGAATAGTGTACTCTAATATAATTTCATTATAAAGTACAAACCCAGTTAACTTTACCTTTTTACAGCGATGGCCAAGGTCTCCATTTCTGTACTCTGCAGCTTGATCTCTCTAATAAAGTTCTTAATAACATTTTCATATGGTTGAATTAATCGTGGTTCCACTATATTGATGTTCTGATACAGAATGTTGACCTGCTCTTGCCTAGAAATGGGGGACAAATCAAGTATTAAATGTTTTGTAGCTTTATTTAAAAATATATCTTACATGGTGATGTCAAGGAAAATGGGTAGATGGAACAGACTTTTTATTAAGATTTTACAAATAAGGTTTGTAAATTAGTTCATAAGTGTAAATTACAGACATATTACTTGTTAATATGATTTACTTTATTTTGGTGTAAGCACTGCGATCTTAATCTATCCTGGAATCAAAACATCTCTGGAGATTTAAGCTCAAAATCTCTTTACCCAAGCACTTAAGATTATAAAAATTTAAATCCACTGCATGGATTAAACACATACATATATACAATACTGGAGAAACTTTTATAAATAAAGATGCTAACAGGGCGGAATCAGGTTTGCCCTTCACACAGGAAATGCTTCTAGTATAGGATCAGATCGCTGTCCCACTCAAGTTCATCAAATGAGTTGTCTGGATAAGCCTCACCTTTCTGATATTGCTCAAATTACATCTTTCTCTGTCAGGAGCAAAAGATCAGATCCACACATGAAGGTTCAATTAAGCTAATTTATTGCTAAAAGCCTATGCACAGGAATCTTCTTAATTAAGAAACATCTGGTTAGAGTTAGATAAGGGTCAACAGCACTCAAGGGGGTCAGACTTATCATGTTTCCCCAAAAATAAGACCCAAACTTTTTTTTTTTTGGCCTCCAAAAGGGGCACCAGGTCTTATTTTCGGGGGGGGAGGTCTTTTCCACAGTCTCACCTCGCAACAGTGACACCGACAGCCCTGACCAGCTGGCCCACTTCTTCTGCGGCTGCTTGCCACCGCTCAAGCATGTCGCTCCTGGCCTCCATTTCACCATCAGGGGCCTTCAAGAAATGCCTCTGCAGCAACTGCTTGCCACCACTCAAGCATGTCGCTCCTGGCCTCCATTTCACCATTAGGGGCCTTCAAGAAATGTCTCTGCAGCGAAGAACTGAGCTCCAGATTGACGCACGTGGTGCCCCTGGCCTCCAGGGGGTGCCATGCACGTCAATCCGGAACTCCATTCTCAGCTGCAGAGGCATTTCCTGAAGGCCTCTGTTGGTGAAATGGAGGTTGGGGCTGACATGTGTGCGCAGCGTGAGATGAGGCAGGTGTCGGGACATGGGAGGCCTGGCTGCAACGGTAAGTGGGTGTGGGGCTCGTGAGGTAGCTCCAACCCCACCCCACCCTAGCTTGATTTTCAGGCATGTGCCTCTCCCCAATACTAGGGCTTATTTTTGGGGTAGGGCTTATATTAGGCCCACCCCCCAAAATCAAACTAGGGCTTATTTTGGAGATAGGTCTTATTTTCGGGGAAACACAGTAGTATACTTGTGGCTAAGTAGGGATTCTAGACTTATCCTTCTTTGCACTCCGCCCCCAGGTTCTGCCATTCCTTTTCCTATGTTCTCCTACTAATGGATATCGGAAGAGAGAATCCAGGACTGCAGTGGGTAGTAGAGTTCTTATGAAAAACAAACCCATCACACATGTGAATGGATGTAGGATTTTCTATGGATTTAGAGGAGATATTCCTTTTGATGTTTATTAAATCCACTTTAGGGCTAAGCCCTGCCCTAAAATGGTAGCAACTAAATCACTGGTTTTGGGCTGTCGAGGTTGGAAGGGATTTGGAAAGATCTTAAAAACAAAGTTTGTCAAAATCATATGCAGCCTGGAACTAGTCCTTGACTTACGACCACAATTAAGCCCAAAATTTCTGTTGTTAAGTGAGATAATTGTTAAGTGAGTTTTGCTCCATTTTACGACCTTTCTTGCCACAGATGCTAAGTGAATCATTGCTGTTAAGTTAGTAACAAGATTGATCACATGACTTCAGGAAACTACTACCATCATAAATATGAACCAGTTGCCAAGCATTTGAATTTTGATCATGTGACCATGGGGATACTGCAACGGTCATAAATGTGAAAAAGGGTCATAAGTCACTTTTTCAGTGCCTTTGTAACTTTGAACAGTCACTAAACAAACTTTTGTACGTTGAGGACTACCTGTATTTATCATACCTGTTTTTAAATCTGGTAAAATATTTACTGTATAGAACTTTATATGGATAAGGATCAATTTATTCAATGCATAAAATGTTATCCTCAGTTGCCAGAAAGAAAGAAAAAATACAATGCTTTTTATGGGTTCAAGGGAGCGTGACAATGCAAGTAGTACAATCTAGGACAATTCTATTTAAAACACAAATATAATAAACTGAAAATTCACAATGGTAGTAAGTTACAGTGCAACTATAAACATTATTATAATTTTAAATAGCAGATATAGTGGACAATAAAAACATTTGAAACTATTTAATTCATTCTTTTCAACATCTTAAATTACCAAAATAGATTTAGTGTTATTTTAGTGTTACATTTCAGGAAATCTACAACGGTCAACAACCATGGAAGTCTGGCAGCAGTCCTATTTCAATGCTTTAGTTCATAAATAAATCAAGCTAATGGGAAATCTTTTTGACCAGCTTTGTACATAACCCCAAACTGGAGTTTAAGAACAGCTGAGTTCTAAAACTAATCCTCCTGTTGCCTTACAGCTTGACAGTCCTACCTCTTGTTTTTTTTTTCTCTGAACTATCTCACAACTGCTGTTCTTGGGGTTTTTTCATCTCCAGAAGATTAAACAAACCAGAAACGTGAACTAAGGAAAGCTGAAAGATATTATTCCCTCCACTGAGCTCCTTCATGTAGGCCTGCTGAGCTCCGCTTGGAAAAGCTGCCATCCTAAACATTCAGTACAATAGTGACTGCAAAGTTTGCTCCGGTTATTTGATCACAGAATCTTAATGTGGTTTTGTTGTTTCTCACTGAGCCAATTAACAGCTCCATTCAGGAGCTTTCTGTGGCCTACATTTACACAAAACAGTCAGGTGCAAGAATAAGAAATCAAATTCAGGGCAAGGAGAACAAAACAATTTCCCTAGAAAAACATAAGGAGCTCTAAAGATGGGGAAGACTTTTTTTTTTTTTTTGAATGAAGGATAATTACAAGGATGCTGACCTGAATACCGACATATCAAGTATGCAGCAATACTGGCAAATCATCACATCACCCCTGCACGCATAGCCATTTAAAAAAGAAAAAGAAAAAAAGCTACACTCAAAGCCAACATCCTGATTGATTTTGAACATACTGTAACATTTATACATTCGCCAATTAAAATAACTTACAGCCAGTGGAACTGGTTGGCATCCAGCAGACTGAAGAATTTCACTGGAGTTTAAAAGTACAGAATGATATATGATATATGGGTCCTAAGGTAGCATTTAGGAATATAGGCAGTTCTAAGCAGGATGGGGTTTGTTTGTAAAACTAAGGTGCTCAAGATCGATAAATTTAATATTTCCAGATATCAGATATCCTTTAGATATTACTTCAAGGGCTCCAAACACTATCAGTATTGTGATGTCAGCCAGATATTTAAACTGGATTTTGGCATTTTTATCCATCTATCCATCTTGAAGGTATTGTGGCAGGATGTAAGCTGTACCACGTAAAGCTGCCTTTTTGCAATTGCAATTTTGTCAATGCTGATGGTGTTCAAATAGTACTGTATTCCAGATGTTTTGGGAATGCATCCAAGGTGCCTATTACTATTGGTTTCACTATCTTTGCTTTCTTTTAACACATTTGTTCTACTTCTATTTGCATGTCTTTAGAGTAGGCATGTCAAACTCGCGACGTCACGTGACGTCGCGCGACGTATCAGGACTTTTTCCCCATTGCCAGCAATGGGGTGGGCACGGTTTCGGCATGATGCATCCGGCCCGCAGGCCGGCAGTTTGACATGCCTGCTTTAGAGTATATTTTGTTATTTTTTCTACTATTTTGCTGGCTCCAGGTACGCAGTTGTCTACAACCCAGACTTTTTTGTCTTTCTTATCAACAATTGTTAAGCTGGGGTATTGTCCAGCAGATGTTTGTCTGTTTGCATTCTAAAGTCCCAGAGCATTTTGCATTTTTCATTTTCTATCAATTTGTCTATTTTGTAGTCCTACCAGTTCTTGTTTGCAGGCAAGAAGTATTTCTTGAAGATATTCCAATGCACTATTGTTGCTACTTTGTCATGCCGTTGTTTGTAGTCAGTCTCTGCGATCTTCCTGCAGTTATTATTATTATTATTGATCAGGGAATGCTCTCTGCCACAGACATATTGTATCTACAGAGTGCATTTAGTAAATCAGGAAGGAGGACAGATAGAATAAATCTTCCGTTCCAGTTTTGGCAACTTGAGCAACTGTGCATGTTGATTGGATGATTTTTCTTACCATTATGCTGGCTGGAAGTGAGCTTTAATCCAATATATCTTATAGCATCAGTTTTAGGATGCCGAGTTCTGTTTTTCAAAGTTCCTTTGAAATAATCTGTCGCTCTATTTTTTTCACTATTACTCCTGTTATGAAAATAGTATCCCATGTAGGGTGCCTGGGAGTAGTATTTGCAAGTTTTCTCTTTAATCCTAATGTTAAATTTCATGACCTGTGAACATTTTGATTATCACAATGCAAACAGCCATTTTTTTTCCTTTTTAATTAAGCATATTTCCAAATAACTTTGTCCTAGTTTCTGTTGCAACCAACTTTCACAACCTAAACATTTGGCTTTTCCAGTCTCATATTCTGTAAATGTGTTGGAGTATATTCTCAGAACTCAGATAAGAACGGCAGAAGCTAATCCAACATATCTGCAAGGCAGTAATTTGAAAAGGCGGGCATAAATCATCTTAAAACTGGTTTAACCACTATGCTATACTTTTATGTATTGGAACTAGATTCTATCCCAAGGGTAAGAAAACTAGATATGTTATATATTTATAAAATTAATACATAAATTAATAAACTAGATATATGCATACATATATACGTAACTTTTATATGTTGAGGGCAGATCATCCTGGAGTATATCTATCTATGTGATCACAAGAGTTGACACAGACTTGGTGATGCACAATCAAGCAAAAAAAAAACCCCAATAATAATATACATGTTTGGTATACTTCAATTTCACATAAAATAGAAATAAAAATAGACGAATAGAAGAAAAAGAACGAGAAATTTTAACCAATTCAGGATAATTATGATTGTTATAAATCCTGAATTATAAACTAAGATAACCAATAATTACATACCAATATTTCACAAAATAATTTGATTCACACTTTTCAACATTTAATTATTCTCTGAAACATCTGCATATTTTCTCTATCTATAAAAGGTTTCTGGAAGTATGAAGATTTCCAGTTCAGTTTCGATTTGTTACTGTTTGAAAGGGCAGAAATCACTGCTAACATTAAGTTTGTGTTTGGTACAACAATAGTTGAAATAGATACTCAAGCAATGACTAAACACATAAACTGATTAATATAGATCTGCACACCACCTATGACTGAGGAAGACATGTGGCCCAAGATAACAAGGTTACTTTTTTTCTTCTTTCTCCAACATTAAGACCTGATTTGTTAGTTTCAACAAATCATAACTGACTGGATTCATGTATCACACCAAACAAAATCACTTGTTAGCACAATGTGGGAATCTAACCAGAGTAGACAGTCCTTGCTTAATTACTATTCATTCAGCAACCGTTCAAAATTACAGCACTGCTGAAAGAATGGTAGTTAACATTTGGTCCCTGAAGTTATGGATGCTGTAGCACCATCATAGTGACTTGATCAAAATTTGGGTGCTTCAACTCCCCCACCACCTACCTTCCTCCCCTCTCTGCCCTTTGCACCACCCTTCACAGGGGAACTCCTCAGAGGACCAGCACCTTCAGCAGTCTTAGCTGTCTGCCACCACCCTGGGCCTTTACTTTAGCTTCAGCACCACCACCACCACCACCACAGAGAAGTGCAGCTTTGCCAGGGGCCAAATGGATGGGGGGGGGAGGCAGGAGATAGCAGGTGCAGAGAGTTGAAAAAGAGGCAGAGGAAATAGTCTCTTCCCTTACTGAGGATCAGGGCTAAAAGGGACCAAGCCAGGAATGGCTAGGATCGAGTTGGGGTCTCACCAAAAAACCAGTGGGATTTGGTTAATGATGGCAACAGGGACTGCTGGGATTGCCATCACTAAGTGATGCAGTCACGTAACGTCATACTTTATGCCCACATTGCTTAGCAACAGACATTCTGATCCCAATTCCAATTGTGACTTAAGGACTACTTGTAGGTATTTTTATGTCCAAATATAGTAGAGATACCAAGCCTCAGGTTCAATATTTATACAGAAGTTGCAACCTGAAACCATCCAGATACTTTTAACTATATTTCCAATTAGCCTTTTTCAAGACAGCCAATTGTTATATATTCTGGTACTGTTGCTTCAAACCATCTAGACCAGGGATGTCAAACTGCCGGCCCGCGGGCTGGACGTGTCACGAGGAAACCACGCCCATCCCATTGCCGGCAATGGGGGAAAAGTTCCAATACGTCATGCGACGTCACGTGACGTCGCAAGTTTGACATGTCTGATCTAGACAATGCTGAGTTTCCTATTCCTTACAAAGACCTTTCTTTCACTATGGCTTTAGTTTTGAAAAATTAATCTATTCAAAATGCCTTGAACATATTGTTCATAATGTTTGATAAACATACTGTTATTCACCAGGCCATCACCCCTTCCAGTAAAAGCCAATGCAGTGTTGAACTAGGAATGAGGACACCCAAGTTCTAAATCATCCTCACCCAAAAAAACATCCTGGGTGACCATTATTCTCAGCCCAACCTGAGTTGTTGCTGTAAGAAAAATTAGGAGGCATGAATATTATATAAGGAGCCCTGGTGGCGCAGTGTTTAGAATGCAGTATTGCTGGCAAATTCTGCCCACAGCCAGCAGTTCAATCCTGACCGGTCAAAGTTGACTTAGCTTTCCATCTTTCCAAGGTCGGAAAAATGAGGACCCAGATTGTTGGGGGCAATATGCTGACATTTGTAAATCACTTAGGGAGTGCTGTAAACTTCACTATGGAATGATATATAAGTCTAAGTGCTATTGCTATATCTACCATCTTGAGTTCCTGAATGAAAGGCAAGATACATATTGTAATTCGTACATAGATAATACCAATGCACATTTTGAGTCTGCAGCCTACCATCCACTCATTAACTGAAATATCAGCAAGGAAAAAGTAATTTTTTTAATTCTATAAATTTTTTGAAAACCCTGTAAATTAGAGCATCTAAAACTCCATTAACAATTTTTTTTTTCAATAAGCAGTTAATTGTGCCCTACTTCTTTAGGGATCATATCCATTTTGTTCCGAGTATCATTCTACTTGAAACAATACATGAAGACTGCTATTCAGAATTCAGACGCATTACGTCTGTACAACTTATGCCAAACAAAGGAATTGCAATTCGTTCTCCTGTCTTATTAAACCAAAGTAGCTGGATTACAGAGTACTAGAGCAAACATTGTCTCCATGGTACCAAGATAAGGCAGATGCTTACACAAACTCTTCCTGCACAAACCTCATTCCACCACCTACAGAGCTCTTCTAAAACAGGATATTGGGCCCACATGTACACCTATTTAGCTACACCTTTGCAGTCAGTTCTATAAAGTATAACTTAAAAGAAAGTACACTTCAATACTGATCTATAATTTACAGCATCCCTAATCATTATGTAGGCTAGTACTGCTGGGAGGTCTAGTAATTCTTAATCCCTGTCCTAATTAATCCCTGTTCTATTAAGTTCAAGCAAAACTTTAAAAGTGAGATTTATTGCACAAACTTTTAATATTGTTTAAAAGGTAAACTCTGAATACTTTGTGCTTGCAAATATAGTAATCCATCCATTTTAGCCAGTATAGCCATGCTGAGTAGGATGGCTAAAATATGCAATCCAAGACATCTGAAATCCTCAAAGTCATACTGTAATTCATGGAAGTGTTGTGACCTCCCATCAGCTCTGTTAAAGCCCCAATTAAATCAGGTTTATGCTATTATTTAGCCATAATTTAAACTAAAAGAATGGGAAGTAATTGTTAGAAACAGAGCATAAGTCTTGATGTTTGAGCAAAATACATATGAGATACTATTTGTAAACTGCTCACAGTCACTCTATGTGGGAGATGGGCAGTTCCCAAATATGAGAAATGGGTGGATGGGTGGATGGATGGACGGATGGATAGACAGACAGACCACAACAAATCAATTTCATCTACTTCATGGTCACACTGGTCTGCTGGCCATGTGTGCACCCCTCCCCCATTCTTGAGCACCCTACTTGAGATTATCATAAAATCAGTTCAAATTGAGTGAAATATGAAATATGCTAAATATGAAAGAAGACAGAATCTTTGGATGTTTCGACTCTTGTTCTGAAAGTTCCTAATGATACAATATCCTTTGATAATCTGCTCTCCAAATGAACCATAGAGCTGTTTGGGAAATTTATGTTGTTTTTTGTTGACAGTATTCCTAATATCCTGGGAAATAGCATTTCAGGGGGGAAAAAGGCAGTGTATTATTGGCCTTTTCTGTGAAGAAAACTTGCTATTTGGACATTCAGGATACAGCTCAGGGATTTTCACAATACACCATATAAGTGTAAACTGACATCTTCAAACAGTCAGACAACTAACTATAAAAAGAATTTTGAATACATTAAAAATCTGACATCAAGCAGGACTATTACTTGGTTAAATTCACTTGACTGGTTTTTTTTTTCATTTGTTTGTCTGCTTTTCACTGCACAGGAACAGCTGTCTGTTTGAAGAATCAGGACAAGTATAAGGAAGTATACTAGCTTGGAAATGTGCTTGACGGACTCCCACAAAACCTGAAGACTGCAAAATGATCAGCTGAAGCAGGCAGTACCAAGAGAAAATAGAATGAGATTCTTCATAAGAAAAGACTTGAAATCTGAGCAGAGCAGCTCTATTTACTTGCAGTAACAAGAAAAGACTAGAAGCAACGTGGCACCTTGCAGGCTCGCTGGATGAGAGTTTTCAAAGGTATGTGTTGCATCATTAAAACAAAAACAAAAATTCCCCTGTCATTTTTCTGCTGCCCTCTCTAGTTATCCTTTCTTTAGTGATGCTACCATATGCCACTTCTTCTAACAGGGACGATTTTCAATGGGGACAGCAAATTCCAAAAGGAGGAGGGAATGGCATTCTTTTTATACTTTAAACAAAAACTATGCTATAATGTAGACAGGCATGAGATAAAACTGCAATAGACTGAAAACTGCAGCCATTGCTTAGAAACCAACCATAATCTCGGACTTTCTCTGCTTCGTTGGAAAGCCAGCATGGGTTACTCACTGGCAACTACCTAAAATTTTAAGAGGTTAAATGCCAGCAAAGCCACAAATACACACTCACTGCCTCTTCTACTTCACAGCTTTTACATTGATAAGAGGGTAAACACTGCCTCCCAGTTCCTTGTAGAAAAGGTGGCTAGTGCTTACCATACTATAAAGAGTGGAAATAATAAAATACATGATCCTCAACTACTATCCAAGCAAAGGCTGAAATAAAAAATAACCACATGGTCAAATGCTGCCCGCGCTAGCCCTTGTGTACCCCTGAAGTAATACTTGCCCGGTAGAAAGTTCAACAGGTGCAACCTTCATCAATTCCGAAAACACCGCTTGAAGTTTGCTAAACTCATTTGTTAACAGCCTTGTATCGTTCGAAAAATAAAAGGTGGAACTACTCAGAAATATTTTTACCATCTTTATCTTTCAAGGGTGACTCGAAAAGCAAAGGCTAAAACTTCTGGGGCTGGGTATGGCGCGCCTTTCCCCCACCGAGGAGCAACAGCGACTTACCTGGGAATGTAGCCCGCCTCCTCCCCAAGCCGGAGCTCAAATTCCCGCCAGGCCTGGCTGGGACCCACCGCAGATCCCGCCGCCGCCATCCCGGCGAAAGTACCGAACGCGACGCTGTCTTCCCCGGGGAGCTCCTCGCAGTCGCTCCGCCGCCTCTGCGGTTGAGAGACGCCGCGAAATCCCCGAACGAACTCGCGGAAGGTGATGGCGCCGTCGCGGTCAGTGTCCAGGCGCTGAAAAATAGCTTCGGCCTCCGCCGGCCGGACCCGCAGCTCCGCGCAAAGCGAGCCGAAGTCATCGCGCTCGATCCGGCCAGAACCCTTCACATCGCAGGCCAGAAAGAGCGAGCGGAGCCGGCCAGCCTCGTCCAAGTCCACCTGCTCCCCCGAAGAGGAGCCCATCACACGGCGTGGGAGACTCCGCGGGCTCGCGGAGACGCCTCGACGGCTCCAAGCGGTGGGGACCCCGATCCTGGAAGAAAGACGCCCAGACGCCGAGCCGCCACGCCGAGCCCAACTCTCCGCGCCCAAATCCGTGCTTTCGCTGCCGGCTGCCTTCCAGGCCGCCCCTTCTCTGCTCCACCCCTCGAGCAGGAAAAGTTCTTCCAAGAATTTCGCCCTGCCTGCCAGTGGAGAGTTGCTTTGAGAGCGCCCGCCCCCCCCCCCGGCGCGGCCGCCCCGCGCGGGGCCGCCCCTGCGGCCTGTCAGACGTGTAGGAACGAGGCGGACGGGGCTGGTCCGTCACAGGTGTGAATTCCACTTCTGACGATTGTTTCCCCGCGGCGCAGGTTTCTTTTGCGGCCCGCCAAAAGCGCCGCATCCTGGAAAGAGGCGGCTTGGCGGGGTAGTCAAGGGTGACGACGCTAATTGACTTGGAGCCAAGGGAATGGTTAGCCCCACGTTGAATTGAGCCTTTGCTACAGACCAACTCAACTGTGCCTAGGAGGGGGACCGGGTCTCCGCTGCCTGCGGCCTTCTTTATCCGGTAGGCAGCAGGCTTAAAAGCGGCCCTTAGAGAAGGATGTTTCCCTCAACGCAGTTTTCTTCTAAATAAGCGGGCAGCAGGTTCTGTTGTTAACTGAAAGCCCAAAACTATAAATGGGGAGCCCAGGGATTCAACTCGATAGTCAGCTTAAATACACCCAGAGGCCAAGATTCACGTTGTCAAGAAATAGGCTTCACCTTCTATTCTCAGCCACCTTAATTCTCGAATCACCTTAATTCTCTTACTTTGGAGAAAGAAAAACCTACTTTTGGGGGACTTCATGCAGTCTTCCCTAAAAAATTTTACTGGTGGAAACACTTCGTGGCTGTCCTTCTCCTGCTTTTTCCTATAAGGTTGCCATTTTAATGCCCCCCTACGTGAGTGAGAGAAGCCTTGTTCTTCACTAGGAGATTCTCCCCAAGCAAGAATACTGTACATAGGGCTGCGTTGCAAAAGAAACACCATTATTATTTTACTGGTATTATTTCAGCTTTGACAACCAAATTGCGGATCATTCCTTGTGAAGTGGGGAAGATGGACCTTGTTTTTGAAAAGATTCTTCTGATGGAACATTTTTGAACCATACATTCAAAATTCATGGATGAAATGTAATTTCACAAGTTTTATGATACATTTATTTAATTTGATTGTGATTATCTGGTTTTTATATTCATAGTCAAAAAAACATATCCCTACCTGTGACCTCATAAATTGAATTGTGACAGTTGATTAAATACAATGAAATGTCATTCTGAAATGTGGGACCCAGTCTTATGTGCACTGGGGGCTGGGACAAGTTTCAGGAAATAGTGCACCACAAATTGCAGCACCTGACCTTTCTGCTTGTAGAACAGTGAACACAAAATAAATCACCTGAGACTCTAGAAAAGGAAGTGACATTTACTTGTAACACTGGTTTTGTGAGATTGAGATTCATTAAGAATAACTAGAGAAAATGTTCCCTTGCCAAGCTTGGTTTCTGGACATACTTTATCAAAAGTTACTTAAGAATGTAACACCTGCGTTATCACAGTGAAATGCTAACTTTTTTAAAAAAATGATATGTGTTTTTATTTTAAAAATAGCCATTGCATTAAGATCGTTGAGAAACTTACGGACACATTTATCCTAAAAAAATATAATAACCTGCTCTGATTCTTAGTATTTCACAATACAGGTAGTCTTCGCTTACTATAGTGTCCATTCGTTAGTGACCATCACTGAAAAAATGGGCTTGCCACCATTCCTCAAACTTATGACTGTTGCAGTGAGAGGCAGTGCTCCTTGGGAGTGGTGGCAAGCCCAGCAGAAAGAGGAAAAGAACATGATTGCACCCTGGAGGATGGAGGAAGGTCCACTGGGATGGTGGCAGAGAATACAGCAGCCTCTTCATGCTATTCAGGGCAGCTGAAAGGGCAGAGTTGGGGGAGAGAAAGGTACATGGAGGGAGTTGAAGAAGTTCTCCAAGAAGTTGGAGAATTGAAGTTCTGGGCTGGGAGGGACCAAGCCAGGGATGGCTTGAGTCAAGGCGGATCCTCACCTAACAACCTCAGGATTCATTTTATGACAACAACTGGGACTGCTTTGTTTAGCTACAGAGTTGTTGATCTGGGTTCGGGTCATTAATTGAGGACCACCTATATGCTGAAATGGAAATAAAGAGCAGGCAGCAAAGTGAGAAACAGTAATATATATATAAAGACAGCTTATATCTAGTTGAATCCTTTGCTTGTAGTATGCCATGCAAAGTCACCTCTGGTGAGATGGGTGTCAGATGTCTTTTGTCGTCCGTGTAAATAAATCCAGGAACGCAGGAACAAGGTGACAAACAGGTTAATCTGTGCAATAATAAAGTCAGCGCTGGGAGTGATCTGCTCCCAGCACTTTACATAGCCTCCCCCACCCTGCAGCCCCGCCCCAAGCAGCAAGCCAGCATCCGGTCCTTGGAGGTGAAAAGTCGCAGTCCAACCCCCGGCCTCCCTCCTGCCATTCCTCGCGCCGACGGCTCAGGACTGCTCTGGCCCTCCGGCACGCTGGTAAACTGATCCGGGCGCTGCTGCAAAACGCTGCAGGCCGCGGAGCCTCCGCGGGATGTCCCGCCCGTTGGCAATGTCTCCGCGTCACGTCCCACATCGCCAAGGAATCCTCCCTGCTGTCGCTGCTATCAGAGTTGCTCAATGCAGCGCCGACCAACTGACCTAGCCAGGGTCCAACGGGCTACCCCGGTGCGCACCGGAGCCTTCCACGCCACCCGGTAGGCTTCCGTGCAGGCCGGGACGGTTGTTCCTCCTGTACGGCGATTCTGGCTGCCGGCTGCTTGCCTTGGCGTCTGGCTGCGAGTCCGGTGACCAGCTGCTCGCCTCAGCGTCTGGCTGCTGGTCTTGGCGGCTGGCTGCTTGGTCCCCCCCCTTCTGCACATGTCGAGCCCACGGGGCTCGACAATGGGCAGCTATATAAGTTTGATAAATAAAATTTCATAAATGCTCAATTAGTACCATAAGGAGACAGATTCAGATTCTGATCCTATCAAGACCTAAAGAGCCAACAGAAACAAATCAAAGATCAGACATATACCAGGTGCAAGAACTGTGAAAAGAATTATGTGGGCCAAACAGGAAAAAAGCTATCTACCAGACTACATGAGCACTCCCTGGCAATCAAAAGACACGACCCTCATGTCTGTCCACGAGGACTCAGAAGGACACAAGTTTGATCTAACTGGGACCACAATTATAACCCAAGCAAAGTCAAGGAGAGAAAGAGAATTCCTCGAGGCCTGGTTCTCCGCCAGCCAATCGGTGAACGGACACATTGACATCGACCCCGCCTACCAACCACTGACAGCAAGAGAGCTACTTCAACTGAAATACCGGAAACAACACTCCAAACAAACCGAAAACAATTCAAACCGCACTGAAGATGTTCCCCTCCCCCCCCGGAGACGAAACTTTTGCAAGCTACCAAGCCCAGAGATCAAACCAACAGCCCAAAGTATTTTTTATCTGGCCTTTATTATTTTTATAAGTAACTCAAGGTGGCAAACATAACTAATATTCCTTTCTTCTATTTTCCCCACAGCAGCAATGCTGTGAGGTGAGCTGAACTGAGAGAGAGAGAGAGAGAGACTGCCCCAAAGTCATCCAGCTGGCCTTATACTCCCAGTATCTTGATTTCTAGCCCAGTGCCTGAACTAAAGAAAACTATATCAAGGGCCATGTTTCCCCAAAAAAGTAAGGCCAGCACAAAAACTCTATTTGATTTCATGTACTTAAATTTGCTTAAATGATCTTCTAATCAAGCTTTTAATGTAGAAATGTTACAATTTGATAGCATTTGAAGGTCTCTGAGGGCCACATCTAAGGCCTTTAGGAGGCTCGTGCAGTCCAAGTCAGTTCCCCTCCACACAGAGACCTTTATTCTGCATTATTATTGACCGCATTACCAATCCATCCAAGCAAAGGTCTTTTAAGTTGTGTTTTTTTTTTGATGATGCCAATTGTAACTATTAAGATTCAGACATCATGTTTCACAGGAAAGGAAAATAGAATGCTACAGATCATAATTCCAAACAGATTAGACAAGGAATCAGTCATTTCTATTGAGACACAATTTTTTATACTAACAGTAATTAACCTTTTCTTCCTATTAGGCACATTTGAATTTTCCTACCCACCTTTAGCCACACAGGTTGTTCTTTGCTATGGCAGCTAACAGTTATGTAAAAAAACAAAAAAACCCCTATCATTCTATGAACAAAACAATCCAGATAACTCAGGGACATTGTTTTTATTCTGGATCCTGCTGATGTGGGAGCCACCAGTTCATCTCCAGAATGTAAGATCAGCAAGCTCTGGAGGAGGAACATATTAGAATTATTCCAAAATGAATCTCCTAAAACCCACCAATCAGCATGGTCTGGAAGAATAAATGAACTTTTTTCTTCCAAGATAGCACTGTTTAATAAATAAAACTTTCTCTTAGATTCCAAGCATTGCATTGCAGCCCTTCATCATTTTTGTTTCCCTATTGGTCTTACGTAGATTCAGAAGCATAGCTGTAAATCAGACTGGGCACTTTACAGCCCCTGGGCCACATTCAGCCCTTTAGCTGTTCCTGTCTGGCCTGCATGGACTGCCTTTTTTGGGGGAGGGGGGAAGGTGACTGCTATTTTATTTATGTATGTGCGTGCATGTGTGCTTATGCATCTTCACAGCTCGATTTGTTCGCCCTTCCACAACAGTCCTAGTTTCTCATCTGGCCCCTTCACAAAATTAATTGCCCTCCCCCACTATAAATAAAAATAATCCCAGATTTCCATTTAATCTTTAATTAAAACAATGTATTTTACAATTCTGTCAGGGGGACAGAAGTTTGATGAGTGTTAATGAAGATGATGTCCATAGGTACATGGGATTCTGTTGTATTCTTCCTAATCTTAACAGCATAGATTTGCGGTACGTTTCAGCAGAAAAAGTAGTTACATAATTGAGGAAAGGCACTACTCAGAATACAATTTTTGATACTGGAATCCTAGAATCAGAGATATTAGATTTGGAAGGGAGCTTAGAGGTAATTATTATATTTTCATAATAAAAGTGTTATCATGGTGGCAGCATTTTTGACACAAGATTCTTCAACCTCTTTTTGAATATCACTTGCACAAAGCCCATTAATCCAAAGACATTTACATTTCATTGGTCTTCATCTCTTAACTGTAAAAAAAATGCAATTTTCTGGTAATTTTCTACCCAATTCTGCTTCCTTTTATGTCCTGGATCTATTCCTGCCCTCTGAAACAATAAAATACAAGGTGTTGCCATTTAGTTTCCCATGGTTGTTGTCCATTTTTATATATATATTGAAATAGATATTGTGTCTCTCTTGTTATTCCTATACAAAATATAAGCATCTGCTTAAGAATTTTTAATTGGTGTCGAAATTTTTTATTGGTTATTTATAAGGGATTGGTTTCTAAAATCATGGTTATGGTATGATGATAAGGTAAATGTGATTGTTACACATTTTTGGAAAAATTTCGGGTTTAAGAAACATTTTGTGGAGATACTAATTCAGCTTTATGAGATGAAAGGACTTAGATGATTTTCTTCTGAAGTAAGTAACATTCAGACCAGAGATGGTTTCTGAGTTATTTGAGGTAGCTGGACTGGTTATACTACCTAGTATAACCCAAGAAATTGAGAGATATCTAACAGCAAGATTTTGCATCCACTACTGACACACAGTGTGCCGACATTATCTAGAAATACTGTGACCAAAGGTTAACAGTACACTCTTATCAAAATTTTGTATTTGACTTCCTAGAGAAATGCAACATTGTGGGAAGGCTGATATTTATCTTGCCATAATGTTCAAGCCCTTTGCTTTGACTCTCTTCTTAAAATCAAATATGGTGTCATTTAGTGGTGTCACAGAAGATGCAGCTTACAAAACAGATGGTTCTTGATGTATTATTCAGGCAGCCAGTTTCCGCCTATGTAGGATTGGCATCAGTGTAGCAGCCAGAGGGACAACCCATGTTATTCAAGCAACTGGCAGAAAAAGCATTCAACAAAAGACGATTTATTTTTATGAGCCATAGTGCAAGCAGTGAAGGGAGAGCTCTCAGCATAAAAAAGCAAAAGAAGGTTTTGTTCCAAAATATATTACGTAGGTATTGGTTTAAAAAGAGATATCAGTCAGAATGCAGCTCTAATTTAAATGTCCACTATCTGGAGAGGTTAGATCTTCTGAGAACATCGTGTCATTTAAATTTGGTGATGGTGGTTATATCATCAAATAAACTGGAAATATATCTTGAAAACAGCTCTAACAAGATTTTCTTCATTTTGACTATTCCACAGATGACAAAGTATCACAAATAGGAAGTACTGGATAATACTTTCTACATTTTAACCACATAAAAATATTCATAGTCAAACTGAACTATTCATTAACAACTGCTGAAAGATTTGGCAGAGTTCTCATTCAGTTAACAACTTCACAGTTCCAATTGTCAGGTTATGAAATATTTTAACAGTTTTATTAACTTTTGTAATGGATTCCAAATCAGGTATAAAGCGGCAACCATATAAGTGAAGCATTCTCAGTCTGTTGGAATGAAAAAAGAACATCAGTCAGACAATAGCTTCACAATTGCCAAATGATCACACAATCACAATTACAGCCTTGAAAGTTGTTTCTTTATAATAATTCAGACAATTTTTTACTATAAAATATATTGCAGGGTATGAGTAGTGCAGCATATATAATTCATAAAGTATTGCCAGAATGTGAAGCAAATGAGAGACACTGGGCATGTTTCTGTAATTAAACTGAACCTGCAGTTTTAATTTTGCTCTAATTCCTAGGGAACAGCAATGTGACATAAAGAATAAACAGTGAGGTTAGCATTACAATATCTCTAAAGAATGTATTAAACAAGGAAGTTTTGAGTGAAGTCAGTCATTTATTTGAAAAGAAACTAAAGGTGATTTCACTAAAATTATTAAATAAAACAAACAATAGAAGATATTGGAAGCAAATTGCTCCAGAATGAATTATAGCACTCCATATTTGATGTATGTACACTAAATCAGAACTGAGTGCACACTGGTTCTTAATATAAATGTGAAAACAGATAATTATTTCGGATCTCATCTTGTGAAAATTAAGCTCTGCAGCTTAACAAGGCTTAAAAGTAACAATGTCTTCAAATCACCCGCAAAACAACACAACAAATATCCTAAAGTTCTACCTTTATAAATATCCTTAAGTTACAAGAGTTGAGCAGTCCAATTTTTAGACTTATACATTACACAGGCCACAAACTCTTTTCTACCCTTTATTACACATTTTATCAATCTGGCTAACTTCCTCATATGTGAACCAGTTCCAAGAATTGTCAGCAATGGGGAATGAAACTTCTGAACATGTTTATCCATAAAATATCCCTGGCATTATTTTTCCTGCCCTTTTCCTTATTAGCATAAATATTTGATCTACTCCATACTATATCCCTACTATACTATATTTCTCACATCTAAACGCTTATATTAATAAAGAATACTGGTTATTTTCATCCACCTAATTTCAGCAATATTTTATAAATAATTAGTTAGATTTCTCATCAATTCTAAAATGATATGCAGCAGTAAAATCACCGTCTTAGTAACAAAAAAATCATAACCACACCCTTTGAAAATTAATTCAATGTAACTTGAGATATAAAAATATGGGTCTATAGTTAGTATAGTAGGTGACATCTACTGAAAACTTAAATCTGTTTACCTAACAGATTAGATTGTCTGGAAATATAAATGTTTTTCTCTCATGATGTTGGTTGGCTAAGGATAAAGGTTAAAGCACTGAGTAAATGCTTGAACAGGAAGCAGGTTCCAGTCTCTGTTTTGAAATGTTATTTTTTTTCCAAAACTAGTGGGAAGCTTTTGCAGAATCCTTCTGCAGTACCAAGAAAAATCTTTATTGAAAGAATGCTTGGGACCCAAATATACTCAGGATGATACAAGTGATCATCTATTCAGAAAAAGAAAAAGGAAAGGACATGAAGAAATAGAGAACATTCTGAGATCCTTGATGGGATAGAGAGTATAAAGTATAACTTCTGATAAATGAGTATTTTATAACGGGTTCTGCTAAAAATATCAGCCATTTAGTGAGAAATGTTCAAAACAGGATCTCCAAATTCCAGGTCCTCCCAATGGCCTTCAAAGGTTAGGAATCTCCAATTTAGTTATTTAACACAGGAGGGCATGCAATAAAATGTAAACTGTTGCAGCATTTCTCCAGGCACTTTTCCTATATATTTCAGTCCATTGGCCCTCCATTTCTAATCTTGATTAGGGTTCCCATTAATTTGCTGTGTGTGGGTGTCATTTGTTTCTAAAGATATATTAGCACGTATCCTTGAACATCAGAAAAATATGTTCTACCATGAATTTGTCTAAACCTTTACTCAAACCATTAAAGACGTTATCACACATTGAAGCAGCAAATTTCATTAATATGAACTCATTAAAACTTTGTTTTTTGGATGTGTTAATAGTAGGGGACACAGGTATCCTATTCTTTTTTTCCCCATGCTATATGTCATATAATAAATCTCGGTCATAACCCATGGCAGTTTCTTTTTTATTATTTTAAACATATCACATACTGAGGACTAAATAACACTGTTTATAAACCCTAAATCTCCTGATTATTATGACCAATAATCCATAACATCTGGAGACCATCAGGATATCTATCCTTGCAACTCCATTTCAATAGTTAAAACAAGCT
The DNA here is from genome assembly GCA_023970755.1 of Azemiops feae. Lineage (NCBI taxonomy): Eukaryota > Metazoa > Chordata > Lepidosauria > Squamata > Viperidae > Azemiops > Azemiops feae. Next base: position 419,257 of record JALGBA010004290.1, read on the forward strand.
CACCCTGCTTATTAACAAGTCACCGAAATGAAATAGTCTGCATTTTAGACAGATTTTAGCATCACAGTTTAAATTACACTCACCTTTTGCAGTTTTTACATAATTTTGCAACTGCATCTAGAGAGATATTCTTGCAGTAATTAAGCTTCAGACACTCTAAGCTATTAAAGCAGAAATTAGCCAACAAGCAAACCCTGAAATCCAAGAACAAACATTATGCTTTTACTTTAAGATTTGAAAAGAAGATCATTAGACAAGTATCTTGGATACATTGTTTGTACAATATTGGATGGGTCTATGTCCTTAATCATGAACAATTGCAGTGACATGGTAAAGAGAATGGTTCTGTTTTCTCTAATTAATTCACTATTTGGTTAATTTAAATGACTATCACTTTATATACAATTTGCATAAGTACTAGACTGTAAATAAGCTGTGCTGAGACAGAATTTCAGTTGCAAATTGCTTCAGGATCATTAGAAGGCTGAATTAGAGACCTTTTGTGGGGATCCTGTCATAGGCTTACTCTTTTCTAGAAGATATTAGTGATTTAAGATGATGGAAGAAAAGGTCTGCCAACTGAGTGATCCTGCAGTTCTGCATTTCTTCTTCTCCTTCCCTGGCTCTTCACTGCAGTTCTAGATCCCAGACCAGATAAAAAAATAATGCTTCTCCTCTGTTGCTAGCTAATCCCTCCTGGTGTTGCTCCTATCCATTTAGAGGAGCTGAGAAAAGAGCGCCTATAAGCCAATCTCTGCATTACTGTTGATGGGTGTGATGACCGGTCATCCATCATCCCAAGTCAGCAAATTAAGCAGAAGGCCTTTTACTCATGTTGGTTGGACACATTGAATCTATAGAAAAGATTATCTATCGTAAATGACGATAGGCCTTGCCTATGATGTGGCTGTTTGTGAGCACTACAAGAGGAGTAAGATGATATTCTGACAAAACCTGTAGTTATCTCTCCCATATTCATTGCATTCCTGGACAATGAACACAGTAACTGGGTAACCATAATGTTAAGTTGTCATCACTGCCATCTTGTCTTCCAGTTGGTAGACAAGATGGTATTTATCTTTAATGGAAATGTGTGGAGGAAAACCCGTTAATTTGTAATGCTTTATCTGTCAAGTCAGAAAAGGACCTTTTCTTTTCTATATATCTGTTACCTTGAAAAGTATAAGGACATTAAAAAATGAACATTCTTTTAACTAATAGAAATCTCATATACCTTCAAATTTGCAGAAAGATATCTTGATTTTTACCATGTAAGTTATGTCAGCTTACATTTACTTAAAAGATTCATTGAAATATATCTGTGTGAAAGGGATTGAGTGGGTACTAAACTTAGCATATAATTATTTTTATAGGACAGGAAAAAGAATGTGCCTGGCCTCTGCCCATACATTTAAATTCATGCAATAGTAACAATGAGTGATACTTCCCCACTGACTGATATAGTATTCTTAGCAGTAAAAATAGTTAAAAGATAATTCATCATGTTATATAAATTTAAAATCTGTATCTCCCAAATCTGTATATCAACCGGTTTTGGCACTCTTTGTATTTTAAGAAAAAAAATCTATATATTAAATGAAAAAATGTACAAAAAAATTAAGCATAGAAAAATACTTGCAAAAAGTCTACATGTTAGGTAAATGTATACAAAAATGTCCATATCAGAAGTACACATGTTGTGTATGCATTTTCTTGAAGACCTTTTACTAAATTCACAGAGTGATGCCAGTCAAAACTGATTACAGATAAAATGAGAAAGTGAGCAAAGCTAATTTGAAGTTCTCAGGAGTCTAAATGATCAGGGAATAACTTACATATAAGCTTCATAACAGCAAATAAGGAATGTATATGAGAGTAAGTTCTGAAAACTTTTCAAACTGTGTTCCATTGAAAGCCAGCAGAAGCCTAGGGTAATGTGTACCCTAGTAATGTATACCCTAGTAATGTGTACAATGTTGTACTACAATCTATATCATTGCAATAAGGACCTCCTACTGCAGTGGCATTTAAATAGTTCATAGGAAAAATGCTCATAAAAGAAGAAACTTGAATTAGGACTGAACAAAAGATAAGTCAAATCAATCAGATAAAACTCAGTTTAGCAATACAGGAATGTATTTAAGCAAGCTGGGAATCAATAATTGCGATGTTACCATAGCTACCTAGAATACATAGCTCAATATTTTACAACTCAGGGAAATTGAAAATGTACTGGGAAAAGTTCTTTGGTCTACTCTCCACTCTGTATCTTAATTAATAGATCTTCAGACCTCCACAGATGTTGAAATTCATTATACTTATGGGCAAACTAGAGTGTTATAGCTACTAATGCCCACTGTCCAACCACAGTATGGGGGTAAACACCTATCCACAAGCCTTTTAAAAACCAATGTTTACTTGAATTAATTTAGTAACAACACATTTTTGTAGATTAACTGGCACTACAGATCAATTCAAGTCTACATAACTCAAATTAAGTTTTCTGCCAGCTTGTACTACTCATCCTAGGGTTGGTGTAGTGCAGGGGTCGGCAACCTTAAACACTCAAAGAGCCACTTGGACCCGTTTCTCACAGAAAAGAAAACATTGGGAACCACAAAACCCTTTTGACATCTAAAATGAAGATAACACTGCATATATCCTTTTTTTACCTTTATGCTATGTATAAAAAAACTGTAGTGTGTTGCATTTATGAAATCAATGAACTGCTACAAAGAAAAAAAATTTTTATGCCGGAGAAAGAGGGGAGAAAAAACCTTTCTCCTTCATCCCAACAGGTGAAAACAATTTTAGTAGCTTATCTACCATCTTTAAATACAGCATAATTATCTCCATACCTCATCTCTTAATTTAAAAAAAATCAAAATATTTCATTAAACGTTCTTTACTAAAAGTCCAGTAAGGACAACATATATTCATATTCTCTCTCTCTCTCTCTCTCTCTCTCTCTCTCTCCTCTCCCTCCCTTTCTCTCTCTCTCTTTCCCTCTCTTTCCTCTTCCTCTCTTTCTCTCTCTCTTTCCTCTCCCTCCCTCTCTCTCTCTCTCTTTCTCTCCCTCTTTTTCTCTCTTTCTCTCTCTCTCTCTCTCTTTCCTCTCCCTCTCTCTCTCTCTCTTTCCTCTCTCCCCCCCCTCTCCCTCTCTCCGATCTTCTGCTCACCTGGCCAGCTGGGCTCACACTGTTCTCCAACAAGCTGACACACATTCTTATTGGGCTGGCTCTCTCCTGCCCTTGGTCTGCCAGTCCTCTTCCCCCACTAAGTAAGTAAAAGTGTGTGTGTGTGTGAGAGAGAGAGAGAGAGCTGTTGCTTTCTGCTTCCTGCTGCTTCCTGCGGAGATGCAGCAAGGGCAGGGAGCCCGCCCAATAAGCTTGTCGGAGAACAGCGTGAGGCCAGTTGGCCAGGTGAGCAGAAGATCGGAGAGAGATAGAGAAGGAAGGGAAGCGCAAGTGCCTCTCTGTGTCTCTGTCTCTGTCTCTCCCTCTCTGCAAATGGCGGAGGAGGACTGGGAGCTGCAGTAGAAGGCTGAAAGAGCCACATGCAGCTCCAGAGCCGTGGGTTGCCGACCTGTGGTATAGTGGTTAAGGTGCCTCCCTAGAGACTGACTCTGAGCCAGTCACTGTCTCTCAGCCCAATCCAACAACCCAACTCACAGGCAGGAGTGTTAAGTATGTTCGCTACCTTGAGTTGACTGTAAGAATGGCATTAAAATCTAATTGTCATGGCCAGCTCAGATTTGGAAGAGGATCATCAACCTGAGAGGATTCAGCTGATAGAGTTGCAAGCAGAAAAAGCAGAATTGCCTAGCAATCAAGAGGGGCACCTATCATTTCTGGCCTCAGAAGACCAAGAGGTGGATCTAACACTTCCCCCACTACCACCAGGAGGAGTAGAGGGCTGAACAAAGGTGTTCAGCAAGACTATTGGCCAGAGGACTAAATTGTGAACCTGCCCATCAAAGAAACAAATCCAAGTCACACAGCCCCTATATAAGGGTTAGGGCTGCACGCCTCAGAGATCCCTTAGTGACAACTCTCCATTTACATTCTCTTTATGTTCCTCAACTCTTTAGGTGCCTTCTTTTTTGTTCAAACCTTTTGCCATTAAGAGTTCTGTTTGAAAGCCTCTTGTTAAGATATAAGACTTACTTATGTGTCTGTGATTTCCATTGGACAAAACACTAATAATATATATATAAATAAAAAATAAAAGTATTAATTGCCCTAACAAAGTGATCCTGATTCCGTCTCCTCATTATGATGCATTTAGGAGTTGCTACAGCTACATTTACCCTATAGTTCTTTCTTCAGAGGTCTAAAGCTTCTTATTATTTCAGAAGAAAGTTAGTAAAAGCTCATTTTGCCATTAAAACAACTCCAAGACATTTAAGTTTTGATGACAACAACAATTTGTAGATGCTCGTGCTCTTTTCATCTGTTATATGGAAGTTCACAACCTAGTCCTCTATTTTGCACATTTATAGCAAGATGCATTTAGATCATATAACGGTATACAGGTAGTCCTCAACTTATATCCATTCATTTAGTGACTGTTCAAAGTTACAACAGCATTGAAAAAAGTGACTTATGACCATTTTTCACATGACTGCTGCAGCATCCCCATGGTCATGTGATCAAAATTTGGACACTTGATAACTGGCATGTATTTATGTATTTATGATAGTTGCAATATCCCAGGATCATGTGATTACCTTTGGCGACCTTCTGACAAGCAAAGTCAATCGGGAAAGCCTGATTCATTTAACAACTATGTATTAACAACTGCCATGATTCACTTAACAACTGTGGCAAGGAAGATCATAAAATGGGGCAAAACTCAACAACTGTCGTGCTTAGCAACAGAAATGTTGGGCTAGTTGTGGTCGTAGGTTGAAGACTACCTGTACTGCTAGGAAAATTAAGTAATTTGTAAATATTCCTCTGTTCACTAACCAGAAGCAGTCCTGTTTAAAGACTTCATTCATTCAGTTATACCCTCACCTTCCTGCTTATATAACCACTTGAGGTGACTTAAAACAATTTTTAACCAATGGTAGTATTATGTCACTGCTTGCACTGACAATATAGTTAATTTTAAATAGACCCTTAAAATCAGTGTTAATGTTTGTCACCTATTTTCTTTTTAAAAAAATATGCAAATTTTTTGCCAAATATCTTACCCTCTTTTGCTTGTTGCTGTGGAACTCAAATCAAGATAAGAAAGTTTATGGCAATTCTTTGCCAAAGCTTGAACTCCAATATCACTCACATCTTTACATCCATTAACATCAAGGTACCTGAAAGGATTCAAAAAGCAGTAACCTGACACAGATACTGACTCACCGTGTACATTGGGGGGAAAAGATTTGAAAGAGATATGGTATTGTACTGCTACATCCTACATGGTATATCAGTTAACTAATTGACTATTTAGAAGATAAACTGTTGGTAAGTATTGCTTATCAGCATTTGAACTGTTGTTTTTTCAACAAAGTGGCAGAGGAGATTTTTGAACAACATAGGTGAAGTTTTCAGGATTGTTCTGCTCATAATTTTCAAACGTTTTTTTCATTTTTTTCTCCCCTTGATTATCAATTTTATAATTATTTTGATTCTTTAGTGCTATTGTATTCATTTGCACTTCTGATTAGTTTGCATGACATTTAAATTGAAAAGAAAATATAGAAGCCTAGTTTCACGTGCAGTTTTTGTACAGAAGACTGAGGATGCTTCCGTTGACATTTTTTATTATTATTGCTACATACACAACAATGTGAAGTCGCAATTGCCACAATTCTTTAGCTGGTATTGACCTTCATATGCATTGACCTCTTCACAGCAACCTAAGATGCCATAATGTATTAATCGACTTATAATCATTTGTTTAGTAACCGTTCAAAGTTACAACAGCACTGAAAAAAAGTGACAGCACTTAACAATCATTGTAGCATCCCCACAGTCACATGATGAAAATCTGGGCACTTGGCAAGGATTGGTTACAGCATCCCCTTCTCTTCCTTCATCTAAATTGTTTATGAAGATGTTGAAGAGTACTGGGCCTAAGACAGAATCTTGGGGCACCCCACTGCATACTTCCCTCCATTTAGGTGTAGTTCCATTGAGGACTATATGTTGAAGGCACTTTGTCATCCAGTTACGAATCCATCTGGTGGTAATACTGTCTATCCCATATTTTTCCATCTTATCAGGAAATAGGTTATGGTCTGTTATATCAAATACCTTACTGGTGTCCAAGTATACTATGTCCACAGCATTTCGCTGGTCCGCTAATTTAGTCACATTGTCTATATACTCTGTCTCTCATGAATAATTTCCCCTTCCTTGTGATTGCAAACCATGAGTAAGGCAACATTTTAAAAAGTCAAAGTGTGTCATTTTGGGAGTAAATGCAGAAGGAAATAGGCATGAGTTGCAGTGAGAGCAAAAGAACCATCAAGATACTGTCCATAATTTTAGCAAAATAAAGAAAAACAACAATTTTTTTATCCAAAGTAAAGCAACATAACCATTTCATTAAGGGGGAGATAACAATCACAGAGATGTGCAACTATAATATTTCTTATCTTTCTTTGATTAAATAGATTAGAAATGAGTTTCAAAACACGTTATCCCGCTAAACCATTTGTTTCATTTATTGTATACATGTTTCTTGGTTCCCTTTCCGAGTTTAAACTGTGATCAATAGTAACCACAACTCTTTGACTTCCAGCTTCAATTATAATTAGCTTCCAGTTCTTTATTTTAAATTTATTATTAAAATATCACAATGTTAAGAACCTAATACACTTTTAAATTTTACTTTTTAAAACCATACACATTTGATAGTGCAACAAAATGTTAAGTAATTGCCATAGAAATAGCACTATACACTACAGCTCCAAGGACTTTTTATTTAATGCACTTGAGGCCACCTATCCTGTATATGCCACAAACAGCAAAAAGCAAAACAAAATGTCAACATAACTAAGGAGGTAACATCATTGAAAATTATTTAAATAATACCAAAATATATAAATTCAATGACAAGTGCATTTCCAACATATTACCTTACCTGATACTTGGCAGATAAGAGCTAATTTCAATTAGACTGATGTCAGTTATGTGAGCACACGAGTTAAGAACCAAACAATCCAGTTTAGGACACTTCTTCAAAATACAATGTACTAGAGGATCCCTCATCTGCAGCCCAAGACAAGACAAAAGCAAGAAATAAGCCAATGTGGAGGATTGTCTTTCAATAGTAGAACAGAGCTGTTCACTGCCAGTCAAGTTCCTTATTCCCAGTACAATAAGGAAACTAGCTCTGATATATTATTTAAATATTAATGTTCAATATATATATTGGCATACATTTTTCCCATAACTCTTTTGATAGGTTTCTATATAAATCCATGGTTCTACTGTTCTAATCCAGATTCTTTTAGGAAAGCAGAGGGAATAAGAACATCCAAGAAGTAACTGATTCAAGAGTTAAGAGTAGGGAGCAGAGATTACATTGATTTTCTTCTTTTCTTGGAGTCAGTTCCATTCAGAGTAAGTAGGCAGAAGAGAACAAGCCTGAGACCCTTGCTTTGTAAGATTCCTTAGGGCTTAATTGTATCCCCACTTCTATTTAACATCTGGGCAAGATTATCCCTATCAATATATGAATGACAAACAGCTGTATATCTCAACTCTAGATTGAACTGGTGATATGGTTGGAGCCCTATTCTAGAGACTGGATTCTATTAGTGTTCAAGTAGGGAGGAAAAGGCTCAGGCATAACCCTATCACAACTCAGTTCTCGTGCCTAGTAATACAAGAAGTCCCATTACCAGTAATATTGGACAGTGTTGTTCTGGATAGGTTTGCATTACCTCAGACGCAATTTGTGTGTAACCTGAGGGTCCTCCTGACTCTTGGCTCTTGCTTGAAGTGAAAGTGACAGCCTTGCCAAGGAGGGCCTTTGCATAGATAACATAAATCCTTATAAACATTCTGCAGTTCACCTATGTAACACCTGTTGCACTGGCTTTCAGCTGCAAATCCACGTATAATCACGTATAAAGCCTTAGGTTCTGGATATCTAAAAGAGCACCTTGCTCCAAAGTTGCTGCTCAGTTACTCACATCCTGGATTACTGCAGTGCACTCTGCATGGGACGACTATCCTGGAAGAGTATTCGGAAGCTACAGCTGACGTAGAAAGCAGCCCTGCGGATAGTTCTAGGAGCCCCTAGAGTGGCCCATTTAACACTGCTGTTGCACAAACTGCACTGGTTGCTGGTTTGCTTCCAAGTCCAATTCAGGGTGTTGGTTAACATCTTTAAACCTCTTTATGACATGGGTCCGGGCTACCTGAGGAATCGTCTCACCCAATGAGACTGGCCCATCCTACTCGTTCCAACAGAAGAGGCATGCTGTGAACCCTTTTGTTAAGGAATTCTGGCTGGCAAGATCCAGGATAAGGACTTTTCTACTGTAGCTCCCATCCTCTAGAACATCACGCTCCTCAAAGTGAGAACTGCTCCCACCATCTTGACCTTTTGAAAGAGCCTCAAACTGGCTCTGCTGATTGGCCTGGGCTCCTGAGAGCATTCCACACTGGAACTCATTAGTGAACTACACAGAAGATCCCACCTCTACCCCGTTGCATTCCGGTTTCTAACTCAAGAAATTTCTGTTAATTTTAACATTTAATGTTTTAATATTTTGTATTTTGCTTTTATGATGTTATAAGCCCTCCAGAGTCACTTGACAGTAAGACGGGCAGCATATAAATTTAACAAATGAATAAATATAGTGGCAGGTGGGCATCCTCTGGATCGAGTCTGTGCCTTAGCATCAGAATAGGGGATACCAGCTGGGAGAAAACTAATTTAGAACTTTAAAAAAACCTTGCATTAGTATAATTTAGTCAATAAGCCTATTAAGTATAAAAGATTTATTTTTCCCAGAGATTACTGAAGCTTCCCTTAAAGAAGGAAGGTTGAAAGTGGAAAATAATTGCCTAGGACTATGGGGCCCAGCAATGACTTTTTAATTTTAGTGACTGAATGTTTATATACAATTTGCACCTATTTTCATAATATTTTGTGAATATTATGAATATTCACTTTAGCGTTCAGTTTCCAAACTTATATCTAGAAGACTGGTTTATTTTTTTTAAAAAGCAACATAAAATCTCAGTATTTTTCTATATTGAGAAGCCTAGAAAACCTTCAATGATTTCACTTTTAAGTTGTCAACCTTTGACATACATAATATGATAAACTGAACACAAGCAAAAAGAAATAATTAACAGAGGAAAATGGGTGAAATAAATAAACAGCTCTTACCATTTCAAGGCCTGTGACATTGAGGCTAATAAGTTTTTGCAATGAATTTACCATTTGCACTAAACAGTCCTGAGAGATTCTATGAAGTCTGCCGATATTCAAAACCTCTAGACCTGGACATTTAGTAGAAATTGATTTCAAGCATTTGTCAGTAATGGCTTGACAACCAAATATTTCCAGTTTCTTAAGGCTATAAAAGAACATATTGTAAGGAAATTAGTAACATCCTTCAATATTAGCCATTCAACAGTCATTAAAATCATTATTTTATTTAAAGATAAGTGCTTAAAAATAGCACCGCTCCCCAATATTAACACTAAGAAACATGAAAATAAAATATGAAATTACTGATATAATAATACAATGTCTTGGGCTAAGTCTAAACACATTATTCATACATTAATTGAAAAACTAAGCAGCTAGAAGTAACTATATTTTTTCTATTATAGCCAATTCCAGAAAGCACATGCTTCTTATATGATTCAGTAGAGCACACTTGGGATTATTTATTTGATTATTTGCAGTTACCTATATGACAAGAAAATAAGAATGTATGTAAGAACCCTAGTAAGTTGCAGGATTCCTGATAACTATAAACAATCCATTCATAAAAATGCCTTCCCCTTCAAAATAGGCCTCTCTGTGGAATTTCTCCAGTGAGTGATAAAAGTTGTGTTGGCCATATCCAACCGAGAAAATGAGAAAGAAAAAACAGAATAAATTTGCAGGCTTTGGTTAGGTGACACATTTAACACAGAAAATGGATAATTTTTAGGGCCTTGAAGGATCAGCATGTATTTGTTGAAATCCTGGACTAGGGACAAGATAAAGCCAGCATCATTTGATCAAGGAAGAAAAAAGTGGCTTGCCAGGATATTCTTGTGCCAAAATAAACCACAAGTGACAAATTAGCCTTAGAAATCTGGATTGTTATTCAACTCAGACTCGCTAAATAGCCTCAGACTAGTAACTGTCCCTCAGCCACAGTTTATTTTCCTGTCAGATCATATATTGATCTATCTTACAAGGTTGCACAGTAAGAAGCACCTAGGAAAAAAGATACAGACACTTTCCTATCATCATTAAAAATTCTCCTCCTCTATATTTTCAGCCCAGATGCTAGTTATTCCTGTTTCTCCACTCCATTTTCAGATATTTCAACAGACATTTATTCTGCTCAAAAGTGGGCTCTGAACAGTATGGAGAGTTGTCCACTAGAGAAGAGTAAAAAAAATTCAAAAGGGCAGCAGTTCTTCATAACTGGAAAAGAAAAAAGTGTGAACAGTTTGTAGGAAAGTCACATTGGGAGTCTCTGGTTACCATCTGTTAGGTAACCAAATGGAAATATAAACAATTGCTAATGTTTGCACTGCATTTGGTCTTATATAAATATTTTTATTCATGTAGATAAAAGATATTATACAGTTTAAATTAACCATAAAGACTAACTGTAATTAAATATTTTGTTTGTGTAGATAAATATAATGTGTACAGGGAAAGAAAGAAGTTAACTGTCTATCTCAGGCAAAGATACAAATCTTATGTAGGTGAATACATATGACAATAAATTATGAAATAACATACAGTCAAGTTTGCCTTGAGCTTCATAAAATGTCTTCTTAATTTTGGTGATGATGCTCAACCTTGTGCATTCAATTTTGATCATTTAGTTAACAATTCATCCATGCTTTTTCCAAAGAGTGACTCAAGCTAAAGGTAAATTTGGTTAGTATTGGGATTGAATATTTGTCCTAATTTAATGCATTTGTTAAGGAATCAACCCTGATTGCAAGAAAAACAACCCTGACTGTTCTTTGGAAGTACAGATACTGAAGCTGAAGCTCAAATACTTTGGCCACCAAATATTATTATTGAATAATAATTATTATTGAAGTTCTTTTTGTCATTAAAGCAAACCAAACAACCAATTAACATACAGGTTCAATACATACATTTAAATACATATTGGTATTTAAAATGTGCTAAGTCTTGTAGATTTCATCTTAAAATGAAAATCACAATAAAACAACAGTCAAAAAATTGATGGCAAATGCTACTTTCTTGCAAAATAGTCACAGCTTTTTTATTCAATTTTGAGTCATCTTTAACATTTTTTTTTGCCATTGTGGATGAAGCACAAAACCAAGAAAGACTAAATCAGGAATGAGGTATGATTTTATTTTCAAAAATAGTAAGCCAGAGTCTATATATCAACTAGTTATTAAATCAACTTGTGATTTGTTCCAAAAAACAATCCATTTTTCATCTTGAAGTGAATATGCATACAGTACAACATTAAGATAAGAGATCAGGGGGATGATATCATGGCTTCCTCTTTTTTTTTTTAAGTGAACCCTGCATATTTGTTGTACTTATTACAAGACCTACATTCTTAAGGCATTCTGTGATAAAAATGCAAAATAATAAATAAGGCATTTGTAAGGTTTTGTTTTCTGAGACTAGAACTTATTTAAAGTACTGCAAGCTACAATATTTCCTCTAAGAAAAAATGACTTATATTGAACAATATAATACATTATACAGAAATAATGTATTATTGAAACTCTTTTTGTCATTAAAGCAAGCCAAACAACCAATTAGCATACAGGTTCAAATTGCTACAAAGTGCTTGAATGATGGCAACATGATTAACTTAAAACAAGATTTCCAACCTTTGCAGTAATCACTTGTAGTGCTTGTGCCATGTTTTATGTTTCTTCCTGGAAACAAGCTGGCACATATTTGCAGTATGCAAATGTTAGTGGTATCCAGCTAAAAAGTGAGATGATCAGAGCAACAATTGGTTGTACTTCAGCGGATTTATGATTGAATGAAAGAAGGGCTTACCAAAGCTGCTGACAATGGAGGCAACTGTCTATAAAGAAGACAGTGAAAAAAGCAGGAGAGAATCAGGAACAAAAGACAAAGAGAACATTCTGTATTGTTGGAGCTCACATAGATCTTTCTGAGAAGATTCTACGTCTGAGCCTTCAAGAGAAGAGACACTGTAGAACAAAAGATAGGATATAGATCTTTGAAAGACAGAGAGGATGCAGCAGCACTTCTCAAGAAAACAGAGGAAAAAAACTTATGGTGTTACCTGGTTGGATAATGAAACATCTGCAAGAAAACAATCGAGCTTAGAGAGCACCAAGGACCTCACAGTTCAACCCTGATCTGCAAGTACTTTTCTACCATAGAAAATATTCTTCTATCATAGAAAAAAAATGTAACTGATCTATTGCTACAAAAAACTGAAAATAACATACTGCACATCAGCAGGATCGATGAGCTTGTGAAGTACTGTATGCTAAATACCAGGAGTAAGAATCAGGAATCTGAAAGAACTTCCAAGACAAACAATTGTTGCTTCTCCCAAGCTATACATACGGGAACATATGTACAGCTACAATCATATCATAATTTAACAGATAAGGAAGGGAACTCAGTAACCTAATCTTTTCATTTATTCATTTATATCCTCATTTATTCAAAAGGAATCCACAGAAAACACTTCAAAAAAGACAGGTGAATGAGATGGTGTCCAAGAGAGAAAGGTTTGTAGGATCACAGTCTGAATTATCCAGATAATGGACTATTGAAACACCATGCACTGCAATCCACAAAGATTAGTAAAAGTAGCTTAAACATAGTAAGCTATTTTTTTCTATCGCAATAGCAGGGCCTTTGAAACTACTTAATACAAAAACAACCAGAAAGTTATTTTATAAAATTTGTGACGTGGGTCTACGCACTAATGTTCAGATTATGGGAAATAAAACAAGATGAATATAGTAAAAGAAAGCCTATTAAAGAATAACTGAAACCTGGATCGTATGATTTCTACAACTAAAGTAGAACTGAAGAACATAATTTATTCAGAAGGAAGTAATAGAAATATTAAAAGACAGTTGTAGGTTAAAAAAAAATCATACCTCCTCAGAAACCCAAGAGGTGAATTTAGTGATACTACAGTTAACATCTGGATTAAAATATGTAGAGGAATGAACAAAAGTAATACTGATGACCACTATCACAACACGAGCACAAAGAAAAGATGTGTGGTAAGTTATATAAAAATAAACTGTAGAATTTTCAAAGATACATAGAGTAATTGTGATGGGGGAATTTTTAATTACCCTTACTTATGCTGGGGGATATATTTTATCAAACATGGTCCACAAAATTTCTAACTTACCTTGTTGACAATTTACTTATTAAAAGCTGGAAAACAGCACAAAAGCACAGTATCAGGTATCCTTGATACTAGTCATGACAGGATTTAAGATAAAGGATGGTAAATTCCACTGAATTGAGATGGAGATCCCTTTCTAATCATCAGAGAAGCTTGTTAAGTGAACCAATTACACAGTGAGGCAGTGGCCTGTTCTTTGCTTAGATCAGTGGTGGCGAACCTATGGCACGGGTGCCAGAGGCGGCACTCAGAGCCCTTTCTGTGGGCACCCACGCCATCGCCCCAGTCCTAGGCCTTCAGCTGGGTTTTATAAAATCTTTTCGCTTTAGGCCTCCGTCGCCGTGTGCAAAAAAAAAAAAAGGTTCAATCAATCAGTCAATTTCAACTTCTCGTGGGAAAAAAAAAGATCTTGCAAAGTTGGAATTGATTGATTGAACTTTTTAGTCCCACCCACTCTGCCGTTACGCCCACCCAATTGGCCACACCCAGCCAATGGGCCATGCCCACCCAATTGGCCACACCCACCCGGCACCCGACAATGCATAAGTGGGTTTTGGGTTGCAGTTTGGGCACTCGGTCTCTACAAGGTTCGCCATCACTGGCTTAGATCATGTATTCAAACAAAAACTAAACAGTCATTTGTCCAGGATGCTTTCCTTTAGCATCCTGCAATGGTCTGGACTCAATTAGAAAGGCCTGTGTGTCCTGGGTTTAAATTCATGAATTTGACTTCTTTGTCCTAAAGTACAATTGCCAAGCACAGCTAACCACTGCCACACATTAGAAAAGGTTATTTCTATAGTTATTGTGATTTGGCAGCAAAAAAAAAAAAGTCCAATTTTATAGAAATTAAGGGGGGGGGGAATCGTTATGAACCCTTCTAAATTAAAGCAGTCATGATGTACCACCTTGTACTGAATTTTGATTCACAATTTCAGTTGGCATGCACCTACCTTTTTCCATGTTTTCCAATCAAGGCCATTACTGACTCATTGGTAATCTGGCATCCATTAGCAGAAAAACACTGTAAACTAAAGGAACAGTAGCAATTACTTTAATTTTTTCATGTAATACAGTAACATGCAATTTAGTTGATTTGAGCCTCCTTCTTGTATCGCAGATATTGACTTTCTGATGTGCAAGAAAATCTGAGGAGCAAATTTCACCCATCTATCTATACACAAGAATTATTTTCCTGTCAATCCTCTTAACTCTCTTTAGTTACTTTTATACAAGTATTTTCTTATATAAAATATTACATTTTCTTACAATGAATATGTTTTGATTAGGAATCTATAACATAAGATGTGGTCTTAAATATAGGCACCTGCACTGATCTCATTTTTTTATAGTAAATGAAACAATATGAATACTGAGCTTAAAATATTGCAGCTATGTTAAAAAGAAATTATGGTGAATTATAATATGATTTGTTTTCATCTCAGCAGATTTAGGGAATCATACATTACAATTTCATACTATGTGTGAAAAACAAAAAACTTAAAAAAAAAAGATTATAAAAAAAATCTTGGCTTAGAGCCTAATACATGAATTTAGGCAAATTTAATCAAAGTTTAGTTTCTATAAAATTAACCAAGCAGGTATATTTAGTTAAAAATCAATCCTACCTTGTTTAATAAGCTTCCTCTGAAGTAGGTACTAAAAGCAGCACAGCTTAAAATCCATAATTCGATATTGTGCTTTAATGAAATATAAGCAGTTATCTTTTACTGGATTAACTACATTTAGCAAAACCAGTATGGATTCTTGTAATTTCTGCCAAACCTATTAACACTGTATTTTTAATCCTAACTTTCCCTCACTTCAGATGCTGAATGTCAATAGAAAGATGTCCAAAATTGGATATCGAAGGAGAAAAAAAGAAGCTTGCCTTATCAGACATTACTATTATGGTTGTTTATTTTGTTGCATTCATATGCTGCCCAACTGCCAATGACCTGGGTGGTTACAATTAAATACATTAAAAACAATTTTAAAATGTCACACCAACTTGAAGAGTCAAAATCGCAAGGATGACAAAAAAAAAAAATAAACCCTGACAGGAATAAGAAGAAATAAATTGCCAAAAGGGACTTCATTCATTCTTGCAAAAGATCTGGGCAAAGAGCCAGGTCTTTGAGGCCCTTCAAAACGAGTCTATGACAATTTGCTGTGGCCAACTCACCATGGCCAACTCACCGCGGGACAACTCGCCACGGCCAACTCGCCACAGGACAACTCGTTGCTGGACAAAAGTTATACTAATAACAAAAAAATGGTGGAATAAAATCATTAAAGAAAGGATGCAAAAGGAGGGACAGAATGAAATGTGATTGACAAAAAATAGAATATTTTTTAATTTATTTTAAATAATGAAATAGAATTGTTAAATTGTTCCGCAGTGAGTGGACTGGGGCGACGGCGCGGGTACCCACAGAAAGGGCTCTGAGTGCCGCCTCTGGCACCCGTGCCATAGGTTCGCCACCACTGTCCTATGTAATCTAGTTGGCCTTTCTCATAGTTTTGCATCTGGTTCTACAAATGGTGGTAAAAGTATTTGGTGGCAATGGGGTTTTCAGGATATTTTTTTTTCAGATACCTGCTACAACCTTTAACCAGGGAATTGAGTCCAAAATCAGTAGCTCCTGTCCAACTTATATCTACAACTGCCAAGTTATGGCAAAAGGTGCTTGCGTGAAGTAGAACGCTGTCCCCTTTATATCCAGAACCACTGCAGTTTTTTATATTCAGTTCCTAAGCACAAAACAGAGAAAAAAAGGAAATTGCAATGAATTAACTGAAACAATTATTTTTATTAGCATTTCTTATGCATCAATCAGAAATGTTTATTGTTTATTAGGGCAGTGCCATACTTCAGTTATAAAGCAAAAAGGGTGTTTGGAAGTTGTAAGCTGTCAGCAATTCCGTAAGGCAGCTGCTTCTTTTCCTGGAATCTCACAACTGTAATGTGATCCTGGGAAAAATGTGTTTAAGAAACTGCTGATAGAAGCTTCATGCAAATGTATGTTTTCTCCAAATCATCCCTTGAATCTAAAACATCACCCAATCCTACTGCTTATGTTTACAACAGGATGGTTAGAAGAAAACGAAGAGTTTATTACAATAAGCTTCCTTTCAAATTCTAGACAACGTTTTTGTTAACAATCAAACCAAAGAATTGAAGATTCATAAAGATTATCCAGATTTCATTACTATTGCTTCAACTTCATACTCAGGACTGTGCCTCAAAGCAATTCTTCAACTCTACATGGTTTATGAGAGATAAAAGCAAGGGGGAAAAGGGGGGGAGATACTGTAGCTGCAGTTTTCAATATATTTTTGTTCTTTCCAGTTTTTCTGTTAGCTTCCATTTCCATTCTGTTAGCTTCCATCACCATTTCTCAGACAGTTTCTAGTGCAGCGATAAACAAAAGCACCTCTTGATCTCAGGCACTAACGTTATATAATTTGTGGAATGACACAGAAAGACACTGCCTTGCAAAAGTTTGCTTTTCTTTTTAATTCGTATTTATACTGGTATTAATTCCTAAGCTGCCATTTTGCAGTTTGATAAATGTACCATCTGTTATAATCTTTTAATTAAAAAAAAGCCTCTCCAGGGATTTTTCATCTTAAAATGCCACTGAATATTAATAAATCTGACTGGAATACCGATACTAGATGGGCAATGACAAATGGCTCACATAAGAAAACATTTCTTGAAGTAACAACAGGATTAATTAATTTGAGTTGCAATCCTGAGGCTCCTAGCTTGGCATCTTGGATTGATTGGATTTCCTTTTCCAATCTCAAAGAAAAGCTTTATTTTTGGATGGTAACACTACCTGCTAGATAGTTCCAGTTCTGAATCAGGCAATGGGGCATGTTGGAAGAACTACAGAATGACCAATGTATTTCCAACCTGAGGATCAAATAAGGGCATTCCTGGAGATGGTTAAATTAATTTACTCTTTTTGCAAAAGGAAAGCATGGAGGAAGAACAAAGCATACAGCCTCACTCCATATACGTGTCCTCTTGGGATGACCTCAACAGAAAATTAGGTCAACATCTAGCTTTCATTTCTAATATCACATTCTAAAATTATACTGCTTACAGTAGACAGCCAGTTTGTTATCTCAACATCCTGAATTATAATTTTTACAATTAGATTACTCATTATTGTTCTGGATATACAATCAGAAAAATTGAAATCAGCCGTTCTGCTCTTATTGACTGTGAAAATGGCCTTTAATATGGAAGTGTTATTACAAATAGAATTACCCTTTTATCTATCATGTCTTATGAGCTTGTCATAGATGCCTTTTTGATTTTAATTTGATTTTGGAACCACGGGTCTGCTTTATTAGACAGACATGTTCAGTATAAGAACAAGAGGACTGAATGCAACCTGTTATTAATGCAGATGGCATACTATGTCTTATTGATAATTATACTGCATATTGTACAAAAATTACTTATATTGTACAATGCTGGTAATTTATCAGCTTATTCAATACACTGGTATACATTTCATATGTCCTATGGGTAGTATGTGTATGAAAATTTGTAAAAAGTAGAGTTCAGCTTGTTGCTTGAATATTTTAAACATCTGGGAATAATAATTCTAAGGAACTTGTAGGAGAAGAGCAGGCAGAGCTGAGGGCAGAGTTAAGCACATCATCAGCTCAGAGTCACTGCATTCCCACAAGCACTCTAAGTCCAACCCCTCTTGAATTCCATTGACCCTTATCTGGTGCCAATTTAGAGTGGAACTTTAGTTGACCAGATTAATGCAGGTGCAAAGAATCAGGACCATTCACAAGATCTCAGCCTAGAAGATGGTATTCAAGGTTATACACAAGAATCTGGTGTGGCCAGCTTTATATTTAGGTCAAATCTAACTTGTATGAGTGAACTTCTGTGCATATTACAGGACTTTTCGCTCTTTCTTACAGTCCTTGGAGCTTTAAAATGTTTACTTAAGGTACCCTGTAGTACCTGTTTGGGAACTTAGAATTAAATAAGATCTCCCAGCTCTTGGATGCAAGAGAGTCTATAAGAGGAGAAACCAATTGGATAAAAATATCCAATCTACTCTTAGTCGTGTTTATTATTTTTAATGTAAATATGGAAACCATACTGAAGTGAGTAGAGCTTGGTTTTCAATAGAATATATTTTTAATTTTGTGAAATCATATTACTGATATAGTATTAAATTAGAAAGAATATGGCCCACTGTGAGCATCAGAATCCAGTAGTGTGTATAGAAACTTTATTTCTTATTTCCCTTATATTATACTGTGTTCACCCAGAATAGTATGATTTAAAATCTACATAAAATTATAATGAAAAATCATAAATATTTCCCAACATGCTATAATTACAAAAACAAAACCAAGCTTTATATTTAAAGTGGATATTACCTTGAGATATCCTTCACAGTACTGGAAGAATTGTTTTAGCCCAACCTCAGAAATTCTCTGATTTTTATCATGGCAATGATCAAGAGTGAAACATTCAGGGTGGTGTTTTCCTAAACTGATCAACCAATCATCATTCAAGCAGTGGCAATCTTTAAGCTGAATCTTCTTCCCTAGAGAAAAATAACCTAGTTTATTTGGTGCAGGTAGATGTTTATTCATCAACTAAAGACTCTTTACAATATTTCATTTAAAATTAAAATAAAACATTACTATTAATCGAATAGAATTCTTTATTGGCCAAGTGTGATTGGACACACAAGGAATTTGTCTCCAGTGCATAAGCTCTCAGTGTATGTACAAACAACAAAGTGATAAACCATAGATCATAAATCATAAGATAACAATCATAAATCATAAGATACAAACAACAATTGATAAATCATAATATGCCACTTGGAGAAGGTAGTAGGAAAGATGAGTAGTGAGAAAGATGAGAAAAATGAGAAGATGATGATAATAGTAATACAGCGTACTACATGGGTAAATATTTTGGGGCAGAAGACAGTGCTGTAGGAGTTAGGTATTTAGCAGAGTGATGGCATGGGGGAAGAAACTATCTTTATGTTTAGTTGTTTTGGCGTGGAATGCTCTATAGTGGCGTATTGACGGGAGAAGTTAAAACAGTTTATGTCCATTTATTAATATTCCTCAGCAAGGTTTAGGGCAAAATGTGTGATTTTCTTTTCCTTAGAGATATATTGTGGCAACTGCTCATCACAATCAACCACTAAATCTGACAAGCAAATATTTGAAGTTACATTTTCTCAAACCCCATTTTATATTCCAACCACTGTATCTGATATATCAATAGCATGGAAGAAGATTTGGGATACCAAGAAAGAAAGCTGCAGTGTTAATTGGCTGACACAGGGAAATGCCTGTGTAACTGTAATCAAAGTTTTCATGCTAGTCAAGGCTTATTAGGATATTATTCTGACTATTGTACAGCCATCTGGAGAAAGCAAATCCATCTTGGTGTACTAATGGCATTACATAATGTCATGGGAGTCACATTTTAAGAGTCATCTGCTGAGGCAGTCTCTAATGATAACTATTCATTTACTGAATAAATACTAAAAATCCCAATAAGTGAGGCAGAATAAGCTCTTAGCCTCTTCTAAAGTAGCTCTTTGGATCACAAACTTTATGTACCAAATAAACACTAGGCAATATCAAAGCAAGCAAATTAAATGGTATGAACTAGAACTGAAAAGTACCTCTCCTTTCATCCTAATTCAATTAAATTCTTTGTTATAGAGTGATGAGAGAAAAAAAGAAATAACTGTTTTTATTAAAACTGTGTGCAATTTCTTCCAGAGGCAATGTCAACTGTTTGAATATGTGCTGATTCTTAAAAGTGTTTGCATAGCAGAGCTGGCTAATTTCTTCCATTAATGATTCTTCATATCCAACCTTATATTTTTCCATTATGCCTCACAAATTTATAGTGCTGTCTCATGCATGTTTACACAGGTGCAAACTCTAGCAGAATTAGTGAAGTTTATTCCACTCTAAGAATACCATATGAAGGATTACAGCTATAAAGTAAATGATCTAATATTTATCACATGGAATTATTTTGAAAAATATTGTAATAATCTTGAAATATAGACCAGAGTAATAAAAGCCACTTGTCCAAATTGAGAACTCAAGGTATTTGTAATTTGCCAGCAGTTGCTATTTATAAATTGGCAGTTATCTAAAGTGAGATAATAACCAAGCCGTCTAGGACAAGCTGTGTACAAGATTGAAGAACAAATCAGAATCAGAAGTTAGAAGCTAGTTAGAAGTTAGCTAGTTAGAAGTTAGAAGCAAGAATGAGAAAGAAACTGTAAGTCACAGCAATGGCCACGATTTGAGAAAAACCATAAACCTCAGAGGGGCCTTGTTATTCAAACAAGGCTCAACTTGAACAGGAAGTGGTCTTGCAATGCTTTCCCGGAGGATCCAGTACGGATAGTCCTCAACTTACAAGCCCAATTGGGACTAGAATTTCTGTTGCTAAGCAATGCAATTTAAAGGATGATGCCATGTATCACATCGCTTAGTGATCACAATCTTGGCAATCCCCATTGCTGTCATTAAGCGAAGGTTACCAATTGTTAGCCAAGGACCCAAACCAAGCCATTCTGGTATTGGTCCCTCCCAGCTCCGAGCATCAGTAAGGTAAAGGATTCCCCACCCATCTGTCTTCCCCCCATTTTCTGCCTTTTTGGCTGCCCTGCACCCTGCCTTGAGGAACATCAAGCAGCCCCCAAACCGTGCAGTTCTGTGGCTGCTTGCCATGACCTGGGAAGCTGCAACTGCCCCAGTTTGACATAGTAAAAAAGAATAAGAGGTTCATTTCATATATTTGATTTTCAAAAGTCCCAACAGGAGCTTTGAACTTTGCTCTTTCTTGCTAGGACAGAATTCTCGAGCCGAACCCAAGAAAGGCATCCACAATGCAGCCAGGCCAGCTTACCGCACTTTATTTGCAACTGAAATTCAGGTAATCCTCATTTAACAATGGTAATGGGACCAACAACTTCATCAATGTGGTTGTAAAGCACACTGTTACATGACCATGCTGACTTACGATGGCAGTTTGCAGCAGTCCCAATTGCCATTGTTAAGAAAATTCTATGTGGTCATAGCATCCCATAGTCATTAGTCAACGGGGACTAACTGCAATACTTATCACCATCTAACCAGATTACTCTTGAATCTAATGTCTTTAGAGCTTAACTTTATTTTATCTTTGTCCTAGAGCTGGGTGGAACTTCACTATAAACTCTAGAAGTCTCAGTAACTCTTTTCTTATTCTATTTCTCACATCAACCTACCTTATATATGTTCATATTTCTCTAAACTACTTAATTTAAATACAGAAGAGAACAATTAGCTTGGCCCAAAGAGAATGAATTACAAAATAACAGAGAACTAGCTGAATTTGGTTTCTACAGTGAACAATAAATATACCCACTTAAGGTAAAACACCATTATGGCTAATAATTTTTAAAGAAAAACCACCTCCAAAATATAAAGCTTTAATACTGTAACATTACATTCTTAAGAATCAGAGCTATTTTTATGGCTAAAATTATAACTTGATATCTCTTTGCATATAAGATGTTAGATATGGTGGTGGAGTTTTGCTTGGTATAAAGTACTCAAAGCTCAAATGTTCTTGCAGAGCACAATCACCTGATAATGCTATGCAAGAAAATTGTTACTAACTTAATCTTTAACTTTTTCCAAATAAGCCTACTCAACCCATTCCCCCCCACCACCACTCCCCAACACACAAATAAACTTTTTTTAAAAAAAAGATGCTTGGAGGGAGATGTTATCTGCAGACGGCTTTGGAAGTTTACATTTTTTACTATTTATTATTACACTTCTAGGAAAGAGAATGTTCGCTTATGCAAATATCAGGGTTTTTTTTTACTTATGCCAATTATATTATTGATTATTGTCTTTCAGCAAAGTATTTCAGCCACTTTTTTTTAGAGATGGGGGGGAATGTTATGATGCAAAGATCACGCACCTTACAAAAGCAAGCCTAAAATATATACACACCTTATGCAACATTTACATATTACTGAAAGACAGATCTTGGCTGCATCTAATTGGCTGCCTTTCTTTACTCAAGGCGCCAAGTGTTTGCTTTGGAATTCAGTGTGGGAACTAACACAAGCCTAGAGCTACTGACATGAAGCACATGACCTTCAATTTGTTTTCTTCTATATAGCAACTATCCAAAGCATTTTCCATTTCCTAGAAGTTCATCAGCAGCACCAAATCCTGTGTTGCACACCTCAGTTTTCTCTAATAATATCTAAGATAGATAAATCATATAGCAACAGATGTTTGGAAATATCATGAAACAGGAATGTTTTCTCACGTGGTGAATATTTTTTTTAAAAAACCCAAAGTATTGGAAAGATACATAGTACAATGCAGAAAATTCTGCAATTTAAATCTGAAATGAACCACAACTTTTCCTACAAGGCATAATTTCAGGGGGGGAAACCAATTGTAATTTAATGAGATATACGATTACAGCAACAAAAAGAAATTTTGTTCAACATTGGAAGAAAGACACAACTTTGACTACATCTGACTGGGAACTTAAACTTGGAGAATACACAATGATGGCAAAACTAGCAGTGTATGTACACAACAGAAGTTTAACTAAATGTAAGCAAGAATTGTTCCTATACATATAATGCATGGCAAATATAATCACTTACATTCTGGCTTCTAAGGGGGCCTAAATATCTACAAATATTGCAAAACAGCAGATGTCTATAAAGGAGGGACTCTTAACAGTTTTTTTTATTATGTTCCTTTTTCTTCCTTTTGTTTAGTAATTAATTCTCATTAAATTTGCTTTATCTTTTCCTTTTATTAGTAGGTAATCCATAAGCACACACTAAGCAACAATACAAAGGAGACTTTAATAAGTAATCTAATTAAGATTAAAACCTTACTATATAACAATTACTTTTATATGAGTTGTAATGTTTTTCAATGTTATGCTCAATTTTGGACGAAAAAGCTAAACAATTTTATGCGTACAATGTTGCTATTAAATAAAATATAATTTAGATGGAATTGTTTTTCTTTCTCTTTTCTATTCTCAATATTCTAATCTAAGCTGTTTAAATAATAAAACGTTAATAATTTTAAACATATTATACAAACATCAAAGTATGGAAACAACATAATGTACTAAAATGTATAACATAATGGAAAAGGGGGGAAATACCTAGTTTGTCAGGTCCTCCAGTATATTCCTAACCATTTTTTTTTAATTGGATGTAATTTTTTTTTAAAAAGGCCACCTCAGAAAGTGAATCCTGGGGAAAGATGCTCCTTCTGTCTCTGTCTCTCTCTCTCTGTCTCTCTCTGTCTCTCTCTCTCTCTCTCTCTCTCTCTGTCTCTCTCTCTCTCTCACACACACACACACACACACACACACCATAGCCATGCTCTGAATCAGCCCTATTTACCTTTTGCAGGGTTGGGTTGGCTGTATTTTATAACTATGTATGAATCATATCACGAGAAACTCTATTGACAACATCCTAGTTTAACAAATAGATTGACAGGAGCCAGCTCATGCCAGGCTTGGCAGATATTGATATGATTAACGCTGCCATACAGTATCTAGATTGCAAAATTCAGATACCCACTAAATGGCAGCAAAAAGGTGCAGAAATGTATGACTGCTTGCTACCGCCAAATGGTTATCTGAAATGCAGGCCTAATTTGGTAGTCATGATTATATTTACTGTCACTATTGTTACTACATTATTCCTCACATAAATGCTGCTAACATAAATATTGGTAATGCATAGGTGATCAGAAATCTCTTTTATGCTTGCCTATAGTCATCAGTATGTCTATCTATATAAGAGTCATCTGCCAAACTTTTAGAAAAAAGAAAAAGAAGGCATTTCATTCTTTACCTCAGGCAGCAAAATGTCATGAGACAGCACAAAAGAGAGAAGTTAAGTCCTTGCTCCTACCAGCTAACTTTCATTAATTTTTTCCTGAATATGTTTCCACATACATGCAGTTCTGCCATTAGAATTAATACTTAAAGTCTGTTTACCATGACATAGAGAGGAATAGTGCATAACTTATTATGAATCTCCCAGCTATTATCAGTCTCATCATGTTTCAAAAGGATTGTTTTGCAGTACAGATGTGCAACACAGGAATAGTGAAATGATGTTCTGTTGCTGCATTCTAACGATAATGTTCAAGCCAACATGATGATTACATTTGTGATATTAAGTCTCCATGGCTCATCCCAGTTACTCATCTGTACAAGTTGTGGTCCAGAGGGGTGAACCACAGAACTTTATACACAGGATTAGCTGTCCTCCTGTTAATCCTGACTGAGCATTTCCTTGAAATTTACTATTTTGCACTGAGGAAAAACATTCTGCCTTTAAAAATATGCAAAAACCTTTTGGTGTAATTCAGTACTACAATCTTTAAAAATTACAAGCATGCTTTTACTAGATAATAACCAGACAAAAGTGAAGCAAAGTATGTTTACAGCATGCACAAGTAATGTAAACAAGAAATACAAAAACAGAACTATAATGTAAAAGATTTCCAATAACGGCATAAATATGCAAACAAACATATATGTAAGTTATTTTAATTTGACGTCAGGGCATGAAAGCTTTGCTCCTGTTGTCCCAGCTAGATATAAATGTACATGTTTAAACCTATGAGATTTTAAAATGACCATACAAGACTTTTACATTACTCCAATCTTTTAATGTTTATTCATTTTAATGTACTTACAAAAGGACTTATCTCCAGCTAGTTGATAAAAGTGATGACAGACCTGGGAAATCCGAGAAATATCTTTATGAGTCAGCAGGGAAAAGATACAAAGCCACAATTCATCAGGAAGCAGCAACCATGGTGTGAGACTGCAGTCACTTTTCTAAAACAAAACAAAACAAGAAAGCATTTGAATCCCAAAACAACAACAGTAACAAGCATCCAAGTCAGCCCAATACTGAATGAATGAGACAGATGTGATCAAGGCAGTAGCAGATCAATCTTATGATTCAATTCACAAATTGTATTTGTGTACTTCGCTCTTATCTGGAAGATACCTGTAACTATTTTTTTTCTTTTAACAGGCTGAATGCTTCAAAAATTTTGAATGCTTAAACTAAATTATCACTGTATTTTTATAAAACAACTTCAAACAAAAGGCTATAGAATGGAACATAATTCCTATATACACACATGTAACTTACCATGCATGTTCATGAAACTGAAAGACTACCATTGCACATGAATCATTTAACACAAAAAGTTAAATTTGTTTGCAATTTTAATGGGCAAAACTAAACTATCATAACTTAGAAAAATGTGTACAAGCAAAGCTAATATAATCATTGCTTATAAGTAAGTACTAGACAAATTGTGATTGAGTAGTCCATGATTTATTGTGTTGTGCAACTGCCAGTAGTCAAGTTAATTTAGTAAACTAAGATTTGATTAAACATAGGTTAGAATGTTGTAGAAAGAGAGTCATAGTCATGATCTCCAATTTTTCTTACATACAAGTTATACAGTTATAAAACACAAAACCATACAATAGAGAGCAACCATGATGAGGATGGGTACTTTTAAAAGATTATTTTAATTAAAAGATTTGAAGGGAAGATAACATGCTGCAAAGCAGAGCTCCAGCCTCAGCTGTAATTTCTACGCTGGCATTCTTAGAAAATGAACTTGTGGCTCTAACCTATGGCTACTAGTGAATGTATATAGATAGTCCTCGATCTACAACCATAATGAAGCCTGCCCATTATGGTTGCAGCAAGTCATGGCAGTCATAAACAGATCACCATGTGACCAAAAACATTTTTACTACCTTTTTTTCGACGGTCCTTAAACAGATGCCATAAAGTGTTTTCTATGGGATGTTTTTGAAAAACAGAAGTAAATGCTGGTCACGTGACGATGGGACACTGCAAATAGCCATAAATGCAGGCCAGCTGCTTAGTGTCCAACATTGCAGTCACATAATCGTGGAGGGGGGGGGGACCATCAGAACAAAGGTTATAAATACCTTTGAGGGGAGGGGTCTGTTGGAACTTCAAATAGTCAGTAACAAAGGGTCATAAGTCGAACACTAGCTTTATTTTATTCCCTTGGCCACTGTGGCCCCAATTGCCTGTGGCTATTTAAATCAGATGCTGCTCTTCAATGCTAGCAGATTGACACAGAGTCTCAGTGTATCAATACTGATAACATCAGCATAAGCTTACAAAAAAGTCAAGGAAGCAATTACTGACCAGCCATTTGAGACAGTTTCTATTGTCTGCTTATGAAAAGTTGGAAGTGAGGGCACAACAACTACACCTAGATTGAAAGGATTGTTACAATTAAATGGAAAGCCTACAATAGAGAAACTTGTTTTGAACAGGTGCATTTCCATAGAACAAATTAGATTTAAATGCTCAACAAGAATGTTGCTTAAGCAATGATTATTACAAGAAGCAGAGAAGGCCTGAAGAACTTATACCATACGGTGATATTTCTATTACAGTAATCCTTAAGAACTGTGCAAACTGATAACACAACCATCATCAATTCTATCCCATAGACCCAGAAAACTATTTCAAAATCAGCCAATTTCAAAAGTCCCTCTGGTGAAGGGAAAACACCAATTTCCTCGTAAGCAAACTATAACTCCTGACTGAAATGGCCTGCAAACTCAGGGCTGGCTTAGTTTAAAGGCTGCTTTGCCAAAAGGGCAGGGCTGGTGCGTGGGGTGCGGGTGGGGGGTAATTGGAGAAAAAGGTGGAGAAGTCAACAGATACTAGAGCACGACAATGAAGAAAAGACTGCAGAGAAAGTGCTGGAAATTCCCTTATCATGGCCTCTATAAACATACTCTCCCATCTATGCTGCCTGATTGGGACCCAGATCATTTGTCAGGCACTATTGGAATTCTATATGTAAAGAAATTTAAGGGCCAGAGCCTTCACAAGAAGTCATTGCCTGTTTGTGTAGCTGGGGCACCCTCTGTGTCTGCTGCCGTGAAGGATATCAATCCTCAAACTATTGCTGCCTCTCCCATTTGATGTGTCCCTTGATTTGCATGTTTTATGTTTGAGAAATTTTCTTTTGGATGCTTGGACTGCTGACACTGTTTCGTTTTCAGTTCCTGACCCTGAATGCTTAAGGGTATGGGAAGAATAAACTGCAGCAGGTTTTCTAGATCTTTGGAGTCCAATGTTTGCTGCTACTCATGAATCAGCTCTCTAACTACAAGGAACTTTGCCACAGTCCTTTTAAAAAGTGCTTTTTATATATTGTGTCTAATTATGATTGTGCAGGTTTCAAAAGTAATTCTGAAGTATTTCAGACTTCTCATGAGCATAGATAGTATCTCACTTCTATTAAAGCAGTCCATCTTTTTTCACACTTTTGCACAAGCCTGAAAAAAATGTGGTGGCTTTAAGAATTATATTAACTGTAATAAGTCAGTTCCTTAAAATAACTACAAAGTTTTTAGCTCACACAGAAGATTGGAAAAGGTATGATTTATAACATTATCAAAGCTCTATTTCTAAACCTTAACTACATAATGGTATACATACATTCTCCAAATGCTTCTGGCGCTACTGTTGTAATATATAACTTAGAAGACAACATATGCTTACCATGTTTAATTTGTTATAACCTTGAGGAGTGTTTTCATACTGCAGCCTACGTTGTGTCCCTAGAAAAGAAATATGAACTTTGAGTTTCCCAAATATGCAGTTATTTGGGAAAACACAGCAAGCTTTACAGAATCATTAGCCTTTAATGTGTTGACAATATTCATTGAAATTCCACTGTAGCTCAAGATACACTCATCTTGAACATGTGTCGCACAATTTGAAATTTCATTGGCTCACACCAATTTCCTTTCATTGTAATTCAAGTTGCAGTTATCGCACTAAAATATTAAAGTAGTGAGGCTATAATCTTTTTTACAAGAGTGTATTGGAATCATTTGCTTGGCAGATGCGAAAATGGAAAAATAATATATTTTGACATGTTGAATGCTACAGTAATCATAGCTGGCTTGCAAAACTCCAGACAATCACAAGATAGCAGCAAAGTGATATTTGCTCATATCTATCTGCATTTTTTTCCAGCCTAATCTTAGGAGTTCTGCTGAATGCAGGCAATGCAGAAACAATCTCTTATTCTATCAAGCAAAATGTATTCTGGCACAACTATAGCGCAATTCAAATTGTGAAAACACCATGTGAATTCAGAGGTTTCTGGTGGCTAATTTTTCAATAAAACTTACTCTGATTCTCCCAGTCAGTTTCCCAGTCCCTTTTAAAAGTGCCCAGTCCCTTTAAAAGTGTGTTGTATGTGCTTTCCTACACATCCACCTGTGCGGATGCTCTACACCAGGGCTTTTCAACCGGTGGTACGTGTACCACTCGTGGTACTTCGGCACCTGGCAGGTGGTACATGACCTAGACAAATGTAGCAGGGGGGGGAGAGCTGAAGTGGCAGCAGCGCCAGAGAGCCCTAGGGGAGATTCAGCTGGAGCTGCGGTGTTGCTGGGGCTCTGCTGAGGACCCAGGATTGGCACGCACGACTCAAGCTAATTGGTGCTTCTGGCAGCCTCAGGGGTGGCTGTCAGCCACATGAAGTCTTCAGGCGGAGATTTAGCTGGAGCTGCGGTGTTGCTGGGGCTCTGCTGAGGGCCCAGGATCGGTGCGCATAGCTCCAGCTGATAAGCGCTGTGTGCCATGGCCAGCTGGGGAGTGGGTGACTGCACGGGGGAGTGAGACTGGGGTAGCAACCAACACTGGAACTCTCCCTGAGCCCAAGAGAGTGGCGCACCCAGAAGAGAAAAGGAGGGGGGAGAGAAGAGAGGATATGAAAGGAGGGGGTCTTGATGGGAGAGGGAAAGAAAAATAAGACAACGGGGAAAGAGAAAGGGACGGAGAAAGAGAGAAGAGAAGAGGAGAGGCTTCTGTGAGACAAGCAGTGAGGAGAAAGAGAGAGGAGGAGAGGTTTCTGTGAGACAAGCAGAGGGATCAACGAAGGAATAGAGGTACTTTTTTCCTTTTTTTTTTTTTGGTTATCAAGTTTTTGATATCTTGCTAAGCACTGGTATTTAATATTGTCATGTCCTAAAAGTGGTACAATCTGTGAAAAGGTTGAAAATCACTGCTCTACACTACAGTGTGACTGCAGCTGCTGAAAAAGGTCCGTGGCTACAAACCTATGACATCATGCATTTTCACAGATTTCTGTGGGAATTTATATACAGAAAGAATATTTTTCTTGCCCAGAAAATTTTCTCCAGATCAAATATTTTTTTAGAAAATGGCCAAAGTCACATGGCTTACTCTAAAAGATGGTGACAGTAGCAAATTATTGTTCCATTTCTGTGTAGAGGGGAGGCAGGCAGAATTTAGTTATTGCAAGAAAATGCTGTAATTCAGAAGCTGGCGCATCAACTATATGTTGATTTCTGCATACTGATGGTTAACAAAAAGAAGCACTGACTGGTTATACTGGGATTCCCTGCCTATTCTCAGTGTTTGCAGGTCAACAGAAGCTAGTGTGAACACATGGTTGACTGCCAACACTTTGCAGGGATTGAGGAATGAAACATTGCCAAAAGTAAGAGCCAGCAGCAAATGATGGTTTCAAGCTGTGCTTTATTTTTCTCTAAAACAAATAATTGATTCCCTCACTCTTTTAGTAAATGAAGTTTATTAAAATGCTGATGAGCTATTGTGACAAATCTGTCATAGTTTAAAGCAGACCCCTGGGTCTGCTTCCAATTGCAGGAACCAATTTTGTTAAATTTTGTTATGAATAAACCAAGAATCAGTCTCTGATTACTAAGATGGATGGATAAATAAATAATTTGTTTGTTTCTTTGTTTTAGAATACTTATATGGCCAACCTACTCCAATAACATGGTAGCATACAAAATACAAAAGGAGTTGTTGTTAGTTGCGAAGTCGTGTCCGACATCGCGACCCCATGGACAACATTCCTCCAGGCCTTTCTGTCCTCTACCATCTTCTGGAGTCCATTTAAGCTCACGCCTACTGCTTCAGTGACTCCATCCAGCCACTTCATTCTCTGTCGTCCCCTTCTTCTATTGCCCTCAATCTTTCCCAGCATTAGGCTCTTCTCCAGTGAGTCCTTCCTTCTCATTAGATGGCCAAAGTACTTGAGTTTCAACTTCAGGATCTGGCCTTCTAAGGAGCAGTCAGGGTTGATCTCCTCTAGGACTGACCGGTTTGATCGCCTTGCAGTCCAAGGGACTCGCAGGAGTCTTCTCCAGCACCATAGTTCAAAGGCCTCAATTCTTTTGCGCTCAGCCTTTCTTATGGTCCAACTTTCACAGCCATACATTGCAACTGGGAAAACCATGGCCTTGACTATACATACTTTTGTTGGCAGGGTGATGTCTCTGCTTTTTAGTATGCTGTCTAAATTTGCCATAGCTTTCCTCCCCAGGAGCAAGCGTCTTTTAATTTCTTGGCTGCAGTCCCCATCTTGGAGCCAGGAAGATAAAATCTATCACTACCTCCATTTCTTCCCCATCTATTTGCCAGGAATTGAGAGGGCCAGATTCCATGATCTTGGTTTTCTTAATGTTGAGTTTCAAGCCAACTTTTGCACTCTCCTTCTTCACCCGCATCAACAGGCTCTTTAGTTCCTCTTCACTTTCTGCCATTAGAGTGGTATCATCTGCATATCTTAGGTTGTTGATATTTCTCCCGGCAATCTTAATTCCAACTTTTGATTCATCTAGCCCTGCCTTTCTCATGATGTGCTCTGCATATAAGTTAAATAGGCAGGGCGACAGAATACAGCCTTGCCGGACTCCTTTCCCAATTTTGAACCAATCAGTGGTTCCGTGTCCAGTTCTCACTGTTGCTTTTTGACCCGCATATAGGTTTCTCAAGAGACAAATAAGATGGTCTGGTACTCACATCTCTTTAAGAACTTGCCATAATTTGTTGTGATCCACACAATCAAAGGCTTTAGCATAGTCAATGAAGCAGAACAAAAGGAGAAAAGCCACTAAATGCTACTAAAACAAAATAAAGCATTAAAATGGCAGAAACTAACATTTGTTGTATCCCATCAAATAGGAATTTTGATCATTCTGACCTAAGCATCCACAGAAAAATCTAAGTTGAATCATGAAGAAGCAATGATGTGCTATCTGTCATAATTCTGTGAGCAATATTTTATTCAAGCATGAATGAACTCTAGAAAAGTCCTAGGGGGACACTAAGGTATATACAAGGTTTTCTATTTCAGTGAAGGTATATGAAATTTTCTCAAAGGAAAAAAAGGGTTAGTTTACACATATGAGAGAGAGCTCAGGAAGCATCAAAGTCATGAATGCACTGGTCTCTGGACTGATATTGGATATACTACAAAAAGATCTCGAAATTTTCAAAAGATTCCAAAAAGAATTGAATTAAACCTCCCACGTTTCAAAATGAAGACTCATTTTATTCAACTGTTTCCCAGAGTGGCTGATTCTTATTTTAATTAAAACAATCTGCACTGATACGTTCCTTATGAAAACATGCTAAACCCAGGATTTAAAAAGCTACTTTAGATACATAAATAGACAATCCCTGCTCCGCCCCATACAATTAGGTTAATTTTACTATTAAAACTACTACCGAAAAAATCTGTTAGAAAAACAACATTTTCAATATGTTTTATTTCTCATGAACTTAATTATAGTGGCAGTGAGCACCTGTTGAAAGTCCTGAAGGAGTGGGTTGGGGACAGATTATCTTGGATCAAGGAATAGAAAGAAAAGTGAACAGAGTTTTTGACAACAAGGACGTCACCTTAAATTCTACAAACCTGAAGATGGACGGCTCTCAGAGTTATAACTGCTCTTCCTTATTAACTTCTTGCCTGTTGCAGGTCTTTGGACATGTGATCTACTGCAAAGAAAAACATAGTGCAACATTAATGAAAACAATTACATAAGATGTCCTGTGGAACAATAGTTAGAATATTTGATTTACATATATAGTTCAAATCTTTCTCAGCCTCAAAATCACTGGGCCAATTGTTACTTATCCATTCCAAACTTCTTTTTATGATTTGAACAAGAAAAAATATACAGGTAGCAGGGGCAAACTGGGGAGTAGTATTGAAACAAATTTACTTTGCTTACATAGCTTACTTTAGCTTCTGTTATTTTGCATTTTTTTTAAAGGGGAAAAGCAGCCACCAGCGCTAATCCTCTGCTGTGATAAATAAACAGATTGTTACACGTGTTGGAGGATCAAACATAAATCTACCCATAAATAAAAGACAGATTTTCTCGAACAGAAAAAAGATGAAGAAATTTAAAAATCAAAATAAGAAATAAGCAATTAACGTTGTTTTGCTTTTGTGCCTTTGAGTCAGTTTTGACGACTGCCTGGACTAGTCCCTGAAGTTTTCTTGACAAAGTTTTTGCAAGTGGTTTGCCATTTCCTTCTTCCTAGGGCAGTGTGTGACCAGACCAAGGTGACCCAGCTGGTTTTGTGGCTCAGGTACCTCCGGATTTTTAGCCTAACACTTAACCATTATACCAAATAGGCTCTCTAACTTTAGTCTTAAAAAGTACAAAGTTCACTACTCTCATGAAATTCATGCACTTTGGTGATACAAAGTCTATGCCAAAAACTATTTTTATTTAGATTATACTCATGCATGCATTTCAATGTTATTCCCTTTACAGTAAGCAAAACTATGCAAAGTACAGAAGAGAGTAAAAAATGTTGAGAACAAGAAACTGGAGGCAATAAAAGATAATCTAACTAAATCAACTTTATACTAACAAGATTTACCATACTTCTGTGTACTTTCTATTACTGCACCCTGTCTTTGCTTTCATATATGAATACACTAAAGATACTACTATAGAAATTTACACATAGGTGTACAATGTTACTTGTACTAGACTCAATATAATCCATCTCAAATTAGTATTTCATAATTAAATGGAAATAGTTATGCAGGGAAAACATTAACATAGGAAACCAGTATTCTCTTTAAAATAGTAAAAGATTGTTCAGGACTGGTATATACCAGTGTGATTGTAAAAGAATAGTGTTGATATCATGAGATATTTATAAAGTATAAAGCAATCTGCAGGGAACCATTACAAATTCTGAGTTAAAAAATGGAAAACCAAACCACGGAGGAGGTAGGCCTTTTGTAAATGCACTGCTTTGTTCACACAGTTCTACTAAATATTAAATAAGCAAACCTTGGCTTCAGTTTTCTCTGTGTGTAAGATGAGCATGAAATGCTGGCTCTTTCCCAATGTTTCTTAGAACTAGCCTGTTTGGGGCTTGATTTCCTGCTTTCAAAAACTTCCTGGTCTATAAAAGATAATCCACAGAATATAGTTAGTCATAGTTAATTGCAATATGCAGTTAAAGGAGCTCCAGGGAATGACATAAACATCTAAAACACATCCTTGGCATTCATAAGACATATCAGGAGAATATAATGAGTCCAAAACCAGAAAAAATACACGGAATCTGATTGGATTTCCCAATTTAATTACATTTGGATATAGAAGGGGAACTCTGAGTATCAGCTGTGGAAATGTTGGTTTCAGTGGCCACAGAGGTGCTGGTTCAAATTACAACTTCTCTGCATCTGCTTTCAGCTGAGAAGGAAGGGGAGAGAGATTGCCAGTAATTAATCAAATATATAAGAGAAGAATAAGCTTATTCCCAGAGGCATCCACAAAAACTAATGCCTTTGTCAAAATGATGATAGTGGAATTGCACCATTGTGCTGAAAACATTGCCTTTTTCATACGTGAATGTGACATCACACAAAGATACGTGCAGGGAGTTTGCAGCACAACTGCAAGACATTGCTTTTTTCATTTGCCTTGACCTAGTAATGCCTGCACCATTACAGCAATGCCAACAATGTCACTTCATGAGTGTGCGAAGACCAGTTCCAACCTTTGATTTACTAAATCACTATGGAGTGGATTGTCCTTGTTGCTAGAACCAAATGATCCTACCTTACTTGGGAGCAATCTCCTTATGGTTTATGTAAAATGTACTTTGGAGGTTTATCTCATTTGTGAGGAGCAATGAAACTAAGAGCATACATACTGGTAGCAGCTTCTTCATGACCCAGCCTTAAAGAAATCAATACTCTACCAAGAACTGAACATATTGTGAGATCAGAACACAGAAAATACTTTGAATACATAAAAAGTCTCAAATGGAAAGTATGTTTATTCATAATTTCATGTATTTCTAAGTCTATTCTAAAAAAATACCAAAATGTATTAATAAATAATAAAAATGAAGATAAAAATTAGGGGGCTCTGAAAACAACTGGCCCTAGAGTAGGAAGTTGAGATGCAGTGACAAATGCACGGACATGTTTTTTTAAACTGAGTAGCACTTTAACACTTCCTTCCTCTTCCAGAGCTAGGATTTTCATGAAAGAGCCACTGCTATCACATACAAAGATTTCTAGAGAAAGGATTGATTTCTTATCACTCTCTCACTAAAGCACATATTAGTTCAAAACTCTTATGCTCTCTCTTTCATTATGGTGGTGGACTGGACATGTGGGAATCTAGATGTTCCCACCATCATTAGCGCATCACACAGCACTCCAAAGGATTTGTAGAGCCTGCAAGTTATTTTTTTCCCTCTCCTTAATACGTGGAAGATAAATTTAAATTCTTCCTGAGCGATTGACATAAACCCTACAATTATGGTATTAAATATGAAATCCTATAAATCCTATTGTTTTCCAAGGAGTTTATGGCTAATACCCTTCCTAGATTATGTCATTTAACCTGAGCCACTGCCATACCGTGGAGTCATAATTTTAAATTCTCAATAAAGTAGGACAAGAATAAAATAACCTTTCTTTTAAATATAGAAGCTTTCACTTATATTTTGTGTTTGTGACAAAGTAACATGGGACAGTAATTAGATGTCCTCCAAACAGTTTTGATTTCACCCGCTAACAATCACAACCAAAATGGCTAACATAAGACATTCTGGAAACTATAGTTTAAAACAGGGGTCTTCAAACTTGGCCCTTTTATGACTTGTGGACTTCAACTCCCAGAATTCCTCAGCCAGCAATGCTGGCTGAGTAATTCTGGGAGTTGAAGTCCACAAGTCATAAAAGGGCCAAGTTTGAAAACCCCAGGTTTAAAACATCAAGTTTCCTGCTCTTGCAAGACATTTTAAAATAATTGTACATCTGACTAACTAGAAAACAACAGTCCAATTTTACCTTTAAAACTGCCTGTTCTCTCCATTTGTTTGAGGCTGCTATTTGCAAACTGAGGCTTCAACACCTGATCTTTGAAATGATTTTGCTGTTTGATGATCTCAGTCTTTTTATTGCCTTCAGAGGTTCCCAGATCATTGTTCATATTTTCATCTGTCTGCTCCTCATACATGCTATTATTCTTGCAGTAACAGGGTCCAGTATCGTAGGCTTCTTTGAAAAAATCGTGTTCTTGACAAAAAAAGAACGGATGGGCATTTTCACACTGAAATCTTTTGGACTTATTGAGATAGTTCAAATAAAAATAATATTTAGCCAAAATGCCATCACTATGGCTGAAATCTAATGGGAATGTATTGCTGCAAAGTGGTTTCTCATGACCATCCCCTTTAACAGTTGCAGTGAGGAATTCTTCAGCACCAAATGCTGATTTGAGGCCAGTTGCAGAAATATTATCATTTACAGAGCTTTGCTCATTTTTGGAGACGATACAAGGCTTATGGACTACCTGGTCATCACTGATCTGGTGAGGCCTAACTAGCAAAATGCAGTCACTATTGCTCTTATTCATGCTTTTGTGATTCAAAGAGTCTGAGCCCTCTTTATAAGTATTATTTACTTTATAAGTATTATTTTCTGAAGGCTTCAGCAATGAAGTCCCCGAACTGCTTTTAATTTGCATAACTGAATATTCCAATGGAGATATTAATTCTGCATCTTTTTGATATGTATCACAGCTATTTTTGTTAAAATTGACTTCCTGTTTATTTTTCCTTCCTTTAAAGATCTTGTCCATTTCCAGCGTTTGCTGTAATTTAGATTCATTTCTCTGGTCTGAGGCTCTCTCTAGAGGTGGAATATCTGACATCTGATCCCTCAGCATATCTTTTTCTACTGTAGACTTGAAATGAAAATGGATATTTCCATTTGTAGACTTTTCATGGTTGCTTTTTATGGAATTCCATCTTCCACTAAAATCTTCATATTTTGGAGTCTGGGTAAAACTCTTGCATTTATATTCTTGAATATCCAAGGTTTCCATTCCTGAATTCCATTCTTCATAGCTGTCAAGCATTATTTTGAAGGCAAATTCATCTTTCGGCATTGAACTGAAATATTTCATAATAGTTGGATTGTCAAAGTTAGCACTGTCACCAAGGCTTTTATAATTTTTGCTGTCCATAGTTGTCCACTTTAAATTATTTTCTGTCATATTTGTCCACTCTTCATCTGAACTGTCACTGAGTGGAGCCCAAAAATAGTTTTCATTTTTATGCTTGGCTGGCTGGCTGGAATTTGAAATAATGCTTGCAGGACATGATGTATTATTAGTTACCAAAGTCCCAGGAGTTTCTTGTTCAAAATTTTCTGAATTATTTTCAAAGGCTACAGAGCTTTTTAAAATATTTGCATATAATAGCTTTGGATCAAAAGTGTCAGGCTTCTTATTTATGCCATCTTTGCCCCTGTTACTTTGAACCATCTTTTTTAATATGCAGTGATCCCAGACATGTTGATTACTTTCCTGAATGCTATCCCCAATGGGAGACTGATCAAGAAACAATTCTGTCCAATTTACATGTTTGAGTTTTTGAATCTCAGGGATGCTACATTCCCTATGTAGTTCATTATCTGATCCTGAAATACATGTATTCTTTAAGCATTTTCTTTCTGCAAGACCAGCTGTAGCTCTTGCTGTTTCTTCCTTTCTTAGAGAGGTCACTTCAAAGAGCTTCCCAATAGTTGAAGACTTTTTTCCATTTACTGTTTCGCTGGGTTCTTCAAAGCCCATCTTAGTATCAGTTGTAAAATTCAACAAACAACTTCTAGACTGTATGGAATTGTTATTATCTGCTGAATAAGGCACTGTTTTTCCATAGCAAGTTATAGGAGTAAATGATACAGAGATTTCATGAACAGTATCACCAGCAGATGGGTGTAGTTTGTTCTGAGACAGATATTCCATCTGTAGAAATAAAAAAAATGCATATTAAAGCTGTTTTATCTGAAGATGAAAACTATTGCTGAGCCTAAACAGTTAAACGTTGGAGCTCTCAAATCTTGTCTCCCATGAATCCTTTGAGTTTACATACCCTAGCCTACCATGTTACCTTAGTAGCTGCTACATAGTTATTGCTACTACTACTTCTCTTCCAAAGAATGATTTTGCCTGGCATCCTATCCCTACTGCTGGTGTATAAGACAGAAAAAAAAACCCTCACAGACTAGATGCTTTACCAGCAAATAAGAAAAAAGAAAGAAAATAATTAATTTAATTCTCTAACTCCTCTGACAATTTGAATTTTAAATGATTAGGGAAAACAGAGCCCTCTCTTGGAAGTTAGATTGATATAAGTTATAATTAAAATCACACTTTATTAAGGAAAAAGGACAAGCAAAAATTTATTATTTATTTTAGATAGTCACAAACCATCAATGTTTCAGGAAATTAAAAAAAAAATCAGTGGTGTTAAATCCACAAATAGTACTTAAAGGAATCTGCTATAAAAAAAACTATAAAGGAGAAGATAATCTCGTGATAAATCACAAGTTGAGCTGCTTGTCAGAGATCTCAAGAGGCATCAAACATGCAACAGCTGAGCTTGCACAGTTCCTTTTCGATTCAGCTTTACTTGGGCTTAGTTTTTGATTTTCTGGAAAGTCCAAGCTAAATTCAGCAGCTGAAGAAAAATTTCAACCTTTTGCTTTCCTTCACTCACAAAATATTTCTCCCATAGAAATATTTCCTGCCATCTCATGCAAAGATAAACAAATATCTCTCCCTAGGAGTGAAGAAGTTGAAGATTTGACTCAGTTATCATATATGACAAACTACATGTCACCTCAATGTTGGCAGAAACTCAGAGTGCCTGTCATTTACACTAGTCAGTATCTGAGAGAGAGGTAAATGACAGAACATGTCACACTGTGATGTAAAGTTCACTGATTTTGTACTTGTGTTGTGACATTGCACACAAACATCTAAGGATCACAGCTTGTGCTGTAATGTCAGGATACACATTTTATCATGTTGAAGAAACCTCCAGATGCTGCAGATCCCTGTGGCTGTGAAATCCATGAATATGGGACTGAGGGCTTGCTTGCACATTCACAGCAGGTATAGATACCAGTATTTCACATAATTATATTTGATTCAAACTAATAAGGCTGCACCTCTCAGAAGTTAAGTTAGCAAAAAATGCTCTATTATAATCTCTGCAAAATACCATAAATCCTCATCTTATTTACATAGAACAATGACGTCCATCTTCCTGAACCAATGGACACATATGGAATAAGTATTTTCAGAGCTCTTACAAAATAATGTAAGTGGATGTAGCCAGTTATGCATTTTGAAAAAGTGGGATGGAGAAACATGCCTAACAGCAAACTGAGGTCAAGTCTTCAAAAATCATTCAAAATAATTTAATCAACAAGTGCAGGATACAGATTTTTAATCCCAAAGTTGCTGAAACAAAGCACAACAAAATATAACATTTAAATTGCTCAGGTTTTTTTTTTAGAGAAACAGGACTTATAAATGACCAAGCAATAGCCAAGCTGACTGAGGATTAAAAGAGCAAAATTCTAGCTAGAAGCATCTATAGGAGAAGAACAAATAAAGACGGCAGTCACACCTGTGTGATTAAAACTTCAAGGTTTTTTTGTGTGTGGCACATCTGACTGAATCAATAGAACACCCTATTGTCACACATGAAATGAGTTCGCCATCATTCAACAAGCCAGAACCGGTGGTATCTGAACAAGCCCTGATGATACAAAAATGACAAGCATGTGGCGATATCATGACGCAAATATTGAACTTACATACATGCACCCTTGTCCTCCTTTCTGTTCCTTTTCTACCCGCAGCTGTAGAGTCAGGAAAGGGATAAGCAGTGGAAAAGGCACGTTTCCTGCCCTGTTCTCTGTCAGCCCCTATATGGGCCGATAGTGTTGGAGGTTGAAACATTCAGGATGCACATATGAATGTTCCTGAGATCAGGATCCTGACTTGAGCAATCTGTAGATTTTATAACTATTGATTCGGGACAGACCATAAAGCATACTAATTCTAACCTTGCTGATTTTAAGTCTCCAGTTTACACGAGGGAGAAAACATCTTATGAAGCGCCCAAGTCTTATTTCTCAGAGTCACAGAGAATGTGATAACAAAGCATTCTTATGTCATGCCAGCTCCTTCTAAGTTACCAGGAAAAAAATGGAGGGATAAGGCTTGAGATGTCAGTTTGATCTAGACTAGAGCCAGCTTGGTCAAGTGGTTAAGGCACCTAGCAAGAAAGCAGGAGACCATGAGTTCAAGTCCTGCCTTAGCCATGACAGCCAGTCGGGTGGGTTTGGGCCAGTCACTCTTTCTCAGTCCAACCCATCTCACAGGATTGATGTTGTGAGGAAAATAGGAAGGTGTGTTGGATATGTTCACAGCCTTGAGTTGTTATAAATAAAGAGGGTTATTTATAAGAGGGTTATAAATAAAATGTCTCTCTGGAAAATTTGGCAGCCTAGTTCGGATTTCGGCCTGACAACCTCAACAAACCCTCTCTCCAACCATGAGCCTGGGCTACGAGTAGTAAAACCCACCTCCTCCATCGCTAGCATCCTCCTAACCAGGCTCCAAAAGCAAAGGAAACTGCGAGCCTCCCTTGCGCGGTAGCGGGAAAAGCTTTGCTTGCGCGGATTGGTTGCAGTTTTCGCGGCGCCCTCAAGAAGACTACAGGTTGGGCCAACCTCTCTCTCTCTCTCTTCTCTCTCTCTCGCTCTCCTTTGGAAGAAAAAGGTAAAGAAGAGGCGCCAAAACTGAAGGAGCCGCTGGGAAGTTTTCTCTAACACCAGCCGTGGGAAATGTGTACTCCGTCATCCCCGTGGCAACCGCCGAGGGTGGAGCCAGCTGCCGAGGGAAAAGGGTGGAGATGCCGGCTCTCTTCTCTGTTGCTGAGAGCGTCTGAACTCGGGTCTCCTTTTCCATTAAGCCGTCTCCGCCCGCATTTTCCCTCGTCCTCTTTCTCCTTCGAAGACTGCTAAATGACCTAGAACGGTGGTTGTAATTCCACGTAACCACGTAACCAGTCCCGATATACCTGACTTTTATCCTAAGTAATGACAACAATAAGCGTATCAGATGAATTTTGAGCCTGTGTTTTTCAATAGGCTTTCGGCTGCCGCCTGTATCTCCTTATCCTTTTTTCCAAGTCCTGGAAACTTTCTTCAAAATAAATAGGCTTCCAGCTGTTATACTACAGGGACAAGCCAAACTTTCCTTGCGTGAGCACACAGTTGCACTAGGGGGCGCTGTCGGATTCAGAGAAAGAAAAAGACCTATTTTTTTTGTCCGTGGGAAAGTTCTGAAGGAATTGCACCGTGTTCTCCCTCGCGCGCTTCCTACGTAAGCTTGACTCTGAATGGCGGAACACGCGCAGTTTGCGCACAGAAAGTTCCCTGCACCTGGCAGTTTTAGAGTTTGGGAGCCGCACGAAGACAGCGCGATTGGAGACAACCCCCCCCCCGACTTCATCCTAATCTGCTTTCTCTCTAATTCTCCTCCCCCTCCCCCCGTTGACTTGTTGCTGCCCCAGAATGATAATGACATGATGCCATTTGGAGATTCTGGGGAAATGATTGGAGATTTTATTGATTAAAAGTAGGCTGCATCAACTGTCATCAGATAAATTTAATGCCAGGTGTAAGGCTATATAAAAACGTATCGCCTGATTTATTTGGCTGCCTGGTTATCAAGAAAAGGACAGCAAAGTGGTCCCTCTGGGTTTCCTTTATTTACTAAAATTAGGCCAAAATGGGAGATGGAGGTTGAGGAATGGGGACCGTGGATAGTTGCTTGTTTAGCCCATCCTAAAGGCACTACTGTTCCCTGTCGTCTCCGCATAGAAGAAACAAGCAAGTAAAACAAACATTTCATTCTCATGTCCTCTTAATGGATGTAAAAAGATTTATCCCATAACGTGTCTTTGCCTTTGTTTCCAATTAAAGTTGTCCTTAGCTATTCCAGATTTAAATTAGAATACAGGTAGTCTTCAACTTACAACCATTCATTTAGCAACTAGTCGAAGTTACAACACACTGAAAAAAGTGAGTTTGACCATTTTTCACACTTATGGCTGTTGCAGCATCCGCATGGTCATGTGTACATTCAAATGCTTGACAACTGACTCATATTTATGCCCCCCCAGCCAAGCCCCCCCACCCCCCAAGGTCAACTGCAAGCCTGATGCAGCCCTCAATGAAATTGAGTTTGACACCCCTGCTCTAGGCATTTGGACGTCAGCTGCAAGATTCAATGGGTACCAGTCTTCTGCTGAGGCATCTGTCTTCAGAATGCCGACTGGTGCTTTCTGACTGTTTAAAAGATCCCACAAGAAAGCTATAAATATAAAAGCCATACTTCTCTGTGCATTAATGATTCACCTGTGGAGATGGTTACTAGCATCAAATTTCTGGGCAGGCAGTTAAGAAGTAGGCTGGCTTGGTCGCTCAACAGCAAGACACTGGTGAAGTGGGCACAGCAGTGCCTGCATTTTCTGCATCGCATGAGAAAAGCACATCTTCCTTCCCCCATCCTTACCACTTTCTACAGAGGGACAATCGAGAGCATCCTGTCATACAGCATCAGTCTGGTTTAGAAGCATCACTGCTTCAGACAAGAAGGCGGTGCAGAGAGTGATAAGGATGGCTGAAAAGATTATTGGTAAGTTCCCTCCTTTCCATCCAGGACATAGCACATAAGCGTTGCTTGAGCAGGGTCCGTAAGATTGTCTGGGACACTACGAATCCTCTTCACAACCTGTTTTCCTTGTTATCTTCTGGGAGGAAGTGCTATCCGAAGCAGAACATCCAGATTCAGTCACAGTTTTGTTCCATACAGTATTAACCTTGTGAAATCTAAAGCTTCCTCCTTCCATTATGTATTCAAGATGGACAGTGATTAATATTTATGTTACTTATATGTAAGGGTGTAGGTCTATACATGTTGTATACACTACAGCATGTTTAAATCTGTGTTATGTATGTGTACACTTTGAGAGCAAGCAACTAAATTTCATTTTTAATGTGTGCCATTGTGCGCACAGTAAAACATGACAATAAAGGTCTATCTATCTATCTATCTATCTATCTATCTATCTATCTATCTATCTATCTATCTATCTATCAATGCATGACTTTAGAGCTGTTTGGAGAAAGTATTAGATTTGATTTTTTAAATCTTGACTGAATGTAGAGATGTATAGAGAAGATCTTGGAGAAGGAATGCACAATTATATTCTGGGAAGCCAAAAATGTGAGAAACTCAAGATTATCCTGTCTTGATTCTCTCTGGTGTTAAGAGGGAGAGAAGGAAAAATGCTATTAGGCCTTCAAGCTTGTTATTATAGCCTCTATCAATAACAGTTCTAGTATTTTTGCAGTATCTGTTTCCTGACCTGTCCTACCTCAAATGCCTGATCTCAAGTGATTTCAGTATTAGTCCTGTGTTTAGAAAATTAGTACTCTCTCAAGAAAGCACTATCCTTGTGTTGCCCAGATTTAATCAAAAAAGAATTGAGACCTGCCGACTATGTATTGCTTATTCTGTCCTCCTTGAGCGCATTTCATGTTTTTCATTGCTTCTGCTGATGACTTTATGTGCCTGAAACTTTGTTTTCATTACTTTCTATCATTATTGTCTGACTTTATTGGCAACATACAGCACTAGTCAAAGGACCGGTCATTAAGTCTCTTTTTTCAGCACCATCATATTTAAACATGAGTCTATCAGCCCATGGTGGCTCTTTTTAATGTATTTTTATTAGGGAGTCTTATCATTACATTAACATATAAAACAGTCAAGATGTGGACATAGAAATGTTAATTTCACTTTACAAAGATAAGGCTCAAGTTTACAGGTTTACATTTCCCGCCCTACCCATGCCAGGAATTCTTTTGCATTTCAGAGAAATAATCCCTATTTAATTCTTCCCAGAGTTTGTGTTTATAAATATTAAACAAACCACAAAATATACGTCAAGTACAGAATATTCTACAATATAGTCCAAGCACAAACAGAAATACACAATACTGCACCTACGAACTCTTCATATGCCATCTCTGGTACTTCCAGTTCTGGAGACAAGACTTCTCTGGTTTATGTACATATTCTTCAGTCTTTTCTCATGTCTAGAATCTAGAAAAGAGCCCTCACAATTTGATTGATATATCTCTATCCCTTCATGTACATGCACGTGCCATTCACTGTATACATATCCTTATTGCACAGTTTATTCTCTGAGGTAACTGGTTCCTCAAGCAATTCAATCTTTCCCAGATCAAATTAACTACTACTAACAAATGTTTCTAATGATTTTGGAGCAAT
The DNA here is from genome assembly GCA_023970755.1 of Azemiops feae. NCBI lineage: Eukaryota > Metazoa > Chordata > Lepidosauria > Squamata > Viperidae > Azemiops > Azemiops feae. The sequence continues at coordinate 463,494 of JALGBA010004290.1, forward strand.
AGTACATGGACAAGACTACATTTTAGAATCCAGGATCTATAAAGAGCTTGGTATAAATACCCAGAGGACCAAGACAAGAGTTTAGATTTATTGCTATTATAATATTTGCAATATCTATATAGTCTACTTTTATAACTATCTCTAGGATTACTGTTGTTTTGGTTTGGAAAACAACAATAGATGCTTCCTGACTGGGTTTTGATTCAGCTCAAAGTTTCAAACAGGATTAAATATGCACCAAATAATAAATAGAATTTTTCTTAGCAATGAAATAATTAAGGAAGAGCTCAAAAACACATTGAAGATAAAATGGTTTCAGTCATAAAAACATTTCATATATTTACTTATGATTGAAAAGATTGTCCTAAAAAAAACTACAAGTATTTACTTTTTAGATGATGTAATACATGCAAGGGAAATTACCCAAGCTTTTCAACTAGCCAATTATATAAAAAAAGAAATCTAATTTAAAACTTGTGTCCTGATCCAGTTGCTCTTAGCAACTGTGAGAACTCCAAAAAATGAACTATTCCAAATCAGCTCATAATTTCTTCTAGAGTGCATACATCTTCTTTATACAAATTACAAATACAATCTGATTTTTAATTAAGCACATGGGAATTACATGGGAGTTAGTTAGAAAGGTTTATATATTAGAAGGTTGATGAAATATGGATTAGGTTTGTTGCAATATTTTTAATAGGAAATGTAAATAAAAATATTTTTAAAGTTTTTAAGTTTAAAATGTACTTTAAGTACTTCATACATTTACTCAATTATTTAAAAAATAATAATTTATTATTTTGTAATAATAGATAACAATTCTAAAACTTTAATAGAACAAGAATGCTTTGGGAGCTTCCTTGAAACAAAAAGCTGTAATCTTATTAATCTCGAACAAGGATCTAAACTGAACATATTTCTAAGGAAACAAGTGTAGGACTGTGTGTAAATATCGCTGGTGTAGTTAGGAAAGGGGAAGAGTGAATTTTGTCTCATGAAATCCAGATTGGCAAATATGCTATTCAGTTTAGTTCTTCTGCTTCTACCTCCTCCATACATTTGAAAATTGGGCATGTGGAAATGTTGATCTTCTCTAAATACATGAGATTTTAGTCACATCCTCTTAAAAGAGCTTGGAGTTTTACACAGGCACAAAATCTCCATCAAGACAACAAAGATAACAATACACCACTGTCAAAAGGACTTTTTATAAATAAATCATGTGCATCCATTGTTAATTACACCAGGTAAGAAAGCATGCTTAAAAATAATGGCATGAAATTGTGACTCTGGGATTAATCTTAATGAAAAATAATGAATATAATCAGAAATTAACTTTTTTCAGGTGTCTGAAATTCACAGAAGTTTTTCACAGAAACTTCCTTCTATCTTTGGAAACAGGTTAATTTTTTAATTGTTATGTATTTTAGTAAGTTTAGCTTTATTTTTTTTTTAAAAAAAATCACCATTTCTCTGTAACTTACAATCATGTACACTCAATTCAAAATTTCTAAATCTCCCTCAAAACTGTATTTGCACTACTCTGCAAAAAACATTCATGAGTGCATCAAAGTAAAATCCAAATTTCCATCTTGAGAAAATTATATCCCACTCTTCAGTTTCAGAACAGCTTCTGCAATGTGGTACTATACATTATACTGGTCATGTATCTGCTGTTTAATATTAATATTCCTCAGAGACATGAGGAATATGCAGGACAGGTTCAACAGACAGGAGAGAATGCTTAACCATTTCTGCATCCACTGATTTTTTTCTGCAAATACCCTTCCGAGCTGATTGTGCATACAGAAAAAAAAACAATGTACAAAGAAATCTTTGTATCTTCTCCTCCCATGGAATTCTCACCTGTAAATCACGGTTACACTGATTTATCCCAATGTGTAGTTCTTCCGAAACTTGTCAATTGAAAAATCAGTCTTTCCATATAGATCAGACATGCCTGTTTTCCATCTGAATTATTCACCTTGTGCATATCTTGAAGAATATTAGTCTTTTTTAAAAATGCTAAAATGCTTTAAAAATTCATGTTATGTCTTTGTGCATTTATTCATCTGTACACTTAAATATTTTCAGAAATTGCATTTGCTAAAAATTTACCAAAATTTGTAAAGACATAAAAATATTTTTAAATGAAAAAAAATCAAAAACAAACAAAAAAATAATAAAACCCGAGCAATCGGTGGATACTTATATAGGCATTGGTTAGTAGATATTGTTTTACTAAGGAATATATTCAAAAGCATCCTCTTCTATTTGTAGTAAATGCTTAAAATTAGGATATCATGGCTTGATATGATAGAAATGATAGCTTTCTCTTCAGCTTAATTACTGATAAAAACAGGAAAGCAAATAAAAACAAAGACTGCTTTTTGGTTACTTAAAGGCCACTACTACATCAATTATTCAATTATGAAAAGTAAATGTAAGAATTTTGAAGTTATTGTCTGTCAAAATAAAGAACTAATTGAAGATAACCTGCAGGATGTTTATGAGCACCTAACTACTGACTAAAATTCACTAGTTTTGAATACAGCCCTTAGTTTTGCACGTGTTTTTTTATGTTTAAGAGCTGCCAAACAAATGGCTAATGAAGTCTACTTTGCAGGCTATCCACTGTCTGAGAGGACAGTAATATTCAATGTGAAACTGTTGAAACTCTGGTGTCTGGCGGATTTCATGGAGGAAGGAGATGTCAAGGTCTGATTCCAGAAGGACAAGTAGTAGAGGGAAAACCACAAGCAATACCCCAAGCCCAACAAAAAGAAGTTTGGAAAAACTCTTCACAGCAGCGTTTACCTTCAAGTTACCCATCAAAAAGTCATAGCTCCACCTAAGTGCTTTTCGGGCTTCCTTCAATTCTTCCTCCTCTGCAACCAAAAATGCATTTTCATCGGCCTCCAGTTCCTCAAATGAATCTGTATCTTCTTTCCCATTTTCTGCCCTTGGAGAAGTTTGAAAGAGAAGGTCTATCTCCTCATCATTAACAGGAGTGGGGAGCAAGCTGGTGCTTGGATTGTAGATCAATTCTGAAATTGTTAAAGGCTCTTCTTTGATTTTCTCACCCTCCTCAACTGAAAGATCTGAACCATCATCTGTTTCTTTAGTAGGAGAGCTTGATATCACAGGGAGAGAAATATCATCTTCTTTCGGCAGCTGGATTCCTGTAAAATGGCACTTTTAGATTCTCAAACTTACATTTCAAGGAGATAAAACTATAGACAAAACATAAACAACTGCAGAAAAAACTGCTTGCAATTTAACCATTAACTGGTTTATATTAAGTGAAGGGGACTTCTTCCTAGTTCAGCAAGCTAAATATAACTCATTACCATTACTCATTTTACTACAAAATCCAAGTTTAAAAAAAATAAAAATCTGCATTTTGTGAACCTGAAATCAAAATCTTCGGTTATTTCATTGCACAGAACTATATTCCATGATTCTGAAACCATGATAAATACTGTACTTGCATTAATAATAATAATATTATCAATAATAATAATATAATAATAATATCAGACACGTGTATAATGTGTGTTTGCTGAAGGATGTATCATAATCTATTAATAGACTATTGGTAGCAGTAAATGAGAAAATACAGATTGATGGGAAATACTGGTTATCACGTAATTCTATTTCTCAAGATACAATATTAATCAATATTACAAGGATGTCATAAGTGACAAAATGCATTATAGTATGTAAGACAGTTTGATTGAATGAACTAACTGGAGGAAAAGGTTTTCATTACTCCTAATATGGTTAAACTACAAATTTCATCATTTGCATCAACTTTGTGTAATGATACCAATATACAAATCATGCAGCTGATAGTATAATTTGAATCAATTTGTGTAAACAGCAGTGTGCAAATAGCATAAATCACAACAAATGATATTAACTAATTGAATATAAAGTAATTATCCCTACAAATTTTTATCTACTGTTAATCTGTGAACCTGACGTTTTGCTGTTTTAATAACTGTTAAACTGTTATGCTTATGCCATTTAGCTTCAAAGTTAGCAGAACTAAATTAAAAGAGTTCTCTATGTAAATTTGCAACAAAGACTAATTTTTTTGTACAGTCTTCTAAAATTATACAACTCCATTTATAGTCCAGTTTTATTTAATTACTTTTTTGTGTGGGTGAACTGAAATGAGATTTATTTTTCAATGCAAAAAACAGATAGGAATGAATATAAGCCTAAATTCTTAGAACTAAAGATACTGTGCACAGGAATCTTCCCTAATTCTATCTCTATAGCAACAGTCTTGTAAAGTAGTTTGGGCTAAGAAACAGCAACAGACCCAATGGGTTCAATGATCAGATGTATTTATTTATTCAACAATATCAACACCTTTGACAATCTGTTTTTAATTTAGTATTTTCCCTTGAATATCAATTGTAAGTCTCTTCACACTGGATTAGATTTAGCCTGGTTTTTGTACATCTATTCAAAGTAAACTAAAACTGCATCTAATTCAACCGAGTTAGACAATCTTGATTTCATTTATGGCTCCAAAATCCACTTTAAATGTTGTAATCCTAGATCATTCTGTTATCCTCCACAATTTATATATCTTTTCATTCATAGTATCAAAGAAGTGGTAGGATTTAGGATTGATCTTGAAGGCAGAAGCACAAAAAGGATGTCCACCTTTGGATTGCTCCTTCAAGTAGCAAGGTGGACAATGGATGTTTATTTGGATCTGGATATTAATGGAGATATTAGGGGCATCCCTGGATGAAACAGTATGATAGTTGGTAGGGTTACTTTTTATTTCAATCAGAGCTGGTGTGATGGATAGATGAAGACAGGGGACAACCTGGCCACAGCCACACAGGTGCAACCTGCGTGTTTACATATAGGCTTTGAATAAGAAGGCTGGGTTGGATAGAGAAATGTACTGTGGCTCACTATGGGCTTTTAGAGTTGTAAATGAGATCCAGGATGAAGGACATTTCTCTTTTAATATCTGTTTCTTGTTAATCGGCAGCTTTGAATGATTGTTTTCCCTGTTTGTATGACATTTCTATGGCTTAAAGGAAGGCAATTGAAGCTTGGACATGTGAATTTTATTTCCCCCCCTAGTCCATATTACGGAGCAGAAAGGAAAGAGGCAGATCTATGAAGGGAGGTAAAACCCATTCAATTAGAATGGTTCTTATCGATGTCTCCTCTGTGTACTTTGCAAGTCAAATTGTGTTACCACAGGATATGATGTCACTTTCTGAAGTGTGAAGACAGGAATCTTGAGTTACTATGATGCAGGAATGGGGGCAAATATAAGGAGACAAAATAAGGGCACCATCATCTTCATAAACTGGTTGGACTCGAGTGGCATCAACATTGAATAAACAATTAAATAATACATCTTTATGTTGAATGCCAGGCAGGTCTTTTAAAAAACGGTAATGGTTAAAAAAAGATAATCTCATAGTAGTACAAGGGTCCAACCTAGTCTTTATTATGAGATTAGCAGACTATGGCAGGGATTTGTTTGGGCCCACTTATTGTCAATAAGCAATTCCTATTGGTTACAAGCTTAATGGTATACAAGTTTTTCTTAATGGTGTATAAAGCCATATACAACTCATGCCTACCTATTCTCACACAGTCCTCCTCTGACTCTTTAATCATTAGCAGGAACTATTGGGGGATTTTGCCACGCATAATTTGACATTAATTCTCATTTCTTCATGTTAAGATTCATAAAACAAAGTGTCACTGGAATTAAGAGCTTGAAAGAGGGCTTAATAATATTTATTTACTTAGACCTTTTAATTATTTCAAATTCTGATTTATTTTGTCAAAAAAATTGTTACAGGGTTTCAATAAATAGTTAAGATTTGTGTTAATTCTGTTTGTTATTTTAATTGCATTTTTCTAAGCTATCCTCGGTACTATAATAAATACAATTAAAGACAAGACAAGAGAGAAAAACAACAGCCTGGGGAAAAAACTGAAGCCCCGTATGATATAGGACATATTCACTATTTGACAGTGATAGAGAATAATTAACAAAAATGTGTTTCATATAAAATAAAACAAGTGCTACAACACAGAATGAGAAACTGGTAACATTCAAATAGAACAAATAGTAAAACTACGGACCTCATCCACTTCCACCTCCCAATAAATAATATTTGCAAGATCAACGATACTGGCTATCACACACTTTGATCTGACTCCTGTATGAAATAAATTAACTAGCTTATAACCTAGATTATTCTGATTTAAAGCTATCAGCTATTTATTGAATCAACACTCCTCACGTTGGAGGCATATCTGTCATAGACTATCAGGATAGGAAAATAATTGGTTCAGACCTACCATCTCTGCCCTGGAAAATGAAAATCTACTTCAAATAATCTCCTGATAACTTCAACTGAATCTGATGCTAACATATAACACAAAGAAGATAGGAAAAAGTTCCAGTTAAATAGTCAGTAGAATCTTTTAGAACAGGTTATATAATTGTAGAACGAATGGAAACCTGTAATATACTAATAGGAAAAAAATCTAAAATAATTTGCAAAGTCACTGCATGTTTCTATATTAATTAAGAAATAAGAGACTGTATAATGTTGTTTCAATTTCCTCAAAAAGTAGATTTTAATTTAATAAGAATGGAGAATTAATCATTTTAATTCTTCATGGTATCCGTAGCAGAACATCCAGATTCAGCCATAGTTTCATTCCATACAGCATTAACCTTGTGAACTCTCAAGCTTCCTCCTTCCGTTATATATTCAAGATGGACAGTATTTAATATTTATTTGTTATGTATATGTAAGGGTATGGGTCTATACATATGTTGTATATAGTATGTTTAGGTGTGTGTCATGTATGTGTTTCACTTTGAGAGCAGGCAACTAAATTTCATTTTTGATGTGTGCCGTTGTGCCCACAGTAAAAAAATTACAATAAAGGTTATCTTTTCTTATCTTAAAAAATTAATCACAAGTAATTCAACCACATGTATATATACGTGTGTGTGTGTGTGTGTGTGTGTGTGTGTATTTAAATAAATTCAGATTAGGCAGTATTCCTAGTCTTTAGTAGTTACTATTTCTGCATTCTTAACATTAAGATTAGAAAAACAACCCTTATAAAAACATGAATTATGATTGTGTCTAATCTAGTATTTAGTTTTCATAGTTGCTCAGTTTTATTCTTTTTTACTTCATACTTGAAAAGGTCCTCACGTGTGAATACATATTATATAGAATTTGATAAAATAGAAAACTGGACAGCTTATTGCCTACTGGAGAAAGCTACATTTTAAAAGATTATATCAGAACATTCTTTCATTTCATTTTACATTCATTGCCACCATTCAAAATAAACACTTTTCTGACTTTAGCTACGTCATCACAAAAATGGTGATGATGATGATGATGATAAAGACAAAGGGTTAAAAGTATAGTTCATACAGAGCACATTAACACAACATAGTACAAAATTAAAATGGAATAAGACCACTTTTTCAGTATGGACATGATTTTAAAACATGATGTAAATTCATTTAAATTGCATTTTTGTCATACACAAATATGGAGGACAAAAGCTCAAAATGCTTTCAACGGCCTCTTTAATTTAGTAAAAATGGTCTCAAAAATGGCTGCTGGCCTTGATTTAATTTCTCTGCATGCACATGCTCACAGAAAAATTTGCATACATACATACCCATCACGCTATTCTCTTTTGGGTTAAGCAACGTTTTGAAAAATGCAGAAAAAGAATAAGAAATAGTAAGCAAAATAAATTACAAAGAGGAGTTAGGAGAAAAAAAGAAATCTGATTTATACCAATATCATTCATTATACTTCTTCATATTTTTCTTATTCCAGCAAACCATCCTTACACCCACAATGTCCATGCATTACATCATACACTACATTTATTTCTTATATTGTAGCATCTCGCCTTTGCCTTTTTAAAGATCTTATCAACTCCATCTATTCAGGGTTTTCCTCTCAATGCATTCATCTTTTATATATTTCTTTTGGAATTCAATCTTCATTCATTCTATCTACAGGACCAAAACATCTCAAAATATTTCCTTCATATTGGTGATTCACCATTCAGCATATATTTATTTTTTTTACCTATTTTTGTTTTATAATACATGCAACACTTAAGTTACTTGTTTCTACAAATTGTACTTTAGCTGTTTTAACTTATTTTGACATTTGTTCTGCACAACAAATTTTACTAGTTATTCTTACTTTTTTAATGTCTTAATTCTTTCCCCGGTTTTAGTAAACAGTCTGCCAGGGTTGACATTCATCCATGTATCCCAGGGGTCTTCAAACTTGGCCCGTTTATGACTTGTGGACTTCAACTCCCAGAATTCCTCAGCCAGCGTGCCTGGCTGAGGAATTCTGGGAGTTGAAGTCTACAAGTCATAAAAGGGCCAAGTTTGAAGACCCCTGATGTATCCTATTGCCCTTTTTTTTCTATGCACACCTTCAATTGTAATTGTTGATTTAATTTTGTCAAATTCAACTACCTTGGCCTTTGATATATTAAGTTCCAGATCCATTATCTTGTTGCAGCACTCAATTTAGCTAACATTTACAACATGGCACCAGCTGCATTCAAATGCAACATTCATGTTTCCATTCAATATATCTCTAATATTACAAGCATTTATTATACATTTATCCATAAACATTAAAAGGATATTACACATTTCGCATTTTTTATTATTCAGTGTTGAACCATTCAATACTGTTTCATTTATTTCTCATGTTTGTTTTACTACCACCATTTACTGTTCTTATCACAAACATCAACCAATCTTCAGTTCAACATTTCTGCAAGATATCTCATAATTCAAGGCTGTTGACTTTATCATAGATATTTCTAAATCAACAAAATTCTATACGCTTTCTCACAATTCGTATATTTTTAGTGTTTTGTTAAATTGCATAAATCAATCTTCATATCTTATTCTAGGCACAAAGCCTCACTGCACTTCCCAAACTTTGTGTACATGGCTGAGTGTACCTAGGAAGTTTTTAGCACCTCTGTAAACAAGGTCATTCAGCACCCATGCATAAATATTTCTAATAATGTGGAAGCGGAAATCTTACATCACTCTATTACGCATATAAATAAGGTAATTCTATAAAAGTAATGTATTGTGTGCCAGATCTTGATGTGATAAGTCTCATCCACATTATTTCTGTATTCAGATATTGTAGTGAAATGAATGGCATGTTATCACAGAGAAGTAGCTCTCGAGTAACTAGGAGTTTGCTATAAAACTTGACAATCAAGATTCTAAAAAGAGGGGGTTTCTAAAGGAAATTCAAATAATATAGTCCTTCAAATGACCCATGTGTATTAGATAATTTAGTGCTACTATTCCCTGCAGGTTATATTTAACCCCTATCAGCTCCTTCATAATCTCAACATAGGAATATTGGGTCCTGGATACATGTCAAAATATCTTCCCATGTATTCGTCCCCAACACTTAGCTTGGTATCTGAGAATCCATTTCAAATGTTTGTGATGGCTGAAGTACAGAAATTCTGTAAAAAGAAGAGAATCTCTTCAATGTTGACAAGTGATCAATGGAATACCATTCCAACAGAACCAGCAGCGAATGCATACAGACATTTGGAAAGAACTAAGAACTGCTTTTCTGCAATGTCTGTTGTCTGCCTTTGTTGTTACAATATGTACTGTATCTATGTTATATTATTACAGTGCTGGTGATTTATTTATATTATCTTTAATTTATTACTATAAAATTAATTTATAGTAAAGTGGTCTGATTTCCGATTAAAAGACATACTTAAAATATTTGCACTGTTAATACTTCAGACAGTATTAAAATGATAGTTAATGTAATTTAATTTTATTGAAGTGAAAATATTTTTGCAGAAATATCTTCTTTCTTAGGTTAAGGAATTCTATTTGCAACAGAAGACTAATAAAGCAGGGGTTCTGGGTTCTCAAATTTTGAAGAACCACAGTGCCTTAAAATGATACATTAACTTGAGTGCAATAGCACTCTTGCCATGAATGAAATGTATTTATTTATTTATTTGTTTTGTTTATTTTATTAATCAGATTTAGATGGTAACCCACCTCACCAAAGGTGACTCTGGGCAGCATACAATAATCCAATAAAACATCACATACTGTATATAAAAACAATCATATACAGTAAATATGTAAAAATACATGCTCAAAATTAAAATCAAAATTAAACATACAAATCCCAAGCATGAAGAGAATGAATATATCCACCTCACTAGTGGAGCCATTTGAACATGTCCTCAGTTTCCTGGTATCCCCAGGCCTGATGACATAACCAGGTCTTGAATGATTTACGGAACATCAAAAAGAATGGAGCCAACTTAACCTTGGAGGGAGGGAGGGAGAGAATGTTGTACGAGGCAGTGCCACAGTAGAGAAGCGGGACCGCCTCCTGGGACCCACCAAATCTAAGTCCCTTGTAGATGGTAACCATAATATGCCTTTTTGCCAGATCTAATGGGATGGGCTAATCTGGAAGAGACAGTTCCTCAGATAACATGGTCTCATGCATTGAAGGGCTTTAAATGTTAAAACCAGTACCCTGAATTGGATCCAGAAGCAAACTGGCAACCAATACATCTTGCAGAGCGGAGGTGTGACATGTGATGTTCTAGAAACACACAAAACTGCCCATGCTGCTGCATTCTGTGCCAGTTGATAAATGCTTTTAATGTGATTATAGTTGAGCAAGAAATAAATATACCATTTACTTTTAATAATTAAATTTTACAGTAATCTGAATCTGTGAGGTAGCACAGCCACCGACTTTGTGCTTCCAGAAGCAAAATGAGAAGCAAAGTTCCACCAAGGTTTTGACGACACTCCCACTTTGCACAACTCTGGTCAGGTTTTAAAAGTATTTGAGATTTTAAATACTCTGTTTGAAAACTGTTTGTGACTCATGAGGATCCTGACTTGTAGTTTGAGAATCACTGTCACTGAGATTTATTATTACTTTCCTGAAAGAAAGATGTCCTAGAATTTATTTCAGAAAGCTTCACTAATAAAATAGGCTATAACATTTTTGAGAATAATTCCTTTGGTCTTCCTCAGTTGAAGTATCACTTTTTTTTTCAATTTAATATGGTTTTTGGTGAAGGTACTTGGGCATAATGATTCCCTAACGATATCTATAAGTTTTAAACGTCATGGAATTGTTCTATCTATAATTCATAGATTCATGCATTTACTACAAAGACATTTAAAACATATTTCTCAGTATATTAGGTACTTGGTTAAAATGATAACTTAATATACAACTGAACTCCATCTATTAGAAGGACATTCTGAAGGCTTTGTTTTTCCTACATTATCCTAGCCTTCAGCTTTCCCAGCGGTTCTTTGTTTGCTCTTTGGGATAAAGGGAAAACTATTCAAATCCCAGTGCTATAATTTACTATTCCCTGAGTATTGACCCTTATCAATATACAAAAAGGAAAAAGGGGCATTGTCTTTAAAAATATTTAAGTAACTAGGCAAAAAAAACCCACCTTACCAGCACTTTTAGCTGTGATCTTCGACCCATGTTTCAACAGACGAATGCACACATCTTTACTACAGTGGTTAACCATTCGCAAATGAATACTCCTTCGGGTTTGGATTTTTACCAGGCATTTCACCATATTGACTAAAAGCTGTATTTTCTATTTCAGCTTTAATGAACTAGCCACCCATACCAGCTGTGACCTTTACCAAGTTTCCACTGTGTCCAGCTTGGAAGAGTCCAGCTGAATGAATCAAATAACAGCTTCTAATTCGGCCAATAGAAATAGCCTACTAGAGCACAGAGTGAGTGCCTATTTTTAAACCCTTCCAACTGGCTCATAATACACTAAGTAATTAACAGCAAATGCCAGCCATTCCCTTAACAGTTGTTAATTAACAGCTGCACTATACACTATATATACTAGTCTAAGCACTTGAACTGTTTACTGCATTATAATGCAGACTACTGAAGCAATAGACATAAAAGTTTGCCATATATATATATATATATATATATATATATATATATATATGTATGTATGTATGTATGTATGTATGTATGTATGTATGTATGTATGTATGTATGTATGTATGTATGTCATTATGACTTTTATATGGGCATTTGTTTTATTTTTTAAATTTGAACCTACACTTTTAATTATCTGCAGAGGCAATCCTGTTTAATTCAGTCTAATGATTGTAAAAGTTGAAGGTATAAATATTGAGGTTGGCAGGATAGGTTCCAGTGGTTTCCAGACCTGAGAGGCACTTTGTACATCTGTCTTGGTCCCAAGACTATCACACAATCCCATTGAGTTTTCGTTCATAAAAGTGGGAAGAAGAAACCTAGAGTTTAAACCCTAGAGCACAGATATAGAAAGCCTCTGACTTCTTTGCACTGGGATAAATAATAATCTAATGTAGCCAAATTGTGGCTAGGAATCTTCTCACAAATGTAAAAAAGACCTTAATTCAGAACTAAATGACTGCAAATCTAAGATTTACTGGAAAGCCTGGACACGAAGCCTGGCCCTGATGTTGCTGCTTCTATATCTGCTATTGTAGGAAAACCTTGCACCCAACTAGGAGTCACGAAACAGAAACAGAAGTAGTGTTTTTGCTAGTGGTAATTGATGTTGAACTGCAGTATTCTAAGTATACAGTAGACAGTAATTATTTGGACAACACTTGATCTGCTGGTATTTTCCCCAGAGTTGACTGACTGAAAAAGTGATTTATGACTAGTTGTCGCACTTATGAGTGTTGTAGTGTTCCCATAGCAATGTGATCACAATCCAAGCACTTGGCAACCAGCTTGCTTTTACAACAGTTGCAGCATCCCGAGATCATGTGATCAACATTTGTGGCATTCCCAACCAGCTTCTGACAAGCAAAGTCAATGGGGGAATCCATATTCACTTAACAACTGTGGCAAAAAAATGATTGTAAAATCAGGCATGACCCACTTAACTGTATCGTTTATGGACGGAGGTTCTGGTCCCAATTGTGGTTTTTAAGTCAAGGAGTACTTGTATTTCTGTTACAACAAGACAATTCCAGTGTACCTACAAAATCAGAAGTGATCTGAGCAGAAAACTGCTCTAGAACATACTGCTATATAAATCCAAAGGAGTGTGTTTGTTAAGTCCTCTCCAGAGCAAAATCTTTTATTATAAGAAACATGAGAGATCAGACAGATCCAAGGCGATTCCAAGAGACACATGACTGCAATATTCATAGGAATTCTCTTGGTTCAAAGATTTGAAAGCAAGAGGCCCTCCATAAATCTCATGATTAGGAGAAAAGGTTCCCCCACTATTCACACAGTCTTCATCTTTTGTCAACCTTCTTCCTTTTTCCACTAAAATACCCAAACCGTGCATGTACATGCATGCATGGATGCTGCGATTAGCTATTGTCACGGAAGGGGTTATTTCTCATGTCGGGGACAATGCTCTGTCTACTTTGCAGGAAAAGAATGCTGACAATATGAAGATGGGAGAGTAACAAAGGAAAAGCTGGTCTTGAATTGACAAAAGGAAAATGCAGGGAACAGGTGGAATGATTTGAATATGTATGTATATAATTCTGTATATGTACAACGAGAGTTGACCAACTGGAAGCTATTCTGCTTGTAATAAAAGTTAGCTGCATTATTCTTTGAGAAGTTAGTAGCCACTGAGTTCCTGAATAAGAAAGCTTGACAGCTATACCCTACCACATGTACAGACACACACCCCCATATCAACACTCACCAAGAGATCTGGGGGCACGGATACGGGAAGGAGTATCACGTGGAATGGAGAAGGATCCAGATTTCCAAGTTGTAAGGCTTCCAGGAAGGAGTACAGGAATGGGATCTTGCTGTACCAGGTGGGGACTGATAGCAGGATCTTCCCCTGACAGGGTATAAAAATAGCAGCAGCAGTTAAGGGAAAAGATGCTGCATTAAGAGCTTCCCAGTCACATTGCCAAAGAAACCCAATATAATGTAATGAAGAATCGAGAAAATGGAGCTAAGGAAGCTTCCCTAGGTGCAATATAAAGTGGGCAGAACTCAGTTACATGCACTTTTGTCTAAAAGTGTTCCTTGACTACTTGATATTAATGGAGGGGTATTTGTAAGCTTTCAATTTAGAAATGTTACAATAGGTTGTGACTTAGTCCCATCCCATGGCAGTATTTCCTTAAATATTTTAAGGAAAAGATTGAAGAACAATAATCTATCCTAAGATGACCTAGATCAGGGGTCTGCAACCTTGACAACTTTAAGACTTGTGGACTTCATAGCTGGCTGAGGAATTGTGGGAGCTGAAGTCCACAAGTCTTAAAGTTGTCAAGGTTGCAGACCCCTGACCTAGTCTATGATACAGTAGTCCTTGACTTGCGACAGTTCATTTAGTGATTGTTCAAAGTTACAACATTGAAAAAAGTGACTTATGACCGTTTTTCACACTTATGATCGTTGCAGCATCCCCATGGTCACATGATCAAAATTCAGATGCTTGGCACCTGGTTCATATTTATGACGGTTGCAGTGCCCTGGGGTGATCTCCTTTTGCACTCCTCTGACAAGCAAAATCAATGGGGAAACCAGATTTACTTAACCACCATGTTACTAATTTAATAACTGTAATGAATCACTTTCCAACTGTGGCAGGAAAGGTCGTAAAATGGGGAAAAAGTCACTTCATAAATGTTTCACTTCGCAACATAAATTTTGGGCTCATTTGTGGTCGTAACTCGAGGACTACCTGTACTGAGTTTAGATCAACAACTACCAGGCAATGAGAAGTTGTGAAGAATTTATGTCTCAGAATGAATCCCCATCTATTAAATGGAAAATCTAATTTATGATCAAGGTGAATCAGTTCCCACTCTTTTTCATTAAACCTCTAGTATTCTATAATCTAAATAATATTTTAATCTAAGTAATCTTTAAAACTGCCGCCGATGCATTTTCATCAGCAACATATCAGCAATTGTCCAGCAATTTTGCTAGTTATATGAATGAAAATAACTTTTCAAACATACAAATGCAATCTGTGCGTTTTGAAAAATTGATTGCTGTTGACTTCATTGATATGCTTTATAAAACTAAAAAACAGAAGGAGTCTCTTAGCTTAGACTTGCCTTCATCAGAAAGAACCTCTTCCTGGTCATCTGGTGATGGATGGAGAGGTTGCAGAGGTTCCATGTTAATTATGAGTTGTTTGCTTAAAGAATAAGAGCTACGGCTTTGAGTAATGTTGGTTCTGTGAAAAAAAGGGATAAATTATCCTACTGACTATATAATAGATTAGGCTGTAGATATGTATGTAGACACATACATGAAGAAAGACACTTATGTGGCATATAAAAAAAGAAGAAAAAGAAACAGAATCTTCTTGCTATCCTCTTCAAAATATTTATTTGTACAAAACATGTTGCAGAACAGTTTGAAGTTATTTACTTTTATTTCTTGTAGCCAATGCCTAGTGAAACCTGAAACAGTGAAATAGAATTATGCAATTATTATTGGTAGTCCTCGACTTACAAACATTTAGTGACCATTTGAAGTTACAACAGCACTGGGAAAAAAAGTGACTTCTGACTGTTTTTCACACTTACAACTGTTGCAGCATCCCTATGGTCAGGTGATCAAAATTGGGATGCTTGGCAACTGATTCATATTTATGATGGTTGCAATGTCCCGGGGAGAGAGCCCAGATAGTGCAGTGGTTAAAATGCAGTATTACAGGGCTTACTCTGCCCACAGCCAGCAGTTCGATCCTGACCAGCTCAAGGTTGACTCAGGCTTCCATCCTTTTGAGATGAAAATGAGAGCCCAGATTGTTGGGGACAATATACTGACATTTGTAAATCCCTCAGAGACTGCTGTATATAAGTCTAAGTGCTATTTCTATGTGATCACTTTTTGCAACTTCTGACAAGCAAAGTCAAAGCAGATTCACTTAACAATCATATTACTAATTTAACAACTGGAATGATTCACTTAACAACTTTGCAAGAAAGGTTGTAAAATGGGCCAGGGCTCACTTAACAAATGCCTCATTTAATAACGGAAATTGGGGACTCAATTCTGGTCATACATCGAGGACTACCTGTGTACCAAACTGATTTGAAAACATTTGGATTTTCCTAATCCGATAAATTGAGATTTGAGTTAAAATATTGCCCCTTATTGAAGGGAATGAGTCAGGAATCACTAAAAAAATCCTATAATGTAAATCAGGCATGTCAAACTGTCGGCCCGCGGGCCGGATGCATCATACTGAAACCACGCCCACCCCATTGCCGGCAATGGGGAAAAAGTTGTGATACGTTGTGCGACGTCACGTGACTCGCCAGATTGACATGCCTGATATAAATAAATATAAATCCTTCAGCTTCTATTACATATTAAAAGCCAATAGCAATGTTCTATTCCTGGGAGAACAGTAATTAAATATATGTTATATAATTTTTCAATTTGTAATATATAGGTCAATGTTAGTAGATTCTTTAAGTGTTTTAGATCAGAAAATACCTGTGTACTTCTGGAGGCTCCCTCTGGATCTTTGAACTTGCTTCAACAACTTCTTTTGCAACTTTTCCACTGTCACAAAACATACATGTTAAGAACTAATTTTTGTACGATAAAAATAACCAAATGTTTAAAGCAACTCATATATTAAGAAGGATACCAAGTAATGGAAAAGCTTTGTCTTTACAAACAGAGTTGAATATTCAAAAACTATCATTGTGGGATGTTTGCAACTATATCCTTAGAAAGCTGGTGTTTTAATTCTGGCAATACTCTTCTAATAAGGGCTGCAGTTATTTACTTAACTTATTTACGTATTTAAACTAATCTTTGGTGATATCATCGAAGAGCTAGTGCTGAAATTTTTCCTCTATATGTGTACATAGGTTTGATCAGTTTTAAAGGCAGAAAAAATCATTCAGCCCAAGATAGGCTTAATATCCATTTTATCTTTTTTTAAATATATTTTTAAAAATCATACTGAAAGAAATTGGTGGTTTGCTATCTGATTTTAACATTGTGATTTTGAGAATCTGAATACCTATACAAATGGAGTTGGGGAATTGGTAGCAATAAGCTGTCT
Source organism: Azemiops feae (assembly GCA_023970755.1). Classification (NCBI taxonomy): domain Eukaryota; kingdom Metazoa; phylum Chordata; class Lepidosauria; order Squamata; family Viperidae; genus Azemiops; species Azemiops feae. The sequence continues at coordinate 480,672 of JALGBA010004290.1, forward strand.
AATATACTGTCTACCAGAAACCACTTGTTTTTATCTCTTCATAAATATTTTACATGTATAATTCTAGGTATATTTAATCAGACATAAATTCCCATTGTAATCATTGGTGCTTATTTTCAAGTCTATGTGAATAGGATTGCCTATATATTCTCCATATTTATTTTTATATTTCCAGAGCAGTTTACGAAAATATTAATACAGTCAAAAGCAAGTATTTAAAAAAAAACACAGTCTGGACCATTTCATAGGCTAAAATGATACAGTCTTATATTTGTGCACACAGACCTACTGCTTTCATTAAGGTTTACACTCAGATAACTATGTAAGCTTGCAGTCTTAAGGAACTTGATTTTTTTTTTATTGAATCCATCCATCCATCCATCCATCTTCTCCTGTCCTGTCCTGTCCTGTCCTGTATAATTTCTTCCTGTTGGGATAAAAATAATATTTACCTGTATCTAAATCTGCTGCCTTTAAAAAATATTTTGCTGCTGGACATGGTTTTGATTTGGCTTGATTTTGCATACCTTCAGAGGAAACACAAAATGAAATAGTTAACTTTTCAAGGAAGAAAATAAAGTCTTAGTCTACCAACAGACAGACATACTTATCTACCCTATCTCTCTGTGCGTATCTGTCTATATTGTTTATAACTCTCATTGAAAAAAGAGGTTTCAAATAACCTTTACAAAGCAGATTTTCTTTTAACAAGCAATCCAGTATTCAATTAATATATTTCTAATTGTTTTATTACAATTATTTTAGTTAGTCTATGAATTCCCTATCAAAGAAGTATTTATAGAAGATAATGTACGAAACCTACAGCATGGTGCCCAATAACTTATAACTCATACCTGCATTGTGTGGTCCTCACATAGACAGCTAGATATTTATGTTTGCAGGTATTTATTTATTGGGATGCAAATGATAACAGATTACTTAAACTAGCAGGTAGGATTGCATTCCAGTGAAATAAGAGTGCCGATTGATCTACCAGGCTATACTCCCTATACTGAAAAAGGTTTTATGTCCATTTTTATTTTAAAACATGTCAAGACTTAGGATAGTATCACTGTTTAAGTTTCAGACTACAATCTGAATTACAATCGTATTACAATCACAACTGAGTCCTAAATTTCCATTGCTGACCAAGGCAGACGTTAAGTGAGTTTTGCTTCATTTTACAACCTTTTTGCCACAGTTGTTAAGAGAATCACTGCGGTTGTTAAGTGAATCGTGTGGTCATTAAGTGAATGTGACTTCTCCCATTGACTTTGCTTGTTAGAGACCAGCTGGAAAGATTACAGAGGATGATCACATGATCCCAGGACACTGCAACTATCATAAATACTTCCCAGTTGCCAAGTATTCCAATTTTGATCACATGACTATGAGGATGCTACAACAGTTGTAAGTGTGAAAACTGATCATAAGTCAGGTTTTTTTCAGTGCTGTTGTAACTTCGAACAGTTACTAAATGAATGGTTATAAGTCAAAGACTACCTGCATCTGTAATTGTTTGAAGAACCAGAAATCAATTAACCTTGAATATAGTGTATAGAATCTTCATACTCCCAAGACCAGGGATAGGCAATCTTGGCTCTTTTATGACTCGTGGACTTCAACTCCCAGAATTCCTGAGCCAGCCATGGGAGTTGAAATCCACGAGTCATAAAAGAGCCAAGGTTGCCTACCCCTGCCCAAGACTAATACTTCAAGTTTGGGATTATTCTGCTACTAGACCTAAAATATCACAATTTAAAAAGGAATTTGTGTTTGATGTCCAAAGAATCTTAATCAAATATAATTAATCTTATATTTTGGATTATTCTAAAGTATTCCTCATAATTATCCAATTCATTAATTTCATATTTGGTAGAACTTTCAATAAAGTAATCTATAGATAAATCAAAGGCCATTTTCTCTTTATAGCATGCTGATTTAACATGAAAAGAATCTCAGATTACTTGATATTCTTGGCTCATCTACACATTTGTATTATATTATTGAAGTGAATTTATACTATTGGATGATAGGAATAGTTCTGCTTACTTGTAAAAAGCTTGATTCTCCACACCACATTTCCAGAGATGCTTGCAAGCTGCTGGTGTAGAAGTATGGAATGATAACATAGCCTTTTTCTAAGCATGTGAGAAAAAATTAAACAAAATAAAATAAAATTTGACTTATTTAACAATGTTAGTCTAAAGCAGGGGTAGGCAACCTTGGTTCTTTTATGACTCGTGGACTTCAACTCCCAGAATTCCTGAGCCAGCATGGCTGGCTCAGGAATTCTGGGAGTTGGTCCACGAGTCATAAAAGAGCCAAGGTTGCCTACCCCTGGTCTAAAGCCATGATTTTCACTTAGATTAATGTCATAATTACTTCACATTAAACTGGGCTTATCTGCATTACTTGCTTGCCCCGTCGTCAGATGAGGCTGGCAATCATTTTTGGTTAAGTCCCCAATAGCTGACAAAGCAACTTCAAGTTTGTTTTATTTCTGAAGTACACTTTTCCATATTATGTTACCTTGAGGCTCCTATCCTTTTAAATAGAAAAGGAACACTTTTTCAATCAAATCAATGCTCATCATACTCTCAAATACCTAATAAAGCTAACTTTTATCATGAGTTCTATATAGCATAATGACTAGGATACTTTTTTCTTATCCTCAACCTCTTACTTTTCTCTTTTCTCTTAAAAAAAACTTGTTTAGTTTTACATCATTTTACTGTTTTTTTTCCGGGTAACGTGAGGTAGAAAGACAAGATTCAGCTTAAATGTTAAGTGTGGATTTGCCCTGGGAAAGGACAAAAAAGAGCTGATCAGAACTTTTCCAAAGTCCTATTGGATGGACCATCAACTAACTATTGAAAAGACCTGAATAACCCTCACTGAGTTTCTGCCAAGCGCCAGGGAAATCAGGAGATCCGGGTAGTTCAAATAGGTATAAACATTTATTGAAAGTGTAAGCTCTCTACAAGAATCTGGACTATTAACAGCCAAAGGAAATTGGTGGTAGATAAGGGTAGAAGGAATTCAAGGCGGGCTGGACCTATATCCCTTGTGTGTGTGAAAGGACTCATGACTGATTATACATTTGAACTCCTCCCTCGGGCTCAGCCTGGTAATTTCCTAAAATTTCATTGATTCCACGGGATTATTGCCATGAAGGTATGAAGAAGAAAAATGCAAATCAAGTATTCTTGAAAAGACCATCATTAGCCTAATATAGTCATACATTGTATAAAGTTTATTTTAGATGTCAAAACTATTAACCATTCTAGGTAGCTTGAAATAGTGGCAGCATATAGATCAGGGGTCCCCAACCCCAGGCTCTGGACCGGTACCAGGCCAGCAACCAGGCCGCACAAACAAGCAAAACCCCATCCGTAGGATGCAGGCAGCACACAAAACCACGCCTCCTCCAGTTTGTGGAAAAACCTCTCTCCACATAACCGGTTCCTGGTGCCCAAAAGGTTGAGGACCTCTGCATTAGACGATATATTAAATATATAGTTGGGGAATCCTGGTTTAAAAAACAAACCAAAACAAATTCGCAAAATTAATATTTGTAGTATGACTTTTGTTCTGGAAATTTGTTTCCAATTATTTTTAATTTAGAGTGTAAACCAAATAAAATATATTAACATGTTAGATTATGTTAATTATATATAATTACATACACACACAATCCTTTCTTATTATACACAGACATCCATCTACCTGTGTACCTGTCTATATAATCTATCTCTATCACATGCATTTTTGGTTAGGACTTTTTGCCAGTACTCACTCATATAATAGCATAACTAGTCTATTCAAATAGTTAAGACAGAAAGTTACTTTGTAAGAGCAAGAATAAACATATTTCATTTTTATGAGAAATACTTAATTTTAAAACTAAACTATTTCAGAATGTAAGAAACAAAATTTCTAACCTCCTTCTGAATTGCAATCACATAAAATGTCTTCCCTTCAAACTTCAGTTTACAGACATCAGACCTGTAACAAAAAAAAGCTTTTTTAAATTAGGAAAACAAACCGCAGCTGACACTTCTATGTAAATATATGGAAGACAAAAAGAAGCTGCTAGAAATGACTTATTCACTTCTTAACTATGTTATTACAGACTTCAGTTTGGATCTCTGTACTTATAATTTACTTTGTGCCAAAATTATTCAACTGTTCCCATAGATGACATTTGTATCTGGAGCAAAATTTCTAAAAAAAACCTCCACCAATTTCAAATTTACTCTTATTCCTGACTAGTTTCTAAAACATTTGAATTACAAACCATTGAATACAGAAGAAGAGGTTTTAATATTTCAATATTTAATACTTCCAAAGTTTATGACCCAGCAATAAGATAACTTTAGTTTTTTGTGGGGGTGTTGGCTATATTCAGACAACTCAAATGACTCGTCATTCCCGCTTCCTAATCAAGGGACTCACTTTCGTTTCCTGGCAGGCCAGGTCACAAGATGACTGAATCTGGCATGCTATAGTCAAATTTAAATAATTGACCAGGAGGATTTAATCTCAGACAAACCTGGGGCTGTTTAGGAATAAATCAAAGGATTAATTAAACAGTACATTATATAGATGCAGTGAATTTGCTCAAAATGCTCTCAAGATATCCCATCCCCTTGTCAAGTGTACTTGCAAACAGTGTCTCAAGTAAAGTTTTCTCTGTATTCTATAAAAAAAAACATTCAGGTTCTTACCATTTTAGCAAATGTATCCTTTTATTTCCCTGGAAAACCACAAAACCTGTGGCTGTGAATCCTAAAAATGTTGTGGTCCCAGTTGAATCCTTTTAAGGAAAAAAAAAAGAGTACTAATTAGAATTATGGGAAAGTGCAAACATTCCAGAAATATATACTTTTACAATACAATATCTCCTTCCATGAAGGCATTTCCAACTACAAAGCCAAACATGATGGAAGATTTTTAAATGATAAAGGAAATATTTGTAGGGGATTCATTGGCATGAAAGCAGTTATGTATATCTTTCCCCCTACAAATTTCTAACCATCTTCCAAAGCACGATTACTATAAAATTATATAGAGTTTTTAAAGTGCAGTCTCGAACACCATCAAACAACTTGATACCTATAGCAAACACTATATAACAATATCTGGTGCTACTGTATATTATTGGAATGAGATCAACTTAGCATTGAAATAAGATATGCGAATTTCTGATATAGAACTTTATGTATGACAATTGCTTCTGTACAGAACCAAATATCTACTTTGCAGCAAAACTGCTTTTTCAGTTTGCCTTTAAAAGCAATATAAAATACTTGAAAAAATGTAAACTTACAAATGAAAGCGATATCGATTTTCCTACATAATTTATTGTCTCATTTTATTAAATGTATATATATATCCAGCTTCTTGTAGTTATAAAAATTGCACAATAAACCCCACTAGAACTGACTGACTGACTGTCTATCTACTGTGTTTCCCCGAAAATAAGACCCACCCAAAAATAAGCCCTTGCCTGGTTTTTTGGGGTGGGTCTAATATAAGCCCTACCCCCAAAATAAGCCCTATTTTAGAGCCTGCGCAGCTGACTGCCCACCCATTCCATCTGGTTGTTCGTGGTGCCACAGCCATGAGGTGATAGGAGGCAGGTGGGGGAGGGAGTAGAGCTGTCTCACACACCCCACACCTGCTTACCTCAGGGTCCCCTCAGCCAGGCCTCCTATACTCCGACACCTGCCTCGCCTTGCAGTGGCGGCACTGACAGCCCTGCCTAGCAGGAGCTTGCATAGCCGCCGCCAGGCCACTTCTTCTGTGGCCACTGGCTGCCTCTCGCTTTGCCCAGGGCTCCGTTTTCGGCTCCTGAGGCCTTTTCTGCTAGCGAAATGGAGGCCAGGGGCGACGCACGCATCAACTAGGCCTTTCCTAAAGGCCTCTGCTGGTGAAACGGAGGCCAGGGGTGATGCACACAAACAGAGGAAGCAACCTCAGAAAAAGTGGGCCAGTAGACCACAAGCTCTTGCTGGATGGGGCTGTTGGTGCCGCTACCACAAGGCAAGACAATGGAAAAAATAAGACATCCCCCAAAATAAGACCTACTGCCTCTTTTGGAGCAAAAAAAAAAAAAAAAGTCTGGGTCTTATTTTGGGGGAAAGACGGTATCTATCTATCCTGAATAAATTGAATAAACTATAAACTGTATAAGCTGAAGCATGTAGAAGGGACATTTACCCAATTTTGAAAACAAAAAATACATCATTTTTTTTAAAAAAAAGTCTAGATCTTTTCTACCTTGCAAGGATGAGGATCAACACCATAGGTTTCTAATGAATGTGCTCTTAATAATAAATTAAATTCAGCAACAGCTGGACTCTGGCCCCTAGAAATCATGAAAAGAGAAATAGTTTGTGATAAACTATGAACAGTTTAAACCAATAATATTGGCTAAATAAGAAATAAGAAACTTTCATGTGATTCTGCTGATACTCTGCCACAGAAATTAATTCCTTTGGATTAAGCCTAGCTCCTGTTGACATATTGCAGGGCTCCAGTGAGCTGTGCAGTTAATCAGGGGCTATCAAGTATCATTCAACTATTTTCTATCTTTTAATATATATAGTATAAGCAGTTGGAACATAATAAGGGACAAGTGTCAATCTTGATTTCTATCCATTTACTTCCTAAATTCCTTGAGAAGAATTGCTCAGATTAAGTTAATCTTTTCCTGCTCTTGAAATAAATAGGAAAATATGAAAAGACATTTAGTTTATATTTGACTAAAATATGTTAGCCTTCTAATGGTCCACCTCATTTTCGTATCTGCCTGCCTACCTATCTATGCATGCATGTACTCACACAAACACATATCCTATAAACAACCTGGACAAAGAAACTAATTTGGCGACACACCTGGAGGCTAACTTCAAAGATGTAATCTCTCAATTCCAATTGTACATTTTCAGTGTAGGAACTGTGCTTCTCATTTTCTGGTGTTATCCCTGGATATAGCTCAGAACAAAAGATATTCAACTGAACAGCCCTTGAAGAGGGAATAGCAGATAAAATATGTGGCAAATCCATTCATCAGAGCATTCCACAGTTTATGTCAGTCTTATAATCCAGGTTGGCTTGAGTATTGATGAAAGATTTATAAAATTGAAGCACGGGATGGGTGCAGTGGTGGGATTCAGCCAGTTTGCACCAGTTCGGCAGATTTTTTGTTGCCCAGGCCCAGAACGGAGTTCCGGAAGCGGCATCCATACAGAGAACTGGTTGTTCACATATTTGAATTCCACCACTGGATGGGTGGTACAGAAATACAACATTGTCCTCTTTTGTTCCCTCATTTACCCACATATCCAAGATTTCAGATGTTAAATTTGTGCAACCAGAAGCAAATACCACTCTGCTATCAAAAACAAACTTGTCAATGCATACAAAGTAAATTGTGAAAAACCTGGCCACTGAGCACTGCCTACTAAAGCCGCCACCTCCTTTCTAAAGGATCAACCAAGTGTGGTCTAAGTCAGGGCTTTTCAACCTTTTCACAGATTGTACCACTTTTAGGACATGACAATATTTGAGTACCACCTGTGCTTAGCAAGGTGTCAAAAACCTGATGACTAAAAAAAAAAAAGGGGGGGTTGGGTTTTACTGATTAGATTCATTTGTTGTTATAGAAATGGCTAGTTTATAATAATATGGAAAAGTAAAAAGTTGAGGTTCAATGTTAATGCTTCCTTCTACTGCAACAGAGGAAGTATGTTCTTTTTCCCTTCTTCCCCTCACTTTTCCCCCCTTTTTCCTCCCCACTGTGTCCTACTATTTGCTTTTGTATTTTTGTATTTTATTCTATAATCTAATACATTACAAACTGTAGAAAAAAAGAAAAAAAGTACCAGTTTTAATTTCTTCGGTGGCTGTTCCTTTGCTGAATCACTTTCCCTTTGCACTGACAAATGTATGATGAATTTATCCATGTTTATTAATATGCACCACTACCAGCTAGTTCAGGGGTCTTCAAACTTGGCACTTTTAAGACTTGTGGACTTCAACTCCCAGAATTCCTCAGCCCTCATGGCTGGTTGAGGAATTCTGGGAGTTGAAGTCCACAGGTCTTAAAATTGCTAAGTTTGTACACTCCTGAGCTAGCTGGTTTGCCCTTCTGAGCTCTTCCACCGTGTAGTAAGAATGCACCCCCCAATCCCTTCCCTGTACCCTTAAAGACACAAGAATCAAGTGCAAAGCAAGAAAATAAAGAAACACAAACTCCATTTTTTTCTCTCTTTAAGTTGCCTCAGGCGTGTCACGTGTGACAACGTTGCAATTCTAGACTGAAAGGCTCCGGCAATTGCGAAAAGCTTTAGCTTTAAATTAAGCCTGTTTACCTTCAAAGAAAACTTTCTAAAAGCCATAGACAGACTCAATTAAAGGGGGTAAAACTAATTACATTTGTTTAAAGGGATTAAACCTTTCCTGTTGTCTTTTTTCTCTTCCCCCACCCAAACCACGTTCTTTTATAGCCTCTCCTCTCCCCCCCTTTTTCTTCAGTTCACCTCCAGCTCCGAGCTGCTTCTGGAAGAGCCAATCAGCTGGAGCCAATCAGCTGGAGCCCTGCCGGCTCCTGGGGCTTCTGCCGAGACAGTCATGCAGCTGCAGCTGCTTCTCCCTCAGGCTTGGCTCGCTTTGGCTCATTCCCGTCCCCTGCCACACTTGGCTAACAATCGCATACCACCTGCCATGTGGCAAAGTACCACAAGTGGTACGCGTACCACCGGTTGAAAAGCCCTGGTCTAAGTGAGAAAAAGGGGTACTTTGCAAGCAGATACATTAATCATCCAAGATTTGGCTTACTGGCAAATATGGCAGTCCTAGCCCTAAGGATTCAAAAGTTGGGGCAACCAGAAATTAAGTCCAGACATGCAGAGCTACTATCAGCATTTAATTATTCCTGTTACCCTGCAGACACAGACAATTTTTGAACAATAACTGCAAGCTTATGTACATTCTGGCAACATAAGCAATATCACACACTCAGATGGTCCAAACGTGTACTGATGCATACAAAGTAAATTGTGAATAGTGTACTGATATCAGAATTAATCTCTTTTGCTCAGGACCAATCTCCACTATTGCCAGTCACCAAGAGTCCCTATGTTTACTTCATCTCCACTTTTTTCAATAATCTTGGGAATAGACACAGATTAATAAAGCACATAGTGTGGCATCACCTTTGATTTCCTGAGTGCAAAACATACTATACTGTATGTTGTTGAAAGCCATTCAGAGGGATCCAATTAAGATAGGATTCATTATGTTTTGAGAGCCTCAGTTACATGCAACATTTACTAGTCTTTGGTAATTTCACTGTAGACTTATTCCATTGGCTATAACATTATCTCAGATTCTGATGTCCAAGGATCTTACTTCAAACAGGCACTTATTGTCAGTCCATCTTCCGTCATACACATCCCAACTATCTCTTTGCAATACAGGCTGATACTTTTCATCTTGCTTCCAAGGTTAATCTGCCTCAGAGTGGGAGGGCAGTTTCCTCCCAAATACTTTCCTCCCCAGGCATATCTTCCAAGAAGCTTTTACTTAAGGAAATCAGCCACATGTATTCAAATCCTATTCCATCCCAAGAGTCTAAATCCTGTTGAATTCTTGAAGTCACGAAATTTGTGCCAACAAAGCATTTCCTGTACCCTCTCTGTAGCTCAGATACACAGTGGACTTCTGATTGAAAAAATGGAACTGCCTTCTTAAGATAACTCTAAGAGCAGATTTAAAAGTCCAGAAATGGTAACATCTGTACAGATTATGGCTGGTATTTAATTAATTTTTATGAAGAAGTTTGACAGAGCAAGAAGTTTTTGTTCTGTTTACATGGGATAAGAAACTAATTTACTTACTGTAGTATAAAGTGCAGTAAATACTGTAACAACTAATGCTAGCAGCTTTTTGTACTCAACGTGCTTTAATCCCAAGCATATTTAGGCATCACTACATCTGGACTGCAAAAAATCTCCACGATTGTTAGATGGCAGCAAAGAGAGTTTTCTCTGGTTTTGGTCTCTAGTGGATGTCCAGATTTAAAAAAAAAAAAAAAAAACAACAAGTTTTATTGGTTTTTTTAGGTTTTACATCAAAGTGCTTAGGAATCATCGTGGAGAGAGGGTAATCAATCATCCAAAAAAAAAGCATAATCATACATATATAATTCAGGTTAATTCTTTAAAGGTTCCCTCTCTATTTCCCTCAATTGATATAACATAGTCGAATTAATACATTTCTAAATAGAATTTAATCAATCAAAAAAAATATCAATAATATTTCATCTATATCAGGCCAAATCCTGTTTTTAAGCTTTACTAACTTACAATTACCATGTTCCAATTTAGCCTTAAATAAACACATAATTTACACTTCGGGTATCTCAATTTCCCTTATTTCATAAAATAATAATTATTTCTAGAATATACATATTATTCCAACCATTATATTTTTATACTTCCCAACTATATTCTATTTCTTATTCTACTCTATTTCAAATATATATTTTGTAAATCAATCCATATCTCTAAAAAACCTTTTTAACTCATTACGTAAAATTTAAATCCCATCAAAATAATTATACCTAAAAAACATATTATTCCAAAAAATACCTTCTTACTTCATTTCACATCTATATTCTATTTCTTATTCTATTAACTTCTTCTTTACAACCTTTTCCATATTACAATTCCAAGCCATAATCAAATCAATAATTTTAATCTCAGTAGTAACTCAGTCAAAATCTCTAAAAGCCTTTTTAACTCATCAGGTAAAATTTTAACTCTCATTTTTAAATCTAATTCTAGCTTTCTTTTTGTGCCAAGCAGATTTCCATAAAAGAGCCTCTAAATCATCAAATCTCAATATTTGATTATACGTATTTCTCAACAATTCAGTCTGATTATATTTCTCTTCTCTTTTTTCCAATACTGTCTGAGCTGTATAATCAGTTTTGTTCAATGTGGTAGTTACTCGTTGATTATCCGTGTTGTCACAGTTCTCAATGCCTCATATTTGCAAATCAGTTCCTGTTGCTTTTGGCATTGTAGATGTTTTAACTGAAATCCATCTTTGGTCGTCGAGATTCTCAATGAATTGTATGTGGGATTGTATGATATCTTCTTCTATGTTGATTTGTTCCTCATCTATTATTATTTGAGTTGTGGGGTAGTCAGTTGGAATCTGGAAGTCAATTTGAAGTTTTGTAATAAAAGCATTTATTCTAGCATTCACTTGCTCAGTAATTTCGTAAATTCTTCCCAGGATAAGTTTACAAATAGATTGTGGATAAGATTCCTCCATCTCATTAAATTGTATATGTAGTTGCATATAGGCCTCTTTGGAGTTGATCTGTTCTTCCTCTGTTATTCCTTGGTCTATAAGTTGATCAGTCAAAATTTGAGGTTCAAATTTTAGTTCTGGAGCATCATCTTTAATGTTCATTCTAAAAATCCTTTGTTCTTTAAGTTCCAAAAAAATTTCTAGTAAAAGTCCATAGCCAAGCTGTGGGTAAAACTCCATTTCAGTAGTAAGATAATCTTTTAGTTTTTTGGTGGAGGCTATGTTTATTAACAGTCAACCAACATCCGCCTCCACAATTCTAATAGGCAATTTCACCACCCAGCTGTTTCAAATCCATTATCTTTTCCCTTTGTAGTAATTGAAGGTCAAATCCAGTCTCAAAATCAAAGGGAAAATACAATTGCAATGTCAGTTTGTCACCACAAGATGTCCTCAGTAAGCTGTAAAATCTTTTTTCCAAATTCCAATAAAGTTTTGTCCAGTTAAAAAGTAAAAACAAGTAAAAGGAATAACAATATTCCCCAGCTTAAAAAGTAAATACAGCAATAAAATTCTATAATAGAAATTTTTTCAGGATCCCCGAAATCCAACAACAAAAATAGTCAATAAAAATTAATTATTTTTCTCAGAGCTCATTTTCCCAAGTATCCAAATGCCGCTCTCTTAAAGTAAGGAAATAATTCCAGGGGCTTTTCACAGGGAGGTAGTTAGGGTACAGAGAGGGAAGGAAAGGTCTCACCCGGATCTTCCACGGTGGTTCTTTTCGCTTAGCTGTTCTTGTGACTTTCGGCTGCAGCAGCTAGATGATCGGCCATGTTAATGGCCGATCTTTTCCCCGTCGGCCCAAAGGAGCTGTCTCGGACCGTGGAAGGTGCTGCCGCTCCCTCCGCAGTCGACAAGAGTCTTCCTCAGGGTCTACCGGCGGAGGGAAACCGGCGAAGAGAGAAGACTCTCTGCACGACCGCCAGCGCCGCAAACAGGAACCGGAAGTCTGGATGTCCAGATTTTTACAGTTCAGTCTGGTAGCTACAGTTCAATCACAGACTAACCAGACTGAAGAATCAAGCAAGATGTTAGAAAATATCATTAAAATATAGATGAAATAAAATCAATGTACGTGCACTAAGATGTTTGGCAATTTATATATACTGTGATTGTAACAAATAAAATACTAGTCCTACACATATAATTAAAACAAATGTAGAAGAAACAAGGATCAAAGTAGAAGAATGGGAAGCAAAAATTGAATCAAAAGAGGAAAATGTAGCCTGTTTAAACAGCAGATCTTCTAAACGGCACTGTTTATATTACATATCACTTTGTGACACAATAAACTTTTACTGAAATCTTTTTTTCAATAGCAGCAAATAGTGTTTCAACAACCAAAATTATGGCATCTTGAAGCAGTTATATATAAAAAGGTCTAATTATAAAATTGTAAATTAGCAGTATTTTATCAGACTGAAGGACAATTTTCTCACCTTTGTGTTAGTGACAAATTGGAAAGTTCCTCTTGTAGAAATAAAAGCACTACAGAAAATGTTCCTATTTTTCAGAGTCAGAATTAATCATCGAATGAATAGCATAGAATAAAAATCTGGCCAACGTAAAAGCAAAGATACTTTTCAGATTTTCCACTGTCATCTTAAAAAAAATACTAATACCTTCATACACTTTCAAACATGGAAAGATAATTTATTAGTAATCAAACAATACATTCTGATTTTGAAAATTGGATTCAAATAATTATTAATGCATGCCTTTAATATTCAATTTTATAAACAATTTATAAACAACAACAATAATAATAATAATGTTGGAAGGGATCTTGGTGGTCATCTAGTCCAACCCCCTGCTCAGGCAGGAAACCCTATACCATTTCGGACAAATGGCTGTCCAGTCTCTTCTTAAAAACTTCCAGTGTTGGAGCATTCACCGCTTCTGGAGGCAGGTTGTTCCACTGGTTAATTGTTCTAACTGTCAGGAAGTTTCTCCTTAGTTCTAGGTTGCTTCTCTCCTTGATTAGTTTCCATCCGTTGCTTCTTGTCCTGCCTTCAGACGCTTTGGAGAATAGCTTGACTCCCTCTTCTTTGTGGCAGCTCCAATATCTCAGGGGCTGCCACAAAGAAGAGGGAGTCAAGCTATTCTCCAAAGCGCCTGAAGGCAGGACAAGGATATACAATTAGCAGTGCCTGAATTACAATTCCCAGCAATCCCATCCATCATCACCAAATTAAAAGAACCTGAAGTTATAATTCAAAAACATCTGGAAAGCCACAGAATCCCAACTCTACTGAAACAAATGAGTTTGGGTAACCTTACTTTTGTATTGTATCATGTCTATAATGTAGTAGTCATTTTTAAAATATCATACTATACTTAACATCTTAACCCATTAACATCTTGACTATATTAATTTTACTGCACCTATATGTAAGCAGCAAATCCAAGGGAAAATAAATTTTCCTGCAGATTCACTAAAAATAACTAACTTCCTTAAATGGCAATCTCAATTACCTGAATTCATTTTTATGTATTTCGCCAATTTTTCTTTCCAGCTTTTGAGATTGTTTAGGGAAGATCTTAAATTCACTGACGTAATTATCCACATGTTCATCAGAATCATAATCACCTAGTTCAGCTGTACAGGAAAAAGAAAAACAGAGAGGAAACACCAAATACATTCTTACTAAACAAGAAGTTCAACACTGGAAATGCACTATTTACAGTTCACATATAAATGGGTTTCATTGCACAATCCCGAAGCTCTGATACTTATCTTCAAAGTTTTTATAGTCATCTTTGAGATGTTGATTTCTGAAATATCATTTTTTTTCCAATTGAAAGGTATTTATATAGGAAAGTCAATTTTGTAATTCTTCTCCAGGTCCCCCTACATCAGGCATATCAAACTCGCAATGTCATGTGACGTCACGCGACGCATCGCTACTTTTTCCCCATTGCCACCAGTGGGGCGGGGGCGGTTTCGGTGTGCCGCATCCGGCCCGTGGGCCGGCAGTTTGACATGCCTGCCCTACATTATCTATGCTAATGGCCTCTAAGAAAAAGGATCCATTGATTGTAGGCTCTAATCTTTAAAATACTTTCCTCAGGTTTTCAACTATTTTCAGTACCAAGCAAATATCTTTCTCAATCTATTCTGTTGCAATAAGTTTATAATTCTGTGGGGGGTTTTTTCCCATTTACTAGTTTGTCATTGTTATTTGCCCCTATTGTTTCAAGCTGTGGTAACTGCTTTGGAAACAGCAGTGTTGCAGGTCATTTACATTTTATAAATAAAGCAAACATACTAATTAGTCAAATTTTATAGCAAAACATAGCAAGGAAATTAAACAACAAGGAATCATATTTTATTCATTATTAAGTAGCAGGCATGCCATTCAGATTTTAACAAGAAATTTGTTTTATTTGAGGCACTTTATTCAATCTTATGTATTATTAAATCTCATTAGGTGATTTCCTAATTTAAAACACACAATAAAACTATAGTTCTTTTACCTGCTTAAGGAAACAGAAAAATGGGGGCAAAGGGTTCAATTCTCAATCAGAAAAAAATCCAATACTAACTAAATAAAATATCTGACCAATAAACATAAAGATAATATAATCATCACAAAACTGACCACCAGTCGTGGCTCTGCAATACATTGAAATGAGATGTTCCACAACATGCAAGGGCTTAGATCAGGGGTCTTCAAACTTGGCCCTTTTATGACTTGTGGACTTCAACTCCCAGAATTCTTCAGCCTCAGCATGCTGGCTGAGGAATTCTGGGAATTGAAGTCCACAAGTCATAAAAGGGCCAAGTTTGAAGACCCCTGGCTTAGATGAATAATGAAAATAGTAGCTTCTGCAAAGGTTTTTCTTAATTGTTTCCCCACACATGTATGTGCATAGCCACTTTGCTTCACTTTCTTCCAAAGTGTACATACCTGCCAAATATCTAGTTTTTGAAACTACCACACAGGCCTTACAAAAGACAATTCAAAGAAAGGAGCTGCTTTCATGAGCACCTCAATCCAATGATCTGTATAGCCCTACAAATATGTAGCTTTTTACTGAGACAGCATGAAAGGATCAGCAGCATTACCTGTGTCAACAATATCATTCTCCTATAAGGTGAAGAAAAAATATATGTTTTCATCCTTTATTTCAAAATACTGTGGGAATGTGAATGGAAGGCAGGAATATGCAACAGTAGAAGCAGTAGACTAGAAGCAGTGGAAAGCCACAGCCTATTGTCTAACTTACATACCTACTTATAAGTGGACAAAATCCAGACTAAAGCATAATTCATCTATCTTGGATATAACACTATTAATTTTAAAACCGTGCTATTATAGCGCCCTGAAGTAAAAGTACCAGAGTACAATCATGTCACTTACCTTGAATAATGCACGCTCCCAGGTAAGCAGCATCAGAAAACCCACACAGCAAACGGCCATGGAAAATATCTCTTTTGATTTGGAGGTATAAAAGGTACCTGCATTTTGTAAGGGAAAAGATTTCTATTTTTATTTCCTCCCCTCCTCTCTCAATAATTCTAGTTTACTCATTATCAGATATTGGGTGAAAATGCCACAATGAGAACAGCAATATATCTAGAAGGCAGTTGATTAGGAAAGTCTGAACTGCAATCTGTAAAGCAATGCAGAAAAGGAAATTTAGTGTCAGAAAGAGAGAGAAGAGAGAGAGAGAGAGAGAGAGAGAGAATCACTTCTCTTCTTACCATACTATATTTCCAATAAAGAAAGAAATATAGTATTAGAAGCATTACATCGAGTTACAATGTCTGGCTTATAACATGTATTACAATTTATTCTTTTTTAAAAACAAAAATCCTATACAGTATGGTATTGTCACTATGGGAAAACACTAAGGAATGTATACCTTCTATTTCTGTCTATGCACTCAAATTGTGTTTTCTATTTTAAATAGTTTTTTAAATAGACGTGTATTATGCAGTTCAATTTGCAAGAAGAAATAAATCTTATGGTTGCTCAATATGTCCTTAAGGGACAAGCAGTTATAGAAGGCTGATATTTTGAATAGAGGGATAGTGAGAAAAGGAGTGCTTATTCTTTCTCCCTTAGGCTACTATTTGGAATCAGAAGAGAAAGGATATGGATAGCTGCATTTTGCCTCTGGCAGTTAGAAAAAGCAGTCGGAGACAAGATTATTTACTGAAGTAGTGGCAAGGGAAAGGATTAAGCATAGCTTGCTTAACAACCACAACTGAAAATATGACAGCCATCGAACAAAGCAGTAGTTAAGCTGGGTATCAGGTGACCACTTCAGTCAATGACCATGATCCCAGCATTCCCAGTTGCAGTTGTTAAGCAATCTTACAGATGTTTAAGCAAACGCACAAAGCTAAAATCCTTCTCTTCCTGCCTCTCTGTGCCTGCAGAGCCTCAGACATGGAAAGGCAAGGAGATAAGGCACAGAGAGGCAGGGAACAAGTATTGTAGTATGCTAAGTTTGGTCCAGTGGTTAAGGCACTAGGCTAGAAAGCAGAAGACTGTAAGTTTTGGTCCCATCTTAGCCATGAAAGCCAGCTGAGTGACCTTAGCCCAATTCACCTCCCAGGATTGTTATTGTGGGGAAAATACCAGGAAGAAGATATATTTGCTACCTTATTTGTAAAAATAATAAAGGTATAAAATGAATAAATCCTTGTCTCCCTGCCTCCCCATATCTTCTCTCCCTATGAGGGAGTCCTCACAACAGGTGACAACAGCTTGCAATTTTCTTTGCTGACTTTCTAGGGAAATTTACAAATGGCAATCGCATGATTGCCGGGCATTTGGGAACTGCCTGTAAGTGTGAACAGGTTGCCAAGCCCTCAGAACTGCAATCACATGTCAGCGGGAGTGTGTGAGTTTTGCAATGGTCAGAAATGCTTTACAAGCCATAAATCATCCTTCCCAAGGCTGTTGTTAATTCAAAAGGTTGTTAAGCAACTAGCTCTACATATATTCTGCCCATTAGGACTGTCTGTTCAAGGGCACATATTTCTATGGTTGCTTTGAGATAAGTTGGAGCTGTTGCTAGCGTTTAACTCGTCAACATATGCCCACTTCCTAATAACGAGCAGTTCAACTGTGGAACCAGTGAATTAAAGACACGGTGAATTTCCCTTTATTGAATGTTCTGCCTTTGGAAGACCTTTGGAAAGTTTTAGTAGAGTGTTAGGAAGACAGCACAGCTATACAAAGGCTCAGGGAGCCATGTGTGCTGTCAGAAACATTCTCCAGAGAAGCTGGGTCAGGAAAGGAAACAGCAAAAGGTGAAAAGTCTGTGCAAGGAATTAGGAGACAAGGTAGCTGGGCAAACAAATACTTGGTCGTGCTTGCTGGTGAATTGGGTTCGACTGGGAGCAAATTAATGCTTGTTGATATTTGCTAAGCATGGGGAGCCACATGGTTCTGGGGAAGAGAAGACAGTAGGGTGAATGATTGTTGGGTTTGTTGGGGTAGGCTGGGGTGGGCGAGGTTTCCCAGACAGTGGCAAGTAGCCCCAGAGCCACACAAGGCAGGGTGCAGGGTGGCTAAAAGGGTGTAGATGGGGGGGGGGAGAGGTGGTGGGAAATTGGAGGTAGTCCCTTACTTTAATGAGGCTTGGGGAGGGACCAAATCTGCAATGGCTTGAATTAGGATGGGTACTCATTTAATGACCCATGATTCTCAGGTGACAACTGCAATGGGGATTGCTGTTGTAAATCAGTACAGTTCCTTGCTTTAAGACAACCCTAAGTTACCACTGCAATCCCAGTCCCAATTGTGGTTGTAAATCAAGGTCAACCTGTAAATGGTATAGGAATAGATAAATTAACTTTACTATATAATTAGTCATACTTGGATTCGCCAAGCTTAACACTTTGATGAGTTTATGTGCTGTTTTTCAGGATTCCCCCAGTTTTGTGCACATTCTAAAACCCTTTAAAAATACTAATTTTAAAATTGCAGACCAACTTTTAATTTTCATAACAGAAAAAGGGTAGAGTTGGATTAATACTTACTTTGATTAATAATTATATATTTTTCTCTTCACTCTCAATCAATCAATAAATTTTATTACAGCCTAAGTCCTGATTCAATCAAAATATCTTATAACAGAAGTATTTTGTGTCTGTCTGTCTGTCTTTCTATCTGTCTGTCTGTCTGTCTATCTGATGAACAATAACAATCAGTATAATAGGATCTAAAAATCATTCAGGGCAGAAATACTAACATCAAAATACTATTATAAGAAATAACAAACCTAGCTATGGCATATTGTGCATAAGATAGCACAAAACTAGATGACTTTGGAGGACATTTTTGAGTCTCTTCACTCTAAAATTAGTTTTTGAGCAAATCCATTAAGATTACTATGGTAGAAGGAAATAATTCCTCATATATATGCTTAAACTAAAATGCAAATACAGTCTATGAAGACCATATTCCCTGAATTATTCTAGCTTTGTGTGGAAAAAAAAATATATACTAGTAAATTTGTGTGGCTTATTTGTCAGCAATTGTGGAATTAATAGTTTCAGATTGGTTTCACCAACTTACATCTCAACCTAACATATTTTAGGAACAAAATAAAATAAGAAGGTCAATAAAGAATTATTGCTACAAACACTAAGTCCCCCCCAAATAACAACTTAAACCAGAAGGACTTTAATTTTTCCTATCAATTCTAAATGCAAATGGAATTTAAAGTGAGAATACATTTGCTTTTATATTTTGTGACAATGATTTATTTTCCCCAAATGTATTAAATTATATCTGTGAAAATTCTTTACAAAACCATAGAAGGAAATATACTTCTTTAGCATTGTCAGCGAACAGCAGAAATTATTTATTCACAATATGTTGTCAAAATAAAATAACATGCTTTTGACAGAGAATGTCTTTGGGGATGTCAAAGTATTTTTTTTTCCAAACAAAAGAGAATGGAAACAGCAACATCTCCTTTGAAGATATAGTAATGCTTGTTTGAAGAAATAGCTTGTTTGAAGAACTTTTTACATTTTCATTTAAAGATCATTTCAAAAGCTGTATGTATTTATTTCTCTTCATGATTTTTTGGGTTGAATTACTGATTGGCATTGCAATATATTGCACTGCATTCTTGCCAACTGAAAATTTGAAAATCAAAGACATGATAAGACAAGAAATTTCTTTTTCATTCATATCTAATTCCCGCTTGATATTCTGACACAATAACCAACTCATAACCCCCCACTTCCATCCTGTTTGAAAAGCAAAATTTGTAGATGAAGAGAACTTTTCACAAAATGTAATATTTGCTGTTACTATAGGTACCCAGAGAGAAGAGTCAAGACAATGGTGATAAAGCAGTATTTATTGATCTCATCAGAACTTTTATTTATAGCAAATTTATCGTCATTTTTTGGTATCCACTCTACATTAATTTAAAAACTTTTCAGAGTAATTTCTAGAATCTCTGAAAGAGTCATATCAAAATTCCACAGTTTATATCTATTTGGAATTAAAGTACAGATCAAAGCTGCCATACTAATTTAATCCCCTACAAGATTGATCTAGGATTTCTGGTTTAAAATGATCTAAAAAGCACTATTTAAAAAGATCAGTCTTTTAAAAAGTTTGTAAGTCTTGTGAAAAGCTGATGAAGTTGTGCCTTCCTAAACAGAGAAGTTGCCTTTTAAATACACATATTCTGTCCATCTCCCTGAAATTTGGCAGATATGATGTCTGTAGGACACCGTCTAAAACCTGTAAATTTAATTTGATTAGGATTTAAAATGTCATGTTTCCTGTAGCAAAAAAAAATGTATGTCTGCTGTTCAAATGTCAGAAAAAAATTAAGCTTTTCTTAGAATATAGAATGATGATGAAGATTATGTGTATCTCCTTTGGGATCCTATATTGTCCTACCGGTACTTCCAAACCTCTCTGAAATAATTTATTATAGAATAGATAAAACCTATGTAATACAGGTTCCATGGGGTAGTAGTTATGATTTCATTGTTTCGTGACATATTATTTTTATTTTTTATTTCCCAAAAATATAAAAACAGTTTATATTTCATTTCTTTAATGCAGATCAATATTTCTTAGAGCAATGCATTTCTTTAGAACCTATTGTTAATCTCTCCTTATCTAAATGCTGTTTTCCCCGTCTAATTCTGTTCAGAGCAGATAGTTTACTGGCTTAATTATTTATTCATGTAGTTCTAATATTGCTATTGTACAAAATTACAAAAGTTCAGGATTTCTTATGTGTGAATAGTTCATGAGATCATTCATCTAAAATAGCAAACTATCTAATTATGCAGGTGTACGGGATGAGATGCTAGATCCTCTACTAGAATTTTAAGCATTAATTCAAGGCACTTTGAGACCAGATTTCCTGCCATGAGTTTTCTCTCCCCAAAACACAGCCTTTTCTGTGGAATTGTCAGCCTGGGCAAAACACCCGTTCTCAAAGTGCTAAATCTGTTCCCAGTTGTCTACTTGTGCAGGTGTATAAACAGATAACTCTTCTTCCAAGACTACTAGCAAGATGAAATGATTGTGCATGCACACATTTGAACAGAAAGCTAGGAACAACCTTTGAACGAGCTGCACAAGTCTTCCAAAGGATGTAGCTGCTTTAATACTTTAAGGAAGAGTACTTCTTTCACACCCATAAGCTTTGCAAAGCCCTTCTTTCTAATACTTTACACAATTCTACCTATGTAATGCTCAATGTCAGCACTTTTACAGTTCTATTACTCTTTGTTAATACAGCAGCAATCAAATTTCCTTCCATTTAGTTTTTTTCACCAATTATCAAGTAATATGCACATTTCATTTAAAAATAAAGGCAGTAACAGCTTTGTTTATATCTTACCTGACAGAGTAAACTGAATCACTCCAAAGTTTACAGACTGTATTTTAAATTAGAATGTGCCTAATATAGGCATTGATAATTAAATTATTATCTTAATATTTTAAGGTAGCTCTAATATCTAACATGTCTATGTGCGACACATATATTATTAATTGAAAAATCTCATAAACTGTTCTTTAAATCCTAGAAAATATGTATAAAATTAAAAGCCAGCAAAAGCACAGACGTTTTACTAAAGCACTAAATGCATGGACAGGACAAAAATACCTGGTGAGCTCTTCCTTAATCTTCAGGGGTTCATGCGGGTAGAATTTCACTCTAAAGCACATGGTATATGGTGGATGAGCTGAAACATTATATAAAAAAAGCATGAGCACAGCTATATAAAACATGACTTCTCGTGAGATGCAACTTGTGAGATGCAGTGCATTAAATTAAGAAGAAGAAAAAGCAAATGATAAATAACAAAGCTCGAGGTATGGCACAAAGTTCAAAGCATAAGGAAGCTACAGCTTGTTAATGCAGATATATATATATATCACATTGTAATTTTTATTTGATTGGTTTATGCAAAACTCCTGCTAATTATTCTTTCTGTCTGGATTGGATACAAAAAGCAGAATTGGACAATGTAATTATCAATCCAGAACCCTGTAATCCTAAACTTAAAACAGGAATGGAACAGGGAAAGATTTCTGCAACAAGGAAAGACGCTGATTTTACCAGTAAGGAGAATTCAGGTAACTTTCTAATGTTTGTTGCAGCTGTTAAGAAGAGTATTCATTTCACATACTTTATCAACTACAGAATAGCAACTGATTTACCGCGTCTGTTGATTAGTATCATTTTGAAAGTAGAAAAGTGTATCTTATGAAATATTGTTTATATTATTTATTAACATGGTCACTGCTATTTTGTAACAATTTACAGATTGTTTATTCAATGGGAAAATATAGGACACTGTACCAATGATAATACAACCAGCATTTTGCAACTTATTGATAATGCAGCGCTATGCATGTTTACTGAAAAATAATCTCAATCTTCCATAAATTTCACCCTTTATAAGTGTTGCTAAGATCTTCACCACATTCATTTTTGTATGAGAGTTGTACACTAGAAGTAGTCCTCATTTAGCAACCACAGTTGGGACTGGCAACCTATTAAAATAAGCGGTCACTAAGTAAAACCATGACTGTGCTTATGATCTTACTTCAGCTTTCCTTTCCTTTATAGACCTGTGAAGGTCATAAATGTGAGGACTGGTCATAAAGTTACCTTTTCATCACTGTTGCAACTGCAAACAGTTGATAAACACAGCAGTCAGTAAATGAGGACAACCTGTACTAACCTTTGTCGCTAGTTGAGAAATATTTAATCAGCTTTATGATAGATAAATATTATTACATTATTATTCATCAATATTTTTACTATATTATCATGTTACTCTTTTTTATCATAATAAGACATAATACCCATGTTTACATGGCAAGGCCTGGTCTTCTTTGTATGGGGAGAAAAATGTTGTCTTATGCATGGCTCTCAACAGGGAGACAAAAAGGGACAAGTGATGTTGTGTGCATCATTCTGTCACCATATTACAGGTAGTCCTCGACTTACAACAGTTACTTCGAAGTTACAACGGCACTGGAAAAAGGGACTTATGACTGTTTTTTACATTTATGACTGTTGAAGCATCCTCGTGGTCACCTGATCAAAATTCAGACATTTAGAAACTGACTCTTATTTATGACAGTTGCAATGTCATGTGACCCCCTTTTATGACCTTCTGAGAAGCAAAATCAATGGGGAAACCAGATTCACTTAACAAATGTGTTGCTAACTTAACAACTGAGGGATTCACCTAACAACTGTGGCAAGTAAGGTGGTAAAATGGGGCAAAATTCACTTAACAAATGTTCCGCTTAGCAACAGAAATGTTGCGCTCAATTGTGATCGTAAGTTGAGAACTACCTGTATGTAATTTGGGTAGTGATGTGATGATACACAGGACATATCACAGCTTGTACCATACATACACTATGGCCTTACATTTCATACAAATCGAAATTTACAGTTCTTCCTTGTTTTTCTTTTATGATATAGGTTTTTTTTCCTATACTTTCAGATAACAACTAAACAAAGAGAAAGATTTCAATCTTCCTACAATACAACTTATTAACTTAAGCAAAGCAAATAAGAATCCTATGTGTAAAATGTCTTATGCAGCTACTAAAGGTTATGCATCAGAGAAAACTCTTCCAAGTAGATGCTTTCATTTTCATCCTGTATCATCTATTGCTTCCTATTCTCCATATATTGCTTTTCCTTCCTTCCTTCCTTCCTTCCTTCCTTCCTTCCTTCCTTCCTTCCTTCCTTCCTTCCTTCTTTCCCTCCCTCCCTCCCTCCCTCCCTTCCTTCTGAGAATTCTGACTGAGATTCCATTGTATGTATTCATATTTTTGGTCTAATAAGCATTATTCAAAACCTTGCTTCTTTATTGATGCTTCCTCGGGTTTTTTTACTATTTAAGATCCACTTGAATGCTGGATAGTTGTAAACCAAAGTCAGTATGAAAACACAGTTTCAGGGTACATAGAAACCTGCCTTGTATTATTTACATTAATTGCTCTTCAGGGATTTAGGCAGCATTCTAATCATACTGTGGTACCATACACCAGGAATAGAACCATTGGAATTTTTTTTCTAAAATAAAAAGAATAAGAAATGAAAACCCAAGAGTAAAGTCAAGGATCACTAATGCAATTGCAATGGCTCCAAGTTAGCAATAATCTTGAGCATTTCTTTGAAGAACAGACAGACAGGAAAAATAAATGAATCTGGTTATTCCAAACTCCAGTTTCTATTCAGGTGGCTATTTTAAGTCTACCAGAAACTTCATGCACATAAGTGAGCAGCCTGCCAGAAGACTTAACCTCCCGGATAAGCCCATGTACATTGACTGTACATGTACAGTTGTAGATATAGATGGATACATTAATTTCAGATTTTAAAATGAAATATAGTTCAGTCACAGATCAAGGAGGTATTGTACTGATGTGTATAATTTTACATCATAATTTTAAAACATTATTGATGCTATATAATAGTGACAAGGGACTGTGACCACCATGAAACGCTAGTGTGTAGGATGACCAAAAATAAGACAATTGTTATAGATATTATTTTTATAAGGTTCTTTTCCAAATGGAAAGAAGAGACAGACTGAATCAAAGATAATAGTTTGAACAATATTTTTAAGCTGCCACAAGTTGCACTTTTTAATTTTTTTTCACATCCAGCTTTATAGTAGAGACGAAACAATGATATTTTGATGTCATTAATAGTAGATGTTCCCGGTTTGTAGGCACTGTTTTAGGAGGATTATAATTTAAAAAAAATTACACCATTTTTTTTCTCTGTATTTCATATGGAATGAAATATAGCAGGGAAAGGCCAGCTCAAGTATGTAGATACTTTGCATCCAAATGTTAGCAGCAGCACAAGCCAGGATTATAAAAGAAAAGGACTTAGGACTACTGTATTATGCAGTCTTCAATATATACTTCTCTAGGTTAAATACCCCTAGCTACAACTAGTGCTTTTTTTGTAAAAAAAAAAAAAAAAAAAAAGGTGCCAGAACTCACACATGTCATACAACCCACTTTGCCTACCCTACAAGGTTCCATCCAAAAAAGGTGCCGGAACTCCGTTCTGAGCGTTCTATGAGAAAAAAAGCCCTGGCTACAACTACTAATGTAATGTGATATTCCTAATCTATATGGATTTGTACTTGCTCTAAACCAGGGGGTCCTCAACCTTGGCAACTTTAAGACTTGGGACCTCTTCCCAAGGTCTCTGAATTCTTCGATGAATGTGTTTCAAGGTCTATCTGCTGAAATTACTTGTGAGAGGACTGCTGCTTGAAGCCTAAATGGTACTAGGCTCTGTTGTTTGTCTGAATTGTCAGTGTTGTCAGAGCATGGCTTCCTCCTTTCCTGAACCATCAGTTCTGATCTTTGAGTCTTCTCCCAGCAGGGTTTTCTGACTGGAAAGATCTGACATCCTAGCTGTCATCAGCTTACTTCTCTACATTCAGAACTCTCAATTTAAAGCAACCATATCTGGTTTCTTTAAAGTCACAGTCAATGAAAACCTACTAGACAGTAATTCAATCAGGCTTCTGGTATAGTCGTAGTATTTTAATCTAATCAAAAGTATAAACACTATAAAACATAAGCAAGATAAATATATGCTTTTTCACATCCTTTATAGTACGTGGATAAGGAAATTAAAGACTAACTTTAATTGTTACCTTATTCACAGAAATTATCAGCCTGCTAATTAATAATTCCTTTCACCTTTCACCCTTTAGAAAGATTCAAGGCAGAATCTAACTGTAAAAAGAATTCCAACTACTGTACAAAAAGAGAGCTCATAACTTAACAGATGAGAGAAGAGTCAAATTATAAAAAATAAACTCAGCTTATTATTCTTCCCAGTGTTCCAAAAAATTGGGATAGAAACTTATCAAAGAAATACAATAAATTATATCTTAGTGGTATCAGCTACCACATATTATACTCTTTTAAGTAAGTGCGTAAAGATCATAAAAAGAGAAACATTAGCAAGTCATGGGGAAAAAATCGTACTGGGTCAGTTAAATAAGTATATATCATGCAACAAACCCATTGAGTAGCAGTCTGTCAATAAGCTACAAGTATAAATGTGAACAGTCAAAAAGCAAAATTATTCCTATGCAAAAAAGGTGCATAATAATCAAATTTATAGTAGCAGAATGGTCTTTCATCTGTCAATGAAAGCTAACAACAATGTCATATTGAAAGCCCCAATGCTCTGCCAATCTCTCCTGTAATTTGAGCCAGTTTTTGCCAGAATAGATTCAAGATCTTAACGGTTTTTTTTAAATAGGTTATAGTACTCTATTCGATACAGCTAAAGCTATGCTAATAACTTATTAATTTACAAAACAATATTTAAGTACAAAGGAAAAGGGAAGGAAAAAAATCTTCCTTATACAAATGTGAAGGTATACCACATGCAGTGACACCATGGACCAGAGACCAGTTTCAATAAAGATACTACTGAATATGAAGAGAACCTTGAGATATAATCAGAACTAATTTCAGCTAACTTATACATATTTTAAATATCACTTGCAATTCAAACCAACACTGAACAAGAAAGAAAGACTTGGGGAAAAAAGACTTTCTAGAATGTGCTTATTAATTAATTTCTCATTTTTGTACCCTGTCCCAATCCAGCAATAGGGATAGATACTACAACCTAAAAAATACTGAATAAAACAAAAATGAAATGTATACAATTAACAGAAATCCACTAGATGGCCACCCAAAGAGCATGATGGAATAGTGTTGTTTTAATAGTTTTATAAAGTGTCAGGAGAGAAGGAGTTGCTTAGAAGGAAGGAGTTATAAACTACAGAGCCACAACAGTGAAAACCTGCATTAGTCTGTGTTCCCTTCGCCTCGTACTAAGTGGGGATTCTGAGGAGGCCTTTTTGTAGTATTTTTATTGGTAGTCAGATTCAGCCTTGGCAAGACAGTGCTTGATGTAATCCAGTGCCACATTGCAAATGGCCTTGCACGTCCTCGCCAGCATTTTGAACTGGACCTCAAAATCTATTGATATCCCCTTGCAACAACCTCAGTAGCAGCATTATTCTACTATGACAGGATTGTTCCATCAACAATCCAGCTTCTAGATTTTGGGCCAAAGCTCAACTTACATACAATAGTGTAATCCAACCAAGTAGTGATGAAAGCATCAGATACTTCTATGCAGTTCTCCTACTTCAGTAGTGCACTATTCAAAATTGGACAACCTTGGCTACTCTACCAACAGCATAAGCAGCAGCTGTGAATTAAGGATTCTAGATCATGAACCAACTCCTTCAGAGAGATTGCCACCTCTTCCTAATTAAGCTAAAGTTCCTAAAAAGCAATTTGGCCTTGGAAGCATTTGGTGTATCTTGCATCCGCCAGACTCCACATATTTGTTCAAGCTTTCCACAGTATATTCTTGGCCCAGCCTAGAGTAGCAATGTACATCTGTGTATCATCCATATATTGGTGACACTTCATCCCAAACTGCCGGATACAAATGATATATGAAAAGCCCTTGAGAGATAGGGTGATTTTATTCTGTCAATCCTTGCCTGAAAGGATCTAGAAAATGGAACATTTCCAACCAGAAATGCTGGAATTGGCATCTGTGGATACGTTATGTCCTGGGAATAGGTCACAATTCAGCATAATTAAGTCTATCCTCCTAGATTAAATAGAGGCTAAAATTTAAATTTTTGACTTCTGAACTAAAGAAATAAGCAATAATGTTTGTCTAATTTTAACCATTTATATAGCAGAGAAAAGGGGAATAGCTAAACTCACCAAACAGCATAGAGTTGATCATACTTTTCAAAAGACCGAACAAAGGATTCAAAATCAAATCCTACAAGAAGAGATTAGGCAACTGGGTATGTTTAGTCTTGAGAAAAAACAATGGAGCAAGGATATTATGCCATTCTCCAAGAATGTGAAGGTGAACATAAGGATGCAAATTGTTTTCTATTGTCCTGGAGTATAAGGCATGGAATAACAATCTTAAATAGCAATTCATTTAAGTGCTAAGAAAACCTCTACAATTAAGACAGTGTGACAGTGGAACCACTTTCCTAAGAAAATGGTGTGCTCCCTTTCATTACATGTATTCAAACAGGCTGGACAAACATTTGACAGGGATACTTTTATCTGGGCTTTTGCGCTGAGCAGGAAGTTGAATCTTATGGCTCCTTCCAAGTGTATGATTCTGTGATACATTATTAGACAATGCCAACAAACTCTCATTCTGTATTGTAGAAGATGTGAAGAGGAGCAGGTTGCAAGAGAAAGCAGACAATAAAAAGCCAATTTTTCAGCTTTTTCCACTGAACCAATGTCATTGTACTTCAATAATTTATTTTATTAAACAAATTTATATAGCTGCCCAACTCACACATGTTGACTCTATACAGGTGGCATGCAACATTAAAAAATCAGTTAAAACCCCACAATTTAAACCTCATTCCAACCCAATCAGACAAGTCATTTGATCTGTTCCCAAGCTGGCTGACAAAACCATGTCTTCAAAGGCCTTGTTAAAAGGCAACAAGATGGGGGTAATCTTATCTCTGGGGGAATGATATTCCATAGGAAGGAAGTCATCACAGGGAAGGCCCTTTTCCTAGGCCCCACCAGGTGTACTTCCTTGATAGTTGGGACCTGCAACATGCCCTGCCTTCCTGCTCTGGTGGGCTGGATAGATACAATTGGAGAGAGGTAGTCTGTCAAACAACTTGGCTCCAAGTCATGTAGGACTTTCCTGTGTACATAATTATATATGCACATAATTGTATGTATGTAATTATGTACATATTAACTATATATATGCATACATAATTACACAATATATAATTGCTTCCCTACCTTTATTTCTGCTAGATATCATGAATTTCGATATTTGATTGTATAATTAATCTGATTCTAGCATTTTCTTTGTTAAAATAAAACATATTTATGTACTCAGCTCTTATTTTAGAAAGTTCTATTCAAATACATTTAGAAACAGGTGGGGGGGAGGGGACTCTTATCTGGACCCTGAGGAGAGATGCAATGGTATGAAACAAAGGGGGGAAAATAATTTCAGCATCCGTACACCACACACTGGGAATTGAAGTTGAATGCAAAAGAGCCTGCATCTGCTTGAATTTTGTGAATATTGGTCAGTTTGAGTGTTTTTATCTAATCTTATTATACTACCATTTGAAGCAACACGTGATATTTTCCCTGAAGGTATGGGAAAAAAGATGAAAATGGTTGGTTCTTAATAAAGGCATTATGGATTATTTAAACTTAAACAATCCTAAAATAAGTATCACACCTTCACTTTAAAAGGGAAAGAAATTAAAATATTATGAAAATATTTGAAAGATCATTATAGAAAAAGTAAAAAAATATAAAAATTGTAAAAGCAACAATAAAACAGTAAAACCTACAAGTCACTACAAACTGAAGGTCTTCCTAAAACCAGAAGTCTCATATTCCAATGGAAGAACATCAGGTAAAGATAATGTAGATTAGGGAGTAAGGAATTCCCAAGCATATTCAGTACTTCTTGTAATATATAATTGATTTATTAATGCATTTCATCTCCCTTAGAAAACTTACTTTAAATGATATTATTTATTCTAAAGATAAAAAAATGCTTGCAACAGCTAAGGCTGCAACACAATCCTATACATGTTTAAACAGAAGATGTTCCATTGATTAAATAGCCATTAGTGGAATATGCAAGTATACGATCTGAGCCCTAATTATATCCATTTATGTATATTGATCCTTCTTCTGTAACACAATGCTAGATGTTAGAAATGGCAATTCTACTGAGGGTATGTGGATAAAACTTTTCTTTTTGTCATAGAGCAGCTAAAGCATATGTCAATAGATCAAGCAATAGGTGTCACCGTCAAGCGTTTATGGACTGCAAACTGAGCTTTCTTTGAAGACTTAGGATGCAATCTCTAGAACAGTGGTGGCGAACCTATGGCACGCATGCCAGAGGCGGCACTCAGAGCCCCAGCCCTGCCTCCCCCATAGCCCCCTCCTCACCAGCAGCCCCCCCGGAGGAGAGTCGCCTCCGATTGTGGCCCATGCGGAGCAGCACAGCCAAAAAAATGGCAGCCGGGCAGCAGGTACAAGACTCCGTCCCCATGCCCTGCAGCATCATCTGTTGTGTGGCCGCCATGGTGTTGCAGGGCTGCCTGGGCGATCTGCCGCGGCAGGCTGTGGAGGCGGTAGGTGGCCCTGCAGGGGGTTGGGCGGGGCAGAGTGGGTGGGGCAGGAGGTGGGATGGAGTAGGCGAGGCAGGGGGCAGAGCAGAGTGGGCAGGGCAGGGGGCAGAGTGGTTTTTGGGCACTCGGTGTCTAAAAGGTTCGCCATCACTGCTCTAGAAAATCATAGTAGTTGTGCCAACAGATCAGACAGCCATTCCACAATTAAAAGAAGTAACCACAGAATGACAGCTTAAATTAAATTAAACTTTATCCTTTAGAACAGAGGACACTTTAACTGAGTCTCTGAGAGCTGGGCAGGCAAAAATGTAGGATTCCTATTTCCCACTCTTTCTAACACAAATCTGTTTCTCCTCAAGGGACTGATAGTTCAAATCCCCATTTGTTCCCCGAGCAGAATCCATAAAAGAAGAAAATAGAAAGCCTATGATTTCTGTCTAGAGGGTTGGCTCTGGGCATAGGAAAAGAGCCCATTAATCATCCCAGTCATCCAAAAAGCCTATGAATGGCCTTATGTCAGTTACTGTTCTTGCATACTGGATTTCGAATGGTACTGCAAGTTACATATATATAATGTAGATTTAGATACTTCAAATTGTAACTTAATGGAATATTTGTTTTTGATTCAGTTATTGAAAGTAAGTCTCTGGAAAAGCCAAGCTGTTTTTATTTTTAAAAAATAAGCAAATGATGTGGGGAGGAGAGGGGAATAATTCATTGTTCCTAATGCAATGTGGAGCTTAGAACTATGAAGTTTCCAACTGGAGAGCTTTGTGGAGGAATGTGTTTGGAGCTACATCACAGATTAGATAACACTGCTAAAAAGCTAAGCAAAATCCTCCAATGAAGCCTAAGGGGACAAATCCATAGAATACTAACTTTAAAATGAAATGAAGAATATATTTTTAGACCCCCACCCCTCTTTAGCTGCTTCCCAAGTTCCTTTCTCAAGTTGTCAGCCTTTCTCAATCAGCTTTTTCTTTGTGTGTTAGGCTTTAAATCCCATCATCCATTAATCCTGTTGGCTGATAGTGTATGAAAGCACATTTGATTGAGGAAGGCTGTTCTAAAAAAAAAATTTTTTTAAATATAGAGCTCAATGCCTGTAAACAGAATATATTAAAGTTATTTACTGAAGATATTTTTTAAATAAGGCATAATACAGAAAATTGTTGCAAAACACTGGCATTTTAAAATAACAGTTCAATATATGAAATGGGCTTCTAACACTTACATTTCATTTGCCTGAAGATAGATTTATTGGGCTCAAGCCAATGCTGTAAAAAAAAGATAGAAGTCACCAGTCAAAAGTATTGCAAAAAATATCATTTTCTTACAAGCACAAGATTGTAGTAAACTGGTAACAGTGTTGTGTTAGCTGTGATTTCTATTGTGTTTCTGTTAAAAAATGAGGCACATACATATCTGAGGAAAGACAGAAAGTAACATCTGTAAGTGAACAGTACAGCTAATGAGATCACAAATACATAATAGATATATTTAAGTTTGTTCAAACTTGAACAGGGGGGTAAAGAATGGCAGATTTTAGATTCGGTATTATGCAGTTTCTATGAAGAGGTACAAATATACTAGCAGTTTCCCAATTTAATAAAAAGATCCTTACTTTATCTTGCTACATTTTTATTTATTTATTTTTCGTCCAAGGCAGTCTGGAAGTCTTATAAGATCCTATTCTTTTGTACAAAATTTATCCACACAACAACACTGCGAGATAAAATTAAACAAAATATTTACATATTAAAGCAGTGCACTCTTCAAAAACTATTCAAAAACCTGTTTGGAAATTGCATGAACATAGCATCTCTTTGCTATTTATTAAGCCAGCCTCATCTTCTTTTAAGCTTCCTTTAAAAAGATGTTTTAATGAACTGAATCATTTCTCAAGCTTGTATGGAAATTTAAACAAAATGTTGCATACAAATGCTTTAATGAGGAACAGAGAGCAATAGAGGTCACAATATCGAAGTATTTCTCCCGGATTACTTTTAAGTGGGTACTTGTGGAGAAACAGACTGCTGATTTGATTATATGCTTAGCAACCACGTAAATTTGTTTTCTCCTAGTGCAAGTCAAGAAAAAATAAAGTGCATACATAAGCAAATTAAATTGCTACAAACCATCAAAGTCAATAAATATATGTTTACATTGGTTCATATTGTTTAGACATTCACCTGACCATTTCATAAATGCACATTTCTGTATAGTTCATTTATGTAAACCAGCATTTTATACCATTCTGGAATTAATTGAATTAGTTAATATTTATATTAGTTATATTTCTTAAAATGACAAACTGAAGACTTTTAGAGAACTTTTTTTATTCTGAGGGCAATGGGTTATTAGTATACAACCTTTACTAGGACACAGTTGCACCTGCAGGATTTTTTCTTATTGCTTGCTTTTTTTGGAAAGTATATTGCTCTACACTTTCTAAACATCATCTCTAATCAGCATTTTAATATCCAGCAGTAGCTACTAGCTATTTACCATGGCAGGTGTCCTTGCAATTATTCACACTGCTGAGCAGACTTATTTGTTATGTATGCCTCCACAGCACAAAGCCTCAACATGGGAAAGGTTATTTCACTGGAACTTACAAGGGTCTTTTTTTAAAAAAAAATGATTTAAGAATATTAAATGCCAATTTTCCTATATGTGCCTATTATTCCTACATCTATGGAAGCATCAATCATGAGTGGAAGAAATAAAATATTATTTTGATTATATTTTCTTATATCATGAGACATTCACAGAGATGCTAAGTGTTCTGATTTAAAGTAGTCCAATATTAGTTTCTGATAAGGAGTTGGTGCCAATATGTTTAATTTCTACTGTAAGACCTGTGCATGTACAAAGCATTTCTAGAGCTAAGTTTAAGATCTATCAACAAATGAAATTGGTGTCCCTGATGGGTGGGAGTGAAATTAATGTTGACTCCAATCTACCCTTTTGCTATCTAGTCAGTCTGTCTGAGAATTTGGAATTATTTGGAAAAAATGTGTCTTATCTGCAAATTCAACAACCTCACTAATTATATTTTTCTCTAGAGAAGTATTTCTCAACTTCAGCAAATTTAAGAAGTATGCATTTCAACTTCCAGAAATTCCCCAGCAAGTATGCTGGCTGTGGAATTCTGGAAGTTGAAATCCATACATCTTAAAATTGCCACAAGTTGAGAAACACTGTTCGCTTTTGAGTGTTATGCAGGTTGCATACAGTTAATTAAAGTTATATGTCTATTGTTATTATTTCTATGCAGGAACAGACTTATTAATTACTTTATATTTGAAATAATATCATAGTGCCAACTGTACAAAGAAGTGTCAGTAGATTTGTCAGAAAATAACACCGCCCGGAGCCCCTCTACGGGTAGTTAAGAAGTATGATATATAAATAAATAAAATAAATAAACATAAATATTAGGGAAGGAAAGGTGTTCTCCAGGTCCAAAGCCTGCATTAAAACTCTGCCGTTTTTTAGACTGTGTGTGCAACTTCACGACACACTTACAAAATGGACAGAACTTTGGATTGTAATAGTGCAGTACTGCTTTCATCATTTATATTGCCTTAGTCACTTGCACTTGCCTCTAAAGAAAAGAACAACATTGATGAATGAGCATGATCAGTGGCTATGGAATGTTATTGATTTAATAGGATAAGACAGAAAACAAAGGAAGAGTAATGGAGGAAAATTGTGAAAGAAAATACATGACTGATTGGAAAATCAATGGTTCTTTGGAAAGAACTATTAGCTTTAACTTACTTTCTCAATTAATACAAAATAGAAACAGAGTCAATGATGATAAAAATTATGGCACTTATTTTAGGACTCAACTGTAAGGAGTTTTGCTGTTGTGAAAATTTTAATAGAAAAAGAAGTCCCAAAGTATAAATAGTAAATCCCATTAACTTTGAACAATTTTCCATTGGGGGATTCTGACCTCACATAAAAATAAACCGATTTTAATTACATTTCAGCTTATTTGGCACTCTTGACTATAGTTTCAAAGTAAACTAGATTTTAATTCCATGTAGTTTTTATTGGTCTGTAGGTTACTATCATGGTCCATTTGTCTAACTATTCTGAAATCTACCTCTAGATTTCAGCCACTGGCATCAAATTTCAAGGAGGTCCCATGTATCTAATCTGAATAACAAGATATCAGTATGAGCTGCCAGTTATCTTAGGCAATAATAGCACATCCATGAAGGATGTTTGTTCACTCCTAATGGATTTTGGGGTTCATAACTCAAGTTACCTTGAGGTGAGATAGGTGGCCTATAAATTAATTAATTAATTAATTAATTAATTAATTTATAAATGGAAGCTGAATCTGTGGCTAGAAAAAAAGGAAACTAATGATCTGCTCATCTCTGTCTCCTTTGTGTGGAATATGTCGTTCATACACAAATGACATATATATACTAAACTGACAGGAGGCAAAAATTAGAGCAGTCTTTAAAAATACAAAGTCAAATACAAAGTCATAGTGTTTATAGTTCCATCTTCAATCTTACCCCCAAAGGCATGTGTCACAACGGCTGAAATACAATGCTGTGTGAAAGAAGCTGGGAAAAAAGCCTAGAGTCTATATTCAACTTGCCCTTACAAGCAAGACTAGCTCCTAATTAGTGCAAATTAAGCCAATATTAAGACTTGTCAAAATATTCTGCTAGCTTTAAATTCATAAGAATTGGGCTTTACCTTCCTATCCTTCTCTACTGCAGAATTATTCAATTAGCTAAATAAAAGCTGCTGCATGAGCTACATTTTTAAATATTGATCCTATTCTCTAATGGATATGACCACTTCCAAATAACAGCAAAAGTGGAAATGTATCCCTCTGCATCAGCAAGAAGCCTGAAGCTATTTTTATTTTATGAACTATTATATAGATATCAGCAAAGTATGAGATTAGTCTTAGGGACACCAGCAACACTTCTCCAGAATATCTGACAATTTTATTTTAAGCCATAGATTAAAATGCATTTTATAATGGAGTATCTGAAAGAGATCCTGAGAGAGATCAAACTCTAACAAAGAACAATTTCAAAGGATAAATATTGCTACTGTTATAAAAACACTGAGCTATTGCTATCCAGCTGGCTGTGTGCATTATTTCTTCCATCAAAAGTCCTATCATTTTGTGCAGTTCAGCAATGGATTAACACACTCATAAATCTGAATGAATCCTTCAATATAAGCAATAAATCTTAGCTGAGCTATAGGGTTCTAGAAATGCACATTCTGTAATTAAGCAAACTCTGTCGTATTTGAAAGTCAAGCAGCACAATTCAGAAATACTTGGGATGGTATAAGCTAAACAATATTCTGATCTAACCATTTTTATTACTTTCATGTTTTGTTTGTGCATCAAAATGTAAAAATTGATTTCATTTCCTACCCACCTGAAAAGCATCACATTCTTTTTGTACTAATTACAAAGAAGCAATAGTTTTAGTTATTTTGCTATATGAAGCACAAGACTAAATGATTGTATTATGTGTAAACTTATAGAAGGGCAAAGCATTTGAAAAGTCTGTTAGCACAAAGAAGCAAAGCACTCACACTCTTCGTTAAAGTCTCCTGTGACTGCTTCAAAGGTTACTTCTAGTTGTCTCCATGTATGCGTACAGCAACACTTACTTTTCCAGCAAAAGATTGACGCTATATATATACAATTACAGACAGTCAAACCATAAATTTTTGAGAAGGGATGCTGCATTCATAAAACATATAGCTCTTGCAAATACTTTTAATAGATAAATCAGATTTATTGGTGCATCTGCCAGATATACTGCTTCACTGAAAGCTTTGTTTCTTGATGAGGAGGATATTTAAATAAGGCTACTGTACAAAATCTGGGTTGAAAAAAAATCCAGAAAGCCATTAGATGGCAACAAAGAAATACAGCAATGCTAACTATCTGCTGTCATCTTTTGATTATGTGAATTTCTGCAACACAGATCTGGTACTCCCAAAGCTGCTTTTTCAAAAGGCAAGTGGACTTTCTTTGTTTTTTTCCTTGAAGATGTTTTGCTTCTCATCCAAGAAGCTTCTTCAGTTCTGACTGAATGGTGACAAATGAAAGGATTTATATTCCTTGCAGATGACTGCAAAGAATATAAATCTTTCCATTCTCCACCATTCAATCAGAACTAAAGAACTTCTTGGATGGGAAGCAAAATGTCATCAAGGAAAAAGCAAAGTCCAGTTGCCTATTGAAAAAACATCTTTGGGACAATCATGACCTGGATGGCTGAGAATGTCCATAGACAGATCTGGTAGCTATAATTTTAAAAGTCTAAGAAGCCATTTGAAGATTGGTTGCAAGCTGAAAATTTTCAACAACTGATTTCAGAAGTATGTTCTTGCACTTTGATTTTATTTTCAATAAAAAAATGCTGCACTGCATTGCCTAACTCACTGTTTCCATATTTTATTGTTTGCCTATATGAGAAAAGCTGGGCAGATTTGGATTCAAGTAAATTAAATCCAATCATATTAGCCAGGTTGAAACATTCTGCTTACAGTACATTAGGAGAAAGAAAGTCAATTTTTGATTACATTATCTCAGTTAAGCAGGTCAAAGTAATGCCTGTGAAGGTAGATCAAGATATAGATTATCACTCAGTCAAGATATGCCTCTGGTATAGCCATGAAAAGTACTCGTAATCAGAACCCAGTACATTCTAAGCTGAAGGATGTCTTCTTAAAATCATGAATCACTTGAAGCTCTAATTAAGCTAAAAAGGCTTTACCTGAGATTGGCTCTATGGCAGGCGTGTCAAACTGCCGGCCCATGGGCCGGTTTCATCATACCGAAGCCGCGCCCACCCCATTGCCGGCAATGCAAAAAGAGTCGCAATACGTCGCGACATGTCATGTGACGTGGCAAGTTTGACACCCATGCTCTATGGTAATCCTTATAACTTAAAACTAGGTTCCTTAGAAATCCCATTCCAAATGCGCTGAAATAGTCATTGTTGAGGAAGTCACACAACAGTAAACACACAGTTACCTTCACATTATATCCTTAATTAGCTGCCGATTCTCCGGCAATAACATATATTTTGGCTCAAAATGAACACTTATCATCTCTTCGGACATCATTATTTAAAGCATTTGTGCCAGGGGAATGAAAGTATACTAGCTAGCAGTTTCACTGAAATAACATCATTTTAAATAAATTATGAGAGAATTTGTATACATACCCGCTGCTTTTCAGAATCCACATAGCGAATGCCAAAATAGTCTTTTTCTAGCAAACAGTAGTGATTGCAAACATGATCTATGAGAAACTGGCCTTTGGTCTCTCTCTGAAAAAGAAAAGGCAATACAAATAGGTAGAGCCTATAGGTATATGCATATATAACCTATGTATTTTACACACACACACACACACATACACACATATAGTATGCTAACTTTATTAACTTTAAATACACCCATTATATATTTATTATCTTTCTTCATGGAAAATTCCTATTTAGATTTCTTCAGTCAGAAATATAGGTTGTATCTTATTTTAATTGTACATTGTACATTGTACATTGAATAAGAACATTGAATTGTACGTTGAATAAGAACACTGATTAAGCATAACCAAGTTTGATTGATTTCAGTGAATCCACCTAAGATTAACTTAGGCTTCAATTCTATCTTCTCTTTCAATCAAATACAAAAACTTATTTAAGTTATCAAAAATTCTGCATGTATCTCAGATTAGAAGATTAGTAAAATACCTTACTGCACTTCGCATGGTTTATGCTTTCTTAAACTTGTTCCTTAAGCTGAGGAACCCACTCTAAATTAAACACATTTAGAAAGGGAGAGCCCACTTAGACATATTTTTCTGTTCTGTTATCAGGGTAAGAATATCACCAATAGAACCAGTCACGATATCAAACTTTTATATCAAAGTTCTGTGCAATTTCAAGATACATTTTTTGCAAATACAAGCATTTTACAATTCTAAGTTTTTTAACTTTCCATGAGCTGTTTTTCTCACTGCCCTTACATGCAGTTCTAAAATTTGCAAAATATGCCTTTTCACTGAAGCATTAGAAAGGCTAGCTAAGTAGCAATAACTAGCCAACCTTGGCTGATCTCATAAAGCTAAAGAGGACTATATCTGGTTAGAACTGGGATAGGAGATTAAGAAGAAGGACTTGGACGGCAAACTAGATTGAAATATCGAAACATTATAGAAAGTAACAGAAAACCACTTTTGTATTGGTGCCATAAAATCTACATAGATGAGTCCCCAAAGTAACCAAGAATCAAGCTTGACTAAGAACATTTCCTTTTTGTATGAATATCCACCTTGATATTCTTAACTATGCTCTAAAACCAAACAGAATTATCCCAAGAAAACTACATAATCCCAGAAAAAGTGAGGCTGCTTTGAGGAGTTGCAGACGGTTGAGTCCATGTATTCTGAAAGTACCCTTTTGGCATCAAACCTAAAACACTGTGCTGTCATAACAGATTTTGCCTCTTTTCCTTGCAGCCATTTGGACTCTTTTCTGAGAGCCCAGAAGCTTTTGGGTTTTGCTAGTTTTTTTTTCCAAAATAAAATGGATAATTTAGTTAAAATTCAGTCCAATGCCAATATACTACATAAATACAGAGATCAAGATTCTTGAAATACAAGACCAAAAAAATAGAATGAGAATCTAATAAGCTAGCCTAGCCATAGTGTAATTCTACGACTGTAAAGAATCCTTTACAGTCAAATGCAAGCGTTTTGAATGGGAGATACTCCCAGATAATTTTTATAGAATTAATCTCCAAACGAAACAATAGCTTTGTGCCATTTTGGAACATGGATTGAATGAAGCCTTGCATGATATGTATTGTAGGCTCAGTTTGGAGACTGAAGGAATTTTTCCCCCTATCTTTTCTACAGTTGATTTGAAACAAGAGCAAAGATTCTTCTGCTTTGCTTCCTTCACAATCCTGCTGCAATTTCTCAGTAGCTTTGTTCCCATCTGGCTTCTGGTCCCAAAGCAATCTTCTTTCCTCCCCCAAGAAATTCATCATCTTTTTTGTTTACACTGTATCTCCTTCTTTTCACCATTACAGCTGCCAGGAAAACATACAATTTTGGTTTTATTTACTTGCTTAATTTGATTTATCTCTGTCCACTGCTCTTAGCAGTTTGCAATAAAAACACATTTAAAACCATGATGTTAAAAATTGTTAAGATAGCAAGCAAAAAAGTAAACAAATAATTAAAATTAACAAAATCAACATCTAGAAGCCTATACAAAATGATACATTTTAAGGATCTTTTAGAAAAGAAAATAGATGTTAGAATTCCTTAATTCTACAGGGAGTATGTTCCAAAGACCTACTGGTAAACAGACAAGGCTCAATAAACATTGAGGTTTTTATAGAAAGAACATTATCTTAAGAACCCTGGATATGCGCCATGTGGGGTTTTAAAATATTTTAATATATTCTTTGCCCAGAAACAAAAAAAGAGCCAGTCTGATGTAGTGAAGAAGGCATCAAACTAGAATCCAGGAGACTGTAGTTCTGATCGTACCTTAAATATGAAACCAGCTGACTGACCTTGAGCCAACCACTCTCTCTCAGTCCTAGAAAGGAGGCAATGGCAAACCATTAAAAAAAAAAAAGCCATGCCAAGAAAACCTACAGGAGCTACAAGTAATCCATGCAGTCACCCATAGTCAAAAATGCACACATGTATGCATGTATGCACACACACACATACACACAAAGCACTTTGCATTTCACCCAGAAACAAACACACACATCCCAGATTATATGTGGTCTCGTCACATTCTTCCCAAGGCCAACTTCACTGCTGAGTTTTGAACCAACTTAAGTATTCACACTGAATATAAGTGTAACCCCTATCTAAAGTCTACATTACTAGGTTAAGCCTAGAGGTTTCCAGAGTATGCATCATAATATTAAGATCATTATCTTTCAGAAAGGAATGCATATCAATCAAAGTTCTCATTTTTAAAAACCTGAATATGATTTACCAGATAGAGTGAATCACACAAAAACAATAGCTACTTAGATCAATTGATATTGATGTATCCTTTATCCATAAAACAAAATTATGTATTAACTGCATTTTTGTTCTAAGTTAACAGATAACCTAGAGTCACAGAATAGTTTTTTGATGTAGAGAGATATAGTACAAGCTTGATTTTCCAGTCTTAGGCCTAGAAGGTCAAATAATAAAAGTAAGGCATTTTTTTCCAACCTACAAAACAATATGTATGCTAAATTAAGGAGGTAAATCACTTGTATAATTGCAAATTTCATTATATACAACATATATATTATACCTAATAAATGAGACAAAAAAGTAATCTAATGTAAGAATGTTCATGATGAACAATTCAGTCAATGTAATATTTTCATAAAGCAGAGCTGGTTTTGTTTCAGATATAAAATATTTTAAATATACAAAATAATAGTGTCACTAACAGTCAAGACAAGGCTAGTGGAACAAATTCTCCCCTTCCACTCCCTGAATGAATATGAAATTTGCTCTGTAGAGTTACAAAATTTTCTGAATGAAACTGGAGGCACAAGACTGCAGGGACAAGGAGAAAAGGGACATGATTTATTCACATAACATTAGGTGGAACCCTCCAGTGCTTCCTAAATAGAATATGCAAGACTTCGTTTTATTAATCATAAATTACTGAATAAACAATTGACTAGAGTTATACATATGCTAAGCTATATTCTACCGTTTGCAAAGCAGCATGCTCTTTATTATAATTACTAATAATTCTATTTTATCTTCCTTTCTTCTTGAATACACTCAAAATAGCTAAACACATACAATATGCTAATCCATAACCAGACAAACCACATTAGGGCTTAGCAAAATATGCTGCACTAGTCATGCACACATTCCTTATGAAATAGCAATCAAAGAAGTAATCTGAGGACCGAAAAGAGGAATAAATGGCTGTAAAATGTAGAAACTCAATGTCATATCAATCATATCAAAGAAGCTTGTAAAGAGGAAGAAATAAAAGCAAAGCTATAAAGCAGAGACTCATAACACACTAGAACAGAGGTGTCAAACTGGTGGCCCGCAGATCGGACGCATCACACGCAGGCCACGCCCACCCCGGCTCCACAAAGGCAAAAAACATCACGATATGTCACGATACGTCACATAATGCAATTGAGTGCACTAGAAGATGCACTCCATATTTTATATGCACAAGTGAACTAGGATAAGTTCTTAATTGGATCATATGTTCATTATGCATTTATTAAAGAAAAATAAAATTAAAATATGCATTCATGCCGAAAACTAGGGGCTTTTTTTGTTCATTTGTAGAAGTAAGATTTTTCAATGCTTCTTTATACTGTATGTTACAAATCTAGGTTGCTTTATGTTACAATTCTAGACAATTCCTCATGTTAAAAGAAGGGCCTCCACAATTTTTTCATAGCATATTAAATGGATAAATGTTGCCTTTCTTTTTATACCACTCCTTCCATCACATGCACACACAAAAATATTTGCATGTAATTGGGTACATTCTTTGAAATATATTAAGCATTTAGTCCCAGTCACAAAATTACTTAATGTAAATGCCATTCTATCTTAAAACAAAACGCCATTCGGTTCCAACTTACTGACATCAGAGAGAGTCACAAATATTTCTAGTCCATCAAGTGAGCATAAAAATAATGCAAAACTTCTGTTCAGTCATCCAAATTCAAAACAGGAAAAGGGAGAACACGCAAAAGACTGAATATAGGTAGTTTATGCTGTGATCATCATACACTATGGAGTCAAACTACAGTAGATACAATTATAAATAAATAATTGCTGCCAAAAATTATTATCTCATTCTTTTTTCTTTTTAATCTACTCAAATATACATTGTGATCTGAGATCTCAACATTCAGCATTTTCCTATCACTTAGTTTTCATCACTGGCTGGAAATAGCTAAGACATGTGAACGTTACAGCATCACAACATGAGGCAAATCCCCATAGATGCTGTAAATAGGAAAATAAAAACTAACCGTATAGCAAGTGTACATTAGTTACACTCTTAATGTTTTTTTCCCCATACATGTCCACACATTTTTGGAAATTAATTTGTCTCAGGATATGCTTAAACAAATCAACCCAGAGTTCTCACTCAAGACACAAATAATCAGACTCATTTTATCCTACTTTGGATACATTATGTCAGTGATGACGAACCTTTTAGAGACTCATGTCCAAACTGCAACCCAAAACCCACTTATGCATCGTCGAGTGCCGGGTGGGTGTGGCCCATTGGCTGGGTGTGGCCAATTGGGTGGGCGTGGCTGCAGTGGTAACGGCAGACAGGGTGGGACTAAAAAGTTCAATCAATCAATTCCAACTTTGCAAGATCTTTTTTTTTTCCGCAAGAAGTTGAAATTGACTGATTGAACCTTTTTTTTTTTTTGCACACGGCGACGGAGGCCTAAAGTGAAAAGGTTTTATAAAACCCAGCTGAAGGCCTAGGACTGGGGTGACAGCACGCGTGCCCACAGAGAGGGCTCTGAGTGCCGCCTCTGGCACCCGTGCCATAGGTTCGCCACCACTGCATTATGTGAAGATCTAGCTCTCTGGAGAAGGTTGTAATGTTGGAAAAGGTAGAAGAAAAGAGGACAACCAGTAGTAAGATGGGTGGATTCAGTTACAGTGGCAGTATATGAGGGGGCATGTCTGGTACCTTTGAACCTTTGAGTACTATACCTTTGAACGGTACTATAACTTTGAGTAGTCATTAAGCAACTAGTTGTAAGTCGAGAACTCCTTGTAATGGTGTTTATGACATGGCTAGATTAAAGCTTTTCAGACATCTAGTTGCTGATGTTGCCATACAGGAAAAGTAAACCCAAAGCTGCAAAGACAGGCTCACAATGGGAACACAAAATATAAAAAGTAGGAACACAGGAAAGAAAAAGAAAAGAAAACCAGAAGGATGTGACCTTGTTTACTCAACAGTCTGGTTCAACATCATTTTAACTCTTTCCACTTTAAATTGTCTTTAAGTATCTCTATCGCTTGCATTTTGCAATGTATTTAGAAAACTCCACATACACAGCAAAGCTGAAAACAATGTCAACAAATATCTCTTTTTAAAATGAATTTTTAAAAAGCTGAGCGTTTAGAATGAAATGTGGAAAATGGTTCTCAAATTCTAAGAGTAGTTTCCACATAACTAACATAGCACTGGCAGAATTTGATAACAGACTGCAAGGGACACTGATTCTCAAGTTTCTAACCTTCCATGCCACCCAACAATGTATTACAGATTGTCTTCTAAGAATGACTAAATTAAAACACAATTTAGCAGCAACTTTGACTAAATTGTTGAAAAACAGCTATTTTTCAATAAAGTTGGATAAAAAAAAACCACAGAGAAATAATTTATAAAGATACCGTGTTTCCTCAAAAATAAGATCCAGTCATATAGAAATCAAAGTTCAGGCTCATCTCTTAGGCATTCTGCTAAAATTCTTGGAGCTGTTCCAATTTATCCATTATATGAATGAAACTATAAATAGCTTACCTCCAGCAATGCCTAGAGAGTGTAAATTCTGTGAGCCATATCCAGGTCAAAATCTATGTTCCTCTGCAAACAGTCTATTAAATACTTTGCTACAATTGTAGAGTATCATTCCTTACAGAGAGCAACTGTGCAGCCTTCTTTTAACTTTAGGGCTCCTTGAAGTATTTGGACTGCAACTCTCTGCAATTTGGAAGACACCAAATTAAAAAAGATGTCCTTTGAATGCCAGATTTATATATTTTGCTATAGCTTTTGCTTTAGCATGGTTTTCTTGGAAGTCCCAAAGGTGCTTTTTTTCAGAAGGCCACTGGACTTTCTTGTTTTTTCTTTGAAGACGTAGCTTCTTCAGCTCTGACTGGATGGAGGGGAATGGAAGGATTTATATTCCTTGCAGACAGCTGGTCTTTTGCATTCTTTAGCCATTTAGCATTCTTTAGCCATTCAGCCATGCACTTTGGGATGAACACCCTTTGAATGGTGTGGGAGTATGAACAGATTTCCAGAAAACATTGCAGACTACAGGAACCATTTGCGCTTCAGTTTGAGATGCAGACAACATAGACTCATCCCCAACATCCCCTATATCAACGCTGTTAATATAGGATATTATTGCTTTGACACTGCGCCTGTCTTCAACAGTAAAGGGACAGAGGGCAGAAAACATCCTGTAGTCAAAAAGGCTCCACACACATTTGCACTGCTCAGGTGACCCTGAAGACACAGGTAAAGCTCTGAATGGCCTCAATGACTCTCTAAATGAATGCAAATGACCAGCTGTCTGCAAGGAATATAAACCTTTCTATTCCCCACCATCCAGTCAGAG
This sequence comes from Azemiops feae, assembly GCA_023970755.1. Taxonomy (NCBI): domain Eukaryota; kingdom Metazoa; phylum Chordata; class Lepidosauria; order Squamata; family Viperidae; genus Azemiops; species Azemiops feae. The sequence continues at coordinate 525,199 of JALGBA010004290.1, forward strand.
CTGAAGAAGCTTCTTGGATGAGAAGCGAAACGTTTTGAAAGAAAAAACAAGAAAGTCCAGTTGCCTCCTGAAAAAAGCACCTTGGACAACCATGACCTGAGAATCTCCATCGACATTTTCTTGGAAGTATTCCTAATATAATCTGTTTTTCATCTCATTGTTGTGTTGCATTGTTGTGTTTTATTCTACTAGATTCATACATGATTTAAAATTGCCCTTGTCTTTTCTGACCTGCCTAGGCAACATTTTTTATCTGAAACATAATATAAAAATGTGATCCTACATATCAGTACAGCTAAAATCTTGTATTACGCATGTAGTAATAGATAGGAGGCAAAATTTATTCTGGCATACAGAATATGTTTTAGTTGAGTATGAAATATTTAAAAAACAAATGCAACCATTTTCAAGGGAGCTATCCTTTACATCTTTGTATTATAATAAAAAATTCTGAACAATGTGAAATTGTGTCCTATTTTAGTAATATTATCTTCCAAAGAACTTTGCAATTAAATATCTCCGAAGAGCACATTTTTTGCATTTATATAAAGCAGAAGAACATCTTTAATATTAGGGCATTTGCCAGGTATTGTAGTAAGTTCCTTTCTCTAAATGTGAATATGTGGTCATTATTATTTATTATAATAAATAATTTATGATAAGAAGTACTTAAAAGCAATCACGGAAAGATATCCATCAATAATGAGACACTCTACAAAAGATTGTATTTCATTGTTCCTCCAAGGAATTCAAGCCCTTAATGCTATGGCAATGTCACTAAATGGAAAATGAAACCTATGCCAGGAAAGAATCTAGTTTCATTATCTGGTGGAAATAATGAATTATTTTGTCTTACATACTAGGGATATTGCCAGAAACAAAATATCGCTATATATAGAAATTAACAATATTTGCTGTATATCCTATACCAGGGGTAGGCAACCTTGGCTCTTTTATGACTCGTGGACTTCAACTCCCAGAATTCCTGAGCCAGCTATGCTGGCTCAGGAATTCTGGGAGTTGAAGTCCATGAGTCATAAAAGAGCCAAGGTTGCCTACCCCTGTCCTATACAATTCACGGTGAAATTATCATAAATTCCTGTTACTCCTCATCTTCCTTATTTTAGAATATGGAAATGTATGTTCATCCAGAGGTTGCTGAATTACAACTCTAGCTGCCATGATCAATGGTGATAACCACATGTCTCCAGTTCTACAGTATAACCATAAGAATGGATATTTAGACAACAATATATAAAACCAATGTGTCAAAGAAAAAAAAAGACAAACCAGAGATCTACAAACCAACCATCAATCATTTCCTCAGACTGATTCCAGAGGACCTATGAAATATAATACTGCATATATATATTTCATGGGTGATCGTAATGCAGCCATTATCTTTTACATCAATTAAAGGTATTTTAATGCTATCTAGGCCAAATATTCTCTATGAATATTCTGATTTCAGAAACACACTGGAATCTTTTTGCAATTTATAGATCTGAGCCTACAAAAGCTAACAATACTGATTATTTAATTTACATGTGATCATTCATCCACAGTCGAGAGAAAGCTATTATTATCTTCCATTTGCATTTGAATTCAGAAACAAGATGCAACTCATCATGAGCAGCATTATGGGTTACTTGAATTAATATGAGAAAAGACTGGCATAAAATCAAGTAGAACAGACATGTCAAACTCGCGACGTCACGTGACGTCACGGACCTTTTTTCCCATTGCTGGCAATGGGGTGCGCGCAGTTTCCTGGTGACCCGTCCGGCCCACGGGCCAGCAGTTTGACACCCTTGAAGTAAAGAAAGAGTTACTTTAATTATTAATGATACCTGTTAATTTTTATTCAATTAGGCCCAGGACGTGGTGAAAAACTATTCTTATAAAAGAAAAAGATGTTGGCCCTAAGAAAATTTCCAATTTCCATAGTTGGGATCTACCTTGATTATTCTAATTAAAAGTTCATAAAAATATACCAGAAGCTTTTAATAAGATTTTTGGAAAACTTGAAAACCTGCATTATGTGTATTTGTGTACTTACATAACTTTTGAGTTGTAGAATTTAACTCACATTTCTAAAAAAAAAGTATCTGAAAACTAAATAATTAATTTTAGCAGTGATTTAACATGATAGTGAACTGAAAACAGCTTATAGAATTCTATGATCTTCAAGATTTAAAATATAAAAATAATATTTTACACATTTAAAACAACAGTAAACATTTTCTTTCTATGATCCCTGAATAAGGACATACATTATGTGTTTCAAAGTATAAAATAATATAAAACATGCTAATCATAAATGTATGACCTTACTCTAATAATAGTAGACAGCAGAAAAGATGAAGAAAGAAATAGAGGGGTTAATTGTGGCTGCACAAGACCAAGCCTTAAGAACAAATGCATGCAAAGCCAGAACTGAGAAGACAGCAAGTGCTGCTTCTGCTAAGAAGCTGAAGAAACATGGACCACCTGGTTAGATGCTGCAAGAAGATCACAAAGACTTGACTATAATGGTATGACAAAGTAGCAACAACAGTGCGTTGGAAGATCTGCAAGAAATATCATTTGCCTGTAAGCAAGAACGTGTGGGACCATAAAATAGAAAAAGTAATAGAACATGAAGAAGCTAAAGTGCTCTGGGACTTTAGAATTCAAACAGACAGGCATCTGCCACATAACATTCTAGACTTAACAATTGTCAATAAGAAAGACAAAAGTGTCTGGATAGTGGACACTGCGATATGTAGACAGCAAGATAGATAAATACAAATAGAACAACTGTGGCAAAAGAAAGCAAAGGTGGTACCAATAGTAATAGGCATCTTGGGTGCAATCCCAAAACAACTGGAACACCACTTGAATACCACTGGCATTGACAAAATCACTATCAGTCAATTGCAAAAGGCAACTTTATTTGAAACAGCTTACAACCTGCAACAATACCTTTAATACCACTAAACATCAACACATGCCTCTCCCAGGTCTTCGGCAAGGACTCAACAGGTAGATAAAAATGCGAATGCAATCTGAACATCTGGTTGACTGTGCGGCAAATCATAATAGTGTATAGTTTTAAAGCCAAATAAGAATCTACATACTTTCTGTTCTGATTATTATAACTAGGACATATTTTTTAACCATCTTAAAGATTTATATCTGGCCATTTTAGAATATTAAATATCAGAATATTATTCACTAGGAGGTGAAATGAGGATTTGACTAACAAATGTAAGCCATAAGAATATATGTTTATTCTTGCAGAAGGGGCGTTGTCTTACCTGAACGCCTTTTCTCAGCATGATGATGGAGAATCCACAAATGGGTTAACTTCATCCTCCTGCCCAATGAGACTAAGTCAAAAGGTTGCCACGCCTCCTGCTGGGCTAGATACTGACCCAGTTATGACAAAGGCGAAGCAACAGACGATAGTCGGACATGTTGGCTCCTCCTACCCCCGACACAGGACCTGACGGCCACCAAAGGGGGTGGGAGTGGATTCTCCATCATCATGCTGAGAAAAGGCGTTCAGGTAAGACAACGCCCCTTCTCCAGCATGAGGATGGAGAATCCACAAATGGGACATACCAAAGCTACCTGTCCCTATGGGAGGGAAGTAGTCGGGGCCTGTGTCCCACCTGATGACACCACTTGTTGTAGCACTCACCAGCCAAAAGAGGCGTCTATGGAGGCAAACATGTCCATTTAGTAGTGTCGTATGAAAGGAGAGGGTGAAGACCAAGTCGCCGCTCTGCAAATTTCATCGATGGAAGCTTGCTTAGCCCAAGCCGCCAATGTTGCAGCGCTGCGGGTTGAATGAGCCGTGATGCGGCCGGGCACGGGCAATGAATGTGACTGGTAAGCCCGTGTAATGCAAGCCTTAATCCACCTGCCAATGGTAGAATAAGATACTTTCTGCCCCCTGGAAGAGGGTTGAAAGGAGATAAACAGCACCTCCGACTTGCGATAGGCGGACATCCGAAGTGTGCTACTTACATTCCAAGCCGTGGGACAGGTTGGGGCAAAAGTTAGGAAATATCACCACCTGGGCCCTGTGGAACAAGGTGTTAATCTTGGGAACAAACGACGGATCTAAGCGAAGGATCACCCTGTCCTCGTGAAAGGTGCATAGATCCTCTCTGACCGAGAGAGCCGCTAGCTCCGATATGTGCCTGGCCGATGTGACGGCTACCAGGAAGGCGACTTTCGTGGATAAAGGTCGGAGCGTACCTGTCTTCATAGGCTCAAACGGGGGTGAGGTGAGAGCCTGTAAAACCCGTGACAGGTCCCAAGAGGGATATCGTAGAGGGGCACCTGGAGGCCTGAATCATTGAGATGACCCTCGTTGAATAGGATTCTCTGGCCAGGAGTCGCCGCTCAAGTGCCAGGCGGCTAATTGGAGCCACTGGAGATCTGGATGCTGCAGGGCTCCCTGACTGAGGGCAACGCGGTTTTTGGAGGTATTCTCCACGGGGGGGAGATGGAGAGGCCTACAAGGTCTGCGAACCAAGGTCGACTTGGCCAGTGCGGGGCAATCGGTATTACCTCCGCCCGTTCCTGCAGAATCCTGCGGGTGACCACCTGGATCAGGGGAAGACGGGGAAAGGCGTATAGCCGTTCCCTGGGCCACAGGCTGCGGAGCGCATCTACCCTCTCCGCCCCCGGAGAAGGAAACTGGGAGAAGAACCTTGGGAGCTGAGTATTCAGCAGCGAGGCAAACAGGTCTAGTATCGGTAGTCCAAACCTGTCCGAGAGGGAGGGATCTAGGCGCCACTCGAAGTGGTCCACCGTTGACCTGCTTAAGGAGTCCGCCTGCCGGTTTGCCTCTCCCGAGATGAGTTCCGCCTTGAGGGAGGGGAGGTTGGACTCTGCCCAAAACCCCAACAACTGAGCCTCGGTCATGAGGGATTTGGACCGGGCATTCCCTTGACGGTTCACATGGGCTTTGGCTGCTACATTGTCTGTAAGGACCAGGACATGTTGACCCGCCACACTGTTCTTGAAGTGGCATAGAGCGAGATGTATGGCCCTGAGCTCCGACCAGTTTATTTGTGCTGCAGGTCCGGTCGGGACCACCGGCCCTGAGCCAACCGTGATTGGAGGTGAGCTCCCCAGCCGAAGAGACTGGCATCGGTAGTCAGAATGGTCCGGGGGGGTTCCTTGAACCACGAACCCTTTGCTACCGCCGGAGATGTCCACCAGCGAAGGGAATGCAGAGTCTGAAGTGGGACCCTGACTCTCTGGTTGGAGGAACTGGTACCAAGCCTCTGGAATGGGAGCAGGAACCATTGCAATTGCCTGGAGTGCAGCCTGGACCATGGGACTATGGACATGCAGGGGACCATCTTCCCTAGTAATTGGGAAAGGGTGGCCAGAGAAACAACACGTTTCCTTTGTATCAGGAGCACCAGGGAGCGGATGCTGTCCTGGCGATCCTGTGACAGGTAGACCATGCACTGTCTCGTGTCTATAATCGCACCCAGGTGTAATAGACGAGTGGATGGTACTGTTTGGCTCTTCAGGAAATTTACTGAGAGCCCATGGTCCTGGAGGACCGTAATAGCCAGGGTCAGATCCGTTTTGGCTGCCTGGATGGAGATGGACTGGATCAGGATATTGACCAGGTAACACTGGGCCTGCACCGGGACTAATCTCAGGTGGGCCGCCAGAGCCGCCAAGATTCTGGTGAACACTCTTGGGGCGGATGAAAGGTCGAATGGAAGGCCTCTGTACTGGTAATGATGCCCTGCGTAGCAAAACCTGAGGAACTTGCAATGATCTAGGAGAATGGGAACATGTAAGTATGCCTCTGTGAGGTCTATGGACATTAGGAAGTCGACCCGTCTGATGCTGGCCAGAATAGAATGGAGTGTCTGCATCTTGAATCTTTGTACATTAAATGGGAATTTAATCCCTTGAGGTCGAGAATGGTTCTCCATCCTCCTGAGGCCTTTGGCACCACGAAGAGGATGGAGTAAAAGCCTGTCCCTGTTTGTCCGGTAGGCACTGGTTCTATGGCCTTGATGTCTAAAAGATGACATATGGCCTCTTGTATGAGTCTCCTTTTGTCCGGACTCCATGGAGCTGGACAAGAGATAAAGCGGCCCGGGGGCCTGGACAGGAATTCTAGGGAAAGACCATCTCTGATGGTGTCAAGCACCCAAAAGTCTGTAGTGGTGGCCTCCCATTTGTCGATGAAAACATGCCGCCTATGGGGCTGTCTCCCTGCAGTCACTTATTCCTTCTGAATGGGTGGCCGCTGGTCCCTTGAAAGGGCCGCTTGGCCTGGGCCTGCTGTCTGGGTCTGGGGCCGGAACGCTCCCATTGACGGTCGTGTCTGGGAGGAAAAGGCCAGGTAGGCGGAGCCCATTCCAGGCCTGTACCCGCAAGAAAAGGCAGTCTGCGGTAGTCCTCTTAAGGTGGGACATGACTCTGCGCTTGTCACGGTTCTCCACTAGGTAGGGATTGAGGGACTCACCGAACAATTGCCCGCCAGTGTAAGGGGCGGTGGCCAAAACGCTATTTCGATTTTAGGTCCACTCGCCACTGTTTAAGCCATAACAGTCTGCGGGCAGCCATGTTGTAGGCTATGGCCCGGGAGGAGAACCTGGCTGCATGTAAAGATGCATCTGCCATGTATTCCGATGTCGCCAGTAACTTACCCAGGGTCTGGTGAAGGCGTACCTGATCCTAGGGAATCATGGCCTGGAGCTCTCGGAGCCACATAATGGACGTCCTGGCGAAAAAGGAGGTGGAGGGAAGCCTTCACCGACCACGCCGAGGCTTGATGAGACCTGCAGAGAGAGAACTCGGACTTCCTGTCCTCTGTCTTGGGGTCTCCGCCATGTCTCCTGATACGGTGGATGGAGAAACCAGAGGTGTTAGGGGAGGACAAGGAATATGTTTCTGAGTTACAGTACTCAGAAAATAATGGATTTGGGGCCTGGCTAGTGGAGGGGACTGGTTTGGTCGAGTTAGTTGCCTTATTCAAAAGAGATTTGAATAAAGATGGGTCAAACAACCCCACAAATGGGACAGGATCCGGGGATGACTCCTCATCATCGGATAAATGTATCTCCCCTGGTTCGTATTCCTCTGAATATGATTACATATCATGAGAGGACTGGTCAGAAGCGATGGAGCAAGGGTAATCTGCGGGCTCTGACGGGTAATGAGATGGCATGATTGGTGTGGCGGATTCAGCCCTGGGCCTGTGGAACGATGAGGCCATGCCCTGAGCAAAAGCCTGGGCTATTAGAGCCTGGAGCTGTTCCGGCCACATCTCATGAGGGGCAGTGGGGCGTAACCCAGCTGCAGTGGGCGTGAACTTGGCCTCTGGTCTTGGCCGTGTCACAGGCGATGGTGCCACCCATTGAGGATATGCTGGCTGGTTCAGCATCTCTTCCTCCTGTCTGGCGTCACCTTCAGGAGACCATGCCCTTTGGGAAAGGGTGCCGGGGGGGCGAGTTGCGGAGTAAGAAGTGCCCCTCCAGCCGGAGCAGGGGCTGTCAGGACCGACAAGTCGGTTTGTTGTTGCTGTTGTTGGGCCTTGGAGAACTGCCTCTCCAAAGCGAGGTGTCTCCTGTTAGCCTCCTTCTCGACCACCTTAGAGGGGCCTTACTGGAGATAGCTTTGGCCTTGGCCTTCAGCTTCCGCCTCTTTTGGCTGGAGAGGTCAGACCACCTTGGGTAGTCAGTGGAGCCGCGTTATCTTCCATGACGTCCAGGACCCCTCAGGTAATCTGAGGAAATCTGCAATATGGAAGCAGAGCACTGGGTTTGGTGGAGGCCCCAGATACCAGCAAAGCTGGTAATCGCTCTGAGTGATGGTGGCCGCTGGTCCAAGGATTGGCCACTCGCACACCAATGAGCTACCAGCAAAGCCGGTAATCGCTCTGAGTGATGGTGGCCACTGGACCAAGGATTGGCCACTCGCACACCAATGATCTACCAGCGAAGCCGGTAATCGCTCTGAGTGATGGTGGCCGCTGGACCAAGGATTGGCCACTCGCACACCAATGAGCTACCAGCAAAGCCGGTAATCGCTCTGAGTGATGGTGGCCGCTGGACCAAGGATTGGTCACACGCACACCAATGAGCCGATAAGTCAGGTGGACGGTGGCGGCCAAAATCACAGACCGGCGAGCGCCTACCCACACGTCGTAGTTGAGAGGCAGCAAAACTTGTCACAGAAGGCACAAAACGGCGTCTTGAAATGAGGACTAGTTGTGATGGTCCTAAACGGTGCTCGTCGGTAATCAGGAGAGGGCAGTGATATCGAGGCCGAAAGAGCCTAATTTCCTGATTTACCGACCTTAGGAAGGGAATCCTACAAGGGGAATCCCCCAACGGAGCTGTCAAAAATTTTTAAAACGTCGCGGCACCTAAAATGGCGGCCGCGACGGGCCCGCCAAAATCGCAGGCTTCTAAATTTATGGCCCTCAAGAAGGAATCTCCTAAGAGGGCTTGTCTCAACAGATCTGTCAGATTAGTGTCATCGCGGCACCCAAAATGGCGGCCGCGACGAGTCCGCCGAAATTGCGGGGCCACTGCTGAGGCCTGGGCCAAACTGGTGGTGTCCAGGAGGCAGCGGGGGGTGAAGAAACCGGCCGCAGCTGACCTGCACAAAATTTCCAAGCCTCTGAGGCTTCGGCCGAGCTGCCGGCGATCTGCGGCACCCCGCAGAGCCCGCCGCTCAGCTGAGCGTCGGGAGGCCTGTCAGTGGCTTTTAAGCTAAATTTCGATCCAGCTAAGGGAAATTATTTTGAAAGAATCCACAAATGGAAAACGACCTGCTAAGACCAAAGGAGCCAACGAAAAGCGTCCTGGTGGGCTAGAGACTAAGTCGTAACTAGGTCAGTATCTAGCCCAGCAGGAGGCGTGGCAACCTTTTGACTTAGTCTCATTGGGCAGGAGGATGAAGTTAACCCATTTGTGGATTCTCCATCCTCATGCTGGAGAATGTTATGGTGCTGCAACCCTACATGAAGTGGCAATTTCATTTCTTTGCAAATGCAAAGTAGTATCTAAATTTTTATTGAGCAACTATAAATATGCCCCAGATATGCTCTAAAACACACTTCTGATTATTGCAAAAGCTACAGATGAATCCTTGGACAGAAACAAGCTAGAAAACAGTCATAGGTTTGGCAGTTCTCAATGTTCTAACAAATAGCTCTTTGTCTCATATCAATGAAAAAGACTATGTGATAAAAAAAAATTTTTTTAAAATGATAACTACAACATTGAAGACTGAGATCTACAAGTATCCAGCAATCACATTCTGTAAAATTATTGGCAACCATTTTTCATAATTTGTGTAGTGCTGCCTAGCATGAGGATTGCTTATCCAAAAGACATATTGCAACACTTTGCATTAGAATTGCAACAGTCTGTAATGTTCCCATCCATCAGATGGCATTTTAAAATTTGATGTTCCTCCCTTTGAAGCAAATCAAGACATGGGAGATTTTTAGTAACCAAATTGGGCTGCTTTCTAAACTATTGTAGGGTAGTTTTATTATTTAAATTTCTTGAAATAGTGTTAATTTCTTCCTCTTCACTTTCACATTAAGCACGTTATGCCTGAATATTGTCAGTATATTTACATTTTAGCACATGTGATGCTTGTTAGAGGATCCCATCCCATCACACACACAAATATACAGCAAAGCTGCCTTAGGCAAAGGATGGGAACCTGATGAAACCAATGTCCAAAAGGACACAGTAGAAAACAGATGCTGAAGGGTATGTTTGTGCTGCACTTAGATGCAAGTGCGAAAAGGGACTCAAGGTGTGCAAATATTTGTATGTCAAGGTCTCGGGAAAAGAGAAATAATCTCCCGGTAGGTATTTCTATCTTATAAAATGGGAAATTATACAAATATAATGTATACATTCCAAAATACTGGCTGCATAAAATTAAATAGTACGTTTTTGTTGGCCTCCCAGGGTGCACGACCGGACAAAACTGATAACCCTGCTAATTTTCAAGGAAAGAAGTTTAATAAGTTGTTATCCAAGAACAGACCAAAATATTGTAAAACATTTCCGAAGAATTCACAAGTGGGAATTGGACCACAGAGCAAAGGCACTGAGTTTTCCCCCGCACTTTTATGTTGGGATGGAGAGCAAGTGTCTTCTTTACAGGCCCTGAAAAGAATCTGTCTCCATCTGTACTTTCTAAGTGCTCTATTTAAGATCTGGAGTAGGAGCTGAATCAGTTTATATAAATCAATTACTATATTCTCCATCTTGGTCCAGCTTCCTTTCTGTTTGGAATTTGTGAGCCTACAGATTGCTGCTGTATGCAGCTCTCCATTTCCTGCTCTGTTTTATATTAGGAATGTGACTGTTCTGGTTTGCTTTTTTAACCTTTGGGGTTTGTTTTACATTTTTACTACTTCATCAAAACTGGAAAGAGACAAATTTATTTTAATTGCTCAAATACCTCCAGAATGTACAACATGCTTAACAAGTTTCTTTTAAAAATTATGTAATAGTGATGAAGCACATGGGTTGTCTCTGATTTAGACAAAATGCTCTGGCGTCTCAGGCTATCGGAAGATAATACCCCATTATATGATATATAATTTTCTTTCCCAAAAGGAAGAGACTGGTGTTCTACATTTTATTGAAATCATTCTACAATCATCAAAATATTACCAACCTTAATAATTTTTTCTGATGACATTCGGGAAATTTTATAAACTAGTTCATTTTGATGCCAATTAATTTTAAAAAGGTAATTAATAATTACCTTTAATTGTCAGATTGCAGTGAAATTCACCAAATATGATTGATATTTTTTCTCATACATTACTTTGTATTCACAGTATAAAATGCCGAACTGGGAAAAGGTGGAAAAAGCATTGCTATTTAGACTGATGCAAATACAGTAAAGGCCTGCTTTTAGTTGAATTATTGATGTACTTTGCATTGGTAATTTGATTCAGAAAAAAGGAAGAACTCTACCCACACAAACGTCTGTTGAATTGCCTGAGAAGTATCACATTCAATTTGATACTCCAAATCAATTAGATGATTCATTCTGAGATTCTGAATTTTTACTATAACTTTATATATATATATATCCTTCACCCTTTTTCCTTATCCACTAGTAGCTGAGAGTCATTATTTACTTCATCTAACTTTTATTCTTGCTTGTAATACAAACCTTTTCCATACAATTAATTTTTAAAAAGCTCTTCTCCTTTTCTCATTCATACAGCTTCATTTAAAGGAAAACTGAAAAAGTTTTTTAAAAATAATGTTATCTTTTAAAAAGATATGCCTGGCATTGCACATTTCTCCTAAATGTATTTTTGAAATACTTCCCAACCTCTAATGTTCTAGGCTAGGGCAAATATCAAGACTTAGAAAATCCATCAATTATTGACTACCAGGATAGAAAATTAAAATAGAAAAAGTACAACCGAGAGTAGAGTAAATGTGAACAATATCCTGCCATGAACCTTACCCTTGAAATCAGGGGCACAGAGAATACCATAAATATTTTCCCTTTAGAAACATGAGAACACAGGTAAAAAATGCAACATTTTATGCCACTAGATGAAATAAAATTCAATCTTTATCTCCAAATTATTGTAGGAAAAGTATAAATCTACCAAAATGACAATGGAAACCAATGATAAATACTAATACAAAATAACTTATCAGAGTTTATTATGTACAGTATAAGTTTGCTTTCCTAATTAGTCTTCCCTCAGGAATAAGTTTCCACAGGAAGGAAGTTTCTTCCATTTCTTCAGGGCAACACTTGCCCTTCCTAGAGTCAGTAGCAACATAAATGCCTTCTCTTGGGATTTAACTGAAACATGGGAAAAGCTTGTTAGGGAAACTGCAGTGCACTGCAAAAATTATAATACAGTAAAAGATATGATATTCACATACAATCCTTGGCCACCTTGTTTCTAAACTGATGCAAAACCATAACAATCCAAAATTTGAATTTCTCCAAAACTTTCTTCTCCTTTGAAAGAATTTCTTATTCATAAAATAAAATGAAAACTGGTAAATTAAAATAAAACAGCAAACACCAAGCAATTTACCGCATAAAAAGTGCTACAACAGTGAAAATGGGAATGGTCAAAACAACTACTGTGTTTCCCCGAAAATACGACCTAGCCATAAAATAAGACGTAGCTTATTTTGGGGGGTTCGGGCTAATATAAGCCCTACCCCCAAAAGTAAGTCCTACTTAACCCCGCCCACTCCGTCCCACAGTAGTTTTTTTGGCAGGCCGGATCGCATACCTCCCCCCACCTTACCTGCTGCCGGTGCTGCCGGCAGCAACTTCGCGAGATCTTTTTTTTCGCGAGAAGTTGAAATTAATTGACCTTTCCCCCCCCCATAAACTTCTTTTGTTTCCCTGCACGTGGCAGCAGCGGATTGCGAAGGAGAAATGGCAGGGGGCTGGAAGTCAGGTAAGAAAAGAAATGCAATTCCTGGGGGAAGCGAGGGCATGTGGGTGGTGATGTGGCAAGCTCTCCAGCTCCATGGGGAAGGGGCAGCCGGCATGGGTGTTGACAGCAGGACGCCTGCCCATTTTACCACCCTCCCTCCCGGAGCCTCTGGCGCTCCACCTGCCGCTTTGGTCGGCCTGGCCGCCCCCACCTCGGCGCCCTTCCTGCCACCGCCCAGCACGGCCACCCTGGGGCTGCAGGGGCTGGCCTGGCACGGGAAGGGCACGCGCCCCGCCCACCCCGGTACCGTACCTGGTCCGCCACCACGCTCTCGCCGCTGCGATGCTTCTCCGCGCCATACACATGCCCCGCCCCACCCCCATGCGCTCACAGCCTACTGATACCGGCAAAAAGTAAGCCCTCCCCGAAAGTAAATCCTAGTGCTTACTTCAGAGCCCAAAAGAAAGTAAGACCGGGTCTTACTTTCGGGGAAACACGGTAGACACAGGGACAACTTTTTCCCTCATGCCATCATTCTGTTAACACCTAATGCTCACAGTATTGTCTTATGTCTAAGTATATTTATCCATGTTGTATGGCTGTATTATTATTATTATTATTATTATTATCCTTCTCATCTTCTCTACTATCCCCTCTTATTGGTATCATTATTATAATTATTATTATTACTCTGTTGCTTTGTATGTACACTGAGAGCTTCTGCACTGGAGACAAATTCCTTGTGTATCTAATCACACTTGGCCAAATAAAGTATTCTATTCTATTCTAGTTAGTGTTCAACTTCCATATAACCAGTGCAAGATGCCTATAATAGGAATACATTCACAGAATTTAAGACATGTCTTGCCAGTAAATAAATTTTGCTGAAGCTTTCCTGATCTGGAAAAATCTATCTAAGAATTGGCAATGCAAACCACTACACTACTAGTACAAATCAATCAAACTATTATACAGGTAGTTCTCAACTTACGGCCATAATTGAGCCCAAAATTTCTGTTGCTAATTGAGACATTTGTTAAGTGAGTTTTATTCCATTTTATGACCTTTCTTGCCACAGTTGTTAAATGAATCGCTGCAGTTGTTAAATTAGTTACACAATTATTAAGTGAATCTGACCTTCCCATTGACTTTGCTTATCAGAAGGTTGCAAAAGATGATCACTATATACAGTACATATATATATATATATAAAGTGTGTGTGTGTGTGTTTGTGTGTGTGTGTGTGTGTGTGTTTGTACATTTAAAAAATATGTAAACTTTTTGCTCATAGTCTTGATTCTTTTCAGCTCCAATGGCCATGTTCACTTGAAGTTTCATCAACAAGTCCTGTGGATGAAAAAGCAGTTTGAACTTTGGATGAATGCCTAGCCTAACGTCCTAGAATTCCCCATTACATATCTAACTCAGCCTACTGAACAATTCTACACAGCAACCAGTATTGTACACTACTTTCTTTGTAGGTGTCTGGGAACATTTGAATTCACACTAAATTTAATAGTCAATTTTAGTTTCATAGGAATACTATAAAATTTGCAACATGAATGACAAGAAGCTACTACTACATATTTTTAAAAGAATAAAAATGAAGCATGCATTATTCCACAGAACTTCCTCCTAAAGTAGCTGTTTAGCAGTTAATGGAGGTAAATTGCTAAATAGCAAACAAGCGTGAAAGGATGGCCTGAAAAATAATTCTTTGTGATGCTTCTGGAACTGGCTAATCAAGGTGTAAAAGAAAAGTGTTTTCTGACACTGTTGCTAACTGACCTGAAGCTACTGCAGATCATTTTAATGGCATACTGAAATATCCTCAGCAAGCCCACCTAATACAATGAAATATAATATCAGATTTTTTAATCAGCTTATGGGACTGTAAATATTCTGTTTATATACAACAGCTGACAATTAACAACATTTTACCAAATAGAAACAAATAAATTTGTACTCCTATAAATCCATTCATTTGCAGCTTTTGTAAATTGAATCCCCAAATCTGTGCTCATGTCAATCAGCATGAATTTGCCCACAATCTAATATGCTTTGCCAAACTTGCTCATCTGATGAATCTAGTTTTGAATCTCATATTTAGGGTCTATTATTTTCCAGGCATACTTCATTAATAGCATTATAAAGGATATTTATGATCACATGTTCATTTAAGCCATAAAATCACTACTGATCCATTGTGGAATAATTATTGATAAACATAGTTTTAGAAAATTACACATATTTATTTATTAAACTTTCATATTATTGTAATCCACTCGAATTCTGACAGTTAATAGCTCTGATATATCTTATCAGATTAAATCAACCACAGTAAACCAATAAAACAAATTAAAACATCCACCTTACAACAGCATTAAAAAAAAGGACTTATGACTGTTTTTCACACTTATGACGATTGTAGCATCCCCATGATCACGTGATCAAAATTCAGATGTTTGTCAACTGGTTCATATTTATGACGACTGCAGTGTCAGATGATCACCCTTCTGCAGCCTTCTGACAAAGTCAATGAGGAAGCCAGATTCACTTAACAACCGTGTCCCTTAACAACTGTAGTAAGAAAGGTCAAAAAATGGGGCAAAATTCACTTAACAACTGTCACACTTAACAACAGAAATTTTGGGCTCAATTGTGGTTGTATGTCGAGGACTATATATTTAAAAGGACAATGTAGTTTTAGAAGCAAAAATATGTTTCATTTCATCAACAGTAGCAGATTAAGTAACATTCAGTTGCATTTATCTAGACCTGAGTTATTACATGTAAAAATATCTTGAGGTTATCCTGAAGTGTAAATAACACAAGTCTGCGGTACACATACAGACACGTGTATCCACAAGAACCTCAGAATATGTTTTAAGAAAAGTTATGTTATTTTAACCACAGGCATTCGATGTGAAAATGGTGAATATCTGCATAGATTATTGTATCATACAAAACAGTATATGATTGCTAAGGTCTTGTCAGAAGAATAATTTGAGGTTTCAGGCTGAGCCGCGGTTGCACAAGAATAAATAAAAGTGAGATCCAGACAGCTGTGAGGAAAAAAGAAATATTTCTTCCTAAAAGCAAAACAGGGGCAAGCTGCAAGAAATGGGATACAGCAAATTTTTATAGGTGGAGCTTGTCTGGCATGTCATGTGCTGACTCTAGAGTGACACTGGAGGTGTGTGTGTGTGTGTGTGTGTGTGTAGGTATGTTTATTCTTTTGAACATGCAGTTCCTCTGGGAGACCTAATTTAATTAATTCTGTGTTCGCAGACCTTATCCTTTAATTAATGTGAATTAGGTCTGGTTAACTTATTTGAGGAAGTTTGCTAATTTTAGTTGATTATCTTAGTTTCAGCTTGACTGTCAGTTACCTAGTGGAGACTCTGATTCTCAGACCATTATGGATTCTGTTAATGTTTTAGGGGGAAGATGGAAACAGTATAAAAAATGAAATATATTTAGATATAAAACTTCTCACACTCTGATGTACAGATAGCCTTCGATTTACAACCAGTCATTTAGTGACCATTCAAAGTTACAATGGCACTGAAAAAAGTGACTTTTGATCATTTTTCAAATTTATAACCATTGCAGCAACCCTGTAAGTTACATGATCAGAATTTGGAAGCTTGGCAACTGGCCTGTATTTATGACAGTTGCAGTGTCCCACGATCTGGTGATCTTCTTTTGCGACCTTCTGACAAGTAAAGTCAACGGGGAAAGTTGGATTCACTTAACAACTGTGGCAAGGCAGGTTGTAAAATGGGGCAAAATTCATTTAACAACTGTCTTGCCTAACAAGAGAAATTTTGGGCTCAATTGTGGACCTGTAATATGTTATAGGAAAGCATGGAAACCACTTGAAAAATAGTGTTCTTCAATTTTCTGTTCTGTCTAAAGAAATTAAAAACACTAACTGAAACAATGAGACTGATAGATGGAACTTATCTTCTATGTTAGATGGAGCACAGGCTTTGCAACACTATCAATATGACTGCTCAAGTGTATCTACCTTGCATCCTATGGGAACACAGCACATACTGCTCCTTCAACTGAGCACCAAAACGAAGTGCACAAGCGGATCCTAATTGCATGCTGAACTGCTTGATTCTGAATTGGATTCATCTCAAATGGGATGAATGGGATAAAGAAAGCTTTTTGCTGTGTTTATCAGCATAATTGTAGAAAATGTGCAGCCTCTGATATAGCAGTTGGCTCCTGGAACCGAAAAGATTGCCAAACTCTGATATAATGTGTTGTAGGAGATTCCAGCTACCGGTACTATTCAGAATTGCCTATTCTTTCAATTCTGTCTTAAGAACAATTATATATAACTTGATTTTCTATATACTAACCAAAGTTAGTTAATTAAAATACACCGCTTAATATATTTAATAACATCTGAGACCATGAGAAGAATAGCTGCTTCTATTAAAATATCCTTTTATAAAGGTGCTAGGTTTTATCAGCATAGACTCTTAATACCTGCTTGGCCTAAGCAATCTTAAATATCATCTTATATTACCTATTCTACTCTTAAGAATGGGTAATACATTAACAATTTTTTAATGATTTCAGATGTTTCATTTGGACATCTATTAAATCACTGCGGACAGCATATTTTTATTTGCATACAACATAGCTTAATTTCTCAGAGAAATCCATAACTTTTCCAGCTAGCCAAAAGAATTTATTTATCCCTGATTGGATGAAATGTGCTACAAAAATCTTCACAATAAAAGTCACTGATCACAGAATCACAGATTTGAAGGTGGCAGCGAACAATTAAATCCAGCATCCTGTTCAAAACATATATTCAAATTACAGGTAGTCCTCATTTAGCAGCCATAATTGGGACTGGCAACTCAGCTGTTAAGCAAAGTGGTTGCTAAGACTGTAACTGTGAAGATTGGTTAAAGTTACTTTTTTGTTACTGGTCATAACTGCAAAAATCACTAAATGAGGCAGTAAAGCTCGTAATGCTTTTCCCAAAAGATGAATGTCAAATCTTTGCACGCATTCAGCTGAGTCCACTATCTCTATATGTCAGTATCAAATCGGTCTTACATTTCTTAATAATGACCTAGAACCAACCTTCCCATTACTTAAGTGGATCTTTCTGTATGCTGAGGTGACGAAGAACAAGTCTTGATCTTCTTATGTGTCACTTTTTAAAAAAATATCTGAAGATTGCTATCATATCTATTCTTAGTTTTCTCTTTTAACACTAATTCTTCAATTATTTCTATACCCTTGATCATGATTTTCTGATTATTATTTTTTTACTTTGTCTCAATCCTTCTTGAAAACTGTACACCGTATCCACAATTAGGTCTAACTAACACAAAATAAAGAGAAACCATTCCTGGGATTTGATAAAAATACTCCGTAGATACTGTCTAAACTGTATTTCCTTTTGTTGCAACCACGTTAAGGGTACACATATTTTGGAACAAAAGTCCTGACAATTAAAGAGAGAAACAGCTTAACATATTCTAATTTTTAGTGCCCATATCTACATGATTTGAAAAAGAATTTAAAAATAATTAAACAACTTTTAAATAGAAACTTTATAAAGTTAATAGTTCTAATCTCTTTAATTGGAAGAGAAATCAGTTAGAGGTCTTATTTATTAATAATATAAGGGCTTTTAAAAATGTGATTATTATTTTCATATTGTTCTGGTGCAGTTAATGAAAGAAAAAAATAAAATATTAAAAATGGACATTCATTTTTCACTATGAATAATGTGCTGTTTTTTTCAAAAATAAACATTTAAGCTTTGAAAAAATATGCACAAAAACATTGCAATATACAGTACTTAATTTTGTTATGAAACTTGTCCTTGATTACAGATTTTAACATAGTCATGATTATTTCTTTTGCTTAAAACATATGATATAGGTCATTTAAAGTGTTGATGATGGAAGTAGGATAAAGCATCTATAATAAATAAAGAAATATATCTCTTTCTCCCCCCTTTCTACCCTCAATATTGTTTAGCGGCTTAGATGTTTTTAACTTACAGTTCAAATGTTGGATAGTATATTGGTCTAAGATAACAGAAATACCACACGAATATGGTCAGCATTCAATTAAGTGTCAACCGTCTTGATGTAGCAGTGCAAAATTAAAATACACTAATTTTCTACAGGACAAGAAAGCTGACTGTGCTAAAGATACCAGATGAAATCATACAGGGATAAAAAGCCCTATTTACTGGAAACCTCCTGTGTAGTGACTAGCCATCTCACTCTTCCTTCCAGCAAAATGAGATTGGTTGCAATTAAATACCTTCAAATGCAGCAGCTCCCATCCCCTTACATACATACACGCGCGCACACACACAAATATTGGCGATCTCTTTGCCCCTCCAGAAAGACACCTCAAGCACCTCTGGGTTCCATCTCCCTAATCACTTCAAAGATTGTTCTGAAGAATGAATAAAAAAAAGAAACAGTAGTTTGTCTAAATATAATCCAAAACATAACTGTTAATCATATAATTTTATTAGTGCAACTCCTGATTCTTTCCATATGTTGTTTACTGCCCCTCCCTTCTTTGGAAAAAAACTGAGTGCTTATGTTTTTGAGCTTACAATGGAGATATATTCATATATAAACTGAGAGGTCTTGAGCTCTCAGGCCCTGAGCTACAGTAACCAGCATCAGTTAACAGGGACCAGGAGATTACTTCCTTACGGTATGTGACAGTTGTCTTTTTTACGTTAAATAAACGGAAGGCCTGTGCAGTGATATGTCTTTTGTCCACTGGCAGTGTTCAGCCAAATTCCAGAAAGCACTCCAAATCACAAAAGTCGTCCATCTGGAGAAGGAATGCATCAACTTCATTGTTTAAACTCTGGGAAAATACTGGGATTCTAAGGCAAGCAACACCAGCTTCCTCCACTTGTAACTCCCCTATTTTCGTCTGATTAGTTTGTGCACACAAATATGTTAGGGAGGCATGGCAGGATACTTTCTCATTGGAACCCCAACAAACCCTCTCTTGGGGAGCCTGACCTCCCCTTGGGAAAATGCCAACTGGATTTCACACATAACTTATGCTCACAGCTGTGCAGCTGTGTGGTAAAACGCTCTGGGGTCTTCAATATACAGGTAATCCTTGACTTACAGCAGTTCATTTAGTGACCATTCGAAGTTACAACGGCACTGGAAAAAGTGACTTACGACCATTTTTCACACTTACGACCATTGTAGCATCCCCCATGGTCACTTGATTTACATTGGATGCTTGACAACTAACTCACATTTATGATGGTTGCAGTGTCCCGGAGTCATGCGATCTCCTTTTGAGATCTTCTGACAAGATTCACTTAACAACCCGTGTTACTAATTTAACTGCATGGATTCACTTAACAAATGTGGCAAGAAAAGTCGTAAAATGGGGCAAAACTCACTTAATGACAAATTTCTCACTTAACAACATAAATGTTGGGCTCAACTGTGGTCGTAAGTTGAGGACTACCTTACACACTCCCATCAGTTCCACTCGAGCTCTATTGCCTTCCACCGCCCCGCCACGACCTTGCAGGGAGCAGCCCTGCCTCGCTTCACGCTTTGCTTGTAAACAACTTCTCACTAGAGCCGGGCGCGCCGTGCGTGGACACTCCGGGGACGGGCAGTGAGAGAGAGCTGGGCGGCTGGGCAGGTGACACAGCAGGGATGCCACTGAAGCGGAGCGGGCGGCGAGCAACGCCAGCCAGCTTTCCTTTTGCGAAGAGGGGAAGGAAGGAAGGAGTAAGGCGGGAGGGGGGATGCGTGAGGGTGACCCCCCCTCATCGGAGTTGCCCACCCGCTTCCCGAAGGGTCGAGTCACCTGGATGTGGCAGGAGATCTCCGAGTCGTCCAACAGACGGATTGTGCATTTCATATCCTGGCTCAGCGACCTGATGCTCGAGCTCCGGAACCGGATCATTTTCATGGTCCTTCTGCCCCCTCGCCTCACGCACTCGCAGGGAGCGAACATGCACCGCAATCCCGAACTGGGGGCCGGAGACCAGCCCTGCCGCTGCTTCGGCCCCTCCTCGCCGGGAGGGAAACCCCGAAAAAGGGAGCGACCCAGCGCCTGCCTCGTGGGCCGGCGGGCAACTCAGCCCCGAGGAGGCGGCGCCGGCTCCCGTTGCTGCTGTTGCTGGGCGAACATCCTGGAGAGGGAAGGGGGGGGAAGCTCCGCTTCGCTTGCCTCGCCGAAGGCGGCAAGTACACCCCTCGCTCCACAGAGGGCCGCCGCCGCCGCCGCGTAAAGCTGCCGGGGAAGGCGCGTGGCCGCGGCACGCGCAAGCTCTGGGTTGGGGGGGATTGGGGGAGACGCTGTGCCTTGGGGGCGCGAGAGGCGACGGGCTGGCGAGGCTCCTGCTGACTGCGCGGCTGCGTCAGGCTCTGCGCTGCTCTCCTCTCCCGCCTCAGCAGCATCCTCGGCTCGCCGCTGCCCCTCCCGCAGTCGCATTCCCCCCCCCACCTTCTCGTGAGCCTCCCGCGCTTTCCCCTGCTTGCTTGCCTGCCTGCCTGCCCGCTTTCCCCTCTCTTCCCCGTTTCCCTTTTTCCATGTGCCCTTAGCTGTCTTCTTTCGATTCCCTCCCCAGTTGTCCGGGTGCTTTCCAACGAAGCTTCATTCACGAAAGGTTGGAGGGTCCAGACAGCCCTGCCTTCCATTTGTAACCAGTATATACCCACGCTTCTTGCCTCTTTATCTTTGCGTGGTAAAAAAAAAAAAAAAAAAAAAACCCGGCGCGGTGAGATGGAATACAAGTACGCCGTTATTGTAATAG
Organism: Azemiops feae; assembly: GCA_023970755.1. NCBI lineage: Eukaryota > Metazoa > Chordata > Lepidosauria > Squamata > Viperidae > Azemiops > Azemiops feae. Next base: position 546,453 of record JALGBA010004290.1, read on the forward strand.
CTGACCTAAAATCAAAAATAAAAATATCTGATCATCTTTCTTCTATTCTCTCCCTGGCCTCCGAATGCTTTTCTTCACCTTTTCTATCACACAAATATCCCTCATTTTCCCTTTCTTCTTTCCACTTCTTTTGCTCCATTTGCTTATCACTTCGGTGCTTCCAAAGAACCGAGTATTATTGGGCAGTTGCAGTAACTCGTTAATTTAATTTTACTATGTTTTAATCTTTGCCTGCTTTCTTATACCTTCTTTTTTTCCTTAATACAAACGTGGATTGAAAAGGGAAATATGGCATAGCTGCCCACCTGCAGAAGGGACTTTGGTTGATAGTGCAAGGTGCTATCTATCCATAGAAGGATCTTTCCTTTCACGATTGCCTCCTCTTCCTCCTTTTCATTCACATCCTTCCTTCATAATTTTATGAGATGATGAGGATCATGACTCTAATTATTATTTTCCATCTTGCCATTTGTCTTTCCCCCCCCTAAGAACCAAAGTAGGTGGGACAATAATGCCAAATGGAGCAGAGTGCATTATAAGAGGGACAGGACCTGGAGTTTCTAAGTGGGGGGGGGGGGAGAATGGAGAAGTCTGATTATCAGTTGGGAGAATTCTGCACTGGTGAATTGAAGAGCTGTCAATCTACCCATCCAGCCATTCATGAATTAACATTGGAATATGCCACATGGCTTTGGTGGGCCATAATTGATCTTTATCCTGCCTCTTTTAGATTATTGAAATCTTCCAACCTCCTTGAAAGGTATGCCTTGAGGCTGCCCTTGGATGGTGTTTGAATAAATGAGAAAATACTCCTACCTTTCAAACCTGGCTACCACATGGAATGGACTTGAAATGAAGGCAACATCCTGGGGACAAAGCTGAAAAGAAATTTGTTACCAGGGAATGTTTATGCCATACTTAGGAACAATGGGGATTGGGCCTTGGAGGGGGGAAAAAATAGCCCCTTTGCTATATTGTGAATTTTTTTCAACTATATCACTTTAGAAAGTTCTGGGGAAACGGCATAGTGAAAACTGGGAAATTTAGTTGGTGTTGTTTGTGAAATACTTTAAGCCCCTTCTTCAGCTAGTATCCATAATTTGGATGTTGTTTCTCTTAGCTTTCCTCCCTTATCCTTTATGTTTCAATTTTTTTAAATTTTCTGCAGGTCTTTAATTTTTGATATTATTCCCTGTGGCAGGATAGTTTTTAACCCTTTTATTGATTTTAATTGCCTGTTAAAAGAAAAAGGTTGTTGCAATTTATTGGAGGAAATATAACATTAACTTTCTTACTGTTTTTTTTATTGTCCTTGCCTTCTTTGTTCTTCATTTTCTTCTGTTTTTTTCTCCCTGCCTTTACTGTTATCCAGCTGCCCTATGTATCCAAGAAGCAGCTTAACAGATATCACGTACAATACGCTTGGCAACTGTCAGGGTCAAGCTTTTCCCAGTTCCTAAAAATGTCTTGTTCTGCCAAGTGGAGGATGTAAATCTTGATAATATTAGCTTCTTGGCGCCTTTTTTGGCACCCAAATCAGGCTTCGGTAAATGAGGTCAAAGCATTGTATTGTGAATGGCAAAGGGTTAGAATATAAAGTATGGATGAAGAATCGTGCTTAGTTTAGTTCATTTTCCCACATCTTATAGACAGAGAAAATATATGCTAAATAATTATTAAGCCCTTCCATAAACATTCAGTATTCACACAGTTATAAGTCAATCAAGATCTAAATATTCCTGACAAATGCAGAATAAAAGTGTAAGAGAACAGTGGAATAAATAAAAACCAATATCCTCTCCCTGTGTAACTATTTATAGTAGTGTTAGTTTTAAAATACAGTATTTCAAACATATGGAAAACTTTCTGTTGTATTGACTCTGGAAGAGCAATTTGAGGGCCCATGAAGATTTTTCAGCTAAAATACCAGAAAGATCATTGTGTTGCATCCTTAAAAATGTCTTTGAGGGTGTCTCTATATTTTGCTATTCAATCGTGTGTTCAATGTTTATTCCAACAAAATCTATACAATTCATAAATAAGAACCACTTTTGATGGTATTGCTATTTTGGGATTGACATTCTGAACCCATATCCCAATAATTCAGCACGTGTACCCTATATTTACTTAGCCATCTAACTTAAATATTTCACAGTGGCAGGAAAATGTACTTAGTCTGCTGACAGTTTTATGATGAGTAATTTTCCCCTCCCCCTTTGAAAGGAGAAATAATCAAAAGAATACCATTCACTTATTGAACTGTACAAGTTTCTAGAGAGGTATTGTGGGCATGTTATTCTGCAGCAAAAAAAAGTCTTAAAAGACTCGCATTTATTATCATGGAAGTTTTTGTGGATCACAGGCTACTTCATTAAATGGACGCAATGACGATGTTAACACAGTAATTTGAAAGCTGTGACACTCATAAAATTCCAGTCTCTCATAATTGCACAATTATGTTATTCTGGTAACAAATTAATAGCTGAAAAGGTGAGTGCTTTTATACTTCATCAAAGGTGCTTCCTTTTGGTTGTACCCACTGGATATAAAAGTGAAACTTACCTCAGAGAAGCACTTTATTATTTTTATAGCACTAGGAAAAATAGTGCTTTTTCCTTCAAGATCTTTTAAACATTCTTTTAAAACTATTTTATTCTCTATTCTCTATTTTTAAAACTAGCTTTATTATTTATTAATGCTATTTTATTATAATTGTTTAAAAATATTTCATTTATTGAGCAAAGCATTTTATTTTATACATCATTTAGAATCTGTATTTTATTTTAAAATTACAAATTAATAAGATCCAAAATAAAATTAAATAAAAGTAACTTTATCCATTATGTTCATATTTAAAAAATAAATGGAATTAACAGAACCAAATATGCTAAAGTTTTGTTGTTGTTGTTAGTTGCGAAGTCGTGTCCGACCCATCCTCTTAGGGGGAGCCTGGAACCCCCACAGAGCCCCGGGTGGCGGATTGGGGGGCCCTACGCATTATGGCTTTTATACTGTAATGGCGGGCTGGAGGGAATCAAATACCTCCCGTGGACCAACAGGCCTGGTGAGTGGCAGCTGGCTCCCCAGTATTGACTGAAGGCGGAGACCATATTGGTTGGAACGGATTCAGAAGAACAGCACACGGTGTGGTGGCAGCCACTTGAACAGCATGTGCACAGCGGTGTAGAAAGCAAAGGGAAGACTACTACACTATATATTTCCCAGGAAAATCATGTTAATGGCGGCAAAACCTAACAATGGCCCCGAGTACGGGCGCCCCTTAAATGGGGCAGGGGTGCTAAGAATCTCCCGGTCCGCTAGAAGCATGATAAACTCAAAACTACGAATCTGAGAAGCCTATACGAAGCTGGGAAAACACACAACACTATCCAAGAAATGTCCAAATACAATATCTCTATATTGGGAGTGAGTGAAATGCGCTGGCCTGAAAATGGAATGTGTAGAATAGGAAATTATACTATCCACTACTATGGTGAGAACAGCAAACACCATCGAAATGGAGTAGCTATAATCGTAAACCATCGTGTAAATAAGTGCATCAAGTCCTTTATTCCTGTATCCGATAGAGTGATGATGATCCAAATAAATAGTACTCCAGTAAATATGAATGTTATACATGTTTATGCTCCCACAGCTGACAGTGATGAGGAGGATTTAGAGAAGTTCTACGAAGATACAGAACAATAAGCTTAATGAGTCATGCCCTGAAAATATTCCTGAGAATAATTCACAAAAGAATATACAACAAAATTGAAGAGTGTCTAAGTAACACACAATTTGGTTTCAGGAACAATCTTGGTACACGAGATGCGCTATTCAGCATTCAAATTCTTGTACAGCGTTGTAGAGATGTCAATCACAGTGTTTACATGTGCTTCATTGATTTTGAAAAAGCTTTTGATAAAATAAGACACAGCAAACTATTAGAAATCCTGAAACAAGGGGGACTAGATGACAAAGACATCCAAATAATAAAGAATCTGTATTGGCATCAGGTAGCAAATGTGAGACTAGGCCAAAAATACTCAGCTGATGCAGAAATAAGAAGAGGGGTCAGACAGGGATGTATTCTGTCTCCACTGTTGTTCAATATCTACTCTGAGTCAATCTTCAACGAGGCACTGGAGAACATCGATGCTAGCATCAAAGTAAATGGTGTTTGGATCAACAACTTAAGATATGCTGACGATACAGTTCTGCTTGCCAGTAAGTATGAAGACCTTCAGCTCCTCATCAACAGAGTCACCGAAATATCTGGAAAATACGGCTTGAAGCTTAACACCTCAAAAACCAAGATCATGGTCGTCAGCAAACAACCCGTTAACTTACCACCAATAAATTCAGAAGGAATACCACTAGAAAAAGTTGAAAGGATCACGCACCTCGGTTCTAATTTACATGAAAGCTGGGACATGACCGCTGAAGTAAAGACAAGGATAGAGAAAGCTCGAACAGCATTCTTCAAAATGAAAAAGGTCTTCTGCAGTCACGACATAAGCCTAAGACTGAAAATCAGGCTTGTCAGATGCTATATTTTTTCTATCCTGCTCTATGGAGTAGAGAGCTGGTCTCTGACAGAAGGCCACCTGAAGAGAACTAGAAGCATTTGAAATGTGGATTTACAGGCGGCTGTTACGTATAAGCTGGGTGGACAAGATCAGAAATGAGGAGGTTTTAAGCCGCCTGGGAAAGCCAAGGGAAATCATCAAAACAATTAAAAAACGAAAGTTAGAATATTTCGGACATGTGATGCGACACCCAGAAAAATACGGCATACTCCATTTAATCCTCCAGGGAAAGATTGAAGGCAAACGAGGTCCAGGCAGAAGAAGAACATCATGGCTTCAAAATCTAAGGGACTGGTTTGGACAAAACTCAGCAGCACTTTTTCGTGCGGCTGCTGATAAAAACAGGATCGCCAACATGATCGCCAACGTCCGATAACAGATATGCACAAGAAGAAGAAGAAAGAAGTCCGACCCATCGCGACCCCATGGACAACGTTCCTCCAGGCCTTCCTGTCTCTACCATCTTCTGGAGTCCATTTAAGCTCACGCCTACTGCTTCAGTGACTCCATCCAGCCACCTCATTCTCTGTCGTCCCCTTCTTCTATTGCCCTCAATCTTTCCCAGCATTAGGCTCTTCTCCAGTGAGTCCTTCCTTCTCATTAGGTGGCCAAAGTACTTGAGTTTCAACTTCAGGATCTGGCCTTCTAAGGAGCAGTCAGGGTTGATCTCCTCTAGGACTGACCGGTTTGATCGCCTTGCAGTCCAAGGGACTCGCAGGAGTCTTCTCCAGCACCATAGTTCAAAGGCCTCAATTCTTTTGCGTTCAGCCTTTCTTATGGTCCAACTTTCACAGCCATACATTGCAACTGGGAAAACCATGGCCTTGACTATACGTACTTTTGTTGGCAGGGTGATGTCTCTGCTTTTTAGTATGCTGTCTAAATTTGCCATAGCTTTCCTCCTCAGGAGCAAGCGTCTTTTAATTTCTTGGCTGCAGTCCCCATCTGTGGTGATCTTGGAGCCCAGGAAGATAAAATCTGTCACTACCTCCATTTCTTCCCCATCTATTTGCCAGGAATTGAGAGGGCCAGATTCCATGATCTTGGTTTTCTTAATGTTGAGTTTCAAGCCAACTTTTGCACTCTCCTTCTTCACCCGCATCAAAAGGCTCTTTAGTTCCTCTTCACTTTCTGCCATTAGAGTGGTATCATCTGCATATCTTAGGTTGTTGATATTTCTCCCGGCAATCTTAATTCTAACATTTGATTCATCTAGCCCTGCCTTTCTCATGATGTGCTCTGCATATAAGTTAAATAGGCAGGACGACAGAATACAGCCTTGCCGGACTCCTTTCCCAATTTTGAACCAATCAGTGGTTCCGTGTCCAGTTCTCACTGTTGCTTCTTGACCCACATATAGGTTTCAAGAGACAAATAACGATGGTCTGTACTCCCATCTCTTTAAGAAATTGTCACAATATGTTGTGATCCACCACACAATCAAAGGCTTTAGCATAGTCAATGAAGCAGAAGTAGATGTTTTTCTGGAACTGCCTAGCTTTCTCCATGATCCAGCATATGTTGGCAATTTGATCTCTAGTTCCTCTGCCTCTTCGAAATCCTGCCTGTACTTCTGGTAGTTCTCGATCCACATACTGCTGAAGTCTAGCTTGTAGGATTTTAAGCATAACTTTACTTGCATGTGAAATGAGTGCAATGGTGCGATAGTTTGAACATTCTTTGGCATTGCCTTTCTTTGGAATTGGAATGTAAACTGACCTTTTTCAATCCTGTGGCCACTGTTGAGTTTTCCAAATTTGCTGGCAAATTGAGTGTAACTTTTACTGCATCGTCTTTCAAGATTTAATAGCTCAGCTGGAATACTGTCACTTCCACTAGCTTTGTTGTTGCTCAGCTTTCCTAAGGCCCATTTCACTTCACATTCTAGGATGTCTGGCTCGAGGTCAGTGACCACCCCATCGTGATTTATCAGGGACGCTAAGCTTGTTCTTGTATAGTTTTTTCTGTGTAATTTTGCCACCTCTTCTTAATCTCTTCTGCCTCTGTTAGGTCCCTGCCACATTTGGTCTTTATCATGCCCATCTTTGCATGAAACGTTCCCTTCATATCTCCAATTTTCTTGAAGAGATCTCTGGTTCTCCCTATTCTATTGTTCTCTTCTATTTCTCTTGCACTGTTCATTTAAGAGGGCATTCTTATCTCTTCTAGCTATTCTCTGGAATTCTGCATTCAATTGGGTGTATCCTTCTCTTTCTCCCTGCCTTTCGCTTCCCTTCTTTCCTCAGCTATTTGCAAAGCTTCCTCAGACAGCCATTTTGCTTTCTTGCATTTCTTTTTCTTTGGGATGGTTTTAGTTGCTACCTCTTGTACAATGTTGCGAACCTCCGTCCATAGTTCTTCAGGCACTCTGTCTATCAGATCTAATTCCTTAAATCTATTTGTCACCTCTGCTGTATATTCATCAGGGATATGATTTAGTTCATATCTGAGTGGCCTAGTGTTTTTCCCTTCTTTCTTCAATTTAAGCCTAAATTTTGCAACGAGAAGCTCATGATCTGAGCCATAGTCAGCTCCTGGTCTTGTTTTTACTGACTGTATAGAGCTTCTCCATCTTTGGCTGCAGAGCACCTACTCAATCTGATTTCTGTGTTGACCGTCTGGTGATGTCCATGTGTAGAGACGTCTCTTGGGTTGTTGGAAAAGAGTGTTTGCTATGACCATCGTATTCTCTTGACAAAATTCTGTCAGCCTGTGCCCTGCTTCATTTTCTACTCCAAGGCCAAACTTGCTTGTTATTCCGTTTATCTTTTGGCTTCCTACTTTAGCATTCCAATCCCCCATGATGATAAGGACATCATTTTTTTGTGTTGATTCTATAAGGTGCTGTAGGGCTTCATAGAACCGGTCAATTTCATCCTCTTCAGCACCAGTGGTTGGGGCATAGACTTGGACTACTGTGATACTGAATGGTTTGCCTTGGATTCGCACTGAGATCATTCTGTCATTTTGGGGATTGTATCCCAGTATTGCTTTTCCTACTCTTTTATTGACTATGAAGGCTACTCCATTTCTTCTGAGGAATTCTTGCCCGCAGTAGTATACCTGATGGTCCTCTGAATTAAATTCACCCATTCCTGTCCATTTTAGTTCGCTGATTCCTAAGATGTCGATGTTCAGTCTTGTCATCTCTTGTTTGACCACGTCCAGTTTGCCTTGATTCATGGATCTTACATTCCAGGTTCCTTTTTCCTATGGAGAAAAAATCTTTACAGCATCGGACTTTCCTTTCACCACCAGATGCATCCACAGCTGAGTGTCCTTCCTTTCCTTTCTGGCGCTACTAGTACTAGCCCTCTGCTCTTCCCCAGTAGCATATTGGACACCTTCCGACCTGAGGGGCTCATCTTCCAGCGTCATATCTTTTTGCTTTTTAGTACTGTCCATGGGGTTTTCATGGCAAAGATACTGGAGTGGGTTGCCATTTCCTTCTCCAGTGGATCACATTTTGTCAGAACTCTCTGCTATGACCTGTCCGTCTTGGGTGGCCCTGCATAGCATAGCTCATAGCTTCATTGAGTTACGCAAGCCCCTTTGCCACGACAAGGCAGTAATCCATGAAGGAGATGCTAAAGTTAGTTATCACATATAAGACATTTAAACAGACTCATTTTAAGAATCAAGATACATTATACTAGAACAATTGGTAGAAGCAATACAAACTGCAATTTCAGTTAAATCCCTCATGTAAAAATCTGAATGACTATTAGATTTCAGCAAAGAGATATAGAAAATGCTAATTCCTAAGTACTATGTACTCTTCATCCAGGGTTTTTTTTTTTTTTTGTGGTACAGTATAGCTAATTTCAAAGAGAATTCTAGTTTCACATATTGTATTATAATGATATATTTAGGCTGCAGAATCCACTCTCTCACTAGATGGCAATAGTTTTGTCATTATCCTCATTTTTGCAATTGAAATCTGGTAGTCCTAGCACAGTGATGGCGAACCTTTTAGAGACTGAGTGCCCAAAAACCGCCCCCAGCCCGTCCCTGCTCCACTCCGCCCTGCCCCCAGCCCGCCCCTGCTCCGTCCCCCGCCCACCCGCAGGGCCACTCACCACCTCCATGGCCTGCCGCAGATCGCCCAGGTGGCCCAGCAGCGCCATGGTGGCCACACCCTCCGCCCGCACCCCACAGCATCAACTGCGTGTGACGGGACGTGAGGGCGGAGTCTTGTCCCCGGCTGCCGCTGCCCGGCTGCCATGTTGTTGGCTATGCTGCTCCACGTGGACCACGCTCAGGGGTGACTCTCCTCCAGGGGGGCTGCTGGTTAGGAGGAGGCCGCGGGGGGAGGTGGGGCTGGGGCAATGGCGCACGTGCCCACAGAGAGGGCTCTGAGTGCCGCCTCTGGCACACGTGCCATAGGTTCGCCACCACTGTCCTAGCATATTATAAAAGATTGGCAGTGATATTCTGGGAGAGTTGTGTTTTTTTCAAATATTATCCAGTGTTATTGACTTTCTAAATGAGGAAAAACTCCCAGAAGGAAACAACGGCTAAGCATCCCGTAGCATCAAATTTTATAGACTTATCCTCATTCCCAAATGGGACATTTAGAAAAGCAGAATGTGAATAACGTTTATCAATAAAATGAATTTGCCTAAAGGATCTATTACCATATAAAATGTGCCATGGGATTCTCGGTGGCCTGTACACTTGATTCATCCTGACTGATTTGAAGATACGTTTCAGCTGAATATGGATAAAATACAAGGTAATATAGGGTCTCGTCTGCACAGCTTATGAGCTTATAAACAAGTTGCCAGCTACTGTCTTTCAGTATTAGCAAGTCCCAATCACAGCCACGATGGCCCTGGGGATAGCACATTATGTTTTGTGATGTGCTCAGGCAACGTAGCATTCCAGCATGTGCACAGGAAGAGCTATGTTATATAAAATTCTACTGCAATAACATTTTACAATATATTTTAATGAAAAATACTGTTTTCCTGGCTGGAAGTATTTTTCCATGGAGATCATTAAGGTGTAGACTAAAAATTGTGTTCAGAATAAAGCAGAAGTTTCTCCTGCAAAAAAAAAAAAAGTAGAATTTATCTTTGTAGCTGGCACTGTACATAAATTATCAGTACTGATTGTGATTTCATTGGCTAGGTACTCTGAAAGGTGATAGTCAGCTTGTTTCTCACATATTCGTGCCTGAACATTTTGTCTTATATCTTATTTTCCACAAGGTGAAAAGTTCTGTGTTCTCTTTCTCCCTTGTTTAATTGATGGTTAGAGGCAGTAGCCCCTTCATATAATGCTCAATATAGAATTAACAAACAGGAACACAATATGAGGATGGGAAAAACTTCACTTCCTGATTATCATTGGTCAAGCAGATAGATTAACAAAAACAATGCGATCATACTAGAAGATGGTTCTCTAAAGATGGCTTTCTAGCAGAGCTAGAATTATTCTTGCCACCAAAATGTTAATTATTTGTCATGTTTTTAGTATCTGGAACTCACTAGATTAATTGGAAATTGCAGGCCCAATAAATAAGGAACAAGCAAAGTGGAAGAATTCTGTCTTAAATTGATTGGGGCTACAGGCCAGGGAGCCGCAGTCAAATGGATTGCATCTTCCAAATGAAATAGTATTTATGTCTCCTTAGATGCCAGAAGAAAACACAATCTCCTTTATATAGTTTCCCCATATGATAATGTTATGGGAAAATACAAACACAAATCTAACATTAGTGTAAAAAGGTCACAAAGAGGAGTGGCTGAAAATGATTCACTGATCTAATCTAAATTAGTATGTTATTCTGGAAGTATATGAAACAAAGTGAATGCAAATAACAGGTTAGTACTGAGAGCTACTACTCATGTTATATTTAGATATTTATCTTGTGCATATTATGTACTTATGGAATATACTTTTTAAATTAGAGTTACTATCTTTAATTTAATCACTATGAAGACATGTACGTAATATTGAGTTCTGTCTCAATTTTATCTTGCCAAGATAATGAACCTCTCATTGGGATAAATAGCACGTTATTTACAGTATGTACATTTTTACTTAAAGAAGGGATACAAGGTAAGGGCAGAACTTAACTGCCTAAGAAAGTCAATGGTATACCATGCCTAAATCAAGATTAGTTTGATTTTTTTTTGATCAACTTCAACACATGGTTGTAATTCTAGTCAATCTTCAATAATTTGCCTTGAAGTAACAGTTTTATAAAATCTCTGTGGTAAACAGGGACTTGAACTAAGTTCCCCCTTCTAACTCTATAATATTTTATTGGATTGGACTGGATTGCCATGGTCAAGCAGATATCCTATTTCTGAACCACCCGTGTCCCTCAAAGAGGGAATCTTCCAAATTATATAGTATTTATGTCTGTTTAAAATGGTATGTAAGGCTATTTAATTAGCAGAAACCCCAACACAGCATTCAGGCAAGTTAAAATAAGTGATATAACTTTAAAAGAAGAAACATGTGGCAAACAACTACCCAGGAAAAAAATTAAAGATTAAACACATGTAGTATACCAATAGGTTCACAAAACTACTTAGTGCAGGACTTGCTGAAAAAGCCAGGTTCTGATAGCATTCCTGAAGGTTTATGCCAGTGATGGCGAACCTTTTAGAGACTGAGTGCCCAAACTGCAACCCAAAACCCACTTATGCATCGTCGAGTGCCGGGTGGGTGTGGCCCATTGGCTGGGTGTGGCCAATTGGGTGGGCATGGCCAATTGGGTGGGCGTGGCTGCGGTGGTAACGGCAGACAGGGTGGGACTAAAAAGTTCAATCAATCAATTCCAACTTTGCAAGATCTTTTTTTTCCCGCAAGAAGTTGAAATTGACTGGTTGAACCTTTTTTTTTTTTTTTGCACACGGCGGTGGAGGCCTAAAGCGAAGAGGTTTTATAAAACCCAGCTGAAGGCCTAGGACTGGGGCGACAGCACGCGTGCCCACAGAGAGGGCTCTGAGTGCCGCCTCTGGCACCCGTGCCATAGGTTCGCCACCACTGGTGTATGCAAACCTCTGAGGAAATGCAGTTTCAGAGGGCGGGGCAAGTGATGTGTCAATATTATGGGACTCCCACAAGATAACATTTCTTCAGTAAGAAAACTGGAGTATGCTGACTCTGTTGGATCATTTGGAACAGACAGACAATTAAAGAGAGGCAGTCCTGCAAATAACCATCAACAACTTTAAACTTAATAACTTGAATTGCCCCCAGAAACTTAAGTGGCAACTAGTGCAGTTTGCACACTAATAGTGCCATAGTGTACCATTGTGTGCCCATAACTACTTCTGCTGCCAGAGTCTGGACAAGATGTAACTTCTGATTTGTCTTCAAGATTAGAATGCATTGTAGTAACAATTGGACCATTGTAACACAACTCAAAATGAGATGAGCCATTTTAAAATAATTCTATTTATTTGGTCAGAGTTGCATTGCATGAGAGAGAGGTATCAAATGACAGCCCGTGAACACTCCTTTATGTACATGCTCTAAGCCCCGTACTCCTTTATTTTCAGTTTTTAATCCCCTTCCTTTAAAAAAAAAAAAGCAAGAGGCTTTTTGCTTTCATATTTTAATTATATAGAGAATCTTGGATACTTATTTGTGAGCTATAAGAGCTGGCTGTGGCATTAAAGAAAAAGAAGAAATACTGCTCCAGCTCAGGATATACCACTCAGTAACGAAACGGCTTGGCAGATCATTTGACATGTCTTGGATGAGTTTTTAAAAGGGTGGAGAAGTCAGGGACTGTATTCACATTGTAAAGAGTCAGATTGGTATAGTAGTTAAGGCACCTGAGTAGAAACTGAGAAACCGTTGAGTCCTGTACTGGTGGAAGAGAATATTTTTATCCCTCAGGGTTGAACTGTGGGATCCTTGGTGCTCTTCAAGCTTGATTGTTTTCTCGCAGATGTTTCATTACCAAACTAGGTAACATCATCAGTGCTAGAAAGGAGTGCTCTTTTTTTTTAATAGTCCTGTCTTAGGCACAAAGCTAGATTGGTGATCTTGGGTCAGACACTCTCAGCCTAAGGAAGGAGGTAATGGCAAAGTATTTCCGAAATCTTGCCAAGAAAACAGAAAGGACTAGTTCAGGCAATCACCAGGAGTCAACACTGATTCAAAAACACACATCCACACATCTTATACAGCAGGGGTGTCAAACTGGCAGCCTGCAAGCCAGATACATCATGTGCAGGCCACGCCCACCCAGCTCCGCAAAGGCAAAAAAGTCACAATACGTCATGTGACGTGATCGAGTTTGATACCCATGTTATACAGTATATCCAGCTGAGAAGTCAATTAACACAGTTAATGCAGAGGAAATTAACATAGTTGTCTTTTGAATAGAAATGTGTTGGAATGCACCATTTCTATATTAAAATGATATAAAATTAACTTGGATTCAATATTATCTCTGGATCACATTCCCCTTGAGGCTGAATGGCCTCACCCTGCTATCATTCCAGAATGCCTTAAAACACTTCTGGCAGGGAATGAGTGATTTATGAATCAATTAAAATGTGATGTGTTTGAAGTTTCTGATTTCCCCAACTATGATGATTTTATCTTTTAGGATCTTTGCTGTGTTAACCTCCTTGTATACTGCCTTGAGTTGATTTGCGATTGGGTGGCCTTAAAAATTGAAAACAAACCCAAATGATTCATTCCAATATTTGTTTTAAATCCATGCACAATTATAAGCATATTTAAAAACAGAGTATTTTATCATCAACAATATTACAATTCCTTCAGATTATTAAGAAAGTTGAAATCACTTGTCCTGAAATTTGCACTATTAACTGTTAAATCTGAATTTAATGATTGTGAGATAATATAAAGAGAACTACCTACAATGGGTTGACTAGCTTGTGGCTTGGTGCATTCAAAGATTTCAGCGAGTGTGATCAGTTAAGTTTCTTATACAAAGCCTGTACAATGCAATGCTAATACCTTAGTATAGTAGGGTGTGATGACTCCCCCAGGTACGTCGGGAGGGGAGTTAGTCAATAGCTCCAAGCAGCCAACTGAGAGTGATTTGGCAGAAGCACAGCTACAGCGGGACATCCCTGAGGCTTCAGGTGGAGAAAGCCTGCAGCTGCAGCTGGTCAGCGATGAGGAAGAGGAACTGCCTTCAGCACCTGATTCAAGAACACGTAAGGCAGAGAAAGGGCAGGAGCAGCGAAGGTCAGCCAAATTACTCATGAGAAGGTAGCCTCGCCGCTCTTGATGGGCTGCACCAGAAGTTGGCTATTTAGTACAGCAGATAGATGGAGATGCTGCTGGGAACAACATGCTGTGTGTTCTTGCCTTGAACTTTGGATCATGTCTCTTCAGCTGTTTCCTTTGCCTTGCCCTTGCCTGTGGATTCGCTTTGCCTTGGGAACTTGCTTTGGCCTAGTGCAGGGGTCTCCAACCTTGGCAACTTTAAGACTTGTGGACTTCCAACTCCCAGAATTCTCCAGCCAGCTTTGCTGGCTGAGGAATTCTGGGAGTTGAAGTCCACAAGTCTTAAAGTTGCCAAGGTTGGAGACCCCTGGCCTAGTGGACTGGACTCACCTTTGCCTTGAGGACTAGTGTTGGCTTCATTTGAGTAGCCTGTGGAATTCATTGAGGTTGAGCTGGTGCCGGCACAGGGAATTGCTGAGGAATACCAATTCAGGCTCGGAAGCCTTAATAAAGACTCCTTACGCCTATGATGTATGCGTGTATGCATGAGTGGGACATGGGTAACCAGAGTAAATAAGTTTCTTGTTACATTATTCCTAAATTAGCATGTTGTGTGAATTGATAATATGTTTTACTATTTCCAGTATAAATAATTTGGGACCAATCTGCAAATCATTACTTATTTTAGGAACATGGTAAAACATTACATTGAAGTCAGTATAGGTGTTTTTTTTTGTATAGATTTTATTAGTTTTTATAGGGTTAGGAATAAGGTGGGGTCGGGGTTGGGATTTGGGTTAGGGTTAGGATTAGGGTTGGGGTTTTTCCAAATAACATTCTCAATATTTAGCAAACAGCATAATGTCTGGGTTCATGTGTTTAACAAACAATAATAGTTAATTATCATAAACAATATGTTAATTAATCGCTCAATAGCCTTCTTCTTGCTTATATTCAAAGTTACATATCACATTCCTTTCTCTCTAACTCGTTTTTCTAGCCATTGATAGAAATGATCCCATGTTCTAAAATACACTGAGTCTCTTTTATCTTTAAAGTCAATCTATCCATTTCTGCATACTCTAAAATTTTGTTAATTAGTACTTCTTCAGCTGGTAAATTTTCATTTTTCCAATGTTGGGCAAATACGTGTAGTATTAAATATCTGCAATCTTTCTCATAATTTGCTCCTATTATTCCTAACAAAAATAATTCTGGCTTAAAGTCTATTTGTTTTTTAGTCATTTTCTCCAACCATAAATGTATTTTAACCCAAAATATTTTTGCTTTAGGACATGTCCACCAGATATGATAATAAGTACCTGGTCTTTGTTTGCATTTCCAACAGTTGTTTGAAGTATTTTTAAACATTTTTGCTAATCTCACTGGTGTCATATGCCATCTGTAAAACATTTTATATAAGTTTTCTTTATATGCCACTGCTTTAGTTAATTTAATATTTCTTTCCCATAACTTTTGCCAGTCTTCTAATTCTATATTATATCCAAAGTTCTTTTTGCCCGTTATCATTGTTTCTTTTATTTGTTCTTCCTCCATCTTTAAGTTTAACAGAAATCTATAGTTTCTTAATCAACTGTTTTTAACAGTATCTGATCAAATTCTGTCCTTTATAAAATCCCAATGTTTTAACATCTTTTTCATATCTCGTTTGAATTTGCAGATATGGCCACCATGCTAGATCAATACCTTGTTCTAAGTCAGTATAGTTTTTAATATTGTTTTGCTTCAACAATACTTACACAGCTGCCAATTTATGTCATTTCTCATCATATTATCCTGTACAATAGTGCTACTCTGAACTGTTAACAGTAGCCCTTGCCTTACAATCACAATGGGGACCAGAATTTCCATTGCTAAGCAAGATAGTTAAGTGTGTTGTACCCAATTTTACTACCATTTTTTTTGCTACCGCTGTTAAGCAAAGCACTGCAGTTGTTAAATAAATCACATGCTCATTAAACAAATATATGGCTTCCTCAATGACTTTGCTTGTTGGAAGCCAATTGGTGATCACATGACCCCAGGACACTGCAACTGTCATACATACATGCTGGTTGCCAAGCACCCAAATTCTGATCACATGACTATAGAGATGCTGTGACCGTTGTAAATTACTTTTTCCAGTGCCATTGTAAAATTGGTCACTAAATGAATGGCTGTAAGTTAAGGACTACCAGTATTTGCATTCAAGCTGATTTTATTATTGAAATAACAGTAATGGTAATGGGATTTTATTAATATGACATTCCTACTTTTTTGTCAATTCTCTTGTCTCACATTTAATACAGAAAACGATGGCAAGGCTTCCAGATTCAATTTAGATAAGTTTTTGTTCAACGAACACAAGGATTCAGATTGAATAGGATTGTAGCCTTCCAGCATGCACACAAAAGAATTAAATTTTGCTATATAAAAATATACAAAAATGAAGTTTGAGGACAGCATTAGATAAAAAAATGGGGGGAAGATCCCAGTACGATATTCGGTCCCTATCTGTAGACCAGTTCAAGCTCCCGACAAGCTCATCAGGCGATGTCCATCAGGATCTGTGGAATTGTTTGGAAGCAGCAAGAACAGACTTGCCAGTGGGGCTTTCCTCCAAAAAAAAAAAAAAAAAGGTTCCATTCAAATAAACTGATTCTACACCAAAAACCAAGATAACAACAACAACAAAAACCACACAATAAATCAGTTTTAAACTAAATTATATGTAGTATTTTTTAAGAAAATCAGCCCTGACCGGCCTTTGGAAGGACAGGTACTGAAGCTGAAGCTCAAACATTTTGCCCACCTGATGAGAAAATAGGAGTCATTGGAAAAGACCCTGATGTTGGGAAAGGCTGAATGCGAAAGGAGGACATGGCAGAGGATGAGATTAGATAGCGTGTCATGAACGTGGATTGGGCAAACTCTGGGAAGACAGTGGAGGTCAAGGGGGTCTGGCATGCTATGGTACAGGGGGTTGAGAAGAGTTGGACACAACTTAGTGTCTGAACAACAAATTTGTACCTATTTAATACATAGAATATAATGTAATGTCTACAAAAAACTTAAAAAGATTTTCCATTAAATTTAAAAATAAAATAAAATAAAAAAATACGGAAACCCGGACAGGGATCGAAAAAGCCAGATTTGGGTTTAAAAACCCAGCACCCGCACCTCTGAGCAAGAGGCGGAGAAGGGAGGGAAGGAAAGGAAGGGAAGGGAAGGGGCAGGGCGAAAAGAAGGCAAGCCGAAGAAAAGGAACCACTGCTTGCTGCCCGAGCGCCCCGCGATGGTCTTAGTGGTGGTCATGGGAGTGAGCGGCTCCGGGAAGTAAGCACAGCTCTTAGTGGGGGGGGGGGGGAGAGAGAGAGAGACGCGGCCGGAAGTACAAAAAAGGCTGCGCTGCTTTTGTCTATGGCAAGGGAGGGAAGTTTGTTTTCGGCAGCTGCGTCGGTCGCTGCAGCCGCGGGGAGCCTTTCCGGCGCCTGTTGAGGCGAGCCGGGGCAGAGCGCGTGGGAGGCTCTTCTGGCCTTTAGAAGCCCCCCTCCCTCCTCGGCGAAGGAACTGGGGGGGGGATGCAGGGTGGGTGATCGTCGCTGCCCTACGTGAGAAAGGCAGCGTGGGAGGCTTTTGTGGGCGGCGAATCTAACTTCCCCATGTACTTGGAACCAACTAGATGACACATCTTGTGACGCTCATTCAGGATAAACAACTGAATGTATTCAAAACGAAGTTGTGGGTGCTCCAGCCTTGGAGGTTTTTGAGAAGAGATTGGACAACCATTTGTCTGAAATGGTATAGGTTTTCCTGCTTGAGCTGGGGGTTGGTCTAGATTTCTAGAAGACCTCCAAGGTCCCTTCCAACTCTGTTCTGATTATTGCATAGGAAAACAAAATGCATCATAATCCCCTATAATGATTACATGTAGGGATCTGAGAAATAACACCTTACTGCTTGATTTGGGGCCACTTCAGGATGTGTTCCCATGTCTGGGAGATAAATCTAGGTGCTCCGAGACTTGTCTGTTCAAACATTTTTCTGTGTGTGTGTGGCATGGTTAACTTTGGCAAAATTTGCCTTAATAACAAAAACACTATTGGACTACTCCAAATCATATTCCATCATGGCCAGGAGATGAACCTATATGTGATGGGCATTGAATTAATAGGACTGAAGATTCATAGGCTGTAAGATACAAAGTTATAGAATGAACATTAGCATCTCCTTAAACCAAAAGTGTCTTTCCTACACAAAGCCAGGAAAAGATCCATTTGGTTTACACCCCTGCACATTATGAAGCAGTTTTTTTGCCTTTGAATCTGAAGTACTGAACAGATTAGTTTGCCACTGAATTATTTATCAATAAAATTATTTATGAATAAAAAGTGGGATAGAAATGCTACAAATATATGTATAAAAATACATATTTATTTGCAAATATATTATTTGAATCCAGATTCCAGAATAATATGGCACCATTCTCTACTTGTAAGTACTCTCTTTAATACTTAAGCCCAAGCACTTTTGGGAAAAAGAGTGACACTCATTTCTTTGTTTACAGCCTTGCCATAATTATGCAATTAACCTTATGAAGAACAGGCATATTGTGACCAAGACATTTACAGCAGGACTAGAGATGCAGAGAGTATGTTTGGCCTGGGTCTTCATATCTGGCTCTAAAATATTTCACTGAATGAGGTTTACTGATACTTGTGTGGCTCAAACAGCTTTTTTCCCCAAGAGAAGCAGCAGCAGACCATCTGAATAACAGCAATATTGAGTCAGATGAAATCATGTAGTCTTGGTTATTATAGAAATAGCACTTATACTCAGGTCCTTGATCAGTCAGTTATTAGCTATTTGTAATTAAGACGTGTTCATACTGAGAATTCCTACAATTTACTAAAATAGAAAAATACATGGCATGTTATTTATTTTAGCATTTAGCCAATGGAGGTTACAAATACAAGAAATGTTTACAAATAGGCTGAAAAAACATATAGAAATAATTTATTTTACACTATGTTGACTGCACATACTTCACATTTATATATACTTAGTCTACATTGTTTACGTTCTTTTTCCTAATAGCATTGTTGGAGAATCTTCTGATGTGAAAATGTAATTTTGTATTGCATGAAGGAACTATTATATGGGTGTGTTCACCACCCACACAAACATGTCAAAATTAATCTGGCACCATATTACCAAATATTGCCTTGAAAGAGTGGGCGAACATTCTTACTCAAACTCCCTGTTAAAGTTCTGTTTAATCAAAGTAGCTATATTATATAGGATTCCTGTCTAAATATGACTAATTGCTTTTGGATTTTTCATAATAGAGACAGCCCGAATAGTTACTAAAGAATAGTGCAGAGCATTGAAAGAATAAACTTGCAAGGAGTTGTGACTTGCTTCTTTGATGAAGTTGTTAAAGATTGTTGTAGTCATCTGCAGCTATTACACTTTGTGTTCTTGGTTATTTATTTATTAAAATTATTCACTTTCCATCATACCAATGGAAGTGTGAGATTTATATACCAAGCACACACTCATGATGGCTGCGTATGATGATCCAAAGATGCAGTCATGACATTTTCCATCTGATTATTGGGCAGAACTAGTATTTCATATACATTTCACAATAGAGATCATATCTACGCTAGATTTTCATACATGAATTGTTTGCCAAATCCACCATCAGAAATAATCCCTAAGTTAGCATTAAAGTGTCAACTGTATGGGTACCTGTGTTGGTGACTATCAACTTTTAACAGAGAATTATGTCCGTAATTGCATTTTAAATTGTTATGTTTATATCCCATCATCATTTATACTATCCTCTGTGGCATGAACTCCATCGCAGGCCTGAAAATTAATAAGACTGAGAACTGGCTCAGACTTCATGCTAAGTTCTAAAGTATGTGTTCTATTGTGGGTTTGGGAAGTCTTAATTTCACAAGTCTTAATTCTAATTCCCCTATTTTTCTAGAGAATCTTTCAAACCATCTTTTTCAGGGAGTATAGAGTTGCAGGGAAAAGGGAATCAGAAAAACATTCAATAGGACTGCACATCTGTTTTTTGTTCTTAGAAATATTTGAAATAGTGAAAACTTGTCTTCTCATTTCCTATCCATATAATTTGAAGAAATTAATAAATACTATATTAGAAACTAGGAATTCTTCACGTATGAGTGGGCTGTTCAACCAATAAACGATTGTAAAACTTTATCCCTGTCCACCTGAAGGTGTTTGGAGGCCACAGATGGACTACAAACCCTTGTGTTTTAGAAGACCAGATTCATGCAAGATGCTAAATCAAACTAAACCACCTTATCATGATGTGTTTCTCTAGACTTAATGTTTTCTTCTTTGGATGTAGTTTTTATACATACTTGTTTTATTTTACAGATCCACAGTGGGCTCACTTCTGGCAGATAAGGTAGTTATTTGTAAAATTGTTGATTGTGTATTCACCATTTCTTATAAGTATCTTCGAAGGTATATAAGAACTGTAATAGCTCAGTGAAATCATAACATCCAAATATGAAATTCTTAAAGAGTATTGTTCCTTGATCATTCACTGTTTATACATTCAAAAGTAGCCTTGATTTTTGCACCCATCCTGTTTGTTTGCCTTGACATGCACAGGCAAAAATAGTGACACAACCTATGAATTATATTTCTTTTGACGTTGCAGACAACAGAGTTGTAGCCTAGGTTGATTTTCCATGTCTTCCAGGTCCCAACAGCCACAGCAAATCATCTTGGTAACAAAATGACATTATGCATGTGATTATATAACCATGTAAATACAGGTAGTCCTTGAGTTACAAGTGTAATGGACCCTGCCCATTCCACTCGTAACTCGAAAACTCGTAGAGTGAATCTCGTACCTCGAACGAGATCACTTCCTCCCTCGTTAAAGCGCACATGGCTCGTTAACTGAACATGAGGGTGGGGAAGGCCATGGAGGGCCTAGTAATGGAACAGGCCCCCAAGGCCTCCCCAACCCACTAAGATACCTCATGCTTCCCCCTCCTTCCTGCCGTGCCGGACTCACCTGGGAAAGATCCATCTCTTCTCTGCCACAGTTCTTGCTGCCACCCGGATCTGAGGCCAGGAATGCTTCTGAGCCCCCCCCCCCCCACAGCCCGATCCGGGCTCCGGAGGCCTTTTCCGGGCCGCTGCCACCGGATCTACAGCGGGGAATGCTTGCGTGCCTCTGGCCCAATCTGGGCTCTGGAGGCCTTTTCCAGGCCGATGGCCAGATCTGCAGTAGGGAACGCTTCCATGCCCACCCCCGTGGCCCGATCCGGGCTCCGGAGGCCTTTTCCAGGCTGCTGCTGCCTGGAAACAGGCCGCCGGAAGGCTACGTAACATGCCCCGGCATCAGATCCAGGTAGCAGCGGCCTGGAAAAGGCCTCCGGAGCCCCGATCCAGCCTCCGGAGGCACGTGGAAGGGTCCCCCGGCTTCGGTTTCATTCTCTGTTGCAGAAAACAGAAGCATACAGTACCATGAGATCACGCGAGATTAGTAGCATGAGATCTCACCCCACTGATCTCACGTGATCTAGTGTTACGAATGCATCAAAGGCCTGGAGCAATTAAGAAAGCGAAGGATCTCGATCTTCGCAGGGTGAGTATTGAAGGCCTGCTGCCTAGGGAGACCCGGGCGGGGATGGGGAGGGAAGGAATAACCAGGGTGAATGTTGCAGAGCCACTGCGGTTGCTCATAAGGGCGAACGACTGCCGTGGTGCTGCAATATTCATAATTTCGGGACTTGCTTATAAGCACTGGGGGGCGCTCATCATGTAACTTTGAACGAGCGTTAAGTGAATGCTCGTAACTCAGGGATTACCTGTACTATACTTCATATGTACATCAGGATATCTGACACAAGTTACAGCATTTACATGATTATGTCATCACACATACCATCTTTTGCCTCCCTCCCACAGATGCCCATGAAGCAAGTTGGTCTTAATTCTTATAATCCCCAAATACCAGACAATCATGTTGGTTGAGGAATTAAGAAGTTATTCCCAATGTAGCTGGAAGGCGCAAGGTTATGAAAGGCAGGAAGTACCTGAGACAAGAAAAAATATTGTCATAAATACAGTTCATATATATATATTTCAAGTGGGGATACAGTCTATTAGATATATTTACTTCCTGAATTTACAGACCTTTAATTTTGAGGGAAATCTGGTATTATCAATGTGAATCATATGATATACGATTGCTATAACAATTGCCTTTGCTCTAAAATCATATTCTATTTTTATTAAAACTAAATAATCCATCATTATGCAGCTAGGCTGGAAATTCTATGAGGGTGATGATTATCATCCAGAGGAGAACAGAAAGAAAATGGCCGAAGGAATACCTCTAACTGACCAGGTATTGTACATAGTCTTGAGGTCACTTTCATCTAATAAACAAAATTGTTAGTGGTGGAGTTGGAGAAACTTTATTAGCACAAAAACTGAATGATCTGAAGATAACAGATCAGTGAATTAAATACTGTCCTTCAAAGCTATGTCATTTGATATCTCCGTTTCCACTGGGGGTCAGTCCTTCTCTTCTTGCAGAGCATTATATAAAATAGTTCTAGATCACGGGTGTCAAACTCGCCGTGTCACGTGAGGTGTCGTGATGTATCGCAACTTTTTTCGCATTGCCAGAGCTGGGGTGGGCGCGGCCTCCGCATGATGTAACCCAGACATGTCAAACTCGCGACGTCACGTGATGTCGCGCAACGTATCGGGACGGTTTTGCCATTGCCGGCAATGGGGTGGGCGTGGCTTCCGGATGATGCGTCCGGCCCGCAGGCCGGCAGTTTGACACCCCTGATGTAACCGGTCCGCGTGCCGGCAGTTTGACACCCCTGTTCTAGATGATCTGATTGTAATTCAGCTGGCCTTGAGAGGAGTCTTTTCATCCAGATTCTCCCAAACTGATAATTGGCTAGTTATTCCTTTGCTCCCTCAATAAACTGCATTAAAAAAATCTCAATATTGATCATACATTAAGTACAAAGATTTAATTATTCAACAAGACATTCAGGAATATGACCTTAAATGGACTCAGAAAATATTGCTAAAAGCTGCAAGAATTAACAAAATACCAGCAGTTTGAACTCTTAATGCTATGCAGTTAATATGCTGCTTGGAGTTACAAGAAAATATGGAAGATATAGCAATGGCTTAGGCCCTAGGGAATGGAAATGATTTGTGTTTCAATATCAAAAGAGGCTACTAAACTACTACTAAACATTTGCACCTGTCTCGCATGCGAGTAAGCCAACAATCGAGACTTCTTATCTAGATTTCAACAATACATGGAATGAGAACTGCAAGGGACAGAATTTGATTTCAGAAGAGGCAGGGGCACTTGAGGTCACATTGCTAACACTGAGCAGATAATGAAAGAGTTCCAAAAATACATCTATTTTTACTTTATTGCTTATTCTAAGGCTTTTCACATGATAGACCAGAACAAATTGTCAATAGCTCTTGAAAACATGGGTGTACCAGGTCACATCATCTGCTTATTAAATAAATTGTATGATGACTAAGAAAGAAGAGTTAGTTGGAAGATGGAGCAATTATATCCATGGTTCATATTGGGACAGAAGTGCACGAAGATTTATATTTTCACATTATTTAACATATTTATCCTGATACATGCTGAAATAATGAATAGAAATTGGAACTGAAATTGCTGGGGGAAG
Organism: Azemiops feae; assembly: GCA_023970755.1. Lineage (NCBI taxonomy): Eukaryota > Metazoa > Chordata > Lepidosauria > Squamata > Viperidae > Azemiops > Azemiops feae. The sequence goes on from JALGBA010004290.1 coordinate 569,959, forward strand.
CCAAACTATGACAGAATGTTGGTGATAGCACTTTGATGGCTCGTACAAAATGTGCTTGGTACTACGTGCCACTTATACAGCTGAACTGATGTTTCTCCCTCCCCCCAAAAGATCAAGAACTATGAATTATTTATCCCAAAGGTGCTTTTCCACAAGGCCACTGGACTGTTTTTTTCCTTTGAAGACGTTTCGCTTCTTGAATGAGAAGCGAAAGGTCTTGAAAGAAAAAACAAAGTCCAGTGGCCTCGTGAAAAAAACACCTTCGGGATAACTATGACCTGGATGACTGAGAATCTCCATAAACTATGAATTACTTCTATATGAGGTTTGTTTTCTGTTCCGGTGCAGACAGCATATGATTTCTTGCATATATAAAACTGAAACGATGACTGCTTTCTTTTTTAGTGAATGAATGTATATTCCATCCACCTTGTAACACTGGTAAACTTCAGAATTGTCAGTTATAAAAAATTGGTGCCATTTAAGTGAAAATGCGATGCTTTCATAAGCAACTATGAAATCTGAATAAGATAAGAGCTTAATTGGATTATACCAAGAAATGTATTAATCGTTTTGGCTGACTTACCTGATTCATATGAGTCACAGGAGATAGGAGGCAGAAATTGCTGCCATAAAGAAAGACCGTATGTTGAAGCTGATATGTAATCTTCACTAGTATAATGATGCTCTGATACACTTTAAAATTTCTGACAGAAAATATTACAAACTGCAAGCTTTTGCAAATGATACAGATTATTTCAGGTGAATCTGCATCATTTGCTTAAACTGGTCTTTTTCTTTTTTCTTTTTTAGGATAGGATACCATGGCTTTGCCACCTACATGATATATTAATGAGGTAAAAGAATGTTCCCATTGCAACATGAAATTGGTTTTGAGTGGATTCTGTTGATGAGGATGCAGTTCATCTAGCTTTAGTGTCTTGAGTTTGGTGAACAACTTCAAAACTCCCAGCCCTAAACCTAAGCATAAATGCTAAGAATTAAATATGAACAATTTTGGGGACATGGCTTGGAGTAGAGTAAGATATCCCATAGAGAAAGAGATGTCCTAAATCCCTTGAGTAGCACTATTTCTCTGTGACTGTCAGAAGCAAAATACTTGCAAACTTCTATCATAATAAGGTTTGCCGTACATTGATTTTTAATACTTTTAATCTGTTCATAATAAAGTGTACTGTTAGCTTCGGGACATTTCAGTGTTGGATTAGGATTTGTTGAACATTGTTAATAAGGGATGGACTATAACAGAGGGTTCCAAAAAGGTAGCAGCTGAAAAAGTGGGGGAATTATGTGGTTTGTTACAAATTATTTAGCTGCAAACTAATTAAACAAACTGATGAATTGGGACAAAAGTTAAAACACACACAACCACACTATTTTTTTCCTAATGCATAGATATTGATATTGTCAAATTCTAATTTTTACAGAGCACATGCATCTGGACAAAATGTCATTTTAGCTTGCTCAGCTCTGAAAAAAGTGTATCGGTGCATTTTGGAGAACGGAGAGGCTGGTTGTCAGAGTTTGAATAATCAAGAAGAAGAAAAGGAGTCCACTCCAAGAAAGATCCTTTTTGTCCACCTGGCAGGGCCAATAGAGCTCATTGCCAGCCGTCTAGAAAAAAGAAAGGGACATTTCATGCCACCAAGTCTACTACAGTCTCAGTTTGATACTCTTGAACCGCCACGTGTGCCAGAAAAGTTTATCACTGTTAATTTGGAAAAGTCTGTTTCAGAAATAGTATCTGACATTGAAATATATCTTAGAAGTTTGTACTGATGTTTCTCCAGGTTTTCTTGTTTTGAAGCCGGATAACCCCAAATAAAATGTTGCTCTCACATAATTTATTCTCCTGATTAAGCAACATATATATGTTTTATTTACTATACTTGTAGCATGAATAATAGAAAATTAAGCCTGCTTAGTTTTTGATTTATTATCTTATATCTAATTTAAGATTTTTTTAATATCATAATATTGACATTTATTTTAAAAACTGCAATTGAAAGTTTAAACAAACTCTTGGTGAGCAATCATATATTTCATTTATACTTGCTGAGTGAGAGAAAAGACTGCTGTTGCATTTGGTAAAGTGGAGTATCAGAAAACACATAGCAGTATCCTTGAATCAGCTGAAAATGTAATTTCATAGTAGTAAAATGCTGCCAAAAAAAGGAGAATTGGAATATTGAAAGCAGCAGGACCTTTTATTCTAGGGTGACTAACGCAAAATCCTACTCTGTATCTGTCTATCCAGCATAAGCATATTCTTTTTACTGGGCGGGGGGGGGGGGTACATTTTAATTTGTATTAAAAGGCAAAATCATAACATCAAAACTCACCACTTTGTCACCTTTTTTTATTTTAAATTATGTAGTCACCTATCTCAGCATGATGACTTGGGGAGGCTAACAATGGTTAAAATCCAACATAATAAACACCATAATAAATACATAATTGGCAGCTGAGATAAAACCACAAACACCCCTCAACATCACCACCTCATGGATTCTCCCACACATTCTGATCCCAAGCCCAGATTCATAGCTACCTCTTCAAAGCCTTCCCAAAGGCCAACAGGATTGAGGATAATTTATGATGTTCCAAACAGCAGGCACAACCGCCAAGATACTCTTTCTCAGTCCCACCAGTTGGCACTCATTATTTGAGGGTCTTGTAGCCTGCAAGCAGCACTTTCGCTTGAGCCTAGAACCATCACTACAGCTTTACAGTAAAAGTCGTACCTGCATGACATTAGATTCCTAGTCTGATCTACCTTGAAGGATCTGCTAGGTAGGGGTGAACTCTTCTTCATCCACCCCCCACCTCCAATCTCCAACACCGAGAAAACATCCACAGCATCCCTTGGCCAAGAGTAAAGAGATAAAGCCAGGTATATTGCTATTTCATCCTGTGCTTTCGGATAACCTCACTAGCACTTTCATGTAAAAGTTAGTGGAGAGAGTGCTGAGCTATGAGCTGGCACCATCTAGAATCAGCCCTGGAGGAAGGAGAACACCAACATAGCACTGTGCTGCTTACGCCCAACCAACAAAGTTGATTCAGAAGGCTATCACGATTAATTGTATGGAAAGCCACTGAGATGTTAAAACCAGACCTCTGTGTATAAGGTTCAAGTTCACTGCCTTATTATATTCTGCCTATTATACAGGACTCTCTCCAGACTGCCAGCCTTAGCCAAGTAACACAAGATTCTATGGAGTTTAAAGGCGAGTCAGTTCTGGACCTCTTGCAGCTGCTCAAGGACTTGAGGTTAATTCCATGCTCTAGGCTTCCCCTCTCTCTGGCTGGGGGTTTCTCAGAACAGAGGTCATCTACAAGCCCTGTGCAGTTTTACTGTCATAGGGCAGGACTCTCTACTCTGAAAGAGCAGCTCCAACTGAATCAGTGGAATATCAGCATCAGGGGACACCAAGCCAGGAATCACCTGAGACTGATCAAACCCAGGCACTACCAGAACAATTAGACAAAATTCTGCCTCCAAGCCCTCGGACTTTGCAAGTCCAAAGACTTTGCCTGGAGAGCAGAGCAAAATCAATAAGGGTCCTTGCAAAAAAAAAAAAAAAGATGCTACTATCCTAATTAAACATAGCTAGTGGCAGCCTGATTTAAGAGGCAGTTGTGAACCATATTATTCTGTTGGAAACAATTAACTGATCTCCTGTTCTGTTTTGTCATTCCTGTGAATTCTGGTCATATAAAATCCTAAAACTCTTTTGACTTTGGAACTAGGTGACAAATCTTATTTGGCTATCTGAACTCTGGACTGGATTTCAACCTCTTCTGTGTATTCCTATTGAAAGCAAAAGTACCTAGACAAGCTTTCTTTCCCAGAGACTCTGTTTTGTTTTACTCTCCTTTCCTTGTCTGCTATCTACTCAGCCTTGAGTAAATTTCTATTCTCACCTAGCAACTGTGGGTGTCTGTTTAAAACCTAAAACAGGATGCTCGGTCTCATGCCCAGATCTGAATCCCAACTAAAAGATAATTTGCTTCTGTTAATCTTCTCTACAAACTTCCCTGAAAACCTTTCCTTTTAAAGAGACAACGACATCACCCCTTCTCTCAAAGAATTCACGATGGTTAAAATCCAATCACGTCACCTCCCAGGATATAGTTCTAAATATACAGGTGGTTGAGCTAGTGTAGGTAGCCTTCAGTTAATATCCATTCATTCCGTTAACATTTGAAGTTATGAAGGCGCTGAATGAGACTTGCAGCCAGTCCTCAAAGTTATGGCCATCACAGTGCCCTGCGGTCATGATTGCCATTTGCAACTTTCACTGCTGACTTGACAAGTCAATGGGGAAGTGGCAGGTGGCAAATGGCAATTACATGACATTGTGCCTAACAACTGGAACTGCTTAACTACTATTGTAATGGATGCAACCATCAGTGTAATCATAAGACATTGTACTTTATGACTCCGTTGCCTAGTGATGGAATTCCTGGTCCCAATTACTATTGTTAATACTTACTCTCCTAAGCCGTGCTTAAGTCATCTTGAAGTACCTAACCATCAGAGGGTCTTTACTCTGGCACACCCACCTCTCATTTGTCCTTGAAGGCCAATACAAGATCCCTACCCAGAGAAACAAGGCCCGTGACTCTGGATATGTAGAAACCACGGAACATGCACTTTTCCACTGCCTGTTCTACAGGTATTTGTACTAGCCTCTTTTCGCCATTATTGCATAAAAAAACTAGGAGACACAGGACAATTTTATACCTCCCTGCAGGTCTTGGATACTAAACCTGTCACAACATAATGTTGTCAAGTTCTGCACAGCCGCACTTAAAATTAATCAGATAACCCGTGCCACACACCAATTTTAATGAGTATCTAGTTTTTTGTTACAGTGCTTTATATTATATTTAATTTCCTATGTTCTCCTATATCCATTTATTGCTCCTACCTCCATATATATATAATCCAGCGCTATCTGTAGTCCAAAAACCCTACAGGTATTCCTTGACTTATGACTGCAATATAGCCTGTACGGTCATGTCATGAGAGTTGTAAAATGGGTTATCCATGTGACTGACCTATTTTATGCCAGTCATTAAGCGAGTCCATTGTTTGCTATGAGCCATTTTTTTTCCTAAAATCAGAAATGCCAGGTTTTGGCAGAAATGCCATCAATCAATCGTGTTGACTGTGGGAGGCTACAAATGGCCATAAACGTGAGCCCATTGCCAAGTGCCCAAAATGCGGCCACGTGACTGCAGTGTGTGTGTGAGATCATTGGAATTGGGCTGTAAGTACCTCCAGGGAGTATTGTAACACTGACCGATCATTAAGCAACTTTATCCACTTTATCATACCTAATAAGTTCAAACTCCTCCCAGATAACCAAGCCATTTGAAGCTTCAATCATCCACATAGAATCTGCTTCACAGTCAGAGTCCAACTTGGAATAAAGGTAAGTGACTTTATGCAACAGATATCCAACAGTACAGCGACCTTGCAGATGACCCTTCAACCATGAGTTTTCTAAAACTACTGACATTTCACCACCCTTACAGCATGATATATAACTGAATTATGATCCACATAATAGAACCCACTTCGTGTGATTGAAAATTTCTGGCATATCTGCCAAAACCAAGCAACTTGAGACACTTTTGTCTTATTCAATGCTTGCTTACTACAATAATGTTATCACACCCAGAAAAATATACTGCAAGTCAAAACTTCACAATATAATACATGGTGAATTTGTGCTTTATTACCTCCAACAGAAAGAGTGTTGCTCAAAGTAGTGGCCCACAGCAAGTGTCATAGCTGTGACTTTTAATTAGAGTAACAGGAGATAAAAGAGACTGGAAATACCAGTTACCATACGTTGTTTTGAAAAAAGGAAACAGGTTAAATAGGTATAGCTAAAAGGGAAAAGGCAGCACTATGTTAACTGAGCCAAATCAACAATTATGGTTTGTTGTTCACATAAATCTAGAATAAACCAGAAAGTTTTGGTCTTAATTCCACGGGTGGCCTGCTATTGGAAGGAAATGACTTTTTTTCTAACCTTTTGTTCCAGATATTGGCAGCTGTAATAATTGTTACAAAGATTATTATATCACAGGATAGGTGATCACAAATGTTACAACTTGTAGTCATAAAGCTACAGCTTTGAAGATGAAATGCTGCTTTTCTGTTAAAATGCATTACTGTAGAATGCTGAGATTGTTGAACTCCTTCAAAGATAGCTACCGATGTTATGTTCAAAGCATTGCAGACTTAGACTTACATAAAGTGTGCCCTCTTGTGGTGGAATTATTAGCAAAACATTGTTACTTGATGTATCCCAATGCGGGCATGTTGTTTGAAGATTAGAAACATTCTGAATATGCTTAAAATTATCACGCATTTCCATGATATATTTTATTATGCCATCCGACAAGTTCTTCATATCTGAAAGTATATCAAGCATTAAACAAGTTTAATGTTTTGAGCAAAATTCAGAACTGTAACTGTCAGGAACAATTAACCAGTGGAACAACCTGCCTCCAGAAGCGGTGAATGCTCCAACACTGGAAGTTTTTAAGAAGAGACTGGACAGCCATTTGTCCGAAATGGTATAGGGTTTCCTACCTGAGCAGGGGGTTGGACTAGATGACCTCCAAGGTCCCTTCCAACTTTATTATTATTATTATTATATTTATATTGATCACTGAAATAATATATGGAAAGTGTTGTGGTAGTATCTGTACTATGAGGTATGTTTTATTAAATAAATTACAATTGTGGCATTATTAAAAATTGGAGTGGAGACATCAGCCAAGGAAAGAATACATAACTGAAGATGTATTAAAGTCAGTATTCAGTTTTGGCTTTTTCTTAACTTTTCATCTATTTTTGTATTAAGAGTCCACGATCTACAAAAATGGTGTAAAGACAAAATCTTTTTTCCTTCTAAGCCAAACTACAACAGCAAAAACTACATAGTTGACATCACATCTAACAGTCTCTGGGCAATTGAGGACTCCCCCCTGGCAGTCAAGGGTGTCTCTAAGAGAGTAAAGTAGAATGGTTCTTTCCCTCAAGTCCTGAGCACAACAATAAGTATAGAAATTTATTCCCAGGATAGGGCTCCATACTTTAATTCTCGTATCTTGTTTTAAATTTCAGATTAATATTTGATCTGAAAAAATCAGAGATACAGCCAGAGAGGGCTAGATGGACAAACAATTTGATCTAAAGAAAGTAGTCCTAGGTTTTCACACTGCCAGCATCTTCCAGCTCAATTCATATGAAAGATCAGCTAGGAAATCTATTATTGGACACAGGAATATTTGTTTAGAGCAAAGAATGCAGCTTTAGACCTCGGGACTAAATACGATCTCCCAAAATGTACTACCGTAATCTTTAATGTGGTACAAGGGGAAAAAACAAATGGTGTTTATCACAGTAATATTTAAAACTCAATGTAACAATAAATCTATTAAAACATGATTTAGTTAACATTAAAAATCCAGATAAGCTGATTTGAGAAAATGTAAAATGTTCAAATCTGTGAAGGAAGCTTCAATTGCAATAGTGTTTCAGATAATACTTCATTTCCAGAAAGAGCATCCTAAATGCAAATTATTTGGACTGGGAGAGAGGGAAGCTGAATAAGATGGTCTCAGCTTTAATACTGTAGAGTCTGAATTTCTTTATCAGGATAAAATGACTTTAAATTGTTGCTCACAAAGAAGTTTAATTTATTTATTACCTGTGCACAAGAGAAATAACTACCAATAAAAACCCAAAAGATATACAGTATTTTTACATGGTGGTTAAAAGTAATTAGAGTATCACATGACAGGGTCAGTGAAAATATGCGTCAATTACAAATCATAATGCAAGTTAGAATCTCAAGGGGATAAAGTTGAGAAGCTTTAGCCAAAAGCAATCTCAGATCAAATGTGCTCCTCCAATCTCCACAAAGATGAAGGTAATTACAATCAATCCTTGTGAATATTGAGACATTGTTACAATTCTGTACATTTAACAAGATCAGATCAGCAATCTCAGTATTTTAAAAGACTCTGTCAAAGCACTTTTATCAAGAGATGCTCGCTAAAGATGCTGTAAGATTCTATTACACTGGAGATATCTTGCACATTTCATTTATTCTGGGCGTTGAGATATTTTATATTATTGCAATGAAAAAAAATCTGCTTGGAAAAAAACCTTTTTCCAAATGTATATACTTTGTAGAGATAAAAGAGCAAGAATAATAGCTAAATCAAGTGGTATAAATCTTGCAGCATTTTGCTAGTAAGAGAGACATGCCAAGTCACAATAAGCAATATGTACCAACAAATCATAGCTTCAATTAGTTTCCTCTTTAATTTGTATTCTACATAAATTATTATCAAAGGCTAATGTTTAAAGAAGCAACTAAATTGGACAGTTGGAGGTCAGATAAAACCTGGTCACTCAACTGTGGAAACAGATTTCCTTTTTTAAAAAAAATCACAATAAATGCAAAATGAAGAAGTGTTTGATGCATGCAACAACCAAGTGAAAAGCATTGATTCCCACTGTTCGAAGAAAACTACTGCACTCCACCTTAAATGCATCAGACTGGGCTTAGTTAGAACAAGACAATTCCCAAGAGTCAGAATGAAATAAAGCTGATAATTTTAAAGATTTAAGAGCTGTTATCAAAAATAAATTACATTTTTCAAGTTTCAGAAACGTTGCTATGATGGCTGGGAACCCAGTAGCCTTTCAATGGCTGCATTGATGTCACCTCCTGTTGCTATTAGAGCTTGTAAGTTGGCTTCACGATTCAAGAAGCCCATTGCGCTGAGCTGTTCCAGTTGCTGCTGAAATCTGATTTCAGGATTTTGTAGTTGCTAAACAGAAATAAATAAAAACGTTTAACATTTTTATACTTTTCCATTCAATGCACTTTGGGGAAAAAAGTTAATTAGAAAGTTAACTTAAAATCACCCTTTTGTAATCAAATATCCTCTTATTTCCCAAAACACCAGGTAATGATGTGAAGCAGAATACAGTAATACAGAATACATTCAAAAGATTTCCATCCTGAGAACATGGATAATAATAACATAATAAGAAATGGATAATAAGAATTCCCACAAAAAGCTCATAAAGAACTTGCACTGTGTCCTACAGCTGATTTTTAAAAAATCTGCCAGATTCCAATTATCCCTCAGGCCTGATGCACATGCTTAATTATGTGGGGTTTTTTAATATATCATAAGAGAGACGGGGCTTAGGTAACACAATTTACAAATTATATTGGCTAGCACGAACATCATGCCAAACCAAGAATGGACAAATTACAACTTGAATATAAAGACACAACTATTACTTTGTTTCGGTGACTAGGAGGTAAAGCCAGCTACCTCATCCAAGGATAAATATTAATCTGGAAAATATTTAAAATTTCTGAATACATATATAATGGTTTGATTGAACATTTAAACCAAATCTGGAGCAATGGGTCTGTATGCACCTCAATGATTTGGGAATCAAAGCTGTACCACCATTGCTTTGAACCATTTATATCAACAGTTTCTATTGACTAAGCTCTCTGCTTCTACAATTCCTTCCTAAATTGAAAGCTGGTCAACTCTTTTACCTGGGCATTTGCTCCAGCAAGGGCCTGTAACATCTGTTGAACAAACTGCTGGTGTCCAGTTTCACCAGTTCCTGAAGCTGGGTTTGTATTTTCATTTGCAATTGAAGTGGGCACTGTTGTTCCGGTAGGAATAGCAGTATTCCCTAATCCAGCACTTCCTAAACCAGAATTTCCTAGTCCAGCTATACCAGTATTAAACCTGCATGAAAAGAAACATGGAAACAAATTATTTATACAGCGAACACTAAGAATCATACATAGAAATGCAAGCAGCCAATATATTCAATATGGACACGAAAGCGTATGGGGAAAATCACAAATTGTACAAATAAAATTCTTGTCCAAACTTACCCAGGTATAAGGCCTGGAGCTTCTGTTGCTAGAGTCTGTAAACCTTGCTGAATCTGAAGCAAAGCCTGCATCGCTCTAGGATTTGACATTGCAGATAAAGTATCTGGGTTCTGCATCTATGAGAAGAAATGTTCATTTGAAAATGATTGAGCATGTCTCCCTTCAAAACTGTAAATAAGCAGCCAATCTTTTCATATATATATATATTTTTGAAGAAGAAAGAGGAAGTGGCAAACCTTCTGTTCTATAATTGCTACAGTTCTCCAAGCTCAAAATGAAGAATTGAGCTTTCAAGGAGAGCAAATTATTTATCTCGTGCCATGAAGGGAGGAGAAGAAAGAGAAGTACATTGTGTAGACTTCCAGGGAGGAAATGGCAGACCAAAGACAACTCCACCAAAAGCAGAGCCAACAACTGCAGCAGAACGAAGGGCCAAAGAGCAGACCAATAATCAAGATCACCCACAAGCACTCCAGACAGCTGCTCCCAGTAAGAAGACCCACCTCTGGCTGGTTTAAAGCTCTGGTAGGTAAGGGAATAGCCATCTTGCTCAAACCATGGTCAGTGCCTTCAGAAGGACACTAGGCTCGCATACAGGCAACCCTCCAGTTAAGAACAAGTTCCATTCCTAACTCTGTCTTTAACTTGAATTTGTATGTAAGTTGGAACTTGTACTTATGTACTGCCTATTGCTAAAAATGGCAGATGACATTTTCCTTCCTTGAGCAGATAAACTGCTGAAACTGCACAATGTTTTTATTAACCTCTGAAAACAAGCTGTATATTAAAAACATGCGGCTTCAGCAGCTTGTCAGCTCAAGGAAAGGCATTGGCGTTTGCCACTTTTAGTAACGGGCAGCCTGTTCCTAAGTACAGTTTGTCTGTAAGTTGGCCATTCTTAACCTAGAGATTGCCTATACTTGCTTTTCTAATCACTTTTCTAATCATTTTATTGTGTTTCACAGCACTATGTGCATTTCCTTCAATCCTAGCTAAATATGTTTTAAGTACAACTTTAAGGACTTACACATTTGGCAATATGCACATAGGCACACGAAGGAGAAAGAAATATTTCATTATGCAAATTGTACCACCAAAATACAATAAAATTCTTCAAAAATGGGCAACCTTCTGGGAGCTTGAGGACAACACTGAATGTAGCAATGATTTAAGGAGCGGTAATTACTTTCCGAGCTTTAGGAAAGACTTTCTGAAGCTATAGATAAGCCTACCATTGGACTTACATTAGTTTTTATGCATTTTTGTGGCTGAAACTAGTGAAAACTATTTACAAGAATTTTCAGCAGTGCAAATCAGAAGACTTTTTAAAGGATTCACAAACAAGCAACTTGTAAGAATACACAAGATACCTATCCTCGTAGTACGGGAAAGTTCAAAAGGATGAATTATCCCTTTTCTTAAATACCAGAGGTGATCAGATTGTAGATGAATGATCTGTGAAAAGTTTCATCTAAATAGCATAACATTTTAATATGATTATCATGTGCAGTACTAATCTCTTCTTTTGACTTACTTGTTGAAGGAAAGTTGGAATTTGTTGTCTCATTTGTTCTTGTAGCTGAGGATTCCCAGCAAACAAAGGGTTATTCAACATCATCTATAAGAATAAACAGACATTTTATCATCATAAAACCAAACAGAAATTTATCACCAAAAAATAAATAAAATAAAATAAAATAAAATAAACCCTCAGGTAAACTTCTATTTAGCAAACATGCTGAAGCCATACGATCTTTCATGTATGCTGAACTCTCTCCTTACTTGGCAAGACAAAAGGCGCGGACATATACACGGAGTCCTTGATTTATGATCAGTTGCTTAGTGATCATTTGAAATTACGATGCACCTCCCCAAGGATACTTATGACCCAGATTTGAAGTTACCGTGCCCCCCCTCCCCCCAATAGTTACATGATCACATTTTGGGAACTTGGCAGCTGGCATTTATAGCTATTTGCAGTGACTCGAGGTCATGTGACTGCAACTTATGGTTTTTGCTGGAAACTTGCATTAACTTCTGATTTTCTGTGAAAAGACCAATTGTGGACAATGGATTTGCTCAACAACTACAGTGTTTGCTTAATGGCTGCAATGATCCACTTAATGTCCACAGCAAAAAGGAATGTAAAATAAAGCACAGTCATGTGTGACCTGCTTAATGACCAGCACAACTTACAACTGTAATTCCAGGCTTAATTACAGTCATAAATAAAGGACTATTGTTAAGCAAAGCAATGTATACATATTATAGACAACAGCTGAACTTATCATGGTAATATGATTTGCAATGTATAAATCCAGTGTGTAGTTTGGAAACCATGGTTAATGGGTCAGTATTCTATATGAATCTATTGTTCAAACAATAATTAAAATAAATCACAGCTCAGTATATTGTAAGACTCAAACAACTGGCAGGAACAAAGCTTCTATATTCTTACTCCTTAATTCATCCCAACCCACAGGATTCCACAGGCCTATTACTATTATGCCTACCTACTGTCTCATCTTTCAAACTATCACACCTTCTTTCATCATTCACCATGTCCCTCAACCTATTAATTAGCTCAATTTCTTTTTATCCTCTTCACTGAGCACAAATGTTTATACATCTCCTCCCAATTTTCCCCCCTGGAACATCCTTTTGTCAGCCACTATGTTTAAGCCTACTTTGATGTCATCTCTTCAAATGTTTAGTTTTTATTCTATAGATAAATGGGTTGGGAAAACAGCTTGTTTCCCCCAATGGTAAAAGTCTATATATGCTCACTGTTACTACTAGTAGTAAGTGCATACAAGGCAAATTAATAAAAGATACCCTGCGTAAGAAAAAGGAGGGATTCCTAAAATTCTCTAAATTAAACCCCCCATGTGCCTTATTCTTTAGTTCTTGAAAACATTCTATAAAGGATCTACAAAAGTAACAGCACCAATCATTAGGCCTACTCTGACTTCTCAGACATGTAATTCAGGCAGTTCAAATTTGTATTAACATGTTACAATATTTATTAAAGCAGCTTTTACAAAACAAGAAGTATAGCTAAAAGAAAGAACTTGGCACTGTAAGAGATAGAAGCAAAGGTGCATTTGAATTTCACAGGATGTCTTTAAAGGTCTTTGAAAGGTAAATATAAATAAAAACAATTTAAAAACAAGTCAAAAGTGACTGTGGCTGGAAACAATGAAGGCAAAATGGTCATTACAACTTTTGTAGAATTCAGGAGAAAATACTGGGTATTTGTAATTACTACGACCTAAAGCAGAGGATAAGGAACAAAGTGGCAACTATTTATATCTAAATGAAATGTAATATAATAGATTAATAGAAGTCCACATTTTACTAATTATGGAAAAGACCACAGGTGAATTTTAATTCAGCATGGATTTTAGTCATAGACTTACCTGGGCTGCAAGGTCAGGATTCTGGCTCAATGACTGCATCATGCTTCTCATGTAAGGCGCAGACAACATGTTCTGCATCAACTGTGGGTTTTCTGTAATTTGCTGTAACAAGCTCTGCATGCCAGGTGTGTTGAACATACCAGCTTGAAAGGGGGGAAAAAAGTTTCAGCAACACAGTGCTATGGCATCATCTCTGTCTCTGACTTAGATGACCATCCATCTATTCAGTGCAATTATTTTCATTACCCAGGACCAAACAAACATGCAATTCAAAGTCCAAATAAAGTAATGAGATATCATGTTGTTTAATAATAGTCAATAACTAGTATTTAATTTGCAATCCAAATTCATTTAACACTCAATTGAATTTAGAACAGCATTAACATGCATGCCTTTCTGGATAGGTAATTTGTAATTGAAACAATGAGTTGGTGGCACAGTGGTTAGAATGCAGTATTGCAGGCTAATTCTGCTGACTGCCGACTGCCAGCCATTTGATCCTCACCGGCTCAAGGTTGACTCAGTCTTCCATCCTTCCGAGGTGGGTAAAATGAGGAGCCAGATTGTTGGGGGCAACATGCTGACTCTGTAAACTGCTTAGAGAGGGCTGTAAAGCACTGTGGAGTGGTATATAAGCCTAAGTGCTGTCGTTATTTCAAGAAAATCAAGTAAGTTGCTATATGACAAACATACCTCCTAGCCCAGGTCCCAAATTTGGCGCTGCTGAGCTTTGTCCTGTGCTTCCAGTGCTGCTGCTTCCAACAGTACTGCCTCCTCCACTATCTCCACTGTTGCTACTGCTGCTGTTTGGAGAGCTCTGTGTGGTAGCTTGAGGAGCCCAAGGATTTGGTAAAGGGTCTCGGTTTTCTGTGCGAGATGGCTGGCTGTCCCCACCTGATGTATTGCTCACTAATGAAGCAAATGGATTTCCCCCAAACTATAAAAAAGTTAAGAAAGAAACAGATTTACCCAGCAGGAACAAAACCAATTCCTCTGGAAACAAAGTGGTTCACTAAACACCAGAACATTTGTCTTGCAGAACCAGAGTAACCCAATTGTTCGCTGGATGGCCTCACCCATATCAACCTATTCAAATCTAAGACTTTGCATTAAGACTGATCAGATAGAGTTGAAGATTTTCTGCTTTGTTAGAGATTTTCTGCGAAAGTTTGCCTTATATATGGAAAGCAAACAAGAGTGTGCAAACAAACCTCCTTGCCACATGAGGTGCCAACGCAAGGTGATGTCCACTGAACCCTGAAGTTTAAATAAAAATTATTATTTAATTAAAAATGGTCACCAGGGTTACAAGATCATCAAATCTCATGTGATTTCATTGTTCTCATCTCATTCAAGACATGTACTTTTGATGTTTTCATATAATTACATGAAATCCCGAGAGTGAGTTTCTTGAAAACTCACAATAAACCTGCAATTTTTAAACACTGACTTTTTGATTTTTGCACTAGTTTGCATGATTGCATGGGCAAAAAACTTTGGATATTCCATAGACTTAGAAGATTGGCAAAAGTTATGGGATAGAAACATTAAACTGACTAAAGCAGCTTCATATAAAGAAAATTTGTATAAAATGTTTTATAGATGGCACATGACACCAGTAAGACTAGCGAAAATGTTTAAAAACGTTTCGAACAATTGTTGGAAATGTAAACAAAAGCCAGGTACCTACTATATCTGGTGGGTATGCCCTAGTGCAAAAATGTTTTGGCATAAGATTCATACATGGTTGGAAAAGATGACTAAAATACAGATAGAATTTAAACCAGAACTGTTTCTGTTAGGAATATTAGGAGCTACGTACGAGAAGGAGAATGAGTATTTAATATTGCATATATTGACAGCAGCGAGAATAGCATTTGCCCAATATTGGAAAAATGAAAATTTACCATCTGAAGAGATCATAATTAAGAAAATTTTAGAATGTGCAGAAATGGACAGATTAACCTTAGAGATCAAAGAGAAAGAAGACTCAGTTTATTTTAAAACATGGGATAATTTTTACCAATGGTTAGCAAAACGAACTAGTGAGAAATGATTGTGATATTTAATGGCGAACATATCTTAATAAGATGAATGATATGTATTAACTGACACTCTTTATGATTACTGTTTCTCTTATTTACTATAGCTATTCACTATTATATTAATTACTGCTATTGAACATATGTACCCGGACAATAGTCTGTTTGCTAAAGCTTGAAAATGTTAATGGGGGGGTAACCCCATTGTTGTTCCTATCCCTGTCCCAACCCCAACCCTGATTCCTACCCTGAACCCCAATCCCCATACTGACCCTATCCCCTCCTTAACCTTATAAAACTCAATAAAAATACTGTAAAAAAAAATCCCATGTGATTTCATTGTTCTCATCTCATTCAAGACATGTACTTTTGATGTTTTTATATAATTACACGAAATCCCGAGAGTGAGTTTCTTGAAAACTCACAATAAACCTGCAATTTTTAAACACTGACTTTTTGATTTTTGCACTATTTTGCATGATTGCATAATACTGTCCACAAAAGTTTCTACGTTAAGGAGAATCTTTATCTGAACAAAATGTTTGAGCAATAGTATGAAATACCTTTATAAATTGCTTTAAAGTGTTTCAGACAAGGGCTTTGATTTTTTTAAGTAAGCAGCCTATTATGTTCAGCAATCCATCATAGCATCAAGGGGAAAAAATTAAACACAAGCTAGACATTCATTACTAAACATTTCGTATTTTAAGCACCATTTACAGGGGTTTCTGCCAAAAAAATTCTCAAAAACTAAAGCATCACATGCTAAGTAATTATGAGTCTAATGACACCATCACAGCAGACCTTCTATTTCCTCATTCTTCAGCTTAGCAGGAAAGCTATACCAAAATACTAGAAGGCAAGTCAAAAGAGCTCAGTTTTGGCCCCTATCAAATAAAATGAAAATAAGGATGAAGTTAGATAGTTAATTTCAGCTTAAAGTTCTAGGATTACTCACCTGCTCCTGTGCTGCATTCAGCATTGGCTCCTGTATATCTGTGTACATTCGTCTCAAAGCATTATAGCCACCAGGTATACTTTCAAGATTACTCAAGGCACGATCCTGATTTCTCATCATTTCTTGCATCATTGCAGGGTTTCTAGCAAGTTCCAAAGTCTAAGAAAGTGAAGTAAGCTCTATTAGAAAAGAACAATTCTGCCAACAAATATATAGATCAGGAGCCAAAGACCCCCTTCATGCTTATTCAAAACCTACAAAGGTAGAATAGCTTTGTAATTAAGATTCATTGTGAGAGACTGCTGAAGAGGTTAAGAAAGAATAAGGAGAAATTCCAGACAGAAACATCTACCAGGGAAGAAGATTTTTGATAGTTCATCTCATAAATGGCATCTCAGTCTGAACCACAAAAAATAAGGAAGATGGAAAATGTTCCTTTTCATATATATTGTGTGTTTGCTTATTCTCTATAATCCTTTCCTTTCCAATGGATGTAAATACAAACATTAATTCACTTCTTGCTAATTATCCCAACCTCAGGGTGAGCATTCCAAAGGGCAAAGGAATAGGGAAAAGGACTATAAGATTTGCTATTTTATTCAGCATCCTTATAAGTTGCATTCTGGAAATTTTCCCTGCCATTTGGGCTCACCCAGTTGTTTGAGATCATATCCTTCTAATGCTGTAAAGCAAAGGAAAGCTGAAGCAAAGCGCAGTTGTGGTCATGTGATTTTCACTTAGCAACCACTTCACTTAATGACCAAGTAGCCAATTCCAACTATAGCTGATAAATACTGAATTTGGGCTATCAATAGCTATATATTACTTTCCTAAATCACAACATACTGTAAAGGCCTATTGCTACAAACAACACTGAAAAATTACTATTCTGTCCTTTCTATGTTGTGAGTTTCCTGAATCTACATGGTTAGCTTTAGTGTTAGAAAAGACGCTAATCCAGAGCAGCTCTTATGTTCTTATGTCTGGATGCAGGTAATAACAGCAGGGTAAATTCATCCTTGAAGGCAGAGGTGTTCTTGGCACCATTTAAAAAGGTGCTACTGAACCCTCTTTTCAAGAAGCCATTATTGGACCCACCATTCTGAATAATTTTTGCAGCCTCCCTGCTTCTCTTTTTAGGAAAGGAAGAATGTAGCTATCCAAGATCTTCTGGAGCTGCAGGGCAAACATGGACTGTGCTCTACGTGGGACTATATTTGAAGAGTATCTGAGAGTTGCAGCCGGTGCAGAATGCAGCAGAGCGGGCATTTTGAGTGCCCCTAGGGCTGCATATGTAACAACTCTGCCCTGCTTCCAGGTCCAATTATAAGTGTTGATTATTATCTTTAAAGTTCATCATGGCATAACCAGGCTACCTGAGAAACATCTCATTCTAATTACATCAACCCATCCCACCCAATCAGGCAGAGAGGGTATGTTGTGGATCCTGTTGACAAAAGGATTTTGATTGTGGGGTCTAGGAAGACAGCCATCTCTGCCATTGCCCCTGCCCCATGAAATATCTTGTCTTTAGAAGTGAGGCAGCCCCCCACTCTTCCGGCCTTCTGGAAAGCATCAAGTTCTAGCTCTGCTAACTGGCACTGGGATCTAAGAATGGCATGCAGCTTTGGGGGATTGTGGGTGACTTGAGGGTGCTCCTTCTGCATTTTTAAAAACCTTTTGTTTCTATTTTTTTTAATAAAAGTTTTTATTGAGTTTTATAAGGTTGGGGAAGGGATAGGACCAGGATAGGGATTAAAGTTTGGGGTGGGGTTAGGATCGGGACAGGATTGGGAACAACATTGGGGTTGCCCCCCAATAACATTTTCAAGCTTTAGCAAACAGACTATTGTCCGGGTACATATGTTCAGTTAACACTAATTATTAATACAATAGTAAATAGCTGTAGTGAATATGATAAACAATAATCATAAACAATATCAGTTGGTCAATACATATCATTCTTCTTACTAATATATATTCAAAATAACATATCACATTCATTTCTCACTAGTTCGTTTTGCTAACCATTGGTAAAATTTATCCCATGTTTTAAAATAAACTGAGTCTTCTTTCTCTTTAATCTCTAAAGGTTAGTCTATCCATTTCTGCACATTCTAAAATTTTCTTAATTAAGATCTCTTCAGTTGGTAAGTTTTCATTTTTCCAGAATTGGGCAAATGCTATTCTCGCTGCTGTCAATACATGCAATATTAAATACTCATTCTCCTTCTCGTACGTAGCTCCTAATATTCCTAACAAAAACAGTTCTGGTTTAAATTCTATCTGTATTTTAGTCATCTTTTCCAACCATGTATGAATCTTATGCCAAAATATTTTCGCACTAGGGCATACCCACCAGATATAGTAATAAGTACCTGGCCTTTGTTTACATTTCCAGCAATTATTCAAAGTATTTTTAAACATTTTGGCTAATCTTACTGGTGTCATATGCCATCTATAACTTTTGTTTCTATTTTTAACTTGGTTTTTACCTATGTCTCTTTTATGTCTGTATGGCTTGTATTTGTAAATTGCCCAGGGTCTCTTAGTTGAGATGAGTGCTGTATAAATTTGATAGATAAACAAACAGACTGTATCTTTAAATATGTAATGATGTATAGTAAAAATGCAATGGCTATCCCAATACTGGAATGCAATGGCTATTCACAATATCTAGGGCTAACCAAACTTTATTGATTAGGTATGATAAGTGCTTGAACTGTGCTCAATCTGAACATGCTTAAAATATAAATATTCTGTGATTAAGATTGTATTTTGAGATTCCAAGGTTATCCAAATAACTTCCTATCAAATCTTCTCCAATGGAAGAACTTGAAAGGACTTTGAAATGTTTGGAGTAAGTGCAGACAGTTGGCAATATTAATTTAGATTGACCCAAGGCATAAATCATTATAAACCAACTTTGAGTTCATCTGTATAAATGTAAAGCAATGATAAAATTAATACATGTAATTATTTAATTCATGTTTAATTATTAAATGAACCATACTTATATTTTATGTGTTATAAGCCATCAATTTACTGTTTATGGGGACAAATCATGATCTAATACCTATTATATGATCAAAATTTTACTTACCTGTCGCATAATATCAGGGTTATTGAGCATATGACTGATTTCTGGATTTCTCTGTATCAGTTGCTGCATTTGAGGATTGGCCATAATTAATTGTCGCATTAGGTCTGGATTTGAAAGCATGCTTTGAACGAAGGGATTCTCCATAATCTGAACCATCATTTCTGGATTGGACATGAGCTGTCGCTGCATTTGACTTTGTAATTCTGAGAAGTTTGAGGTACTCAGACCTAGGCTACTCAGACTTGCAAGTCCTCCAAGACCACCTTCAAGAAACAACAAAAGTACTAAATATTGTTTCAGGATTTATTTCTGTATCACTTTTTATTAATAAGTTTTTTTTAGTTAAAGGTTTCATGTTATCAAATTTCTTTTCATACTTTGGTTAGTATGCTTTCTTGTTAGCTGTCCAATTTTGTTTTGTGCCATTTTTCGAGTTAACTGTGTCCAATACTTTAGGAATAATGTCACTGTCATTTGTACTGAAGTATGTAAAAGAAAGTCTGATGACAGTATGTGATTCAGCAAGATTGCTGACATTGTTAAAAGTAATTGTCTTTTCGGCTGAAAACCAGTTTGTGCCTATATGGTTCGCCCTCTTTTGGTCATGACAAAATAGTAAGGGATTCCTTAAGGAATTGTTTCTTCTTACCTTAACGTCAAATAATGATTTATTCTATAGGTTAGAAAAGCAGAATTATATTCTTGTTTGTAACAGAGAATATAAATATAGCACAAGTAACAGAAATCTGGTAGAAGGGAGAACATTGATTTTTTTTATTTAATGATTTATATCATGAGCCTTCTCATAAAAATGCCAGCTTCCCAATAACTGTGCTTTTTGGAAATCAACAGTGAAGGTTACAAATGGCGATCCCATGACTGTGCGACATTGCAACATCGTAATTGCAAGCTGGTTACCAAGTGCCTGAATCACAATCATGTGACTGCAGTGATGTTGCGACTGCCGCAATGAGGACCTGTCGTAAGTTCCCCTTGTTCAGCGCCACTGTTACTTTGAATGGTCTTGGCCCTAAGGTATTTAAATTCAGTTTTACAATTTTCCATACAGTATCCCTGTGTGTACAACCCGTGTAATGGGGAATTTTGGACCAGTATTTCCAAATTTCACAAGAATGCCCAGTGCACATACACTTGTCACACTGTCACAGTTATTTTTATATATATATACGAATACGCCAAGACCTGCATATATATATACACACACACACACGTCTCCCACTGTCAGCCACAAAAATTTTAAACACATACATACATACATACACATATATATACACATATATACATGTTTTCTGAGGTTTTCACGGGTGTTTGTATGTAGGTCTTTGGTAATTCGGGTTTTCTCCCGCGTAAAATTGGAAGTGTCTTGGCGACGTTTCGACGAAGTCTCATTCGTCATCTTCAGGCTGGTGTCTCTTCGGCCTCGTGCCTCTAGGAGCAATGTGTGATTGCAACTGTTTCTTCCTGGCAGTTAAAAGGAAGAAACAGTTGCGATCACACATTGCTCCTAGAGGCACGAGGCCAAAGAGACACCAGCCTGAAGATGACGAATGAGACTTCGTCGAAACATCGCCAAGACACTTCCAATTTTACGCGGGAGAAAACCCGAATTACCAAAGACCTACATATATACATATATATACACACATATACATACATACATACACGCACACACACACACACATCAATATATTTTCCTATATTCATGAGTGTTCATTTACTATAAATATGGAAAGTCTACAAGATATATCTGGCAATGGGGAATACAAATCATACCATATTAGAGCTTATTTAGAGAATATCCTTCTTACTAAGGGCCTTACCTAAACCAAATGAGCTGGTATTTGTTGGATTTGTAGAGGTACTATTGGTTGATGCTGTTGTGGTAGCAGTACTCCCTGAAGTACTTGTTTGTTGAGCTGAATTATCATGTGATCTATAAAACATTAAAAAAACATTTCTGCAATGAACAAATTTAGTCAAAATGAGGAACTGAATGAGGAACAAAAAGGTGTTTGAAAGCAGCAGTTCAGTTTTCATTTATCATGCTCAACATGATAAAAATATCTGATTAAGTTACCCTTATCCAAAGTAATTACAGTTGGATTTAAAGACTCTTGTAACACCATGCCAGTCTTCAACTGATGAGTCAGTAGAATCCACACATTCCAATGCAAACAGGGTGCATTACAATTTACTTTTTTTTTAAAAAAGAGGAAACAAAAAAAAACCAAAGGGAAATTAAGATGGCCATATGCACCGAGAATGGACTTTGTTACTTTCAATCAAGTCTAAAGTAAATCAAGTCCTTTGCATCTAAACCGAGTAAAATGATAAATATCACATAAATATTTTGTAAGAGTGTACAGGTAGTCCTTGACTCGCAACCATTCATTTGGGACCGTTCAAAGTTACAACGGTTATGAACCATTATAAAAGTTGGAAAAAAGTGACTTACAACTGGTCTTCGCACTTACAACTGTGACAGCATTTCCAGTGTCACAGGATATATGAAAATATACTCTTGGCAACCGGCATGTATTTATGAAGGTTGCAGCATCCCGGGGTCATGCGATCACCATGTGTGACCTTTCCAGCTGGGTTCTGATGAGCAAAGTCAACGGGGGAACCTAGATTCGTTTAATGATTGTGTAATTCACTTAACAACGGCAGTGATTCACTTAACAACCAGGCATAAAGGTTGTAAAATTTGGTGCGACCTAACCTCCTTGCTTAATGGAAATTTTGGTCTCACTTGTGATCAAAAGTCAAGGACTTACCTGTACACTACTATATTTTTATAGTTTTGAATCAGATAATTTTGTGCATAGAAATATGAAAGAACTATAGAAGACATATTCATCAAGTTAGTCTAATTTGATTAGTACCATTGTGCATGCAGAACAAATTACCATAACTGTGATCTGAAATAATTATAGTGCATTCAGAAAGTATTCAGACCTCCTTCACTTTTGACATTTTTGTTATGCTGCAGCCTGATTCTACAGTTGTTGAAATTCATTTTTTTCTCATTAATCTACATTCAGTACCCCATAATGACAAAGTAAAAACAGAATTTTAGAAATGCCCGTAAATTTATTTTAAAAAACTGAAATATCACATTGGCATAAGTATTCAGACCCTTTGCAACAACACATGAAATTTAGCTCTGGTGCCTCTGGTTTCTCTTGATCATTGCTGCCATGTTTCTACACCTTGATTGGAGTCCACCTGTGGTAAATTAAATTGATTGGACATGATTTGGAAAGGCACACATGCCTCTCTATAGAAGGGCTCACAGCTGACAATGCATACTGTAGCAGAGCAAAAGCCATGAGGTCAAAGCTCCGAGACTGGATTATTGCAAGGCACAGATCTGGGGAAGGCTACAATAAAATTTCTGCTGCACTGAAGGTTCCTAAGAGCACAGTGGCCTCCATAATTCTCAAATGGAAGAAATTTGGCACAACCAGGACTCTTCCAAGAGCTGTTTGCCTGATCAAACTGAGCAGTTGGGGGAGAAGGGTTTTAGTAAGAGAGGTGACCAAGAACTCCATGGGCACTCTGACTGAACTCCAGAGATCCTGTGTAAAGATGGGACAGAGTTCCAGAAGGACAACCATCATTGCAACCCTCCACCGATCTGGGCTTTATGGCAGAGCAGCTAGACAGAAGCCTCTCCTCAGTGCAAAACACATGAAAGCCCACTTGGTAGTTTGCAAAAATGCACCTGAAGGACTCTCAGATTGTGAGGAACAAGATTCTCTGGTCTGATGAAACCGAGATTGAACTGTTTGGCCTCAATTTTAAACGCTATGTCTGGAGAAAACCAGGCACTGCTCATCACCTGCCCAATACCATCCCAACATTGAAGCATGGTGGTGGCAGCATCATGCTGTGGGGGTGTTTTTCAGCAGCAGGGACTGGGAGACTGGTCAGGGTTGAGGGAAAGCTGAATGGAGCAAAGCACATGGATATCCTCAGTGAAAACCTGCTCCACAGCTCTCAGAATCTCAGACTGGGCCGAAGGTTTATTTTCCAACTCTCTGAATGTCCTAGAGTGGCCCAGCCAGAGCCCTGACTTGAACCCTATTGAACATCTCTGGA
This sequence comes from Azemiops feae, assembly GCA_023970755.1. NCBI lineage: Eukaryota > Metazoa > Chordata > Lepidosauria > Squamata > Viperidae > Azemiops > Azemiops feae. The sequence goes on from JALGBA010004290.1 coordinate 593,601, forward strand.
GGGACCTGAAAATGGCTGTCCACTGACAGTTGCCATCCTACCTGACTGAGCTTGAGAACAATTTGCAAGGAACAATATCCCCCAATCCAGGTGTGCAAAGCTTGTTGTGTCACACCCAAAAAGACTATAGAGGCTGTAATTGCTGCCAAAGGTGTTTCAACAAAGTACTGAGTGAAGGGTCTGAATACTTTTGCCAATGTGATATTTCAGTTTTTTCTTTTTAATAAATTTACAGACATTTCTACAATTCTGTTTTCATTTTGTCATTATGGGATACAGAGTGTACATTAATGAGAAAAAAATGAATTTCAACAACTGTAGAATCAGGCTGCAGCATAACAAAATTGACAAAAGTGAAGGGGGTCTGAATACTTTCTGAATGCACTGTATGCCTACAGCAGGATAGTCAACCTAAGATGAACCATATAATGCTGATCAGCACTTTTCAGCATCCCTAGGAAGCACTGCAAATTGTGAGAATAATGTTTTGAATTGTAGTTGTGCAGTATTTGGAATGCCATAGGTTACCTTCACCATAATACACTGACAAAAAAGGGAGGAAAATGAAATCAAGAGCATTAAAACTACGTCAACCACTATTAAAGAAGCTGATGAGTGGACGATCAATATTTATCAGAGATATATAATCATTGCTGTTTCATAAATTAGCTGCAAAAAAACAAAATTCTGTTCTGCTCAAATTTATACACAGAAAATTTCACTTCCTTCATTACTGTATTGCCAAGGTACTTAACATATCAATTAAAGTATAACAAAACATATGACATCATTTGATTTATAACCTATTTTATATTCAAAGGACATTTAAAATAGATACACATCACATCTGTGTTCTTAAAAGAAATTCAGATCAATTTGATGATTTGCACACTTTTCCAACAAAGGTATTATTGATTACAAATCAGTGTAATATATAGTATTCTCTAAGTTAATGTTTCTCCCTTGTCTGACTCTAAATTAATTGCAGTTAAGATATCTGTAATGTACTTAAAATATACTTAAATCACTACCACTGATGATGTTACCTACTTTGGGTAATTAAACGTCTGTAAGAAAACAACAAAGATCAGTATCAAGGACCCCTCATAGTTAAACATTAATGCTGTTACAATAACTATTCAACTGATCAAATAGAAAGGATACAAACCTAATTAGTAGTTATTGTCTGATGAAAAAAGATATGAAATCCTAGAACTGCCATAACATGATGCAAGATAATGAACAAATTGCTATAATTGTTCAGCTTGTTCAGAAACATATTCCAGAAGGATTTTTGCTCCTGGGGCTTATTGTAGAAAGCAAATATACTTCAGAACTGACAGAATTAAGCACATTTGTTTCTATTTGGTTTTATTAGATTATTTTTAAAAAACATCTAAAACAATGTAAATCATTAAGATGAAATAAAACTATTAATCAGAGGTTACACAAGCCAGCCTACCTGTTTTGTGTCTTGATGACAAGGTGAACAGTAAGTCCATCATGAATTCCATGTTGGGTTAATGTATCTTGATCTTTTAAGATTTTTCCAGCAAATATCAACACAAGTTGATCAGAGTGAGCCTTAAAGCGCTTGGAGATTTCTTCCTTAAACTAAAAAAAGGGGGAAATATAGTTTAGATAGTGCATTAATTTGCTCAATTAACTTATGAGTTGCTCCCATGTTCAGTAAAACATTACCATACAATTATATCAACTGCAGAAATTTGCCCCATTCAGATGCCAAATATTTTATAAGACAAAATGTTTATACAATCCATATACGTACAATACATATGAAAACTATATAAACCATCTTTGTAGAAAATGTATACTGGAGATATGGAAGGATGTCTGAGTACTTAGAGCAGACATGTCCAACCCATGGCCCACATGTGACCCTGGAGAGCTAGTAATGTGGCCCCACAAGTTCATAAACTTTTATGTGATTTATCTCATCCCAATGGGATTGGCCCATTCCTCCCATGCCAGCAGAGGAGGCATGCTGCAGGCCCCATCGGCCAGGGTATTCTGGCTGGAGGGGTCCAGGAGAAGAGCCTTCTCTGCCTTTGCTCCTGCATTTTGGAACATCTTGCCCCCGGAGTGAAGTTGGTTCCAGCCCTTCTGACCTTCCACAAAAACTTAAAGACCTGGCTCTGCTAGTAGGCTTGGGGCTCCAATGGGGGAACTTCACATTGGAGGTGGTTGACGGATTAATAACAGATCCCATCTCCCCCCCCGCTGCTCATCCTACTCCCTCCGCATCTTTTAGTTAGGGTTAAATATTTGTATTTTTATACTATTTTATTTTATTGTGTATAGGTTTTATATAGTTTTATCCTTTTAATATTTTCAGCTACCCAGAGTTGCCGTATGGTAAGATGGGCGGCTATTAAATAAATACATACATACATTAACTATATTGTATATTTTATATGCGGCCCAAGACAATTCTTCTTCATTCAATGTGGCGCTGGCAAGCCAAAAGGTTGGATACTCATGATTTAGAACAGAATTTAGAACTTTTGGCAGGGACCGGTTCCGTGGAGAGAGGTTTTTCCATGGACCGGAGGGTGCGTGGTTTTGTGTGCTGCCTGCATCCCACGGATGGGGCTTTGCTTGTTTGTGCGGATCAGTTGCTGGCATGCCATGGCCCGGTACTGGTCCACAGACTGGGGGCTGGGGACCCCTGATTTAGAGCATATCACATGGAAATGTGATTTGGTTTGATTTATGTGGTACACAAATTTAGCTATGGATAACATTGTGGTCAAGACAGAAAACTTTAAATGTAACTATTTACTGGTTTAAAATTTCACCTACATTTAACTATAGTTCACCTTATTATCCAAACAAAGCTAACATATAATTTATCAGCCATTAGTTCAGCAGGAAAATGAGTGAGGGTACAAGGAAAGTCACAAGATCAAGTCAACCGAGAATACAAAAGCATGGAAGTCTCATCTTTCCCAACACCTTTCAAATTCCTTCCAATGATACAAAAAAATCAGAAATTGCAAATGTTCTGCCAATACAAAAGTTGTCAATCTAAATGGGAAAGCATGTCATATAAATGTATTTACCGGCTCAACTTAAGCAGCCCTTCAAAATGCCAAATTGTTCTTCAGCCTTAAAAATGATAAAGGATCTCTTTGCTAACCAAAATGTTGAAAGGCTATGTCCTCTTCAAAAGTTAGCAGTGTAGAGCCAGTTTGGTCTAAGTAAGATCCCAGACTAGAAACCAGGAAACTGTGAATTCTAGTCCTGCCTTAGGAACAAGCCAGCTGGGTGACTCTGGGCCAGTCACTCTATCACAACCAGACTCATCTTACAGGGGTATTGTTGTGGAGAAAATAGGAGGAAGAAGGAATATTAGGTATGTTCACTGCCTTGAGTTATTTATAAAAAGTCTAAAACCAGGATTTAAAATCTAAAAAGAAAAAGTACCACTGAAAATCCAGATACTTGCCATTGCATGTGAATATGCATATGCAGCCACAGATTATAATCAGCAGCAATCATGCTTAAGTGTTTTCCAAGTATGCGTGATCTGGTAATATTTGGTGGTCACTGAAACAGCTATGTCAAATGCTGAAAATACAATCCTCTGACATGCTAGGCAGAAGATTGGAGAGGATATACTTTGGATAACTGCAGCAATTATAATATTCAAGAGCTCATGCATATTCCCTATAGAAATATTACTCTCTATTGGCAAGCAGAATATTATAATAGAAACTGCCATAATTTTGCAATTAAAACAATCAACTACATGACTTACTACTGGATTTAGAATTTAATTTTTCTTTAATTTGCTTTAATTTTTAAAAGATCACCCTATACTGTCTAAAGCAGTGATGGCGAACCTTTTAGAGACCAAGTGCCCAAAAACTGGCCCCGCCCCGGCCCACCCCCTGCCCTGCCCCCGCTCCGCCCCACCCTGCCTGCCCGCAGGGCCACTCACCGCCTCCAGGGCCTGCCGCAATCACCCAAGCAGCCCAGCAGCACCATGGCAGCCACGCCCTCTGCCCACGCCCCGCAGCATCAACTGTGCACATTGGGCATGAGGGCAGAGTCTTGTCTACGCTGCCTGGCTGCCATGTTCTTGGCTGCGCTGCTCCGTGTGGGCCACACTCAGGGGCAACTCTCCTCCAGGGAGGCTGCTGGTGAGGAGGGGATCGCGGGTGGAGGCAAGGCTGGGGCAATGGCATGTGTGCCCACAGAGAGGGCTCCGAGTGCCGCCTCTGGCACCCGTGCCATAGGTTCGCCACCACTGCTCTAAAGTGATAAGTATAAAAGCCTAAGCAGACATTCCAATGCCAGATTCAGTATTATACAGCATGCAGAATTCTTCTTTTAACACGGCATTTCTTTTACTTCTAACACGAAGAATACAGTCTTGACCTTACTGTGAGCAATATAGGACAACAGTTCTGGCCTCAAACCTCAAAAACAAAACAAAATGTTTGCTTGTTAAAAATGAGTAATGTAGCCCAGCTATAATCAAGCTATATGGAGTTAGAGAGAAGGCCACAGAGAAGTGGAAATAACTTATAGTATTTTATCAGGAATCAGATGCACACATAAAAGAAAACCAAGGAAAAGGAAGAATAACATTAGAAATTGTTTTGTTTGTATTCTATTTGATTTTTTTTTATTTTATCTCACACTTGGAAAAAAACTTGCACAATTATTATGTCTTTGCTAAATATATATTTTTTTTAATCTTATTCATTAAAGTCTAGCACTAAATCGTGATAGATTATGACATATATCATATAAAATAAATGGCAATATCCAATTATTTAATCAAGTTGATCCTGTAGACATTTACATGAAGCAACTTCAACCTAATCTGAGGTTCCCAATTAAAATAGTATGGATTTGAAACCTTTGCCTGCTTTGTGCATTTGTTTGCAACTTACTGACTATAAGTAAGAATTACTTGAATATTGATAACCTCTTCAATTTTCATGAACTCAGGGTAAATTTTTCTCAATGGAATCTATTCATACTTTCAACTGAAAAATCATTAAATGGCAAATAAAAAAATAATAATGATGTTCTTCAAATGTGAACAATCCTCTCATCCTTACTTGGAATCCACAAAGGCAAGTCACCAGCAATATCCATACATTTTTTAAAGAACTATCTGCCCAGTTTTCTAATAGAAAGAGAATCACCAAATCCTTCCCCAAATTCTGCAAATACAACACACTCTAGGTAAGTCTCAGCTGATACCGTGTTTCCCTGAAATTAAGACCCGGTCTTATATTTTTTTTGCCTCCAAAAGAGGCACTAGGTCTTAATTTCGGAGAATGTCTTACCTTAGGACCACCACAGCCAGGCCTCCCACACCCCGACACCTGTCGTGCCGCTGCTTGACTTCTGCGGCTGCTTGCCATTTGCGGCCGGACGCCATGTGGCGCATTGCACCATTGCCGCTCCTCCCGGTGCTTTGCGCCATTTCTGCTGCTCATGGCAGGATGCTGCATGGCTCTTTGGGCCATTTCTGCAGCAGAAATAGCCCAAAGCGCCACGTGGCCTCCTGCCGCGACCAACAAAAGCGGCCCAGAGCGCACGAGCAACAGAAGCGGCCCGAAGCGCTGCGCAAGCAGCGCAAGCGGCCCGAAGCGCTGCACAAGCAGTGGAAGCGGCCCAAAATGCGTGAGCAGTGGAAACGGCCCAAAGCGCCATGCGGCGTCCTACCGGGAGGAGTGGCAACAGCACAATGTGCCACATGGGGGTCACCCACAAGTGGCGGCAAGCGGCCGCAGAAGTCAAGCAGTGGTGCAACAGGTGTCGGGGTGTGGGAGGCCTGGCTGTGGTAGTCCTACCGGTAAGGTAAGCAGGTTCGGGGTGTGTGGGCAGCTTCACCCCCAATACCCCCACCCTAGATTTTTAGGGGTGCACTTCACCCTAAAACTGGGGCTTAGTTTTGGAGTAGGGCTTATATTAGGCCCACCCCCCAAAATCAAGCTAGCACTTACTATCGGGCTGGGTCTAACAAACATGGTAGTACAATAATTGGCCCAAAGAATAGAAAACTTGCATCCCTTAACCTAATTTCAAAAACAGATTAAGCAAACAGATTAGCCCTTTGGCAAAAACAATTTGTTCTGAATTGTTGTATGGGGGAAAAAACACATCACCAGAAATATGCTAGACAACGTAACCTTTACATGCTCTATCTCCCATCTACTGCCAATGTCAATTTCTCCAAGTGGCAGTTATGGGAAGGCTTAAAGAGAAAGCTAAATGGCCACCAACATGACAAAAAGTTAACCACTGACCATCTAACAGCAAGCAAAATGCTGACAAAGAAATGTCTGAGGTTTGAACCTTCCCCAGGCCTAACAAGCTGCAAGGAGGAAACCACCAACCTACAATGCTTGAAAACAAACCCCAGAGTGCTGGAATAGTGAATCGTAAGAGATATAAGCAGTTTCTTTGGAGGAAAGGTGTAGAACAAAAGGACAGATTCAATAGGCCATCCCAGACCAAAACCATCTCAAGTAAGATCTCACAAAAATCAACATCACTGTCATTGGCCTGAACAAAAAAAGGTTATCAATTAAAACACACAACTGGCATAATAATGGTAATGAAACATACATAGGTGCAAGCTGACAGCGCACTGGTTGATCTAAAGATACTGCTGCCAACCAACATGCATAAAACAATCATTATAGTATTTTCCGTATCTTGCAACCCTCAAAATAAAAAGGCCCAAAAGACCTACCATTCATTGGTCAATGTCATTCTCCCCACAATAGCAATAACAAAGATGAAAATAAATGCTTCTTCAAAAACCTGAATAACAGTTAACCCAACCAGTCTATAAAAAGAAAATCACAGATCTAAATGCTTGAGTAAGCTCAAGCCAAGTAAGTAAAAGCTTCATAGGCAAATTCTCATGTGAACCAAATGAAAATGATGAACAACTAGCAACCTTCTCTAAGCTACAAATCATGTATGTGATGAATACCTAATTTGAAAAATCAGTAAGGAAATGCTGGACTTAGCATTTTCCAAACAAGGAAACCAAGGCTTGGAGCCGCCTGGAGATGGCTGAAAGATGGGTGGCTATGTTTTAAAATAAATCAGACCTACTACGTATTGGGCAATTATATAAAATTATCACAAGTGTCAAAATAGTACACTGACTCAACACTGATAGTATAATGACAATAGATATAATTGTACTTAAAAAAAAAGATTTTGAAAAAATTTGGAATCATAACCTTAGTGTTATCCCAACAATATGAATATCTCATTAGGAAACTCAAAAACTGCATAGTGGCAGCAAAAATTCAGACAATAGCTGAAAGAAGCTCTTGCATTAGCAACAGAGCTAGAGAGCTCTTAGAGAAGAGGAAGGAGGTCAAAGGAGAAAATACACTCAACAGGATTAAATTCTATAAGCAGAAATGCAAAGTGAAGCTAAAAGAAGACTATGAAAATGACTGAATTACAACTTGTGAAAACAAGGAAGAGGTGAGAACCAGCATTAAAAAAATGCCAGAAGGAAATGTAACAGAAAGAAGGGCCTTCAAGAAGGATGATACCAGCACAACTGACCAATGAATATTTGAAAAAAATACAAGCATTTTCATATTATGATCTTTGTCTCAAAAAATACTGGTACCTATGTCCAAACACCAACATATATGTAAAAATTCAAGTGATCAAAAATCAAGCTAGATGACGTAAGACACGAGGGCCACACATTATCTTTGAAGTTTACAAAGCTTTAGAAAAGCAACTGACCACATTCTTTAATAACTACCTAGACACAGGTGATATCCCTGACCAATGAAACTCTTCAGAGACAGTTATTTTTAAAAAAGGGACTCCAAAAATTTGCTAATTATCCTCCAACATAGTTTCTCATCAACTCTTAAGTTCATTCAAGTTATAATGATTAGAATATTAAAAAGTTAACACCAGTTATGAAAGGAAACCAAATTTCACAAAGGATACTCAACCATCAACGACCCCCCTCACAATTAACAAGTTATTGAAACAAACAGGAGAAATATGTGTCCCTATGCTTTGTATTTGATGACTGTCAAATACTTTTTGAGAGTATATAAATATTTGATTGCAATCAGAAATACATTGAGAAATTAAGATATTAATAAGAGCTACACCCAGCTAATAGAAGGCGGCTCAACTGACACCATTTTCTTTTACTGCCCATCAACATCCTATTACACCAAGTTATCGAACAAGTGACACAATCTCCCTAAAGCTTTTCACAATGGCTCTTGATGAAATTTTCAGATGGCTCAACTGGGCAGATAAAGTTATTAACAACAATGGCAAGAAGCTCACCTACCTGCAGTTTTAGCAGATGATACTGTAATCATCAGCCACAATTTCCAAGATACCAAGCAGCAGCTAATTGAGTTTAGCTGCTGCTTGGTAAACAGAGCAGTTGGCTTGGAAATCAGCACAAAAAAACCTAAACACTTGTAAAATTTATTCCATGAAAAGAAACTAGAAGATGAGTTGATATAGGATGTGAATCCTACACCTCACATTGGCTGGGAATAAATGCCATGCACACAGTGAACAAATAGATATCCTATACCATGTGGAAAACAGTAAAGCAAGTGCAGATACTCCATCCCGTCTATCCCAATAATGATTTACAGCTGCAAAGCATGTGACGTAAGAAAATCTGAAGTAGAGAAGCTTCAAGTAACACAGTGTGAACTAGGAAAGTGAATATTTAAGATCTTGCTCAGAGACTAAATCCAACATACAGAAATTTGTATCAATATCTAAGACATTGACAATGTTGTTTGCAACCAGCTAAATGATATACTTCTAAAGAGTATGTCTATGTAATGTGTGTATATGTACATTGGGCATATGCAAAAAAAACCCAGTGTCAGATAAAAAAAAAATATTCATGGAGTTAATAACCAATTAATACTCTGTAAATGAGAATTTAAATGTAAAACTAAATGAATTTTTACAAACACTATTCTCTTCAACACATACATAGCTACAAGTATACTTTTATAAAGACCCTCCTTCTCTTCAGCAGAAATGACAGAAATTGAAAGAATACAAAGAAAACAAGAGAAAGATGAAATGAGGGGAAAGCAATGGGAAGGGAAGAAAGAAAAACAAGGTAGAATTAAGGCAAGGGGAAATTAACTGTAGAAAGATTTAAATTGTACATGTATTGAACTCACAAACATAAACTTATGCATGCTTAAGTTCAGGTATGTGCCTCCACCTGCTGCCAGCATTTTCCCTTTAGATATTGTCTCCCTCTATTTGGGGAACACAAGATGAAACCCCTCACTGCAACTTATTACGAGGTTAGGAGAATTTTGATTCTTTTTTATGAATATAGTATTTAATCTAGTAACTACTTAAGAATGTATGCATTATTCACATTTTAAAATACACTCTATACACTTACACAAACAATAATTATATGTAAATTCCATGAAATATTACAACACTTTGGTTTGACTATCCAATACTATTCTTTGTATTCTTTCAATGCAATCTAACATGAAGGTTTCAGAGACTAGGAAAGTTTAGATGCTCAGTATGTCAGTTTTTAGCCCAAACATTCTGCTAATATGGGATGATTCTGTGAGATGGCAAATTAGTTGTTCTTTTTTGCAACTTTGCCTAACTGGTTTTGAAAACTTACATGAGCTCTCAAATGTAGAAACATAATTAGATACGATAAACCAATTTCTTAGTTTAATAACTAAATTTAATCTTTGCTGTAGCCTTCCTAGAATCAGCATATTATTGTACAAAAAACATGAATCAGAATTCTGATAATAAGGCAGGCTATATCAAAAAGCTTATTCCTTGCTGAACCAAACAGTAAGATACTATAGAAAGTCCTAAAAAGGCATAATCTACTGCCTTTTTAATACTGGTAAAAGAGAGTTTTCCATTTCTATGACAGTTTAAAAATTTTTTGATAAAGAAGGCAACCGCTATGAATACTTCTTATTCCAGTCAACAGAATGTAATAAAAACTCACCTGTAGTACAAATAAAAAATGTGCTTATCTCTTCATAAACAGCACAGAATCTTAGTAAAAATAATTTTAAAACACCCTTAGACATTGACATGGTTTTCTGAAACATGGTTTCTCAATATGAAAACATTTTTTCAGTCATATATAAATATGATTGAAATATTATGCAGAAGTTAAAATTTAAAAGGTCTTGGCACCCCAAGGTATACAAGAATGTAAAAGAACAAATTCTGCTTTTGAAACATTTCTCCCGTCACACTTATCTAACAAGAGAATTTATTCATGATTTCTCACAGGCATTTTAATCCCACATTTAATTTGGTTCCTTTCTTGCTGTAACTTCTTACTGTATTCTACAGATGAGTTTTTGTCCCCAGATATGACAGTAACTGTTTATTGTAGCAAAACATACAATGAAGTCATTTAAATAAATCATGAAATTGAAAGCTTCAATGCCAGTATGCTAGAGAAAAATAATCTATACAAATTGGTTTCTAACATCTGTAAAATTTATTTCACAAAAAATAGGAAAAAGGTTATTACGTTGGATATAATACTTGTGACCAAAGTCATCAGTTTTCAGACTAAACTGTTTCACTTTAATTAAATCAGTTGTTACAAATTTATACATGCCTAATATTTCAAATTAAAAATACTTTTAAAAACAAATATTTGTGAGCAGCACGTGTCCCAAGACAATTTCTCTTCATTCAATGTGGCACGGGCAAGCTAAAAGGTTGGACACCAGAATGTTAACCAGTCTATTCTTAGAAAGGATAAAACTAGAGTGATAAAATAAAAAAATACCCCAAATTTACTGGTATAATGAATATTCAGTTTATTTAGCATCAATAAATTTCCCTTGTTTGGTAAATTTTTATTCTGTTGACTATTTGTTAAATTTTGTATTCACAGCCATTCCAGATTTTGCCAATAATTTCTAAATTTGTCTTTATCGTACAATGATGTTTTGCTCATAAAAGTTTCCATCTGAAAATTGAAATTAAGTCTAATTCAAATTACAATTCCAACATACCGTATTATTTTTCTGTACAGGCCAGAGCATAAAGACAGTTGTGTTAACAAGCTGGCAGATAGTATGCTTAAGAGCAAAATGCCACACATACAGATGTTTAAACATATCTGCAATACATGGATTTTGAAACACAGGTAATCCTCAACTTACAACTACAATTGAGCCCAAAATTTATGTTGCTAAGTGAGACATTTGTTAAGTGAGTTTTGCCCCATTTTACGACCTTTCTTGCCACAGTTAAGTGAATCACTGCAATTGTTAAGTTAGTAACATGATTGTTAAGTGAATCTGGCTTCCCTGTTTTGACTGTCAAAAGGTCACAAAAGGTGACCCCGGGACACTGCAATTGTCATAAATATGAGTCAGCTGACAAGCATCTGAATTTTAATTACATGACCATGGGGATGCTGCAATGGTCATTAGTAACTTTTTTCAGTGCCTTTTTAACTTTGAGCGGTCACTAAATGAACTGTGGTAAGTCAAGGACTACTTGTACGCAAGTGGTAGACCATCAAGACCAGTACAGATAATGCACCACTATAATTCTGTATCCAATATGTATTGTGAGTTACTTCTATATGACATATCGCTTCCAGAAAGCATTCTTTTACAAAAGAAGGTATATATCAATTACTACAATTCTTCAATATGTAAATATGTAAAGAAAACAAAATCCATGTTCCAAACGAACAGACCGTATAACCATCTACTTGTTAATATAGACCATAGAAACTGTTGAGCTGAATCAGACCAAAGGTCTTTTGGTCCACCATTTAGTTCCTCTGGGAAGGCTGTAGGCAGAGCTACAGCACTCTCCCACTTGTATGTCCAGAGGCCTAAACCATCACCAGCAGCCATTTCAATAGAGAACTCGGGGCTAATGTAAAGTAGAAAACCAGCCTGTTTGAAAATGACTCCATACCTTCCATTGGCTTCCCATGCTAAACTTCAAGGCCTGCTAGCACGTTGGGACTGTATTTAGAACAGAAGTATAGATTTCGCCCTTTTTTGTTCCTTTCTAGACAAAGCCGAGAGGTCCCTCATTAGCATTTCCGGCCTCCAAGAACTACATCGAAGTGTTTCCATCGGTCAGCCAACCCCTCTCAAGGGCCTGTCTCCAGGACACGCTGACTGTGAAGTAAAATCCTCTGAACAACACAAGCCACACTTCTCTCCAAACCCACCTGGAAGAAAAGCGCTCCACTTCCACTTTGGACCTAGTCCGTTCAATCCCTTTCCAGGCCTTCGATGAGGCAAACAGCTCCCGGCCCGCGCCAACAACTGGGCCGGTGACTGTGCAGAAGCGCCGCGCACTCTCCTGGCCTTTCGGCGGCCTAGATGCCGCCGGTAGGAGCGGGTGGTCAGTGCTTCCCTCGCCGCCGAGCGGTGGTACCGGCCACGCCCCTCCCCCTGCATAGCTCTCGCTCCCCGCCTCACCTGCCGGATGCTGCTCGTTTCTGGCACCGCGAACTCCTCCTTCTCTTTCGGGGTTTTCACGGTGACTTTAATGATCCGCGGCTCAGATGCTGAGGCAGACGCGGCCGGGACGGGGGGATCGGTGGGGCTCTGGGGCCCAGGAGGGTTCTCGCCGCTCTCAGACATGGCGCGCGCGGGGCGGGTGGACGAACGGCGGGGCGGCCTCCTGTGCTCGTTAGCCAAGGCGCGCAGCGAATGCCGGGTAAGGTCGACCCTCTTCTCTCTTCTCACCGCCTCGCGCGCGCGCGCACCCCACCACTGTAAAGCTCTCCCACTCTCGGAGAGTTCAACGGAAACAGCCCGGCTCAATTGTGGCGCCTACTGATGACGTCACGGGTCGGGGAAGTTACTAGAAAAGAGGAACTGACTTGGCCGGCGCATGAGAAATTTAATAGGCAGATACACGCATGCGCAGAATGAGGCTATGGGAGTGAGAACGCGTGCGCATTGGATCTTTATTTTTGCTGCGCAAACGCAGTTGAACTGAAAGGCCTAAGTTGGCATTGTTAGGTGAGCAGGTACTTTGACGTTGTGGGGGAGTACTTGCGCCGCTTGCTGACGTATTTTTTGACGACTCATGGATGGTTGTGGCGCAGTTTTTTGGCTCGTGTTTGCTTCGTAGAAAGCTTTGCATTTTAAAAGCTAAGGGAGTGTTTCTTTAATACTCTCTCCAAGTGGTTCGGGAGGAGGAACTGTATTAAAGTTTCTGAAATCATTATTCATAATTGTTTAAGAGCGCCCTTGAAACTTATTTGACTTCTTTGAATATATATCGGCTCAGGAGTATGTCTGAAGGCATAACCCGCTGGAATCGGAGTCCACAATGAATTATAATGCCAAGAGAAATGTAAACCTGTAAGCCACTTTTTATTGACGCTCCAATACAAGGAGTCTATCTACCCACTTGTGCGGTGGCCAATCTAGCTAGGATCAAATAGGATGCAAAAGGGTCTGGGGAGGAGATCATAATAATGGTCTTAATAGTAATGAATTCAGGTGACGCATGATTTATTCTACCTGAAGTGTTGATTCATTTCAAAGGGTCTGTCTCGCACTTTTAGTTTACATCCCAGTGGCAGAAAACATCTAGTACTATTAAATTTTGGCAATTCAACTTGAAAATACTGAGGGGTATTTAAAAAAGGCAAAGTTGGGGCCACAGAAATCTCATGGACTACCTACTTCTCAGCTATTAGCAAGATAACCACAATTACACGCACTACTTTGTGCAAATCTTCAAAGAAGCACTTTATTTGAACAAAAGATTGGACTGATGGCCAATTCTATGTCACAACATTTCTATGAAATGCTGATAGCTGCTTCTAATTGAGAACAGTTGTGACATTTCAGTGGGTTCTGCATATACATAATACATTGCAGTGGGTTCTGCATATACATAAAACCACATGTGTTGAAGCTGACTGACAAATCAGATCTATTACAACACTGCATGAAGATGGAACACCTCAACTCTAAGAGGCACTTGGAAATGCACCTCTTTGAAGCAAACAACCTCATTAAGACAGATCAACATGATACAGGCTTACTATCTAGTTGAACTTTGTTTAGCTATTCTGTGAACCCAGCCTGTGTGGTTAGTTTAGAATCCAAAAAACTGGATGGAATAACCCATGATTAAAATACTTATGTGTCATGAAAATGCATTAATATAAATGCTGTTAAGGTGGCATAATGCAGCCAAGATCAAAATCATCCTTTATTTGTAAAGACTAAAGGTATGTTTCACTGGTAAACCTAAAGGTGCTTTTCAAAAAGGCAACTGGACTTTCTTGGTATTTTTCCCTTGAAAGTTTTGCTTCTTGTCCAAGAACAACTTGGACAACGATGACCTGGATGACAGAATCACCAAAGAGATTTCACTGGTAAATGAAAAGAACAATTCCACTTTGCTTTCTATGAGATTATGAGAACTAAAACAGAATTATCATTATCTATCTAGTTCTTTCCTGAACTATGCCTAAAGAGAAGGCAGCCTACTTAGCAAAAATTACTCATTACCTGATATCATTGCAAGCAATAGGCGTCTAGGATGAAAACTTGTTTCCTTATTTTAGGAAAGCTGCATTTCTATTGCAGCTATAAACAATTGTATTCAAATGGGTTTATAAACTACATGTTAAAACTAAAAAGTAGAAAAGTTAAATGTGCATGTTATCTAAAATAATATTTTTTTAAAAAATGAAGGATTTTTAATGGAGTTTTTTTTCTGCACCAATGAAAATTCAACTATTACATAAGTAACAGCTGACTGGTGAAAGGATAAATAAAATTATACAATATAAAATCTTGTTTATATTAAGACCCCCAAAATATAAGGGTTGTATTAAAGTGTTTTATCATTTTGCCTTTACAGCTGATTGAATTCTTTTTACAAACCTATGCTTTGAGCTATCTCAGAGTATTATCACATTCTTTTCTGTCTTCTTTCTTCCTTCTAACACAACCCAAATATTATTTGTAACTGCCCATCAGTGAAACACACATACGCACACACAAAAGATAAAATAATGAAAATATAAAAAGGTAAAAACAATCTTGAAAGAAGAGCCATTAACCATTATTTATTTTTCAATGAAATTATGCACACTAGAATAATAAAAATGACAAATTTATTGATGAAAAATTAGATCTGCAGCATTAGAACACAGAGCATTAATGTATTTCATTTCCAAATTTAAACTAGAACAGCAATAGATTGAATTAACAGTTAATTAAATTTTAAGCACTACCCCTCCCCAAATCTGCATAGTTAAGCAGTAGTACAAATATACATTTCTGCAAAACCCTGAAGAACAATATTCCTCTTTTTGGCTCTGAATTTAGTACAAAGGAAATCATCTGCCCTGGTCAGATTCTGAATTTCTTTTCCCTTTTCTTCCACCCTGAAAAAAACAAATGAAGGGATATTGAATTAATAATGATAATGATAACAGGAAGGGGGAGAGGAAAAGGAGGGAGAGGAAGAAAGCAATACAATATGTTTCTTAAAATGTCTGTAGAGCACCAGCAGCTATTCTCACAAAAGCATACTAAAAAAGGAAATTCTCTTTAAAAAAAACTTCCTTCTCATCTGCTGACCTTTGTGATATATATATATATATATATAAAAGGACTTTATTGGTCCAAGCAATCTTACAAGAGTTAAGTGAAAAAATTGGGGCAAGGAGTGCTATCTTAAGCTCCTGGAGGAGGGAGGGTGATAAGCAGGGGCCTGGAATCAATAGCCTAAATTGTTTTCCAATTCTATAATTCTATATTCCGTGTTTCCCTGAAAATAAGACCCGGTCTTACATATTTTTTTTCCTCCAAAAGAGGCATTAGGTCTTATTTTCGGGGGATGTCTTATTTTTTTCCTGACACTTGCGGCAGTGGTACCAATAGCCCTGTCCAGAAGCTGCGGGGCCGCCACCCCACTTTTGCATCACGCCAGTACCACTGCTCAAAAAACCGGGGTTTATTTTCCCCACTGCCAGATTTTCACTGCCATACTGTATAACTTTCTTTAAAGTTTACTTGATGAGAATGCGGAATCCTTCCTGTTTTTTTGAGACGGCAGATTAGAGTGCAGTCACGTGCCTCAAATCCCCTTGCTTGCTGCAAAGCCAGATTGGACCACTCAGGCCACTCAGCAAAGGGAAAGGTTCCCACCCCACCCGACCACTGCGGGGCTTCATTTCCAAAGACCATCTGAACAGGGTCCGGATAAACCAAGATCCGGGACTGAAAAAGCAGCAACAGGAGCGAAGGGCTGTTCAAAGAAGGAGGAAGGAGAAAGTGGGAGAAGCCACTACTGAACATGCGAGGTGCAACAGGTGTCGGGCGTGGTAGGCCTGACTGCGGGGGCCTTTCAGCACGGTAAGCGGTTGCATGGCGCATAGGGCACGGGTCGGCAACCCGCGGCTCTGGAGCCGCATGCGGCTCTTTGAGGGATCACCTGCGGCTCCGGAGCCTCCGCCGCCATTTTGGGGAGCGCATGCGCACGTGCGCAGGTGGGTGCGCATGCGGGGCGGGTGTGCATGCGCGGGTGGGTGCGCGTGCGCGAACGGGTGCGCGAACAGGCGCGTGTGCGCGAACGGGCATGCGCGTGTGCGCGCACATGCGCGCGGGCGCGCATGCGCGGGCGGGTGTGGCTCCCAGGGGTTTTTTTTTTTAGGGAAACGGGTCCGTGCGGCTCGTTGGATGTTTCGGCTGGCCGACCCATGGCATAGGGCATTCTCCCCCGCCTCGTGTCCAGCAACCAGACGGTGAGACGGAATAGGCGGCCGGCCGGTGGCGCAGGCTCTTAAGTAGGGCTTATTTTGGGGGTACAGGTTATATTAGGGCCCAACCTCAAAAATCATGCTACATCTTATTTTCGGGGTAGGTCTTATTTTCGGGGAAACACAGTAACAGTGGTTCTCAGCCTGTGGTCCATAAACCACTGGGGGGGGGCGCGATGTCACAGGGGGTCCGCAAAGGCTTGAAGAAATGTTATGATTTAAATTTTGAGTTAAGTCTTAGAGGTCTGTGGCCATGATCTATGGCAAGGGTCCCCAACTTCCAAGTTAGGCTTAGAGTTAGGGCCCAATACTGGGCCACAGCCTATTTGGAACTGGGTCGCGGAAGTGGTGGGCGAGCACGCATGCCTGCAGCTCCACTTGTGTAAGCAGCGGGTGCACACATGCAAAGCTCCATTTGTGTGAGCAGTGGGTGCGCATGCCTGCAACTCACACAAATGGAGCTGTGTGTGCATGCTCGCCCACCACTTGTGTGGAACCATCCCCTCTCCCCTCCCCAGTCTGCAAATCTGGAAAGGTTGGGGACTGCTGGTCTATGGCCCCAAAAGGTATGTAAGAGGTCCATGGTGAAGAAAAGGTTGAGAACTACTATTATATAACAATGCGCTTTTAGAGCACACAGAAGTGCAAGATTGTTTAACTATTCTAGATCCAAGTGAAGTTCAAGGTACAGATAGTCCTCAAATTAAAACCATTTATTCAGTGACTCTTCAAAGTTATGGTAGCATTGAACAAATGGTGCTTATAGCCATCCCCCAAAGTTACAGCTGTTGCAATGCCCCTGCAGACATTTGATCAAAATTCAGGCATTTGGGAGCTCACCTGCACTGACAACTGCAGGGGTGATTCAACTATCCTCACCCATATATCTCTGTTCTTTGGACTACTGTGCATAATGGTATTCCTTGATGGCAGTAGCATGGGGCTGAAGTAGAGGCCCTGGGGCTTCAGCAGTCTCAGGTGGCAGTTACCGGTCTCTTTACAACTCCACCTTTGCCAAGGAGTGCCACTTCAAGTCCTGTGCTACAGTTAGCTACCCAGGATCACAGCCCCAGCTACTCCCATATCCTGCTGGCCGTGCTGCTTTGTGCTCCAATGGCCCTGCCACCCTGTTAGCCTTGCTGCCTTGTGCTCTGCTGGTCCTGCATTCACTGGTCCTGCCACCCTGCACTCACTGGCCCACACTTCCTAGCTCTGCTGCCCTCAGTTGCCCTTTATTGTCTCCCACCTACTATTGATGAGGAGCACCTGGCCTAGCCCTATGCAAGCAGCTTCCAGGCCTTCTTCCTGAGGTCCCTTTTGCTACTCTTAAAATAGTGTGCCCTTTATTCCCAAAAGTTTGGCAGATATCTGAGGCCTTCTAAATTCTCAAGAGAACGGTATGGCTGCCATTCTCCAAATTGTGTGGGCTGGGCACATGATGGCAAGGCTGGCGAGTGCAGGGCAGGCGGAGTACAGGATGGCAAAGCCAGCAAGGTAGCACAGTGAACGGTGTACAGGATGGCAAGGCCAGCAAGATCAGTAGAATAATAGGCCTAGTGGAGTGGAGTGTAGGGAGGATAGGCCAGCAGAGGCTGCAGAATGCAAGGTGGACAAAAGAGCAGAGATGGCAGGGGGAAATAGGCACGTGTGGGGAAGTTGAAAAGAAGACCGCTCTTATCTTATTGAGCCTCAGAACTGCAAGGAACAAAGTCAGAAATAGCTTGGACTGGGATGGGTCCTTCCCGAACAACCATGATATATAATGGTATAACAGGGAATACTGGAATTGCCATCATTAAGTAATGCAGTCTCACGATGTCATGCTTTAAGACCACATTGCTTATTGAAGGAAATTCTTATCTCAATTACCAACATAATTCGAGTACTAACTGTATGAAAAATTATTGTCCCTGTTTAGGATAGTCTATCTCTCCCATAATAGTTCTTATGTTCTTTCTATTCCATATAGTTCAGCAATTTCCAATCCATCAGAGTAGCGTTTTAGTAGAGTAAGTAATTGCAACTAAAAAAAAGGAATATAAAACTGATGTTTAATAGCTTGCATTATTTAGTTTTATGTAATTAAATATTACCTGGTATCTTGTTAATTCAGCTTGCAGTATTTTCACTTTAGATCTTTCTTGTTCCAATGCAGCATGAAGACTGGCAACCTTAAAGAAAGTCAAATAGTTACTCTAAAACAGATTTATTAAAACAGATTTTACATTTTTAATCCAAGTTACTTTTTAAAGAGATGACATTATATATCTTATTAGAGTGAAAAATATAATTTGCTTATATTATTTTACAACATGAGCTGTGTGTTATGATCGTTCAGGCAGTGAATTGGGAATGGGAAGACAGGCTCTAGTCTTTCCTTAGGCACAGAAACCAGCTTGGTGACCTTGGGCCAGTCACTCCTTAATCCTACGCCATAGTTAGGCTGTGCAACAAACTGGCTGAAAAGTAAAACCTCTCGCAGCATTTTGCATTGATTGCTTTGCAGTGTGGAGTAAGTGAGAACAGTGCAAAACTGTGCAAAATTTTGTAACCAAAGGGGATAAACACTAGGAAAAAAAACATTGTGTGTTGTTAAACATTAGACCTAATTCCAGTTTGTTGACTCTTCAAGAAAATGAGTTTACAATTTAGACCATCTACGATAGTAATTAAAACAGAATTTTGAAAATCCCCTGGAATTATGTGAAGAAACAACTGCAAATTATTTTTATGTCAGTATTTTTCTACAAGGATTCAATAGGATTCTGAAGAGTTCTGGAACAAAGGGAAATTGTTTAGTCTAACTGTTGCTTTCTTGCTTTTTGTAATCAGCTTTTGCACCAGGGAAATCTCATGCAGGCTTGGGAAACATGTATATGGATGGGATGTACTGAAGGAGGGAATAAGGGAGTGTACAGGAATGATTGATGTCTTCTTTATGATGTAATGGCTCTGTTGTCTGATTTTCATTGACTAAGTAAGTTTATAAAGCAATGTTACCAACTTTCTAAGGTGTGGCACTTCTGGACATAACTCTGCCAGCGTTCCAGATTGTTGGCCACCCAGCTGCTTAATTTGATCAAATAAAGTGCTGCTTGATCAAGAAGTCTCCGCTTGGGTTATCTAATTAGATTGATATGGTATCTCAAGTTTAAGTAAGGGACTGAGACCTTACAATTCTATTACAGAAACTGAAGCAATTTTTACCACCTCATACTCTAGAAATCAGGAAAATGTAAGTCCTGCCTTAAGCACGAAAGCTGATTAGGCCTGTCACTCTCTCTCAGGCCAACCTACCTTGCAATATTGTTGCTGTGGGAAAATAGGAGGCTGGATATTACATATTTTCATCACCTTAAATTATCTATATGAGGCTTCATTTCACTGACTGGATGATCCTCCACATGGTCTCTGTATACAGAGGCCGTGTGGTACTGTCCTGGAAGTGGGCGCCATTTGGGAGCAGCGACAATGGCACAGAGCAGTCTCTGCCACTCTCAAAATGGCGCCCATTCCCGGGACAGCACCATGAAACCTCTGTATAGGAAGACCGTGCGGCAGATCAACTGGTTCTCCTTCCCAAAGGCTATCTTCAGAAAAGGTCAGTGAAATGAAACCTCATATAAATAATTTAAGGTAGTGAACATACCTAATGGGCCTCCTGTTTTTCCGACAACAACCCTACAAAGTGGGTTCCCTGAGAGTGTGTGACTGGCCTAATGTCACCTAATCAGTTTTCATGTCTAAGACAGGCCGTACACTTTCCTGTTTTCTAGAATATGATGTGGTAGAAATTGGTTCAGTTTCTGTAATAGGATATCCTGGTTCTATGACAGGAGAGAGAAGGCCCAAGGGAGTGGTACCCAGTGGGGTGGGAAGTGGACATGGAGTACCTCAGGGGGTAAGAGAGGCCCAGGGCAGGCCTCATGAGCAGGAGAGTTGCTGTCTTCACCAAAGAACATGTTTCTAAGGATCCTACACCCCCTGGTCCTCAAGAATAGTGTTTGCTTGATTGCAGTTTAAGTGGGAAGGTCCTACTCTATGAACAGAACTCCTTTAGAATTCTTCCAACAACTATTCTGACTTGCTAATTTACAACAAAATATAAAAAAAGCCACTGAAATATTTACCTGTAAAGTTAACTCATTCTTAATACTCTGAGATTCATCAACCTGAAGGAGTATTTCAGCTTTATCTTTCACTAAAAAGTCAAACAGAGAAACTATTAGTCTATTTTCCACATCTTCAAAAATGGAATAGAATGGTATATCAGCCCTGGCAAGCTAAAAAAGAAAAATGGTCTGCACTAAGTTTAATAGATCAAAGGTTGCATATATCTCATCTAAGGTAAAAGTTAAATAAAACTGTTTTTCTCAGTATTTTCCTAAACTGCTTCCATATAGTTTAGTGACTGTGAGTTCTTTAAAAAAAATTGAAAAATTTTAAAACATATAGCAGTACTTACTTTCACCTTCTTGAAGCATTTTCAGTAGCTGGGCATTTCGTGCTTTTACTTCCTTGTATTTTGCCTGAAATTTTTTTTTTTAAAAAAAATAGTTAATACAAGTGATATATTTCACCATTTGTTTCAACATTAAGAGTATTAGGGCTAGTTCAGTTATGTTAAATGCATTGAGGAAGAACTGGATTATTTTTAAGGTAGCTTTCACTGCAACATACAGGTAGTCCTTGCTTAACAACTGGTTGCTTAGCAATCATCAAAGTTATGATGGACTTCCCATAAGCTACCTGCACCATGATTTCAAAGTTCAGACAGCCACATCCATCCACAGTCCCATCATCAAATTCTGGCATTAAGCAACAGGGTCATCTTTATGGCCATTTGTAACATCCCACGGTTATGTGACAATTTTTGACTTTTTGCTGGTTTTCAACATGTATTTCTGGTTTCTGGCAAGAAACACCTCTTTAATAAAACAGATTCACTTAACGACCTCTGCAAAAATGTTGTAAAATTGGGCGTGGTGAAGTTGACCCCAACAACATATGACTGTACGTCTGGGCTCAATTACAGTTGTAAATTGAGGACTACTCATATCCAATAGTATATATAGTTATAACCTTTATATTTAGTACATGATTTCCATTTGCTTTTCTTTAAATGATTAACCTACCTACCATTGCAATACTAATTGTTAACTAAAATATTTGAGAAAACAATGAAAAAACAGAGATTGAGAAATGACTGGGTAGATTCAACAAATCTCAAAACAAGTATTAAAATTAATATTTAGGCTATACAGGTAGTCCCCGTTACAACCATAATTGAGTCCGAATCTTGTTTGTGAGATGCCACATAACTACTACGCTTAACAATCACAATACTGGCTCTTACAGTTGCAGTCATTAAGCGGATCACCTGGAAGAGGGGCTGGATCTCCAGGGAATAGTGAGGCAGGGAGAGGACCCAGGCCTCCTGAGTGTGGTAGGGTCTCCCATTATATCTGAGAGGCCTGGGCCCTCTTCCGGGCCCCCGGGAAGAATGATGGCAAACGATTCAGTAGCATTTTCATTAGATTTGAGGTCTGTTTCTCCAGGGCATCAAGGGATTTTCCCTCTAGAGAAATCCTTCCATTCTGAGGAACGGACCTCAAATTAGTCGAAAACGCTACTGAACACCAGCAATCTGAGCCTTTCAGACCACCGGCATTTTCATTTTGCTCTACTCTCTGGAAGGCTCAGAAGGGGTCCGGAACAGAAGGGAAAACAATACTGAACGCCAGTGATCCGAAAGACTCAGAATGCTGGCGTTTGCTAGTGTTCTTACAGGATATGGAGGTTTGTTCCTCCAGCATGCAAGAGGATTTATCTCACTGCATGGAGGAGAGGGGAAATCCCTCGAAGTGCTGGGGGAACGAATGTCAAATCCAATGTCCCCTCTGCTTGCAACCTTCCCTGCCAGATTTATTTATTTATTGCCCACCTTTATTATTTTTATGAACAACTTAAGGCAGCGAAGATATCTAATATTCCTTCTTCCTCCCCCCCCCCCCCCCAATGACTATACTGTGAGATGAGTTGGACCGAAAGCTACTGTCCGGCCCAAAGTTACCTTTCTGGGGAAACTAGCAGAGAAGATTGCTATGATTATCGTATGATCTCAGGACACAGTCATAAATGTGAACTGGTTGCCAAGTGCCTGAAATGGGGTCATGTGACTGGGAGGGGCCGGCATGACATTTTATGATGGCCAGAGGTGCTTTATAGGCCGTAAAACACGGATTCCAAAGTCTTTGTGACTGTGAAAGGTCATTAAACTATTGATCATGAGTCAAAGACTACTTTTCAATTTTCCATTTGCAAAGGAGAATAGTCCAGTGAACCCAGTTATATTTACTTCTAAGAAGACAATACAGATATTCATTGCTAAAGAAGTAAAAAAATGTTTAGAACAACCATAACCTACTTAATCAATAGTTTTAGACACAGTACGCTAAAAGCACAAAAAACCACCATGTTTTCAATTGAAGTTTTAATTCAAGTTAATAAATTATATGCTTCTCAGGAAAATACATACCTCCCACTGATTGATTACACTCTTTAATTGCTGGATTTCTGCATCTTTCTTTTCAAGTTCCAATTTTGATCTCTCTAGTCTTCCATCTTTTAGAAAAATACCCTATAAAGAATATAAACTTAAAGGTTTATATCGGAGTTACAGAAATATAAAATATTAATAATTAATGCATTTTCAAACACTGAAATATGCTCAGTGATGCTATACATCCACATTTATTATAAGTCAGAATCATAATAGAACATCTTATATCAATAGAATTGATCAGGTTAGCAAAATTAGCAAAATTTTGTCTTATTGTAACATATTTACAATATGTGATTATAGCCTGCCCTTATATTGACTTTTGTTCATGGAAAGGATACCTTTTCTCACTCTAAACAGACATTTGGAAATTAAGAGAAAGTTTAGTTTCTGAACCTAGTTTACAAAGAATCAAATAATTCAGGATTCTCTGTTTGGAAAAGACATCAAAATATTTTTGTTTGTGTGCAAGAAATGCTAGCAGACAGAAATAGAACAGGAAAGAATAGATTGTTTGTATCAGTACATGTCATCCATAAGCTGCGACTTTCCAGAATCCTAGATAATTATTCTGTACCAATCTGATCATTATATGGAAACTGAATTTTAGAGGTAACTAGACAATCTGTGAATGTTTAAGTCATTGTTTCAGAGATATTTATTTACCAGATTCCTCAGTAACTACAATAACAGAGCTTCTAATGCAGAGCTCCCCAACATTTCCTGCTTGGCGGCCCAGAAGGAAAGGGAGGAGCAGAGAAATGTGTGTGCGCGCAGCCTCGCATGTGCCTGCGGCCCCGCGCACAAGCAGGTCGCATGCGCTCGTGGCGCTGCGCTGGTGACACACTGGTGTCCGCACGCATGTGCAAATGGACCGCTAGCAGCTGCACGCATGTGCACACGGGACCGCTAGCGCCTGCACGGTGGCGCTAGCGTGAGGGGGTGCACATACATCTGCCTTGAAAATAACTCATGTTGAAATGTATAACATAGCAAAACATCAGGAGTTGACACAGGAAATGTTTCAACATTTTCTATTATTTCATCAAATTATTTCATCAAATTTCAAATCCACTGGCGTCATGGATCCCAGATTTTGAATGCATTCTATATAAGTTAACCCATTTGAGGTAACTTAATTCAAGCATTGTTCCCCTACAATGCATTGTTTTGCCTAGTTAAATGTTACAAATCAACGAACAGGAGAGTTTTAGTAGTATACTAGAGTAGACAACCCATGACTCACTGGGTCATCATTTCAGAGATACATCCTTACCTAAACAGATAAACAGAATCACCAAGGGTGGGCAAAAAAAGCAGCTGGAATGGGAGCAACTTCCAATTTCCTGCTGGCTTATCTATTAACTTTGCTAGTGGGAAGCTGGCAGGGAGCATCGAAAATCATGACCATATGACCGAAATGACTGCAGAGGTGCTGCAATGGCTACAATTTTGCCAATATTGAAGATCCTTCAAATTTTAATCCAACGGGATTGAATTTAATTCAGTAATGGATTCTGGACTTTGGATGCATTCTTTTTAAGTTATCTCATTTGAAGTACAGATGTTTCTCAACTTACGACCGTAATTGAGCCCACAATTGATCATAATTCATGATTGTTAAGCGGGTCAGATCTGAGCTTACCTTTTTTTGCTAGGTCCTTAAGCCAACATAGTGATTGTAAAGCAAATGAGATTGTAAAATGAACATGGTGGTTCTTAAACAAACATCGTGATCACTAAGCAAACACATTGTTTGCTATTGGATGGTCTCTGCTGGAAACTAGAAGTAAATACTGGAAACCAGCAAAAACCATCGAAAATTGCAGTCATGTGACTGTGGGATACTGCAAATAGCTGTGAATGCAGTCCAGCTGCCAAATACCCAAACCTTCCAAAAATTTGCCACAACAGAATCTGGGTTGTAAGTCCCATTTTCAGGGCCCATTGGAACAACAAGTGGTTGCTAAGTGACCAGCTGTAAGTTGAGGACTACCTGTACCTTGAGTCACAATTTGTTGCCCTAAGATGCAGCCTTCTGGCCATAGAATGTTACAAACAGACAGGAGAATTTTAGCAGTAACCGGACCACCTGAAACCTGTGGGATCATCTTTTCAGAGATTATTTCCTTACCAGATTCCTCAATGCCTTCAATAATTGCTGAACCTCTAATGTATTGTCCTCACTATTAAAGTTGGGATACATTCAGAGTTGTAGCTGCCTTAAAAATAGCCCAGGTTGAACTATATAGCACAGTCAAACATCAGCACGCAAAAGTTTCACTACATTTTGTATGATATCATAAACTGTTTTATGATCATTTGTATGTCATCAAATGTTTTATAAAATAAATTTGTCAAATTTCAATTCCATTGGAGTCAGGGGTCCTGGATTTTGGATGCATTCTGTCAGTTACTCAATTTGAGGTACCTTGGTTCAAAAACTGCTGCCCTATCATATATTGTTTCACCCACTTAAAGATTACAAGAATTTCAGTAGTATATAAGAAAGATTACTGAGAGATGTTTTTGGAAGGACAAAAATGCAGGTTCCATTCAAGACAGGTTCAAAATTGATCTTCTGTCAGACTTGGCAAGGCAGTAAGAATATCCTAACTAATATTAACATTAGCATTCCCAAGCATTTAAAAATCTTTTGTTGCTAACGTAGTTTGCATTATTGGCAGATATATGAAACTAACAATTGTATTCTATTTGTGGACTTTTCTGTGACATGACAAACCAGCTATTAGTTTCATATTTATTTAAAATATTTTTATCATGCTCTTGAAATATAAAAGCTCCAGAGTGACTTAACTAAGGTTAATAGATACTTTGTCTATATTTTTGACACAATAAAAACAAAGATGAAGAAAAGAGAAGGAGAACAAGCAAAACCATGGTCCATTCTTAAAGCGATGTAATTGCTTGTCGGATAATTTCCAATATTAAGAAATTTACTGATTTTTTTTTTTTTTGGCAAGCCTTATGCTGCTTGTTTCTCCTTTGAGTTGTTTAGGATAATCAATTTTGACTCCTCTAATTCATCTATACTCCTTAAACTGCTGATATTATATGTATTTAATTCCTCTTAAATATACCTGTGCGCGGTCACAAAATGTA
Organism: Azemiops feae; assembly: GCA_023970755.1. Lineage (NCBI taxonomy): Eukaryota > Metazoa > Chordata > Lepidosauria > Squamata > Viperidae > Azemiops > Azemiops feae. Next base: position 620,102 of record JALGBA010004290.1, read on the forward strand.
CTGTTATCTATTCCATAATCTGTGATAGGCTCCCTTCTTTTTTCTTTATTTAGAATTTTATGCATATCATCTTCCAGTCTATTGAAGAATTCGCCATCATTCAAGACAGTATGTGGCGAGTTCAATTCCTGTAAAGAAACTATAATTAACTTCTAACAAAAACCACCCAGCAGCTAGACAATAATTGTTTTAAGGCTCGTGAATCAATTTCAAAACAAAAGTTATAAATTGTTATCAAGAAATCCTCTGCTCGTGGATAGATTTAAATATGAACTGTCACTGTTGATCACGTTGTAATAATTCCCCATGCCGTTAGATCTAACAGGATATGATAAATATGTGTCCAACTGCATTTGAATGTAATGCTAAACTATAGTTATAAGAAGTTATAATAAGCCTTAAAGCCACGTATGTGGTCCTCTCTTGTTTTACAGCTTTCCATCTATTTTAGATAAGCCACCTAAAACAAGAGTTCTTAAATTATACTGTGACTCCTAAAAGAAAGGAATTTGTGGAGGCAAAAGGAACTACTTAAAATTCACCCTGTGCTTTGTTATAGGTTTATCAGGGCAAAATGAGAGTGAATTTTGACATCACTTCTGCTTTGCTGTTACTAAACCTGATTCAGTTTTCAAACCAAAAGAGAAATTTTTGTCCCAAGCTGCTCATAATCCCCTGGGGGAGTCATGACCTGTTTGAGAACCTTGAGCCTAAAGAATACAGGTGGTCCTTGACTTATGACCACAGTTGGGACCAGAATTTGAATTGCTAGGAAAGGGGATTGTTAAGTGAATCAATTTTATGACTTTGTTTGCCACAGTTGTCAAGCAAATCACTTCAGCTGTTAAGTGAATCCAGAGTTCTCCATTACTTTGCTTGTCAGAAGCTGGCTGAGATTGCAAATAGTGAACACATGACCCTGGAATGCTGCAACTGTTATAAATACATGCGGGTTGCCAAGCATCCAAATTTTGACCATCTGACCATGGGAATACTGCAACAGTTGTAAGTGTGAGGATCGATCATAAGTAATTTCTTTCAGCGCCACTGTAATTTGGAACAGTCATTAAATGAATGGTTGTAAGTCAAGGACTACCTGTAGCTAACATTAACTCTAATTTGTTGAAATGAACCAGTGACACAACCAATGATTTTAAGCCGCTATGACTCAAACAAGGTCTCATTAAATTTAATCAGTTTGTCTTGTAAAACTCAATTGAAAATAGGTCTTGAATTGCTCACAAGCTATATTGATGTAAACTCATAATCCAAGGGGAGCAAGGTTTGCTTATGTAATGTTTGCCACGTGGACTTCAATTAATTGGACATACATAGTTATTAAGAAAGAGCCCTCAAACAAGGAAGAAAAAAGTGAATCAATAGAAAGGTAAGGCATGAGCAAGCATAATGAATACACAACAACTAACTGGAGCAGGGATCTTCAAACTTGGCCCTTTTATGACTTGTGGACTTCAACTCCCAGAATTCCTCAGCCAGCATGCCTGGCTGAGGAATTCTGGGAGTTGAAGTCCACAAGTCATAAAAGGGCCAAGTTTGAAGACCCCTGAACTGGAGTTTGGGATTATTATTTTGCACCTTAAGAAACCCTATTTTCTATTACAAATTTATTCCGAAAAGTGTTTAATCAGTCATTATTCACAACTAAAGAATGTATAAGAAACAGAACTAAACTATTTGTATTGCTATTCATTTAATTTAGTGTGAAAATTAAAAAAAAAATTCTATTTTTTTTTTTTTGGGATTCTGAGTTATTTAGATTCTCTGAACAAAAATGTGGTTTGGAATATTTGAGGTTGTGATGGAATGTAGTTGACTGAATTCCCAGGAAGGAGGGAGGTGTATTCCAGAGAACTAAGAGACAACTCAATCCACTTATTTTATGTGAGAGAAAGCCTCTCCCTAAAAGTTCAGAGTTCGCAAGTAGTGAACAGAGTTCACAAAGTATATATGGTAGATGCAGATATTAGAGTACTTAGTCTGGCAAGATTCTGCCTATAGTAGAAACATAAAGAACTCAATTAGGAAGAATAACCACCTATTGGTTTTAGGCCTGCAGGTACATTCCTGCAGCATACTGATTTTAGGCCTTTAGAACGGTAGCATTCACTAGCTTTCTAGCCTTCCTCCCCTAGGAAGCTAGTAAATATAATTGTCCACATGAACACTCAGAAGGGCCCTTCTCCAAACTACGTTAAGTTGATGAAGTAACCTTCCAATGATCACAATCATTGCAGGATTGTACGAGGTGGCCTTGCTGGAGGACCATGCTCCACATCGACTAGGCATGCCTGAAGCTGCTAAAAAAGGCAAAAATAAGTGGACCAAGATGTGGTGGGGTGGGGAGAAGCTCTATTCCCAAGGCTCAGTCATTGAGCATAGCAGTTACATGAGTGTCTTCTTAACAACTGAGATTCCAGTCCCAACTGTAGTCATAAGTTGAGGACAACCTGTATATTAAACTGTAGAGGTACATGGAATGGCCTTGAACAACAGGAGGAAGAACCGTTACCAAGGCAGTGGTCAGGTAAGAAGGGATTGAGATTTGGTCAAGAAAATAATGTGAGAATACATCTCAGACAAGCCCCTCCCTAGTTCACACAAAGATAAAGTGAGAGAGGAAAGAATACTCATTTAAAAGATTCTGTTACCATAGCTGTTACAATAAAATTAATCTGAACCTATAAGGTGTTCGTTTTTTAGTCTAGTCCATCTTGTTGGGCTGAAATAAAGTAGTTCTTTGGACTATTGAGAACTGTTCTATTATATAAAAGCAAGTATTCAGCAGTAACTTGCCATAATTGAAAAAGGTATACAAAATAGCAATCAAAAAATAAAAAGTACACCACCGAGCAATTTAGAATAATTAATGTCATCTGATCTAAACTGTCCCATGTTAAACTCAAGAACTTACCTCTTGCCTTTTAGGGAAATGATCTGAAACATGAGAAATATCACAGATTAAATTTTTAAATAAATCTGAAGGCCAAAAAAAATCAGATTTTAATACCATATATTTATAAAAATTATAAAGCAAGGTACCCTGAATTTAAATTCCTTTTTTCTTGACTTAGCAGTTTCTTGAGTCTAAGCATTAACCATACAAATGGGAATACTGTAGAGTACCCAGAGTAGTATTTTTGCATACTAACTGTAGAGGAAATAGAGACATTTTGAAACTTGGTCTCCAATGTCTTTTTCTTGCTTACACTGGAAATACTGAGTGGGCATTGGAAAGGAGATTAAAAACTGCAGGATTCAAGAAAACAGAATTTCAGCCTGCTCTCCTGAAGATTTTTCCAATTCAACTAAATTTCCAGCATCCATGTGTTTTTATTTAAATTCTAATCCATTAAACAATTTGATTTTTCTCTCTCATCAAGATCTCTGTTAATTTTCTTAGTTCTTAACAGTTAATGTCCTTCAACATCTACCCCACCAATCACAACACAAACCAAAAGACATAAACATAAAACATAAACTGCCTTTATCTTGAGGAATGACCTTAACTGGAAAACAACTGCAGTTCAGTCTGGTGATTTGCCAGGAATTCTTGGCATCTTTCAAAAATATAAACTGTTTTATCTTCCTAAACCATTTCTCTAAGTCAAGGATTACATTCTACACTGACTTCTGAATTCCTGGATGATAGATTTCACTCAGGTTCAACTGCGCTAAACTTTAAATGATGATCCATAAAGTAATAATGATAATAACTGTCTCCTCAGTTATCCATGATCTTCTGAACTCCAAGTAGTATATGCAATGTATTGTATGTGTGGTATTTTCAGTAATTTTAATATTTCCCATTAACTTTCTAACTGCAATTCCTTTTAACTGCCTTAAAAGTCAGTTTCCCCAACCTGGCAAAAGTTCTAAGTTTAAGGACTGTTCTGAGCATCTATTCTGGCTCACAATTAAAAATAAAAACATACCTATGTTAGAATCAGACTGAAAATCTTTTAAAGACACTGTGAGAGGTTTGTCTTTTCCTTGATGAATTTTTCGTTTCTCTTTTTTGTGTATAGCCTTTGGTGGAAGAGATGTATTTTCAACATGTTCATATTCCTATAACAGAATAAAAATGTATATTTTTTCTAATTATTTCAAAAATGTATACGGTAAACTTCTATCAAAATGAAATTAAGCACAAAAATGAAATAAAACACATAGTATAATATTTTGATTGATACAATTTATTATTTGGGGATGTTTCTCTAAATAGGTGAACTCTATTTAACATTATACAATGAATTGCATAACATTATATAACATTAGTATAAACACTATTTTCTTAATTTGCTATTCACTTGATTGTCCCAAATGCTTTTATCCTTCATATGAAGTAGCTCTAGTCCTGTCTTAGGCATGAAAACCAACTGGGTGACCCTGGACCAGTCATTCTCTCTCTCAGCCCAACCCACCTCACAGGATTGTTGTTGTGGGGAAAATAGGAGGAAGGAGTATTAGATATGTTCGCCGCCTTGAATTACTTGTAAAGTAATAAAAGTGGGATAAAAATCTAATAAATAAATAACTTCAAATATGATTCTATAGTTTTACTGTCACAAATATATTACTTCAGTGAATAGAAATGAACTCACTCACAGGCTGAACAATGCAAATTTATTTTATATATCTTAAATAATGACAGTACTATATATCAATTAGTCTAACATTCTGTTGTCATAGTATCCAGCTAGATCCTACTCAAGGGAACATAAGCAGGGTGTAAGTGTCATCATGAGTAGCCAATAATAGTTTTAACATCCATAAATTTCTCTAATAAGTTGCCTAAGTTGTATTTTTTGTATTATTGAATTACGTAGACTAATCAAATTTTATAGACTATAAAGAAGAAATGTGAAATTAAATTATTTATGTGGACAGAATAGTTTAGCTTCACTGAATATTATTGGGTTCTATCAGGAATAACTTATGAGGGTTCATAATAATAATAAAAAAAAATGATCAGGCATCTATAGACAAATGGAACCACTGTCAAAACTTCCACTAGACTTTGCTCTTCATTTTTCCTGGACAAATACACAGTGCTCCAATGTTTGAGAAACACTGTGTTGGAGAGAGACTGTCCAAGCCAGGGGAAGGAGTCAAATGGGGAATTAGCCTGGAATCCCTACATGGCCCAAGAAGGTGAAGTTTGACACACACCCTTTGAATGCCATTGAACCTTATCTAGTCTCACCCAGGTGCAAACTATAACTCTGAGAAGATTCCTGAGAAGCCTGTGTATAGGCTTGAGCAATAAAACAACTAATTGAACTCTGCACATGTGAGTCGGTTGTCTGTGCCTGACACACTATAATGTATTGCTTAAAATTTAATAATTTAAGCTTATAAAAAGTGGTCTGTTTAAATATTGATTGCATAAACATAAAATCCATATAATCACTAGTCATATTAATGGTCCCTATGAAGGGGGCTTACACAACATTTATCATTGTAGAGGTCACAACACCACAAAGTTAAGAATCTTTCTTCTAATAGCTTCTTAATCTTGCTGTCTTGAGAGAATTTACCATAATTTTTTATTTATATTTTTTATTGGACCAATTTATAAATGCTGTCAAACAGAATTATTCTATATAAATCACAATCTTTCTGGACTACATTAGAGAAGATATAAACAAAAAATGTACACATTGTCCTCTCTTATAATGTAGTCAGTCTTACTTCTGGTCAAAATATTTAAAGAAAATATGAGAAACACCCAACAGTCTTTTACAATGAATCCTGCAGTTGGTTTATTGTCCATATTTCAGATGGCATATAAATTGAGGCAACATAAGAAACTAATTGTTTTTATTGTTAGTTGATAAATTTGTTACAGCAAGACACTAACTATTCTACATCTTCATTAGAGCAGTGGCATTTAGAAGCATGAGAAATTGCTGCGTGTGAAAAACTGTTTTTCACACAACAAAGAACTGAGTATGGATGTCTATATTTCTCCACAAGAATCTAGTTTACAAACCTGGGATTGCTTGGTGGTGTGCCAATGAGGTATTAACCAGTTACAATTGTGCTTAGCTTTCAAATCTAGGAAAATTCAACTGGGAGCTACAATCTACAAATTTAGCACTTCAATTTCTTCTCATATTTCTTATGATCATATTTGATTTTGTATTTTCTGTTTTTTAAAAGAAGAATCCAGATAACTTGCAATATATGCAAGGAAGTTCAACAAAGATGGAAATAAAGGAATGGATAAACAAAGTCCTCTTTAAATAAACAAAATGGAGTTTGGCTTAGACAAGAGAAAGACTGAACAAGAATATGAAAGCATCAAGTACCCGAAACCTGTCATTCAAAAAAAGTCAATCTATTTTCTGTAACTCCAGATTTCAACTGAACATCAGGAAAAAAACTCCCTTAAGAACAATTCAGTAATGGAATGTTCAGTGAGGTAGAGTGTTTTATGTCTTTAGCTATATTCAAGCAAAGTATGGATAGCTACCAATTAAGGATACTTTAATTTATGCATATAATAATTATATGCCTTATGCAGCCCAAACAGCTTTCAACTCTTTCAATTCTATGCTGTAATACCCATCCATCAAAAAAGTTAGAAAAGCAAAGGTGTCCAGTAGGCAGCATCTTAATAAACATGGACACTAACAGCCAAATGGCTGCTCACAGATATATGCAGTGAGAATACCAATGTTAGTGTTGCTAGAGTAGACGCACTGAGGTTTTTCTTGGGGAAAAAACAAAAATATGTCAACTATAGGTGCCCAGATTCATTTTGGTTCTTACAAGGAAAGAGAATATAAAAAGGTTATCTACACATCTGAATGTCCTGAATGTTTCTGAAAGACTTTGAGAGCTTTAAATACATCCAGAGAATGCCTTCCATCCTGGTTCAAAACTCCAAAAACTTAGCTGTAATCACCTCTTTGCAATAGTAAGCTGTAGCTCTTCCCTAATAGCATCTGTCATGCTTGACAGCATCATTCAGAAAACAGAAGAAATATGACATCTGATAGAAAAATTCTACCTTTTCTCTTATGACAAAGAAACACAAAATTCTAGGTGATTTCATAGCTGTTTAATGTGTTTCCATCTAGATGCTTTAGACGTCTGTAAAACTCATCTCACCTACTTGTGCCTTAAATATGTGCTGTTCAGTCTTCAGTCATGAAGGTTCAGCCATTCTGTATCCAGATGGAAGAAAGGACCTTGGCCAAATATCTTGCAACTGGCAGCTGCTTCATTCCTGTTGATATGAGTCTTTGCAGTTACATTGTCACCAATATCAGCATATGCTTGCCCCTCAGCCCAAACAGGAAAGCCAGTAGTTCTTATCACTTTACACTATGGTGGGAATCTGAGGTAGGTGCCCTGTTTCGTGCCAGTAAGCCCTCCCAATATATATTCCTCAGCTTTTGATACTAATATTTCTTTTACTCTGTAATTTCTTCCCTTTAGGGGAATTGTTCTTCTCAAGATTTGTTGATGTCCAGCATGTCAGGGAAGCTTTCACTTAGACAAGACTCTGATGAGTAGCACTGTAGCACCAAAAGATTCATTTAGGTGAGGATTCTTTAGTCTTGATTTCCTGCCAATGAGGGCAGGAAAACGAGGTCTAAAATACAGGATGTGAGAACTGTTCTAATTGCAGAACTATTTTCTTCAAGGAAAAACTGTGGAATCTGCTATATTTTATTGAAACGCCATGAGATTCCCAATATCCAAGATGGGAAATTAAGATGGACAGCAGTTTTGTAACTATCTTGGAAGCTGAGAAGAACTCAAAGGGTGAGGATGTGCATTGAAATGTGTTTGATACATAAACCAGAGAAACTTGCAATGTCTTCAAAGGGTAGAGCTATACATTTAGGCCTCTACGAGATCCACCAAAGTAATAATGTCTCCTTTCAATAAAGCGTATTCAAAAGATCTGAACATCTCCAAACAAACTGATGTGACTTTACATACTTCTTGAGGTCTTTAGAATCTAATATGACTCTTCCATTCCATTTTTGGGGGGCTAAAGCAAAAACTGAATATATGCCTGAGATCCTGTTGTTTGAAGGAACTTCTGCTTATCAGATGAATGGCACTTTTATTCCTTTTAAAATTTTAAAGAGAGGAAAAACATTTTGAATTTTTGAAAACAGTTCAAAAGCACAGCCCTCCTTGACAGTGCATGGGTTCAGCGATCTAAAATAAACATTTCACAGGAGACTACAAACTACTAGAATCTTTCCTACTACTAAGTGTAGGGTGTCATGCTAAGGTCTATCATTTATTGTACCTTGAGGAAGCAGGGGTTGGTTTTTATTCTTGCTGCTCATTTTATCTTGATTTTATTATTTGAATTGTTTAACCCAGTAGTTTTTATACTTTTCACTGCATGTTCGTAACAAAGAAAAATAGTTATTGGGCTATTATAAACATAAAAATTATCTAACCTGGAGAGAAAGGATAAAAATCTCTGCCAATCATGTTCACTATTTCTGCTTCTTGGCTGAAGTGTAATGGAGCAAAAGTAATTCTAGTCTTTTCACGGGTCTTCTTATACTCTTATATTTCAACATGCATGTCATGAAGAAGCTCCAAAGACACTACGCCCCATTAAGGAGAATAATTTGATAGTTCTTTAATAAGAAATTCTGTCACATCATTAGCTCTCATAGCTTTTGCAGCAGCTTATATGATATCACAACACAGGAAGCTCAATCAAAAAGTCTGGCATTGACTTCTGGAGCAGGGGCCCCAACCCCCGGTCTGTGGACCAGTACCGGTCTGCACAAACAAGGAAGGCCCCATCCGCGGGATGCAGGAAGCACACAAAACCACGCACCCTCCGGTCCGCGGAAAAACCTCTCTCCACGGAACCGGTCCCTGGTGCCCAAAAGATTGGGGACCTCTGTTCTGGAGTATGTAGGAAGAAAACCCAGTCATGAATGTCTCCTCTGCTGTACGAAAGCAGTTCCTTCTCTGAAAAGAAAAAGGTATTACAGTTGTTGACTTAATAACTAAGACTGAAGCTTACAGGATTTGAGGACAAAAGCTTCCTGTCATCAGAATTCCTCATGGCCTCATTTTTATCCTTGAAACCCATGGTACCAGAACCCATCACAGCTACTCCCGTAGACAATTTGATCACAATCTATAGCTATTAGGTTATATCCTAATGGAAATCTATGGGGTTTCTTAGTCTGTAGAGGGTAATTTGATCAAGAGAGGCTTACTCTACTGACTATAAGAGGAGGAAGATGAGGACCTAAGAATTGATTTCTAAAGAACTGTGCTTCTCCAACTACCCCTTGTAGTGTCTTTTCACCACTCGGATAATGTATATATAGTTATTGAATGCTGGAAACTCTTGCAGAGAATTCTTTTCTGGGAAACAAATTTCTATTGGAAGCTGAAATTGCATCTCAGATGACTCTACATCTTCCAAAAGGAAAACCATCACGTCTGGAATCTCCTCATCAGAAAGCATTTAGAATTTTTTTCACTCTGTTATCTATTGTAAATATAACAGAATTTGGAGAGAAAACCAAAGGAACCTCAGACAAGAGACTGTTGGGCTAACTAACTACTGGATCACTTATGCAGCAATTTAATAAGTTTAGAAAGTATCTTATTTTGCTGTTAGAGCCTCTTTATATCTGCAAGTTGAATTGTGATCAGTTAGGGCTTAGTGTTTTTTAATCTTCTTCCTTTATCAGCTCCTTCACGGTAGGTGGTTTATCCAGTCTTATGGCCCAAAGTGGAAGAATCCCTTATCTCGAATCAAAAAGGGCAGAGCTGCTGCTCGAAAATATTTCTTAAGCAAATCCTCTCTTTCAAACCTTATCTATTTCCAAATAAGATTCAGTTAGTATTCTGAGTATGTTTATCAGTATCCTGACTAAGTACACTTATCACTAACTCAGCAGAGCCACACTAACTGGTCACTGAGCCATCTGGACCTTCTTCTGCATCACAGCAAAGACTCTTTATTGAAGGAACAATCAAAGCACATAGGTTTTGCTTCCTTTTTCCTTGTCCTGACTTGGGACTTATCACCAACCCTAGCCCCTGTGATTGGAAATTCTGTTTGAATGCCTAAAATATGTGCAGGAGAATTACATGTTTTGACTTCCTCCTTGGAACATCTATTATACTATTGTAAATTCAAGACCCAATTCATCCCTGATTGCTTACACTGAGTTCTTAGCAAAAAGGTATTTTAAAAGAGAGAAAATGATATAGCTAGGAAATGTTTATAGGAACATTTTTAAAAATGGAGATTCTTTTTAACAGGAGAGGGATAGGTAGATAGGTAGGTAGGTAGATTTGAGTATTTCTACTATTATGCCAGGAATACTTTTCCTACTAAAACAGAAGTCAATCTTACTACAATATTATTACAAAGACTGCTTATAATTTATTTTTCCAAAATCAGTTATATATAATGGAACACCTGCCACCCATATTTTGAACTGTGATCTAAAATTAGAGAAGATCTAATTACATTTTGTTACTCTAATTTCATTACCATACTGAAAAACAACTCTTTTATAGATTACATTCTCTTACATGGGACATTAGAAATTGATAGATAATTCTATTTTCTACAAGTACCCTGCTATTGGAATAAATCAGAAAGGGCTGAATACATTTATAATAGAAAGGCAGTATCACTAGTTTTCAGGAACAAGTTTCACATTGTTGTGTATATTTTATTCATTTTTCCCCTGCCCTAAACAAAAATTGTAGTTTGTTGTTCCCAGACAAGGCAGAGTTTGTTGTTTACAGATACTGATTTTTTTTTGGAGAACCAAGCAGAATCCCAGATTTCATATAACAGAAAGCTATCATTTCTTAGTTTATTAATTCTAATAATTAGAACAAAACTGAAATGAGAAGACTGTAGGTATACTAATGCACAGCCGGCTAATATGTTAATTCTACTTTACGGTTCTATGGTTTGATTAGTATTTTTCACATGGAATGATAAATGCCTAGTTTACTGATAAATCTGTTTAGCATACACTTTGTTTAAATTGAAATTATATAATTTAGATTACTATCTTATTAACCGATTCAGGCATTTTATAATTTTAATTTTATAACACCATATTTTAATATAAGCTATGACAAAAGATTAATGATTCCTTCTCTTCTCTTTAAAAACAACATTTGAGGTTAGATTGATAAGCCAGTTTATTTAACCAACTCATACTGAATCATATAAAACCTATAAAGGTATGTACAGGTAATCTTTAGGACTGGACTCACTGGCAATTGGGACTGGAATTTCCACCGTTACAGGATGTGGTTGTGAAGAACACATGATCACATTGCTTAGTGGTGGCAATCCCGGCAGTGCAGGTTGCTGTTGTAACCCCAGGACTATATTGCTTGTTAAACAAGGAACTCACTTGACCATGACATGAGAAGAGATGGGTGTCCCAGGCAAGCAAGCTACACAGGTGAGAGCTATTAGTGTGTGCCACAGGCAGGCAACTACTGTGGGCAGGCACTATGAAATGTGAGCGGATGGACCTTACAGAATACAAGTAGGTAAGCGAACAAGAGGCAAGAGTGGGAGTGACTTGTGATCCTCCTGTCGGTTTCCCCACTGATTTTGAGGGAAGCCAGCAGGGAAGGACACACATGGCAATGATATGACCACAGAACCCTGAAACTGTTTTAAGTACAAGCCAGTTGCCTGTATTATAATCATGACTGCAGGGGCTCTGCGAGGAAAATCGAAAGTCCACCCTTATTCGACACACTTGTAATTCTGAATGGTCACTGAATGAGTGGTCGTAATTTGATGACTACCTATATGAAGGAAGAAATTTAAAAATGTTTCCTTTTTTAGTGGAAGACAAAGTCTTATCTCTTGTTCTTATTTTTTGCTGTTCAGACAAGATTTGAGAACACATTTTAAGTAAATGATATAATGAATTGAGGCTTTCTTTCCTGACCCAATATTTAAATATTTTTAAGCCTCTCAACACTTTTGTACATTAAGAAAATAACTGATATTATGGTAGATCCAGGATCTGGAATGGATATTTATTATGCTTTAATCTTAATGAAAGTAAGAAATACCTTTTTGTGTTCTTCATATTCCAGTTTGCTTAAAAGTAAAGCTTTTTCAAGGTCTGCTTCAAACATTTCAGAAGTCAGCTGATAAAACAAGGCAAAAAAGCAGATGTTGTGAGAAAAATTTATTTAAGTATACATACACTTTAATTTAAAACTATTCTTTGATGAACTGGACTCAGACTATTTTTCATTGTCCTTTACTGGATTCCTTAAGTGAAATTAAGTGAAGACCAGGATAAAATTGGTAAAATCTTGCTTCTGTGAAGTAAATATACATAGCAGCATGTGTATAAATACCATGTATGCTGGATCTATAAAATATTTTTCTCATCATTGACATCTTTAGTAAGATTTTGTAGAGAATAGTAAAGGCAATTGTGTTACAGTTATTGATGTTGAACCCTTCCAAATTCAAAAACACAGTAACACAAATTCTGAATTAAGGAAGACTTTGCTGTAAATCAGGGTTCTCTAAAGTGATATAGTTGAGGGTCAAAAGGAGGTCAATAAATGGGGAACAATAGGAACAGATTAAACTTGGAAGAGTGTGGTGATTTATGACTAAAATTCACCAATCTCCAACTAAATATCAGTGTCCATTTTGATGGTCATCCTTCCCATTAATGATATCAAGTTACAGTAAAAAAATGGTATGTTAAATCCTTTATTTTTCATATTTCAAATATTATTTTTATAAAGGTATTATCTATTATAGTTGCTATTGTTATTTATAATATTAAAGTAATTTTTTTTCATATCATTAATGTTTGGGGGTTGATAAACAACCTTAAACTGAATAAAGAGATTGATGAGCTGAAAAGTTTGGGGATCTCTACTCTAAATAAATTTGTTCAAGACTGCAGTCAATTGCATCCTAATTCTATGCATGCGTCCTCAGAATTATATTCATAGGGCTTAATTTCAGGTATATCCAAACCTTAAGCTTCAGTTTTATATCCACTTGCTTGCCAGAAGATCTAAGAAGCACAAGTAAGAGCCAATGTTATTTAGTGATTATAATGCTAGATTGGCATTGGAGAGCCATGAGTTCAAGTCTACATTCAGTCACAGAACCACACAAGGTAACTTTGGTTACTCTCACTTGAGCCCAAACTGCTTAAAGGTTGTAGCTATGGGGAAATAAGGAAGGAGGGAATGCTAGAATTTGACAATAATATACTGAAAAATAAAATACTGAAGTACCTGTTCATCTCGTTGTCTCCACTGTTGCCAATCTTCTTCCTGGGAGTCTTTCTTCCCTGTATGGTTGAAAGCTTGCTCGTGCAGAGAGAAGCAGGCTCCATGGGAAGCTTTTGGAGGAATTTTTTTAAAAGCAAGATTTCTGAGCTAAAAAAAAAAAAAGAATGAACTATTTTCACATATGAAAGAATGATTCGCTGAAACCATTTTCACAGTTTAACTGTATGGTGATTTATTTCTATTTTAAGGTCATTTAGTTTTTTTTCCAATTTAACCCACACTTAACCTCATTTGCTTCACTCTGCTGCTGCTCCTTCTTTTTCCTCCTCTTTTCCTTTTTCTTTTCATTTATAGTTGACTTGTTGCCTGCAGTTTGAGTCTTTCCACCACTCTGATTACTTCTTCCCTTTCCAGATTCTGAATCAGAGCCACTGCCACTATCAACTTGCAAAAGAGCAAATCTAGATGCAGTCGTAGGGACTGAACTAATTACAGCGGAAGCCATTCTAGTTCTGCAAGCGTCTGAAAGCAGACCTCCAAATCACAGTATTTCCTGGAACAACAAGAATATAATAGGAAATTATGGACTCCTTATAGCTCAGCATAAATGGAATGACAATCATATCTAGTTTGACCAGGCATAGAAAGCACAATCAAAAACCCTAACAGTACATTTCAATCTTAACTTGCCCCACATACAGGAAAATAATAATTTTTCAATAAGGGTAGTTGTTATTACCTACAACAACTGTTATCCTGGAAGGTTCTAAATCAGTATTTTTCAAATTTGGCAACTGTAAGATGTGGGAACTTCAACTCCTAAAATTTTCAGAATGCTGACTGAGGAATTCTGCAAGTTGAAGTCCCCATATTTTACAGTTGTCAAGTTTAAAAAAAAAAATTCTTTTGCTAACTGCAAATATTTTTATAATTAATATGACCAGAAGTAGTTTTTCCCAAAAACAATTGTAGGAAGCTTGTCTAAATGGTAGGAATTTTTCTAAGAAAAAAAAAACATAAAAAATAAAAATACTCAAAAGTCAAAATGAAACCTCAAAATAATTCTTGGGAAATATAAAGCAAAGATTCATGAAGTGATGCATATTTCCTGGCATTTTTTTGTTTAAGATTTTGTTTTTGCCCTGCCTTTATGGTTAGGAACTCGAGACAGTATATGCAGCCCTCTCTTAAAATATTAAGCCCTAATGCAAACATAGCAACGCTACTTCTCCAAACCTGCCACTCATTTAGATGATGAACAATTACAGGGAGAGTAGCTACTGTCACTTTATTCTTAGTGAGAACTGTAAAAGAGTCTTTGTGGATTGTTTCCAGTGACTTGCATAAGAATATAGAATGATTATAACTGAGTTATCTGGAAATATTATGTTGATGCTTTAAGGATTTAAATTAGAAAGATATATAATTAGTCTAGCAATCACAGAAATATCTAATAAAAATATGGTTTATATTAAATTTTCGGTATCTGAATCTAAGAGAAGTTCCGTATTGTTTTATAAAAATATATATAAGACATAGATGATTTCTCTACCTTCTGGTGAAAACAAGTAACAGATTATTTCTGTATCCTTGATCTTTGAAAAAAATCCTATAGCCAGGATGATATTCCCCTATTTTTTCAAATACTGTATTTCAGATGCTGCCATTTAATAAGCTAGTTTATATTTATGGCTCAAACCAGGTGTTATTTTTTTGTCTCCAGGAATGTCTACAAAACATTTACTATTTTTGCTTTCAATTTTTTAAAAAACAAATTATTCGTTTAATATTTTTCTTAAAAGAAAAAACTTCTTTCATCTTCTATGGTATTTATGTTTTTTGTCAGGAAATATTGTTAAACAATTTACATAAATGAGCATTAAACATACACATCTACATATTTTAAAACCCATGGATTGAATTGGAAAAAGTCTTCCAAATATTTTGCAAAATGAAGTAATGGGAATGTATTTTATTGTTCAAATAGCCCACCAAAGCTAAAATCCTTTTTTTAATTATATAACAGGGTGTTATATTATTAGTAGGAAGTATCCAATTAAAATAATCCTTTTGTTACTGCATTTGAAAGAAAACACTGTCTTCACCAAAAGCTTTGAGTGGATATTTACTATTTAGATAGGAGGGCATAGAGAATCTAGTTCAAAATAATACTTGAGTTGTGCTGTAAGAGAATAAGTGCCAAGAGCTATCAGCCTATTCTTGGTCAGCAGAAAATTATACCATCATGAAATTGGATGCCCCATTGCTCATGCCTCTCCTCTTTCTTCCTTCGAGGTAATAGGGAACAAAAACGAATTTTATACTCCTAGCTATTGTACTGCAAGTAGATGGTTTCGTAATTTGAGGCAAACGCTCTTCTAACCACTGATATCATAGCTGATTTAAACCCATTTCACACCTAGGCTAGGAATGAAATAAATAAAGGCTAAAGGCAACACTTTGGGAAATGATTAGGTGCAAAGTGGAGACAAGACCATCCCTTCCCCTTCCATAAAAATGAAGGTGAAGAGCCCCAAACTCGAACGTTAGAGAATGCCCTCAGCATTTACTCCAAGTAATACTTCTGAAAGCTCCGCTTGGTCAAATCAACAAATTTGGGCCTTTTTTTCTCTCTCCTGTCTTCGGAAAGATGGCCTGGCTATCATCAAGCTTTAGCCCCGGGAGTTTTGCTAGTAATCAACTGTGGCTCCTGTATTGCTGCCTTTCGAGAGAGCCTTTGCTCAGTTTCAATTTTAGTTGTGAAAGTAAAAGGCGACGCTTTTCCTTCTGAATTAGCGGGGCTCGTTTACTCCAGGACCGGGGTCATTTCCAAAACCAGAGCCAGGCCGACCTACAGCTACACCAGCGAGCCCTGGGCGTCCTCGCCTCCCCCCACGCCGGGATCTGCGCCAGCCCAACCTTTCGCGTCCCCTTCCCCGAGACCGGCGCGGAGGAGGGCGGGGGGCGCGGCGCAGGCATTTCTTGCTTTTTCGGGTCTTTTCGAGGGACTCCACATAGAAACGGTAAAGGCGAGAAGAGCCCTCACCCGCCTTTCTGATTCCAAAAGCCGCTCTCGGGTGAACAGACGGGGCGACGGTGGCGGCTTCCCTGCAGGCTAGCGGGCAGTTGCCGGCGTCGGGAAAAACGGCTCGGACGTTGTGGGCGCCAGAGAGCTCGCGGAGACGGCGGGCGGCGGCGGCAGCAGGAACGGGCAAAGGGGGCGCGCGAAAGCGGAGGAGAAGCGAGAGGGCTTTGCAGGCGGGCGCGCGCGGACGTGCTTCGCTCGAGCGCTCGCTCGCAGAGTTTTGTTTACGTCTCGAGTCGCCCGGCTGGTAGAGTAACACAGAGGGCAGCTGACGCATGCGCAACCAAGTCCGTTTGTGACGTAGCGAGACCACGAGGAGACCCCGCCGCTGGATTTGTGGCGGCTGGCGGGACGAGTGAGAAAGCGGGGTGGGCGAGAGGCAATACCGCCAGAGGCAATCCGTGTCTCTTGGGCTTTGGTTCTCAAATCCACACCTACACATGTAGCAAAAGCAGGTGAGAAAACTGGAACAAGTAAAGGACCGGAATACTTCCAAGTTCTTCGGATGGTCACGCCGAGCAGCTGAAGTCTTGCGTTGCTCATCTCGGTCCGTGTTACTGGCCGGGGTGAGTCGGCCGGTCTGATTGCTCGATGTGCCTAATTGACCCGCGGGGTGCTGTATACTGGTGGGAGGAGATGGCAGTCCTGGAGGTAAATGACTTCAAGCCTATCAAGAAGTTTGCTGCTGGGAAATGTATAGCGCCGTTATAATCTGTCGCTTTTTTTTTTATTTCGTAGCTTTACATAAAGCGCATCAGTGAAATAGTTAATAGAAAAATAATAATAATCAAAAAAACCACTTTTCCGTAGGAACCTTCTGCAAGCTGAGTTAATACCGCTCTTGTTTGTAGCATAGCATCAATTTAGGGAACCTCATTGTGTACACGTGTTTAACTTTCTTGGAACTGCGCACTCCCATAGACTGAGGGAGGCATACAAAAGAAAAGCAGTTAGAAACATACAGCCCCGCAGGCAGCCTAGACTCAAAGCAAACCACAAACACATCAACCCAAGATCTGAAACCAAAACCGGAAGCCTAGGAGAGAGGGCGCCCTCCTTATCTCTGGGGGAAGCAGTTCCAGAGGGCAGGAGCCCTGATGGAAGAAGGCAGGCTTTCTTGGTCCTGCCAAGTAGTAGTATTTAATTGAGAGGGTCTGGTGGATATTCACTTCAGCTTCTTGAAGAAGCTTCTTGGATGAGAAGCGAAACGTCTTCAAAGAGAAAAAAGAAAGTCCAGTTGCCTCGTGAAAAAGCACCTTTGGGACAACCATGACCTGGATGACTGAGAATCTCCATAGACATTTCACTATGTCCTAATGCCGTGGTGGCGAACCTATGGCATGCATGCCATAGGTGGCACGCAGAACCGTCCCTGTGGGCACGTGTGCTGTTGCCACAGACAGAGGGACGCAGGGACGGGCTCCTCCCCTTCCCCTCTCCATGCATGCGGAGTCCGGGAACAGCTGCGAGAGCTGGGTGAGGTGAGGGAACCTATAAAAGGAGCAGTTTTGGTGGGAGAGTGAGTGAGCGGCCTTTGGAAGCAACCAGTGGTGGGTTTCAAATCATTTAACAATCGGTTCTCTGCCTCGCCTTCCCTCCATCTTGGTCGGGCTGGGCTGTTCACGGGGTCAGCTGGGATGGGTGCAGGAGGGTGGGGGTCATCAGGTCCTGGCTGGGGGAAGGCGAGGGGGTCTGGCTGGGGGGGGTGGGAGGGCCGGGACGCCTCCACGGAGGAAAGCCATCCCCCCACCGGCTGAGCCTCTCATCCACACTGCGGTCACGTAGGATTGCATAGAAGGGGCTGGGGGGGCGGCCGGCAGGGGAGAATCAGAGTCACCATCTCCCTTCCGCAGTGCAGCCCCATTGGCGTGGGCAGAGACGGCCCCGGGACAGCCGGAAAGGAGCCCTCACCTGGTGCGGGCCCTGTCCACACGGTGGCTCTGACGGGGGCAGCTGCTGCTGCTCCTGCTGCTCCGAGCCCCTTGACCGGCCAACCACACAGGGAAGCAGGAGGCGGCGGCGGTGATCTCTGCATTGCCAAGCCTGGCTGGCAGCAGATCTGGAAGCGAAGCTATGCCTCCCATCCTTGCGCTGGTGGAGGCAGCGGCGGGGGAAGGTGAGCTGTGGCGCACGCCCACCCCTCCCCGTTGCCACCCCACATTGTCCCGCATGCACGTCCCGGAGGTGCACACGGGACGATGTGGGGCAGCAGTGGCAAAGGGTGGGTGCATGGTTGACCAGTCGTAGCAGCAGCAGAAGCCACCCCCATCAGAGCCGTTGAGTGGATGGGCCCAGGCCGGGCAAGGGCTTCCGGCCGTCCCGGGGCCGTCTCTGCGCACGCCGATGGGGCTCCATAGCCAGTTCGCCATTATGCAGGACAGCCAGCAGGCTGTGGCTGCTGACGGACACCTTCGGCCCCCATGCGTTCGCTGGCCTCTGTGTGTGTGGGGGGCAATGGTGTCAGGCAGCAGCTGCTCCGGCCCCTGCCTTGCCTCGCCTTGCCCTGCGGCAATTGGCACACCCACTCTGCCTCGCCTCACCCCGCAGAACGAGCCTCTGGCCCACCGCCCCACCCACCAGAGACCCTGGATCTCCCCCAACCCTGCCCGGCCCCCAGAGGCATCCCTCTCCATGAGCATCATCGAGGTGGCCACACCCACTGGCCACGCCCACCCAGTCGGCAGTGACCACCGTGGCCACGCCCACCCAGTCGGCCATGCCGACTTGGCACCCGGCGATAAATGGGTTTCGGGTTGTAGTTTGGGCACTCGGTCTCTAAAAGGTTCGCCATCACTAATGTATCTGGTGGGCAGCAACAGGTGGAGACAGGTGGTCCTTCAGATAACCAGGGTCTGTACGGTAAAGTTTTTCATAGGTTACGACTAGCACTTTGAATTGCACCTGGAAGCCAACTGCCAACCAATGCAGCTCCCACAGTAATGGCACATGGGCTTAGGATGACAAGGTGGAAGCTTACCACAAGGAGGTTGAAGGGTTGGTGAACTGGTGTAAGAAAAACAGCCGTTTTAAATACCGGAAAAACCAGAGATCATTGTCGATTTCAGAAAAGGCAGGCACAGCCACACTTCTCTGTGCATTAATGATTCACCTGTGGAGATGGTTACTAGCATCAAATTCCTGGGTGTGCAGCTAACGAGTAGG
The DNA here is from genome assembly GCA_023970755.1 of Azemiops feae. Classification (NCBI taxonomy): domain Eukaryota; kingdom Metazoa; phylum Chordata; class Lepidosauria; order Squamata; family Viperidae; genus Azemiops; species Azemiops feae. Next base: position 639,642 of record JALGBA010004290.1, read on the forward strand.
CTGGCTTGGTCGCTCAACAGTGAGAAACTGGTGAAGCGGGCACAGCAGCGCCTGCATTTTCTGCGTCGCATGAGAAAAGCACATCTTCCTTCCCCTGTCCTGACCACTTTCTACAGGGGGACGATCGAGAGCATCCTGTCATACAGCATCAGTCTGGTTTGGAAGCATTACTGCTTCAGACAGGAAGGCGGTGCAGAGAGTGGTGAGAATGGCCGAGAAGATCATTGGCAGTTCCCTCCCTCCAATCCAGGACATAACACACAAGCGTTGCTTGAGCAGGGTCCGTAAGATTATCTGGGACACTACACATCCTCTTCACGACCTGTTTTCCTTGTTACCTTCTGGGAGGAGGCTTCGTGGTATCCGTAGCAGAACATCCAGATTCAGCCATAGTTTCATTCCATACAGCATTAACCTTGTGAACTTTTAAGCTTCCTCCTTCCGTTATATATTCAAGATGGACAGTATTTAATATTTATTTGCTATGTATATGTAGGGGTGTGGGTCTATACATATGTTATACATAGTATGTTTAGGTGTGTGTTATGTATGTGTTTCACTTTGAGAGCGGGCAACTAAATCTCATTTTTGATGTGTGCCGTTGTGCCCACAGTAAAAAAAATGACAATAAAGATTATCTTATATTAATTTTAAACTCATGTTAACTGTCCAGAGTTGCAATTATGAGTTGGGCAGCCATATAAGTTGAATGAATGAAAAAAGAAATGGTATTATATATGTGAATTACTTTTGTATATGAGTGTTCTCATGCTTATATTTCTACATAGCAGACACTATGATAGTATGATTAAAAAATCAAATCATCATCAAATGAATCTAATGAAAAGTCTTGCCACTGCACACAAAATAATTCCTATTGCTAAGGTAATTGATTTTTTTCTCACTTCTTAAAATATTAAGACTGAAACCATGCTTATTTTTACTTGGGAATTGAGTTCAGTGAACTTCTCCGATAAACATGGATAGGATCCATCTGCAGACAGGTCACTAGAATAGGAAACAGGTTAAAAAGCAATACCGCTGCAGTTTCTAGGTGCCAATGTACATACTGCTTTTAGTAAACAAAACTGATGCCTGGAAAATATTACCCTTATACTTATTTAAAACTCTCGACAATTATATTGATCCCGGCCAAGGTGTTATTGGCTAGTTTTCCATTGATAAGGACCAAAGCATGGTGTATGTATGTTTGTGTGTGTATATCAAGAAAAGCAATGAAAATAGTGGCTATATATAGCCTTTCCCATAAAATTCTGGCCACACAGTATTTCTCATTTCAGTCATTACTTATTCCAGTGTTGTTGAATAAAGGAAACATTACAACCTCACATTTAGCAAAGTATTCGGGTTTACAAGTTTCTAAATATAAAATGTATCACTAACTTTAAAAGATTTCAATCTCAGATCATATGCAAAAACAATCAACAAAACTAAAAAAATAAATAGGAGAAACATAGCTAAAAAATATCACCACTATCAAGTTATTTCAACTCAGTTCTAATACATTGATCTGGTTTGAGCAAATATGCTGGTGCATTGTACTCTTAACATTTTTACTTTCTTTTTTTGTGGAAATAACTAAAACACAGAATTGCTATCCATCATTTCTTAACTTTTTATCCAAGGAGATATCTTAGGGTGTTCATCTCTTAATAAGTCTGCTTATAATTTTGGTTTCTGAAGGCTAAAGCTAAGTTGGACAAAATAATAGCCTAGATCAGGGGTAGGCAACCTTGGCTCTTTTACGACTCGTGGACTTCAACTCCCAGAATTCCTGAGCCAGCATGGCTGGCTCAGGAATTCTGGGAGTTGAAGTCCACGAGTCGTAAAAGAGCCAAGGTTGCCTAACCCTGGCCTAGATAAAAATCCCCAAGCTTAAACACTACTGCTGATAGGAGAAGCCAAAGCAGTCTCCAAGCCTTACCAAAACACCATTCCCACATGCTCGGAATTGAACCAGTCAAGCAACTACATTTTTCAGATGATTTCAACTTTAAAATAGTATTTAATGCTTCTAAAATTGCATTTCAGAGATAATCTGTATTTCTGGTTGTGAAACTACTTATACACAAATGTACCATACACAAACAAATATAGTTCTTGGTAGAAAGATTTCTGAAAATCTGGTATATTCTATAGAGTCTCTCCAGAGATAAAAGGAAATCAGCATTTACTTCTGCCCCTTTCACCGGCAGGAGCTTTTATTGGATAGGAATAACTTCTATTTCTAGAAGAGTGACTCAGGATCCAAATATTTTGAAAGGGTTTGTAAGAGTCTCTGGCTTTATTTTAATTAGTAGATTTAACTTCATGTAGGGTTAAACACTGGGATGTACAGATATTCTCTGACATAGCAAAATAATTTTTATTACACTTAAATTCAACTGACTGAGTTCATCCCTGTTTGTATAAACAATCACTGAAATAGATTTAATGTTGATTATAGGAATAAAAACATTTACTTGGAAAATGGTATAAAAATTATACTGGTAACAGTTCCAGGCCTAGTTCAAATATGATTTTTATAGCCAAGTAAGTTATTAATAAAGTTTGCATTTGAGATGTAAGCATGTATTTATTTTAAATGTAAGTTTTAGCAATGAGGGATTTTCATTTTTTCCTTTTAACTACTTAATATCTTAGAAAAATAGTTTTTAAAGGATATTTCTATTTCATTGTATGCTGTCCGTATCTATATGGTTATCAGGGCAATTGATTTATCTAAAAATTATCAATTACATATAAAATGATAGCCCTTTCTGCACCATGGGGCTTTTCCCCCCATAATCATGGAAGGTATTGAATACTTTGTTATTTATGCTTTCTTTGTTCTCATTAGTATGCTACCAGGATTGTCTGAACCAATTCTCTATATTATGCAGAACTGTATAATGCTGCACAGTACTAAAAGAATAAAGAAATGTATTAATAAAAATGTAAGTAAAAAGATTCTTTAAAGACAAAATTATTGTTCCCCTCTATATACTACCATACCAATGCCAAAAAAGGAATTAGGTTTCTTTAAATGAAAGACCAAGCTGAAGAATAACTGCTAACAATAATTTATACAAACATCATAACTTCCTGAAATAATGTGGAAAAATAAGAAATTGCAAAATTACTTTCTGAATTGTCATCTGAATTACGTAGTATGGTCATGAGATTTTCTAGGCATTTCAATGGAATCTGCAGCAACAGAATTTATAGTAGCTCGTCTTGATGAAAGCTCAGAAGCTGGGATATAGCGTAATTCTTTACGGGAAAATTTTACTGGAGTTAGTCCTTGAAATTGGGTCACTGGGTTGCCTGTCTGTGAGTGACTAAATGCTTGTGAATGAGATTTTGTGAAATGTTGTACTTTCCCTGTTGGCTCCTCACGATTATTAGAGATAGAGAGTACTGCTTCTATAGCTTCCTCTTCAAGTGTCTCAGGTGAAGTCGTCTGTGTTCCTATATCACCTACAGTGCAGTTTATTTCTTTTGATTTCCCTACAGTTTGGAGTCTCTGTCCGTGTTCTTCTAAAGAAATACTTGTTTCTTCTTGATTTAGCATCCCATCATTAGAAGCATAACCTAAAATGGAATATTCAAAGCAACAATTAACTTAAATGCTTAAAGGTAAACATTACAGTTTGTTAAGGTTACAAATTTTAGTTGATTCAACTATTCACTGTTATTATAAAATAATTTTATTGTGCAATTAAAAGTTAATAAAGAATATGGTCATTTGGATCTTGCATTACCCTTTCATTTATGGAAAGGACTAAACCTGAAGCTTTCATTAGTGGAAATGGAATGTGTTCATTATGTGTATGTGTCTCTGTGTGTCAGAGGGAGTCAGACGACATTCAGTTTTCAGATATTGTCCCTGCTATGCTGCCAGTACCTCTATGTCTTTCCAAAGGACACTCATTAGTGGGAATTTAAAATCAAAACCAGACTGCGTTTGCAAAAATTAAAAATCTTTTATATGAAATCTTGGATTGTTATTTGAAAACTAAAATTTAACTTTTGCCTTAAAAGGAAGTATACAGTATATTTATTATAAATAAAACAAATGTCTGTATCTACAAATATAACATTGTAATCTAATCCCACTCAGAATGAAATAGATGGTACTTAAATTTGATAAATGAATAGATGGATCAATAGATAATAGGTAGATAATAGATTGATAGATAGATCTTTATGGGAACATTTCTCTTAATGTGAATTATTACTAAGTTTTAGCTATGTTAGGATTTTAGCTCTAATATTCATACATTTAGTTTGTTTTGAAGAGTGATATGTTGATTCCCCAACAGGATCCTTTAATTTCTTCTTTAACTCTCGACTGGTTTTCTTATAAAAAAACAAATCTCGTTCCAACTGCTGAACTTTAGCTTCATAGGCTTTAATAGTTTCTGTAGTAGTTTCACCTTCTTGGTCTGAAAAAAGACAGAAATTTGTTTTACTATGTTCCATTTTATTACGATGAACAAAGTTACAAGTTTATTTCGCATCTTGTCTCCAACTTTGTGAAAAATAATATATGTATTTAAATATTTAAAAGAACCCTTATGATTTTGGACTCATAGAAAAAAATGAATAACCATGAATAAGAAAACAAAACATAATTGAAGCACCTAACAAAAAGTAGTTCACTGGTGAGAATTAGAAAATGTATAGTCATTAATGTTTTAAGAAAGCAGAAAATTGCACCTATCATAAAGTAATAATTTACTGACAGAAAGACAACCATTAACAAGTTTGAAAATTACTTCTTTACACAATAATGAGATCAAGTTGGAAGAGGCACTTCTTGATGAACCTGAGGATATTGTACCCAGATATAGATAGTCCTTGACTTAAAACCATTCATTTAATGATGCTTCAAAGTTACTATGGTGCTAAAAAAGTTACTTACGACCCATTCTCAAAGTTATGACCATCGCATCTCCCCCATAGTCACTGATCACAATTTAGGTGCCTAACAACTGGCTTACATTTATGACAGTGGCAATGTCTTATGGTCACAATTTGCGACCTTCCCATCTGCATTCCAACAAGCAAAGTCAATGAGGGAAGCCAGATTTGCTTAACCACTGCATGATTCACTTAATCAAGTGATTCACTTAATGACTGAGGTAAAATGGTCATAAAATTGGGTCCAATCACATGTTGACCACATTGCTTAGCAATCAAAACTCCAGTCCCAACTGTGGTTATAAGTCAAAGACTACTTGTATGTTCCTCTATAAATTGTGGATACCAAGATCCTGTTCCTCTGGTAAAGGAGGTCTTCAAAAATTTTTCCCTTTGCCCCCGTAGTCTTAATTCTGACTCTGCTACCGAAGGTATGCTGATCCTATGAATAACTTTGACATAAGACTGGGAGAAATGGAGCTTTGAAACAAGTATCTTTCCCCTTTTTATCAATTCTATCATCCAATGAATGAATTTCTGTTCACAAAAAAAGAAAGAAGTGAATCTTGACTTCTTATGGCTAGTTGTGTATGGAATATGTTAAAAGAATATGAATAATCAAAGCATGTTTACCTCAGTTTATTACAACTGACATTTTAAAACAAGAGCTATTATAATAAGTGTCTCGTAGCTCTTTGTCTTTATTGCTTTAAATTGTAATTTGTGGGTAAGCTGTGGCAATATATTTAATATTTTATATTAATGTTCAACTATTTAATCTTATAGATTGACTCTAATGAACATCATGCATTAGATGAGAGTATGGAAATGGTAAGTATACATTTAAAATTAATTTTGATATTTCAAATGTAAGGAGCAAACATAGCTCTGTGATACATACAGAAAAAATCAGTTTCATAAGACCAGTTAGGACCTATCAAATTTTCATTCTCTTTGAGTGGTTCTAATAAAGGTCTTGTCCTGTTGGATGAGATCTATTTCCCACTTTATCTATCCAGATGCAAGATCCAATACCTTTACAGTGAAGCAGTATCAACTGAATCTTTTGTTCATGCTCTTTCTGTTGAAGGGTGAGGCGCCTGTCACATTGCAGCATGAGATGTTCAAGTGCCAATTCAAGTTCTCTTATTATATTTTCTTGTTCCATTGCCCTCATTCTCAGTTCTTCAGACTGCAGTTGCAATTTACGTTCACTCTCACGGAGTCGAACAACCTAAAAATAAGTAGCATTTTCTTTGTACAAGTCTGTTTGAATAGAAATTTAATGCATTGTTGCTTAGAATAATTAAAAAAAAAACAGTTTGCAAGCTTGAACAGAATTGTTAATAAAATCATCTAATTCAAACATGCTATGAAACATACATTCATAACATCAGAGGTTTCACTGCTCTCAGAGTTATAACATAATTACTAGAAACAAACTTTTTAGATGATTTATGATATATGCACTCAGACACAATGGCTACTTTTAAAATATGTATTATAATTTAAATTCAGAGAATATTAAAATGTAAATGTTGGAAAAAATCCTCTCTGTGTCTAGTGCAAAAATCCAAAAACAGTTTTTGTATTGCGTATTTTTATACAAATTGTATTTTTACACAACTATGTTCATGAATTATCAGAAGTACATGAGGTGGCCATTTTATAACCAATACAAAGAACAGGCAGAATCTTCCTTGCTGAATACTATTCTGACAAACCTTGTTAAAATACTTTAAAAGAATTGCGCGCAGTTCAGTTGTGGACAATGATACCAACTTTCCCATCACACTGGCTTCACTTTGTGTAAGAATCTGTGAGGAGACTCTGATTGAGTTTTGATGGTTTTGTATACTTTCGTTCTTATAAGCAATGGCCGCTTCCAAGGTTTCAATTCCTTCCTCAAGCTGGAATAAAACATGCTCTTCCTAAGAAGAAACAAAGCAGAAATGTCAAATGTATTACAATAAATCTGAAGGCTATTAATGATAATAATTCATCACTTAATTCCTGTGATTATGAACATACTGTAATATAATTTTATATTTATATATAAATATGCTAAATTTTTTGGATTGCCAACAAAGAATTAAGGGGGACTGGGATAGCTATTTCAAACTAATTAGCTCTCATCAGCCAGCCATACCCTTCTGAGATTCGAACCTGGGCTGCTTGCACGTTAGGCAGCTGTGTTGACCCCCTAGGCCACAGGCCACCTGTCAGCCCAAAAAAAACACTCAAGACGTATCTCCTCCCCTGTCTCTTCCCTCCCTGATATAGCTGACAAAGTGAGAAAGAGCCTGTGGCCTAGGGGTCAACACAGCTACCTAACGTGCAAGCAGCCCAGGTTCGAATCTCAGAAGGGTATGGCTGGCTGATGAGAGCTAATTAGCTCGAAATAGCTATCCCAGTCCCCCTTAATTCTTTGTTGGCAATCCAAAAAATTTAGCATACAAAAAGATGTCGCAGTAGCAACTGCTGCCTGTGGATGGCCCTAGATTGGGCTGATACAGGCAAAAGATTTCTTCTTCCCATATTTGGGCTGACAGGTGTATCAAAAAAAACACTCAAGACATATATATCTATGTGTTGGCTGGAGCACCTGGTCTACCAAGTATAGGATAAATCAGTCTGTTGTGCGTTTCGCTCCAATCTAGGAGCATATTTTGCAGGCAGACGTCACATACTGTGAATACTATAAATTCAAAATTTTGTGGCTGATGAGTTAGTGGGAGACTAGTATAGCTATTTCAAGCTCTTTAGCTTTCATCAGCTAGTCAGACTATATATATATATATCATTATGAGTTGCAGGAAACGTTAAAATAAAAGTCTAATTATGGCTTTCGGTTATTACAGTGACTTTCAAACTATTTTGAAGAACTCATGAGTTCTTCAGAAGCCTATCATATGCTTCTTAGAGAAAGCAGAAACAGTATATAAGTATCTATAGAAAAGGAGCCAATTCTCAAATTTCTCATTTATTGTGCTTGAAAAAAGTCTCTTTTGTCTATAATGGAATTAAGTATGCAAACTGAAATATTTCAAAATGAGATATTTCTTTTATTTATTTATTCCACTATTTTAAAATATTGTTCTCCAATTCTCCTCCTTCTGTGGCTTTTTGTGATTTTTGCTACTTTTTTAGTAGTAGACATTTCCTTTTTTTTTTTAAGTTATAATCCAGAAAGGGAAAGTAAAAAATAAAGGTGAGGGGTTTTACCTCTTTCTCAATATCTTTAACTCTTTAGTCCCATTTGGCACTCCATAGTTCTATAATCACATGATCTTTCACAACTTTCCCTTATCTCTTTGTTTAATGAAACTGTATTCCTTAGTTTAACAAAACTACGTCCCTTAATTTATAGGGGCTGCTGCTTTTTAGAAGCAGAGAAGAAAATACACAAACACAGAAAAAGGAAGAAGAGGGCATCTTTCCTGGAAGTACTTTTTCACTGTTCAATTTCTTCTGAAAAAAATTAACAAAATACTATGATTCTTTAAAAAAATTTTTTTACCAGCTCTACATATTAACAGTTTACTTACTAATTTGATTGCATTTAGATTTTTCTATTAACAGCAGCTAATACTGTAGTTATCAAATAGATAATGACTTACTTCTGGTGATAACACTCTGCCATTCTTTAATTTCTCATCCACACTATTTCTTCTTTTCAACAGCTGATCCCTTTCTTTTTGCAAAGCCTGAACCTCTTCAAAAATCTTCCCTTGTTCATCAGTGGCACTCCTCTGAAGCTGCTTATTTTTGTCACAAAGTTCTTGATCTAACATACTTAGACGGGTAGATAATTTCAAACTATCTTCATTGAGAGCCTATGAAATCACAAATGAAGATATAATCCCTTTAAGAACAATAATTTTGAAGAGAGATGTGGCACTTTAAAGACTATCCCGTTTAATATGGCATAAATCTTCATATAATATATTCTACTGGAAACAAACTCTTTAGAAACTTAGGATATCTTCATTCCTCCATGGCTAAACTAATACTATGTACAATTAATATAATGTAGGGTAGATGCAGATAGTGTTTGGCCAGATTTTGTTTCTCTGAAATCATGACTAATGATCTCACCATACTTTCTTGTGATTTCAATTTAACTGGTCATCTGGTAAGAACATCTACCATGTCATGCCTGAGCTTCTGCTCAGTTTAAAAGATAAGTGAAAGGGAAGCATGTGTCTTAGCCGTTTAACATTACAGATATGGGGGAAAGTGCAGAACTAAGGAGATGAAACAAGTTGAGAGTTCTTGTCAATGGAATCCCAACTACCTAAAGCAGACATGTCAAACTCGCGACGTCATGTGACATCGCGCAACGTATTGGAACTTTTCCCCCATTGCCGGCAATGGGGTGGGCGCGGTTTTGTTGTGAAGTGTCAGGCCTGTGGGCCGGCAGTTTGACACCCCTGACCTAAAGTGTCAGCATTCATCTTGAAAAAACATTTTCTTAGCAATTCCATTTGCATTGTAGTACAGCAAGAAGTTAATTTACTATTTTGCCCAACAGAAAAAGTGTAGGCATGCAACTGCAAAGCCAATCTAAGAAAGGCAGAAGTGATGCTTGTACTAAAACTAAAATATATCATCTGTTTTGATAACAAAAAATAGTATTAACAAAATACATTTTCTATGTTGGTTTGACATGTATTGGCTATTACGGGAGAAACAGCAAAACAATGTACAAAACATTCAGTAGTAGATATATCTAATATTTCTCATTAAAAATCAGTTAATTTGAACTTGCTAAAACATTTTTATACTAAAGACACAGAGTGCAAATACAGAGTGCTAATTTCTAACTTCAGTTCCTAGCATATCGCAGTATTAAAAAGTACCTGGCTGGATCTGAGTTTTTTAATTTCCAAATGGCTTTTCTCCTGCATCAGTGTTTCCTTCTTTAAAATAATCGCTTCTCTTCTTTTTAAATCTTCCTCCAAAGCAGCTAACTCTTGATGCTGGTGCAAAATCTTTTCTAGTTCTTCATCTAAGCATTTCTTTTTCTCTTCTAATTTCTACATTGAACAGAAATGATGCACAAATTTAGCTCCTCAATTATACTAAATTTAATACTAAGCTTTAATACTAAAACTAGTTTAAACAGTGCTTATTTTTCAATGGGTTAAAAGTTCCAACTGGCATTTATAGTGTAATTCTATGCACATCAACCAAAAGTAAGTTACACTCAACTCAGTAGGACATACTGTACAGTTAATAGTAGAGGACTATTTAATTTAGTCAGGTCAATTGGAGTACCTTATAAAGCTATAATTTGTTCATATACTAAAAAAACACCTTTTAAGTTATAAAATCAAATCTGACAGATACAAGATAAATCAGTACATCTTGTGATTGCAAAATAGTATGCACAAAAACACATTGCAGTGTTTTTACAAATAGAAATATGAACATAGATGTTTAAAATTTTGTATGTATATATTTTTAAAGATTACAAATGTATCAACATACAATTCCACAGAGAGAGCAGAAAAGGAACACAAGCCAATGTTGCATTGGTATGTGCTGAAGAGAGGGAATGGGGAGTTGCATAGCTTGTCCTCCTGCTGAGGGACCAGAGCCAGCATTCAGAGGGAGACAGGAAGTGCAAGTGCAGGTAGTCCTTGACTTACAACCATTCGTTTAGTGACCATTTGAAGTTACAACAATGTTGAAAAAAGTGACTTATGACCGTTTTTCAGAGTTACAATTGTTGCACCATCCCCCTGGTCACGTGATCAGAATTTGGGCCTTTAACAATTGGCATGTATTTATGACAGCTGTACTGTCCCTGGGTCATGTGGTCACCATTTGTAACCTTCCAGTCAGCTTCCAACAAGCAAAGTTAATGGGGGAAGCCAGAGTCACTTAACGACTGCATGATTCACTTAACAACTGAAGTGATTTGCTTAACAACTGTGGCAGAAAGATCATAAAACGGGGCACAACACACTTAATAGCTGTCTTGCTTAGCAATGGAAATTTTGGTTCAACCGTGGTCGTAAATCGAGGACTACCTGTAGGTAGAAGCTTTTCCAGAAAAACAGTAGAAGTAAGAGGCAGAAACTGCTCTATGGCTATGCCAGCAACCTGCTACGGTAGTACTGGAAGCAAATATTTGTCCCCCACCCAGAAATGAAATGCCTAAATGCTAGTAGCAACTCCGACCAGTTATAAAGGATACCTGGCCGAAAAGCCTAGAACACACTAGCTGGCAACCAAGAGAATGGTTATCTGGGAGGCTGAAGAGTGTTTTAAGCTAAGGAGAAAAGAATTTCAGTTTTTCTGTACACCATAGCTGTGAGAGTAGCTAAGGGCAAGACTAGTTAAGCCCTGATATTACATAAGATAGACCCTAAGTTGCATCAGAAAATAAATGCTATTTTGTATTAGAAATCCTGCTCTACAAAGAAGCCAGAACTCCTTTGTTTGAGGTCTGTGCCATCTACAAAAAAGAATCCATCACCTGCTTCTAAAAAAGCAATTTATAGTATGATTAATCATAATAAACTTTTGAACTATTCTTTGTTCTTAGTTAAAAAGAAAAATTTCCCCATAAGGTAACAGAGTTCTAGGAAATCATACTGGATAGGGGCTAAAATGGAAAACAAGATTATCTGCAATCCTGTAAATGAGAAAAGATTGATTGCATGATAAATGATTCACACAACCTCTTCTGACTGGTAAAACTAAGATCTTGTTTGCCTAAAAAAAATTCATAATTTTTGGTTTATCAGTGAAGCATTTTTTTTCAACTGTATCACTTTCAGTTTTAAAGATCCACAATCCCTTTAGAGTTTAGAAAAGCTGTAACAATACTACATTTTGCCAATGTTAAATCATTTTATTACATTATTAATGTTAACCTTTTATTTTTATTTAACTTAGCTGCCTAAAATACTTATTAGAGGAGTTGCAGCATTCCAGGCATTTAGTAGTTCCATGTTATGGATAGAGTAGAACAAGGCTATCAAAAGCATTTCAGCAGACTAGCATTACAAAACTTCAATTGCCTGCAGTTGTTGGGGAGTCCCAGTTGAGTTTCTTTTCTTAAATGCAGCAATCTCTTCATCCTTTAGCTTTAGAATCTTCTCCTGCTGTTCTGTCTTTTGCTGAAGTTCCTGTAATTAAAGAAATTTTTTTTATACATATTATTACTAGAATATTGGTATTTCAGTTCTTATTTTGAAACATAAATTTTAGAGACACAAAGTATTATAATCCTTAACAGAAGATAATAAATTATCATATACAGTCATACCCTTCCTTTATATTTAATATTTATGTATCATTTTGATTAAGACTTTCTATACATAATCTGAGTTTGGTATAATGGTTGACACCATGCTAAAACCCAGGAAATCATGAGCTTTATGCACAAACCCAGCTTGGTGACTCTGGGGTAGTCTAATGGAAAACCATTTACAAAAAATATTGCCAAGAAGACTGAACGGATTTGCCCATCTAGTCGCCAGGAGTCAAGACTGACTCTAAAGTACACATGCGCATGTACACACAGAGAGAGAGAGAACGCAGTAATTTTTATAAGTCTCAACAGTTGATATCGACTTACTGCAATACTGTTGAAAGGCCTGGAGCTGAAGTAAAATACCTGGTGTCTCAAGTAAATTCAGAATTGAAATACGATTTGAATTAGGAACCTTTTTGGAATTTGACTGTAATATACAATTTCTGAAACCCTTCTTCACTGAATAATGACATGCAGTTAATGTATAGTTTTGTGGAACTGTTTACCCATAAAATTAATACATTAACTGTATGTTTATATTCACCGAAGAAGTGTTTTAGAAGTTGTGTATTACAATCAAGTGAAATGAAACTATTGTCATTAAACATAGTAATAATTTACTTATGAAAATCTTTTACCTTGATTTTCGATTGACCCTGCTGAATTCCTGCTTCCAGTGTTTTCTTTTTTTCACTCTCCTCCCACAATTTTTTCTGTAATTGGGCTTGTTGATTTTTCATGTGATTAATATTCTGTTCTAGTTCTGATATACGTTTCTCATTCTGGGTAGATAATGATGCTAGATTCTTAGTTTCCTGCTGTTTTTGCTGTATGACCTGAAGTCACAGAGTACATTTTATTTAATCAATTACTGTTATGTGATATAATACTATTCTACTGTTTGGTTAGCTTTACAATTGGACTGTTTTACTAACTTGCTGTTTGTTTAATTACGGTTCATTGCATATGTGACTAGCTTTGGGCATTTTCAACATAAGAGTGAACTATATATATTTTTTCTAAAGAGAAAGACACAAAATAAAAATAAAACAAAAATCATATCAATGTCCTGGTAGTTTGCACAATATTGAGTCCATCAATAATTTAAGTTATCAAGGATTTTTATAGATGGAGAACATTACTTTCAGAAAACAAATCTATTATTGGAAATGCTCCATAATTAATTTTTATAGCTTATATTTCTTAATATCTAGGTTATATATGATATACAGAATTATTTGGACAAGAATTGAAGCATAGGGCAAATGAGCAAAAAAACTACATTTCTGGAGAAAAACTCAATATTTGGGAGAGACATTTAGATAGCAAGATAACACAGCATTGTAGTAACCCCCCACCGAGCAGCTTTCTGATCTCCAGTTCATGTTCTAAGTCCCTTTGTTTGCGTGGCTATTAAATCTGTTCTACTATATCACACCAACCTAGCAATATTAATGAATTATGATAGTAACAAGTATCTACTCTATTTGAGAGTGAGGTGCGATATTTTGTACTTTTTGCAGATTTTGCACAGGTTTTTATGAATTTCCCAGTTGCAAATACCTGAACTTTCAGTTTTGCTATGTCCATCTTTTTTCTGAATTCTTTCTGTAATCTGGCTTTTTCAGCAACGTCCCTTAGTTCCTTGTTCTCCAACTCTTGCAGCTGCTTTTGTGTTTCTGCTAAATCAATTTTGGCCTGCTCTGCTTCATGCTCCAGCTGTGTTATTTTCAGAGAATATTGCTGGCTTACAGATCGAGCATCATTACCTTAAAAATAATAATTAATCATTTGTGACTTTTGGCATTGTAGCAGCTATTGTTATTATCATTTTTAAAAACCATTTAACATATTTATTACAAAAAAAGAAAATATTCAAAGTGATACTAAGGATGGTTCCTCATAAACATATTTTGTTCTCAAAACAACCATGAGGTAGATTAGGCAGTGAAATTAAAATAACTGGTTCAACATCATTTAATACAACTTTTTAGATAAAAATTCAAAAACTGAAGATTGCTCCAATCTTAACAGATGCTGTACATTGACTTTAGGCTGCCTTAATATATATATATATATATATTGCACTGTGCAGCAATAATTATCTCATATAAAACCTGGTTCTTTTCTTTTATATACTGATATTCAAAGCGTAAGTCACAAAATACATTTACCTGTTTTGACCAATTCTTTAATGAGTTCTTCTTTCATTCTGATATTAAGGGTAAGTTCATTCATTTTTTGCTTAGCAGCAATAAGTTTTAGCTCTGAATTCTTTAACTTTTGTACATTTAGTATCTGACTTTTCTTGATCAATTCAATATCCGCACCTTTAAAGAAAGTACACTGTTTTAAGAACATATAAGATATTCTCAGAGAGGCCTAAAACGTTAGACGTAAGCCGTTTTGGGACTAACAGAACAAAACTAGGCTAAGTATATTATAAAATGAACTGTATTTCTGAAGAAGAGATTTTTTTTTTAAAGGTTGAAATCTATTTTATTTATCTATTGTTAAGTACAGAACGTTTATGAATGCTACTGATTATATATGAACGCAACTACAGGTAGTCCTCGACTTACAACAGTTCGTTTAGTGATCATTCGAAGTTACAATGGCACTGAAAAAAGTGACTTATAGCTATTTTTCACACTTATGACTGTTTCAACATTTCCATGGTCACATCATCAAAATTCAGATGCTTGGCAACTCACTCCTATTTATGACGGTTGCAATGTCCAGTGGGGGGGGGGGGGTCATATGATCCCCTTCTGCAACCTTCTGACAAACCAAGTCAATGATGTAGCCAGATTCACTTAACAACTGTGTTACTAACTTAACAACTGCAGTGATTCACTTAACAACTGTGGCAAGACTTAACAACTTTTGCCCCTAAAACGGGGCAAAATTCACAACAAATGATTCACTTAACAACAGAAATTTTAGGCTCAATTGTCATAAGTCGAGGACTACCTGTATATGTATCAAATATATGAATGGGGATTTCACATATAGCATAGTGAGTTATTTAAGTTTCCAGGGGTAGTTTGAAAACTAATTGTGTGTACATTGGCCAATGCAGATAAACTTACTTAAACTTGTTAATACAGTGTTCAAAAATAGCATACAGTAATATGGAGATGTGTATAATATCAAAATGTCACTTATAATATGTTAATTTTTATTTGCTGGCATTCATAATGATTTATCATATTTATTGATTACAACTTAAAATGCTACATGTTTTAATTCTCTGTATAATAAAATATATTTTAATATGTCTTTAAGTTTTACTGACATGTTATATTATTCATTACATGTTTTGAATGCACTGTTAGTGTTTTTAAGCACTTGTTTGCTTGAAAATATTTTTACTGAAAGGCAGAATATACTAAAATATTAAAGAGCAAATATGCATATTCTATGAAATTTAACATAAGTTAATATTATAATACAAATGTCATCCTCAATTATTAATGATGCATTAGTTTGAATACAAGTCCATATTTCCAGAATCCCGTTCCCATTTTGTTCTTTGGACTACGTAAGACATAATAATAATGGTATATCAATTTACCTTCTTTATCTGTAACAGCTTCTGTTGATGAAAGATTTCCAATTTCTGAACTGGCATTTTGTTGTACCTCTTTTCCTTCAGTTATATAGGTAGAAGGAGCCTGCTTCCGTGTCCATGTACGGTTTAAGGAACGTCTAATTAAAGCAGACATTTTTTTTTTAAATTAAGACATACAAATACAGCTTGAGATCACAAGTGTATTTACAGGTAGACCTTGACTTGCAACCATTTGTTTAGTGACCCTTCAAAGTTACAACAACACTAAAAAAGATTACTTATGACAATTTTTCACACTTATGACCGTTGTAACATCCCCATGATCACGAGATCAAAATTCGGATGCTTGGCAACTGACAAGTACAGTCACTTAACAACTATGACAAGAAAGTTCATAAAATGGGGCAAAATTCACTTAACTGTCTCAGCAACAGAAATTTTGGGCTCACTTACGGTCATAAAGTCGAGGACTACCTGTAATTGTAAGCATTTTTACAGTGAAAGAATGTTTTATGAACAAAACAGTGCTGTGAGTATTGCTAGTAAATAAAAATGTGATATCGATTTTCTTTTGGCGCAATTGCTATCTTGTTTATTGAGGAATTCAAAGACACAGTTTTATAAGGACTATCGCATATTACAGAAATAGAACTTTCTATTAGCTATTCTGGAACTAAACTGCAATGTAGTTTAGATGGGCTACCTTTGTAAATATTCAAAAATTGCAATTATTGGGGAATAATGTCATAGCTAGGCTACTAAATGATATAGGGGACAGAAATCAGAAAGATCTTGTGCTGAAGGATCTGCAGTGGTTGCTACTTGCCTACTAAGCAAAATTTAAAGTGCTAGTGTTTATCTTTAAAACTGTAACTAGCTTAGAACTTGACAAACTGAGGGACCATCTCTATTAACCTCCTCTTACTCAGATCAGCACAAAGAGGGCCCTTTGAAGGTCCCCCACCAGAAGTTACGGAAAACATTGTGGACTGTTGGTTCAGCTTCTTACCGTCTACTATAAAATTATTGTTTCAAATTTAAATATATTTTCATAACATGAGCTAACAGATATACACATTAAATATCACAAGCTCTAAGGTCATATATGATTAAAAACATACCTAAATCTGAATCTCCTTCTAGTCTTGGCATTGTTTTCATCATCATCACTGTGATCAGAAAAGCAATAATGAAGGACCTCATCTTGCTCTTCTATGTGATCCAACATGATCTGATTACGGGTCTGAAATCCAGCTATAACTTTACTTAAGGAATACATCGGAGGGCTTGTGTGTACCTTTTAAATAAGTTTTAAAAAAATAAATATTTTTATCCAGGTTGTTTAAGAATTACTCGGGATAATGTAGGGCAAAATAACTTTCTATGAATCAAATCCCCATTTTTTGGGAGGAGGTTAGGATGAGTTATTGTGTTTACATCTTAGCTTGTCCTAATAATCAGAACTATATTAGTTATTTTTATCTATTTGTCAAATCAGAAATTTGCCCACCTCCATATGACTGGGTAGTGTACAACATTAAAAATAGTAAGAACAATAAAAGAAAAAGCAATGTACACTCAGAAGAGAAAACTTTCAGACTAACTAAATAAAAATCCACAAGATATTTACCAACCATCTAATCCAGGCCCGGGGGAAAGCAGTATTTCCAGAGACTTTTTAAATGAAGTGGGGGTGGGATATGAAATTCCAAGGGATATGTTATAACATAGAGCAGGCATAACAGAGAAGGTAAAAGTCCAAGGCCCGTTAGATGAAACTATTTGATCACTGGAAGATGTCCGCATTGTCCAATTATATAGGATAGACAGATACTATAATAGTCAGATAGCCAGGACCTACACCATGAAGGGCTTTATAGGTGGAAACCAGCATTTTGAATTGTACCTAGAAGCCAAATGGCAACCTGTTGAGCTCACAGAGCATTAGTGTTACATCCATTACTACCCACCTCACTGCATTCTGGACCAGCTGTAAGTGCCCTTCCATCCAGGACTAAACATGGAAAATTTCCAGGATTTGGGGCCCTAAGTACCCATAATCCCTTAGTTTTGCTGTGATTGAGACTGAATGTATTCCTCTCCATCCAGATTCTCAGCCTTTAGTCACTGACAGCCTCACTCGGACACCCAGGATTGAAATGTACAATTGGAAAACATCAACAACTGACAAATGACCTCACTCAGTAACTTATAGATGTTAAACAGAAGGGTTGAAAATATTGAACCCTGAAGCATCTCCAGATGAGTAGCCATAGGCCGCACCTTTCTCCCTGCCAACACCAACTAGAATTATTTGCATAGAAAAAAACCAAATATAGCACAGCATCCTCCATTCCAGTTCAGAATGATACCCCAATTAATGGTATCAAAAACTGCTGAGAGATCAAGGAGAATCATGTCAGTAGCATAAATCCAATCCCAGATCTACCTCTAGGATTAAGTTTATATCTCTTATCATCCTATGGCAGAGATCTTCATCTTACAATATCCAAACCACAGTGATATTCTTTTTTTTGTGACATTCAAGAGACTATTCAGGCCAGCTCCCAACACTGCTATGTTCCACAGATGTCTAATGCAGGCATATCAGGAATGGGCAACCTTTTAAAATATTGGAACAGAACAGAACAAAGAACCCAGCTGTGCTGTCAAAGGTGGAACAAATATGGGGGAAATATCAAAACCACCAAATATAAATGGAGAAATAAATAAATAAATAAATGCACTATATTTGCCATCTTTAAACGGGATGGAAGAAATTATTTAGATGTTCATGGAGATGTTCATGTTACCACAGTTCCCTTCAACTATAATTAATAATTTGTAAATAATAAACAAATAAAAAGAATATTTTTTTCATATATACCTTTCGAGAATCCAATCTTAATGGTATGTTATTCATCTGCATCAAACTTTTAGTTAATGGGACACTATAGGGCCTTTTAGTTGATATTACTGCAGCTGGTCCATCTCCAGAAGCACCATTAGAGGCAGATGCTTTTGCCATTTTCTCCAATTTGTCATTTAGCTGGTTAATTATAAGTCGTTGCTCTACCATTTTTTCATTCTTGAAATGAAACAAAATTGCATTTATTAAACTACACAATTGCAGAACTTAAAGCCACTGAAATTTGGATTCAACTAAAATTTAAAATTGCAATCTTATATGCACTTACATGGGAATAGATCTTGATAACTCTAATTATAATGTTCTTAAACTGCATTTATGGTTGTAATATTCTTTTTTTTTTTTGGTTCTTATCCTTGTTATTAAGCTATCATCTATAAGATTGATATAATTTTATATATATTTCCTAAATAACTTGCAGCAAACCTAAATTACCTGTAACCTATTTGTATCTTGTGCTTCCTTTAATGATTCCAGATATTCATGATTTTCTTGTATCAGCTTTTGTATCTGATCTTGCAATATTTTTATCTCCAGTTCTTTTTCACTGAAGACTTCTGCATCTGTTGCAAGAGCCTGCTAGGTAATAAAGAGAGAATAGGATAAATGACTGAACATATGAAATGGAAAGTTCTCTAAACTGCATTGTGAGGTTTGCTGCAAATACAGTAATTCTACTGTATTGCATTAATTGTATATATTTTATCGTATATAACCCAAGTATTATAAATTATAAATACATATTGTCTCAAACAATTGTGTATTTCATTTAAACCAACGAAGAAATTAGTAAAATTAGTAAAAAAAAGTCTTTGCCACTTTTTACATTTTGATCCGATAGAGAAAATGATGTGTACTAATAGCACCCTGTTGTTTCCTTAAAATCATTCCTGCAAATAATAACATTACTTTGAAAAACATTCCTCACATTTCATGTACGATTTGAGATTTGAGATAGCTAAAAAGAGAACTACCATGACTGGAAAGGAAATTGAATTCTAATTGTGAATGGTGTAGTATTAATAACAGTTGTTCAAAAAGTTACTAATGGAAAAGTTCTCTTTCATCTTACATAATAATCTTCCTAAACATCTTTCCTTGTAGCAGCAGAAATGAAGAGAATTAAAGTCTATTTTCTTGTGTCACTACAATGCTTGGTTCTGAACAGTACATCTGCCATCTGGAAACTGGCAAATAGAAGGAAAAATGAAAAAAGTAAATAAATAATCTAAAGAACAAATTAATTTTTAATTGATTTAATTACTTTCTTCAATTATAGTCCACTTGGCTATTAAAAGGAGCTACAACTAAATCTAATTTACTAAATCTAATTTTGTATCAATGGAGTTATGATGAGAAATAGAACTGGTATTCCTCTTTGCTGTCATAACTCCAAGAGGCATGGGAAGAGGTGGAGGTCTCAGATAAGGAGCTTGGGGATGCCAGAGGGGAAACAAGGGGATAGCCGGTGTAGACTGTGTGTGAGCTGGGGGAAGATTAACATGAACTGGTGCAGGCCACATGCAAGCAGGATGAGTGCTGCAGATGGGACAAAAGCAGGATCAATTTGTGATCTTCTCTGCCATCTTCCCCATCGACTTGGCTTGTGAAGCCAGTAAGGAAGGTCACAAATGATGAACATATAACTGCAACTTATTGTGAATAATTGCAAATCAGATATCCAAGAACTGGGATTTCTATGACTGGGAGGGGTGTTGTGAGGACACAAACCTGGAGGACAAGTTGTACATCTATTTTTTCAGAGTCACCATAACTTTGATCACTAAACAAATGGACATAAGCCTAGAATTACCTGTACATGTCAGGTAGGAAGCAGATGTTTGAACCAGAAAATGGCTGATTGGTTTTCAGGCTAGTTTTTGCTCTGCAAAAGCCAAGTAGTCAGGCAGGGTTTGTATCATATTAAAGTAAGATTGTTACACTGTTACAGAGTTCTCAGGAGCCAGATAAAAGGTAGAATGTATCATATGAATATTTAAACCCTACCACTCCAGGAAATCCAATGTGTTCAACATCATTATAGTCTTTGTTGAACATTTCATCCTGATGAAATATATATCTGAGAGTTTGCCATGCCAGTATTACCATCCTTAGTCATACCCTTGCTAGATGTAGCATTATATGCTAATGATAAAGATAGCACGAATCAGTCCTGGCACATGTTGGCCAGCAAGCCACAAGCGCATCCAGTAAAATCCAAGTACACTTATGTTGTTCTGTGCAAGCTAGAATCTGATTCACAGACTATCTGGCAGGCTTTATCACACATCCCATTCTAAAGCTACACATGCAGTTTTTTCATACACAGTCAAATTTGTATTAAAAAGGGAAAAAGACAAAGCAACTTTAACACTTACTTATTAGAAGCAATTTCTAGTGATCAAGAAGTACATTTCCTATTTCCTATAAGTAGTATTACATGTATTTAGGTAATAATTTCATACATTTTTAGTGTTGTGAAAATGGAAGGCAAAAGTACTGAGCTAGTAAAATCCAGAGCTTTGGATAAGAAATATAAAATTCTAGATTTGAAGAAATTCCTTACTTTTACAAGAAACTTTTAAAACAAAATTCATAATGTTCAGCAGGTTCCCCCGATTATGCATAATGACATTTCAGAAATCTAAGAAGGAAAAAAGGCCTATTGTATAACTTTTTCTTCTGCTAATTTAAGATTCACCCATAACTATTTCAAGCTTATGTCCCACTAGGCCTACCCAATAATTTAATTAAAGTGCAGAACATTACTTCTATTAAAGTAGCTCTGATAAGCAGGATATGGAAATAAAAGCCATTTTTAATACCCAAAGGACACTATTTGTTTATAGTTAACATACGAGAAGAAAAAAACAAAGGAATTGTATGGAGAAACAATTCATGCTGAAATGAAAATGAAATATTAGCCAAGAGAAAGATAACAGAACCACTGAAGTTTTAAAAGAATGCTTCATTATTTGTCAGCTTAAAAAAATAGTATAAAATGACAAATGATCTGTGTTAGAAAAAGCAGCTAGACAAGTTCCAAAGGATAAGCTGAAAGACTTCTCAGGATGGGGATGACCTGCCAAAACTCTGACCTTTGAAAGAAATCCATAATTCCCTGAGAGAAGATCTCTTCTGCTGTATTAATGATTGTACTAAATTGAGGTATTGTTCTCCTGCTTGTTTAACATGCCTCTCAAATTATCCCGTAGGACTGATCAAGCTGACATGTTGGAATGGGAGGCAAGGTAAACTCATTTGAACAAAACTGCCTTAATGTGCAGACAACACTTCTGTATATAATCTTTTTATTGGCCCTTACATTAAATGTACAGTAAGTACCTGATATTTCTTCAGCTCTCTTTTAAGTTGAAGAATTGTGATATGATACGGTCCTTCTTGGTTGGCTACTGTTCCACTGTTCATCTGGGGAGTAGATGCCTCTCTCCTAAGTTCCTGAGCTACACGGATCCATTCTTGCAGTTTTTCAAGTTGATTTTTTGATAGGTTGGCAATGTTTTTAAAATCAACAAGAAATAAATAAGCTTCTTCAATGCAATTTCGCAAATTAAAACTTTCGATTTGAAATTGAGCAAGCTGCTGTTCAAGACAGCGGATTCTATTTTTGTCTTGGCATAAATCCTGTGACCCTTGACTACCAGAGGACGGTCCATTAGTTTGTTGGTTTTGCAAGGCTTCCCGAAGCAACTTAATGGCAAGCTCCATTTCATCTATACGATCCCAGTCTGGGTTATAGTTGACAATAGGTTTGTTCCTAATATTTTTTGCTCTATTTGCATACTTGATGGAATTTAATGATTCATCAAAATCAGAAGAAGATGGACTAATACATGTTATCATGACAGTCTTTGCATTGCCTCCTAAAGAGTCTTTAAGGATACGTGTGATTTTAGTATCCCTATATGGAATGTGTGCATTTTTTCTCTTTGGGTCTCCAAGTGCACTTATCACATTTCCCAGAGCTAGTAAACCACTGTTGATCTGAATTGATTCTTTGAATCTTTCACCAGTGTTGCCAGTTTTTGTAACTCTTTCTGATCCCGCAAGATCTACAAAGTGAAACTTAGAAGCAATCTGCTGTCCTGAACTTTGGGGAGAATTTTGTGCACACTCTGTGTCCTTCTGCAAAGGTTGTTGTTGTTGACAGACGCTAATGGTAAAAACAGCATGGGATCGGCTGGAATGCTCATTCATTTGGGTTGTCCCTGTATGTCTAGCAGCATTTCCTGTTTCCAACAGGCTCATCACTTCTTCTGTACTTTCCACTTGGCAGTCTTTGGCACCAACGATTACTTAAATAATAAAGGTTATAAATATAACATTTTCAGAAAAATTCAGATTAAGTTTTTAACAAATATATATAGGCAATCAAGTTATTTTTCAAGCAAGAAAGAGTTCATATAAAATACAATATAAAATAAGCAACCATGGATGTGTGCAACAAATGAAGCTTTCATCAAAATGTATGTTGTGATATCACAAAGATGCTTTGCCTCTTACATATTTGTATTTAAGAACTAGTATTTGTATGTAGTATAACATACATACAGTTGTAGATTTGTAGATTATAAACTAATAGTTGAGTGGTAGTACAAATTCTTTGCAAGCAAAAAGTCCCATTCAATGTCTGCTATCTTAGGTAGAACTGGAAAAAAATCTGTCAGAAATCCTGGAAAGTCACTGACTGTCACTATAACCACTAATAAGCTGGACAAATTGATGATCTAACCTAGTATTCTTACAATATTTTTAACTATACTCAATTGCATAAAAAATGGTTGCAGAGTCGATAGAAGGATAAGTAAGGAGTATTTTTGGATGTGCCTATACTTGTATATAGCTGTATGAAAATTTCATATTTTATGATGATCCACTATGCCTCTAAGTGAGATAACAAATGGTAAGAAACTTTTAAATGGAGGAAAAAAATACTCATAGCACTACAATGGACATTTGGAAAAAATGCATGCATTGTTATTCTAGAAATATTCAGCTAAACAGTAACACTTATCTATGATTTTTGATATCTTTTTAAAGCAGAACAATGGAAAAAGATTAACTTTGCTGAAAGGTGATATTTTAATTATGACTGACATCAATTATTAAACATTGACAAAGACTATTAAAGTATTACATTTAAAGTACAAATTATTTTGCATAAAAATGAAAGTTACATTTCCTCTGAACAACTCAACTTTAATAAAATGAACTTAACATTATCTTAGAGATACATCTGTAGAAAATATGAACATACATTTTAAAAATGTTTCAAAATTGTTAGCAAATAAAAATTTAGTTGAAATTTTTATTTTTACCTGTATTGCCCTTTTCATCTTCTCTAATATGCAAATCTTTCATAGAGGTCTCTAGTTCCAGGAGATCTCTGAGTTCTTCTTTATACACTTCTATGTACGAAACTTTCACTGTAAAATCAGTATTATGGTTTTCAGAAATAATCTGAAATATTTCTTGAATTGCCCGTGGAATAATACCTCTCTCTTCTTCTGCAACTGATGCTAAAATGAGAAAAAGAGTTTAATCCAAACACAGAGCTGAAATATGCAGACTCCCAAATATCATAGCAATACTAAAAATGAAGTAAAAGGAATCTGAATGACTTTTAGCTCAATATGCTATATATATGACACATTCAATTATCAGGGTCAGTCATACCAGCAGAGATAAAAATACAGGAAAAAAACTACTAAGCAATAACCAAACTAACCTAGGAAAATATTCAGTGTCACACCGGGGGAAAAGGTTTAGAGAAACCTACTTTCCTTTCTCCTGATAGTTCCCAGAACACCACAGACACTTCAGAAAATTGGGATGAGGAGCTCTGGACTATGGCTTATTTATGGTATGGTTTGAAGGAGAGGATATGGCTCCTGTTTGGGAGGGTTCTCCCTTTCTCCCTCAATCCCTGACTATGAGGGATAGAAATGTACTTTATAACTACAGTATGATGCTGGTTACCACCCCTAGTGTTATAGCCATGTAACGTTTTAGGAAACGTATTCACAAGGAAAATGTCACCAGTATTTTAAAATAACACTGCAGTTCCTTTATCTACCATTTTATCTGACATATGTAAAAATAGCTAAAAAGAACATGTAGAATACCCATTTATATTGGTGGCCTTCTTTCTTCAGCATTTGCATTAACAGGTATAAATATCACCATAACCAAAATTACTTTTTTCATTTCTAATATTAGCACTCTTAAGGAAAACTATGTATTCTAGAAGCAAAATGCCAACAAACACAGTGTAAATATGTTCTAGGTTAGAAGTAATAAAGCTAAATATTTCTTTTACAGAAAGGTATTTCTTGTAAAATGAATTTGTACAGTCAGTAGATGAGGAAAATATCATAGCCAGTGCCTACCTCCATAGTCCTGTCTTGACCACCAGCTTTCCTGTATTCAAAATAATTGGCAATGGGCCTACTTAAATACAACTGTTTAGGATAGGATTCACACTTTGTATTAAGCCTATAGTGTGGCTTGTTTTGATTCATGTGTTTTGCAAACAGTAGTTTATTCATGAAACAAACAAAGCATGTGTAAATTCATAGTTTGATTAAAAAGAGCTTCAATTTCATGTTATTTTTGAGGTTTTTTTATAATTTATTAGAATATTTAAGGGAAAATTAATAGCTACATAAAAAGACATGCTCGATAAGAATAAAATATCAATCAATAAATTAAAAGTTTATAATTATCATACAATTTAAATGTTAAAACTCATTATATTGTCTTAAGAAATAAATAGACATCTCTATCAAGATATAAACATTTTAATATTAATATCATCACTGTGTGTCATATTCCAAAGATAGATCCATGTAACCATGTAAAAGCAAAAAAGGGGAAAGGAGAAAAAAAAGGGTTGTACTTCACATTATTTGGTAACTATATGAATTTAATTAAGCACCCTATATTAAAATTTATTTTAACACCAAAAAGCCACTTGCTTGGAAATGGGACTATGCTAAACTCATTGTTCAGATTAGCAGTATTTCATCTAGTATACAGGTAGTCCTTGACTTATGACCATAATTGAGCCCAAAATTTCTGTTGTTGAGACATTTGTTAGTGAGTTTTGCCCCATTTTACGACCTTCCCTCAGTTGTTAAATGAAACACTGTAGTTGATAAGTTAGTAACCTGGTTGTTAAGTGAATTTGGCTTCTCCATTCACTTTGCTTATCAGAAGGTCACAAAAGGTGATCACATGACCTTGGGACACAGCAACGGTCATAAATATGAACCAGTTGCCAAGCAGCTGAATTTTGATCATATGATCATGGGGCTGCTATAAAGATCGTGACTGTGAAAAACAGTCATAAGTCACTTTTTTTAATAGCCATTGTAATTTTGAATGGTCACTAAATGAACTCTTGTAAGTTAGAGGATTACCTGTATTATTGACATTCCGTCATACAGTACATAGTGAAATTTTATCACCGCTTTGGTGCCCATATTCATATCTGGTACTACAAATGTAGCAAGAAATAGGGGGGAAACAGTATAGCACAATAATGAACAATACTCCTTCCTTCTGACCCTCCATACTCACCACAATGCCTGGTGTATATTGAGTTTGGATATACATTTTGTGACATCAGCACATGATGAATACACATACTGTAGGTGAATACAGGCATTTCTTACTAAAATTCATACTATCTTCCATTGACTATATACAATTGTACCTGCAGAATAGGCACCATTACTGAAATGTTTTTCTGTCACTTGAAACTTCCAACACTAGAGAGTGCAGAGAGTTAGGAAGATGATCTTGACAAATATATGCAGGAACTGTTACATGGACAAAAGGGGCTGAAGCATTTTTTAAAGTCCAGAACAAAAAGATAACATTTAGAAGTGGTTCAGACAGATACCTCTAATTCACTGAATTATGACGAGGAGCAAGTATAAGAAGAGTTTCAAGATTATTTTACTATAACCAATCTCAGTTCAAACAGTTTTAGCCTTTCTCAAGTTGATTTTCCCAATATGGTCCACATAATGGGGCATCTGGCCTAAATTTGCTCTAAGAATTGGAAAACTCCCCTTCTCACAAATTTGTATGGAACCGCTAAACTAGCTAAAAGAAGACAACATTGGAGACTTTTTTTTAATGTAATAGCTATTCCAAAATTGGTATCTTAGAAAGAAAATGACATTTGATAGAAATGCCTTTTATAAAAGTAAAGATTACTCTCAAAGTACCCAGCATAATGTTCTGATAGCATCTACAAAACACGTGACAGAAAACTAGAATGAAACATGCCACATTATCTATATTACTATGGCTTTTGTTCATTTAAGCTAAAATATTGTAGACCAATAGTTAGTTTGGAAATGTTAGGTAGACTACTGTAATCTTCACATTGCATATTAAACTATTTTAAATAGAATTACCCAACCTTTAATCCCAACCTGTTCTAAAATGAAGAGTCGGGGATAGCAATTATCAGGAAATATTCAGTTTGTGAAAATATTGCTCTTACTATTCCTTTTAGTGATTTTTTGACCATACAGTTAAATAATAACTTTTTTCAGAACATACCAATGTGACCTCCTCCAATAGTATAAGTCTTTCCAGAGCCTGTCTGTCCATAGGCAAAAACCGTAGCATTATATCCTTCTATCAAAGATGCCACCAATGGCTTAATACATGTTGTATATACTTCATCTTGGGTTGAATGCTTGCCAAAAACAAAGTCAAAAGTGAAGACACGGTCTTTTCCAATGATAATTTGCTGAGTATTTGAGATTAATCTCACACATACTTGATGATTGTGAAGTATTTCTTTGGAGAGCAAAGGTCTTATTCGTACTGCCACTTTAACAGGAATTTCTTCCATTGCAGCTTATATGAGCATGTGCATTTGTTAATTTTAATGTACACAACTTTTCTTTAATTCTTTCTTCATACTATTCTGTCTTCTACATTAGATAATAAAAGATATTCTATAGGAAGCAAAAAATAACATTTTAGAGATTACTTTCCTTGAAATAAAAAAAGTGCTAAATCTTGGAACATTTTGTTCTTCAACCAAAGCTTACTACTGAATTAGCTTTGTATTTAGTAACTGCTGAAAGAACAATATGTTTCTTGTTCAAGAAGAATGGCTAATTAAACTGTGGGAGTACCCTTGATGTCCAAAATAGCTTAAAACTCAAACGTGCCCCATCTGAAATGTGGGTTTCTCTTAACATACCTAGTTGGTCAGATATAGATTACCATAACTCTTAATCTCATTTTATGATTTACACTGTGCTTTCAGTTGCAGTTGCACATATTGAGATTTTTAACTACGATTTGTACTTTAGTCTAAAGTCAGGCATTTCGTTACTTAAAACTAATCACTAAAATAGTGGAAACTCCTTCTGTGATGCCATTTTGTGCTATTTTTTTCCCTGTGTGCAGGCGTATCTTTTTCTTTAAAAAATTACCATTAAAGAACGTTATATTCAAGTATGCGCTATAAATTATAACAGACGTGGCTACCACATAAGACGGTTTTTTTAACCGGTTTTTACGCATCCTCACCACCATCCCTTCCCACCCGATCTCTCTGACACGCTCAAACTCAGCCTACGCGCCTTCCCTCCCGAGCGCTTCCGCTTAGCTTGCGCTATCCACGTTAGCCTTCCAGTTAAGATCCAAACGGACTCGCTCGCGGAGAAACCAGCCCGTCAGGCAGCACCTACCTTGCCGAGCTTGTGGCGGACCATAAAACTCCTACTTCAAGGTCTAGAGGGGCTCCCCCCCCCAACAGCACCACCCGGACCGCCCTCCCCCACGCTTCCGCCTTTTGTTTACATTCGTTCACCAGGCAACGCTCCCGCCGCTGACAGAACCAGCGTCTTTCCCGAGACCGGCGCCGCCACCTTCGCCTCGTCTGATAGGCCGCCGAGGGTAGCGCGCTCTGTCGACGCAGGCGCATTGGTGCCGGAGTTGCCATCCCTCTTGTCGGGCAGCGTTCCCGAAAGCTGAAGGAGTAAAACGCCTGTTCCTTTTTTGCTTTAAGGGGGGGGGGGGGGTTAGGGCGTCCAGCCTTGGCAACTTTAAGATTTGTCGACTTCAACTCCCAGAATTCCCATGCTGGAGAAAGTCCGCAGGTCTTATAGTTGCCAAGGCTGGACACCCCTGCTTTTAGCAAAGGGACCACGAAAATGAACTTAATTTACACTGAAGTGCTTCGCTTAATTCCATTGCTACTGGATTACAAGCATAAGTGGCGTGTGTGAAAAAAGAATCCTAGATGATAATCATCTAACTCCTCGACATGGTATCTTCAGATGTTATCATTCCCAACTGTCCTTGTTGATGCAGGGAGGAGGGCAGGCATCTCACCCCCTCTTCCCCCAATTGAAAGCCATTTGGACAAATCACCCCCTAAAGTCAAGCTCACGAATGGTTTATCTTCTTTACATGATGCATGAAGACTGAAATTGTGTAAGCTGGAAGAATCCATGATTTGACTACAGGTCCTTGACTTACGACCAGAATAGAGCCCAACATTTTTGTTGCTACATGAGAAGTTGTTAAGTGAGATTTTGCCCCATTTTAGGACCTACCTTGTCACAGTTGTTTAGTAAATCGCTGCAGTTGTTAAGTTAGTAACTTAAGTGTTATGTGAATTGGCGTCCCCATTGACTTTGCTTGTCAGAAGATCACAAAAGGTGATCACATGACCTTGGGATGCTGCAACCGTCATAAATATGAACCAGGTGCCAAGCATCTGAATTTTGATCACATGACCAGAGGATGCTGCAACAGTCATAAGTGAAAAATTGTCATATGTCACTTTTTTCAGTGCCGTTGTAACTTCAGTCACTAAACCAATGGTGGTAAGTTGCAGACTATCTGTATAGAAAGGGCCTATTTCAATATCTGTTATCTGCATGCAGAAGAACCAAAGGATTAAAAAAAATGTTCTTTGCGTTGAGGTCAACTCCCAGTGATTGTTTGTACAAGGCCATGTGTTGAACCTTCTAAGGTTTAAAAATATATATATTTCCCATTTTATCTTATAATCCAAAGATTTCCTGGTAGTCTCTCATCCAGTTACTGCTTAGTCTTTTGAATCAACCAAGTCAACTAGATATTATCTTTTAATAAACAAGGAACAAGTCATTTTGTTTCCTGAAGAATCAGTTAATAATCTCTTGAAATATTACTGATTGCTTTTTGTTGTTGGCTTTTATTCTTTAGTTGTAATTTCAGATAATTTTTTTAAAAAAATTATCGTGTATAAACTTTGAATCAATGTTGCTGAATGACATTACCATGTTTTGAACAAAGTAATCCTTGGTAAGCAGCACAGAACTTCAGAAGGTACATCAAATGTAAACTGAAATGGTTTTTACTCAAATGCATGTTCAGATACATGCACACAAGTAGGTAATTTGATTACAATAATATTAATTTGTAAGATATCTTTTGATTTTATATGTAATCCAGATTTTTTACAGTTTCACACATTTTAATCAAATCTATTAAGCAAATATGTTGCTTGCAGATTTGGAATGTAAATAAGCAAGAAAATGCCTTTCTTCTGATAAAGTGGAGATTAAAGATCCAAATCTTAAGTGACTACATGGGCCGCCAAGCCAATTTTTTTTTAAAAAAATCCAAAGTATATATATATAAATTTTGAAGATTCTGATGCTTTATATCATTATCATTTATAAATGGTATTAATAGTATATGGAACGTACACAGTGAAAAGGTACTCCTTTCATATCTTCTCGATGATCCCGAGCATAGTCCCATAGATAATAATCAAGGAGAACTGCATTGATCTTTTCACTCATGTTCTCACCTTTCTTTTTATAAAGTTCAAGCAAACCACTGCAAAGGAGCTCACAACACCAAATAGTACAACCCCGAATCTCCACTTCCTGATTATCTCCAAACTGGAACACATGCCCTGCAAAATAGGGAAGGATCAAAGAAAGTAACGTGAATAAAGAAAATGGGAATATAAGAAGAAATATTTTAATCAACGTATACCTAACATTTTTTACGTTAACCAGGGTTATTCAAGTTACATATTTTCTGTATTTTAATCTACAAAAGTAATTACAATACTGCTAAATTGAAAGGGTTGCAGTAGTTTTGAATTGCTTATTTATGTCTCACTCCCCACATTTTCTTTGTCCTTCATAACATTCCTAATTCTCTTCCTAACTAGGGGCAAATGTGCCCATCAGAGCTTTGATAGTTCTTCTTGAGTAGGCTGTAACTCAAGAGGCTGCCTATATCATATCAGGAGAGGGTCTTCACATAGAGGTAGGCCAGAAATT
This sequence comes from Azemiops feae, assembly GCA_023970755.1. Lineage (NCBI taxonomy): Eukaryota > Metazoa > Chordata > Lepidosauria > Squamata > Viperidae > Azemiops > Azemiops feae. The sequence goes on from JALGBA010004290.1 coordinate 670,688, forward strand.
ATTATTTCTTGCATTGTACTGCACAGAAAAAGGCAATCTTCTTGCAGAAGAAGACATGAAACAAACTACTGGAATCTCAGAAAGAAAATGGCTCAGCTCAGTATACCCTGATCCAGTGCTTTTTTTGTAAAAAGAAAAGGTGCCGGAACTCACACATGTCATACAACCCGCCTTGCCTACCCTACAAGGTTCCATCCAAAAAAGGTGCCGGAACTCCGTTATGGGCGTTCTGTGACAAAAAAAGCCCTGCCCTGATCAGATAACAGCCATAGATTTTTGAATGGCAAGAGGAACAAAGATGCAGGAAGTTTAAGAAAGGTAGTAGAAGTCAAAAAAAGAGGTCTATAGTGAATTTCCACAGACAAGATTAAATCGATAATGAGAGATTCCTAGTGCTTCTGATATACAATGAGGGGAAAAAATTAATTGATCCCCTACTGATTTTGTACATTTGCCCACTGACAAAAAAATGATCAGTCTATAATTTTAATGGTAGGTTTATTTTAACAGTGAGAGACAGAATAACAACAAAGAATCCAGAAAAATGCATTTCAAAAAAATTATAAATTGATTTGCATTTTAATGAGTGAAATAAGTATTTGATCCCCTATCAATCAGCAAGATTTCTGACTCTCAGGTGTCTTTTATACAAGTAATGAACTGAGATTAGAAGCACTCTCTTAAAAGGAGTGCTCCTAATCTCAGCTTGTTACCTGTATAAAAGACACCTGTCCACAGAAGCAATCAATCAATCAGATTTCAAACTCTCCACCATGGGCAAGACCAAAGAGCTGTCCAAGGATGTCAGGGACAAGATTCTAGAACTACACAAGGCTGGAATGGGCTACAAGACTATCGCCAAGCAGCTTAGTGAGAAGGTGGCAACAGTTGGTGTGATTATTCGCAAATCGAAGAAACACAAAATAACTGTCAATCTCCCTTGGTCTGGGGCTCCATGCAAAGTCTCACCTTGTGGAATTTCTATGATCATGAGAACGGTGAGGAATCAGCCCAGAACTACACGGGAGGATCTTGTCAATGATCTCAAGGCAGCTGGAACCATAGTCACCAAGAAAACAATTGGTAACACACTATGCCGTGAAAGACTGAAATCCTACAGCGACCGCAAGGTCCCCCTGCTCAAGAAAGCATATGTACAGGCCCATCTGAAGTTTACTAATGCACATCTGAATGATTCAGAGGAGAACTGGGTGAAAGTGTTGTGGTCAGATGAGACCAAAATCGAGCTCTTTGGCATCAACTCAACTCGCCGTGTTAGGAGGAGGAATGCTGCCTGTGACCCAAAGAACACCATCCCCACCTTCAAACATGTAGGTGGAAACATTATGCTTTGGGGGTGTTTTTCTGCTAAGGGGACAGGACAACTTCACTCCATCAAAGGGACGATGGAGTGTACCGTCAAATCTTGGGTGAGAACCTCCTTCCCTCAGCCAGGGCATTGAAAATGGGTCGTGAATGGGTATTCCAGCATGGCAATGACCCAAAACACACAGCCAAAGAACCAAAGGAGTGGCACAAGAAGAAGCACATTAAGATCCTGGAAGGGCCTAGCCAGTCTCCAGACCTTAATCCCATAGAAAATCTGTGGAGGGAGCTGAAGGTTCGAGCTGCCAAACGTCAGCCTCAAAACCTTAATGACTTCTATGGAAACCTGCTTGGCACAAAAAGAAAGCTAGAATTAGATTTAAAAATGAGAGTTAAAATTTTACATGATGGGTTAAAAAGGCTTTTTGAGATTTTGACTGAGTTAATATTACTGAGATGAAAATTATTGATTTGACTATGGTTTGGAAGTGTAATATGGAAAAGGTGGTAAACAAGAAGTTAATAGAAGAAGAAATAGAATATAGATGTGAAATGAAATAAGAAGGTATTTTCTGGAATAATATGTTTTCTTTTAGGTATAATTATTTTGATAGGATTTAAACTTTACGTAATGAGTTAAAAAGGGTTTTTAGAGATATGGATTGATTTATAAAATATATATTTGAAATAGAGTAGAATAAGAAATAGAATGTAATTGGGAAGTATAAAAATAGAATGGTTGGAATAATATGTATATTTTAGAAACAATTTTTATTTTATGAAATAAGGGAAATTGGGATACCTGAAGTGTAAACTCTGTGTTTATTTAAGACTAAATTGGAACATGGTAATTGTAAGTTAGTTAAGCTTAAAAACAGGATTTGGCCTGATACAGGTGAAATATTATTGATATTTTTTTTCTGATTGACTAAATTCTATTTAGAAATGTATTAATTCGATTATGTTATATCAATTGAGGGAAATAGAGAGGGAAACTTTAAAGAATTAACCTGAATTATATATGTATGATTATGCTTTTTCCTTTCTTTTATGGATGATTGATGATTGATTACCCTATCTCCACGATGATTCCTAAGCACTTTGATGTAAAACCAAAAAAAAACCAATAATTTTTTTTTTTTTTAAACAACCTTAATGACTTAGAGAGGATCTGCAAAGAGGAGTGGGACAAAATCCCTCCTGGTGGCCAACTACAAGATCTGATCTCTGTGATTGCCAACAAGAGTTTTGCCACCAAGTACTAAGTCATGTTTTGCGAAGGTGTCAAATACTTATTTGACTCATTAAAATGCAAATCAATTTCTCACTTTTTTGAAATGTGTCTTTCTGGATTTTTGTTGTTGTTATTCTGTCTCTCACTGTTTAAACCTACCATTAAAATTATAGATCAATCATTTCTTTGTCAGTGGGCAAATGTACAAAATCAGTAGGGGATCAAATACTTTTTTCCCTCACTGTACATTAATAGAAAATAAAGGCTGTTGAATTATATTAGAGATTATTTTAGAGTAGACAAATAAGTACAACATTATCAGTATCAATATAAACTATATTTAGCAACAGTTAAAACAGAGAATTGTAAACAAGCCAACATCCCTCCCTGATAAAACTAAACTTGCAACTATCTGCAGTTATTAAACTTCTTGGGGAAAAAATTCCCAGTCATGAAATTGCAACATGGGCAATCAAGTATTTAATGAACTCTTGAACACAAATGTATAAACTTATAAAAGTTCATTTTTCAAATGGATTGACAAAATGTTGTCCACTATTTTAAAAACCTGCATGGCTTGCCAGCTATCATCTTATACTTGCCAGAATCATCTTAAAATAAAATTGGCCTCCCATCTAATACACAAATGCTGGAAGAAGTTGTTAATTTTTCCCTGCTTATGTGACATGAGGAGAGGCCAGGCACTGCTTTCTGTTATGGCTCTGGCATTTTGAAATAGACCCTCTAGACTTTTTAATTTTACTTAATTGGATTTAAACACACCAAAACGACCCTGGGTGCCTCACAGGGTCAACAGCCAACAAGGTACGGCAAAAATGGATTGTAATCTAGATATTAGTTTAGCCCAGTTGGTTAAGATGGTAGTTGCAAACTCCTGAATGAAGACCTGCCCCTTTGTATATGCAAGCGATGCTGACATTTGTACAAAGGGTTTAATTTATGTGGTGACAATTGCCAACTTGACTTTTGATTCCTCAATACTGTCAGAGAGGGACATAGATGGATAGAAGAAAAATAAGATTTGGCAAACAGAAGTACACATATCGGGGGAAAATCTGGGCATACAAGTTTTAGCAATCAAATTCATAATGTTCATCGCCTAGAAATAATTTAAAAATGAAGTCTTCTTTCCTAGATACAAGTATCAGAGCAGAAAATTTGGAAAACAGTGATCATTAAAAATCTTAGTTTCCCCTTTTATTTTTTCTTTCTATATAATAAAAGTGAAAAGGTAAGATATTCAGTTAGCACTGTCTTTTGCATTTACTGTATACTCAAAAGTAAGTAATTGGGGCTTACTCTAAGGTATCTATGTAGGACTGTAGATTGTCATGAATGAAGGCAATTGTCGATTGTGTTTTCCGGGAATAGATAACTCTCAATTTCTCCTATGTTTATTTCTGCTTCCATACATCAAAAGACTACTGGTATAAAGTGGCAGGTGAAACAGAAATTCTTCATGATCATGAATAATATAATACCTTTCTTAAGTTTGTTCATTAACTCTTTTGAATATTCCATTGCTCCTAAATGAACAAGAACTTGTGGTACCCTGTAATCAGCAAATACAGAGATTCTGGAAATATCATTGAAGCAGCCATCTCCTTTCCCCTCCAACACACTCCAGGTGTCAGCCACAAGGATCTGTGCCCGTTTGTAAAAAGCCACCTTTCTACCCTGGTAGGAAAAGGAGAAAAAAAACCACCCCAGAATAATTATAATGATTGGAATGTAGTCACATTTACAGATTTTAACTGTTATTTCAACATGTTATTCTTACCACCTTTCATTTCAAAAGAAGCTAAATATGATGGGAATTATATGAAACATGACAGCTCATATATGAGGAGGTTAAAGTGCCAGACTTGGGAGTGGGAAGATTCAGGATCAAGCCCACCTACATGCAAGAAATCCCCTGGAGGACTCTGAGCCAGTCACTATATTTTAACACAAACCTGCTCCGTAAGGTTCTTACTCTATTGGAGAAGAGAACTCTATGTACTCTACACCAGGCATGTCAAACTCGCGATGTCATCGGGACTTTTTCCCCATTGCCGGCAATGGAGTGGGCGCGGTTTCGGTGTGACACATCCGGCCCGCAGGCCGGCAGTTTGACATGCCTGCTCTACACTATTTTTGCATTAGTTTCATTATTGCCTAAGCATTGCAAAAACTCAAAAACAGAGATGCAATAAGATATGATGTAATAGCATTCAGTAACATCTCCCCTCTTTCATTTCCCCCCAACTATTACAGTACTTAATTATAACCTGCTTTAAACTTTTACAGCTATTGCTGATATATACTGTGTTTGAGACATTTTTTTTTCAGTTGTTTTAATCAATTTCTCTTTTCTCTGAAAGCCATAATCTAGCTTGCCTTGCTAACAAATATGTTTTATGTAAGGGAGCCATTCCTGCCTTCATCTGGTCAGACTTTTGTTGTGAATATTGGATATAGCCTATTTCTCAATTGCTCTCAATCTTGTATCATCAGCAAGGGTTGTTGTCTTTTCCAAAATTGTGCCCACTGGATTCTTGACATTGTCAACATATATCTCGGTAAATTGTGATATTTCTTATTTATACACACTGGAATAATTCTTAATACAAATATTTGTGGTTTCAATTCTGTAGCAGTTTGGGAATATTGGTCATACCATTAATGGCCTCACTATCTATGTTAGATGATAAGAGAGAGCACAGGTGATATGTGCTGTGGTATTTTCCACCCTGCCACAGCACAAAATGAAACACTTATTTGTTTGCAGCAGTTCCTTGTCCATCTTTCTCATCCAAAAAAATATGAAACCAATAGGTTAGCTGAAAATGCAGACTATAGGAGATTTACCTGAAATGTAGCTTCATCTCTAAAAGATGGGAAATTTTCCACTATTATCTGTAATAATTTTTGGGCACTTTGTCCACTTTCTTTAACACATGTGAGGAAGGAGCCCCCAAATTTCTCCAGCAGAATTGTTCCAGCTTCATTTAGTACACGATGTCTCTCCTCGATTAAAGGCATAGGCACCTCTGAATCAGAACGAAATGCATGCTTCACCTGATCCAAGGTCATAGTGGCATAATAAGAAGCACTAGTAATGGGTGTTCCTTCAGAAAGGGCAGCAAATAAAAACAATCATTATTAATTATATTTGAGATAATTAGTAAAATACAAGATGAAGGACTTTAAAAAATGTTCCAATTAGGAAACAACTAAAAAGAATTTATTTAGGCTGATTATCAGAACAACTAAACAATTTATTTCTCACTTAATTTACCTCTGAATATGATATATACTGGACCTGCTATTGGAATTATGATTTAATATACTTTTCAGATTATTTTTAAAAAATGGAAATATTTGTAATTTAAAAAAATACTTTTTTCCATTGATTGACATTAATGAAGATAATTCAGCAATTGAAGATGATCATTCAGGAGAAAGGGAGGAGGATAGGTTAATGTTTTCTTTGAGTTGGGTTTGACTGCTGGTGACTTCAAAGACCTGTCCATGCATGTTCTCTGCATAACAGCATAGAAGTAATTTACCACTATTGATCAACCTCTAGTAGCCTAATCCTGCTTAACTTCTTTTTGACCAAGATGATGCTAGATGCTCTAATGGATAGAGACCTTGCAAAACAAGCTATGGTTCTTGAAATTTTAAGCAATTAAAAGATCTTTGGTTGAACTGGAACTCAATTACATGGGCGGCAATAAGCAGAAAGGCGTGAACTAAATGGCCAGAATAAGTCATTGTGAGCATTTCATAGTTGCCAAACAAGAACGTATGTTTAATGTTTTATTTAGGGTTGTTTACATGAACAACTGATGTCTCCAAAAGGGGTAGTGTTAGTTGCATCTCTCCAGTCTTATTAAACTATTTTTAAATTCTTTCTTTAGTGTCCTCTTCCAAACTTTAGATGCTTCTTCTGACATATATGTTGACAGATATAAATCAATAAAATGTCAACCTACTTTTTTCTATTAAAAGCTATCAGCTTTGAAAATTAAATAATGCATCTGAATACCTGATGTTTAAGCTAAACAAGAGGAAGATGGTGACCTTTCCTACTAATGGTCTACTTGTAAATTTCACAGAGGGTTTCACATCTTGCTCAGCACAGCCTAATTCTGTTGATATACTTCCCTATTTATTGGGAGAAGACTACAAGAGAAATTAAAGTGAAATTAGAAGAGGCAGCTTTCCAGTCTGGACCAGCTGCCTTCCATTGCACTGCCCTCAAGGCTTGTCTAATACCATGACAGCATCAGTTTAGGGGCCAAGTATCCATAGCAGAGGCAAAACAAGAAACACATAGATTATTCCTTATAATCATGTTCTGACCTTTTTTCAACTAATGCTTTATAATATGGTATCTCATGTGAATCTTTATTTTATTATTATTATTGAAAGCGAATTCCAAATCCTAATCTGGATTAGTCCCAGTCAGATTTCTAGGGAGAAAGCATCTGAGAATTAATCTTCCCCTTCTGTTATTGCAGCCAACTTTCTCCACATTCCTCCTTCTGGCAGAGAAAATTAAAAGAGGGGAAATCCCTCCAATGGGAATGCCTTTTTTAAAAATTTTTTTTTTTTTTGTCTAACTCCTGGTCTGAGAGGCAGATTCTGGGCAGAAAAAAAAAAGTAAGCCTAATTTGAATCTTGATACTTTGGAATGGGAGTAAACATTTTTATGCTGCTCATTCAGTGTAATAGGTTGCTTAGCCACTGAACCGATACAATGCTATATTACAACAAGGTAGTTTGACGGCACCATATAGAATAACATTCATAATCATCTACAAGTAGCCCTCGTCTTAACAACCACAATAACCATTTGAAGTTACAATGGCATTGAAAAAAGTGACACGACCTGTTTTCATACTTACGAACATTGCAGCATCCCCATGGTCATGTGATCAAAATTTGGAGGCCTGGCAACTGGCATGTATTTAGAACAGTTGCACCATCCTGGGCTCATATGATCACCGTTTGTAACTTTCCCACAAACAAAGTCAATGAGGGAAGTCAGATTTGCTCAATGACAGGATGATTCATTTAACAACTGTGGCAAGAAAGATCACAAAATGTTGCAAAACTCACTTAACAATTGTCTTGCTTAGCAACGGAAATGTTAGGCTCCAGTGTGATCATAAGTCAAGGACTACCAGTAATCTCTTGTAGACTTTATTCTACTTCATGAAAGAGCCATGTTTATCCTATTACCATTCATATCTGCAGTGTAAAGTCCAAACACAAGCTTCGGGTGTACATCTAATCAGTTTAATTCAGAAAACTAACCTTCGTCCAGGGCTCTATTGATGGCAGCACAAAGAGACCAATAGCCACTGTAAGTCTTGCCTTTGTATTTCACCAAACATTTATGGTCTTCATGTTCAGACCAAAAGGAAAAATTGAGCACATCAGCAACAAATACCCAGTTCACTGCATCTTCACTTGCTTCCTGTGGGTTTAACTCATGAGAAGACTTCCAGCCAGCCACACTGAATTCCTTCTCTGTGACTTTATCGAACAACATCTCTGCAACCTTTTGCACACCCCCGTCTTCAATGTACACATCTTTGCTGTTTTCTGCTATAAACTTGGCAGATTCTTTAGGATTTAAAACTGCTTCCATATTTTCCTTGTTTCTGGATAAATGTGATAAATGTTAGTCTTTGACCGATAAATGCAGAATTGATAGAATTCAAGAAAGATACATAACATTTATTCTGTTGACAATCCATTTATCTTCCCAGGTCTTTCCAAATAGTAAGCAATCCCTGTATGGGTTATGCAGCAGTAAATTCTATCAGTTTAACAACACTTATTTTCAACTTTGTATACCACTGTTCCCTTGACAATTCAAAAATGTAAAACTTTTCTGTTCTAAAAGCACAGCACCAATTTTGGCAATAATGTTTATCATTCTCTGCTGACGCAAAGTCTTTACCTAGTTAATTGTATATATATTAAAATAACAAAACATCTTATTGAACCTAGCCCAAATTGAATAGAATGGGAGAATTACACAAAAGCCATGCAGACGGATACACATTTATTGTTTAACTGTAGCACTTTGCAACTTTTTTAAATTATCAAACCTTTCAAAAATATTTTTCAAAAATCCTGGAGTACTGGGGAACTACCAAAGGTTTGGAAAAGAGCTGATATGGTTCCCATCTTCAAAAAAGGGAAAAAAAGAGACCCAGGAAACTACAGACCAATCAGCCTAACATGGGAAGATACTGGAAAAGATAATCAAAAAACAAATCTGCGAACATCTAGAAAGAAACAAAGTTATAACTAGAAGCCAGCATGGGTTTGTTAAAAACAGATCATACCAAGCCAATCTTATGTCATTCTTTGACCAAGTAACTAAATTAGTAGATCAGCAAAATGCTGTGGACATAGTATACTTAAACTTCAGCAAGGCATTCGACAAAGTAGACTACAATGTACTTCTTGGAAAGCTAAAAAAAAGTGGGATAGACAGCATCACCATTAGGTGGATTTTTAACTGGCTGACAAACCGTACTCAACAAGTAATCCTTAATGGTATTACGTCTACATGCAAGGAAGTAAGCAGTAGGGTACCACAAGGTTCTGTCCTAGGCCCTCTTCAACATCTTCATAAATGACTTAGATAAGGGAATAGAAGGGGAACTTATCAAATTTGCAGATGATACTAAACTGGCAGGAATAGCCAACACCCTAGATGATAGGTTCAAGATCCAGATGGATCTTGACAGACTTGAACACTGGGCCCTATCTAATTAAATAAAATTCAATGTAGAGAAAAGTAAAATCTTACACTTAGGCAAGAAAAACCAAAAGTACACATATAGATCGGGTGAAACCAGGCTGAATAGCAGTAACTGTGAGAGGGATCTTGGAGTCTTAGTGGACGATCAGTTAAATATGAGCCAAGAGTGTGTGGCGGCAGCCAAAAAAGCCAATGCAATCCCAACTTGCATTAACAGAGGGATTAAATCAAGATCACATGAGGAACTAATACCACTCTATAAAGCCTTAGTAAGACCACACCTAGAATATTGCAACCAATGTTGGTCTCCACGCTATAAAAAAGATGTTGAAACTCTAGTCTAGAAAAAGTGCAGAGAAGAACAACGAAGATGATTAGGGGATTCAAGGCTAAAATATGAAGAACAGTTACAGGAACTGGGCATAGCTAGTCTAGTGAAGAGAAGGACCAGGGGAGACATGATAGCAATGTTCCAATATTTGAGGGGCTGTCACAGAGAGGAGGGGGGGTCAACTTATTTTCCAAAGCACCTGCAGGCCAGACAAGGAATAACGGATGGAAACTGATCAAGGAGATATTCAACCTAGAAATAAAGAGAAAATTTCTGACAGTGTGAACAATCAACCAATGGAACAGTTTGCCTTCAGATGTGGGCGTTTCATCACTGGAAGCTTTCAAGAAGAGACTGGACTGCCATCTGTCAGAAATAGTGTAGGGTTTCCTGCTTGGCCGGGGGTTAGACTAGATGACCTACAAGGTCCCTTCCAATTCTGTTATTCTGAAACCATCCTTGCAGACCGTATGTTGAAAACAGCAATTTTGTGGCACTAAAAACAATACTTTCCAAAGGTGTCAAGGATTTCAGATGTTAACAGAGGGTTATATGTGAAAATTAGCATAGATATTCAAGAAATGGGTGAGAAATGAAGTTTGTGCTTCCAATATTTCTGTTTTTTTTCTTTCAAAGTCCCTTTCCCCAAGTCAGCCATAGCACTATTTAAGCTTTCTTCAAAGGTACAAGAGGTAAATAGATTGGTCATGTAATGTTATCTGATGTCTGTCTTAGAAAGCAAAATTGCAATGGGAGAATAAAATGTAGAATCTTTGCCAAATTGAATCCGACTCTTAGGGACCTCATGGACGAAGTCTATGCCATTGTCCTACGACTTTTGTTTCGTTTTGTCTCACTTCTTAGTCTCACCCCGCCCCAGTCTTCTTTTACGAAGGACTACCAGATCTGGAGGACCACTAGATGGTAGCGAAGAGTTAAGATCCATCTGCAACCATCTCTAAGGGATAGGCTAGTCCTATTTTAAACCCAAGTATTAATAATCAACCGAAAGCCACGGTTTCCTATAGAAATTAAAACTAGTTGTGATTGCCCTGAAGGCTTTAGCTCCGCCCACTGATTGCGCAGATTGTGTCGGTGACCAATACAGTATTTTGATTTTTAGAAAACTTTTTCCCCGACCCGCTTCAGTTAAAAATCAATATTGCCTAATAAAATGGCCAAAGCGACGTTTTTTGTTTTTTTTTATCAGAGAGAGATTCACTTTTTAGTGAATGCGCGAACGGCAGAGATGAAATGATAGAAAGCGCTGCTATTCTCAGCAAACATAGCAAGGGTTCACATGAACAATAGGCGTGAAAAAAAGTTCCGCCCCATCCTCGGTCCCCCAGCCCCGCCATGATTCGCACTTTCACCGATCGCTTTAGGAAATCTTGCTACTAAGTAACAGCGAGGCCACTTTAGGGCTGCGCTTTTTCTCCACATCAGAATTTTGACATTTTGATCTAGTCCACTACCAGTCATCGAACACACAAAGCGACTCGGGAAGACGCGGATTGTCTGCCAATCAGATCCGATTCCCTGGAGCACTTCTACACCCGCAGGCGCCAAGTCGCATTCAGACTGGTACAGTATTTGATTCTTGGGCGTTTCTACGGTTTTCATGAGAGGCAGAAAGAGAACAAAAATGTCTTTCTTTTCCTCGTTCGCTATTCACATAGCCAAATAAGGGCTGCCTACAGATCTTAGGCCTACGGAAAACACCCGGAAGTGTGCAGACTTTTAGGAAAATGTCACAACGTCTCGCCAAGAGGTCAAATCCATCTTACCTTTGAAGATACTGTACTCGATTTGGATATGCTTGCTCAGTGAATCCACGAATGATCTCACGTCGATCTCCGTCGGTACAAAACGGCGTTTCTTCCTTTCAACCTTTCTCCAATCGTCCTTGCTTCACCCTCCAATCAGAATGGACTATATTTGCATAAATTAGTGCGGAACTCAAAAAAGGTAAACGGACGTCAGCGCAAGCTGCAACATGCTGTCTTATCTCGCTAGCAGCTACATCCATGTTCTGCTGTATTTTGTGGAATGGTGAATCCTTGGTGGGTTGGGGTTTTTTGTTTTGCACTATTAGTGTTGACTCCTGGCGACTGCATTTTTCGGTCCACGCAGATTTTAAAAACTTTTCCAAAGTGGCCTTCTTACCGGGTGTAGAGGTAACTGGCCCTTTCACAGAGCACGTGGCGCCCCACTTAACCAGGCTTAGAAGTGTGTATCAATCTTGACCCTTAGCAAAAGTTCATGGGAGTTTTGAAATGTGACTCTTCAAAATCTTCAGTTCAACTTGTAGTCGACGATTAAATCCTCTTTATACCATGTTTCCTATTATAAAGTTTTAAAAAATCACCCAGCACCATCCTATAGGGTCTTCCGTTTTATATCAGGACTTTCTCCCTGCACAGGGAACGCTTGGAAATACTGTTCATTCTGAAACTAAAAGGTTTACTATGAAATAGCATTCATTTATTCATGGAAGTCCCGCTGAATTCAACAAGGCTTGCTTGACAAGGTAATGTAAACCTAGACTGTTTTGTTTATACGAGGTTGAGTTTTTGCATGGTCCTGTTTTGAAATATCTCGTAATTGCAAACAGGGAGGGAATTGTTTTCTGTTTAGCATGAAGTTAAAACACAACACAAAAAATAACTACTAAAAAACAGGATCTGTCACATCCACATCCAGCTCAATGTTATTACAATTTTTATTTTATTCAATAAAAGAAATAACCTTGGAAACTATCAGTACAAATGGCCAGGGTTTTACATGAAAACATTCGGATTGATTTAGCACGCATTTCCTATGCCAGTCAATATGAAAGAGATACAATTATTTCATTCAAATCTTTGTACAATGGAAACATATTAAACAAATTACAGTTGGAAATGGGCAAACTTGCCAAGGCTATTATTATCAAGCTTTTAGTTGTTTTCTATAATTGCTTGCTATTAATTGACAATACAGGTTTTGTAAGATTTTATTCAAACCAGCGTAATGCAATACAACAATTAGGGAAATACAACTTGAGCAAACAGAAAGAAAACCATTTGATGTATGTTAATTTCTTTACACATACCAAAGTTAAAATCTGTGCAATCAATACTTTCCATTTACCAAAATATTTGAATTGGTATTCTGCTTCTCTGGTATGGAGATGGGGGGGAAAAAGCCAAGCACAATAAATGTAGACTGTAGAGTGTGTATTTTAACTATGAAATACTCATAAAGAACTGCAAAATTGTTTCACTAAATTTATTTTTAAAATCATAGAACATTTTACAAAAGAGCGCTTACATTTCGCACACTGCATTGAATGGATGTTGGGGTAAGCAGGCTATCAGCGTTACTACCCCATTTCAAAAACAAAAAAAGTATAAAGTAAATGGGTTCACAAGTGACAAAACATTACAGTTTACAACCAACATAGAAAAAAAAAATCTACCATCTCTGCTGCTGTTTCAAAATACCAATGTTAGTTTTGCAGGCTGTCCCAGCCCCACCCACCTATATGTAAAGAACTAAAACATTACATCTGGTGACAGCAAAAATTTCACTACACCTCAAATGCAGAACACCTATGAAGCAGAGGAATGTTGGCTTTTTAAACAGAAGCAGATTTAAGAAAAAAAAAAGATGCAGGACTCCTTCAGTTCTTCACTAGTCTTAGAAAAACTTTCCAGAATACTGCTTCACACTATAAAAAAGAAAAAATATCTTGCATTAGAATCCTTCAACATCTGCATACTGCTTCACACTATAAGGAAAAAGAAAAAAAAAAGCATGTATTAGAATGGTTGAACAAACAACATGAATCAATATTTACAAATGCATTTACAAATATAATAACATTAGATAATACATAACATTTATCAACTTATAATTAGTAGCTAATCTACAGGCAAAATAAAGTTATACATTACAAGATGCTCACTAAATAGTTGGTGTTAAAAGAGAATAAAGCATGTAAAATCTAAAGCTGTTATACATGGCAGAAAAGGAAGCGGTGTGAAATGCTGCATTAACAGCAACAAAAGCTTTCAACTTGTCCTGTAGAGGCATGGACTGTGCCATATGGTAGACTGCGATTTGTTGTCACTTTAGTAATCTAAAAACAACAAAATCACTAGTCTTCCACACAGAACTAGACCAACGTCCAACTGAAATCTTCTATATTTTCTACAGGCTCTATATAAGATTAAAGTAGATTTTTTGCAGCAGTTTTCACCAGAGAAATGAGAGCTGCTTTGGTTAAGGACACTTCCTGAAAGATTAGTTTTGAGTGCTTCTTCACTGAGTAAGAATGGAAAACAGAAGAGAAAGGCATACTACTAAATTGAGAAGTTAGTATAGTATGACTAATTCCCCCCCCCCCTAAATGCTCTCTTTATAAAAACATACATACAAGCAATACAACTACATGAAATGAAGAAGTAACAACTTAAGGGCAACTTGCCTGTTTTGCAGTAAATACTGTGCATTTTGAATCTGATCCTGTGTGCCTGTAATAGTTATTATTCGATCTTCTGAGCCCTCTAAGGGTTCATCGATTTTGATTGAAGCTCCTGACTCGTGGCGTATCTGTTTAATCCTCTGACCGCCTTTTCCAATAATAGAACCAGCCAGCTGAAAATAGAGAATGTTTTACTGAACTAGTAACTTCTAATGCATAATTAGCTTGAGAAAAATAAGATAAATAATGACTGGTACATGCAAATGAAAAAGCAAAAATATTTTCACCTATTCTTTTCATATAAATTTAGTACTGGAACTTGAGTAAATATAACAAACTGTCCTAGAAAATTGCTTTTTGTTAAGAAAAGTAAAAAGGAAGTAAATTTTATACTTACGTCTTTGGGTATTGTTACTTGTGTTGTAATGATGGGTCCACCAAGATCTCCGTAAGAACCACGACCCCCTGCATAGGAATAGTCTAATTTAAAACGTATGCATCTTGCCCTTTAAATGACTAAATTATAAATTGTGTTCAATACATATGCATGAAAGCTTACCATAACCCGATCCACCCTCGAACTAACAAAAAAGGGAGAAAAACAAAGTCTAAGTTTTCAAATAAGCAATTTCAAGCTATATAATTATTACACAAATATTTCACAAAATACAAACTACAATTGTTGGAAATCTTATGCCATGTATCTTTAGACCCAAGCTGGTATCTAATGATAACCTACAATTTTCTCTTCCATTAAAAAGTATTTAGACTTTATATCAGATGTATTCTCAAGCTGAAATTCCAGGGAGAAATGTTGTAGACCATGATCAAACAAAGCATTATATTTGCCTATTTAGAAATACATCCCATCAAATTCAATGGTAATTGTTTTCAGGGAAGAGGATTTCGGATTTTACTTCATTACTAAAATCTAATAAAATTTAGCAGCTTTTCCCTAGGGCAAGCTATTAGTAAAATTAGCTCTTGATTAATCTGCTCTTGTATCAAGAGTATGTTTAAAAGACATTTTTTCTTCCCTTTCACAAACTGCAACAAATCACCTAACTCTGCAAGGGAGACAGAAAATGTACCTACCATTTCTGGTGTTTCTATGTCATCACAAGCACTGACATGACACTGCATCATCTTGCCAAGCAGAATACAGCACAAAGAAAGGGGGGGAGGGGAGGAAATCAGTGAGGATCTTCAAGCAAAATTGTAAGCCAAGTTCTAAATTATAGTATCATTACAGGTGTATGAAAGCTATAGTTTTACTATTAATCATGTCAGATGAATATCGAGTTATCATAGGACTTGAGAGTATAAGAGAGTAAGAAAAACAAGGACACTCTCGAAATACTGGCAATTTAAGCATACTCATACACAAAATGTTATTTATTGCTGAGTTACAGACTGAAATACACTATAACAATGTTCATTAATCCAGACTTGCTCCAGTTATACAATAAATACAAAGAATCTTCAGTGAAGAATTTTGGATCCAATAGAGCTTCCCACTCAAGTGAGGGTCATCTGCAGCCTTAGAAGGACGATAGCAATTCAGGGCTGCAGAGGAAATCAAAGAGGAATCACCTCATTCCTTCTTCTAATGCCAATGAAAGACTACTGGGTGAATTTCTAGATCCAAAATATTTACTTTCTATGTGTATTAACTGACTGCCATAATGCAGAATCAAGCACTTCTGGTCAAAATGCTTTTACAATTTGCTGTACAATTAATAGAAATACACATCTCCTAGCTAGAGATAAAGGGACCAATATATTTCATTCTTTGGAGTTAAATTAGTTTAACTTCCAATTTATGATTTTAAAACATGTTCATTCAAAAATTAATGTATTAATTTTAACACCTCAATAATCATATATTTTCTTTGTGGAACAATTCTAATGTAATTTTTATGCAGACAGAATAGTTCCAGAAACATGCGTATTCTGCTTTATGCAAATTAGTACATTGTACAGATTAAACATTAAGACTTAAAAGTACAATCATACAGTTTGAAGCAAGTTTTACTAAATTCAATGGGACTTATTCCATTATAAACAAATACAGAACTGATGAATCCTTAAATCACAATTTGTCTTACTTAAAAGCAATATCAAAACACTCTTTGGATCATGATAAAGAGCAACAAGGAAAACCCAAGAACTTTTTTTTAACAGAAACTGCTCAGTCACATATACTATTGTATTGCTGTAAACAAAGCACTAACAAGGCAAAACATTCTCACAATATTACTATTACTATTACATACTTAAGGGAAAAAACCCTGAGCATCAAGACAATTATGTTATGCATGCATATGATCATATAATACATACAAAATGGTTTAAATTGCATTAACTTATAAATTAAAGCAAAAGCTTGCTGGGTATCTATCTGTCTGTCTGTCTATCGACAGAGCAAATCTTAAATGATTTTTAAGATTTTTAAATAATTTCTCTTATTTAGTTTTCAATTTCATAAAGTAAAAGTTGGTCCCTAATAGAATGGCTTCTGAAAGTCACCGATTTAATAAAAGGAAATCCCAATGACGGAAGAGGAAAGAAGGATATTATCATTACCTCTCCTTCCTCAGGATGCACCCCCCTCCCCCGAGCAGTAGAGAATTTTGTGGCACTTGGAACAGAGAGAAATAAATTCTTCACCATTCCACCCAAAAAAAAAAAAACCTCAGTAGTTTTAGTCGGGTGATATTGCAACACAAAGAAGAAAATCATGGATTTAAGCCTCTCTGTGCATAAAATAGTTGTACCAATAGCCACTTAAACTGTTGCTTAACACATGTTTTTCCTGCAATAATCATTCCAAAGTACAGAATTAGTTGCTCTAAAAATGGGCAAATGCTAACAATCAAACTATCTTTTCAACATCTCAACTTCCTAATTTCGTTCTCTTGCTAAGACATTTGGGAAAACATCCCCATTCTGTAAACAGGGAATTACATTTGGAGTAACAAATTCCAACAGAGCTGAAAAAATCCCACATTTTTGAACCTAAATGTAATTTTATATTTATATTTTTAATAGTGAGAATATATGTTTTCTCAAACGTCTCTTAAATCTTTTTAAGACTAGCTGAAATTTCTTCAACTAGAAGGTGTAACTATTTCCTTACACAAATGCCACTGATTTTAAAAATACATATAACTGACATATCTGTATTCTGAAAATCTTGCTAAATTCAAGTTTGAAATAAAAAAGGATTCTATTTCTGATAATTCATTAAGAAAATGATAGTGTGCTCACATGATCAGATTTATTCTATTAAACCAAACTTACCATTCCATCATAACGATCCCCAGGTCTGCCTCTTCGATCGTAAGACATAAGGTCCCTTAAGAATATGAAATAAATAATTTAGAATATTTATCTGCATCATACTGCAATTTTCTCTACTATCTCACATTTCAAAATACATGGCCTCCAAATAAATAGCAAATTCATTTGTGATAAGAATGAGGCACATCTGATTTTAATTTAATAGAACAATATCCTGCCATCAAAGTTGCACTTATTCCTGGTCCATTCTTACTAAATCTTGCACAAAATGCCATTTTGACTTGTAATCTCTTTATCTCCTCCCATAGTTCTACTGAACAACACATACTCAAGAGAGATAATCCTTAATGAGTTTTAAAAAGGTAAACTTACCCGCCTCTTGGAGGAGGAGGAGGAGGAAGAGGAAGATTACGAGCTCTGCTGCCACCTCTACCACCACGACCTGGAGGAGGTGGAGGTGGTCCTCTGCGAGGGCTCATATCATCATAATCTCTTCGGGGAGGCATGGGGCGACCACGGCCAGGAGGCATTCGATCAAAGCCCCCTCTCCCCCGCATTGGAAACCCCACAGGACGCCCTCTTCTGTCATCAAACATCATTGTAAATCCACCATAGTCATAAGTTTCATCATAAAAATTAGGGTCATAAGGCTGTGCACGTCCTTTTATTGGTGACTAATATAAAAAAGAGAAAACAGAAACAATTCAACATATTCAGTTATCTCATTTTAAACCTTTATAAACTTTGCATTGCATTGGCTTATTAATATACTATCCTGATTGTATTATTACAAAGAAACAATAAAACAGCAATAAAAGTAGACCAGATAGCATCTATTTCAGAAATGTCACTTTAAAAATCTACTCCTATATCAACTAAACAGCTTTGCTTTCTATACATTACTATATGCCTTCATATTCAATTCTAAACAGACTTTATATATAAAGAAAGGGGGATATGCATGCAAAGGTGTTCTAGATTAAATTACCTCTGATATAAGATCCAGTATTATTTTGATGCATTCCACAACTCTATCAGGTTTTCCACCAATTAGTACCACTCTGTCAGAAGAATGAGGGCAACATTCTTGGAAAAGCTTAATAGTGGTTTGAGTATTCTGTCAAGAAAATGAACAAACTTTTAAGCCAGGAATTTTATTTATATCCCTCCTTTATTGTTTTTACAAATAATCAAGGCAGTGAACATATCCAACAAATCTTCCTCCTATTTTCCTCACATAAGCTTAATATTGTTTAATACTGCTGTTAAAACTCTGACTTTCATTAAACCCACTCTAGAATAGCCTTTTCCACTACATCTGAACTGAAAAATCAATTTTGGCTGTAATGGATTTCATTTCAGTCACCTTCAACCAAATGCTTATTACTAGTCATAATTCTAGACAGCATCTTTTGCAGATGCTATAACAGCATGGAATAGAAAGTAATGCAATGTACAGAATCTCATATGCTATCATGGAAAATATTAACTGGCAGAACAATTCATCTACTGAATCAATCAATCCAGAAAGATAATACTGGTGATAAATATCAGAACATTAATGTTCAACAAATTCTATGGTAGCATTCCCTTCATGAAAATAAAGAAAGCAGAGTCATAGCTCCAGGTTTTAAAACCAAAAATAGAGCTACATGTTATAATGCAGTTTTCAGTGTTGCTCAGCCACCATTTTGGGTAATGGAAATGAAGTATCTGTACCCTGGTCTCTTTAGTGTCAAAGTTCATTATATACAATATAGTATCAATACTTTTGCAAAATTTATTCAGTTGGGCTGCTTGACATCTTACTTCAACATGACCTTTGTATTCCATTGAATTAATACTTAACTATTTTAATTGGTATAATATTTACTGATCGTTAAGACTACCAAGAATGGCTACATAAACTACTGCCATTACTATATTAGCTGTTTCCACTTGCTAGTGTATAAGAAAAATATTTAGAAACTTTAAACAATATAAATTTCAGCTGTAAAATGAGAAATAGGTTTAAGGGTATCCTTAGCCAGCACTCTAAGAGACTACTGATAATTTTAATAATTGGTTAAAATAAAGACAGTATTTTCTCCCTTTCTTTCATTGAAAGGAAAAAGCATATTTCCATGTATAATAAAATATTTAGGCTTTTTGAGGTTGAGATTCTATAAGCACAGCTAACACTAAATATCACCTGTATTTACAATGTTACTGTATTCTCCTAATTTCACATCACAGCAGACTACTATATTTCTGACAATTACCCCAAAACTGCAATGGTGCAAGATGCAGCAGCTTACACATTGATGGTACAAGTCAGTTCAGCAATAGACCACCTACTGTTTGGGTGCTTCATTTGCTTCCAACACGTTAGGAGTAGAATTAAGTTTTAACCTTTATATCCTTACAGGATAAACAACAAATAACTATGGGACAGTCTCCTCCAAGCTGACTCTGAATCGCCTGTTGATTCTGCTTTGAATTTACTTAATTCAGAAAGTGGGATTCTGAAATTAACAATTCTCTATTGCTATCCTTACTCTTTGGAATACTCTCTCCATCAATATTACCTTTCAGAAAATAGTTTTTCCCCAGGTCTTTGGAGACTTAACTTTAGTTCTTATTCAATCTATTATAGATACTATTTTTTTGAAAATTCTTATGATGTGATTTACAAACTGTCTGCAGATATGTAACTGGGCTGGTATAGACACTGGAAATAAATAAGCAAGAAAGCAAACTGGCTACATCTATGCTGAGAATGTAGTATTTTTAAGGCTTCCAAATGACAAGTTTATTACCTCTCGAAGTTCTTTGATTTTAGCACCCTTGACACCAATAATTCCTCCAGCCAAACTCTGGTGAATCAATAATCTCAATTCACAGTCAAAGTCACTTCCTTTGTAATGCTGGTACTGTTACAAGATATAAGAAATTAACAAGATGATAATAATGTGAACATTATTTAAATTAGTATCTTTTTAAAATATAGTTTTATATATGTTGAATTAAAAGAATGTTGTTACATGCTGTTTTCTTCTGTTCTAATTTCCAGAACTCCCCACTTACCAGGTCTAAATTTAGTTTTTTTTTAATTAAATGTGCTGTGATTTGAAGAAACCCGTTCTAGTTATTTGCAGTTAACTGGTATTCAAATAAAATTATATTTTGAACTATTATGATGCTTTGGGAGTCTGATGCTTAAAGCAAATAATACTGCTGAAGGCTTTACATTAATATATTTTCCACACAGATGTTTAATTTTTTTTTACATCAAATAGTCATATATATTGGAAGACCAAGTAACCCTTACTTATCAGTATATGATTAGACAATGATCTTTATAGTGTCTGAAATGTTAACATATTATATGCTTTTGCTAATGGGGACGGTTAGAAAATGTCTACTGTGAGATCTTGGAAAATGTCAATCAATTCAAGAATACTGAACTAGGTACCATTATGATCTTACTTGGCAGAAGAGAACTTCCTAGGTTCCTGTAATTCCAATATACAATTCTTCCATATGTGCCACCATCTTTAGACATGCTTTCTCATGTTAACTGGTAAAATTAACTATCCAAACAAGTGCACCCAGATCTAAAGATTCGGTTATGTAATGTGAAATAGATGAATACTCACCTCCTCCAATGTCGGGATAATTTTCTTCAGAATTTCTCCAATTGTTTCAATATCTGCACTTATACTCAGTATACTGTTAAATCACATCAAGGTGTTACAAAAAGAGGGGAGGGGGAAATCAAGTAAGTTGTATATTCATAAGTATGCAGATTATAAATCAATTCATAGAACAGAACCTACAGTTAATATTCCCCACTTAATTGTTTACTGAAGATACAGAACATGCACCTTTGTTTATGCCCAATATTATAAATGGTATAAGTTTAAAATAAGGTTTGGGAGATAGCGAATGAGTTTCTTGGAAGGAGTCAGATTAAGTGGACAAGGTACTGATGAAGAATTGAAAGCAGGAGTGAATATTCATGTTCCCCGCCACCATTAATTTAGGACACCCTCGCTATTACATTGTTAAACTGGCACACCTTCTCATAGGAAACGTGAATATGCAAGAGGTGAACACCGTATTTGGAATAGGGTTATGAGACCAGTTAAAAATTAGATTACTAATGGGCTCTGCAAGAAAAGAAATACAAACGCAAGACAAAAAGACAACACAAATGAGAAGTGAAGGAGAGTGAACCAGGAGTTAGCATTTCATCAGAAAAATTATGAACAGGCAATGCTGAGGGAGCAAGGTGGGCCACAAAGACAGAGCAGAGCGAGAGACTATTTTGAAACAATCCGATTTACAATGCAGAAAATATACAATTGAAGCTGTGCTCCTTCCATTGAAATAAAATTAGTGGTTTGTTGGGTGGGCAACTCACGTAAAAGTTCAGTGACAAAAAGACTTAATGGGGAAAATAAAACAGAAAACTTAAAAAACAATACACCGTCTACGGGGATACTATTTAATTATATAAAAGGCAGGTAATAATATACATTTCTCTCTTTCTAATCAGGCAGTGAGGCATAAACTGTTGGGACATACCGCTCGGGGCCACTGCTGTCTGGGACTGAAACACTGGCATTGTACTGCATTGGTCATTGGCGTTCGTGGATGTTGGCAATGGGCATGGGCATTCAATCAGAAGTTGTCAAGTAAGGCACCCGTTTGGCAACGAGCACATTTTTGGGCATAGCCAACCAGGGTTTTCACATGGGCGTTCAGGGGCGGATGGGCCAACGTCATGGTGGGCAACGCAGGGGCAAGTCGATCCAGTACATGGGCAACGGAGAGATATATGGCCAAAAAAACAAGGAGAGGGAAGAGGGGGGAAAAGCAATAAATTTTAATTTAATACAAACTATACTCATTACAAGCTTAAGTTCTTCTGAAGACTTAACACAATAACGGATAGCTACATTGACTGTGGCTTAACAGTTATGGACCGTAATAATGAGTTACTTGGCCTAAACTACTTTGAACGTTAAAAGTTGCAGTAGCAGGCTGGCTCATGAGGGTAGACACAAGATCTGTAGAGATTCAGTTTACTGAAATCCTGGGAAATAGGGAAAGCCACTACTAATCCAGGAATTATGTGTATGAAATCTGGATTTAGGTATGTGAAATTTTAAGTACACTAGCTTCAGAAAGGTCAGTTAATGTACAAGTGATTACTACCCAGTTCTTGCTTATACCTCAGATCTAGTAACTAAAAGTTGACAGTTATAACATTCTACAAGAGTTTATTTTGCAATATAATGAAAATATCAAACACAATGTGAAACAATGTAGTGCCAAATAATTCATTAAATACGAGTATTACTATTTTGAAAAGATTATGCACAATAAAGATACTGCTTTTTACGAGAAGTTTGGTGCTAAACTATAAAGCTTAAATAATGCTAAACGTGTCTATTCACAAGAGTCAACCCACTAAAAATGTGTAAATATATTTAAAGTTACATTTACTTAAAATTCCTTCCAGATGAGAATGTAGCTACCATGCTGTTTCTATATATAAAATACTCATATGAATCTTTCTCTATTAGAGAAATAAGCCTGGTGCACAAAAAGCATTGTATGCCTAAGTAAAGATTAGTAATCTGTAATGTCTTCTAAAAACAACTGTTTTTAACAAATTTTCAAGTATAAAAAATTAAATATGCTATAACTCTGCAAAGTTACTGTAAAATAAAGGATAGGAATGTCATCATATTTATGTCTTAATTCTAAGAACTAATTGTGAGACTTGAGTATAAAGATGATTATAAATGGCTTGGACTAGCCAATTACTTATATTATACATTACTAGAAATATATTCTTAATGCCATGTTTTGCAAAATAATCAAGGTTTAGTTTGTAAATACTCACGTCTGTACGAAGTGCTTTAATATTTTTGCCACCTTTGCCAATTACTGCTCCAGCATTCTAAAAAAAGAAAAAAAAGGTTATGAAATAGTTTTAAGGTTTCCCAAATAGCTTCAATAAAGAATAAACTAAGGGGGGAGATAAGGGTCAATGTGGTCAGTAAATTAGGAAATAAACATACTTTACTCTGAAGCAGAATGCGCAATTCCACCATCTCATCAGTGTTCCTTGACCTTTTGAAGGCCTGTTCCTCTTCTATATCTTCAGCTGGTCGTTTGCCTAATATTTAAAAGAATGAACTGTTTACAAAAATTGCTTTTTAACAGCACAGAATCATGGAAACACGTGTATTTTTATTTCATGCATCAATATTTTATTTAGCTATCATATACCTTATCACCATTATCAAAACAATATTGACAAAGCCCTCTAGGATTGGGGAAGATAAGTATTTCAAACGAATAAATGAACTATTTTTGGCCTTTTAAATTCAATTTTAATCAAGATGGGAAAATGAAGCTCTAGTAGTGTCTTAAATCTCAAATAGGATTTTGTGAACATGTTACAAAAAGAAAAATTGACAGCAAAGCAAATTTATACTAATCCCTAAACCTTCACTTGAAATACAGGGAGCATGTTTCAAGTTCCAGTAACGGTTATGGGGCCTCATAAGAAATCCTATTATAAAATTAGTATTGTAAATTTACTATTTTATCATTTATAAACTTACCATTTGTCTCTGTGTTAGTAAAGGTCTCCTCTTGCTGTTCAGTCTCCATTGTTTTCAAACTTGAAGACAAAACCGATTAAATATAAATATACTGAAGTGCTCAAAACAGAATCCTCAGCTTTTAGAGAACATGACAGAGGTTAGCAACGGGTTGCCAGCACTTACCAGTATTATATATCTTTGCCAAGTAAATCTTCTGGGCGGGATCAACAATCACGTAGCCTATGAAAAGCAGCGTGCATGAAGGGATGATTTTGTTAATTTACAGGGGAGTGCATGTATTGAGTCAGCCTTGACTCCTGGCAACTACATGGACAAGTATTTTCAGAAGTGATTTGTCATTGCCTTTTTCCTAGAGCCCAGGGAAAATGACTAGTCCAAACTCTTGGCTGACCTCCATCCCTAAAGTAGGACAAAACTCAGGTTTCCTGGCTTCTAGTCCAGCACCTTAGCCTCTAAACTGAACTGGCTCTAAATTTACAGGTTAGGCTGCAAGAAAAAACTGGATCAGTAAATGTATTTTAGCAAATATATTGCTATTCTGCAGCATTAATTCCTTTGACTAACTTTATCAACAAACAATGCTGTATTTTAGTTGGTCCAAGTTAATTTTAACAATTTTAATTTCAAACTGAAAGCACAAATATTTGTTAACAAAAAGGTCACATTCTGCTACTTTTTCTTACCAAGTGCAGGTTGCCTGCTTTGGTAGCTAAAATTTATTTCTATATGCGGTATCTATAATTCTTTTAACAAGCAAACTATTACATTGGATCAGGTCATCAAAGTAAATACCAGCATATGCAATTGTTTTTATATAATCTCTATATTAAGTTTAAATTGCCCTTTAACTCATCTTGGAAGAACAATGAATGCAGCTCAACACAGAATTGTAAAATAAGACGATCTGAACTTTTTTTAGACGAACTTGCAATTAAATGTACAATTAAGACCCAAAATGTTCTAACATTGAAATAATGATAAAACTGATACAACTGATAAAATATATGCCCATTGCACACAAAGGATGTTGGTTATCTGCTGGGGGGGGGGAAATACTATTTACAGCCCTTTTAGTAATCGACAGGAGCAACATCTCTATATTAGAGAGGACGCGTCAAACAAGATTAACTGTAGCCCTGTTTTTAGGCGAAGAAAAGGAGCCTTGGCTATAGAGCAATGCTCTGTTCAAAATACATCTCCAGCTCTATCTCAATCGCGCGAGTTGCGAGCAGGATGGACAGCAGGAGCCAGCAGCTTGTTTCTGGTTCTGACAAGGCGGGCCCGATTTAATCACCTTATCCGAAACGATTCCCTTCCTTCCCGAAATGGGACCAGGATGATAGAAAAGGTGAAGCCTCCCGCGACCATTAACTGTGCAATCCCGACTACCCTGGATGAAATGCAAGTAAAAATGGCGGCTTTAACGCCAGGCTCGAGCAGTAATGGCGATCACGAGCTGCCAGGAGGAGTCCTGAGCGGAAGATAATCGCCACGCGGCAGCTCCAGAACACGGGATTCGCCGGCTCGAGACACACAAAAGATGCCTGGAACCTCTTTGCCGATTTTTTTTCCCCGGGAAGGCGAAGCGGGTGCTGGGGCCTACCGAGGTCCGTCCCAACCGACAGGGCCACCGAGAAAAGGAAACGCCTGGCTCACTTTTCTCTTCGCCCCTCCCAACTACAACCAGCCGCCATGATTCCTGCAGCAGGCACTGGGGACTCCCGGGCTCAAGCCCGTCACCTTCCTGCCAGCCATGCGGCACTCGTTATCTGCGGTGGAGGTTTTATAGGATAGCACCGACCGAACAACCGCCCCTCTCGCCGTGTTGCAATAGCACACTGGCCCACCCCCTCAACCGAAGACATTTGCCCATTTTAAACACGTACCGGTAATTTCGTGGCCTAAGTATGTGGACACTACATATATAGTTCCCACCAACAAAAGGTGGAAGGGCGTTAACGGTTCAGAAAAAGCCTTCCGGTAAGCTCGCCGGTTTCCTCACCATGCAGCGGACTAACGCCGCCCAAGCTGCCTCCTGAGTACGCTAAGCGCTCAAAAAGCAAGAGCGCGCGCACTCACCCGCGCTACTATCGCTCCTATTCGCTCGCCTGCTGCGCTCCTGAATCCTTATTGGCTGTCACAGGTGTCGATCTTTACCTGGGGACACTATGAGTATCACTCCCGCCCTCCGTGGCAACCGTCGGCGCGCTGCTACCGCTAATTCTGCTTCAGGCCGTTAAAGCGGGTGACGTTGTAACGTACCAGTATATCTCTCTCTCTCTATATATATATATATATATATATATATATCGCTCCTTCTACCTATCTTTTCTGTTTCGCCCCTGTTTAGAGAGTGGGTACTTACTGTGGTGGGGGGGAAAAAAGGAACGTTAAAAAAAGAAATCGATCCAAACCACTACCGATGCTTCAAGGAGAGCGAAATTGACCATAACCAGTGCGTGCGAGGGAAAAACAAAATGGCGTCGATGAAAACTCCGCCTCGTCCTCACGGTCGATAATGGGCAGGGGGAGGAATTCTCGCGATAGCTGAGGAAGTTTGGTTCTCGGTTCGCTTTGGCGCTTAAAACAAAAGGAGGCGGGAGAACGGGAGAGGCTCGGGCGTCAGTGCTGTGGGGACCGAAGGAGAGTCCGGGGCCCTTCAGCTCGTGGGGCTGGGGCCTTAGGGTTATATGGGCGCGTTCTTCTTGCAGAAGTGGTAAGAGAAGAGAAAGTCTTCGGGTTTCTCACCAAAACACCAGATCAATCAGTGTTGAGGGAAGGGAGGGGAATCTGGGAGAAGCCCGAAAAAACCACCTGGTTTACCTATAGCTAAAATTGTATTGATTTGCACATTTTTAACTGGACAATAATCGTGCAGTTTAGTCTCAAGTGTGGTTTTTAGAGGATATCCTATTGTGTTCAGTGAATATTTTTGGATTGCAACGTTTACTGCGCGTTTCTATGCGTATGTTATTAAAAGCAAGCCTCGTGATAAATGAATTTATTAATGGGACAGCATTCTATTGCTTTTCTTCATAAAGGAATAATCTCTTGTCATGCTCTTTAATTTAGGAGAATCAATAATAGAGTGAGAATAAGATGAAACTCACGCACAAAAACGGCCAACATCCCTCCCCAAAGTTTTATATAATGCTAATTTTTTTTTAAAAAATCCTTTTTTCCCCTTTTCATTTTAGAAGAAAATGACCACATCAGGTGTTGCATTAAGAGTGGAAACTTGGCTCTTATCTACCTGGCATGTGAAAGTGCCAACACGATGGCTAGAAGCTTGTATTGATTGGATTGAAAAAGAACATCATGGAAGCAATTTGGCTCAGGCTGCTATTAACAAGAAAGTTTTTGAGCAGTGGCTTCTTACAGATCTCCGAGATCTTGAATACCCTGTTCTGCCTGAATTCATTTTAAATGATCCAAAAGGAAAATTGAATGGCTTTCATTCTCTGCAAATTGATTCAATTGTTGATGTGAGTCAGCCTGCTTATTCCCAGTTGCAAAAAATAAGACGAAAAAACACTATAAATGAGGAAGTAACTGCTAATACACAGAGGACCTTGAGGTCATGGGAGGAAAATCCTACTCGAATGCTTGTGCTACAAATGACTGATGGCATACATCATATCCAAGGTATGGAATATCAACCTATCCCTCAACTCCATAGTGGTCTACCTCCAGGAACCAAAGTTATGATACAAGGGAAGGTGGCATTTCGTTTAGGTGTTCTTTTGCTTAAACCAGAAAATGTGAAATTATTGGGAGGTGAAGTTGATAGCCTTCTAGAGACATTTGCTTTGGAGAGAGTGCTTGCCGGGTTAATTGGAGAAGAAGACTGCAGTCCTAACATTGTCAGGTCTGATATTGGCGAAAGTGAAATTGCAAGGCCTAATGATGAATTAGGGCTTTCTGATGAAGAGCTTCTGGCAAGTCTTGAGGAAAATGGTGAATTAAGGATACGTGAAGATCCTCCTGAAAGTGGATACTGTACAAGAAGTACCAGTTTAAATTCTACTGTGTCTTTTCCTCAGAGCTTTGGGAACAGCTTACAACAAAGATCTGCAGAGTTAATTTCAAGAAATGAAGAACAACAAACTGTTTCAGTTCTAGAAAATATGGAAGGTGATTTTGATGGATTTTCAATGGATGATGATTTACTTTTAGTAGAAGAGATCCAGCAAGAACAGATACATGTTCTGAACACTAATATTAGTATAAATAATCAAGCTGTTCAAGAAAAAAAATCTAGTGAAAGAGGAAGGTATAATACATTTGAAGAAAGCATGGCAGACTTTACTATAAATCATAAAAGACAATATACCCAGAATTTAGATGACAGTAAGAAATCCTCTAAAATCTCTAATGATGGAGTAATAGATGTCAATGCAGAATTCAGATTGTGTTCTGAGCAGGTACAGATGATAAAAATAAATAAGTGTCACAAAGTTGATTTGGATACCCCTCCTTTTACATATCTATCTATTCTGTTAAGTAGCAAGTGCGGAGATAATACTACTGTGAAAATTAAAGCATTTATAGTAACCCTTACAGGAAAGCTTACAAGCAGTAATGGCTTCTGGAGTGTAACAGCAAAAATATCTGATGGCACAGCTTATCTAGAAGTTGAATTCGCTGATGAGATTCTTACAAGCTTAATTGGCTTTTCTGTGCCTGAAATGAAGCAACTGAGGAAAGATCCTGTCCTGTACCCAAAGCTTAAGGAGGGATTACAGAATTGCCAACGAGAACTAATAGACCTCTGTTGCTTGATGACTATTGAATTTAATGTTTGCCAGACAAAAGGAACAGTAATAGTTTTGCAAGATATTAATATAAGTAATTTGAATCACTTAAAAAGACGGTTATATATTTAACATTTAGCCAGCAGGTTATAATTTTAAGAAAAACTTGAATCATAGACTAGCTGTTGATTATGGTATTACTATTTGAATTCAGACTCGGAGAATGGAGAAATATTTTAATATCAGCACATATCTTCTTTAATTCACTCAACATATGTATTTGTTTTAGCAATTGTTGATGTGTTTTAAATATTTCCTCAGAATAATATTTTTTAAACATGGGAAAAATAAAATTAAGAACTTATTTCTAGAGTTTTTCATCCTTTGCACTCTTACAATGAGTAAAATGAAATATATGTATTTGGAATGAACAAGTCAGTCTTCTGTTTGTGATTTTTTCCAGTTTTACAACATTGACATGAAATTTGTATCCAACACATTTTGAAAACTTAAATATTAAAATATTGCCCCAATTTTTCAAGTTAGGAAATTTGATAGCTCAGTCGCTTGTGTACAGTATTTACATTGTATTTAGGAATTCACACAAATCTTTAGAAATAAAATTTATTCAAAGTAGCATGGAGGTGATTTATGAATAAATCAGAGTGAAGCCATTTTAACCTGTTATCTGACAGGATGTCTCCAACAAAGAATGTGATAAATGAGCCAGCTGCAGGGTCAGCAGAGAGGGTGAGAATAATTAGACATGAGAGCCAGGCTGAGTATTTATAAGGAAGAAAACAAAGATAATGAAGGGATGTTTTTAGATTTGATTTGCTTCGTTAGTATAAAATATTTCTACTATGCTTTTTTGGAAGCTTTATGAAAAGGAGAATGTTTTTCTAGCAATTTGTTATCTAATAAATTATTTGCACTTTTAAGTGTAGACTTGATTTCTCTTTGCAATAGTTTTTTTTAAAAAATGATATAAATTATTTTCTCCTAAAGTTAGTATAATTTGTTAGTTTTATCTTGACTAAGATCATTAATAGGGAGTTAAAATAAAAGCTATCCTCAGCAGTGTCATGCATTCCTTTCCATTTTTATTCAGGGTAGTTTTCATGTAGGAGTACAACAGGACTTCCATTTAAATAGGATAGGACTGCAGTTTTAGGATAAAGAATTGGGGGCGGCACTCGGAGCCCTCTCTGTGGGCACACGCACCGTTGTCCCAGCCCCGCCTCCCCCCGTGGCCCCCTCCTCACCAGCAGCCGCCCTGGAGGAGAGTCGCCCCCAGGCACGGCCCGCACGGAGCAGCACAGCCAAGGACATAGTTGGGCAGCAGGGACAAGACTCTGCCCTCATGCCCCATAGCGTGCAGATGATGCTGTGGGGTGTGGGCGGAGGGCGTGGCTGCCATGGTGGTGCAGGGCTGCCTGGGCGATCTGTGGCGGGCCATGGAGGCGGTGTGTGGCCCGGTGGGCGGGCGGGGGCAGAGCGGGCGGGGGCGGGGGGCGGTTTTTGGGCACTCGGTCTCTAAAAGGTTCATCATCACTGGTCTAGGATATTATCTTTTCCATGGGTTGGATCTATGTTTAGTCAAGATTAAGGAAAACTTACATTATACTTTTTTTACAATCTGATGCCATTGAAATGCATTGGCATCACAACTTCCTGGTAGTTGTAGTCCTAACCCTTTCGGAACATGCCTGATTGGGAAAGGTTGCATAATTAATTTTCTGTTGCCTATTTTCATTAAATATTAACCCCAATGTTTTTTAATGATTTTTCAGATACAACAAAATGTTTTAAATCTAGCAAACTGATGGGGAAGGAAAAATGACAAGTGGCTGCACTATAAAAGTTGCACAACGAGGTTTCCAATTGTGAAACTTTTCATTAATGCTTTTATTCCAAGTATGGACATAAAATTTTAAAGGACATCCAATTACATAGTGGGGACTACCAGCTGGTGAAACTTTCCATTAGTGCTATTATTATTAAAGCAAAACAGAACTCTTCAGTAACTAATGAAATTGGAGAATAGTTCTATTGATTATTTTTTTTAAGTAAAATTGTAAAGTACACTTGAAAAAAGTCACTGGAACTCTTGAAAAAAATATTAGAATTCTAGATAATTTGCTCCTGAAGGACATGTAAAGTATGTTAAAAGATTAGAATATATCTTAGTTTCCCAAAGTTATATAATGAGGCTGAAAAATAACGGCTTACTTAGGGGAGTTCAAAATAATATATTTCTTACTGCAATTGAAACAAAATTATTCCCTAATCTCAGATTAATTTTGAAGTGCAGTAGAATATTCAGTATTAGCCAGACCACATGTACTTTGTTCAAGTATAGATGTTAAATTTTAGAAGGATGTTAACCATTGTATACTGCATAATGGGGAATACTAACTGGTAAAAATTCTGGAAACCAGTCCAGACCTGAGGATTCTTCCTCTGAAGTTTAAAGGAGGCAGGGTAGAAGAATTGCTATCACTGAGGAGATGATTCATGTTGAAACTGCATCAAACTGTTTGAGGATGGTGTTTCTACACATATAGTTTGTTACACATATTTTTCAGGTGCTACATTATATTAATAATCTGTAAGGAAAAAAATTAAGGAATTACCACGTTTCATTTAGCCCGGTAAATGGCACAGAATATAGGGGCTGCAGATTCATGCATACTAAATGTTTTAAGTATTAGAAATAGCTTATTTTGTTCATTTTATTGTTTATTAGAGTGTTTTAGTCTGGGATGTCTGACTTAATGTTTAGCTGTTTTTATGTTATTTCTATTTTTGTATGCCACCTAAAGTACACTGGAGTTGGGTGGTCAATAAATTTAAATAAAGAATGATTATAACAGAAATAAAGTCCTTTATCCTCCTAGTTCAAATTAAATACTAAAGTGTCTTTGGTTTGCAGTAATTTAAACGCATATTTAGAAACAGCAATGTAAGAAAAAACACTATTAAGAATCATCAATACACAAATATGGTATTAAGAATGATCTTCAGTAATACAAGTACTTGATATATTGCAAAGAATCGGAAAAGAATGGAATGCAGCTTGGGGACCATTTACTTCTTGCCCAATATAATCTTATAGCGCCTGTGAAAAAGGCAATTAAACCTTTGTTTAAACATATCCAGAAACAGTCTGTTCCACTGTTGCAGAACTGTACTATTAGGGTTTTTTGCCTGATAACCAATTATCTAATTTAAATCCATTGTTTCTTCCATCTACTGGAAGAACTCTGAGCACTTTGATTCCAGCTTCTATATAGCACCTTTTCAGGTACTTGAAAACAGCTATCATGTCTCAGTGCAGTCTCCTCCAGGCTAAATATATTAGTCTAACTTCCCTCATAAACTTTTCCTTCCAAGTCTTTATCATCGTGGTTGGAGATACCTCAGTTAAACAGTATCTTTCCTAAAATGTAGAGCCTAGAATTGTACCAATCCATAATGGAAAGATTTGATAGTTTATCTTGATAGTTATTTCTAATACCACACAGGTTTTTTTGTAGTTGTATCATAGTATTTGCTCATGTTCAGTTTGTGCTCTACCAGGATATCTAGATCTTTTTTATCTGTTCTGCTGTGCACAAGCATCTTCAGTTAATGAACATTTGTTCGATGATTGATCTAAGTTACAGTGGTGCTGAATGAGTGGTACTCATGACCGGTCCTCAAAGTTCTGGCTGTCCTAGCACCCCAGCAGTTGTGTGATTGCAATCTGAGTGCTTGGGTACCTAGCTCACACCTAACGATGCTTGCAGCATCCCATGGTCATATGATTGCCAGATGTAATCTTCCATGACGGCTTTCCACAAAAACATCAAGGGAGAAGTCAGCAAGGAAGGTTGCAAGTTGCTCAGATAAGTCCTGCACCTGAAAGCAGCCCTCTCACTCCACACTGCTCACACCACACCATCTCTTTGCACGCGCTCATATATCCTCCCCCACCCAGCAGCAGACACCCCAAGCCACACTGCTTACCTTGCACCAGCCCTTTCCACATGCCCCATACCTTGAAGTAGCTGCTTGCCTGCCAGCCTTTTTGCAAGCTGCCTGGGATGTGCTGGTTCCCCACTGATTATGCTTGTTGGAAACTGGCAGGAAGTTGTGAGGAGGTCCTTGCTTAATGTCCTATGAATCTTGCTTAACGACAGCAACAGATATTGCCAGGATTGCCGTTGTTAAGTGATGTAGGCACGTGATTCCACCTTTTACAACTGCAATGGAAATTCCAGTCCCAATTTTCATAGTTAACAAAGAACTAAATTTATGGTCCTTCAAATACATCTTATACTAATGATTGAGCTAGTTTTCCCAACAGATATTTGTGGACTCTGTTTTACATTTTATCTAATAAATGTAAAATACATTTTTTTAAAAAATATCTTATTGCAGCATCATAAAACCATAACATTAAAAAGTTAAATGTATTTTATGCATGTCTGGTCATTTTATACATATCAACGGAAATACCGTTTTTCTGTTTGCAACCAACTTCTCTCACTGACATCAAAGATGAAAGCTTTACTCCATCAGGTACATTCCTAGCTCAATGAAGGAAAAAGAAGTCATAGGAAGAAAGATGGCATATTACTTTTAAAAATGCTTTGTAAATTTAAGACATAAATCCATAAACGGCACAAAAATGAGGATTTGGGAATTAACTATCTGTCATGCTTTCCAGATGCCATAATAACAGGAAAAATCCATATGGTAAATTCTCACTTGATTCCAGATCTAGATTAGCTCCAGAACAGCCTAACTAGATCGCAGTCACACTGTTAGAAACAGTACTTGATAAATAATGCAGAAACCTCATTTACAGGATAAGGAAACTATACTGAATTTTCACATTCTGTTTTTAAAACTATGAATTTATTCCTCTTTTTTTCAGCGTCTTCTCCTGCTGTGTAGCTATAATTTAGGAGTATTATGTCCTGTCACTACTTCATTTGTAAGCATTCAAGACCTGCTAAGTAATTACTGAATAACCTTCTAATGAAATGCAGTAGAGGATTCTAATTAAATTGAAAAGTTGCTTAACATCTATACCACTTAAAATGAGATTTTTCTAAACATGGGTCATAATGAGTTCTCAGAATACATTACTAACATGTATAAATGCCAAGGTCAACACAGAATATTGCCTCCTGGGTCTGCGAGAAGGGGTTTTATAGGCAAAATAAACAAAATACACCAAAATTAGAACGATATTATACTGCTGGGAAAGTGAAATGATGTGAATATATATAATGCACGCTAGAAGAGTGGCATGCAGCATGAAATTAATCCTACAATAAACAATTCAAAATATATTTTAAAGGTAAACAAAATATAAACTTGTTTATGTATTCCTAATTAGCAAAAAAAAAACACCTAGTAAAATACAATTAAGGTTAGGTTTGCCATTTTCTTTACCAGTGTTGTGGACATTTTTCACACACTATTTTCTGCCAATCTTAACTACAGTTATTTCTATATTGTACTAACCTATACTATACTGAATAATCACTATTTGGAAAAAATTTAAGTGGCCAAAGGCTTTTGGAATCCCAATGCAATATTTCTCTACCAAATATATGTTTATTCCCTTTTTGTTTGATAACACAGAGGTCCCCAACCTTTTGGGCACCAGGGACCAGTTACGTGGAGAGAGGTTTTTCCACAGACCGGAGGGTGCGTGGTTTCGTGTGCTGCCTGCATCCCACGGATGGGGCTTTGCTTGTTTGTGCGGACCGGTTGCTGGCATGCCACGGCCCGGTACTGTTCCATGGACTTGGGGTTGGGGATCCCTGAGATAACGCGTACCAAATTAGTTCAAATTAGGCATATTGTGGCACTTCAGAGTCGAGCTGTAACAGCCTAGCTCCCTCGCCAGTGTAACCTATATCGAGAGAAGCACGGACTGTAGCTCAGAAACATCCAAACTGCAGATTGTTTGCCAAGGTGTTAGTATAATTTTCCACAAATTATCTGTTGTAAAAGATGTCTTTGCATATTCCATTTTTAAAGCATTATAAATCTGTCTCTCCTGGCCCCAATTCTTAAAAAAGGATGCCAAATAGATAATACTCTGCCATATTTACTGCAATAGGGAAACACAAGGTAAACACACATCAGATCTAAGGGGAGTAGGCAGATATATATCTGCACTCCAGTCCACATGATGCAGCTTGTAAAAAGCGCCCCCAAAAGCACAGTAAAACAAAGTTTACCATGCATAATCTTTGTCTGATAAAATCTGATCTGTAGGCGTAGCTATTGGTGGCCATCAGGGTCTTGTGAAGGATCTTTCCCAAAGTTGATTTGTAATTAAGAGAAAATTACTAACCATTTGGGAAGGAAGAATGCTTTTATTAAACCTACTGTAATATTAAATTAAGCCAAATTTATTTTGTGTCCTGATCCATTTCACTTTGTCTTAGCTACATGTATTTTTTCAAGTGCAGCCCTCAGCATGCTAAGTCAAATACCAAATATAACTCTAGGCCTGAAAAGACTGCACATCTCTTGTATTAATTGAGAAATTCCCTAACTCAGTGCCTGCAAGCTAGAGTAAGGAAAGAGATAAACACCAGTGACCAAAGAGTTGCAAAATCTATCCAGGAAGAAATTTTATCATGTTATTCAAAAGATTTTTTTGCAACAAGAGTTGCTTTTCTCAACCTCCCTCAAAAACTGCAGCTTCTTTAACAGGTGCCTAGACCTGCCTCTAGCTGTTCAAACTAGACACATATGCACATCCTTTCCTCTGAGTTTTGAAAGAATGGGCTGGCATTAATGTTGCCAGTGTTTGCTTTTGTCAGTGGCAATGCTCTTGTTCTTTAGCACTTGTATGATAAAGTAGAATTCAGCATTTTATGTTGTTAGAAAAGATGTATCGGCTTTATCCAGTACATAGACATAGATATGACAAAGTCAGAAACCTTCCAGAGGATGGAGACGGCAATTTTAGTATATACTGAAAACTGAAAGTTAATGAGAAATTTATGCTTCTTTCAAATTGGGATGACTTGGCAATGATAACTCATGCCCGGATTATCACTTGATTGGATTACTGTCATGTTCTCTATGTGGGACAGCCTTTAAAGGTGACCTGAAAGTTGCAGTTGGTCCAGTGTGTGGCAGCTGGATTGTCGGTGTGTCAACTTCACCCTTGCAAAATAACCCCACTTAAACTATTGGACTGGTTGCCAGTAGGTTTCCAGGCCCAATTCAAAGTGATGTCATCACCTACAAACAATATATAGAATGGCACCAGGTTACATCAGGCGCCACCTTGTCAGAACAGAATCTACCCAACTCGTAGAAACAACTTGTGAAGGCCTGCTGAGACTCCCCTGCATTTAGGTGAGGTTGGAGGAGTTGAATCAGGCAGCAGGACTTTGTGATCTCCTTGTTATGAAACTCTCTGCCTCCAGAGTTTTATATAGCTCCTTTTTCTCAGATGTTTTTCATGAGACCATTAAAACAACCCTTGTTCCATTAGGTTATTAATCCTTGAAGATTGTTTAGAGATGCTGGGCTTTCCGGTGGGTTATTAGTCTGAAATATTGTTTTTCATGTTTAACTGTACGCCACCAGAGTCTGTGGATTGGAGGAAATTACAAAGGAAGGATGGATCCAGAAATGTACACTTTGCATTTTCCTCTTTGTTAGACATTGTGAATTAAACCTGAAGACTTAATTTAGTTAACTAATTGAAACAAGCACCTGGATTAGTCCTTTTCATTCAAGTTAATAAAACAAAATTAAATTCTAGAAGTTATTTCATTCAAGTTAATAAAACAAAATTAAATTCAGTGTATTAGGTTTCTCCACATCCTGACTGACCTCAAAAACCAACAGAGAAAAACATTTGTCTCAGTCCTGCAGAAATCCAAACACAAAAGTGGCACTTGCTAAAAAATATTCACCATATGTTAAAGGTACAGTACCTAACATTTGTTGCATAATCATTTTAATTTGGTCTGAACTAAAACAGCAACCATTCTTTCTCAATCAGGGATCTGCATTTATGTATGCCTGTATAGGTATATGTCTTTCAAAGGCCACAGAGGCTACTACCGATACAGTGATGTAATCAGGGAACTTGTTCCCTGATTACATCACTGTATCGGTAGTAGCCTCTATGGCAGGGCTTTTCAACCTTTTCACCGATTGTACCACTTTTAGGATATGGCAATATTCGAGTACCACCTAGCAAGGTGTCAAAAACTTGATGACCAAAAAAAACAACCACCCCTGTTCAAAGTTGAAATTGCACTGAAATGACTTTTGACCATTTTTCACATTTATGACCATTGCAGCATGCCCAGGGTCATGTGATTTATATTTGGATGCTTGGCAACTGATTCATATTTATGATGGTCACAGTATCCCAAGGTCATGTGATCCCCTTTTGCAACCTTTTGACAAACAAAGTCAATGGCAGGGCTGCTGGTGGCCAAGTGCTAAGGCAGGACTTCCTTCTCTCCCTCCCTCCCTCCCTGCCTCCCTCTTTCTCATTCCCATCTCCTTCTGAAGGAAGAATTTGAACCCCCCCCATATTTTCCTCTTCCATATATTCATCAAACAAGGAAAAGCCTCCAGAGACAGAAAAGAGAAGCCATTGAGGGAACTAGCTTAAAAAGTTGCATTCCCCTTTAAGAATTAGCTACTGGCTAGAAAGGAAAGTCAAGGAGCCCAGCCGGCACTTAAGGAAGAAAAAAAAATGTAGTTAAATACTGGCTGCCGGCTAAGGCAGCCTCCCCAAATGGCTCCATAAGTAAAGGAATGCTACAGGCAAAAT
Source organism: Azemiops feae (assembly GCA_023970755.1). Lineage (NCBI taxonomy): Eukaryota > Metazoa > Chordata > Lepidosauria > Squamata > Viperidae > Azemiops > Azemiops feae. Next base: position 708,344 of record JALGBA010004290.1, read on the forward strand.
CCATTCAGGAGAAAAATACTTCAAAATCCCTTGCAGCAAAACTTACAGCTAACAATAACAGAGCAATAGAAACTAACACCAGCCATCAGCCATCAGCCAAATAGAAATTGCCAAACATTCCTTAAGAACACAAAACCCACATTGCACAAATCCCAGAACTTCAAAGTCACAAAAGCACATAAGAATCCTTCCACTCTCCATCTCCCTCCCTCCCTCATGCCTCACCTCCAGCCATTGCTGCCTTTTTTCATTCCTCGTGGAGGGTGACCCCTCCTCCACTGCATTTCTTGCCTGTTTGCTGCTGCCAGCACAGGTGGCTGCCACAGCAGTTGTAGATTGGCTCATGGCCAGCCTGCTTGATCTCCTCTCCTCTCCCCCCACCCTCCTCCTTCTTCTTCTTTCCCTTCGGTGCAGCTAGAGCTGATTCCACCTCCTCCCAAGGCTTCTGCTTTTTCTCTCTCTCCCTCTCCCGCCCAAACTGCCTCCTTTTATAGCCTCTCCTGTCTCTGCCCCCCCTCCTTTCTCATGGGGAAGTGAGCCTGGGGCCTTTGCCTCGTCCCAGCCACTCTGCAGCTCCGGAGGACTTTCTCACAGTAAGTCCTTGCCTGCGCTGGCTCTTTCCCTCCCCCACTACACTTGGCTAGGCAGGACCGCATACCACCTGCCACTCGTTAATGTACCACAAGTGGTGTGCGTACCACCGGTTGAAAAGCCCTGCTCTATGGCTTTTGAAGGACATATACATACTGTATATTGTATATGTGCTTCATATTATACATAATATACTATATATTGGAAGGTTTCAGTCTTACCTTAGCAAATCTTCACTAAAATTTCTGCTGCTGAAAAGTGGCCATTTTAGCTCATCATGGTCAAGCTCAGCTCTGAGGTTTGCAAACTGGAACATGAGAGCCATGAGCTTTTAGGTTATGGACCATCCACCTTGTTTTACAAAAAATTTTCTTCCCTCTGTTACTTTTCCAAGTCCAGTCTAGTGGATAATCTTAGAGCTAGAACGACCACTTTGATGCATGCAGGTTTACTCAGCCTCTGCCTTGTTATTGAAGATAACCCCAGACTGGTTCATAAAATGCATTTTTAAGTGCTGTAAGAGAATGCTTTTATGCCTATTTTGTGTGAGAAAAAAAATCTAATTATATAATTATTAATTAAAGTAAATTCCCAGGCAGATTTTTTTCTAAAAAAGAAAAAAAGATCCCAGTCATGAGCACATCACCAACCGTATCACCTCTGAAACAAGTAGCTCATGACTGTAGCAGAAATTGTGTTGGGATAAGAGGGGAAACACTATTTAATGCTGAAAAAGCCAAAGATGATTTTAAGTTGTCTCAGCTGGGGTCTGGAGATGAGAGTTAAGGCAATGACATGAGAACATCTCATAAAAATGGTGGCCGCGATGTATTTGCAAGATGGGGATGTAAAGATGAGACTATAAGCTCTCTTATGTGCTTATTTATAAGTTAGCACCACTGAGATGAATGGGGCTCCCTTTCTATGCAACGTGCTATAGCTTGCTCTGGTGCCATCTCTAATCTCATCCCTCTGCTGTTTTCCTTTACTCTAGTCATCACTCTATTCAAGGAAAGATGCAATACTAATGTCAAACCAGCATCAGCCATGGGTCATCGCTGTGCTCTTATAATAGATGAAATGCTATTTTCTGTTCCCAAAGATGTGGATTTATTAGACCTTTTATCAAACAATTTGGTTCCACAATGCATTACCAGGAATTAGTGAGATTGGTTAGGACCCTAATTATGTTTTTTTCTCCTTAAAAAATGTTCTTGGTCTGCTCTGAAAATTTTTTTAAGTGGGCCTTTATTATAGTTGCAAAATTATATAAAAGAGAGCTGCCCTTATAAAATGAGGGTCACAGGTGGAGTGTAGCTGGACTAATAGGCAGGGTAAATAGAAAAATCCACTACTTGTGTACCCTACTTAAATAACATGGTTGGGTAAATGGATTTTTCTACTTCCTAGGAGTGTGCTTCTACATTAGTCTAGCAGCAATTAGAGGAAAGAGGTTGCTCTGCAAATTGGCTCCGCAAACCCCAGTAGCTCATCTTTTTATTGTACAAAACATCAAAATTGCTCCTAATCAATCCACTTCAATTTTGAGTCTAAAATTATTTAGCATCCCTTTCAACCTGGAGTACTTTGACTATGTTTTCCTTAAATTAACTAAAGGGGAGGAGGAATTTGTATCAATATGGAGATTATGGTCCTGCAGCACAAAAGTTAACAGGGCAGGGAATAAAGGATCTGCAACTGATTAATACTTCTGGAGTAATTAGTCCACATTTTAAGGACAATAGTAATTAAGGCAGGAGGGCATTATGTAATGCAAAGAAACAGTTCATTAGGATTTTGAAGAGCAGGTAGCCAAATCTGTTGAACTTTTATTTTTATATTATTTTTTCTGGGAGCCAAAGGTTAATGTCAGAGTTATGATCATTGTTCTTACTGAAGAGGCTTCTATGGACATTACCCTTCAAAAGGAGTTAACAAACACTAAAATTACAGCTATGTAATTGTATGTATTTTACAGAATTCATACATGTTGCAGTGCTGTGTTATGTTATACCTTATAACAGTGATGGCGAACCTTTTAGAGACCGAGTGCCCAAACTGCAACCCAAAACCCACTTATGTATCGTCGGGTGCCGGGTGGGCGTGGCCCATTAGGTGGGCATGGCTTCGGTGGTAATGGCAGACTAGGTGGGACTAAAAAGTTCAATCAATTCCAACTTTGCGAGATCTTTTTTTTCCCCGCGAGAAGTTGAAATTGATTGATTGAACCTTTTTTTTTTTTTACACACGGCGGCGGAGGCCTAAAGCAAAAAGGTTTTATAAAACCCAGCTGAAGGCCTAGGACTGGGGTGACGGTGCGCGTGCCCACAGAGAGGGCTCTGCGTGCCACCTGTGGCACGCGTGCCATAGGTTCACCACTACGGCCTTATAACAACAATATAACAACATGGAAGTGAGGAACCCAAGGTTCTCCAGATGTTGTGAAACTAATTTAGCACTTCCAGCAGCTTCAGCTGACATAGCCAGTGGTGAGATACTTTATATTAGGAGTTGTCATTCAACACAGTTGTAGCTCAGTTCCTACGCTTAGTTAATTGGAAATAAGAATAATTGACAAAGTAGGATTGTCTTCTGAATACAGTAAAATGCATAGGCTTCTTTTGTGGGAATGAATTATTGTTCAGAGTCATTTTTGACTATTCAAGATTTTGCTAGTGATTAAGCAAAGTGAGTGTTTCACAGGAATAGGATTAAAAGGAAAATGATGTGCAGATGGGGAGAGGGCATTATTGCTCTCCCAAGTACTGTAGCAATAGGACTTATAATATTAGCGTACTGTACTTCTTTCCACATAACAAAGTATACTGCTGTAATATTTTGCTGGGATAGGAATTCAGGCTTGGATTTGCCCTCTGAGTGTTAGGAAACAATGGGAACTATAAAGCTGCTTGCTGAGTCATTTGTGTTAGAGAGGCTTGCTACCTGAAGAGGTCTAAAAAAAGGAACACTCTAGTCTAGGACTTCAGTAAAATGACAAATTACCTGTGTCAGTACCTGTACTGCATAATTAACTGATATTGTAATCTTATTTATTTAACATATTTATATTGCATTTTTCTAAATAAATTATTTTAAGAATCCACAGTATTCAGGCTGTAGTTGCTTCACTGAAATGAACAGGGCTTCAATGAATGGTCTCAGAGAGTTCAGTGCTGTTTTCATGAATAACAGTCTAAATGCAGGCATTAAAATAGAGCAAAAGAGTAATCTGACATTTTATTTATTTATCAAATTTATTTGCCGCCCATCTTGAGGTTCAGGCAACTTTGAGCGGCTAACATTAAAGTGTGTGTGGGGAGGTTGCAACAAGGATGCTTCTCTTCCACACATATTTCTCATTATGCACTGCAGTACTGAGAAAAGACTTCCTTTTATAGGCATCACATAAAATTCGATAGATGCAATATCTACATTCATTCTTGCAAAGGACCTGCTCTTTGTTAGTTCTACAGAACTCCTATTTTAATTCTTCCATTTGCTTTCAATATGCCTAACACATCCATCTGAAGAAAGAATGCCTGGTGCAGATGAAAGTCCAGAAAGCCTTTTGGGAAAGGCATAAACATAGGAAATATGATGAATAATGCCTCTTTAATGGAGAGCAGTGATTTTTCAGGTCCACTCCTGTTAGTTCTAATTTATAAAAGATGCTCTGAGTACTGTAGCTTCATCATGCAGTTTCTGCCTGTCTTTTGAAATCTGGAAGAAGAAAGCTTTTAAAACATATGAAGAATGGCTATGGGACTTCGGTTTGGCTAGTCTAAAGAAAAGAAGAAATAGGTGAGACATGATAGCAGTATTCCAGTATCTGAGGGGCTGCCACAAGGCAGAGGGGGCCAGGTTGTTCGCCGAAGCACCAGAGAAAAGGACGAGAAACAATGGTTGGAAACTGATCAAAGAGAGAAGCAACCTGGAATTAAGGAGAAACTTCCTGACAGTGAGGACAATCAACCAGTGGAACACCTTACCACCAGAAATTGTGGGCGCTCCATCACTGGAGATTTTTAAGAAGAGACTAGACATTCACCTGTCTGAGATGGTATATGTTATGTCCTGGGCCTTGCTGAGTCACTCAGCAAGGCTCAGAAAGGCTGCAGGAAGGTTGCAGAGACCTGGACAGACCACGTGTCTGCCCGGGACCCAGACAGGCTGTCTCCGGCCTTGCGCGCATGTGCAAGGCGGGAGAATGGCCTGCAATGATTGGCTGTGCATCCCCTTGCAAGGGGCGTATAAAAAGGCCAGTTGCCATTGTGTTCTTGCTTCTGTTCTGTGAATGTACTTAATAAAGAGATCCTTTGTTGTGAACCTGCCTCGTCTCGATGTCTGCTTTGCAAGAACAGAACATTGGCGACGAGGGTGGGATTCGCCGCATAGGAAGCCAAAGGAAAAGAAGCTAGGCCAACTCGCCTGAAGCGAAGAGAAGCACGGCGTCCAGGAGAAGCAACCGCCTGCCAGTACGAAGACGCTGGAGGTGGGCTTGGCTTCGTGGGACCCCTTCTCCTTCCTTGCGGCGAGAGACGTCAAAGAGGCTATCGGTCACAACAATGTCCAAACTGGGCCATCTTGTCGAATTCGATACTTCACACCCAAAACGATGGAGCTCTTACGTAGCTCGCGTCGAGAACTACTTCAGGGTGAATAAGATCCAAGAAGATGAATTGAAAGCTGCTACTCTGCTGTGTGTCTGTGGGCAAGAGACTTTTGACATTGCTGAGAACCTTGTAGCCCCAGCACCACTGGAATCGATCACCTATTCCAATCTTAAGAAAATGCTGCGCGAGCATTTTGAGCCCAAGCTGTCTGTAATAGCTTGGAGGCACCAATTCGAGCAGCGGGATCAGCGGCTGGGAGAATCATCTGCGGACTTCGTCGCGGCTCTGAGGCAGGCTACTAGGCCATGTGCGTTCCGAGACTTGGAAGAGAGGCTCTGAGATCGACTCGTCTGCGGATTGCGGAGCTGCAAGATGCAACAGAAGTTGTTTGCTAGAGCTGATGTTTCCTTCCAAGATGCCCTGAGAGAAGTTGCAGCTGAAGAAGCAGCCGGCGGCGCGGTGAAGGCTTTGCGGTCGACCAAGAACCCTCCAGCAGCAGTTCCTGTCCATCAGGAGGTCGTGCGAGAGGCATCCAGAGAAGAATCCGAGGAAGAAGAGCTGGACAAACTTCAACAGTCGGCGGAGAGAAGACTGCAAGAACGCAGAGGACAGATGCCTGCATCGCTTCGGTGTTTCGGCTGTGGGGGTCGCCACAGGAGAGCCGACTGCCGTTTTTGTTCTGCTGTTTGCCGGGCATGTGGCAGGCAAGGCCACATTGCATCAGCCTGCATGGGTCGCCAGAAAAACAGGTCCCCCGAAGAATTGCCTCTGAAAGGTACCAAGGTCCCCAGCCAACACAGGGTGGGTTTCTGCATGTCCCGTAGGGGTGTATTCAAAACTGGGGTTCTCCGGCCCCTAAAGAAAAAGCTTCGCGTTGATGTAAGAGTGCAGGGAGTTCCCCTGGCTATGGAGCTGGACACAGGGTCTGCTCTTTCTATTATTTCTGCAGACACCTTCAAAAAGGTTTGTTCCAGGAGTGGCTCACGAGTCAAACTCAGGCCCTCCAATCTTATCCTCACTGACTTCCAAAATTCACGAGTCAGTGTGAAGGGGGAGGCCATGCTTAGAGTACAGCGTAAGGAATTTGATGGGTTGTTAGATGTGGTGGTAGTTGGGGGTGATCGCACGAGTCTTTTCGGACTCGATTGGTTTGAGGCACTTGGGATCCAAGTGACTGGTCTTAATCATCTACAAACTGCCAGCCTTGCAGGAGTCTGTAAGGAGTTTGCAGATGTGTTCAGCACAGAGCTTGGCTCATACAAGGGGCCCCCCATTGCTTTAAGGTTAGATCCAGCCATCACACCCATCAGGGTTAAACCAAGGAGGGTGCCTTTTGCTCTCAAAAGTAAAATAGATGCTGAGTTGGACAAACTGCTCCAACAAGGCATTCTAGAACCTGTGGATTCTAGTCCATGGGAAACCGCCATAGTGACACCATTAAAAGCCAATGGTGAAGTCCGAATTTGTGCAGACTATAAATGCACTCTAAACAAAGCCTTGCAGCAGCATGCATATCCAGTGCCTGTGGTGAGCCACATTCTGGCCTCACTGAAAGGGGGGAAAGTCTTTGCTAAGCTTGACTTAGCTCAGGCCTACCAACAGTTACCTGTTGATGAGGCAACAGCTGAGACCCAAACGATAGTTACTCACAGAGGGGCTTTTAAAGTAAAAAGACTGCAGTTTTGGGTCAATGTAGCCCCTGGCATTTTCCAAGGGGTGATGGAGCAAACTCTCCGTGGTATTCCTGGGGTCTGCCCCTATTTCGATGACGTCCTCATTGCAGGAGAGTCATCTGGGAACTTGGCTGAAAGGCTGAGAGCTGTCTTGCTGCGTTTCCGCCAAGCTGGGCTGAAGTTGCAGCAAGACAAATGTAAAATTGGTGTAACATCCACCGAATTTCTAGGGTTTCGTATTGATGCTGAAGGCATCCACCCTGCAGAGTCTAAATTCCAGGCCATTCAACTGGCCCCTAGTCCCCAGTCAAAAGCTGAACTCCAGGCTTTTCTGGGCCTACTTAATTTTTATCATTCATTTCTCCCCCACAAGGCTGCAGTGGCTGAGCCATTACACCGGCTCTTGGACAAGCAGACTCCATGGAAATGGACAAAGGTCCATGAAAGGGCTTTCAAAGAAGTCAAGGCCTTGCTATCTTCTAATGCGGTCCTGGTGCATTTCAATGAGCAATTGCCTGTGTGCATCGGATGTGATGCCTCCCCTTATGGGGTAGGAGCAGTGTTAAGTCATCTCAAGGCTGATGGGACTCAGGTCCCTGTGGCCTACTACTCTAGAACTCTCTCATCTGCAGAGCGTAATTACGCGCAGATTGACAGAGAAGCCTTGGCAATAATCTCAGGCATCAAGAAATTTCATGAATTCTTTTTTTTTTTTTTTTTAATATTTTTATTTTTTTAAGACAACAAAACATAACACACATAGACATACAATGTATACTCCTTTTTTTTTTAAACAGCAATTTCGTAACTGTAATCTTCTATTATTTACATTTTCCCCCTTTATTCTTCTTTTTTAAAAAATATTTGTCCTTGTTGTCCCATTGTTTCTTATTTCCATTTTCTTCGTTCATACTATATTTCATACTAAGAATAATACATATTATTACTATACAATATTATACATTATTATACACACATTTTCCCTTTCTTGACCTTTCTGCATTTATTTTCATTTATTATTTCTAGTCTCCAACCAATCATACCACTTATTCCATATTACATAGTATTCTGTGTCTTCCTTTTCTTTTATCTCTTTTGTTAATTTGTCCATCTCCGCACAGTCTAAGATTTTCCTTATCACTTCTTCCTCTGATGGTATATTCTCATTTTTCCAGAACTGTGCGTAGACTATTCTTGCTGCCGTTGTTATATGTAAGATTAAGTACCGTATTTCTTTACTGTATTTTCTATTTAAGATACCCAGCAGGAAGATCTCTGGTTTCCAATCTACAGGTTGATCTATTATTTCTTCCATCCATCTTCTTATTTTAGTCCAGTATTTTTTTGCAACGGGGCATGTCCACCATAGATGATAATATGTTCCATGTACCTTTTTGCATTTCCAGCATGTCGGTGAGTTGTTCTGGAACATCTTAGCAAGCTTTGCTGGTGGAAGATGCCATCTGTAAAACATCTTCAACTGATTTTCCTTGAATGCCGCAGACATAGTCAGTTTTATGTTTATTTCCCATATTTTTTCCCATTTCTCCAATTCTATGTTGTATCCGAAATTTTTTGCCCATCTAATCATTGTGTCTTTGACAACCTCATCTTCCATTTTATATCTCAGTAAATATTTATATATATTACTAATTAATTTTATTTCTGTTCCATGTATAATTTTATCCAATTCTTGCGATTCTTTTTGTATTTCATATAATTTTTTGTCCTCTGTATATTTAGATTGGATTTGTGTGAATGTCCACCAATCAATCTCTCTGCCTACATCTTGTTCCAATTCTTGTTTTGTTTTCAGATTTCCCTGTTCATTTACCAATTCTTTGTATCTAATTATCTTATTTATGTCCAGTAGGTTTGGGTGTTTCAGAGCTTCTGTTGGGGATAACCACATTGGAATTCTTATATAATGTTTTTGTTTTATCTTTTCCCAAGTCTGTAGCAATGCATCCCTAACTATATGTCTTCGAAAGTATCTATGTACTTTATATTTTTCGTCCCATAGAAATGCATGCCACCCCGCTTGCAAGTCATGTCCTTCAAGTGTTAAAATTCTGGTATTTTCCAATTTCATCCATTCTTTTAGCCAAGTTAGGCTTGATGCTTGGTAATATATTTCCCACTCTGGTAATGCCAATCCCCCTTTATCTTTCGTATCTTGCAAGAGTTTTAATTTAATCCTAGGTTTTTTCCTTTGCCATATAAATTTAGTAACCAATTTATTTAATTCTTGAAAGAATGTTTTCCCTAGTTTTATTGGAATAACTTGGAACAGGAATATTTTTGGCAATATATTCATTTTGATCGTTGCAATCCTCCCTAAAAATGAAATTTGTAGGTTTTCCCAATTTTCTAAATCTTTTTTTATCTGGTGTAGTATTTTATCATAATTATCCTCCTTAATCGAGGAGCACTTCGCTGTAAGCCAAATCCCTAAATATTTTATTTTTTTAGTTACGCTTATTTTTGTTTTATCTTCCAATTCGCTTTCCTGTGCCTTTGTAAGATTTTTGGTTATTAATTTGGATTTATTCTTATTAATCTTAAGTCCGGCTACCTCACCAAATTCTTCTATTTTTTGAATTAATTTAGGGCCGGTTTCTAATGGGTCTTCCAAAATAAATACCAAATCATCAGCGAAGGCTTGGAATTTATATTCTTCCTTCTTAATTTTTAAACCCTTTATTTCTTGGTCCTCTCTGATTTTTGTCAGAAGTATTTCTAATGATAAAATAAATAGAAGAGGAGAGAGTGGGCACCCTTGTCTTACTCCTTTAGTTATCTCAATTTTTTCTGTCATTTCGTCATTCATAATTACCCTAGCTGTTTGTTTAGTATATATTTTCTCAACCATCTTTCCAAATTTTGTCCCAAATTCCATGTAGTTCAGTTGTGTTATAATAAATTTCCAATTCAAATTATCAAATGCCTTCTGGGCATCAAGGAAAACCAGTGTAGCTTGTCTTTCAGAGTGGACTTCATAGAATTCTAAGGTGTTCATTATTATCCTCATATTGTTTTTTATCTGTCGTCCTGGTAGAAATCCATTTTGATCTGGGTGGATGTAGTTATTCAAGATTTTTTTAATCCTTTCTGCTATTATTGTTGCAAATGTCTTATAGTCTGTATTCAGTAAAGAAATCGGCCTATAGTTTTGAATTTGTTGCAAGTCTGAGTCTTCCTTAGGGATGAGAGTAATAATTGCTTCAGTCCAAGATGCCGGTATCTTCGCCTCCTCCAGCACCTCATTACAAATCTCCAACATTATCCATTGTAGTGACTCTTGTGTATTTTTATAAAACTCAACCGGAATTCCATCTGGGCCTGGTGATTTATTATTTTTTTGTTTTTTCAATGCTGTTTCTAGTTCTATTGCGGTTATTGGTCTATTCAACATTTCCTTTTGTTCTTCTGTGATTTTGCTCATTTTTGCTGCCTCTATATATTGTTTAACTTTATCATCTGCTATATCTTCCTGATAGTATAGCTTTGAGAAGAAATTTTGTATTATGTTCTTTTTCTCTTCCCGTCTATATTGTACTGTTCCACTTTCATCTTGTAGTTGATGTATTGTTCTTTTACCTTTTTCTTTTTTTAATTTATAGGCCAACCATCGACCGGTTTTATTCGCGTTTTCAAAGTAATTTTGTTTCGCCATCCTAATTTTCTGTGCCATTTCTTTTTGTGTTGTCAGATTAATCTTGTGTTTTATAATATTCCATTTTTCTTTTATCTTTTTGTTTTGTGGATCCTTCTGTAGGTCACTTTCTGTTTCTTTAAGTTCTTCTTGCAGTTTTTCTTGTTGAAGTCTCCTATCTTTATTTTTCTTAGAGTTGTATGCAATTGTCAATCCCCGAATGTAGGCTTTTGTAGTATCCCACAAATTTTGTGTTGATGTCTCTTCCTTTTTATTTACCTGAAAAAATAATGTCAGTTCCTTTTCTAGCATCTGTATATATTGTTTGTCTTTACATAGTCTTTGATTCATTGACCATCTTTTTCTCTGTTTCTGGCCTTTCCATTTTATTGTTATTGGGTTGTGATCTGCCCAGTCATTAAGTCCTATTTCAATTTCCTCTATCCCGTTCTGTATTTCTGTTGTTACCCAGGCCATATCGATCCTGGACCAGGATTGATGCGGATACGAATAAAATGTGTATTGTTTGTCTGATCTGTGTGTCTCTCTCCATATATCCCGAAGGTTAAGTTCTGTTACCATGTTAAAGAATGATTTTGGTAATATATTTTTCTTCTTTTTGCTCTTTTTACTACTTTTATAGTCTTTCTTAACATCAACTATTGCATTTAGATCCCCAATCATACAAATATTTTCATAGTCCAGATCCACTAGTTTCTTATGTACCTTTTTAAAAAATTCATGTTGGTTATTATTTGGTGCATATACTGCCGTTAATAAAGTTTGTTTTTGCCCTAATTCTATTTCCAACATTAAAATTCTCCCCTCTTCATCCGAATATATTAATTTTGATTTTATTTTTTCTTTAACATATATAGCAATTCCTCCTTTCTTGTTTTGTGCTAGTGTTGTGTATAGTGTTCCTAATTTTACATTCTCTAGTAGTTTTCTATAATCCTTTTTTATATGAACTTCCTGTAGACATATCACGTCTGCATCCAATTTCCTTAATTTATTAAACGTTTGTACTCTTTTTCTTGGTATGTTTAAACCATTAATGTTTACAGAAAAGAGCTTAATTGCCTCTCCCGTTTTTTACTTGATCTGGTTTTTTTGTGCTTCTTGTCTCTATTACCCTTCCTTTTGCTCCTTCTCTTTCTAACCTTTCTCTTTCTTGTTTCTTTTGCGTTTCTCTTTCTCGTTCAAATTCTTCTATTAGGTCTTCCTCCTGACTTTTACTCTCTGGCTCTTCCCTACTTTCTTGTTCTTCTCCCTGCGCAAAGTGACATTCATAAAAATCCTGCGCTTTCTCGAGTGTGTCTATCTTATATTTTTTTTCTTGCCATGTTACAAATATGCCTTCAGGTACTAACCATCGAAACATAACTTTGTATTTAGTTAATTGGGTTGTTAGAAATTGGTATTCTCGTCTCTGATTTCGTATTCTACGTGGTATTTGCTTTAATACAATTATTTCTTTACCCTTATATACTATCTGTTCGTCTCTTGTTTTTTTATATATTTCATCCCTTATTGATCTTCTAGTAAGCCTTATATGTACCTCTCTCGCCAGTCTGTGCCTTCGTGCATAATTTGTATATACTCGATATATTTCATCTATGTCTCTTCTTGTTTCCTGTTTGTCCTTTCCTAATATCTCGGCCAATATCTCCGCCATCTTCTCTCCCAAATCTTCTTCTTTTTCCTCTACGATATTTTGAAATCTTAGGAAGAACGAAGCTTTTCATGAATTCTTGTATGGCCGCCATTTCACGGTCTACACTGACCACAAGCCTTTGCTGGGTTTGTTTACAACAAACAAGCAAACCCCACACATCATCTCCCCCAGAATGCTGAGATGGTCAATTTTCTTGTCAGCTTATGACTACACCCTGGTTCACAAACCAGGGACAGAGATGGGCCATGCTGATGGCCTTAGTAGGTTACCTCTAAAGCAAATAGAGGCAGACCCTGCTCCTGCTGTACACATTCTTTCCATTCAGGAATTGCCTGAATCTCCCCTCAATGCTAGGGATGTGGCTGCTGAAACTGCCACTGATCACACGTTTGCACGTGTGCTGACATGGGTGTTGTCAGGATGGCCTGACAGGTGTCCTGGTACAGAGTTCCAAAGTTTCTGGCGTAGGAAACATGAATTTTCTACATTCAAAGGGTGTATCCTATGGGGAAGCAGAGTAGTCATCCCGGCCTCATTGAGGACTAGAGTCTTGCTTTCTCTGCATGAGGGACATCCGGGAATTGTGAGGATGAAGGCGCTTGCGCGTAGCCATCTGTGGTGGCCTGGACTCGATAAGGACATCGAGGCCCAGGTTCAGGGGTGCCAAGTGTGCCAACAGTCACGGCCTGAGATGCCCCAGGCCCCTGTACATAGGTGGGAGGAGACACTCACTCCATGGTCACGCGTATGTCAACGCTGTAAATATAGGATATTATTGCTTTGACAAGATATGCAGAACTGTCTGGTATTTTTAGAGTTAATTCAGATGACAGAAAGAGAGGAGGTTCATGAGGAAAGCCCGGGAAAGAAACAGAAGTAAATCTTTGGCCTCTAGCCTAATTGGAAGACGTAATTCATGACTGTAAAATAAGGGAGGGGTGTAGCAAGAAAAGAAAGACGCAAGCCAGAGAAATTCAGTTTCTGGCATCCGTCCGTGTAAGTGCCAAGGTTATGTTTGTAATTAAAAAAGTTTCAAAGAGGAGAAATGCCTCATGTTCCTTTGAAAAGCAATCTTCCTTTGGAACCATAACATCGTACACATTGACTATGCTGGGCCCTTTCAGGGGCAATTCTTCCTTCTCCTCGTGGATAGCCATTCCAAGTGGATAGAGGTCATTCCTGTATCCTCCACCACTACTGCCAGGACCATCCAGGTGCTCAGAGGAATCGTCGCTTCCCATTGTCTTCCTGATGTCCTTGTTTCAGACAATGGTCCACAATTTACCTCTTCTGAGTTTCAGGCTTTTCTTCAAGCCAACATGATCTGGCATGCTATGTCTGCTCCTTTTCACCCTGCCACCAACGGTCAGGCTGAACGCATGATGCGTACCACCAAGGAAGCATTAAAAAGAATCACTCAAGGACCCTGGCATCACAGGTTAGCCGATTTTCTCCTTGCACACCGCACCACACCTTGCACAGCTACAGGAAAGAGCCCAGCTGAACTCCACTGGGGTCGCAGACTCATCACTAAGCTGGACGGTTGCACCCAGACTAGGTGGCTTCACAGGTGTCACAACCGCGGGCACCTAGGAGACTCCAAGTGGGTGATCCGGTATGGGCCAGAAACTATGGGCATGGACATATCTGGGTACCTGCTGTGGTATGCAAGGTCTCTGGGCCACTGTCCTACGAAGTGGCCTTAGAGGATGGTCATGTGCTTAGACGCCACATTGACCAAGTGCGCTGGAGGCTTCCTGGCCACGTTTCCGCTCCTGGCTCTCCTCTCGGGGGAGAGGGGGACCCCAATTATGATTGTGGACCACAGTCTCTCCACGAGGGCACTTATCCAAATGTTCCTACACATGTTCCAGTTGGGGGTCTTGCCATGGAGGCAGCTCCTGACTCTGGCATAGGCTCCGGGGGTCTTGCCATGGAGGCGGCTCCTGACTCTGGCAGAGGTCCCTGGCTAGGGGCAAATGGTCGTAAATCGGCTACTGAAGGTACTCCTGCTGCTGGTCTTGGGCTCGAGGGACAGTGCTCCCAAGAGGAGTCCCATGGAATTCTGGGGAACTCCACCCCACCAAGGGACTCGGGGAACTCAACCCCACCAAGGAACTCTGGTTTGGGTCTGGTGGATCCAGCCAGTCAGCAGTCAGGGGGAACCCCTGAGTCTTCTGGGTGATAAAGTCCTCGTTTGTTTTGCGCAAACCGGGAGCAGGCACTCCAGGCACCTATTCCTAATCCCACACCTACAATTGCACCTGCACCTAATCTGGCTCCACGAAGATCAGAGCGGGTCAAGGGTCCTCCTAAGCATTTAGGGGAATATGTAAGATCCCTGTTCACTATACAGGAGGGGTATTAGTCCTCGCCATCTGAGGGGGTAAACAAAAACAATTGTAGGTTGCGGTGCAAATATTGTCAAAGAGTGAAAGTCCGTGGACTCCATTGGGACCTGAAGGTAATAGGTTGCAAGGAGTAAGGTGGACGGTATAACGTGCTAACTGGCCTGCCTTGTTGTGTTTATGTGAAGTGTTAAACAATTTGCTTACTTATTGTTTAATCCAAGGGGGGAGGGGTGTTATGTCCTGGGCCTTGCTGAGTCATTCAGCAAGGCTCAGAAAGGCTGCAGGAAGGTTGCAGAGACCCGGACAGACCACGTGTCTGCCCGGGACCCAGACAGGCTGTCTCCGGCCTTGCGCGCATGCGCAAGGCGGGAGAATGGCCTGCAATGATTGGCTGTGCATCCCCTTGCAAGGGGAGTATTAAAAGGCCAGTTGCCATTGTGTTCTTGCTTCTATTCTGTGAATGTACTTAATAAAGAGATCCTTTGTTGTGAACCTGCCTCGTCTCGATGTCTGCTTTGCAAGAACAGAACAGTATAGGTTCTCCTGTTTGAGCAGGGGGCTGGACTAGAAGACCTCCAAGGTCCCTTCCAGCTCTATTCTATTCTTTCTCTGGGTCCCAATTCTTGGAGAAGGCTTTTTCTGTTGCTACCCTTCTGCAGAATAAGATACACAAAGGGTTTAGATGCTGCTAGTTGTAAAGCAGTTCTTTGGGGTTTATTATTAAGAATTTTAATTGCAATGATAAAAACTAATGCAAATTAAATTTAGAGAATGGAAAGAAAAAAATGCAAGAAAAGAAAAGAAAAGAAAAGAATATAATGCAGCAAAGAAATATATGAATAAGTAACTTCCAATCTTCATCACAGCAAGTATCTCTCCCTCTTGGTTGGTAAATGGGTGTAAGACTTATGGTTGTTCCTAGGGATTTAAGTAGCTTATATTGCTGTATTGTTCTGTCTTTTAGTTTTTAATCTCATTACCACTGAAGATATGTAAGCGGCTTAGAATTGGACATGATTGGAATGGCGTAAGCCTAGTAAAATAAATAAATAATTCTACTGTATGTTCTATTTTTGTAAAAGTTCTGTTTTTGTAAGATTTGATAATATATGTTTAATAGCTCTCTAAAAATAGAATACAGTACATCATCTTAAAGGCAAAATAAAAGTAGGATTTGCAGCTGCCTAGGAACAGCCCACTAAAGCATCAAGCATACTACCTTATTACCTTCCAATGAATATCCAGGGATTAAAATCTTGGCCATGGCTTAAATGCTTAACTGCAACTGAATGTTGTGACCTGCTCCAGGTATAGATTTCCTCACATCATGTGCCATGTAAGCCTAACACAGTTAACAAGGGTCTTTTCTCTTGTCACACATTATTTCTGCATTTCCCTGGCTTTTTCATATTTTGGCTGGAAGTTTAGTGAAAAAGTTGCCCTCAAAATATAGAAACCCAGATCAAGCATTATATTCCTATGTAGAATCCAGCACGTCAGGACTAACAACATTGATGAACAACTAGCTGTCCCCATGATTGCCTGCAGCAGAAGTTTAAGTTTTCCCCACTATCTACAACAGGGGTCTTCAAACTTGGCTCTTTTATGACTTGTGGACTTCAACTCCTAGAATTCCTCAGCCAGCATGCCTGGCTGAGGAATTCTGGGAGTTGAAGTCCACAAGTCATAAAAGGGCCACGTTTGAAGACCCCTGATCTGCAAGGTCAAAAGGAACATTTTGTGAGTTATAATCAAACTTCCTTTTATGATCTAGGAAATAAAGCTTTTTGTAATTTTTTTTCTATTTGCTGTCGCTAAACAGTCCCTTCTGGATAACTAGCTTGTACACCCATCTTACTGGTTTACTGATCTAGTATTCTCTCAGAGTTTAATTCCTATATTCTGAATATAATATAGTATAGATCTTATATTAAGAGCTAAAACTTGAGAATTGTCAAGCAAGAAAAATAAAGACCTGCTGTTTCTGTGATAGTAAATATATGATATGTAAAGCTTTATATAGTCAAATGCAGATTGGAAAAATTTCAAAATGGAAAGTATTGGTATGCTACTGTGTTCATATAAATAGGCCTCTGAGCTTTTTGAGGTATTAACTACATCAGATAGCACAGTTTTTCAGCTTAGTTGCGGAAAACTGACTAATGATGCACCTTGCAAATGTTAATTTAGAGAAACATAATCCAGTTTCAAGAACACATCCCAATACATATCCTTTTTAAAAACTTTCAACAATGGCATATATCCACCTTACTGAATTAACACCTAGTGATCATGCAATCTCTTCCTTTTAAAGAGTTTTTATTGGCCAGCATAATGCATCTACAATCAAAAGGATTCAAATTATTTCAGGATTATATTAACATGTCACAAATTCTATTACCTTAGTTGGGGAAATTACCAGTCCAATTTAAAATGTAGAATAAAGAATAAAAGGTATTTTATTTTATTTATTTTTAATATATTATTATAATTAATAATATATTATTATAACATTTATTAATGAAGGTTAAATGATGGATCACTGATAACAAATAACTGTGCCAAAGGGAGCAGATATTTAGCCATTGGAGAAGAACCTGTTCAAAGGAATTAAATAGTACAAATTAAAATGGAATTGGGCTGTATCTGCTCTGAATACATTTGTTCCAAATGAGGCATATAAAACAACCACTGGAATGAAATTAAAAATGGGTGAGAGTTTAAAATGGAGGCAAGATACATCTTAAGAGACAGATAAAGAAAGTTTAAATAAAAATGTTGTTGGTTTAGTTACTGGCAAGTATTGGTGTCCTGATCTAAACTGCAAAATAACACATGAGTTATTTCTCTAGTTACCTTTTGATTAAGTGATTAAAGAAGTTCTGCAACCTTCACAACAACCCAGGGATTTATAGTCCTGTAGATGCCTTTGCTTTGCAGTCATGGATATTTTCTCTCAACTGATTTAAATAATGTCACTGTTGCTTCTTTTACCTAATTCTTTAATTATTAGTTATTCAAGAAAGGACGTCCAAGCAAAGGAAATTGAAACAACAGGCCTCATTGGGCAAGGTAGGGATGCAATGCTGAAGTTGCTTGTTCTGAGACAAAACATTTGGGCAGATTCTTGAGCGGTCAAAGGAAGTTTTGATAAGTTAAAAAAGCTTTGGGTCATCTAAATTGGCTTAATAGCAAGGGTTCAGTCCAGATTACTATTGCCATATAGTGACAAAAATCATAGCCCATTGGGATCCCAATTATAAACCTTCTACACAAAGGAATATAGTAATGACACAAGTACTCTTGATAGGAATTAGCTGAAGAGACAGCTAACATTTCTTGATGAAAGACATGAAGAAGGTGAGATTCTTCAAACAATCACACATGAAGTATTAGTACCACTATACTGTATACTGCTTTGGTAAGACCACACTTGGAATACTGCATCCAGTTCAGGTCACTATGATACAAAAAAGATTTTGAGACTCTAGAAAGAGTATAGAGAAGAGCAACAAAGATGATAAGGGGTCTGGAGGCTAAAACATACAATGAATGGTTGCAGGAACTGAGTATGTCTAGAGACTAATGAAGAGAAGGACTAGGGGTGACATGATAGCAGTCTTCCAATATTTGAGGCTGTCACAAAGAAGAGGGGAACAACGTATTATCCAAAGCACCTGAAGATAAGACAAGAAGTAGTGGATGGAAACGTATCAAGGAGAAATTCAACCTACAACTAAGGAGAAACTTCCTGCTAGGGAGAACAATTAATCAGTGGAACTGCTTCAGAAGTTGTGGATGCTCCACCACTGGAGGTTTTTAAGAAGAGATTGGCCAGCAATTTTTCTGGAATGTTATAGGATCTCCTGCTTGGGCAGAGGATTGGACTAAAAGACCTCCAAGGTCCCTTCCACTCTGTTATACTGTATTCTGTATTTCATATGTGCAAGTGAAATGCATGAGCTATACTAGAGCAAGCAAGCTAGCTGAGAGCCCACTGTTTATCCTCAGTCAAAAATGACTGTCTTGAAATGGGATCTAAAATACAGACTTTGTGGATATATCAATTGATCTACATGAAGATGTTGCCCAATTGGTGATTTTAGTTTTTTTTCCTTATGAACAAATGTAAGGTTTTGGGATTGTTGTTTTGTTTTTTATGTTCCTTTTATCCTAGAATCTCTAACTTATTTTCCCCATCTAGGAAGAAATAATTTCTTTGATTAAACTGTCTGAGATTATACATTTTACCTATAGTCAGAGGACTCAGGTGGTCATTAAAATTTACTTGTACTTCAAGGACTTGTACAATATAAGAAAGAAAGCAAATCAGAAATCAATTACTTTAAAAATATCCTGCCCCCGAATGAGTCATTTTAGAGATTGCTGATTATATTTATGTCTGTACCCTTTAATGATTATCTGTAGTTTCTTGATACTCTCCCAGAACTCTGTCTTCAAATCTGTGCTATTCAATAACTTTATAAATGACCTAGAGGATGGAATGGAGGAACGATTCTTAGCTGCAAGGGGAGTTGGCTAATAACTTTAGACAACACAATAATAATTCAGTATGGGCTGACCATAATGGTGTTTGGCTGTAAGAAATGTAGGTCCTGTATCTTGGTTCCAAAAAATAGAATGCACTAGAGCAGGTTTGAGGAGGATTTGCTTGGTAGTAATGTGTGTGAGAAGGATCTAAGTATTAATAAATAATCAACTGACCATGAGCACGCAATGTGGTGTAGCAGCTAAAAAAACTCAATGCAACGTTAGCCTACATTAAAAAAGTGCTAACTTTAGAATATATGGGAATAAAAATTCCAGAAAACCCTTACTGATTTAGACAAGGTTTGGAGTACAATACCCAGTCATGGGCAACACTTTAAAGGTGACATGGAGAAGCTGGAATAAACTCAGAAATGAGTTGCCAGGATTATGAGAACTATGGAAAGTAATGTGGCCATGTTTAGTTTGTTTGCAAAAGTAAAGATCTAATGGAAAATATGATAATCTGCAAATATCTGCAAGATAATCATGTGCAAGAATTTAATCCCTTGGCATCTATAAGCTCAGCCCCTTTTAGATGTGCATGCAGCATCACAACACCCCCAGGAAGAGGTTAGGGCTTCCATTGTTTGCACCTCCATCCCTCTTGCTACTGCTCACTGATTCCAATGTGTTGTGACTAAAAGAAATGAGATTCAGGCTAAATATTAGGAAGAATATCCGTTTGGCTTAAACAGTGTTAATTTTGCCAAGAAGTGTGAGGACCTTTGCCCCATGGGAATTTTCAAAGAAGGACTGGATATCAGTCTGCTGAGGATTATTTAATGGATTCTTGCAATGAGCAGAGGTATCCCACCTTTATTATTTTTATACTATTTTTTATAAATAACTCAAGGCAGTGAACATACCTAATACTCCTTCCTCCTCCTATTTTTCCCACAACAACTATCCTGGGAAGGGATTGGACTGAGAAAGAGCAACTGGCCAAAAGTCACCCAGCCTGCTTGCATGCCTAAGTCAAGACTAAAACTCACAGTCTCCTGGTTACCAACCTGATGTCTTAACCACTAGACCAAAGTGGCTATATAACCTGTAAGTCCCTTTTAACTCAGATTCTGTGTTTTGAAGATTTGATAATATTTGTGATGGCACAGCAAAAATCTTAAAGATTCAATCATAAGACCTTGGGTCTGCAAAACATATGCTCTATCACCAAAATTTCTCTTTGGGAAATGGATTTAGGATTTTCTGTAAAACAGTAAAATGGAGCAGCAAAACCATTCCCTATTATTTTCATCATATAGCATTTTCAGCCCAAGTATCTTGGAAACACAAACATGTCTAGTTGAATTACACTCACCTGAATATTTTGTTTTCTTTCAATGGAGCATGTAGTAGCAAAGGAAGTTAATCTTCTTTGAGTATGCTGGGACCCCAAACCATAGACATACCATAGAAAGACAGATGAAGTCTGTTTTGACATGTTTTGCAGGAGTAGTCCTTTTAGTTTGAAAGGTAAGCTATATATGCAATGTTTAAATATTTTGGTTCTTTAGCATTTGAGTCAAGTAAAATGAAAATAAAATATACACAGAATAATTTATCTTGATTTATATCCCTTTTTTTTCTTGAACTCAAATCTCCTTTTCCTTAACTCTGTTGGGCTGGTCTAAGAGAAAATGATGGATGAACTTCCCACCAGAATCTCATGGAAACTGTGGGTTTAAACCTACATTTCCTCAGTTGTAGCCTGATAACCTAATCACTGTTGTATCCTGGTTTTCAAACTACTTTTCTCTGCAAGGAGAAGGTGATTCTTAAGATAGCCAGTTTCAAGTCAAGTAAGCCTTTAAAGAACAATAGCAACACCAGAATTTAGCAAAGAAACAACCACCATCCAAGTCTCTTACCGGTAGTTAGGGGAGGCAAAACATTTTGTATTCAAATTCTCCCTCAACACCACTCTAGCTATATTCTTGCTTGTATCGTAGCCACCAGCTCTCAAATAAAACTATGATTTTTGCAGCAAAAATAAGACACATAAGAATGTCTGGAGATTTCTGCATTCTACAGAATATCAGAGACTGGAAAAATCATCAACCATGTTGGTTAAAATCTCCTCAAACCACCAGCATTTCATCTGGATGCATCAGTTTCTCCATTTCTGCATAGTTTAGAGGTTACCAAATAGCTAAATGTAATAAAAAAAAATCTAAATCTAATCATGTCAGTATGATGGCTTTATTCTTTGTCCTCCAGCCTCTGTTTTCTGTCCTATGATCCAAGATCACCAGATCAAGCCCATTTCCTGCAGAATGAATGAAATCATTTACTAGTTGACCCACAGCAAAAAAAAAAAAAAGTTAGTCACATCCAATGAGATCTCAATGTAAGCCAGGATAAAAATAACTCAGAGACAATGTGTTTTCCTTTCTCCATGACTCTAGCACAATGTTTCTCAACCATGGCAACTGGACTTCTTTTCTTGCTGGTTTGAGCCATTTGAGAAAAGAAGTCCAGTTGTCATGACTCAACTTTCAGACAGCTCTACCTGGATGGCTCAGAATCTTTATCGAATATTGCTACGCACTTTGAGGAAGAAACTTCGAGGTTGGTGCTGGAGAAATTGGTATATTCCAATGACTCTCTGCCTAATCATCTTGTTCAGGCTGATGAAGCTGCTTGGATGAGCGACAAAACGTGTCAAACCAACTAGAAAATAAGTCCCATGATTCACGTTTCATAAGATTCTACCTCAGGGGTCTTCAAACTTGGCCCTTTTATGACTTGTGGACTTCAATTCCCAGAATTCCTCAGCCAGGCACACTGGCTGAGGAATTCTGGGAGTTGAAGTCCACAAGTCATAAAAGGGCCAAGTTGAAGACCCCTGCTCTACCTGGATGACTGAGAATCTTCATTGACATATTGCTAAACACTGAACTCTATCCTTTCAGGGGAGGGGGAGAGGGGAGGAGAAATAGAAATAGAAATACAGGTAGTCCTCAACTTATGACAACAATGGAGCCCAAAATTTCTGTTGTTAAGTGAGATACTTGTTAAGTGAATTTTGCCCCATTTTACAACCTTCCCTTGCCTCAGTTGTTAAGTGAATCACTGCAATTGTTAAATTAGTAAGCCAGTTGTTAAGTGAATCTGGCTTCCCCACTGACTGGAATAGAAAAAAATAACAATATAAAACACGAAGACTAGCTTTCGCTGAAGAACTGGGTTCCTGAAATGAAATGTTTATGGCTATGAGCCAAAAAAGATCTACATATATAAGAGCGTGCTGTTTCTATAGCCAAAATGAGATGTACTTCTTAGCAATTTACTTGCTACTTGAAAGAAAACGGTTTCCTTGGTAACTGTAACAAACAAGAATGAATTGCGTATGCGTGAAGCACGACCTCACCTGAAAGACAAACAATCAAATGTGTGCTTGTGTTTGTAAGTTCATGTCTACCTATGTCCCGATACTGGCTTTAGAATGATGGGAATATTACAGTGATATGTTCCCTTGTTTCCACTCTGTGATCAACAAAAGGCAAAATGCACGTCCAGGGCATAAACATAAGTTTGTTGTAGAAAAGGAGTTCTGCTACACAAAAGCCCTGTTCATAATATTTATTGGGACTGAAAACTTTTGCCTCTACATTTCCGTCATTCTACAAAGCTTAAATGTACAGTTTTAGCAAAGATCTCTGTGCAATAGTCTGCAGTGTAAAAATAAGAATAAAAGAAATACATTTTTCCAGTAACGTGAAGAAGGTATTTCATTTTCTTCTTTTTTGGTAGTTGGAGTTTGATGAAGTCTAGTTTCAAATGCTGGCAGAGCGATGATTACAACTTGAGACTAAGGCTTAATGTTGATTTCCAACGCGTAAAAGTTTGCTTTGGTTGTGTTGACCAATGAGATGTCTGTAGAATTACCATACTTGAACGGCCATTAGAGGGTAGCAAAGAGATACATACTGTATTACCCTAATTTTTTGCTGTCACCTAGGGGTCCTCTGAATTTTTACACCCCAAATCTGGCAATCCTAATATCTACAACATGCCAACTTTTTTCCAAAGCTACATAGTTAAATCTCATAATTCCTATTAGAAAGTATTGGAATCATAGTTGTACGTAATCCAAAATCACCAAGGACTTAGGTCTCTGATGTTCTACAGTCCTGGGGTTCAGTCCTTCTAAATTATTTCTAAATTAATATTTGGTGCACATATACTTAAGTTTGTTTCTGACTTCAAGCCTCTCCTTTAGACCTTGCTAAGTCAACACTGATCACTGCATAGTATTCACTTTCTCTTGATGTTAGCACAATTGGTCCAAAACTAAGAATCTGAGCTGTTAAGTGCAACCTACATTTTAGGCAATAAGGTAGTGTAATGACAGAGATCATCAAAACAATTAAAAAACGAAAGTTAGAATATTTCGGACATATGATGCAACACCCAGAAAAATACGGCATACTCCATTTAATCCTCCAGGGAAAGATTGAAGGCAAACGAGGTCCAGGCAGAAGAAGATCATCATGGCTTCAAAATCTAAGGGACTGGTTTGAACAAAACTCAGCAGCACATTTTTGTGCGGCTACTGATAAAAACAGGATCGCCAACATGATCGCCAACGTCCGATAATGGATATGACACAAGAAGAAGAATGACAGAGCTACAGAATATTTTGTGCTGCCCTCTAGTGGTCATCCAAGTTTTTGCAGCCTAGATATAATAACTAGATATAATATTTTAAAACCCTTGGATCTCCAGTTCACAGTTTCCTTCAGCAAGGATAAAGAATTTATTAACACCAGTTGCTTTCTTCCATCTCATGTTGCAGAAATTGATAAAAGGAACCTGTCTTTTATTTCTATTCAGGCCAAACTGCAAGACTCTTTAATCCGAAAAGTTATGCCACCAGAAATTAACTCTTTCCCAGCCCAGTTCTTCAAGATGCACTGTGACTGCCATTCCCAGAATTGCCAGCCAGCAGGGCCACAATAGATATTAGATGGGACAGATGGAGGCAGACCCTTATTTAAATTAAGATCTAATCATGGCTAGAGAGTATACCAACATTCCATTTATATCTTGAATTGCACGAGGGAAAGAAAAGCTGAACAATGAATGAATAAACGTTACCTAGATTTGAATTTTTGTTTTATAAGTAAAGGAATTGCAAAAAATTGAAAAACATATTTTAAAAAGTGGAGCATACAACATAAGACTGAATGGTCCACTAATGCTTTCCCTTCTAAGAAGAATTCATTCACTCTGCTGTCCTGCTCATTGTTTCCCTAACTATCCTACAAAAGTAGAAATGCAGGGAGAGAAGGACAGCTATGTCCCTTAACGTATGAAGTATAACAGAATCCAATGAAGTGTAACTTTAATGTATGTTTTTCTGTAATGCTAATTCTTCAGTTATTCTTTTGTTCTCCATGTGGATGCAATCCTGAATTCTGGTCACTTATATCTATTGTATCTTGTCAATTAAATGAATGAAATGTATAAAACTATTGAAGCCAAAGGTCCAAATTACCTCCAGGTAGTGGGGTTAGGTCTCCAGTTTGAAATCTTGGAAAGTCACTACCAATCCCTGGAAACCTTAATGGGTTGACTTGTCTGACTCAGTTCCAGTTTGCTAAATATATGCTTCTAACGATTAATTAGAAAGGACAGAGGAAAATAGCCTTTCGGTCTTTGGAATTCGCAAAATGTTATTGCCATCAGTTTGAAAGATGTTAGCATTCTTTCCATATATGCTTTTATTTCTGGATTAAGAAATAGGACTGAGAAAAAATCCTGGTAAAATATAATCCATCTGGCTCACGTACATCATATGCACACAAAAGTGAATATTCCAGTTCACTGTCTTGAAATATTAAATGCTTATTTTGTTGTTATTTAGCTTTTTGTCTCTCTGGATCTCTTCTCCACCCACCCACCCTGCCCCCTCTAAAAGGGAAATCGGCATGCTCTGCAGGGTCTGTTGGGCAATCAACATTAATTCAGAAGGGAAGCAAACAACCATCTCACTTTCCTGATGCCAGGTGTTCACTAATTGTGCAGCTGAATAATGGATAATGGCACATCCTAGGATATTTATCAATCCATGTATCTTTTTACAATGCAAAAGAGATCATTTGAGATTGTAGCCTTCTCTCCCCCCCCCCCACCGCTCCTTGCCCTGCTGCCAACTATTTTATTCATTAAAAAGGAGATGTCTGTAATATCTGTAGCCTGAAAAGAAAGGGAACGAGAGGGGCCACATTACCTGAAAACAATAATGGAGTGCAATCCGACATGAGATTGTAATTAGGTTTAACCAGGGCCAGACGACAGTTGCTATAATCAGCATCACTCAAAATTCATTTCACAGTTATGAAAGGAGGTGAGGTGAGCTTGACTTAATGGTGACCAAAGCTAGCCTGTTTCCCATGAATCCACAACCTTTTGAAAGGGGAGACAAAAAAGGGAGAGAGGGAGACGATATTGTATTATCAGCACTCTACTCTGCATCCTGTCTCTTTCAAGAAACAATGTTCTGCCATTTTAATGAGCTCTAGGGGAATAATAATGGGCTGATTATCATCTGAACTTTCAGACATTTTATTATCCTTCAGGGTTTCTAAGAAGCTAATATCCAAAGATGAATATTAGAAACATTTTTCTTTTTGCCTTTGAGTAAATTTCACACTTAACAAACAACGCAATGTATTTTTGAAGCTGCATTGAAAATTTAGGGTGCAGGTGATATAGATAGTGCCAGGCGTGTGAATACACCTGCTTAATACAACGTGGGAGACAGCCTAGCCACATGTCTTTTTTGTTTCTCCAGCTTCCCAGGGTAAATTCTTTACCTAGAGAGAATGAAGATGATATGTGTGGAGTAAGAAGGGAGCAACTGATTGCCAGCTGAAATAGCCCACTTAATGTTTTAGAGGGTTAGTTATGAGTTATAGTGATTCTCGGTTCACAATGTAGCATAGCCATGGATGACTACAGGCAAGCTACAATTTCTCAATTGCAATTCTGCAATGGTCATGTGGGGTGATTATAAGCTTTCCTGACAATCCTTCCTGAGTTGTAAGAATTCCTGTCTTCTGGAGACTGCTATCTTGCAGTTTCCTAGTTAGGAGCATCCATATGGAATACAACATGGACAATCTTGCATTCCCTTTTTTTCCAGAGAGGGTTGAAGGAGCCAATTTATTCACTGGCTTCTTGTTCTTTGCTACAGTCGTAGCAAAGCCATATTCAGAACGTAATACCTTCCTTGGAAGTTCATCAGTCTCATTGTAATATTGGCCAAATCTCTTCTGGTTTTAGGAAGTTTAAGCTTCTTTTTTTTAAAGGAAAAAGCAGGTCCAGCTGCAAAAAGGTTACTACACACTCATTGTATTTATCATATTTTATTTCCTTCTTTTGCATAGTATGATACAACCTAAGTGTTAATCACTGTTAAAACAGCAGCAGGCCAAGACCACTAGAACAAAGGTTAATTGTATAGCTACCATTAGATTTTTGAAAAGGCAACTGGACTGACTTTTTTTGAGGAAGAAGAAGAAAAAGACAAAGATATTTCACTTCCTTTCCTGGAAGCTTCATCAGTTGTATTGATTAAGCTTCCAGGATAGGAAGTGAAAAGTTGCCTTTTCCAGTTGCCTTTTCAAAAATAAAACCACTTTTGATACAACTATGATCTGGATGAATAAGAATCTCAGAATTCATAGCTATATAATCATAGTTATAAGGATATAATAATATTTCTGCAATTTTAAGGTAATAAATATGACATCCGTAGATGCTGCTGCTTTCTTTATTGGTTACAGCAGAAAAATCTGAAATGCACAACAGAAGTAAAATGCACAAAACTAATGCTGAGATTCAGGTGCCCATTTGCTGACAGGTTGAGTTAATACAGGCGGCAGTCCTGCCAGATCACTGGGAAGCCCAAACCAATAGGAATGGAAGAGATTTGCAAGCAGCTAAATCCTTTATCTTGCTTGCTAAGATAAAAAAATAATGCTAAGATAAAAAAACCCAAGCTAATTATAATAAAACTTACACAACTGCTTGCTCCTTTCTGTTCTCCCACATCAATTTATTATTAAAAAAAAAACCCACAGAGGAATATTACAAAAGATCATCAAGAAAAAAGATGCTGTAAATACAGTTATTACTTCAGGATGCCTAAGTGCAGTTGAGTCAACAAATGTTACCTTGAAACAAGGTCACTTCAAATGTTTTAAAAAATTGTCAAATCTACAAACTCTCTAACTTTGCCTGTAAAAAGTAGGTAGGACAGGTGGGAAGCTGATACCCCTATTTTGAGTTTTCTGAAGGTGAAAACTGATGGACAACCTCCGTTCATCACTTTGAGGATGAAAGAATAATCTGTGCCACTGTCAGTTGTACATCAAGTGTTTCACTCTAATTCATGTCTAATTACAGCTTGTCTTAGAACAGCCTTGTGCTGCATTTATGCTTCCACATCTCTTAACAATAATACATATTTTGGTAATTTAAGAGAGACGGGCTTTTCTTGCTCTTAGAGTGTTTCTCCAAGCAAAGTAAAATGCTTGTTATGTCGCTATCACAATTTATGCCATAGGTCTGCTGAAAGAGGCAATATCTCGTTTAATTATAGGAGATGAAGAAGGAACCACACACTACATTTATGTTGATTGCTGTAACTCGGAGTTTTTCATTGTTTTTGGCTGCAAACTTGTATTGTTTTTGTTTCCTAATGGAGAATGCTGTGCACCATTCCAGACATTTTATTTACATACAATATTGTAATTATATAGCTGTTGCTTAGACCAGGGCTTTCAACCTTTTCATCCATTGTACCACTTTTAGGAAATGGCAACATCCAAGTACCACCAGTCGCCTAGCAAGGTGTCAAAAACTTGATGACCCCCACCCCCAAAAGGAAAAAAAGTGATGAAGTACAGGTAGTCCTCGACTTACAACAATTCGCTTAGTGACTGTTCGAAGTTACAATGGCACTGAAAAAAGTGCCCCCCAAGCCACAGCCGAGCAAGACACCTGCCTGCCCACCCGGCGGCGCTCTTCCTCCTGTCCGAGGTTTTCATTGTTGTGAGCATTTCTGTTGAGGATTGGCAGCAGGGGTGGGGTGGGGGGTGTTTGGTTTTTATTCCCCCCTTCTGCTGGGTGGTTGCAGCAGGTTTTGGTCACTTCACATGACCCTGGGACACTGTGACCGTCATAAATATGAATCAGTTGCCAAGCATCTGAATGTAAATCACAAGACCCTGGAGATGCTGCAACATTCTAGCTGATCGGCGCTTCTTCTGGGCTCAGCAGAAGCACCAGGATCAGCGCCGAACTCCAGCTGGAGCTGGGCGCTGATCCTGGCACTTCCACTGAGCCCTGACAGCCCCGAAGAAGCGCCGATCAGCTGGAAAGCGGCACTGATCCTGGCGCTTCCGCTGAGCCCTGACAGCCCTGCAGCTCCAGCTATCTCTCGCTCAGGCTTGTGCGGTGCTGCCACTGGTTCAGCTCATTCCCCTCCCCCGCTACCACTTTTCTAGGATGGTCGCGTACCACCTGCCAGGTGCCAATGTACCACAGGTGGTACCCGTACCACTGGTTGAAAAGCCCTGGCTTAGACTGCACGTCCTCTATCTAGTGCCTTCCAGATGTATTAGATTACTCTCCTACATGGCCAGTGTCAGGGGTGTCTGCGGGCAGGGTGAAAAAGTCAAGATGGTGGCCACACCCATGTGACTGAAGTCCTGCCTTGCTTCATGATACACTAGAAATGGGGCAACGCTTTGTTTGTGTGGTTGTGGCAAACATTTTGATCTTTTTGACTTCATCCCTGAGGAGATCTCTGGGCAGTGGTGAAGGATGCTGTAGGTTACAGCTAACACTTTCTTCAAGGCTGCAGTTTTTCCACTCGTACTTAGTACTATTTTATGTATAATTCATATTCCAAGTTTTTTCCCCAAATGCTGTGTTCTAATGTATTATTTGTGGTTAGTTTTATATGCTACCTATGGTTGAGAAGTTCAAAACAGCATATGCACATGGGAGTCGCTACTCTCATTGTAATCACAACAATTCTGTGAAATAAGTTGGATTGAGAAAGAGAATCATCTAAAGAGCTTCTGTGGCTCAGGCTGGACTTAAATCTGGGTTTCCCCAGTTGTTTCACTTTGGCCACAGCATGCAGGGGAATTTAATGGTACGTTTGGAAGAGTTAGTGGTAAAAAGAAACCAGGCCATTAAAGAACATGGTGGCTGGATCCTATCAAACAAACCGCTGAGACCAGACAGAGCATAGAAAAACTCAAAGAAATAGTGCAAGATCAGAAGATATGGAGAGGCTTAGCCCATAGAATTGCCAAGAGTCGGACTCGACTGAATGGACAACACCACCACCACCACCACCACCACCACCACCATCATCCAGTTATCAGTCCAACCAGCAAACAAAGATAGAGTGTCCTTATGTCCCCCAGCAAGCTTTCCCTCACTCAAGTAGGACAGCAAACTTTGCTTCTAACCATTACTCAGATCCAGATGCAATGTGAAGTCTTTCATGAAAAGGAAAAGATCTTTCAAAAGAAAGCAAAACTTGAAGGTACATTATGCCTAGAAAATATAAACTTCACTCATTTGGGCTGTGTTTTTCTATTTAAATACAAAATGCATTTGTGAAGAAGCATCGGTGTTTTTCCTTTTTGAATAATTTTATTAAGTATTATATCGAACAAATAAAATAGATACAAAACATCCCCCAAATACATTAAAAATATAGAAGGTGCAGAAACCCTCCCCCTCCCCCCCAAAAAAAAGAAAAAAGAAAAAAATTACCCACGTGGGTTCTTTTGTGAGTCAACAGCAGATGTATTTTGCCTTTATGGAATAGTGAGTCTTTTTGAAGGGTGAACAAACATAGCCTCTTTTATTCTTTCTAAAGAACTAGTAATTTTCAAATAGCCAGGAGCCACATTTAATTATTTTCCCCCCATTATTGTTTATATCTTTTTGAAACAATATAAGAAAAATATGATACAAATAGAAGAATCAGATACAGCTTTATTGACTTGAAATGCAGGCAATTAGCAATAAATCAGAAATATCGTAAAACTAATATGTTCCGATGATTATTAGAGAATTATGAAATATTTCATATCTATTTTCTAATAAAAAGCCACATTGTTGAACTTTAAGCTAAAAGGGCTTAGTTAGCCAGTTCAGGATGTTTAAAAAAAAGCTAGATAGTAAACAATTCATTAAATCAGTACTGTAAATTGTACATTCAAATTAAGATATTAACTCTAAAACTCAAATTTTGAATGTGGCATAATTCCATGTATAAAATTGTAATCCAAGAATAGTTTCCAATTAGAATTAAGTCTACGTCAGAATATGAAGTTATTCTCAACATGGAGACATACTCCCACAATTTAATTAGCCATTCTTTCGAAGAAGAGGTCAAAGATCTTTTCTAGTAAAAATAGAAAAATATAGAATTATTGCAATTTACATATACAAAGGTAATTCGGGGTATTTTGAAGGCATACATAGTTCAGTGAAATCTGAGGTTGCAATCTGAGGTTGCAATGGGGGTTACAACTTTATTTCCACTTATTTGAACTTTAGCCACTGACCGTGGTTATTTTTGTTTTTTCATGGTTTCTGATGTTTTATAAGTTTCTATGCTGTTTTAAAACTTTTTTTTTATTGGATTGCCATTTTTAACTATTGTAAGTCGCCCAGAGTCATTTCGGTGAGATGGACAGCGATACAAATTGAATGAATGAATTAATTAATGAATATTTGGAAAAAATAATGTAATCATTTTAGCAATTAAGATTGATTGTAAAACACATCAAATCTTTCTTAATTATTTTGATTAGGGGACTTGACCAATGGCATCATGACTAAATGTTATCAGGGTGGGTGGGACAAATCTTTCAGCACTTGTTGGGAGTATTTTAAGTGGATGAAATTGATGCCTTAAATTCATTTTGCTCCTTAACATCCCTTCCCTGCCTTCTACCAATAGAAAAACAGCCTGGCTGATGGGAGATTTCCCCCAATTTCACCCCTGAAACTGCACCCCCCCAAGACAAAAATAGAAAAATTCATCCCACAAACATTAAGGATGCTTTGGAGACATCAAAATTGGTACTGAGCATTATAGAGAGAGAGCCAGAGCTCTGAGTATAGTGGTTAAGGCCTCAGGCTAGAAACTGATTCAGAGAATCTAGTCCTGCTTTAGGCACAAAGCCATCTGGTTGACTTTGAGCCAATCATTTTCTCTTAGCCCTAGGAAGGACCACTTCTGAAAAATCTTGCCAAGAATACTGTAGGGACTTGTTCAGGTAGTCTCCAAGATTGAGACACTATTGAACAGAAGATAAAGATAGATAGATAGATAGATAGATAGATAGATAGATAGATAGATAGATAGATAGATAGATAGATAGATAGATAGATAGATAGATAGATAGATAGATAGATAGATAGATAGATAGATAGATGATAGATAGATAGATAGATAGATAGATAGATAGATAGATAGATAGATAGATAGATAGATAGATAGATAGATAGATAAATGGTAGATGATATATAGAGCTAGATAGATAGAAGAGAGAGAGTCCATCAGCACCTAAATATTAACATCTGAAAAAAGCTATTTTTTGTAATATGAAAGTCTGCATTAAGAACATTGAAATATGTTGTTGATATTGATTACAGTCAGGGAGCATATAAAATAAGAACATACATACATTCAAGAGAAAAAAGACATCAGAATTGCAACTCAAGGCAAACCAAGAATAAATGACCTTGATCAGGTAGAGTGAATAGCACAGGCTGTTACACAAAACATCAATAAGTTGGGGTTGTTGTTTTTTTGCTCCAGCAAGAAAAAGTTATTAGAATTAATCTTACCTGCCTGGAATACAATGTTCTGTATGAAGATCTCTATAAAATAACCATTATAAAAGTACATTGGATGACAGTGTGTCTTGACCCAAACCACACAGAGAAATGCTCTCCAAAAGTAAAATCTGAAAATATCTCCAAAGATAAGACTATAGAGATTGTTAAAATGAACATTGATTCCTTTTTTTTTTTTTACAGGGACTCTTAAACTGAAGCAGTATTTTGCAAGAGGATAGTTTTTTGATGGAGTAATTACTCCAGAAGGGATTCTGCCCCCATCTTTTAATAAACAATATGCACAATTATTTGTCATTTCAGCTATATTATTGTTATTTCAGCTATACAACAACCCCACGGTAATCACAAATTCAGAAGTTACTCCCAGTTCAGGAAACTTCTACTCCATAGTTAAAACTAGAATTTTTTTTATTAGGACTTATGGGTAACCAATTAGAAAAGACTTGTGGAAGATTGATTTTGTACACTTTATGTTAACGACAGCAAGATTATTGTCTTCAAGGACAAAGATGGAAGAGTACTGAATTTTCCACAATGGAGGGATGGATGGTTAGGAATGTTGGAAATGGCAAAACTGACCTGTTTGGTCACGAAAAAAACAACATTTTTTAAAGACTAGAAACCTTTTATGGACTTTTTGCTAAAAGAAGAAAAAAGTGAAATCGTGATTTATGGATTTAAGAATTGAAAATGAGGAGAAATAAATATTGGGATGAAGAAATTCCTGGAAAAGTTAAGAGGGAGAGGAGATGATGGATTTATTAATATCTGTAGAAAAGGAGGTTGAAAGTCTCTACTTTAGTTTCTTTAGTTGTTTCCCTCTCTTTTTTGTTTTTCTTTGAACTCCTTTTCTTTTCTTTTCTTTTCTGCTTTTAAACAAAAACCTTTAATAAAAAATCCTCCATAGTTTACTGGCAATGAATGAAGTAGTCTATGGGAGCTAACCCTAATGGAGAGAAAATAATTTTTTACCAATCTTTAAAAATCAGCATCCAATGTTGTACCTTGTTTAACCCCAGTCTGACTCAGCATTTCCCAAGATAGTGAAAAATAAATGGCCTAAAAAAATTGCACTCTTTCTAGGAGCTAAAGTCTGGAAAGATCACAAATTTCTGTACTGCATGCGAATCATAGTTTTTGCTTAGAACACCTTGATTTTGAGTAACACACTTCAAAAAGTATTTGGATTCCTCTACAGGTTCCCTGCCACATTTTGGCAGCATGCTCTTCAGGAACCAAAAGCACGAAATACAGGTGGTTCAACAGGCAATGTATCCCTCTGGAGCCTCTTCAAAAAGGACATTCATTTCTGATAAATCGTTTACAGTTCTTTATCAGCAGAATGATGCACCTGAAGACTTTGTCTCATACCCATCATCATGTAATAGGGCAGTGATGGCGAACCTTTTAGAGACCGAGTGCCCAAACTGCAACCCAAAACCCACTTATGCATTGTCGGGTGCCGGGTGGGTGTGGCCCATTGGCTGGGTGTGATCCAATTGGGTGGGTGTGGCCCCTTGGGTGGGCATGGCTGCGGTGGTAATGGCAGACTGGGTGGGACTAAAAAGTTCAATCAATCAATTCCAACTTTGCAAGATTTTTTTTTCCCGCGAGAAGTTGAAATTGACTGATTGAACCTTTTTTTTTTTTTTTTGCACACGGTGGCGGAGGCCTAAAGTGAAAAGGTTTTATAAAACCCAGCTGAAGGCCTAGGACTGGGGCAACGGTGCGCGTGCCCAGAGAGAGGGCTCAGAGTGCCGCCTCTGGCACCCGTGCCATAGGTTCGCCACCACTGTAATAGGGACTACATGATTGATAAAATGAAGCACAGAGAGATCCCCATTAGTCACATGTGGATAGGTACCTTGAGAATCGAGATTCTTGGGGGCAGATATAAACGTTCATAAACTTATGAAATGGCCAAAATGATCTTCCCATCCCTAAATAAAAAATATTAATATGAACATTTATCTCCTACCCAGCAATATAAAAATGTTACATCAATATGCAATAACAAATACTTTTTAACTGTCAAAATTAAATGTGATGATAAAAAGAATGTGTGGCTATGTCACTGAATTGTTATTGAAAAGTTCTTCCTAACGTTTTTAAGTAGAGTTTTCTTACAATAACCTAGATATAATCAAAGCCTAAATATTTGAGGACTCATTCTTAAGTAATGAGTAGTTAATTTTCAATCCAACTCTTACATTTTGATTAAAGCTGACTGTATTGAATAAAAGCATGACCACTAAAAAATTGGGGAGACAGAATCCTGACTGATAAATTAAATAAAAATCTGGCGACATAAACTCACTGAATTAAAATGTTGATGTTGAACAATTATCTACCATATTAAATGTGCTTCACCAGTGAGTGATTTGTGATATTTAGTTCATGCCTTATTAAAAGAACCTTTCTTACTTCCTTAATATATTTTACAATGTACTTTTGTGATGTGCAGCTTCCAATATCTGGCACCTGTATAGGCTACACAATGAATCTCTTAAAAGCCACATTTACTTAGGAGTTAAGATCCCAAGATAGTAAATGTTCATTAGGCCCTTAAATGATTGCTTTAAAGCAGCTTTTGTAATGTTGAGAGCATGGTTGCCCCTCCCCACATCAGCTGCTCAATATTTATTTTAAATGTATTAAACTGCCTTTGAAATATTCATTGCACGAAAACCCTTTTTATGTTTGCGTGGATTAAATTTACACGTCCAAATTAATGCTATAAATTGCATTTACATAATTCATTTGCCACAAAGCAGCATTTGTTTCCCATGTATGGCTGTTAATATATGCATTGGAAAAAGCAACACAGAGCCGTATTGTTGTTCACATCAATAATTTGGCCTAAACAATTTGTCAACCACTTCTGTGTCGCTCAGTTGTTTGGTCGCAGAATTTCCTCTTCCCCCCTTTCGCTAAACACCAATATCCCTATTTCACAATTAAGCATGTACGTGTGTTCTCAGGCAAAGAGGATCTCGTTTAGATGGCTACTGTGATCCCTAGGAAAACATTTTTGTTTTTTAAAAAATAATGTGTTAGTGTTCTGCTTATTAGAAAAGGCAGCAGGGGACTTACATGACAGTTGACAAGAAGGTCAGTCTCTAATAGCTTTCCTTTTGGATGTTAAGCATCTTAATGAGGGAGAGAGAGAGAGAGAGAGAGAGAGAGAGAGAGAGAGAGAGAGAGACTTAAAATGGGCAAACAAAATATAGACCAGGATAGAAACAAACAACTGCAGCTTAGAGGGATATCCCATTTCTATCAGAGAAAAGTGACATAAATTATGGTTATAGTTTAAATTATAAATGGGTTGCAGGACCTAGCCCATTTTCTGTGCCCTGGAGCCCACTCCAACTACAATTGCTGATGCTTGGCAAAAGGGCAAGTCCCAGAACGTGTAGGAGATGACCAGGCTGAGCCTGAGGGTGAGGTCAAATGCACCATCAATTTGGAGTCATTATGCCCCTCCCCTCATAAGAGACCCAAGTCCAGCCCCTCTTGAAGTCAGTTGACTGTTTTCTGGTGCCAATTTGCCTTGACTGTTAGTAGATAGATTCTTATGAATAGGAAACATGAAATAAACTTGTAGCACTTTTGAACTGTATCCTGTTCTGTATATGAAACTGTATGATTTCCTATGCCTGACAGACCCTCCCTTCAATCACTACTTATGTCCAACAGTGATGTTTGGCCTCTCCAAAGGGAAAATGGAGTTCTGGTTAGCAAATGGTTTTCCCTAAAGACAGAAACACATTTTCTGTTTTGGTGGTGATAGGGTAGAGGGTGGCAGATAAACAAGGAAAGACACTTTTTTTTAAAGAAAGAAAAAAAAACCTGTTTATTCGGAAGATGACCAGCAAATTTTTGAAAAAAATACAACCTGGAGGTAAAATTAAACAACTTTTCTTGTAAAAATGCGCAGTGTTTTAAATCAGTACCCTGATTTGAATCAGTACCCTGTGTATGGTATAGATCAGAGGTCTCCAAACAGGGCAAGTTTAAGATCTGTGGACTTCAACTCCCAGAATTTCCCAGCCAGCACTTTGTGACCAAAATATGGTTTTGGGGGCTCTGAGAATCAGAAAATTACATATGAGGAGTAAATGGCCAGCATTTTCCAGCAGTAATTGTGGAGTTCCTTAGGGTAGATTGTCTTTCAATATGAAATTGTGACTTCTGCATAATGCAAATACTTACTCCAATATTAATATGATCACTCCAGATGAAAAAAAGGAGTACAAAGAGTCTTGTTCTTGCTGTTTAACAACTAGGATTTCTCCCCCCCCCGTTCAAATTCACCTTTGTTTTAATCTTATATGTGTAAAACAAATCAAAATATGATTGTAAGATTTCTAATCCTTTCCACTCTGCCCATACGAAGAAACGTTTTCGTTTTCCCCACCGAGTGATTTCGCTGATCAGCCTAAGACAAAAGAATCTTAGGAAGAGGAACACCAAGGCGACACATTTACTTGGACATAAACTCTAGTGAACAAAGCAAGACTTCTTTCTGAGTAAATGTATTTTGGCTTGAAGGTTAGATATCAGTATCTGTTCTGAAAAAAATAAAAATAAAAATAAAACAGTCTATTTTGCACTGCAAATGCCAAAGTCTCTTGGAATCAACTGAACTTTAAAATGCTGTTATGTACACATCTGATAAAATTACAGAAAAGGATTCACTTATGTAGCACTTGGGATGATGCTTACGTTTAAGAAAAATATATAACAAAAATGAACCTTAATGGCTGCTAGCATCATCTAAACTAGAATACACTTAATGTAATATCATTTTGACAACTGTTATTTTATCTACTCACATTCTCCTTGTGAGCTTTTCATAAAATCAGATTTGCATTGATACAGGATAATAAATTGATAGTACCAATTCCATTTGATGAGAGTTCTCCTTACTCTCTATGTTGGCTGCTTTCTATCCCACAGAGATGTTCTAGTTCTTAAAGAATGTCCCATAGACTGCCTTGTCCAAGCTTTTAAATACAGATAGTCCTCGTCTTACAACAGTTCATTTAGTGAACATTCGAAGTTACGATGACACTGAAAAAAACATTTTTCATACTTACAATCGTTGCAGTATACCCTTGGTCACATGATCAAAATCCAGATACTTGGCCACTGGTTCATTTATGATGGTTGCTGTGTCCTGGAGTCATGTGAATACCTTTTGTGATCTTCTGACAAGCAATGTCAATGGGGAAGTCAGGTTCACTTATCAACCATGTTACTAACTTAACAACTGCTGTGATTCACTTAACAACTGTGGCAAGAAAGGTCTTAAAATGGGGCAAAACTCACTTAACAACTGCCTCGCTTAGCAACAGAAATTTTGGGCTCAATTGTGGTTGTAAGTCGAGGACTACCTGTAAATGACACCATACACAAGGTGAAATTCAAAAGAAACAAAGTTTACTTCAGTGTTTTTCCTTCTTCCCAGCTTTACCCCATTCCTCAGGAACATTGCCATCTGTGCTAAAATTTCATTAGAAACCTCCAGAATTCTGGCTGGCTCATCATACAGTTTTGTAATTAATACATTCTTAATCTTGCATTCTAGATTCTGCCAAATCTCAATGTTTATTATCTCTGTCATTATTGGCTTTAGGGCCTGCTTAGGAAAAAAAAACCCATACAGAAAATCATCCAGCCTCAGCACACAAAGAAAACCTGTACAGGAGCAAAGAGCAAGGTAGATCTTTGCTTCAAAGTTGTAGCTCTTTCTCATCTGTCGTTGACGAGAAAACCCTGCAGTTCTACTCAAGCATTAATTAACAACGACTGACTCAGATATTTGACTTACCATGATATATGCAGGTAGTCCTCAAGTTACAACCAAAATTGAGCCCCAAATTTCTTGTTGTTGGGCAAGACAGTTTTTAAGAGAATTTTGCCCCATTTTACGACTTTTCTTGCAACAGTTGTTAAGTTAATGATATGGTTGTTTAGTGAACCGGTCTTCCCCATTGACTTTGCTTGTCAGAAGATCACAAAAGATGATCACGTGACCCTGGGACACTGCAACTGTCATAAATACATGCCAGTTGCCAAGCACCCCAATTTTGATCATGGGACCATGGGGATGCTACAAGAGTTCTGTGAAAAACAGTCCTAAGTCACTTTTTCCCTTCCCATTATAACGTCAAACAGTCACTAAATGAATGGTTGTAAATCAATGGCTACCTGAATAAGCAAAACCAAAAATCACATTTGCAGCTGGGTTTATACTTTGTGCCAACCAATCGAATGGTCTATATGGTTTTTGATGTGGCATGATGGGGGAACCTGATCTTTGTGGCTTATTAAAAAAAACATGGTTAAACAAACTATGGATTAACACAATGTGTGAATCAGGTGGCTATTCATGTTTACAAAAGAAACTTGATAACTGCAGAAGGTGCAACATAACTAGATAAGAGTCATAATACAGACAGGAAGAATCCATACATGCACAGAAATCAGACCTCTTACAGGATTTAAGTTCTAACAATTTTCTTCCATTTTTTAAAAATCAATGGAAATGTGGCTGTTCATTTCCCGTCCTTGAACCTGGGAGCAACCTCAGTGTTTATATAGTTGTTCTGCCTAGCTTAGAAATCGGGGGTTCATACATTACCAACTTCACCCATTACAGGTAGTTTTTCTTTGCCTAAAGCTGCATTGTTGAGGTTTGGTGGCAGAAAGACCAATTTCACTGATGCTTTTTTGCTCTCCCAAATTAAAGGTGGACTGTGACAGATAATATTGTTGTTTGAATGTTGTTTGAATGCTTATTTGTCCTGTGCTTTTATATGTTTTTAGCCAGCCAGCAGTGAGATTGGCAGAAACATATTGGATAGATAAATAAATAAATAAAACATGCAGTATTCGTTTAGAGCTAAAATAGGATTCATATGCAAAGCCCAAGTATCTTATTTTTTGTAATATATATGCTGTCAGTGTAACACAAGTTCACTTTAAATATTAAACAGTGTGCATTTTATATTACACAAACAAGGATCAGTCTAAGCAACTGGAATGGATTGGTTGCTTTCAATCCCTAGGAATAATATATATTATTCAGACATTTAATAATCATATTACCTCATGTTTAATTTTCTAGGATGTAGATAAAAGTCAGATTTATAATATTAATGAAATTTAAGCCTCAGTCAAGCCAAAACAATAAAGGGACATTAATTTAGAAAATAATTCTCATATGGGCTTTCTCCAAACGGTTCTAAAAGAAGCAATTCTTCAATGCAAAATATATTCAATTTTATTATGTTTTTCCCTTTTTAGGCTGATGTTTATTTTCCTCTTTTGGAATCCGTGAAACTCAGCCCATCTGGGTTTGAGTTGCTCCTACTGAGGTAGAAACTGTTTAAAATTGATATGAGTGTCAAATGCCTTTGACTTGGTTTTGTTCCAAAATATGCAGGAATGCAAGCACAATATTTTTTTCTATCATCTTGGGCAGAAACAATTTTTTTAAAAAAAATGTTTGACACGCAGTGCAATGTCTGAGGCTGCTTTGTTTTCAGGCTTTAAGTCAACTTTGCTTTTATATTTTTTTTACCTCCCTTGGATGCTGCATGATTCATCCAACGATGCAGGTAGTTTTAAGTTACAGCTGGATTGATATTTGTTAAAGATGTGAAGCCCCAATTACTGCCTGCAAATCTAATAATTCAGTTCTGGCTGCAACCAGAAACTACTTCAGGATTTTGAACATTCGTGTCCTCCCCTCTCCTATTCCGTTTTTAGGCCCTAACTAAGTGCTTGAACAGTAGCACTTTCCCCCTTGTCTTCCTTTTTATGTTAACCCGCCTAGTGAAGCGTTCCAAGGTTCACACA
This sequence comes from Azemiops feae, assembly GCA_023970755.1. Lineage (NCBI taxonomy): Eukaryota > Metazoa > Chordata > Lepidosauria > Squamata > Viperidae > Azemiops > Azemiops feae. The sequence continues at coordinate 748,234 of JALGBA010004290.1, forward strand.
TTATTTTCTTTCTTTTTTTTAAAAAAACCCATTTTGTTAGAATTTTACAGTACAATGAAACAAAAAAGATTGAAAAGAAATAACAGTGAAAAGAAAAATAAGAAAAAAGAGAAAATAAGTAAAAAAAAGAGAGAAAACACTGAAGTTTGACTTCAACTCTTCTTTCTATTAAGCAATCGCCATCTTACTTTTTCTCCTTCTTCTTTAACCTGTTCTAATCCCCAATCCATAAATAATCAGTTTTGTCTTTTCTCGTTTCAGCAAAGAGTCCATATAAGGCTTCCAGTTTCATAATTGTTTTTCTCTGACCAAACTGGTTAACTTTGCCATTTCTGCAAGCTGTGTCAATTTTATAATCCAACCCTCTACTGTGGGTTTTGTTATTTTATTATTCTTCTATCTTTATTCTTACAATAATCTTGCCACAGTTGCAATATACAATAATGGTTTCTCATATTTATTTTCGAGTTCAACATTCATAAAGCCAAATACAAATAATTCTGGTTTCATGGTAATATTAATCTGCAATATCTTTTGCATCGTTGTATAAATTTGCACCCAAAAGTCTTTTGCTTTTTTTACAAATGCACCATGCATGGTAAAAAAAAAAAACCTCTTTATTTTTATACTTCTAAAACTTGTTTGATATATTCCTTTATATATTTTAGACATATTAGCTAGTGTTGTATACCATGGGTATATCATTTTACAAAAGTTTTGTCTTAAAAACTTCTAATTTCCCAGATTTTATCCCAAGTAGCCATATTTATATTTTAACCAAAGTCTGAAGCTCCTTTTACCATACAGTCTTTAATCTGTTCATCCTCTGTTCCAAAACTTAGAGAAACAATTTGTACACTTTAGGTATTGTATGAACATCATTTGTTCATAATTCTATTTCAAATTTTGTTTCCTTCTTCTTGATTCCAATTGTCCTTTTGTCCATATTAAGCTTTTCTTTCATCTCATTAAAAGAAAATCATTGAAAAGAAAGCCCTTCTGTCACTAATTTTTCTCTTCATCTTCCTTTTTTCCTTATCTTGTATTAATAAGTCATCATATCTTAACCATCATTTTGTATCTGTTGTTTTATTTCTATAAAAAGCTTCTTGTCAATAAAGATATATTTGGACAAAGTCTGGGATTATATTTATTCCATATCTTAACGTGCTTCTCAGGTAATTATTCTTAAAAATCTATATTTACTTTCACTTTGTCATAAAAAATTTTCACATTATTTTCTGATCTTGAATTAGTCTAATTTTATTGTCTCAAAGTGTTTCAGAAAAAAGCTATAGGCTCTTTAAATTTGGAACTATTTAAAAATATGTCGATCAAGCAAATGTGACTGTCAGAAAAAAAAGTAAAAACAAATTCTTAGCTTTTAATGTAACTGGCATGCTACTGTTTCTACTCTTCGAGATAATCAAATCTAGCTGTCCTGTGAGTAGAAGATGAATAAATAAATGTGTATTATTACTAATTCTTTGAATTGCCTGTTGCAGCTGCCCAGTATGTTTTTGTGAAAGCTTCCTGTGGGATTTATCAATTGAAGAGCACAATTAAAATGTTTAGAATAATAAACAAAGTACTCTGTGTTGTCAATTTAATTATTTAATTAAATCAAGTTCTTGCTCTGTCAAACCTATTATTTGCTTTTTATTTTTGAATGGTCCAAACAAACTAATTTGATGAGATTTACTGAGTCCCTGTACGTGGCAAAGCTGGGGAAATATAATTCCTTTAATCTTTAGAAAGTATATTTTTTTGTAGTTTCTATATATATGAAACCAGGATAGGTTCCTTAAGATATTGCAAATGGATGTGGCATTTAATTACTGACAGGGAAAAAAGCACAAATGGGAATGGGAATAATAGAATGTTATTCTAATTTAGAATGAGGGATATTTATATAAACACTATTTATTCAAGTTTATTAGTAGTTATTTATTTCTTATAAAATGTTTTGTTTTATTAATCTTAGGAATAAAGTCATGAGAATCATAAGTTAATCGCTTGCATTTGCTCACAGTTGACCTTGGTCTTGTTATAGCTGGGGGGCGGCAGTGCCTGGAGTGAAGACTTGTCCCAGATATCTGAGAATGTTTTGAACCTGTTGGGTCTAAAGAGGTGGACAGGATCCTGCAGACTGTTAGCTCATCCACCTGCTCTTTAATTCCATGGCTTTCCTGGTTTGCTAAGGCAAGCCCCGGCCTAGCTTCTGAATTGACTCTGGGTCTGGTGAATTCTTTGAATCACATGGTTGCTCCTTTACCTTTTAAGGATGCTTTGATCAGCCTGATATTCAAGAAGCCATTGCTGGACCTCATAATACTGGATAATTTTCATTCAGTATCCAATTTCCACTTTTTGGAGAAGGTGACTAAGTAAAGTTGATTGTGCAGCTGCTCCACAAGGCCTTGGATGAAGCAGATTATTTATTAAATTTATATACTGCCCATCTCGCTGATAAGGTGACTTTGAAGTATGTTTATACATTCTATATAATTTCTCTGGCGTCTTGTATCAAAAATACATACACAAAATGAACAAGGACTTGGGATTGCTCACAGGTGCTCCAGACAGTTGCTCCTCAGAGATAGTGGTCTCTGGCAGGTTTAAAGCTCTGAACGATGAGGGAATAGCCACTTTGCTCAAACCATGGTTGGTGCCTTTAAAAAGACAGTAGGTTTTCATAGTTCCCTAATCACCTTCAGAAATTACTTAACTGTTTTTTTTAACTATTTGGAACCTTTAGATGAACAAGTTTTATAGCACTAGGTGAGTTTCTTTCAATCTGTAAGAAAAGTTTTAATTATAAGTTTAAGAACTTAAAAACTTTTCTTACAAACAGAAAAAAGGTGATTAAACCTTCTATTTTAGAAAGTTACAAACAGATTAAGGGTCCAGATATTTCTGAAATAAGATTTTGGAATTATTTATAAAGAATCCTTCTTGTGGGAAATTATTTTTTTTACAATTTTTATTTTATTCAAAATAAAATCAAAATCAAAAAATCAAAATTTTTGATAAAAAAGACAAGACTTCGAAAATTGGAGACTAGGGGACACTAGAAGGAACCAAAGATTATAATTAAAGGAGAAGAACAATAAAATTCAACTTGCAATTAAAGAACAAAACAAAATATTTTAACATTGGGCATATAAAGATGCTTTTAAACAATGGACCCAGAAGTTAATTTTAAGAGTATCTGCCTCTATAGGTAGATTGTGTTTAAAAGATATTAGAGGAACAAATTTTAGCTGACAAAATCAAGACGGATTTAAAAATGCCCAGTTACAAGAATGACACGGAAAAAGATATTATACTGCACATAGGAAAGAAACTGTCTGATATCTTAATAATTAAAAGGGATATTCAAATAGCAAACCAAGAGAGTGGACTGAATATTTTTCCTATGCTGGATTTACAAAAGAGATTTGTTAAGTGTTGAAGAATTTTGTGAAAAGGGACAAAGAAATTTTTTTGAAAAGAAATAAATTTCTAGGATATTATTTGAAGGGAGTAAAGTTCAAGAGTGTTATAATAAAAGGAAGGAATATAAAGTTGGTTTATTTGTTCAGTGTTAACATTGATATGTTGCTATCTCTGATAATCTTTTGCTGACATCAAGACTGAAATAATGATGCTTTATGGATTTGTTTATAGATAAGAGTTGGGATATTGAAAGAAGAGATCATTGTTGCATTTTAAGAGAAGGTGATAAATTACTAAAATTATATTTGTGATAAAGGTGAGAAGCCATTTCTTTATATTTCTTTCCTTTTCCTTTTTCTTTTTTTCATGTTCTCTTTTTTGTTTTTTTCTGGGTTTTTTTCTTTTCATTTTTCCTTTTATTTTTTTAGATTGTATTAGTTTTACTTTTACTATAGAAAAAGGGAATAGGAGATAATCTGGTAAATTATTGGTTTTTCATTTCCTGTAAACTAATACTTGCTGCTCAGTTGTTTGCAACTGGGAGCACCATATTAATCCAATAATTAATGGACAAATAAATAAAATATTCCTCAGGAACAATTATAATCATTACAATTTAATTTTTTTTTTTTTAATATTGAAAATTGTATTCACACATGCGGATATTTCTAGTGAAAATATGTATTGTTTTGTATTGTTTTAAACTTTTCCCATTTTTTTCCTCACAAAGAGACAAGGAAAAAGGCTTCTGAATGATATGGTTAATTTGTCCAAGTTCCAGTATCACCCTCAAACACTGCCGCATATACACTATATCAAAGCTGTTTTCTTCTTAGGGGTGCTAATAAATGTATATGTGTTGATTAGTCTTGGATAGAAAGTTTCTTTTAAAATGTATAGGTTGCATCCTGGATTCAACAATACATGAACTAAATTTTATAGCCCAAGCTCAGGGAGCAAGAATTTGATTTTTGGAAGAACTTCCCTGATGAAACCCTGCCATCTAGTGTTTCTTTTTCAAGAATGAGAAAAGAAGAAACAGTGGTGTGCTTTATTTTACCGAAACAGAAACTGAATTTCTTAAAACTCATCATTGTGCTTCATCAGCCTAATATTTAGCGACAACAAGGATGCTGTAAGATTTCTTTTATCTCTCTTGAAAAGGACAAGGCAATGCAGCAGACTGAGGGTGGGAGGGAAGGGAACAGATACACAGTTCCAAATTAGGTCTCTATTAAAAGTCCCAGGCTGGAATTTTTCTGATATTATTACTAACCCATCATATTGACAACTTTATATTTGTCAGAAAACCAGTTTCCATCTCAAAACAGAACATTAAGAAAAGTAGTTATGGATTATTTGGGCACAGGCATTTGACAAGGATAAATGAGTAATTTTTAAAGGATTAGGATTGTAAAACAGCCAGTTGCTAGCCAAAATCATGTGGTCTCCCATGATTAGCAGCAACTTTTTAAAACAACTAATATAATACAGTGTTTTCCTCACTTAAAATATGGACTTCACAAATGATCTTTTAGATCCATTTTTTTTCTTTCACTGTAGATTTGTTAGTATCGGGGGAAAAAACCCTACTCAGATTGTTGTATCTAGGCTGCAAGTAATTGATATGCCACAACTACTTTTATATTCTACATTTAATCAAGGAATTTATGCACTGTCATTGCTTAATTATTTGCCTGTGCAACCTGGAGGCCCTCCTTTTTTTTTTTTTTTATAACAAGTTTTATTAATTTTTTTTGTTTTACAACCAAGTGCTTGGAACTCATCGTGGAGATAGGGCACTCCATACAACAAAGTAAAAAATATAATCATACATAGACAATTTGAATTACTTCTTTAAAGTTTCCCTCTCTAAGCAAAGAAAGAAAAAACAAATAGAAAACACACACACACACACACAATATCAATAATATTTCCACCCGTTTTCAGACTTAACTAACTCACAATTAACATATTCCAATTTGGCCTTATATAAACATATAGTATACAATTCGGGTACCCATATAGTATAGATTATTTTTAAGATATAGATATTATTCCAGTTATTCAATTTATACTTCTCTGTTTTAAAACCATTTTAGATTCAAGCCTAAAATAATAAAACAATAATTGTTTCTAAAATAGACTTATAATATGCCTATTATCTATATATATATATATATTAATGTCTCTATATTCTATTTCCTGTACTCTATCAAATATTTTTATAAATCATAGTTAAATATTTCACCAATCTCTATCCAACTCCTAATTTTAGATTTTCCAATTTTCCATCTTGCCATCCGGACCATAATCAAATCAATAATTTACATCAATATTAACTCAGATCAAAGTCTTGAACCTTAGGAATCTCAAGCATATTAGTTCAGTCAAAGTCTCTAAAAGCCATTTTTACCCATCCAATAAAATTTTAGCTCTAACTTTTAAACCTAATTCTAGCTTTCTTTTTGTGCCAAGCAGGTTTCCACAATAGGGCTTCTAATTCCTTCCATAGTATTTGACCATACACATTTTTCCCCAATTGAATCCAGTCATAGTCTTCTTCTCTTTTCTCCAATGTTGTCTGCACTATGTAATCAGTCTTAATCAATATGGTGATTGTTCGTTGTTTGTTCATGTTGTCAGCATTTTTAACGTCTCGTATCTGAAGGTCTGTTCCTGTTGCTTTTAAAATTATAGATGTTTTAGTTGAACTCTGCCTTTGGTCATCCAAAGTCTCCGTCATTTGTGTATAAGATGTAGTATCTTCCTCTTCAATAGATTGTAAATGTGTTTCCTCTGGAGGCCCTCCTTGATGAGCAGGTGGCAGTCATGGCTGGAGAGCCTTAGCACAACTTTGTGTTGTGTATTAGCTGCACTAGTTCCTGGATGAGCAGGTCCTGTTTACACTCACTCCTGCCTTGGCCACCTTCAGGTTTGACTACTGCAATGCATTCTTCATGAACAGCACATGTTACAACTCTGCTCCACAACCTGCACTGGTTGCCAGATTGCTTCTGGGTCCAATCGAAGATGCTGGTTTTAACTTTTAAAGCCCTGCATGGCATGGGGACAGGGCTTTTGGAGGGACCGTTTCCCCCACTTACATCAGCCTGTCCCATCAGATCTTGCAGGGAAGGCCTGCTGTGAGTACCATTGGCCAGGGACCTAGATTTAGTGGGTTTCAGAGATGGTGCCTTCTCTGCTATGGCACCTGCCTTATGGAACATCCTTCCCACGGAAAACTGGCCCCATGCCTTTTAGACATTCCCCCAAACCCTCAAGATCTGGTTATGTGACCAGGCTCCCGTGGAACTAGAGATTTGACTAGTTGACTCCACTGTTGAAGGGGGCACTTTAAAAAAAAAAAATCCCTTCACTTTGATTGTACTTTGAGTCTTGTAAGATATTTATTATTAAAATTTCTTTTACATTTTCTTTACTGTTTTTATATATTTTTTAATCTGTTGTTGTGTGTTGCCCAGAATCGCTTTTGGCAAAATGGGCAGCTATATAAATTTAATAAACAAACAAATAAATAAATAAATAAATAAATCTTTTGACTTGTACCTCTCTTGTCCCTAAACTAGTTAATGAAATTACTTTACATTCCATTGTGCAAAAATACAAATCATACTTGTGTCAACATTTCAGTTCTTTAACAAAACAAGAAAGCTTTTCATTGAGATAACTCCTTAAAAAAAAAGAAAAGCTGTTAGATCAGTTTTTCCTATAGAAATTCATATTTATTTAAAGATTCCTGTTTACGGCTCTATATCTTGGCAAAATACTCATTGAAAAAAGTATCTTCAAACTAAAATTTGAACCAAGAGAAATTTGAACAACAGATGGGCAAAAAAAGAGAGACATCTGTTGTGATTTAGTTGGAAGTTATATGCAAAAGGAGGAAGCTTCATTCTGAATTTCCTTGCAGTAGAGAGAAATTGCTTCTTGTCCCAGAAAACCCTTATGGAATCACTTTAGATCATCCAAAGTCTTTTTGAATACCTGCCAGTGAAGGTTTGGTAAACAGAGGAATCTCTGGTTCATGGACTATTGTTCCAATCTAAGTAATATTATTTTCCTCATTCAACTCATTAGCTTTATAATTAAAACCTATACCTCTATTTCCTTTATTAAATTAGCAGCCTCCTATTGGTTTTTTTTCCTAAAGAGGGAAAATAGGTAGAACAGAGATCATTCGTATCATATGTATTTTATCTGTAGTCAGTTGCCGTAAAATAAGTGGTAAAGTTTTTGGTTTTGTATTTACTGAGGGAAAATGCATAGAATGACTGAACTGTTTTTGTTGATATAATGAATTATTTTATTGTGGAAGTGTAAGACATAATAGAAAATGCTATTAAGGTTCAGGTTTCTAACAATATTGCTCAGATCTTTCCAAAAATAGTGAGAAATTAAAAGGTGTCATGTAGCTGTACTTTGAAAGTCGAGCATTTATTTTAATTAAAAATAGTTCATTCCTCAAATAACCTATGTTATTAGTATACATTACTAAGGTAGCATTTCATCTATGCTATCATATACATAGGTGAGTTAGACAGCATCACCACCAGATGGATTTGTAGCTGGTTGACCGGCTGTATTCAGCGTGTGGTCCTCAATGGAACAGCATCTACATGGAGGGAAGTATGTAGTGGGGTGCCCCAAGGCTCTGTTCTGGGCCCAGTGCTCTTCAACATCTTCATCAATTATTTGGATGAGGGGATAGATGGGGAACTCATCAAATTTGCTGATGACACCAAGCTGGCAGGAATAGCCAACACTCCAGAAGACAGGCTTAAGATACAGGAGGATCTGGACAGACTTGAACACTGGGCGCTATCTAACAAAATGAAATTCAATGGTGAAAAAAGTAAGGTTCTATATTTAGGCAAGAAAAACCAAATGTACAGGTATAGTATAGGTGGTACCTTGCTCAATAGTAGTAACTGTGAGATGGATCTTGGAGTCCTAGTGGACAATCACTTAAATATGAGCCAGCAGTGTGCTGCAGCTGCCAAAAAAGCCAACACAGTGCTAGGCTGCATTAACAGAGGGATAGAATCAAGATCACGTGAAGCATTAATACCACTGTACAATACCTTGATAAGGCCACACTTGGAATACTGAATCCAGTTTTGGTCACCACGATGTAAAAAAGATGTTGAGACTCTAGAAAGAGTACAGAGAAGAGCAACAAAGATGATTAGGGGACTGTAGGCTAAAACATATAAGGAACGGTTGCTGGAACTGGGTATGTCTAGTTTAATGAAGAGAAGGACTAGGGGTGACATGATAGCAGTGTTCCAATATCTCAGGGGCTGCCACAAAGAAGAGGGAGTCAAGCTATTCTCCAAAGCACCTGAAGGCAGGACAAGAAGCAAGGGATGGAAACTAACCAAAGAGAGAAGCAACCTAGAACTAAGGAGAAATTTCCTGACAGTTAGAATAATTAACCAGTGGAACAACCTGCTTCCAGAAGCTGTGAATGCTTCAACACTGGAAGTTTTTAAGAAGAGACTGGACAGCCATTTGTCTGAAATGGTATAAAGTGTCCTGCCTGAGCAGAGGGTTGGACTAGATGACCTCCAAGGTCCCTTCTAACTTTATTATTATTATTGTTATTATTGTTATTGTTATTATTGTTGTTGTTGTTATTATTATTATTATATAGTAGCTTTGGATAGAATAACATTATTTCAAAAATTTGGCTGATAAAAGTTTTGTTGTTTGGGAAATTTCCCTTTCCTTGTAATGAAAATACAATTTCTATGAATTCAGTTCACTGTTCACTCCTTTATTAGGTTGGAAATTGGCAAATTCCATGTTAGGAAACATTGGGAAAATTAAACAAATGAATTTGTAATAACTTGAAGGAAATCTAAAGTGCCTCCATTTCTACAATCGTGTATAATCCTGGTCATTACATTTAACTGCAACAACACAACAACAACAAAACCCAGCCACAAAAAAGCCCCGGATGAGAGTATAGGGTAAGGAAGAAGCTCAAGACCACACCATCTTGATTCTCTTTAGTGTAAAAGAGGGGAGGGGAGAGAGAAACAAAATTTGTCAGGCTTTCTTGATTCTTTTATTATACTCTATAATAGCAGTTCTTGTGAAGTCTCTTCCTTGACCTGGCCCACCTTGAGGGCTGACATGTGCTAAACTCATATTTACCAAGATTAGACCATTTTCCTTCTACATGTTTGCTAGATATACTGAACTTGTACTTCCACAATACAGCATAGATTTTAAACTTACTAGAATTGAAGTCCATCACACCTGCACTGAGATCAAAATGACAAGAATATCAACAATTGTTATATATCTCCAGGACCAAAAACAACACATCACCAGCTGCAGAACAACAAATTCTATTGCTGCCATTCTTGTGATTATCAGGATAGAAAACATATATGTTCTGAACTCATAAGACCTTCCCCTCTCTCCTCTCTCTTTCGTACAGACACGCACACACAAACTCACATACAGCATGTTTTTTGTGGCACAACTGAACTATATGAATTTAAACTTGCATTTTAAAAGCACACAATACTTCTATTAGATGTTTTTTTTGAAGAATGAGATCAGCAGTTTTATATGACCAGAAAGAACTATGCATGTAGAAAAGAGTTTATTATTTTATTAAAAATTAAATGTTAGAATGCATACAAATTTTAGAATGATATATTTTATCAACATGTTTTCCTTGTTGCAGAAATAATGTACAAAATGCCCTTGGAAAATATTTTGAAAGTAAAAAAAAAAAGACTTAAATATTAGTGAGATAAATCATTTATCATTTTTTAAAATAGAAATTTAACAAAGCTTTACTACAACACACAATAATTTAAAAACCCCAACTTTTATTTATTTATTTCTTTTTTCTCTTTTCTATTAATAATACTTTTCTTTTTCTCTTTGTTCCTCTTCATTAAAAAAAGAAAATAAAGGATCAAAGTATTATCTATTGATGCATGGCAATATCTGTTTATTTATTCATGAAATAGCAGAATAGATACTATGATCTATCAAAATCTCCAGAGCAATGTTTTCCAAATTCAGCAACTTGTAAATTATGTGGACTTCAGCTCCCAGAATTCCCCAGCCAGCATGCATGCTGGCTCTGGAATTCTGGGAGTTAAAGTCTTCACAATTTAAAGTACTTCTTTGAATGAGTGGATTGTCCCTTTACCTCTTAAATAGGCCTTGGTTTATCCTCTCTTCCAGAAGCCCTCATTGCATCCTTTCATGCTGGACAATTTTCATTCAATATCTAACCTCCCTTTTGGGGGGAAGGTGATTGAGAAGGTGGTTAGATTGTAGTTTCAATGGACTATGGATGAAATGGACTGAAAACCACCTTTTCAGTCAGGATTCAGATCCGGTTATAGGATCTGAATCCTATGGTTGTACTTTTGGATGATCTCTCGCTGGCATGCTGGGGGTTGTACATCTATCCTTGCCTTTTTCTAAGATAGGCAGCAATACAAATTGATAAATATATAAAAATAATTGAAACAGAACATATTTATTTAATAATTTAAATATTACTCCCGCAGTTCATTAAGAGTCTGGTAGAACAAATTGTAATAGTGAAAACTGTGGGTTTTTTTTTTACAGATCATATAGTAGTACTTAAATTGATATTTTGTTAATATTCTAGCAACAAAAGTGCCTATGTATAACTACTTTTCATTAATTTATACCCATGACCCTGCATTGTAAGAATAGAACCTGTTCTACATATTTTTTGAGGGGTGGTGGGAAACTGATTTTCAAGTGGAACTGGTTTTCCTTGATTAATATCTGAATGAAAATATTCCCAGGTTCTAAAAATTATATACCTTTTTCTTACATCAACTGATATACAGTATGTAACTGTTGAAGTAAATAACTCAGTTCTGGGAAAGAAGAAGTGGTAGGAAAGAAAATTAAGAGAGCCCTGCTTTGATTTTGTTTGGCACAAAAAGGCCTACAGAGAAACTGTCAGAATTTCAAAATTCTGTTATTATGTCCTATAACACCAAAGCAGAGTTCCGTTAGTTTATGAGTTGCCTGTTTTCTGACTTGGATTTGTAAATAAGCTCCACAGGAGAAAAAGAAACAGCTTAGTTCTGAGCATACTTAGGATCATATTAAAATAACAATCTTATCTCAGTAGAACAAAATGGAGTTTTGATAGGTATCTAAACAGAAATTGAAAGGTGTAAATTAAGCAAATTTAGAGTCATTTTAAATAATTTTTGAATATTTCTCTGATTGGTTCAAATTGAATTAATGTGACTGAATGTGTCTCTACCTTATCCCACCACAGGCTGCATTTTAACCAAGGTTAGTGACTTATTGCATCAATGTGATCCAAAGAGACACTACTGGGAATGTGTGCAAACCAGACCTTCTAACCAACAATGTGTTCTCAAGTTATTTCCATAAATCCAAAATGGAAGATTCAAATGTCTCTAAACCTTAAATGTGATTGTGATATATGTGTATGTAAGTTTTTTTCCACTTACAAATATATCAACACGTCCTTCATCAGCAACATTATGAAAATAGAGGATGCAGATAGCTATCACTCCAATTTAAGTTAGAACAAGTTTTTCCCCTGTCTATATTAGCAACAAGATCACCCCATTTCCATCTTGTCTTTTCTGTTCATCCATCATCAATTTGAATCTATTCAACAGCTTAAGATAATGGAGTGACCAAGCTGCAATTAACCTTGGATGGGCCCAGAAGTTGACAACATTGGTGCAAGGCTCTTAAACCGCTGTTAGACTTCGGGAAGACCTCTGCAGAACTGTTGCCACTGTTTGATAAAAAAGAGAATGATTTTTTAAAAATAATAATAATATGAATAAAGTTATTTATCATACGTAACATTTCATCAGTGGATTACAACATTATAATAAACTGTAAAACAGAAAATGCAATGGATAAAAAGTTCCATTATAAATAATATTTTCAAAACGTTCTTGCATAACCAACAGCTTGTTTCATTGGCAATGAATCAGTATGATTATTTCAGACTAGCTAGAACAGAATAATAAATTTAGCAAATGTAACAAAACTCGCCAGATTTCTTTGAGAGGTTCCCATTCTTCCTAAATTAGCATTTGGCCAGTGGGAAAAATTCTGTGCATGCAGGAGTCTTTATTTGTGCATTAGCCTCCTGCTTAATTAGAGTAAGGTTGCTTAAAATAAGGATATTAACTGGAAAAAGTAAAGGGATAAACTGCATTGCAGATGTATACTGTAGTACACGGAAGAGAAATGTTGCATAATTTCTCACTAATGCTCCTGCTCTTGATCATATATCCATAAGATTTCCAAATATAGATACTAAGTAAGAGCTCTTAATGTTTGTGAAGGCATCACTAAAGATAAAAATTTACCATAAGTCTTCAAAATCTGACCAGTCAAACTAAGACAGAGGTGTTCAAATATAAATTACTGTGCTGTCTTGAAAAGCAGAGAAAGTATGGAAACAATTTTTTAAAAATTCAGCCATATTTTTTTTTTAAAACTATCTGCAGGAACTTCTGAAATGTTACTGTATTATGCCATATCTTTATATATTATAGTTCATTTCACATTCAGTATTCTTGGAATATTTACTGGCAATAAGCAGTTTGACTTCACATATGATCTCTATGACATGGGATTCTAATCTAATTACCTGTTAAAGAGGTTTAAGCAGCAGGCAACTATTTCGGTGCTACTGTCATTTGCATTGAAGTTGCTTTGTAATAATGTTGTACATGGATTTTCAGATAATATACCTGAAAAAGGGTCAGAAAAGATGTTTGTGTTAAGCAATAGTATCTCTGGGTTATGGCAACAAATGCACTGAGACACTGACTTGTACTTTATCTCTGTTTTTCACAAGGTTGTTCAATTTAGTTAAACTGACAATGAATGGATTGGTTTGCACTGGAGCTGGGTTGTACACACATACTGTAGTGCTTTTCAGAATCCATCTCAGGGACTATGCACAATCTATCATACCACCTATATTTTTTGATCCATTCAGACAAAATCTTTGTGTGCAAACACGACTCACCAAAAGCCTGTAATGTTTCTTTTACAGATCTGAAAAATATCTCAAAGGCAAGACCCATAGCACGTTAGATAATATCCTAATGGATTCTTATGGCCTCAGCTATCAGATCCACAGTTCAGAAAAACTGTTTTAGATTTTACCTATTCTTTTCAGCTTTTAAAAAGTGCATTCATTCAAAAGGTTTTCCTCCAACTCATTAAACAAAGTATCTGCCAGAGTGTTCAAAAGATTGGAAGGAGAAGTCTTTAGAATTGTATTGGGTTCTAGGCAAAAGCACCCATGTGTTGCATGAGCTCTTTTCAGGTAATGGTGCAGTAAAGTCTACCACAGTGTTCTCTGAATAGGCCTTGGATACTAAAACCTGAGCTTTGTTAAACAAATGTGCCTTAAGTATTTTGTTCAAATCTACATGCGAAGAGCTGCCCTTTTAAACAGCCTGATCTTAGAGAATGAGAAATACCTATTTTTGCATGAAGAATTACAAATACATTTACACTTATACTTCCAAGCCACTCTAATTATTTCAGACAAGATTTTGAATCTAACTAAGTACAAGTGGAAAAAGAGGGGATGTTTTTTTTTTTTTTTTTCATTTCAAGGGGTTCCTGAAGAAACCTTTTCCAAGTATTAGGAAAACTTCCTGTATGACATAGTCAGAGAGAGCTGTGGGTGGAAGGAGATGAAAAAATGCCAAATTGGATAGAATTACCTTTTGTGAGAAAGAGCATCATCTTATAAGTTTCTTTACCCAATTTTTGATAGTTGCCTTGCCTTCCATTTCCTGCAAGACTCCTTTGCATTTAAGGAAGATGATTCCTGGAAGAGGCTCCTTAGAGGACTCAGAGCCCTTTCACACAGAGGAGATGCACTGATCTGCACTAGGATGCCATAATGATGTGGGGCACATGTAGGACTTGGGAAGCAGCGCCAAATAACAATCAGAAGAGCCGTAGTGGCGCAGTGGTTAGAATGCGGTATTGCAGACTAATTCTGCTGACAGCCAGAGTTCGGTTCCCACCCGCTCAGGGTTGACTCAGCCTTCCCTCCTTCCGAAGTCAGTAAAATGAGAGCCCAGATTGTTGGTGGCAATATGCTGACTCTGTAAACTGCTAAGAGAGGGCTGTAAAGCACTGTGAAGGGGTGTGTAAATAAGTGCTATTGCTTTTGTTATCACAGGTTTGTAGCATTTCTTCTGGAGGAGTGGTTCTCCCACCAGGGAGAACTTTTAACTAGCTTGGTCTTCCAGAAACTTCTCCCTGCCTCTTACAACTAGGGCTCTATAGTATTTTGTCATCATTTTGTCCAGTTTTTGAGGGACGACTCAGCAGTTTTTTGAAGACAGGAAGATGGAATGCAAGATATGCTTGATGCTTCAATAGAAAGATGGAGCAGATCACTTGTATAAGGAACAAAATTGGGGCAGAGTCTATAAGGGGAGAGGCTGATGTCTATGTAGAAAGGTCTTCAAAAGGAGGGATAATAGAAAGGAAAGTCCCTTCCTTCAACTTTTTTTTAAAATCTAAACCATTATAATTGCTATCATACCATTAAGCAAGGATTTGTTTCTTCATTCTATTCAAAACCAAATGATGCTATCACTGAAGCACAATTATATCACATTTAAGTCTTTCTAGAAACTCCACTGATTTCAATGAGAGGGTTCAATTTCCCCCATGCAGGATAAAGTTTCTGGATCATGTCAAACATAACGTGTCAAATGGTGGAGTGTAATGTTACAGTACCTGCAACACAAGCTGTCATGAAGCAGGCCACAGTGCCAGCAATCATGGCCCTGAAGGCTCCCCCTGCGATATCTCTCTTCCTGGTGGGAGCCAAGGATGCTGGAGACGTGAATAGAAGAAAATGAACAAGTGAGCAATATGCAATGTTGAGACATCTACAATATTCAGTGCTTTTCTAACACTTTTATAATCGCTGGAACAGCTTCGGTAAAGATTATTGTTACCTAGGATAGATGTGGTTAGGTAACGATAAGTGATATTTGTAATATCTTTTCAAATGAAAGTTCACTTGGGAAAATCATGCAGAATTTAAACCATAGAGGTCAACAGAATTCAAGAGGGTTTTGACAAGGTAATGACCCTAAGCTGATGACGTGCTTAACTCTGCCTCCATCTCTGCCTGCTCTTCTCTATAATATAAGAAGTATGCATGATTCTTACATAGTGCTCCAAGTACCATGCCCACCGAACCAAAATTTGCAAATCCACAAAGCGCGTAAGTGGCAATTGTTTCAGATCGCATCTGAAATAAAGCAAAAGACCAATTACTTTCTCTTTGAGAAAAAAAAATCGGTTTTAAGTTTCTGGCTAATGGCATTTGAACATACAATAAGAGCATAATGTCTGCGTATGGTTTTGGATGAGAATAAATTTAGAATTTCCCCATGTCCCCTCCCCTCTGCTACAAAGAATTACATATTAGAAGAAGCCAGAAATAAAAATAGAATATTTTCATACCCTTTATATATTTATCAGATAAAACATCTGGTTCCCATGACTAGATTCCATTATATATATATGATGCTGAAATAGAGAACTTGAACTTCCAATAAAAAAAAATCAAATTTTCCTTTAGTTTTTTTTTTTTTTTTGTAGTCATGTTGATGGTTTCCTGATAGTGGCTAGAATTTCTGAAAATGTAGCTAATTTCAACATTGGTATGTCTGAATCCATTAGCAAACACATGTAATACTTTATTGCCAAGAGCTATTTCAGATGTGTCAACTATTTTGCTGAAATTTCTTAGTAGAAAATGGGACGTGCGCATAGTGTGTCGATTCTAATCATGCACACATTTGAATTTTGTGCATATAGATGTCACTCTGCATATGGTTTTCAAAAGAATGAGTAGGCTTAGTAGTGCATTTGATATCTTAAAGAAAAGAATATTTTAAAAAAGTAAATTGTCTGAGAGAAACACAGCTTCCCATTGTGAACAGATCTGCGTTATCCTATGGTCATGTCTAGATAAAAAGACTTTGCAAGTTTTTTAAACAATAAGGTGCAAAATATTTTCCTGAATGTTTTCTCCAATTTGACCACACAACTATCATGAGTATGGCTAAATTATTCATTAGTGAACAAAATTCCTAATGGACTAGAACTTAGATTAATTAGGGCAGGTTTAATGGCTTAGCAGTTGTATTTCTATAAAATATTAGATTTGGTTAGGGTGTGTGTGTGTGTGTGTGTGTGTGTGTGTGTGTGTGTGTGTGTGAGAGAGAGAGAGAGAGAGACAGACAGACAGACAGACAGACAGACAGACAGACAGACAGACAGACAGACAGACAGACAGACAGACTTAGTATGTTGTATCCCAGGCCATTTACTCAGTATCTGATTCAACATACTGTGTGAATCCAGAAAATGGGATAATATAATAGCCAGGTTTTGTTGTGTAAACATGATGATTATTATAGTTTCATTTTTTCCCCAAAACTTAATACAGTTTTGTGATTTGGATTTTATAATGCTAGTAGCAAATTTGCTTTCCCCCCAATGAATTCATTTAATAGTGTCATCTTAATTCAAGGACAGCAAATGTATGAGAACAAATTCTCACTTCTCTTTCCTGCTGTTCTCAATGCGCCAGCTGATTACACAATAGTAGAATAAATCAGAATTCTCCTTCTCTTTGACCTCTATTTTACTTCAGTGCTAAAGTTATGTACAGTCATACACCCCCAAATATTCATTTGGGTTATAGACAATATTATTAAATTCAACCAAGGCATAACTTGGATTATGAACCACAAGAAAATGGTATTACAAAAATATTTATATCAATTGTGATTTCACATCTGTAAGAACCCATGCCTAACACAGTCACTTTAATTCAGAAATAGGTTCTAGGAAAGCCCACCAGACAAAAATCTGTGAAGTATTAGATCTAATGAAACAGAATTGTACAGGAATACTTACACTCAGGTACTGTTTCACACCATTGATGTACATTTCTCCTCCCTTCTTTCTTAGTTTAATCAAGCTTGCAAGTTGTTCATAAGCCACAAATTCATTGAAGAAAGTCTTGTAACCAAGCAGCCCACCAACAATAAAGCTGTCTTCCCAATCTACTCCCATCATAAAAGAAAATGGCATAAACAGATATGAACAGATTACCTATAAGGGATAAAACAAGAACAAAGAGAAATATGAGCTGTAAACCTTATTGAGCACCTATTGACTTATTGATCACACAAACAGGTTCTGGAGCAGTGTAAAACCTAGCAGACAACTTTGTCTCTCAAAAAGTAGAGAAGGGAACTAGGGGATTAGCCATATTGGATCTAATTCTCACTAACAGATGAAATGATAGAAGGTGTTGAAGCCACAGGAACCTTGGAGGGAAGTGATCATGCAATATTGGAATTCAACATTATGGAAGCACAAGCAATAGAACACAGTCAAACTAGAGTTTTGGATTTTAAGAGAGCTAATTTCAATAAACTTAAAGAAGGCTTGGGAAGGATTCCATGGATGAGAATCCTCAAGGGGAAAACAACTCAAGAAGGTTGGGAAATTTTTGAAAAGTGAGATAATAAAAGCCCAGTCTAGCACAATACCAAGAAAGAAGAAAAATAACAGCTCTCAAAAGAAACCAGCATGGCTGCATAAAGAACTCTCTGATAAATTGAAAGATAAAAAGGACAAGTATAACAAGTGGAAAGAGGGGCACATAACTAAGGCAGAATATCAGCAAATAGCCCGAGCCTGCAAAGATGAAGTGAGGAAAGCTAAGGCTCAAAATGAACTAAGGCTTGCGACCAAAGTCAAAAATAACAAAAAAAGCTTCTTTCAACATGTAAAAAACAAGAAAAAAGTTAAGGAAATGATTGGTCCATTAGTGGGAGAAAGTGGCAAGAAGGTGACAAGCAACAGGGAGAAAGCAGAACTATTTAACTCGTTTTTTGCATCTTATCTTTACACAAAGGGAAAAAACAGTCCAACCTATCAAAAACAGTGCCATAAAAAACAGAATAGAAACACACGTTAAGATAGGCAAGAAAATGGTAAGTGAGCACCAGCCTAGACCAGTTCAAATCACCAGGACCAGATGGATTACACCGCAAGAATCTCAAGGAACTGGCAGATGTGATCTCAGAACCACTGAACTATATTTTTCAAAGCTCCTGGAGCACTGGGGAACTACCAGAGGACTGGAAAAGAGCTGATGTAGTTCCCATCTTCAAAAAAGGAAAAAAAATGGATCCAGGAAATTAAAGACCTATCAGCCTGACCTCAATACCTGGGAAGATTCTGGAAAAGATAATCAAACAACAAATGAGCGAACACCTAGAGGCAAACAAAGTCATTACTAAAAGCCAACATGGGTTTGTCAAAAACAGATCATGCCAGACAAATCTTATTGCATTCTTTGACCAAGTGTGACAAAATTAGTGGACCAGAGGAATGCTGTGGATATAATTTACTTGGACTTCAGTAAGGCATTTGATAAAGTAGATCACAACCTACTACTTGATAAGATAGAAAAATGTGGGTTAGACAGCATCACCAACAGATGGATTTGTAGCTGGCTGACCGGCCGTACTCAGCATGTGGTCCTCAATGGAACTGCATCTACATGGAGGGAAGTATGTAGTGGGGTGCCCCAGGGCTCTGTTCTAGGCCCAGTGCTCTTCAACATCTTCATCAACGATTTGGACAGGGGGATAGATGGGGAACTCATCAATTTGCAGATGACACCAAGCTGGCAGGAATAGCCAACACTCCAGAAGACAGCTTAAGATACAGGAGGATCTGGACAGACTTGGAAACCTGGCGCTATCTAACAAAATGAATTCAATGTGAAAAAAGTAAGGGGTCTATATTTAGGCAAGAAAACCAAATGTACAGGTATAGTATATTTTGGTACCTTGCTCAATAGTAGTAACTGTGAGAGGGATCTCGGAGTCCTAGTGGACAATCACTTAAATATGAGCCAGCAGTGTGCTGCAGCTGCCAAAAAAGCTAACACAGTGCTTGGCTGCATTAACAGAGGGATAGAATCAAGATCATGTGAAGTATTAATACCACTTTACAATACCTTGATAAGGCCACACTTGGAATACTGCATCGAGCTTTGGTCACCATGATGTAAAAAAGATGTTGAGACTCTAGAAAGAGTACAGAGAAGAGCAACAAAGATGATTAGGGGACTGGAGGCTAAAACATACAAGGAACGGTTGCTGGAATTAGGTATGTCTAGTTTAATGAAGAGAAGGACAAGGGGGGACATGATAGCAGTGTTCCAATATCTCAGGGGCTGCCACAAAGAAGAGGGAGTCAAGCTATTCTCCAAAGCACCTGAAGGCAGGACAAGAAGCAAGGGATGGAAACTAACCAAAGAGAGAAGCAACCTAGAACTAAGGAGAAATTTCCTGACAGTTAGAACAATTAACCAGTGGAACAATCTGCCTCCAGAAGTTGTGAATGCTCCAACACTGGAAGTTTTTAAGAAGAGACTGGACAGCCATTTGTCTGAAATGGTTTCCTGTCTGAGCACGGGGTTGTACTGGATGACCAATGTCCCTTCCAACATTATTATTATTATTATTATTATTGATCATCGCACAGTCAGCCAGATGTTCAGACTGGAGTTGGCATTTTTGTCTGCCTATCGAGTCCTTAGCAAGGGATAGGCAGATGTGGATGTTTGATGGTATTACAGATATCGTTGCAGGATGGAAGCAGTTATTATTATTATTATTATTATTATTATTATTATTATTATTATTATTATTATTATTATTATTATTATTATTATTATTATTATTATTATTATTATTATTAATCATTGCACAGTCAGCCAGATGTTCAGACTGGAGTTGGCATTTTTGTCTACCTATCAAGTCCTTACCAAGGACCTGGGATAGGCAGATGTGGATGTTTGATGGTATTACAGATATCGTCGCAGGATGGAAGCAGTTATTATTATTATTATTATTATTGTTATTGTTGTTATTATTATTATTATTATTATTATTATTATTATTATTATTATTATTATTATTATTATTATTATTATTATTATTATTATTATTATTATTATTATTATTATTATTATCAATAAATACAGTATGCCTAAAATGTCTTGTTATCAGCTAAAACTTTTATCTAGCAGTGTAGTCTCAAGGTTAAACAGTCTGTTTATTATGGACACTACATCTTAGTCCAGAAAGAGAAAAAATATATAACTAAATAAAAAAGCATTCCCACCCTTTAAGTGGCCTTAGGGATTGGTTTAGATCCAAGAATGACATAAAACTATCCCCTATTTTCAGGAGACAGATGATTGAGTCTGTAAAATTATACACTGAATGGAGAGAATGAATAGCAAAACATTATTACATCATTATTATATCACAAGAATACTGTACTATTTGCAAGATCATCAGATAAAATGGGTTGCCAGAAAAGCCAAACTACACTGTGGAAATCTACATCTCAAACTGAGCTGTTTTAACAAAAATAGTGAAAGAGATCCCAATTTAGAGGGGGGAAAAACGTAACTCTTTCCTACCAATTTAGCTTAATTTAACTCTAATTTAGTCATTCCTATGGTAAAGTCTTTTCTTTCTTGACTGAGACACCAGATCAGTGTTAATGGTAGATGCAGCTCTAGAGCATCCACTGTTAATTTTTATCCTATTGATAGGATGACATTAGACTAATAGATGGGACATATAATTGCCTGGGGCAGTGCCATCCCATCCATCACCAAAAATGGTACCACCCAAAGTGGCACTCACAGCCACTCCATCTTGCCAGGTCTCAGTTTTAACATATTGCTCTCTAACCAGATCTCCACAACCTCCAGACACTGAGAAAGGGCAGTCATAGCATCACTTAACTCACCACATTCTTGAAAACCTCAAAATCTGCTTCAGTAGATGGAAGGAATTATTTTCTTTCAGATTGGCTAATAGGAAATACCCACTAAATTCATTCATAGCCTTTTGCTCAAGGGTAAAATGATTTGATATTTCTGAGTCACTGGGGAAAAAATTAATCTGGCCGTTAAATAGGCATTAAAAACTTATGCAGGAGAATAAAATCTGTAATGTGGCTTGGGATGAGAGATGAGGGTTCAATTCTCTTTCTATCCTACCTGGAGTCTGTGGATTGGGGTGGAACATACTTTTTCAAATGAATATTCAAAGTGAGGCAGAAAGGCAGGAAGGAGCCATGTTTTAACTAATTAGGATCTCTTTGCCTATCAGGCAATTGGGGCCACTCTCAACAAGGTTGAATATTGTGCTCAAAAAGTATTTGTGTTCCCTTTATGCTCCATTAGAAAGCAGGAAAAAAAAATTCTCTTGGGAAACTGTCCAGGCCAGCTGTATCCCTTTTGTTTACTGCATTAAAAACCTCCTCACTGAGTGCTTTTATAAATGGTCCCTTGTAGCTAGATAGATGAAGCATCATTAGATTGTTAAGCAACCCATTACTCTTTTCTTTAACTGCATCAGGACTGCGACTGTTTCCAAGGTAAGCATCTGCACCTAGCTTGCCATATTTTTCTTCTATGCTTAAAGTGATATTCTTTTTGCTCTCAATGGGAATTGAACTCCTTCTTTCCTTTTTTTGCCATTCTAAATGTTTTTCCCATCCATTTATCATTTCCACGGTACCATATGTTACATTAAGTGGAAGCACTTTAATGCAGAAGGTTCTGCATTCACGCATGCCCTAATAATACATAAATAATTGGCTCAACCCATAATGAATTAATTCTGCCCTTCTCCTCCATGTGATCATTTCCCTTTTTATTTATTTATGGTTGCATTTTAGACCCATCTGCTCATAGTACATAGTTAAAGCAGGGACAGTCATCCAGTTTTTTCCCCTTGCTTTCTATCTGATGATTTCTTGCTCATTGTGAATATGTTAACTGATTGTCTAGATTAATCAGCAGTTTTTACTAAAGTGGGAGCCTTTTTTTTTCTAGGCTTGTTCAAAAGAGGTACACCTGATTTTTCATGGGTTTTGAGCAATTATATGGGGATCACAGGTGGAGTTAGGTTTTATTTCATGTATATGTAAATTTAATTAAATGTATGTTTAATTAATATAATTCCATTCTACCTATATATTTAAAATTAGCATCCTTATATGACTTAAAAAAGCTAACAACTTTAATTATATGATTCCGTAAGCTTAATCATAATAATGATTAAATCAAATGATTGTATAAACCTGTGGAGGTTACTGGGGCTGTGACATTGAAGCCTCAAGTTGTGCACCCAATTTTCATACAATGATCTGGGGATATTAACCAAACGAAAGTACAGTAGTGCCTTTATTGGTAAACTGCAACACAAACAGAATTTGTGTGACTTATTTGTCATGACCACCTGGAAACAAGCAGAATTCTTTTCTTTAAGATCTACAGGTAGTCTTTGACTTACAACTATTTGTTTAGTGACTGTTCAAAGTTACAATGGCACTGAAAAAAGTGACTTATGACCATTTTTCACACTTACGACTGTTGTAGCATTCCCATGGTCACGTGATCAAAATTTGGATGTTTGGCAATGGGCATGTATTTAGGATGGCTGCAGTGTCCTGGGGTCATGTAATCACCTTTTGCGACCTTCTGACAAGCAAAGTCAATAGGGAAGCCAGATTCACTTAACAACCATGTTACTATCTTAACTATTGCAGTGATTCACTTAACAACTGTGGCAAGAAAGGTTGTAAATTGGGGCAAAACTCACTTAACAACTGCCTCACTTAGCAACAGAAATTTTTGGCTCAATTGGGTATATAAGTGGAGGACTACCTGTATGTGTGTCTTTGTGTGCGTATACATCACACACACATGTGCCTTATTCATGTCCCATTCATTATTTGGATCTCAGCAGTAGAAAATTAAAACAGAAGCCAAATGCACTCACTACATGATTCTTGGCATGTAAATGGCATGAAGTAGCCATTTACTCCCCTGTATTTTGCACATTGAACTCCTTACCAGTAGTTTGTAGTTTGTATAACATGTTAATTAATCATTGTGCCTGATTTTTTTGATGGTTGATTTATCCTTTCAGCTGCCCCTCCTTCCTGCTTCCATGCAAGGAAATCCAGAATTAGTCACACAGGAGCACAGACATCTTTCTACCTCTCACACAAAAATCCTATTTTAATATCACAACAACGAAGAATTTTTTTTGCAGACTCTCTGTTACAGAAAAGTGCCTGGTCAAATACTTCAGTATTCAGAAGAGTGCCTTCTTCTAATAATTCTTAGCAGACAGTAGATACATCAGTGCAAGGAAACACAAATATCTTAAGGTAGGGATGTCCTACGTTGACAACTTTAAGACTTGTGGACTTCAACTCCCAGAATTCCCCAGCCAGCCATGCTGGGAGTTGAAGTCCATATGTCTTAAAGTTGCCAAGACTGAACACCCCTGCCTTAAGGCATAACCTACAATTTCAGATATCCTCTTAATAGTAGGCTGAAGTGAAGTCTAGGCTACATCTCCCATACCCCTTGCTTGAGCTAACAGCTGGTAGGACAATACCTCAAAGCTCAGTTGTGGGTAGTCAAACATGTTCCCCAGCCAAGACAGGACTGCGTTAAAGAAGGCCAATAAAGCAAGGAAGGCAATCAGATTCACAGCAATGTTGGCTACCAGGGGGATGGCAGCACTGGCACCTTGGCTGGCAGCTTCCAACAGGTTCCTAGCTTCTCTTCAGCAGCAAAAGAAAAGGTGCACATTAATGTGACATTTGTATGGCTCAAAGTGCAAATTTAGACAACCAAACAGTCAAAACAATCTTTCCCCTACAATAACAGTATTCATCCCTTTTAAAATATCAGGAGGGCCAGCAAGCAGAATAATATTCAAAGTAATATTTAATATTGTTAATAATTTTGACACTGAGATAAACGTTTGTGAATGTAAAAAGCACTTATGAGGGCTTAAAACAGGATTGCAGATCTTTAGCATCTGTTAATCCTACAGTGAGAGGAACAGAATAAATAACCCCAGCAGCTGTTAATTAATTTAATGTTAATTAATAATTGATTATCATTAATTATTAGATGCTGATGAATTATTTGATCATATTCATTGTCTGTGAATTAGGAGGTGAATCATATTTGTGCTAAGTGTGTTTATGGCTACCAGAGAGCTGAAATGGCCAGTTCTATTTCCCCTTATTTAAATTCTTAGATTATGAGAGTTATGAGCTTTAATTCTTTCTGACTGATGCTTTGTGTTTTCAAATGGCTTTGTGAAAACTAGCAATTCAGCAGCTGCTCCTTTTTCTTCTTACAGGTGGGCACTAATGGGAATAAATTTGTTGATATTTGAGCCTCTGTCTGAGGTAGCAAGATCTCAATGGCATGGGAATAATGGCAATATTATCTAAGTAAGTTCTTTTCATTACAGATGACTTTGCTCAAATCAATCAAAAGCAAGTTTGTGTTCCCCAGGTATGTTTTGTCTAGTTTCAGTTAACTGAACTGTCCATAGATGAGCATCTATCTCTATGGTTTTTCAAAGTCTTACTAAGTTCAGCAGCCATGAAAATATAACACGAACATATAAATTGCTTACCCTTTTTCCATTTTTGTATCCTGTTGGGCATTTATCTGGGGATTTTCAGTCTCAGGCCAGAAGAGTTTAGCAACAGCTAAAGCTGCTGGTGCTGACATCACGGAAGCAGTTAATAAATGGGAAGCTGAAACCTGACAAATGAAAACAAATTATTTTTTTACATTAGGACAGTGTTATTCAACCTCAGCGACTTCAAGTCAGTGTGGACTTTACTTCCCAGAATTTCCCAGTCAGCATGCTTTAGAGATGAGTTGAAAAAAAATGTTGTTTTACAAGCTGTGATAAAATATATTGGAATATTGGAATAATATGAATGCATCTCTTCTTCTCACTTATCTCTCTATAGCTCCATGTAAAAATGGAGGCCAACAGCATTTTAAAGAACAGGCAGGCTTTTGTACGAGAAAGGGGAATTTTAACTAGAGAAAGAAGTCTAGAAAGCTCTGGAAATCATAGACATCAAAAGCAAATTCAGTGACCACAGTGTCAACTCTCAGTAGCAAAAAGACATCACCCTGATATAAGAGAGCGGTATCATTAGGTTTAGGGTAACTTCAAGAAATGAGGAAATACAAAAAGAAAAAAGAAAGAAAGAAAGAAAGAAAGAAAGAAAGAAAGAGAAAGAAAAATCCCTAATGAGGCAAAACAGCTAATGAAAACAAATCATGTTTAACACCACAAACTCCTGACTAGAAACAAGATAAAATAATCATTGTCAATTACTGTGCTTCCATTCTTACCCCAAAGGAAATATATGCTCCTAAAACACTTCCAGCAATGGTGGCAAATCCCGCTGTCATGATAGCATGGAGTTCAGACTTGGTAACATAGGGCAGATACGGCTTTACCATGAGAGGAGACTCCGACTGCAAGGAAAAGAAATCAAGTAAGCAGATTTTAGTTATATCTTCCTCTAATATTTTAGAATGGTCTGTCAAGCCCCCATGCCACAGGTTATTGTCAGGTGCAAAGGATCAGGGCCACATGTGAAGTTGCAGTACAGAAGATTTATTATTCAAGCCTATTGACAAGAATGCAGTCAACTGTCAGCATTAAACTGGCATTAGATAAAGGTCAACAAATTCAAGGGGGGCTGGACTTGGGTCACTTGTGGCGATGTAAGGACTCTTAACTGATGATGTGTTTAACTCCAGCCCCCAGCTCTGCCTGCTTTTCTCCTACAGATATGATCCAGGACAGCGGTCCCCAACCTTTCCAGCCCTGTGGACTGTCAGTGTGGGGGAGGGGAGGGGATGGTTTCATGCACAGGCACTCTGCTTGTGCAAATGGAGCTTCCCGTGCTTGCCTGCCGCTTGCGTGGCCTTGTTGCCCGGTTGATTGGGGGGGGGTTTGGGATCCCTGAATTCACGAAGCAAATTTTACATGGACGACAGCAAGGAGTTTTAATGCAAAGAATTAGGGATAAAGATCAGAATCTCGGAAACTTAATAGAACCCTCCAGCCCTCATTTATTAGTGTAAAGGAATACACTAATTAGTCTAAAGGAATACACTTGTAAAGGAAGAATCTTTTTGAACATTTTGAATATCTTCTTCCTTGGCTTTTCGCAGTTTGAACTGGGGTCATTCTTCTGGTTAAAAAAATGATCAAAAGATAGAATTGTATAGGTTTCTGTTTTAGGAGGAAATCTTGACAGAAAATAGGTGCCTGTTTTGGACACTGTTGCATGAATTTATGGTGTCCTTTCTCATATAATCTAATGCAAATCCAGATCTGAACGTTAGGCTAATGCAAAAGCATGAACCAGCAATGTTCTTGCATATCAGGCAGCATCTCTGCTCTAAGAGGGAATCAGTAACCAATTTATCTTGCTTCTGAGTTTTCTGGAATCATGAGAAACGAACAAGAAAAGAAAAAAAAACTTAACTCCCCCATATAAGAATGTCTACTCTGTCAGGGCAATAAAATTGTTGACCTATTATTAGAAATGCTGAACCTTCCTTCATGTCTGGAATTTAAATATTTGTACTGCTTTGTCTCTTGGGAGTTGTGCAATGGCATTTTAAATGGATGATTTCCATGGCTGTTAATACCTACCCAGGTGTTTGTCCTCTGTCTATTAGCTTACTTCTCTGCCTCACAAACTTACCATTCCCACAAATATATTGCCAGCTGCAACTAAAGATTCTACTGGACTTGTCTGTAAGGTAATTTGCATGATCCATCCAACCTATGAAAGTTACAATGCACAAAATTAATCTTTTGGCCATTTTCAAGCTGCTTCATGTACATGGAATACAACAAACAACTTTAACTGAGTTAAAGTACATGTGTAAACTCTGTAAGGAATTCTCCCATGTCCGCAATTTTCTTTAGGAGGCTCTTTGGAATACACCAAATATATGCCAATTTATTACAATACATGAATCCCTAGCTGAGTCAGGTCTGCCAGGGTAGAATCATTGCCAGGGACATCCATGCGTATCTTGATTAGACAAAATGTTATAAACTGGAACATATCAAGCTGCTTTGAGCTTTTATAACGAATCTACGAATAAATCAGTTTAATCTGCTACATTGGCACAGGCTACATAAAGTCTAAATTACAGAATTCGCATATGACTAACAGAGCTTGGATAGTGTAAGTTGTACAGTTTATGAATACTCTGGCAGAATTACAGGGACCTACATCTTCCAGTCTCCCAGAAACCAGGGAATTTCACCACAGCTCCATTGCAGGATCAGGCTAACATAATTCTACCGTTCTACCAATTCTACCTGCTTTTTTCTCTCTCTCCAACTTGTCCAAAAATTTAACTTACCAAACAAAAGGATGCAACTTCTAATAACCACAATCTTCCTATAATTGCTGAACAGTTTAAATAGCTGTTTGTCATTATAGACTAAATGTTAAACTATTTCGACTGGAAGAATTTCAGAGAATAGAAGGCAATGAAATAGTAGATGAGGGAAGCTTTTAGTGTGGGAATGAAATCAAGGCATTTGGACGATCTAGTAGGCTTTTTAATGTGGATAATTATACAATATAGACCTAAGGCAGCACTTAAAACAGAATCAACTCAAAGTTGAACCAGTGGCTTCATATTATCAAGGTATGATTTGAGGGATGGGAAGCCCCTTCTTCTCCCCAAATTTTTTCTACAGCCCTCCAGCAATGTTTCTTTCAGTGAGAAGAGAGACAGGGAATCATATGGGAAGGATATAATCATTTCCAGTTCCATGAGAATAATTCAACTTTTCTTTGGAGGAGGAGACCCTTGGGCTGGAATTTTGTAATGCAGGGCTAAGGCCATAACAAGATGAAATCCTAGTATTGGTTCTAGAAACTGATAAAGAGATGGTGATATCCTGAAAAGATTGGTATTTATTCATAAAGTATCTGCTCTTTTATCTTACACGTCTTATTCTTGTTTTATTGCAATTTGAAGTTTTATTGTGTCAGATGAAAGGAAGAAATTATATTCTAGAAGTGACAGTTAGTGATAGACTTTGTTTATATATTCAGACCTTCCCTGAAACATTCTTCAGACCAATGTTTCTTAACTTTGAGATGTATGGACTACAACTCCCAGTCAGCATGCTGGTCAGTACACATAACCTCCAACTTACAACAGTTCATTTAGTGAAGTTACAACAGCACTGAAAAAAGTGACTTATGACCAGTTTTCACATTTACAACTGTTGCAGCATCCCTGTGGTCACATAATCATACTTCAAATGCGTGGCAACTGCTTCATATTTATGACGGTTGCAGTGTCCCGTGGTCACGTGATCTCCTTTTGTAGCCTTCTGACAAGCAAAATCAGTGGGGAAACCAGATTCACTTAACAACCGTGCTACTACATTAACAACTGCAGTGATTCGCTTAACAACTGTGGCAAGAAAGATCGCAATGGTCTCACTTAGCAACATACATTTTTGGCTCAATTGTGGTTGTAAGTTGAGGACTATCTGCATGGAAAATGGAATTTTACTTATTATCAGATTTCATAGACAATCAATCTACTCTTCCCTAAACTAAATCCCACATTTAATGTCTAGTTAATGGAAGAAGCTGCATAGACTCATCACTGCGAAGTAATTCCCCCTCTTATACATGCACGCACGTGCACACATGCGCGCGCACACACACACACATACATACTCACCTGTGAGTCTCAGGTTTTGAATCCTAAGCCTTCCCTCTGATCTTAATCAATGATCATTCTTTGCTCAACCAATTGAAAGGTACCTACTCAGATTTTTCACACTGGTTCTGTTTGATCTGAGGACCTCTGCTCCCATCCTTGCCAGCTTTATCCCTTATACCCATTCAATATACTGAGAGTCATGAGCTCAAGACATGTAGAATGCTTCAGGTTAAATAAAGTTATTTTATGATAGTTTACAAGTTGCATTAGATTTAGGGGAAAAGTGCTACGTACTTTTTTAAAAAAGAAAAAGAAAATTAAGAAAAACAATCTGTTCCATGTGCTACATATGCTTTTATAATTATAATTTTATAACTGGAGACAAATTGTATTTTAACTGGAGACAAATTCCTTGTGTGTCCAATCACACGTGGCCAATAAAGAATTCTATTCTATTCTATTCTATTCTATTCTATTCTATTCTATTCTATTCTATTCTATTCTATTCTATTCTATTCTATTCTAGTCTAGTCTAGTCTAGTCTAGTCTAGTCTAGTCTAGTCTAGTCTAGTCTAGTCTAGTCTAGTCTAGTCTAGTCTAGTCTAGTCTAGTCTATTATTGTGATGCTTCTCAAAGTACCCAGAGCACTGTTACCTTTTTAATAAGCCACTGCATGAATCCGACATGGTATAGCACAGACATCACTGTACTGAAGAAAATAATAATAGGCAGCACCTAGTCAAAGACAAAACATCTATTGTTAAAAACTGTTTCCAAGTTATCTAAATGCTTTCCTATGTTATAAAGTTCAAACAGTAATTGTACTTAAAGGAAATCCCAATCAGAATACTATACAAGACAAAAAGTATTTTTTTTTCTGACAGAAAAACAGAAGAAAATTCCATTTAGATGGAGTAAGTAGGAAAGGGTGATTTCTACTTTTAAGCAACAGAGAGTTCATATTGAACTCTGTGCAGAAAACAAGAGGTTTTTGGATTTATTCTGAAAAAAAATACAATATATTCCATTTGAGGATATACAAATGGAAGTGACAATGTCAGATGATGCCATAACAGTAATAAGACATTGAAGAGAATTCCATGTTGGGCATGGAAGACTTTTTCTAAAAACTTGGCATCATTATGGATTGTAAATGCTTAACATGGAATATAAATAGGGCAAATGCTCCTCAAAAGAGAAAAAAATCGAAACAGCTAAAACAAGATGTGATTTTGCTTATAAGAAACATATATTAGGAAAAAACATGTAAAATATTTGTGTCACAAAATAGAAGAACTTATTTCAGGAGGATTGAAAAAATGAAGATGTTTATTACCTGAATACTCAACTATATCTAAAGCATATTGACTGATGATTACAGCAGATATTTTGCGGTGGAAGTTAATCTACGTGGACTTTGATATTAGGAATGCAGGTGCTCAATGAAAATAAAGCAGCATTTTATAAAGGAGTTA
Source organism: Azemiops feae (assembly GCA_023970755.1). NCBI lineage: Eukaryota > Metazoa > Chordata > Lepidosauria > Squamata > Viperidae > Azemiops > Azemiops feae. Next base: position 778,918 of record JALGBA010004290.1, read on the forward strand.
TGGATGAATTATTGGATTTTAAGTATGAAAATGGTGTCTCTTGGAGAATTGAAATGGTGTGGTAACCAGGTGTACTGTGGTTTACATGTAAGCAACATGTAACCAAATAGTTAACCAGATAGTTAACCAAATAGTTAAGCAGATAGCTAACCATGTTTCGGATGGATAGTTTTAGGTTGTCACCACTGAGGAACAAGTCACCTAACAACATTGAAGATAATAGATTATCTTAGTAAAAAAAGTTCCTTTCCTTTAAATGTACAAAAATGGCTAATAGAGTAACCTTAACCAAGGGGTGACATGATAGCAGTGTTCCAATATCTCAGGGGCTGCCACAAAGAAGAGGGAGTCAAGCTATTCTCCAAAGCACCTGAAGGCAGGACAAGAAGCAATGGATGGAAACTAACCAAAGAGAGAAGCAACCTAGAACTAAGGAGAAATTTCCTGACAGTTAGAACAATTAATCAGTGGAACAACCTGCCTCCAGAAGCGGTGAATGCTCCAACACTGGAAGTTTTTAAGAAGAGACTGGACAGCCATTTGTCTGAAATGGTATAGGTTTCCTGCCTGAGCAGGGGGTTGGACTAGATGACCTCCAAGGTAACTTCCAACTTTATTATTATTATTATTATTATTATTATTATTATTATTATTATTATTATTATTATTATTATTATTATTATTATTATTATTATTATTATTATTATTATTATTATTATTATTATTATTATTATTATTACTATTATTCATTAGACATGAACCTCAGTCAACTGAACATTCAAATTGGCTGGCGCTGATGGTTGACACGGGTTGCTACCAGCATCCTAGGTGTCAACCAGGTACCTCTTTAAAATATACAGTAAGATGTTCCGAGTACCGCAGTTTTTTGTAACATTGCTGGAGTTATTGCAGGAAGCTGCAGTTTCTTGATGTATTATTATTATTATAATAATAATAATAATAATAATAATAATAATAATAATAATAATAATAATAATAATAATAATAATAATAATAATAATAATAATAATAATAATAATAATAATAATGATGATAATGATAATGATAATGATAATGATAATAATAATAATAATAATAATAATAATAATAATAATAATAATAATAATAATAATAATAATAATAATAATAATAATAATAATAATAATAATAATTTCCTCATCATTTAATGGAGCACAATACGACACAATAAGCAACTCAGTACATTCCTTTCAGCTGCATAACACCAATGAGTTACGCAAACTCCTGAAATAGGAGACAGGCTTTATTATGGGGAGCTCCTTGCATGATTTCGAAGATCACTTCAAACATAGTCCTCCCAATTGTGAAAAGATGCAGATGTGGCCAAAGAAACAAGTAGAAAAGCAATGAACTTGCAGTAAGCCCCATTCTACATGGGTTTTGGTCAAGTATATTAAGGTTTGTGGCAAGACTGAAACGCATAAGGCCTAATTTCAACCTCTTCTTTCCATTTGCTAGAGGAACTTTGCAAGACATCAGCATATTAACTTTCCCAGTAGTTTAATGGAGATTATGGTACATTGAATTTTGATAGTACAATCCTGAAGACACCAGGGGGCTGGCAGGAAAAATGGATCAGGGAGTCCAGATGCCCTTCAGTCCACCTGGTTCCCCAACTCCTGCTTTAAAATGGATTTAGTCAACTGAGAGCAAAAGAATTTGCTGATTAATAATATTTGTTGCTGTAAGCAAATGCTGTTCTATCCTCTTTAAAATTGGTCTGTTTCAGGTTCATTACTTTGGTCAGCATATCATAGTACTTCAGACAATGCCAAATAATACTTCTCTCATCAAAGAACTGGCTGAAACTGACTGGTGCTTTAAACAGAAATATTTTTTTTAGGGAAATATTGTACATACAAAATGTTCTGTGCTTTACTGCTTCATTTTGTAAACTTACCCACTATAACTTGGTCAGTGTAAGCTAGGTACAACAAAAACAATGCCTATTTACCTTGAAGGCGAAGAAGTGATCAGTATACTTTTCACCAAACACGAATTTAGCACCAGCATCGGTATATCCCAAGAAAATCTTAAAGGGAAGAGAAAGAGGAAGAATAAGTTGTTTTAAGGGGGAAAAAAACCCACCACCTCAATTATTCTAATCCAATTTTTTAAAGACTCATATTTCTCAAGTATTGAACCAATTGTTATAGGTCAGTGATGGTGAACCTTTTAGAGACTGAGTGCCCAAAACCCGCCCTGCCCCCCACCCCACCCTGCCATGCGCCCCGCCCCACCCCCCGGCCTGCCCCCACCCCGCCCACCTGCAGGGCCACTCACCACCTCCACGGCCCGCCGCAGATCACCCAGGCAGCCCAGCAGTGTCATGGCAGCCATGCCCTCCGCCTGCGCCCCGCAGCATCAACTGCATGCAACAGGGCATGAGGGCGGAGTCTTGACCCCCTGACAGGCTGCCATGTCTTTGGCTGCGCTGCTCCTTGTGGGCCGTGCCCAGGGGCGACTCTCCTCCAGGGGGGCTGCTGGTGAGGAGGGGGCCGTGGGGGGAGGTGGGGCTGGGGCGACGGCGTTCTTGCCCACAGAGAGGGCTCTGAGTGCCACCTCTGGCACGCGTGCCATAGGTTCGCCACCACTGTTATAGGTTTAACGTTCAAGTAGTTAATTGTATGATTCACTAGGTGAGGTCAATTGAAAATAAAAACTAGTGAATCATGAACTCTTGAATCAAGGGAAAGTCAAGGTAGTCTTGAAAGACTTAAATCAAGGTAAAGGAAGTATAAGTTCCTCTTTGATTTAAGACATTGTCAAAAGCTGGATGTGAGGCACCCCACCACACAGGTAACTTTCTGTTCTTAAGTGGAAATTAAGATTGCTGTCTCATTTTCATTTTCATACAGACCACTCACTGCATAAATACAAATCCCAGGACTGAAAGACAAACTTTTCAGAGTTTCAAGTTAAACAAAACAATGAGCACTGTGGGAGTGGCAGTATCTTTCTTCTTCCTGGTTCTTAGCTGCTGATCTAGCTTTGTTTGTCATCACACAGGATTAGTATCTCTGCACCCCACACTTCTAATGCTACAAGGAATTCTAATTGCTTCCTCCTGCCAAACCCAAGATAAGATGTAAAAAGAAATGTTGCTAGGTCTCAAGGAAATTCAGAGATTTGTGTTTGTGACTGATCTGTGGTCACAGTCCATGTATTCTGCAATTTCACCAAGAAAGAAAAGCAATACATTATTCTAGGATAATTATTTCTGGGACTTAAAACTAAGGGGGGACATATAAATGCTGCAGCATTCTTCTATAATAAAAATGTGAACCCTCAAACTAATTCTGAATTTCAAAAACCAAAACTAACAAGGAAACATGCCAGTTTAATAATGACCTCAGTGAAATAAAACTTGGAGACCTTATAATTCTAACGTTTGGAGATGTTAATGGCAAAAACGTTTTATAAATTGTGCAGATAAAATGCAAAACTGCAAGGGAAACATTTTGGGATTGTTTAGAAACAAAAGGCACTTCCATAAGGAGAGACTCGGGAAATTTATTTAGTTATTTATTTGCCAATCACATTTCTTAACCCCCTCTCTCCCTCAGAGAGGGGCTCTGGGTGGTTTTCCAATGGTAGTAGAAGAATATTTAAAAGAAAAGCCTGTATTTAAAAATGCTTCACTGACAGTTACAGGTGCTACTTGTATTGACATGGGGAAGAGGAAGAAAATTATGTGGTTGTATCTTGCTACAGTGCAACAGTATTGTAATATCTTATGCTAAAATGATTAAGATTTTTCTGGAGATTTTTCCCTTCTCTTAGGTACCCCATTTCTAACAGAATGGTTATGAAAGATGAAAATTTGGAAGGCAACCAATTGTGACAAATTGCATGAACCAGCCCGTTTAAATAGTTAATGTATGTTATTTGCCTGCAGAAGTCCACTACCGAATCATGATTTCAAAGGATGCAGAACTTAGTCCCAAAGGTGCTTTTTTGGGAGGCCACTAGACTTTCTTGTTTTTCTTTGAAGATGTTTCACTTCTCATCCAAGAAGCTTCTTCAGCTCTGACTGGATGATGGAGAATGGAAGGATTTATATTAAGGAATATAAATCTTTCCATTCCCTACCATCCAATCAGAGCTGAAGAAGCTTCTTGGATGAGAAGCAAAATGTCTTCAAAGAAAAAACAAGAAAGTCCAGTTGCCTCCTGAAAAAGCACCTTTGGGACAACCATGACCTGGATGACTGAGAATCTCCATAGACAGGCAGAACTTAAATTAATGTGGTTTTTGAAATCCTCTGTTTTTGCCTCAGGTATACTTAAGACTTTGTTTTGTGCTGCTTCTACAATCAACAATATTTCCTTGTTAATTGGCAAGGAAGAGAACATTTTTCTGCTCTTAGTGTTCATGCTCAGGTCCTCCACCCTTGGCGTGAATAGGTTCCAATGATTGCTTTTTTCTTCCGTGACTGTATGACACTCTATCATTTCCAGTTCAGAGCTTATGCAACTTAAAATTTTCTATAGCTTTTATCCCAGTCCAATTTTTGACACGGATGAGATATGGCATTGACAGAATCAGTGCTTAAGATCTGCAAAGCAATTTCGGCCATTTTATACTATTGCAAGGAATACTTTCTTTCTGGTTACTGGCAACTGTCTTGACTATTTTGTGCTGTAGGAAAGACCGATTTCTATAAAGGCCTCTGTCCAAGTAATGCTTGACTGGCACTTTTCAAAGTGCTTGTCAGATCTTAGGGAGAGTTTTTAACACAGAAGGAGTGCTAGACTTAGGTTTGAAAACAGTTCTACTGCTATGTTGCTAATCCTTGTTAGAGATGTCTGCTGCTTCTACTGACCAGGTGTTTTGCTTGGCCATATTGTTATTGTTTTTATTACTTTGGTGATGGTGGGTGAGGGGGACACTGCCATCTTCTCTATTCCATTCCAGTATTGATGCCAAGAGCCGTGGTGGTGCAGTGGTTAGAATGTAGTACTGCAGGCTAATTCTGCTGACTGCCAGGGATTCAATCCTCACCGGCTCAAGGTTGACTCAGCCTTCCATTCTTCTGAGGTCAGTAAAATGAGGACCCAATGAGGACCCAAATGAGGACCAATTATTTTCAATTGACTCTGTAAACCGCTTAGAGAGGGCTGTAAAGCACTGTGAAGCAGTATATAAGTCTAAGTGCTATTGCTATTGGTTGCCATGAGGAGGATTGCTGTTATGTGCAAATCAGTCACAGCTGCTGCTCTCAATGGCCATCTGGATATGATCAACCATGAACTCATAGAGCTCATCTGTTATCAGTTGCTCCCTCCTGCTTCATCACGCGTCCCTCTCCCTACCTGTGATCTATCAACCAGGCTTCCTTTGAATTAGGGTTTACCTTACCCCTCCCTCCTAGAAGAATACCAAATCTGTGTTCAGAAAAAGCTGAACTATGAATTATGCCCTGAAGAGCTGCTGATGGGGAGTCTTGACAAGCAGCTCAACACGCAGTTCCACGCATGCACCTATATTTGTTCATCCGTTCCCTATCCCACTGTAGGGACAGTAATAGGTGACTATTTTCCCACTGACTAGCAATGATTAGTGAGAGGGGATATCAAACTGGGAGATCCACCAATTGACTTCCTTAACATGTCCCACATTGAAATACTAAGGACAGCATAATTTCTGGCTTTGTTTCTGTGGCAGATCAACAATGTGGGAAGTACAATTCATGCTGGAACATTTTTCTATTGGCTGGAGAACTGGGGGATACTGTAACACTGTAACCCAATAGCATTGGGTTGGACTTTTAGATATTAAACAGAACAATGTTTGGATAATAACACTGTAGATTTTTCAAGTGAATGTGGCCCAATCAATGTGTTTAGTTGTGAGAAACTATGGGAAGGACAACACAGTCCAGACATAAGAGCCATGGGAAGCAAATCTTCTCTTACAGTTGTCAACCCACATTATGAATATGTTTATGAAATCTGTATGATTCTTACTTGTTTGGTTTGCCAGCTATGCATCATGTTGTTTTAGCTTAATGCTATCTGTGAACCCAGCCAAATGTGGTTTCTTAAGTAAACCATCACTTACCTAGAAGGCAAGCTCAGCTTTAAGTGGTGATTGAAAATGCTCTTTTACAAACTCTGTGGCTTTAAATTGATTAAAGAAGGGGACTGCACTTTTAGGATATTTCTTTATGAAGATAATGTCTGCTCACCTGTATCCTTTTTAAGACTAAAAAAGATTGTTTTTAAAATTGCATTTCTTTATAAGTGATTTTTCTATATGCAGCATGAACCGTTTTATAATTTAAGATGCACGGTCAAATCAAATGGCCTATTGCAGGTTAATTATAAGCAAATCCCTTTAATTTAGTGAAACCTGGTCACAGGTGAAGACAAATCAGATTATTTCCTCTGATAATTTTTGAAGCAGACAATTGCCTTAACCTTTCTTGGGAACGAGTCCTTATGAAATCAGAATTCAAAATTTAATTGTAAGTGAACATGCACAGGAATGAGGTATTAGCAAAATAGTATAGCTGCTATTTTACTCAGTCAGATCAATTGTCTGTCTAGTCTAAAATTATTTAGCTTGACTTCTGGAAAAATTCATCAACATTTCAAGAAATGCTACTTAAAGATGCTTTAAGCCAAAGCATGAATGACCGAGTTAAAAAATGCAGCACCAAGGCACACCCCCTAAGCACTCTTCCACAGACATAAACTGATCACTTGTCTGAAAGATTAAGAATAGGTTCTCCTTTATTCAACACGTACCTGCACTTGATTACCAAGCCAGTGGAATGCATCAAATCCTACTTTGGTCCTCAAGGTTATAAGTCCAAGAACAAACTGCATTGCAACCCCCCAGATTACTGGCCTCCATACAACCTATGGACACATAAAGCAAAACAAAAGCATCAGATTTAAAATCAGCTCAAGTTTGACAATATTGCACCGAATACTGTAGTAAATGCAGATGGTGATTTCAAAGAAGTGGCATATTTCTTCCAAATACATAAATATTTACAAAAGAAGGGGAGATTTTTTAAAAATAATAATAATAATTACACTAAATTTAAAAGTAAGAAAGAAAAGTTATGCACGCTTGATTTCTTCCAGCCACTTTACCCAATCTGGTTGCTTTTCAAACAAGTGAGCTTCAATTCCAACATTCTTGATAAAGGCCATGCTGGCTAAGGAATTTTGGGAACCGATCCATACTTCTGGAAAGTACTGGAGAAATTACATTATAGTTTTTAATATCTTGGCAGAGAGTAAAGCTCAATGGCTTGGAATTCTGGGTAAAAAGATTTGCAATAAAAGATATGAATACACTGCAATGTTTGTTGTAGGTTTCCCTTGTTCAGTATACAATCACTCCAAGAGTGAGATGGTTGTATCTAAATTTGATAATAAATAAATATCTAGTGTCACTTATCGACCACTGTTGAGACTGCCAACTCTGCTGCTAAGTGGTGTAGTCATTAAGTGAAAAAATCTTGTCACCACATCAAGTTACGTCAGTCCTGATTGTGGTTGTTAAGTGAATCACCATGGGTTATTAAATGCAACTTCCTCATTGACTTTGCTGGTTACAGCTGGCTGTGAAGCAGCAGGCATATGGCGATCACATGATTGTGAGACATTGCGGCTATCGTAAATGAGTGCTGGTTGCATAATGCCTGAATCATGATCTGTGGGGACGCAACTTTTAGGACCAGACATAAAGCTCCTTTTTCAGCATCCTTGTAACTTCACACGGTTGCTGGTTTTCCATGGTTTTCTACCTCTCTCCCCTATACAAGCCAACCCAGCTTTCATATGAATAGCATTACATGAAGCTCTATCTTTGTTCTTTGTAACTGTCACAAAATTGGTCAGACGGGACAAGGAAGACTAATGGAAAAATATATTGTGGATGAAGAGCTCATAAATGTTCCTTTTTCTTAAGGAAGGGTAAGCAGATTTTGGATAAAACATCAGTTTAGTAATTTTTCTCAGAAATTAAAGTGTTTCTGTGGGCTGTTATCAGAATTAGTTTCTCTGGGACATCCCTTGCTATACACCCTATTCCTGAGCTAGAAAGTAACTTGTTTAAAGGCTTTGAAAGCAGCTGGCTGAAATCTGGTGAACTAAGGAAGTGAATATGAATATTAGTTAAAGGAAAGCTTTAACTTAGTTATGAAAGCCGAGACAGAAAATCTAAACTGGATTTTCTGGTAATAAATCTACATTCTTCTCATTTTATGTAGCATAGATGATTTAGAACAGATACTCATTTTGTTCAAAAAGGAAAAGCAATAAAAAAAAAGCAAGCAAGATGGGACTTCATTAAATATACTGAGTTAGCATTTTTGCATCTACTGGCAAATCTTCACAATTTTTGTTCTTTCTCTTTGTTTGTCTCATAATAAGGTTGCTACTTGCTCACCACTGCATAAGAAGGGACTGCATAACCCAGAATGAGATGCAGATTTGCCCTCTATTCAGATATGCTAATTTAAATGGACAGGTGCCAGATTAAAAATGAAAAACATTATAACAAATAAACAAATCTCAGTCTGGCAGAGGGAAGTGTGACCAAAGGACCTCTGCTTCTATTATGTCTCTCCATTACTGTTGATGGGCAATTTAAAATGGCTCCTGGTCTTATGGCTCTTGTCAGACACAAAGAACCAGGATCATTCATTGAGTTCAAGCATAGATGATTTATTATTCCAGCTTATTCACAAGAATCTGGTCAAATAAGGGTCAGCACTAGATTAGCGCTAGATAAAGGTCAATGGAATTCAAGGGAGGGGTTGGATTTGTGTTTCTTGTGGGAATGCAGAGACTCTAAACTGATGATGCATTTAACTCCACCGTCCAGTTCTGCCTGCTCTTCTGCTGCAGCTCTTTATTTTGAAATGGATTTGGACTAGCAGTCCTTTAAATGGAGAGGGTTTTGTGTTGCTGACATTTATCAACAAATTGATGAACACTAATTGCATTTTTTTCTGCCAGTTTCTAACAAGATACAAAAGAAATGAAGTATACAAGCCTTCAGATAGACTTAGCCAGCTTGTGCCATCCCTGAAAAAAACAATGAACTGTTGTGCAATGCAACAAGATCATTTTCTCTCTCTCCTGAAATAAAGAATGCCTTCAAATACAGAATTATCCAGCATGAAGTAGAATATGTAACCAACTTATCTCTAAAGTTAGGCTGCACATTCCAGGATCAAATATATAATTTTCTGCTGGAATCAGCTGGAGCCACTGACTCATCTACTCAGCCTCCATGGATGCTATCCAACTTGCAACAAAGCCTTGGACCAGAGTGATAATTTTTTAAAAACTGGTCTAGGCTTGGTCATAGTAGAATAAGAATTAGGATCAAAACTAAAGTTTCTGTTTTATATATTCCTTCCTTCCTACCAAGACCTACCTTGAGAATGACTCATGTAAAAAGAACAGCTTTAAAAACATGATATATATATATATTAGACTTGAATACTCTTGGCTTCTAGCTTTAGAGGCATGTATCAAGTGGAAATCTACACTATTTTAGAACATTAGCTTGGGCAGAGATATTGCAGAAAAGTTGCAAAGGACAGAAAGAATTCACAACTATATCTTATAAATATTTTCCTGCCCCCTTTTTAGTGTTTTTTTCCTACATTTTAGCTTAATCCAACCCAATATTCTCAATTTAGTATCCTTCATACGTATTGGAATTATACTTCCTAGAATTCCTCAAATGTCATGCTATTTGGGAATTTTGAGAGTTGTTCTGACATATCTGGAGGATATACAGTCGGTAAGAGCCGGTTTGGTCTGGTGGTTAAGACGCCAGGCTAAAAAGCAGGAGACTGTGAGTTCTAGTCCCGCCTTAGCCATGAAAGACAACTGGGTGACCTGGGCCAGTCACTCTCTCAGCACAATTCACCACAACCGTTGTGGGGAAAATAGGAGGAGGAAGGTGTGCCGGATATGTTTATCACCTTGAGTTATTTATAAAAATAATAAAGGCAGGATACAAATGAATATAGAAATCAAAGGCTGAAAACTGTGTAAAACAAAGATACAAATAAAAGACAGTGAATAAGCTATGTTATCAGGCATCTACTCAGTGTCTTGCAAATACACATTAAATGTGACAAATGATAAATATAAATGAAAGATTGTAAACATACTCACTTTAGTTGGGTACTTGGAGAAGATCAGCATCAAGAGAATATACATAATAAGTCCACCAAAGGAAATGAGCTGGTTGGTCCCTTGCTTGGCAGTATCAAAAATTAACCAACACACACCAGCAACTATTAAGATGATCCACACTACCCTAGAGAAAAGGTATTCAAACACTGCAATGAATGACTTATGGGAAAAATCATCACCTTGTTTTAGACTGTATCTCTCTTCGCCCCCCCCCCCAAATATAGGCTATTCCAATACAGACATCCTCACAACTATTTATTGCTAAAAACACACTAGCCATATATTGCTTCCCATTGAATACTTTATAACCTGCTTCTGTTGGCCTTGGATTGTAAAATGGGGGAGAGAGTGGTGTTGTCAAACTTTTAGTTGTCAAACTGGAAGTACTGACTTCAATTGGAGAAGTTGTCAGTGACAGCAATTGATGATAAAAACTGATTTCTGGTAAAAAGCCATTAGAGATTTAAGTAATCTCTACTTCCTTAAGTTTCTGGATTGTTTCTTTTTGTGTGTATCCTTAACAACAATATGGCAGTATAAATCTGACAAATAACGACAGGTTTTCTTTCTCTTTTATTGTGTTTTTAGTTTTGCTTGAGAGAGAGAGAAGAAAGAAAGAAAGAAAGAAAGAAAGAAAGAAAGAAAGAAAGAAAGAAAGAAAGAAAGAAAGAAAGAAAGAAAGAAAGAAAGAAAGAAACTTGACTTCCAGTAATGGAGAGAACCCAACCTTCTGAATTTACTTCTGCATCTAGTTGTCATTAAAATGCAGACTAAGGGGATTGCTTTATAAGAGCTTGACTAAACTTAATTTCCAAATAGTAAAATGAATGGCAGGGGGAAAAAAAAGGGTAGTCAGAAAGACAAAAGAACAGTAGTTTCATTCTTTTTTGGCCCCACCTATTTTAGCTCCGCCCATCACTGCATGTGATGGAATCCCAAAATTTCTGGGTACAGGTTCACTTATGACTGTAATTGGGTCTGGACTTGTGATTGTAAGTTGTGCGCTCAATATTACAACCTTTTTTGTAGCATTTTTTTTCTAGAAAGTCAAAGAACTAAGCAAACGCCCTTAAAATACCAATAAAAGAGTACAGTCTGTACTTTGGGCTCTTATAACTAGCTAAACCTGATACAATTCAAGCTGTTTTAGTTTGAAAGATGTTTGGGAATGTCCCTCTACTCCCAAATACAAAGTGTATGATCAAATGAAATGACCACTGGGATTTTTGTCTGAAGACAAGATTTCAATAATATATGATTATACATTGTCCTGATAATTTAGCTCCAATAAATGTTTAAGTCTACTCAGTCTCCCCCTCCTTACAAGGGCTACTAAATAGCTATAATTAAACCAGATTGCTTTGGTACTATTCCTACACGATCAGTTTGATAATACATTAACTAACCTTAGGCTAAAAATTTTCATCTGCTAATCATTACTAAACTCTTATTAAAAACATAGCTGTGGGAGCTAATTTAGTAATTGGCAATGTGTATTTTAATAGTACACCCCCTACATAGATACTGAAATGTACTTCTTTAGGACAAAGAAAACTGAAGTTTTATTCTGAGTTAATATCGCAAAGTCCTGGTTTTTTTTTTAGTAGCTAAGAGGAAACGTAACATAATTTATAGCATTTATATAGTACTGAAAATCACAAACAACTGCATCATCTCATTTTCACTTTTTTTAAGAAAAGAAACTTGGTTAATTACCATTTCAACCAAAACCACTGAGCTTTCAGAAATCTTCCCAAAGGAGACAGCAGCTTTGCAATTTTACCCTCATATCTGGCTATGAAAAAGTCCCAACAGATGAAAACAATGGCTAGGAGAGTGAGGATGAAGAGTGCTAAGGCTCTGTGAAAATTCAAGATGCAGGCTGCAATCACCATTGCCAGATAAGCTGTAATGGAAAAAAAGGAAGATCATGTCAGCTGTGCAGACTGCATACAAAATGTCTCCATCTCCTGCTTTTTTTTCCCTGAAACAAAATTGCAACAGTTACCTGCAATTTCCAGATCATCAGTAATTAAAAAGAAATGATTATGCTTTGAAATGTATGAATACTATGTTGTACTGAGTATATCACTTTGGAAATCCTTAGATGTTTTTATAAAACAGGTGCTTACATAAAACCTAGCATTTTTATACCTTCTAACCCAGGGGGTCTTTAAACTTGGCCCTTTTATGACTTGTGGACTTCAACTCCCAGAATTCCTCAGCCAGCATGTTTGAAGACTCCTGATCTAACCACACTTCGCATCCATCAGGGTGAGAGAACTGTTCATTTTTTTCATCCTTTCCCTAAAACTGTATGTTTTAATTGGGCAAAAGGGGAAACGTCTTGTTTGGAAGAACAGAATGAGAATGATTGTTCCACTCATGACCAAATTATCAACATCCTTTCTGCCTTGGACTGACAAATTGGAGGAAAAGCATCTACAAGGAAGGCCATCTTTCAGTGACTGTTTGAAGTTACAACACCACTGAAGAAAGTGACCACTGACCAGTTTTCACACTTTCAACTGTTGCAGCATCGCCACAGTCATGTGATCAAAATTCAGGTGCTTGGCAACTAGCATGTATTTATGACAGTCGCGCTGTCCTGGAGTCATGTGATCACCATTAATAACCTTCACAGCTGACTTTCAACAAGCAAAATCAATGGAGGAGGCCAGATTCACTTAACAACTGCACAATTCACTTAACAAGTGCAATGATTTGCTTAAAACTGTGGCAAAAAGGTTGTAAAATGGGACAAAACTCACTTAACAACTGCCTTGCTTAGCAATGAAAATTTTGGGCTCAGTTGTCGTCGTAAGTCAAGGACTACCAATATTCTTCCTGCTGGGAGAGGGAGGGGCAAGATGCGAAATACTCTGTTTTACCCAAGCAGGGATAACAGCATCTGCTTAATCTTACTTTTACCTCAAGAAAATTATAGTTGCTACAGGAAGCTAAGCACAAACTAAGTCAAAGCAATTTTGATATCACCACCTATTCCAAGACAGAGTCAGTTATTCCAATGCAATCTAATTATCTGAATCAACGACAACAAAAACTCATCAAAGAAGTAAATAGTAAACGTACAAAGATTTCACTCAATAGTAATAGTGGGAGAGAGTATTAAAAGAAGAGATTTGTCCCTGTCCCTCTAACCGTAATTAAACAAGGTGAGATGACCTCATATCATTCCCATTGTCTCATTTGTCTTTAATTTTGCCAGTTTTAAAGTAAAGTTTCTTTCTTCTCTAATACAAGATTTTTCATGAAAGCTTTACAGAGAAAGTTTCAAACTTGAAATAAGGAGGTATTTCTTGACCTTGGAAGTCTTCTAATTCAATCCTTTGTCCAACGCAAGAATCTCCATAATATCCAGCAAGAAATGCTGTCCAAACTTTGCTTGAAAACCTCTAACAATAAGAGTATTCTTGTCTCCAGGAGACAAGCTCTTCCACAATAACTCTTTGTAACTTGTCTAACCCTGTCCCACCGTATGTTTAGGAGAACAATTGTTATTTTTCCTGCTGGCAAGTGATGGTCAGTGGGAAGAGAAACCAAATCAGAGGAATCCATCCATCCATCCATTTTCTTAATATATCCTGCATTAAAACTATAAAGAGAGTACAGCTAATGAGCTTCATTACTGAAACAAAATAAAGCTCAATGGTCAGGACAGCCCAATTTATGCAGCCCTACTTTCCTGTTAACATAAGACTGGAGGATAGCACATTAACAAGGCCACTTGGCTGTATCTTCAGGTAGTCAGGCTTTAATTCATTGAAGAATTTTAACACTAACATATTAAATTGTCCCAAAAAGCAATTTGTCAAACAGTACAGAACTTTCAAAATAGCCACTGTGTAATTCCAATATCTCTTGCATTGGTCTACACCTTAGCTGACATGTTTTACCTAAATTAGAGCTTACAGACTTTTTTCAAAGATAGCCTTCTGGCCGGAGAAGGCTGCAGTAATCAGACGGGCATATAACCAAGAGATGGATTTTATTTTATGCAATTAGTCTCACACTTAAAATATATATAGACCCAAAATTCTACATACAATTGCTATTTTCCGGAATGTATAATACTTACCCGTAATTAGTATTCCATAAATTATGTATCGGATTCTAGTTTTATGTTTCCTGCAAAATTGAAGGACCATATCGTATTTCCTTGCAAGTTTCCTAGAAGGATAAAATGTAAGATAATAAGTACTGTAAACAGGATAACTTAAAACACACACTGTTTTGTACTGTAAGTAGATAAGTATGTATTACCCAATATATTATAATTAACAATGAAGAGAACATATTGGTTATACAGGAATTTTAGATTTTCTTTCCATTGTCTTCCTCATGTGAGTAAAGGTTTTTACAAACATGTTTAGATGAGCAAACTATAGTAATTTGATTTTAGATATCATGCGAAGCCAAAAGCAATCAAAGTATTTGAGGGGCTGCCACAAAGAAGAGGGGGTACATTATTCTCCAAAGCACCAGAGGGCAGGACAAGAAACAATGGTTGGAAACTGAACAAAGAGAGAAGCAACCTGGAATTAAGGAGAAACTCCTGACAGTGAGGACAATTAACCAGTGGAATAACTTGCCTCCAGAAATTGTGGGCGCTCCATCACTGGAGATTTTTAAGAAGAGGCTAGACAGTCACTTGTCTGAGATGGTATAGGTTCTCCTGCTTGAGCAGGGGGCTGGACTAGAAGACCTCCAAGGTCCCTTCCAGCTCTATTCTATTCTATTCTATTCTATTCTATTCTATTCTATTCTATTCTATTCTATTCTATTCTATTCTATTCTATTCTATTCTATTCTATTCTATTCTATTCTATTCTAATTATTTCACATGATGATTTTAGTGATATGTATGAAGCAAGCCTAAGATCCATCGGGGTCTGATCAGACTTTGTGTAGTAGTTGGAAATCAAGTTCCAGACCATCCTTGGCTATCTGAGTGAGTGAGTTTTGGGCCAGCCTAATTAATTAAATTAATTTTTAACTTGCAAAGTTAAAATCAATTAATTAATTTTTAACTTGCAAAGTTAAAATCAATGAACAGTACAAATGAATATAGCAGTAACATTATAAATTATTGCAAAAAGGTGGGGAGGGTGGGAACAAGGTATGCAGAAAATGAGGTGGGATCTGCTTTTAGTCCATCAAGCACCTCCAGAGTGGCACTACCGCACTGGGGCTTAAGCCAACTGGCAGAGCCAAGTTTTCAGGGCCTTACCGAAGATCAGGAGGGTATGAGCAGAGACCCTGGGGGGGGGGTCAGATGTTCCAAAAGGTATCTCTTAATCCAAACTACCCAAAAATATTATTGTTATGGAAAAATCTTGTGTGAGCCAACTTGAGCTCTTAGAACAGAGGTTCCCAACTCCCGGGCCGTGGCCTGTTTTGAACTTTGCTGCGCAAGTGGCTGGCTGGTGCACATGCAGTTCAACTGGCGTGAACGGCGTACCGGCGGGCCCTTATGTGCATGTGTGCCGGCCTGCCACTCACTCAAGGGCTGCGTTTGTGCATGCACGTGCACCAGCCCTCCATTCTCATGGCCCAGTTCCCCTCTTCCATCCCAGCTGGGCTGCCAAGCCACAAAGATTGGGGCCCTCTGTCTTAGAAGAAAGATGGGATATAATTTAAATAAATAACAATCATATGCCAATACGTTAGCGCAACCCTCTATGGAATCTTCTATTACAAAAGAAGCAAAGTATGACAGAGTGATTGAAGAACAGGCTTTTGTTATTTACGTATCAAAAATAACTCTGAAGCCGAAAACTGAACCCAGTGTGTCTGCACGCACTAAAACTTCACTCGAAGGGGACATTGATAGGTGGAGAACTCCTAATGAAATTATTACCCCTTGCACCCAAGGTTCTTGTTTTCTTCTGATTCAGGTTGGCTTCCATATGGCTCGCTGTCAATATTGATGTTTGTCTCATGCTAGGAGAAGAGAAAGCAAAATGGGTTACTAATCATGTGTTTTTATTCCCTTGATTCCTCTTCAAGGGCCAGATACAAGGAAAACTTGCCTTCTAGTTCTCAGTGACTCTCAAGCTGCCTGCTCTCTATTCACCATCCCACATTATCTCAGTTACCTTAATAATCTTTAGGTATGTTTAATTGAAAGGGTGGGGTTTGGCTACCCAAAGCTTATAACTTTTCTTCCCCATGCCAAAATCATATTCTGGCTCCTTCCCAGTTCCCAAACTACTGATTTAAAACAACTGTGGCATGAACACTAACAGCCAGAGAAAACTGTGGTGTGTTTAACTCAGCACAATGCCAACACCAACAAAACTTGTCATGACTGAATGTGAGCTATGAACCTATCCATTTTCCTCTTACCTCATCAGGATGAAGAGAGTTACTGCTTTCTAAGTTCCTGTTTCTTAATGCAGTACCGTTTATCTTTGAAACATCGGTGTCTTCCTGCAAGGCACAACATTTGACTTGAAATGAACAGACTTCAAGTTAGCATATGCAACAATAGGAGTGACATTCATCCTGCTGTGCTGTCAGCCCCACTCGGTAGATCAATCAAACTCCACATGAAGGCTACAATGACTTTTCCAAAGACTGACCGTAATACCAGAATCTTGCAAATCTGATTGAGCTCATCTTCCTTATCATTCAGTGAATTAGGCAGGCATCTGCCTGAGTCGTTTCTGAATGTTATCTCTTTGTTCTGGACTTTAAAAATGTTTCATCCCCTTTTGCTTAGGTAGCGGTTCCTGCATATCTCTGCTCAGGCCATCTTCCTTATTCCCTACAGGTGCCTTCATAAGAAAGAAGGAGAATTAAAGGCAGGCAAAAACCATTAACGGTATGTGTGTACAGAATGGGATATTGCGAGGGGGATCGCATTCCCACCTCTGTGATAACCAAAAATTGGAATGAAGTGGGTAGGAGTGGATAAACTGCATTCTAGATCTCCCAATGCTCCCGCTTTTTGTGATTCCTGGATCCCCTCTCCTCTGCACCAACATATTTCCATATTTTTCCAGCACAATGATTACTGAAAGTCAGCTGCATGGATTGTTGCTAGTTTGAGGCATCATTCATACAAAAGCTGTAGCTAAACGTATTCCCCATGTTTTAATTCCTCTGATTAGACTGGAATACCCCACCAAAAAAACAGTGTGTATATGAATATTGGGAAACTGTAGGGAAGAGCATAACAGTTATGGACTATTATCCTGGGGGACCCATTCAAGTTACAAATTCTAAGTTGGCAATTACTATTATTGTGCTATCATTGGAAATGGAGTTGCCTGCCGGCGAATAATGGAAGCTTTTAGTATCTTGAGAAATCAGAGAAGCACTTAGATTGGCTTACCATAAAATTGCAAATAAAAACTGCTTAACCAACTTTGAACAAAGGAGGACTGTTGGTTTTCAATGATTGGGATAATTCATATCATGTAGTTAACTCATTATCTGCTGAATGGTTTACAAATTGTGTTTTTGATTAAATACAATTTTGCAAGTTTCATTTTAGTCCATCTCACAGAGATCATATAAATCTTAACATTAGCTTAACAGTTAAACAGCAAAGAAAGAAAAGTATGGTTTGTCCTGTACTGTATCACTGCCCACAAAATAATATTAAGTGCAGTTCCTGGCCACAAAAAGATGTCCAACATTTTTTAGTTTCTGTTTCCATGTGTACAGCTTTGGCACAGCCTCTAATTTCTCACAGAGAAGCAAAGCCAGATTGTGACTAGGAGGGTGGGGTAGAGAGAAACCGAATGAAAAGTAAATAGGTAGAATTTGTAGCCTTATATTTTTGAGCAAACTCATGTTAACAATTAGCAACATCCAGGCTTGGCTGGTTTCTGCTGAATTGTCCTTTGCCAGGGAAGACCAAGGAAGCAGGAACATGGATTTTAGCACAATACCTTTAATGGTCATCCTGGATAGATATAGAATCTTCATAACTGTAATAAAGGCTAAATCTCTTGCCTGGGCTAAATTGCCATTTGTAAATAAAATAACCCATCAATTGATCCAGCCTCAGGACAACTTTCCCAAACATGTCTATGGAGATTTTCAGTCATCCAGGTCATAGTTGTCTCAAAGATGCTTTTTTTTTTTTTAAAGTCAACTGGACTGTTTTTTTCCTTGAGGAGGAGGAAGCTTCATCAGTTGTGACTGGATGGTGGGGGGATGGAAGGATAGGTTCTGACAGGATGGGGGGGGGAACAATGGAAGAATTACATTTTTTGTAGTCATCTGGTCATTAGCACTCTCTCTGAGAACTGTTGAGACCACTTGGGGGTTTATCTGGACCCTCAGAGTCATTTAGGTCAGTGGTTCTTAACCTTTTTGAACGAATCGCCCCCTTGAGCCAATGAGGAAGTTGTCATCGCCCCCCTCTCCCAACATGCTCCAGGCGGCGGCCTACCGGCGGCACGGGAGGCTCCAGCGTTGGTCCTGGCGGGAAGCGGATCGTTGCCCCGGTTCCGACCGAGGACGCCGGCAGTACGGGAGAATGGTGATGCAGCTGACAGGGGGCATTCCGCGGATGCCCCGCGGCCCGTGACTTGAGCCCGGGGATGCCGGCAGCGCGAGGGGAGGCTTGGCGACGCAGCCGACGGGCTAAGCATTCTGCAGATGCCCCATGGCCCGCGGCTTGAGCCCGGGGATGCCGGTGGCGCGAGGGGAGGCTTGGCGACGCAGCTGACGGGGGGCATTCTGCAGATGCCCCATGGCCCGCGGCTTGAGCCCGGGATGCTGGCAGCACGAGGGGAGGCTTGGCGACGCAGCCAATGGGCGGGGCATTTCGCAGTTGCCCCGTGGCCCACGGCCTGAGCCCGGGGATGCCGGCGGCGCGAGGGGAGGCTTGGTGATGCAGCCGACGGGCGAAGCGTTCTGCAGATGCCCCATGGCCCGCTGCGTCACCAAGCCTCCCCTCGCGCTGCCGGCGTCCCCGGGCTCAAGTCGCAGGGCATCCACGGAAAGCCCCCCCGTCAGCTGCATCGCCAAGCCTCCCCTCACGCTGCCGGCATTCCCGGGCTCAAGCCGTGGGCCACGGGACATCTGCAGAACGCCCCGCCCGTCGGCTGCGTCGCCAAGCCTCCCCTCGCGCTGCTGGCATCCCCAGGCTCAAGTCGCGGGGCATCTGGCGCACCTTCCCGGTCAGCTGGGCCAACGGTCCCGCTGGCTGGGGATCGCAGGGGCTGCTCTCCCTCGGGGCCGCGGCTTGCAGGAGGGCTGGCCACGTGCACCTCAGATGGGACCAGCCAGGGAAAGGGACTTCGTGGCTGCGCTGCTCCCAGGGGGCGGGGCACCCGGGCGCAGGGCCAATCAGGAGCCCTGCATGAGAGAGAGAGAGACAGAGAGGGGAAGCGCAAGTGCCTCTCTCTGTCTCTGTCTCTCTCTGCAAATGGCGGAGGAGGCTCGGAACCGCAGGGGAAGACTGAAAAGTATCCCCAAAACGTCTCGCTCCATTGCCCCCATATCGCCCCCTTTTCATTCCTTCGCCCCCACGTCGCCCCTTTTCGTTCCATCGCCCCCCTGAAAAATGAAATCGCCCCCTGGGGGGCGATATCGCCCAGGTTAAGAACCACTGATTTAGGTGACTTTGAGAGCACAGATAAACCCCAAAGTGGCCTCAACAGCTCTCAGGCAGAATGCTAATGCTAGATGACTGCAAAGAAATATAATCTTTCCATTCCCCCCCCCCCCAATCCTGTTAGAACCTGTCCTTCCATCCAGTCATAATACATGAATTTTCTTGGATGAGAAGTGAAATGTCTTCTTCTTCCTCAAGGAAAAAAAATCAATCCAGTTGCCTTTTGGGTGGAAAAAAAAGCACCTTTGAGTTTCCCAATCATGGTTCATGTGCAGAAATCCATTAACGAATTTTATAACGTAAATATACCGATTCACTGTAAAGATTAGATCGATCACTTCATTACAGTGGATCAGAGTACAGTTCAAGGCTCAGACAAATCAAAATCTGAAACCCATTAGAGTCTGAGGAGCCAAGCTTCAATTTTTCAAAACAATTATTTGAGTAACTAATTTATTTCCCTTATAGATATAAATCCTAAATATTAAATCAGATAATATCTTTTAAAATCTCCTTATCTCATTACGTAAAATTTAAAGCTCTTCCATTAAGTATCACATAAAGAAAACCATCTTTTAAAGTCTAACTCTGGCCTTCCTTTTGTGCCAAACCAGCTTCCATAAAAGAGCTTTTAGATCCTCAAGTGGCTCTCCCTTCATTCCTGCATATATCATTTGAATCAGGGGAGACCATCCAATCATCAGTCTATCAAGGAAGCCAGTCCCTTCACAATCATTAAATTGTTGGCCAAATGGTTTAAGTCTCCATATTTGAGTTAATGTATTTATCATACGTTCAGGCTGGTCTTCTTCTTCTTCTGATTTCAGCTGATAAAAGGTCATGTTCAGTGTTGTAGTTATTTTTGGATCATCTGGATTGTCTAGAATCTCAGTATATTGTGTATGTAAGTCCTCTGCAGGTTCCATCTTAACATTGCTTTGTTCAGTTTCTGTTGCCGTTGTATTTGTAAAGTTTTTAAGTGAGATCAAAGTTTGAGTGTCGGAGTTCTGAGTAGATTGTAGCTGGCACTCTTTAAAATTCACTTTGTTGTTAGTTCCTTCCTCTTCTGTTGCTTTTTGGGGTGTAGGTTCATCTGATGAGGTTAAGGCTGCATTTTGTAGCTTTAAGGTGGCACGTAAGTCTTCCATTCTGGAATTTATTAGCTCAGTAGCCTCTAGGAGTTTTTCAAGTATAAATTTGACATTAAGCTGTGGGTGGTGTTTCTCCATTTCTATGATGTTTACAAATAGTCCTTTAGTGGAGGCTATTTTTGATAAAAGTCAATAACTGTCCACCTCCACTGTAAAGAGATATTTTCACCGCCCAGCTGTTTCAAGTTCTTATCTTTTTGTTGCTGTCAAGGGCGAGTTTTAGTCTCAGGAATCTCCCAGTCAGAAAAAAATTGTTTTTTTTCCACTTGCTATACCAAATTTCACCACAAGATGTCCCCAGTAACATACAAAATGAAGCTTTTATCCAGTTCAAAAGAGGAAAGAAAAAAAGAATATTTCCCTTTTTTTTCAGCTTAGCAGAGAAATAAAACAATAAGTTTTTGTAGAAGTACAGAGCTTTTAGGGAGCCCAGGTATCCAGATATTACAAGTCCAGGTATGTGGTCATTTAATCTTATTATCTTTTTTTTTTTGTTTCTTGGCTTTATATTCCCGGAGTAGGCAGAAGCAGTGGAATTAAGCTGGGGGAAGGGGGTGTTTCAAGGATTTTTACAGGAAAGTAGTTGGGAAAGAGAGAAGGTAAAATAAGGTCTCACCCAACTCCTCCAGTTGCTTCATCATGCTTAGTAGTGCTTTGGGCTTTCGGCTGGTGCGACTAAGTGAGCGGTCATGTTACTGGCCGCTCTTTTCTTCTACGGTCCTGAGGAGCTGCCGCAGATCAAACGGAGAGGCTGCCGCCCCTCCGCGATCTAGTGACGGACCTCCCCAACGGTGGTTGCCCCTCCAGGGCGACATTCGACCCTTTCCAGGGTCTCCCGAAGAAGGAAAACCGGACGGCAGGGAGAACAGTCTCTCCGCGCGTCCGCCAGCACCGCAAATCAGAACCGGAAGCCCCAAGCTTCAATTTTTCAAGGATCAAGAGGGCCAAAGGAGGCCATTTGGTGAAGTGGATCAGAGGAAAAAAAAACCAGTGCTGGATTTTTTTTTCACCTTTTACTTTAGTTTATTTCAATATACTGAATTAAGGATAAGAAACAGTGGGAGGCATCTGGGAACAAACTCTTTCCATCACCAACCTTAAATCCCACAAACACACTGTTCCTGGCAGAAGTATGATTCGGGGCCTCTGGGGTAGAGCCTTTGAAATTTTAGAGGTGGAATTGGAAATACCTTGCCTTCCAGAATCTTCCAGCTCCATTCCCACCCTTTATTCCTTCCCTCAAGAATCCAACACTGGGTCCAAATGATGATGTCAGGGGTTGACATTTGGCCATTTTGCCACTGAATTTTTGTAATGGGATCTTGGGGTGCTATGAGGAATGTAGAGTGCTTCTTCCACTTTAAGAGGTGCTGGGAGGCTCTGCTAAAACTGGAGGCCACATGCTGCTTTTTTAGCTGACCTCTACTGACTACGAATGGTCACATTGACATTTTTCATTTTTTTTTTACATTGATATTTAAAAAAAAAAAAGATGGCTTTTAAGCTTAATAAATTATTTAGCTAAATCCAAAGAGGCACATTTCAAAGCTAATAAAAGCCACATATTTTTGTATCTGTATTAAACAGAATAAAGTATCTTTACTTTATTAAAATGCAAGCAAACTTGTGGACTGTAAATTTGCCTTCCATCTGATAATGATAGTTCTTTGCTGAACTTACTTCTCAAACAACAAAGAGGTAAATTTAAATCTTAGTAATATAATAATGAGAACCAGTTTGGTGTAATGGTTAAAGCAACAGGCCTGAAACTGAGAAACCATGAGTTCCAGTCCTGTCTTAGGAACCCAGCTAGGTGACCTTGGGCCAATCACTCCCTCTCGGTCAAATATTTAACTTCTTGATATACATACATTACCTATATAATAAACTTGTGAATTGAGGGAAATCCAGATTCGAATGCCTGCAAAGGCATGAAGCTTTTTGAGTGTCCTTGGACACTTACTCAATTCATTTCATAGAGTTGTGAAGATAAAATGGAGGATATGCACAAACAGAGACATACATACACATTCTGCTCCCTCAGGGAATAGAGGAAAGAGGCAAAGCACAAAAAAGTCAGTTCCTAAATTCTATTAAAGTTTTCATTTTGTTTGTTTGTTTAAACAACACCCTTCGTCTGCCTGTCTTGATTCTGTCATATAGGAGCTCAAACTGCAAGCTCTGGACTTTTAGTCACCAGTTTAATATGCCACTAACTTTAAGATGCAATTGCACCCTCCAAACTTCAGGCAGGCAACTATAAACTGCAGGAACTGTTATTTTTGCAAGGAGCATAAATTATACCCCTTACTTTCTTCCTGTGATATTTTCTCTTCCGCAGTACTGTACTTTGCTAAAGATAAGTAAGGAAAAAAAAAACTCTTTTTACTCTTTCAGTAGCTGGTTTTGCAACAAAGATGCAAGTTCTTAATTTTCTTGTAAATGAGTTTCTTTTTCCTTTAAAAAAACCAACTTCCTACAAGTGAAAAACTTACAAAACTTGCAGAGGAAAGAGACGAAATTGGACATCTTGCAAAAGAGATTGCAAAGAGTGTTTTCCTCTTGCCTTGTAAAGAAAGCTCTGTTGCATGTTTACAACCTTTTCTACTTTCTTTTCCTCATCTGACCTTACTGAGCAGAATGGGAGGAGATATTTTTGATTCATAGCTGATTAGTTCCCATTATCCCATCCATGTTTGGTTTGCCACCAAACTGCTTCTTAGAAAATCATAAGAGTTTTATTCCAATCTTGTGCCTGGCATTAGTAAATACATTTTTTTAGTGTTCTCTCTTAGTTAAAAGTTATGACTTCAGGTCTGAAGACCCATATCTAGTTTGCCACAGTATGTTGATGGTTATTAAATCAAATAAGTGATAAATGCATGTGTGAATGCTTTCTTCATCTTCCAGTTGTAGATGCCACATTTGAAAACAAGTCAATTAGGCAGAGACTGATGTATCCCACCTGGACGCCATCCAGGTGTGCCATAGGAATTGCACTGTGGTGCAATGGTTAGAGAAATAGAATGGGACCAGGTTGAAGTCCTCGTTTCACTGTGGAGCTCATAGTTTAACTTTAGGCATATTTCAACAGGGTTGTGAAGTTAAAATGACAGTCATCCCACAGACACTGCTTTAAAAGAAATATCACTATATCTGGACGAGGATGCCTTGATGTCAGCCACTCATAGCAATAGCAATAGCACTTAGACTTATATACTACTCCATAGTGCTTTTACAGCACTATCTAAGTGGTTTACAGAGTCAGCATATTGCCCCCAACAATCTGGGTCCTCATTTTACTGACCTTGGAAGGATGGAAGGCTGAGTCAACCTTGAGCCCTGTCAGGATCGAACTCCAAGCTATGCGCAGCAGTAGCCTACAATACTGCATTCTAACTATTGTGCCACCAGGGCTCTTCATCATGACTCATACTTCTCATTACCTCTGTCAGGTTGCGGGGTATTCTGTATAGGGATATCTAAAGCTGAAATCATCTTTAAATCCATTTGCAGCACAGAAAAGGAATGCATCAAGCAGTATCTTGCCATAATTAAATCTGCCTATCCTACTTAGTAATCTAAGGAAGACTTGATGGAAATTCCAACCCATCAAAAACATATAAACAACAACAACAACAACAACAACAAAACCTTCTCTGTGATAGCACCCTCCCTTTGAAACATACTCCCCCTGAGTGTGACCTCTGCTTGTATTTCATACACAACTACCTGCTATTTCAACAAGATTTTCCTCTCAAGGAAAGCTTTTTAAGTTTGCTTTCGGGGTACTGTAGGCTGGCACAGGTTATAAATACTGTTAAATAAATAATGAAATGCACTCCAGAAAACACTCACAATTATAGAAAGTAATTGGGATTGCTAGGGGATGACTTCCAGGATCCAAATTCTTCATTTTCATTATCCGACTTTTAACTTTTCTTCCTATCTGCCCAGTGACTGCAATCCTTTTTGTTGGTTGGGCTCACATATTATTGTGAGCCAAGATTTCTTTTAGCTATGGTCTATTGAGAAAGTTATAGTGGCCTAGATTACACATAAGGCTAAGTCATATCAACATACCAAAAGAATCAAATTGGATTAAAGTGAAGTACAATATGGAAACATGATTAGGTATAAATGCAGTGCTCTATGGATTATCTGGCAATACCCTGATTCAGGTCAGGGTATAGGATGGAAACTGCATTGGCCACTCTCATTGATAACTTGTGACAAGGGATAAATGGTGGAAGTACAACCCTCCTTGTCCTGTTTGACCTCTCAGCTGCCTTTTATATTGTTGAGCACAGCATCCTTCTAGGCCTCCTGCAAATCTAGACCGAAGGGAGGCATTCTTCTGTAACGGCTGTTCTCCTTGCTAAGTGGGCAAGTCAAGTGGATGGTTGCAGGAGGGGAGAGGTTGAATTTGAATGCATTTCAGTAGGGAATATCCCAGGGATTACTTTTCCTGGGCAAGTTAACATGATCATGAAGCTGCTGGGAGAGGTCATGTGCCCACACAAAATGAAGTATCATCAATATGTTGATGGTAGCCAACTAGACATTTCTACCCTGTATTAGATTGAGGATGCTATGGGTCCTGACTCAGTCAGTGCCTGAAGCTGTCACAGCCTATGTGGGAAGAAAAAAACTCAGAGACCGCATAAGTAAGGCACAGTACAGAAACCAACTGATTCTGGAGTGATGCCATATTCTCCCTTCCCTCCCGCCCTCCCTCCCTCTCTCTGTGTGTGTAACAGCCATTAAGTCATAGCAGAAGGGGACAATCCCAGTACTATAGGCAGGCTTTGGTCCAGATCAACTTGCCTTCCCTAACCAACAGCATGATGTATTGGGCTTCAATTCCTGTTTTCATGATCTATGGAAACATGGGATTTGTAGGCTTTATTCATACAACATGTTTACCTGGGCTTCACTGAGTCATGGATAATTCAATTTTTTAAGTCAGATAAGCTACTGATTGAACCTGTAAGCTATCTGACATTATCTCAGGTCATCAAACATACTTTTTGATTAATTATGGATTATGTGCCATCATGTTGGTGCTTCATACTAACAGTCTAGATTCGGCTAACAATCACATGATTTGCTTAATGTCTATATGATTTCCTTAATGACCATGGAATCAGGGGTAGGCAACCTTGGTTCTTTTATGACTCGTGGACTTCAACTCCCAGAATTCCTGAGCCAGCATGGCTGGCTCAGGAATTCTGGGAGTTGAAGTCCACGAGTCATAAAAGAGCCAAGATTGCCTACCCCTGACCATGGTGATTCACTTAATTATCACAGTAAAAATGGTCATACAATCAGATCCGGTCACGTGATGACTCATTTTACAACTGCACTGACTTACGATGGGAATTCTGGTCTCAGCTGTGGTTGTAAGCCAAGAACTACCAGTATCAGGATGCTTAAAATTGTTGCCAAATAATTTTTCAAAATATTTTTTTATATGATAGTGTAAACTTTGGAGGGTGGAGGGTCATCAGTCCTCTGATAACCTTCCTCTTGCATGTGGTTGTGCCGTCTGGTTATTTTAATAATAGCACTTCTAAGTCAACCTGAGTAATGGTGGGAATGAAGATGTTAAGAAATAATTCGTAACAAACACAAAGGAGGAAGAAGGTGAGAAAGAGAAGTGATTGCCAATCCTGTACCTTCTTCCCACAATTGTCCATGTTAAGCTTGATAACTTTCAGGGGCTGTTATGTGATATTTTGACCACTAGAAAACAGCTAAGTGCCACTGGATGGTTGATATAAATTGAGAATTCTTTTACTTATTTTTTAGAATTAATAAACTGGAACACATTTATATTAGTGTTGACTGATATTCTTTGTTTTAAATTTAATGATTATTCTATACATCTCTGAAAATGAAAGAAATTAACTTGGTGCCAAAGGGATATGGGAGATCCAAGGAATTTGGGGAATTTGGGACGTTGTAATCTTAACCAACCTGGAAAGTGCCAAGTTGAGGAAGTTACGCTAATGAAGCATTTTAGATGTAAATATTTTCTGTCCCTGTGGGTACTACTTTAAATACTATTAATAAATACTAATTAGTGTTGATAACACTGGTACAATGGCACAAGATGCTTAAAAATGCAAATTATATCTACATATGTGTTGTAAAACAATCACACTGTACAACCAACACTGCTACCACAGTCATTACAATCTGTACAACGTGATCTAGCCTGGGATTCTCCCCCCATCCCCCAAATAGGTTAAATAAGTTCAGAATGTATCTAAAAGTTGTACTTGCAAGTAACTCAGTTCCCGAGTCAAACAGGATAGGACTAATTTGTTGATATAATAATCCAGAAGGGAAAAAAAAAGCCCAGTAAGTCGCATATCTCTTCACAATGGCGTAATTGTGTTCAGTCTTTGAGAAAAGAGCATTTGCACCGACAGGTTCTTTCTTAGCAAGTTTATTTGTTATTAAAGAATTGTTGCCTGGGCGAAGCAGGTGACAGCCCTTTCTAGAAACTATGTTAAACTATTCGAACTTTTTCCAGAACAACAACAAAAAACATTTTAGACTTACCTCAAATCCTGGGTTCTTGTAGCTATTGGAAGAAGTGCGGGTAACTGTGGACATAGCTGCAGAAATAATCCCACAAAGGTATTTAAAGAAACAGGCACCTTTGCTGCTAGCAGAGCTGCAAATATGGTCCTACCCAGCCAGCAGCAACATCCAGTTAAGCCGTGTGTTCTTTCTTTCTTGACGTTTATCTGACTCTTAACCACACCGTCAATCCTTACACTGAGGTCATTGCTCCACTTTCCTGTGTCTCTCTGAGCAGTCATTCTCCCATACAAAACTGTAAAACTCCAAGCTTGTGAAATTTGAAAGATCATGATTAACACTTGCCTATGAGCATCAAGTGCTTGTTGAACAATGAAACCGCCCATTCTACAATTTTGGGAGGCAGCCACATTTCTACACATTGTTATAAATGAATGGAAAGGGTGACGTTTATAGTGACTGAAGAACTTCTGAGGGAACTGAAGATTTGGATTTATGTTTGGGAGTGTCCTGGGGCAGAAGCGGGGAGAACGTAGATCCAGATCTTTGCAGAGCTGGGCAAACCTTTAAAAGGTGTTCACTTGATGGGAAAGATTCATGATCAAGAATGGTAGCATGGTTCAACAGTGTACTAAGTCACAATGTAGTTTGTTCAATTTTGTTCAATTTATGGCTGGATATATCAAATCATGGCTTAATAAAACATGATTATCATGATGCGAAATCTCAGCTATCTTGAATAGTTAAGTGTATTCTTAGGATTGGGAGCTCTGTTCAGTTCTAACATTTAGAGCAAATTTTTTACTTCTCATTATATCAGTCAGCACAATTCTATATATGTTCAGGTTCATGCATGTTCAGGACAAGTAAGGAAATAAGGATTCAGGAAAATAAGACACAAACATAAACACATTTTTCCCTTCCTAGTGCTTTCCCACAAGTGCAGAGTCTGCATTTTTTTCAGAATCAATCAAGTGTTGTTTCATTGGTTGTAAGACACGGGTGTCAAACTCACCATGTCACGTGATGTGTCGTGACGTATCGCAACTTTTTTCCCATTGCTGGAGCTAGGGTGGGCACGACCTCCGCATGATGCAACCGGCCCATGGGCTGGCAGTTTGACACCTCTGTTGTAAGAGGAAATGATCAAATGACTTCTGGCCTGACCCAGATGTTGTGGGATTCGAAAAAACGACTGGCCCCAAATCACCCAGCCGACTTTCATGCATAAGGTGGAACTAGAACTCACAGTCTCCTGATTTCTAGTCTGCTGCTTTAACTAGTACGCCAAAGTGGCTCTCACACATACATAAACCTTTGTTTTCATATTTTGTTTGGATAATTGTAATTATTAAATACATTATTTTCTGTAGAAATACAAGTAGAAAAGCATCCAATATAATACATTAAAAGCTTGACTTGATGGTATCAGCAGAATACCATAAAGTAATCCTCAGTATCGGGGAGGTAAGGGCAAAAAAAAAAAAGTGGAGGTGTCAGCCATCTTCATTACACACACAATGAAAAGGAGATGCGGCTTTCATTGTCCAGTTGTGCCTGCCACCTTGACTTTTTTGACCCCCTTAGGCATCCCTGTTCAAGCTCTCTGGATTGGGTTCATAACATACATTAAGTCACAATGTGATTTGTCTGAATTTGGCTTAGTATGCTATGGGAACGTACCTATTGCCATTCTTAATCCATGGTTTATAGTGCATATTGGGCAAACCTAGCCAATTATGACTATTCAATGAAGTATGTTTAAACAAACCATGATCATTCAATATATGGACTTGCTTTTCGAAGGAAAAAGCAGATATGGCCACTTATAAACCTTATCAATGAAGCATGTTTCCGAATTCAAGAGAAAGACCACTGTTTATTTTGAGGAATATTGTTCGTTGTTTTTTATGGCTGAAGATGGGGTGTGTGGAAGCACTCAGAGTGGCCCTCATAGACCTTAAGGCGATTACACTCAACCTGGGAAATACAACAGTGTTATAGGAAGTTAATTTAACAAACAAATAGTCCCACTCCTTTTCTTGATTGAGTTCCTGCTGTCATTTCCTGCTGTTTAATAATAACATGATTGAAAAACATTTCATAATTATGTAAATATTCCTTTCATGTTGGGATCATGTGATCAAGCAATGAGTCAATGACTTAAGAAACTGTACGGAAAGGGTAGCTTAGAAGGCATATAAGCCTTGTAATAATCTGTATAATTCTAGCTTATTCTACCTGAACTTGTATAGAGTTTGTTAAAAACTGCCCAGTCAAGATTGATTAATTATTAGTTACCTTTTACGTAAAGGAGATATGATTGCTGACAGTACTGGCAATGAGTAGGTAGCCCAGTAAAACATCTGAGAGATCTTAAGGATCTCTAATGTGAACATGTTGATCTTTGAATTAAAATATGCACCTTATCTGTAGAACCGGCCTCTACATTAAAGGATTGGAAAATAGCCAATGTAATACAATATTTCAAAAAAGACAAAGGACATTCCAGGAGCACAGGCTAGGTAAATGGGAGGTAAACATTATTAGGTACAAAATTATAAGTTATATAACAGGAGAGGTATTAACAAAACAGATACTTTTTGCAAACATCTAAGTTCTTCGAGTGTGCCATTTGGAGTGCAAATGAGAAGTATTTTTTTGCGTATTCTTTAATCAAAATGTACATCAAAGTAGACTAAGAAAATTTAGTAGACAGAAATAAATGCTAAAGAAGATGCATCATTTAGTAACACATGCAAGAAGTGGGTCCACCAAACTCTCTCTTGCAATAAAAATATCTAAAATACTGTGTCCTTACAATGGATAGATCTAGATAGTGGATCCCACAAATATCATTTTAGAGCTGGCTTTTTAAAATGTGTATACAAATGGTCCTAGTTGGAGCATTCAGTTAATAATTATGTTAAAGGCACCAGAGTATCTAAAGTGGTTAAACGAAAGTGGAATATGCAGAACTACAAAAGATATTTACAAAAAGGGGAAAGTGACAAAATGTTAGCAAGGTAAAATAATCTCTGTGAGGGCAAAAATGTTCTAATATCACATATATGCACCATGTGACTAGTAGGTGGCTGTTTTTGTTGTGTCAGTCTGGGATTTGTGCATTGTGAAAATAATATTACCATCTAGAGGTTCATTGGAAAGGAAATAATACCATCCTTTTCACAAAATTTTTTGTATCTAAATCAATGATGCAATTACCTATAAATATCAGAATCATGCAAGCTAATGTATTCCTTGTGATACTCTGAGACCATCAGATTTTCTTTGCTTTACTCTTAATATTTTGGTACTTGTTTTTATTATTATAATTATTATTTTTATACATCAGTTGTGAGATTCCTGTTGAATGAGCTGAGTTCCATTTACACACCAGCATCTCTTTTCCACTTCATGTTCTCTTTGATCCATCATGTGCCATCAAGTTGGTGTTGATTCTTAGCAAACAGATAGATTTCTTCCATGACAATTTTTCCCTAATCTGATCTTTCAGGTCTTCTAATGATGTACCCGTGGCCACCATAACCGAGTCTATCTGCTTTCCTGCTGATCATCCTCTTCTTTTTTCCTCCACCTTTCCCAGCATTAAAACCTTCTACCGGGGAGCTAGGTATTTGCATAATGTGCCCAAAGTAGAATAATTTTATTGTGGCCATTTGCGACTTGAGTTAAAGTTCTAGGTTGATTTGTTTGATGATCCATTGGCTTGTTTTCTGGACTGTCCAAGGTATTCGCAGGGGTCTTCTCCAACACCAAAATTCAAAACTATCAATACTCTTCCTGTCCTGCTTCTTCAAAGTCCAACTTACACTTCCATAGAATGTCTCAGGGAAGATCATGGCATGAAGTATAGACACTTTGTGAGGGAGAGAGGCAGTCTCAGAATTTGATAAATAAATACATAAATTTGTTTTTCAAGGCCTTCGTGGCTTCTCTGCCAAGTGCTGGTCTGTGATGCATTACTTGACTATATGCTCCTTCAGTTTCGCTTAAGTTTGTTGTACAGTCTACCAGCTCATTTCCTACTTCATGAACATTTTCCATCTCTTTGGAACAAACCATGAGCAAGTTTGGAGGATACTTTCTGTTGCTAGAATCCTTCATTTGCAGACAATGCTACAAATCCAGAGTTATTAATTTAGTTACAATGAAATATTACAATTGAAAAGAAGGCTAGATATTACATTCCACTTTACATTTATATGTTGACCTTAAATCTCTCTTGAGAAGTGGATGATTTGGAATCATAATCATAATCATAATAAAGTTGGGAGGAACCTTGGAGGTCATCTAGTCCAACCCCCTGCTCAGGTAGGAAGCCCTATACCATTTCAGACAAATGGCTGTCCAGTCTCTTCTTAAAAACTTCCAGTGTTGGAGCATTCACAGCTTCTGGAGGCAGGTTGTTCTACTGATTAATTGTTCTAACTGTCAGGAATGTGCTTTAATGTTTACAAAAAATAGTTACATTACAATCAGCATTATGATCAGCAATAAAACCAGCCAATGTATCACTGCATTTATCTCAACAAATTGCAAATTGCCTTATAAAAGAGGGCTGTGCCAGTATAAAAATAGATCAGATCAGTTATAATGCAAACAAATTCCTCAACAAGAAAAGGCAAATTAGGGAAATTAGGCAGACATGGAAATTGTGCTATACATAATATTTTCAAGTGGTAGACTGTCATGGGTCTGTGTGTGTGTGTGTGTGTGTAGTGTGGTAGTAGTAGTAGTAAGTAGGGACTTCCCTGGTTCAGCGCTGTCCAAATTTATTTGGCTTGCCGTTCTCAGAATTTCTTACAAGACGATGTCAGGTTGCAGAAGGCCAATAGATGGTGCCATTCTTCAAGGCTATGATTATAAGGTGCAAGGAAAAGCAACAATAAAATAAACATTGATTTTTGTCCTTATAAAGGTAACAGCAAACAGCAAGTTTCAACATCATACATTAACATAAGTATGTATATATGTATGCACACACACACACACACACACACACGGAGTATGTATGTATTTGTGTGTGTGTATCTATTTATGCAGGTATGTATAAATCTCGACTTACGACCACAATTTGAGTACAACATTTCAGTTGTTAAGTGAGAAATTTGTTAAGTGAGCTTTGCCCCATTTTACAACCTTTCTTGCAACAGGTGTTAAGTGAATCACTGCAGCTGTTAAGTTAGTAACATGGTTGTTAACTGAATTGATTTTGCTTGCCAAAAGCTTGCAAAAGGTGATCACGTGACCAGTGGTGGGATTCAAATATGTGAACAACCGGTTCTCTGTGTGGATGCCGCTTCCGGAAGTCCATTCTGGACCTGGGCAACAAAAAATTAGCTACCGGTTCTGCCGAAGTGGTGCAAACCGGCTGAATCCCACCACTGCACATGACCCTGGGACACTGCAGCATCATAAATATGAACCAATTGCCAAGCATCTGAATTTTTCATATGTATCAAATTCTTCCCAAGGGATTGTAATGTATTTGTGCAGTGTATGTGTGGATTCAAGCACTGAAAAAGTGTCATTAATTTTTTTTTTCATAATATGCCTGACTCATACTTTTTTGTTTGCGTATTACTAGGAATCCCTATGTTACACTTGTACTGGTGCATTGATTTAAATGAAGAAATATGTTTCCCCTTCTTCTATTACAAGTCCCCCAAAAGGCTGAAGAAATATTCAAAACCATTTTGTTTCTGACATAGTAATTTGTTTTGGGACAGGTCTAATTACATACAATCGAGTATTCATTTCACGCGGTTTTACTCTTAAGCACTTAAAATATCTGTCATAATTCCAAATGGAAACAGGAAGTGAATTACCTTTAAAAGCTGCCTAAAGCAGTTAAAGGAAAGATGAATTGTCGACATCAAGCTATAATAGATGGGAAACATACTGGGGCCAAATTAATGACTGATGTGGAATTACTGTTCTCTCTCCAAACCAAACTGGAGGTATTGTTTCAAGATGGTGGGGTGGAATTTCTCAAAGCATTTAGAAAGACACTCATCTGGGTACTGAGCACTATATATTCAGAGTATAAACTATAATACCATACCACTGAATGTGCTATATTCCTATTATTGAAGACCATAATTTAATTCTTTGCACATTGTGTAGAATTCTGAACAGAGATTTGAGGAAGAGTCTTATAATAAATATCTCATTTATTCTGAGAATGGTGTGCACTCACCCCAGACCTGGAAGCTTTGTTCTACCACACTTAACATTGTCGTTGTTTTCTAGGCCCGTGGCTACATTTCTGCCCCTATCTACCATTCTTTTATTTGTGAAAAAGTTAATATCTTCCCTTCTTGGGGATGTTCTTGGAAATAAAGATGGTGCCTGAGTCTGGTCTGTTGCTTTATAGAATCCAACTTACCATTTTCTTGAATTAAAAGACTTCTAAAATAATATTAAAAATCAGGTGAGGCAAAGAAAGTAGCTGGTGCTAAAAAAAAGATCCACTGGTCTGGTGCCTTCTGGGATTTTGGATCCCAGAATGTTAAGATGATAGCTTTTTATTCCTGGTCAGGTTAAGCACAGAATGTTCAAAATTCATGATAAGCAATGTCAAAACCCAGATAATATTAAAATAGATAGAATACTAAGATATGTGATGGGCACCAAGAGCAATGAGGAAGAGAGAAACTTTATAAACCAGGAAAAATCTCAGAACAAAATAACTGAACCTCTGAACAGTTCCTGAGATTCTCTGCTTTTGTAGGAAGTATTCTGATTTTATAAGCTAATAACATTTTCTCCTAGCAATGCCAAGTATTAAACACAGGATGGCAGCATTCACTTGAATTCGTTCATTTTTCATACAGAGGCAAAATACTAATAATAATGGTAGTAGTAATTCTTTTAAAATGGGAATTTATTCTCTAGGTGCTTCCAATTCTTAAAAAGATATTTGAAAAAGAAAGGCAACAACAACAACAACAACAACAACAACAACAACAACAATAATAATAATAATGTGTGCTCCAAATTAACAATGAAATGTTTGATATATTTCAAAACCTAAAACAACAAGACTTAGATTCTGTTAGAGTCTGTTAATGTATTATTACAACAAAGTAGAATTAGTTTATCTGGGCACGCTTCCTATTTTGAGTACCTTGCAAGGCTGGCAAACTCTGATGTAAAAAGATTTTCAATTCTTTTCTGAATGCCAAGAATAAATGGAGCCCAAATGCATCTCTGAACGGCATATACCCACAATGTAGGGACAATCACCGAGAAGAGACCTCTACTTCATAAACGTTTCACTTTCTGCAGATATGTGACCTTAAGCAGGCCTTGTCTAGATGTCCCGAACCATATATGGGCAACGTAGTTACCAATGTAACCCAATGTCACATCGCATAGAGAGTATCATGGGGCATTTCATGGCAATTCCAGCTCAATCTGCTGACAATGCCCCAGCTCAAATCTACAGATGAACTTTCCCAGAAGGTTGATACAGATGTTCAATATTAGGGGGAAAAGAATTCTGCCCAGCGATACTCTATATTGGAGCACTGCTTCTCCCCAATGGCAATTATTGGAACTCTTTGCTCTGGTAGGAGCAGAACCATCTCCAAGTGATGGCTCCAACAGGCAACCTCTCAGGCAGCCAGGAAGTTTATCATGGTTCACAACATCACCAAGAGGACTTGTAGGACCAGGAGGGCTACACTGGTCCAATTCATTCCTCATGAATCATCCACCAGTGTAACTAACGCTACCTCCCTCCCACACCCTGCCTTAATCCCGAATGAAGGAGATTCATATCGTTTGTTTTTCCTACAAACTCATGTAGCTGACTCTCCATCATTTTCTCTGTTTTTGTTAAAAGAAAAATCTTTTATTAAGCTTTTTAACATACATGTTGTAATGTTTGTACTTTGTACTGTAATACAAATACGAAAAGAAAAAAAGAAAGGAAAAAAAAAAAAGGAAAACAAAGTGCCAAAAGAAAAAGAAAGAAAATAAAGAATGAAACAAGAAACGAATAAGAGCAAGGAAAAAAGAATATTTTAAAGAAGCGACTCCTGATCTTCTTTGCAATGAGTGCAAGCAAATTTGATATTTCTCCACCACTTACAGAATTAGATACAGTATATAATCTGCTTCTTCCCATAATCCCCCCTTTCCATTCGCAAATCCAAAAATGGTCATTTCACTAAAAGATATCAACAAAAAGCCCATAAAGGTTTTCCAGCATTGTATGATAGTATTTTTTATTTCATCCCTTATCAAATAAGTCAACTTTATATTTCTTTTTTGGGGGGGAGGGGTTGAACTATTGAACTTTAATTCATCAATTTGCTGTTGTGGGATTGAACCTCCATTTAAACTTTGTTCCTCCTGCCTCAAAAGATTTCTTCAGAACTTTAAAAACCTTCTTTTGTAAATCCATTGATAAGTCTTTGTCCAGGTTTTTTTTTATATATATATCTCTTGGCTTATCATCTGTATTTCCACTTTAACTGTCATCTCTGCTTTATAATCTACATTTTTTTAATGTTTCTATATTAGCTGAAATTTGTTTCACCTCTTCATTCTATCTGCCTGTAAATTCTTGTATGTTATTCTTCTTTTCATCTTTCATTTGCTCTTTCCTAAAGACCTTAAAGAAATGCATTAGCAGGTGCAGTAATTATTGCTGTTAGTTTAATTATAAGTTTCTCTTCCAATTCTTCACTGATCCTTTGAAATATCTCAAGTGTCATTTCTGCATATATCATTTTATAAGTTTCACTTTTTCTTTCAAATCCAAGATAAAAAACAGGTTTGTCTTTTTTGTCCCCTTTCTGGAAATTTACCCCCATCTAGTGTCCAATTTCTATAGAGTCTCAGATTTCTTTTTTTATATTCAAATTTCAACCAAACATCTCTTTCCTGGTAGGTTAAATAAATTAGTATTACATGCAGATATTGTTCTATATATCTTATTATTTCAAAAGTCTTGGCAAAAGTTATTTAATTTTTTTTTATCAAAGTTTCCAATGTTCCAAAATCTTCTGGTCCCTTGATCCATTTAAAACTTTCTTAGCTAAAATTCTTATTCATTTTTTTGCCCTTTTTTATATTCTGCTTGTTCTTAAACTTTTAGTTAATTTTTCCTCTATTTAGGGATGCAGTTTTACTCACTAGATAGTTTTTAAAAACTTGTTGCTTGGAAGACCTCTTTTAACTTTGAAATAATTGTAAATCTAAAACATTTTAGAAAGTGAGGTTAACAAACCAAATCTCCTTAAAGGCTCTGTCATGGTTGAGGGCTTTCCTTATCACCCAGCTTTCAGACCCATATGTTGACCCCACCCTACAGCCTCCTCATGAGGAGAAATGGTTTGGAGTACCAGTAGGCAATCTCTCATCCTTATCTGGAGAAGTTCCATCAGACTAGGCTTATTGCCAGTTCTTTGATCTTTGTTGATAATATCGGAAGATGCCCTCGCTCATTATTGCCTCACTTGAAGCTCCAATTCTCCACCACTTTATCATCTGCCATTACGGTGACATCAAG
Organism: Azemiops feae; assembly: GCA_023970755.1. Lineage (NCBI taxonomy): Eukaryota > Metazoa > Chordata > Lepidosauria > Squamata > Viperidae > Azemiops > Azemiops feae. The sequence goes on from JALGBA010004290.1 coordinate 815,983, forward strand.
TTTTCACATGATGACAGGTGAAACTTGAACCATGTCAATTTATTTCCAAACAAGAGACAGTGGACACAGTCCAATTTTGCATCAGAGAAAATATCTTCTACACTGCACAGGCAAGATAAAGAAGCACAAAAATCTGAACCTTGATTATACTACAAATTGGACTCGTATTTGATGAAAAATCAGTGGTCTTGCATTTCAAGTCAGTGGAATTCTTTTTAAATGGCTTCATTAACTTTGACTCAATAAATCTACTTATCAGACATTTGGTATCCTGGAAAGTTTATTCTTATAGTTTTCTTGCCTAGCTGGCAAGAGATGACTGATAGTTCATCATGCTGAAAGTTGTCGAGCATGGCTGAATCAAGATAATGAGTTGGGCCCTGATATCTATGTGGCTCCCACCCTGATATCATTCTGGGAAGTCTTGATGATCTGGATGTTCTCCCAGGACTTGGGTTAGGACCCCATTAGATATGTTTGGGTGTGGGTGCTGTTAGCTGGACTCACCATCTGTTCTTTTTCTTTTTTCTTCTTCTTCCTTTGTTATTATTCTTTGAATTCTTATATTTCGTTTGGTTTTATTGTATACCATCCAAGGTTACCTTGGAGTCAGACAGTATCTAAATTGAATAAATTAAATTAAAAGAAATTGACAAAGGATCTTTTCAAATAGGGTGCACTTTCACTGCTTTAAAGGCAAAGGCCTCTTGCCATTCCTCAAATAACTAATAATTAACTATTTCTTAAATCCTGCCAAACATACTTTCTGTGGCCACCAAAACATCCAGTTGAAGTATTGATCCAACCCACCAATGGCAAAACTCATTCTATAGAGCATCCAATCTACTTTCACAGCTTCCACAAACTAAAAACAAACCCTGGTAATGTTGCGAAGAGTTGACTCCCTTGCCTCATGTGGCTCTGTCCAGTTGGCACTTACTTCTGAATGAATGTGAACAACTTTATGTCAAAGAAACCCACAAAAACATCTGGGCAGTCTGCAAGCATCTTATTCCATTCAACTTTCTTCCAACAGATCCAGAGCATCAAATGGGATGCTTGAAGGGAGTCTAGGGATACAGCAAGAGTGGAGAAGTACATTCTTCATCATTTTATTGCCACTTGGCATGCATCAGTATTAAGTCATATTCAAATTCAAGTGTAATTGTTCATCTATTTTGGTTTTAAGAATTTGTACCTTTGAAGATTTAGGAGTACAAAACATAAACTATTTAAATCTATTTTTGAAAAGAAGGACCCGGGGTGACATGATAGCAGTGTTCTAATAATTATGGGGCTGCCGTCAAGAAGAGGGAGTCAACTATTCTCCAAAGCACCTGAAGGCAGGACAAGAAGCAATGGATGGAAACTAATCAAGGAGAGATCTAACCTAAATAGAAATTACCTGACAGTTAGAACAATCAACCATTGGAATGGCTTGCCTTCAGAAGTTGAGGGTACTCTATCACTGGAGGTTTTTAAGGACAGTCATTTGTCTGAACTTGTATAGGGTCTCCTGCTTGAGCAGGGGATTGGACTAGAACAGGGCTTTTCAACCTTTTCACCCATTGTACCACTTTTAGCATATGGCAATATCCGAGTACCACCAGTCGCCTAGCAAGGTGTCAAAAACTTGATGACCCCCCCCCCAAAAAAGGAAAAAAGTGATAAAGTACAGGTAGTCCTTGACTTACAACAGTTTGCTTAGTGACTGTTCAAAGTTACAATGGCACTGAAAAAAGTGCCCCCCAAGCCACAGCCAAGCAAGACACCTGCCTGCCCGCCCGGCGGCGCTCTTCCTCCTGTCCAAGGTTTTCATTGTTGTGAGCATTTCTGTTGAGGATTGGCAGCGGGGGTGGGGGGGTGTTTGGTTTTTATTCCCCCCGTCTGCTGGGTGGTTGCAGCAGGTTTTGGTCACTTCACATGACCCTGGGACACTGTGACAGTCATAAATATGAATCAGTTGCCAAGCATCTGAATGTAAATCACAAGACCCTGGAGATGCTGCAACATTTCAGCTGATCGGTGCTTCTTCTGGGCTCAGCAGAAGCACCAGGAGCGCGAGCTCCAGCTGGAGCCTGGCGCTGATCCTGGCGCTTCCACTGAGCCCTGACAGCCTTGCAGCTCCAGCCATCTCTCGCTCAGGCTTGTGCAGTGCTGCCACCGGTTCAGCTCATTCCCCTCTCCCGCTATCACTTTTCTAGGATGGTCGCGTACCACCTGCCAGGTGCCAATGTACCACAGGTGGTACCCGTACCACTGGTTGAAAAGCCCTGGACTAGAATACCTCCAATGTCCCTTCCAACTCTGTAATTCTGTTATTCTGTCAGACTCAAAAGACCAGGTCCATGGTGAAAGTTCCAATTAAACCAGTGGTGGGATTCAGCCAGTTCACACTGGTTCAGCAGAACTGGTAGCTAAATTTCGCTGAGTTCAGAGAACCGGCTTAATGCACAGTGCTTCCGGAAGTCCATTCTAGGCCTCGGAGGTCTAGAGATGGCCTTCCAGGCCTAGAACGACCCGACGGAAGTGTGTGGATGCCACTTCCAGAAGTCCATTCTAGGCCTCCGAGGCCTGGAGGAGGCCTTCCAGACTTAGAACAGCCCACCGGAGGTGCATGGATGCCACTTCCGGAAGTCTGTTCTAGGCCTCGGAGTCCCAGGCCTGCATCCAGTAAGAGAACTGGTTGTTCAGGTATTTGAATCCCACCACTGAATTAAACTGATTTATTGCTAAACTCCCTATGCACAGGAATCTTCTCAATTAATGGTTAGCAGCCACTTGGAGTTAGATAAGGGTCCACAAATTCAAGAGAGGTTGGACTTAGTCTGCTTGTCGCTACATAGAGGTTCTAGGCTGATCCCTCTTTTAACTCTGCCCCAGTTTCTGTCACTCCTTTCCCTACAATTTCCAAATAGACATTAGCCTTACCTGCAGTCACAAATATATTTATTTCTTACATTATCTCCTAACATTTTGAAAACAAATGCACACACATTTATAAGAATTGCTAACTTATAAAGGCTAGATAAATACAAACTATTTGACTTTCTAAAAAACAACAACTATAAAGTAATATACTGCTGGGCGTTCATACGTTAAAGATCTAAATCTTTGAAAAGTAAATATAGCTATCAGCAGAAATCAGACTGACAATGTTTTGTAATTACAGTAATAGTTTTATTGAAATTTTTAGTTTTAAGCATATTTGTTTCAAAGAACAATTTGCCAGAAGTAAGTTGGCTGCGTAGAGAGGAAAGATAAAAATGTGTAATCGAGTATGAGTGATGGAAAACACACGCTCTGGGTGGAATTGTTACTCCTTTTGCAAGAAGGTCTCTGTTGCTCACATATCTAAGCTGGAAGAAGGGAGGGAAGAAGAAAGCTATCATACCAGCAGGATCCTATCCAAAGAACCAGTTAAGGAAGAGAGTAGAAAATGAGATTTTAAAAAGGAAAAAAGGACATCGCCCAGTTCTCCCCAATGCTAACGGCTGAGAAAATAATGGAAATTGATTCGATGTCTGGTAAAAGTGCTGATAGGATCTCTACTGGAGTGAATGTAAAATAAAAAAGCATCCTTCTGCATAAGTGCAGAACTTTAAAGCAAATACTCAAGGGCCCTCGCTATATTAATAAGTAGCTTAACATCATACTGTAAAGCAAGATAATAATAATTCCCTTGAGATAGCAGAATAGAAGAGAAAGAACTGGGGGGGGGGGATCACAACATACAAAGCCCTGCAAATAGAATTGGAATGACTGTGGCAAAAGAAAGCAAAGATAGTACCAATAGTAATTGGGGCCTTGGGTACAATCTGAAAACAACTTGAACATCACTTAAACACCATTGGCATTGGCAAAAATCACATCAGTCACTTGCAAAAGGCTGTTTTACTTAGAACAGTTTACATCCTGTGACGATACCTTTAACACTATCAAACAGCATCTGCCTATCCTAGGTCCTTGGGAAGGACTCGATAGGCAGATAAAAATGCCAAACCCAGTCTGAGCATCTTTCTGACTCTGTGACAAACCATAATAATTAATAATAGTAATAATGTCTCCACAGGATCATTAGAACTAGGCTTTATTAAGAAATCTGTAGTAATAGAATTGTCATGGTTGCCAAGAATCTTGCAAGTATGCTTGTGTTTCTCCTTCTTTCTCTACCATCCCCAGGGAGTTAGAGGGGAACCAGTCTGAGTCTTTTTATTTTCCTCTCATCCCACTACAACCCCCCCCCCCACACACACAGTTAGTGCATGCTTCTTCTGCACTTAATGCATGTTTCTCCTCCTCCAAAGGCTTGTGGATGCCTTCTCCAAGACATCTCTTTGTAAGCCGCCCCGATTCACTGAAAGTGAGTTAGGCAGTCATATAAATTTTCATAAACAAACAAACAAAAAATGAATCCCCGTAGGTTCCTATAATTAAATCCAGAGTTTAAATCTATTAGATCAGATAACACTCTCTTGGATTCTTGGATTCCCTTTCCTTTGTTCATTAATGTCTTCTTTAAGACGATTCTTCAAGAAGCTGGAATGGTAAATGAGATGGGAGAAAATGCTTGCTTAGTAAATAGATGGTCTATTCTAGCGAGTTCTGAAACTCCAAGTTAAGTCTCAGGAGAAATAATGAATTCACGTGTAAAAATATATCCATTTAAAAATGTCTGACAGCTTTAGTGCAGGAGCAACAGGGGAGGAGGGGTCATTGTCAATAGTATGAAAATGGCAGATGCAACCAGGGGGTTGAAGCCATGTCCTTCTTTTTACATCTATACACACTGGGGTTTAAAATTTCATGGAACCTCCACATATGTCCCTTCTTTAGTGGATCCTGTAATATTCCTTATTATTTCTATAATAAATATAACGAATTGTGCAGGTCTTTTCCAAACAATGACCAACTTTTGGAGCAAGGTCTGAAGGTGCTTCCAACTGAGGCTTTGGTGACAGACATTTCCTGCCTTATTTACAGAATTTTATTTGGACCTCATCCAATATTATTTGATCTGTAATTCGCCCATCTTTTTCCACGCCTGGCACCATTTTAATTTCCAGTGAAAAGATGCTAACAGGACACACACGCACACAAAGAAGCGATTGCACAATGGTTTTTAATTGTTAGCATTACAATCCCCACTGTCTGGAAGCAGTCTTAATGATTTGGATGAACTTGTTGCAGACATAGTACGACGGAAAAACAAGTCCTTCTGGGACACGAAATGAAGAATCTGGAACAAATTCATTTTGTGAAAGAAATGGCTCAAGAATACCTTTAACTAAGGCCCAGAAGATCCAAAACGTCCCATCTGCCCCCAATCTGTTTGTGTAATACCCCTAATTTGTCACTATCTCTGCCAGAGTACATAGACAGAGCCCACAATAAGGAGCTTTGAAAGGGTGGGCCTCCTCTTGCTCTGAATCTGTCGACAGACGGAATGGAGCTGCTCTACCCTAGTTTTCCAGTCAGACAGGATTGGAGCATTAAGCCTTTCTAAGTAAAAAAGTAAAATCTAAGTAAAAAAAAAATTTTTTTTTTGGGAGGAACACTTTAAAAGTTTCTTGCTTGATCTTTGTGTCAGTAGGACAAAATTAGGAATTTCAAATCAATTAAGATAAATGATAATAGGTATTCTGTAATGACCAGAATCAAAACAGGACAGATTGCTGGAACCTTTAATACGTGTACCATAATGCAGCTCAGTTAGTTGAGACCCAGGTCTTACAGCTTACCGCTATACATAATTTCAGCTGTGAAGCAAGTTACTGACATTTTTCTTCTATCTTGGTCACTATTGTTGAATACAAGCCTTTCCTTGTGCTTGAACAGATGGACACCAGATTTTCTTTGTTAGGAGTATAAAATTGTGGGGATTCATGGTTGCATATAACATGATTTGGTGCTCTTTTGGAATTATACTTTTTAGAATTATACTGTAAGTAGTTTTATAGGAATTCAAGATTTGATTTTCCTAAAATCTAAAATGTTAAAGATGTTGTTGATATGATGTCCAACTGTACACTAAAGCTTTGGAATCTGACTGTTTATCAGATAATACAATTGAATCAAGCCTGGAGGGGGGAGCGGGTTAAAACAATTATACTGAGGAACTGAAAAACTGTTTATTCCAGATGTAATGAGTGGCTTTTGGAAATGTGTGATTTATCCTTCTTGGAAAAGTCAGTGTTTTCTCAAAGCAAAGAATGAAGCAATATGTACTACTTTGGCAGAGTTTGGGGGATACTTTACAATAATATTTTGTTGTAAATTATACCATAGTACTCTATAGTATTTATTAATAAACTACCCTATTGATAATTTTAATATATAAAGTCATTTTTTCCCTTTGGTATTTCTGTTTTTTTTCCTGTTCCAGTTTTAGTTTAAGGATTGTTTTATTTAATTGTATTTTTAAATATATATATTTAGGTTTTTTGTCAATACTTTACCTTTTATTGTAAAATAAAATTTAATAAGCTTTTCCTTTGACTCACATTTCAGTTCTGCAGACCCCAATGTCAGTGGGAATCTTTTCAAAGCATGCAGAATATAAGTTTGGCTCAACAAAAGGGACCACACTTGATTTGGGAACATTCTGTAGCTCAGCGACTCCAAACCTTTTGGGCATCAGGAACCGGTTCTGTGGAGAGAGGTTTTTCCGTGAACCAGAGGGGGCGTGGTTTCGTGTGCTGTCTGCATCCCGCGGATGGGACTTTGCTTGTTTGTGCGGCCCAGTTGCTGGCATGCCATGGACCGGTGCTGGTCTACGGACTAGGGGTTGAGGACCTCTGCTGTAGCTGATATTAGAGGATAAGAAGGTTCTGCTTGCTAGCCTATCACTTTTGCATATATATTGTATGTATGTTTGTCATTTTTTTGGAAATGTTAAATGCATTGCTTTCTCAAATGCTGATACAATGCTTCTGGTAAATCTACCGCGTTACATCTCCATAGTTTGATACCTTACAGATATCTCGGAATTCTAACAATGTCATTCAAATATTTAGAGATAGTAGAGAACAGAAAATCAGAGTTGGAGGGCACCTTGGAGGTCTTCTAGTCCAATCAAGCAGGAGACCCTATACCATTCCAAACAAGTAGTTGTCCAGTCTCTTCTTAAAAGCCTCCAGTGATGGACCACCCACAACTTCTGAAGGCAAGCCGTTCCACTGGTTAATTTCTCCTTAGTTCTAGGTTGCTTCTCTCTTTAATTTCCATCCATTGTTTCTTGTTTTGCTCTCTGGTGCTTTGAAAAATAGATTGACACCCCCCCCTCTTCTTTCTGACAACCCCTTAAATATTGGAACACTGCTATCATGTCACTCCTAGTCCTTCTTTTGATTAGACTAGAGAAACCCAATTCCTGCAACCGTTCTTCATATGTTTTAACCTTCATCCCTCTAATCATTGTATTGAGTAAAGCTGCCCTATAGAAATTGGAACATTTTAAGAGTAAATAATAATTTGAAATAGCTCATCTGATATATGAATTTGCAGCTCTATGTCCTGTAGAGAAAAAACAACTGTTTAATAGACTTTATGTAATAAGAGGTAATAGAAGCAGAAAATCAGTTGAGAAACTCAAAAAGAGCTAGAAAACTTGCTAATACAGCGTCTTTTGAGCAAATGTAGGAAATCTGCTGCATTAGCATATTTCACACAAATATGTCACTGCCAATCTTAAGATATATGCTTCGGTTCAGTAGTCAATGGAAGTGAGAAAAGACAAAATAGACCCAACATTCTTTTTCCAATTCTCCTCACTGTCTTCATCCAAAGCCTCCATTATGTATTAATATTGATTTGTAACAGCTTAAACCTATTTAAAGGTTACATACAAACCTCAATGCAGGAACCAAGTTGTTAGCAAAGTAAGCCATAATTTAATCTATCAAACTTTTATTTGTATAATAAGAGCTTATTATACAAATTTTGTAATCATACTTTAAGTGCATACTTAAAATGATTACAAAATGTGTATAATAAGCTTTTACTGTACTATAATAAATGACAATTCTGAAGCAAATCAAGAGGCACAGCAGCTTCTATTTAACCAAATGTTTGAGTGAGCATATGTATTACACTGAGATCAAGTACTTAGCAACTTGAACAGCGAGTTGAATATGAGGATGAAGATGGAAGGAAATTCCTCCTCTGAGGTTGCCATAGAGCAAAGCCTTGGAATATGTCATTCTCCCAAAGGCCAATCCATTAGATCGAAGTTGATTGGGCAGGTACTTAAGGAAGAAACTTGCAATGAAGGTTGCATCCAATCTGAAGCTGTCTCTGATGGAAGATCCATTAGGACATCTTTCAGAGGAACATGGAAGAAGGCAATTTTGGCATCCCTCCATCCTCAGAATGATCCCAGAGTGTTGGGGGACCTTCAAAGCAGGATGGAAAATTAGAGAGCTGAAGAAAAAAAATCAACAAAAACCAGGGCTTTTTTTGTCATAGAACGCCCAGAACGGAGTTCCGGCACCTTTTTTGGATGGAACCTTGTAGGGTAGGCAAGGCGGGTTGTATAACGTGTGTGAGTTCCGGCACCTTTTTTTTTTTTTTTTTTTACAAAAAAAGCACTGACAAAAACGATCATGTTTCCTATTCGATGATGCAAGCCTTTGCTGGATCCAACACCTTGCTTAGCTAGGAGGGATGTTGATTACATTAAACCTTAGTTGCAGACAAACCTAAGATTTGAGAGAGATATGGGGAAAAAAATTTTTTTCTCCACAGAAGCATTCTCTTTAACTGTGCCCCCAGATATTCCCATTATTACCTAACTATTCACATCTGAGAATATTTCAATGTCTTTTAACGATGTTGAGAATTTCAGTAACTACCCTACCGGTACTTTCATGAAGCTCAGTGACCTCATTATTTTGATCAGCTGGGTGTTCAGCAGCATAACTTCACATCCCATAAATGATTAATTTATTGCTGAATGTTTCAAGGGAGCACAGAGGAATATTTCAGTGAGATAAGGAGATCAGCTGGAACATTATGAGCACTTGTCTAATAGGAGCTTATTGGACTCTAGCCTTGTACCTTTTAACAAAAGAGCCATGACTAAACTATATTGTCAATATCTGAAGAATTATGAAACCAACATTGAAAGCAACTAGGAAACTAATGTTACTCTGTGGTCACTTCTTCCTTCTAAATAATTATGCGCAGTGAAAAATTTGATGTTTAGCTGTGTGTAAATATATTAATTTTCACTGGTTTTAGTGGAATTTATTGACTCTATAGCAGAAGAGGCAGCTTATACATATTGTATTTCCTCTACTTCACTTTTCACAATAAAAAGATTTGTGTATGTACATTTATTTGCTTATGTTGTGCAGGACATGGTTGTTTGTTTAGTATTATGGAATTATCTGTTCTACTTTATCCTCCAATTTTTCTCAAATGACAATTAAAATTGATGCTTTTATTTCTGTCACTCAAAAGTATACGATAAGGTGATAAAAATACAAACCAAGTAAAGTGATTAAATGAAAAAGAGCTAAGCACTGATGTGAATGAAACTTAAACCGAGACAAACCTATGTTACTGATAAATGAATATTTTCAAGTGATGGTGTAGTACTTTCAAAGGAGAGGCAAGTGAATTTATCAGGGCAGGATTTCTACTTTCCAATTAGAAAAATAGAAAAATGCCCTCTTGCTTTCTTCTTACATCTCTACTGAGTTGCTTGCAAAAAGCATGGCTTTCTCTGTGATTCTTCATTGGGCAATTTAAGTTTCATTTGGTATTCACAGAATCAATGTGTCTCCTACTGATCTTTACTTTCTGTGAAAGTTTTAGCTGAACCTAGTAATAAGGATACAATATTGGACCCAGGTGTTAGTCAAAGAAGTGTTGAGGCAGAATATCCTGGCTGGAAGGTTACACATTCATTCTAAACTAGTTTCTAAACTGACTAAATTAGTAGACCAGCAAAACGCTGTGGACACGGTATACTTAGACTTCAGTAAGGCATTTGACAAAGTAGACCACCTCCTGCAGCTTAGTAAGCTAGAAAAAAGTAGCTGGCTGACAAACCATACTCAGCGAGTAGTCCTTAATGGTACTACATCCACATGGAGAGAAGTAAGCAGTGCGGTACCACAAGGCTCCATCTTAGGCCCTGTATTCTTCAATATCTTCATTAATGACTTAGATGAGGGAATAGAAGGGGAACTCATCAGATCTGCAGATGTCACTAAACTGGCAGGAATAGCCAACACCCCAGAAGACAAGTTCAGGATCCAAAAAGATCTTGACAAACTTGAACAATGGGCCCTATCCAACAAAATGAGTTTTAATGTGGAGAAAAGCAAAGTTTTACATTTAGACAGGAAAAACCAAAGGTTTAAGTACAGATTTAAGGCAGCGGACCTTGGAGTCCTAGTGGATGATCACTTGATTATGAGCCAGCAGTGTGCAGCCATCTCCAAAAAAGCTAATACAATCCTGGGTTGTATAAACAGAGGCATAGAATCAAGATCACACGAAGTATTAGTACCACTTTATAAAACCCTAGTAAGACCACACCTGGAATACTGCAACCAATTTTGATCACCATACTACAAAAAAGATGTTGAGACCTTGGAAAAAGTTCAGAGAAGAGCAGCTAAAATGATCAAAGGCCTGGACACTAAAACATATGAAGAACGGCTGCAGGACTTGGGTTTGGCTAGTCTAAAGAAAAGAAGAAACAGGGGAGACATGATAGCAGTATTCCAGTATTTGAAGGGCTGCCACAAAGAAGAGGGCATCAAACTATTCTCCAAAGCACCAGAGGGCAAGACAAGAAACAATGGTTGGAAACTGACCAAAGAGAAAAGCAGCCTGGAATTAAGGAAAAACTTCCTAACAGTGAGGACAATTAACCAGTGGAACAGCTTGCCTCCAGAAATTGTGGGCGCTCCATCACTGGAGATTTTAAAGAAGAGACTAGACAGTCATTTGTCTGAAATGGTATAGGTCAGGGGTTGGCAACCTGAAACACTGAAAGAGCCACTTGGACCCGGTTCCCTCAAAAAAAAAAACCTGGGAGACGCAAAATGCGCTCGCGCATATGCGCATGAGCGCGCATGTGCTCACGCTCGCACAACAGGGGGCTTGATTGAAGAGTGGAGCCCTCGTTTCCCCAGAGCAGAGTTGGGGCCGCGCCAAAGGAGCCGGCTAAAAGCAAAAGTGGTGCCTTGGACTACCCCTCCGAGGATGGCGCTTTGGAGGAAGACCGGAGCGCGGCACCCTTGCCGGAGAACTAGAGTCAGCCCCGCTAACTAACATGTGAACCCCACGCTAAGAAGGGCCCTGCCTAAACTGAGCTCAATCGGACAGGAAAGGTCAGCTCGGTCATTGGGATCACGCAGTTGAGTGGGCTTGGCGCACCCGCCAAGCTATTAATCCAGCAACCAGGCAGCGGTTGGCTTGCGATAGGTTGGGCAAAACAGGTGGATAGGATTGCAGCCAACAATAGTAGGACGTTAGAGCCGCCAACTCTGGTCTCCACCCGGGTGGGCGGGTGAGCGAAACCCCGAAACCTTTCACATTCGTTTGCAAAGAGAAGATGCTGGTGGCGCACGACCCGGACTGTTGGCGTTGCTGTGGGACCACCCCCTGCGGTGCCAGCTAATGTGGCGTGCTTCCAGCGGCGAAAAAGGGGCCTGAGTGGCGGCGGAACAAGAGACGCTGGGCAGCACGAACTGAGCACGGTCTTGATAAGCAACAAGCCAAGGCCCCACCTCCCTCCTGCCGCTGCTCAGTTCGTGCTGCCCAGCGTCTGCCTGCCTGCCTGCCTGCCTGCTTGCAGGCCTCCGTGCTCCTTCCCCAAAGCGTGCAATTGCTTGGAGCCCCTGCCCCAAAAGGTGCTGCTTCCCCGGCGGGAGCTGAGTTTGCAAGCCTCACCAGCAAGCAGGCAGTACCGAAGGTCCGGAGGGTTCCCTTTCGCATTCGTTTGCAAAGAGAAGCACGCCGCATTAGCTGGCACTACAGGGGGTGGTCCCACGGCAACGCTGACAGTCCGGGCCATGCGCCACCGGTGTCTTCTCTTTCCTCTCTCTTTCTTTCCTCTCCTTCTCTCTTTCTCTTTCCTCTCCCTCTTTCTCTCTCAAGGCAGACGGCGCTGAAGGGGAGGGGAGGGGGGGCAGGAGGCAGCGGAAGGCACTGAAAGGCGCCCGGGGCACCACGGACAGGCCCGGGGAGATGCATGGCCGGCTCGGCTGCCCAGGGAGCAGCCCGAAGCGATGCCCCCACCGCCGCCGCGGGGACTGCCGCCCGGCCCGGGGAGACACATGGCCAGCTCAGCAGCCTGGGGAGCGATGCCGCCGCCGGCGGGACTGCTGCCCGGCCTGGGGAGACGCATGGCCGGCTTGGCGGCCTGGGGACGGCCCAGGGAGCGATGCCCCCGCCAACGGGACTGTCGCCTGGGGTGCAGCAGGAGGAAGAAGGGGAGGAGGAGGGCAAGGAAGCCTCCGCCGCCCCCCCCAGCTGGGACTCCACACTGCCCGGCCTCGCCCTCCGCCCATGAGATGTAGCCGCGGCAGGCCGCTGGGGGGCTGGTGCCACGTGGCCTGCTGGCCCTGGCCGCGATACTGCAGCTGCTCTGCCTGACCAACCGGCCCCTGCCAGCCCCTGCCAGCCGGGGGGGGCGTGCCACCTGCCCCGTGAACTCGGAGCCCCCTCCCTCCTCCCCCACCACCTACCCACCGTCACTGGCTCTGCTGCTGCTTGGCCAACGGTCGCGCTGGCTGGGCATCGCAGGGGCTGCTCTCCCTCAGGGCTGGCAGGGCCGGCCCGCTCAGCAGAGGCTCCTGTGGGCCGTTCCCAGCGGGGATCCCGGGGCTTCCCCGCATGGCTCCCCGGCCACGTGCGCCTCCATGGGGCCAGCCCGGGAAAGGGACTTCCTGGCCGCCCTTCTACCAGGGGGCGGGGCACCCGGGTGCAGGGCCAATCAGGAGCCCTGCGAGGGGGCAAGTCTGCATGAGAGACAGAGAGAGAGACAGAGAGGGGAAGCGCAAGTGCCTCTCTCTGTCTCTGTCTCTCTGCAAATGGCAGAGGAGGCTCCGGAGCCGGAGGAGATGGCTCAAAGAGCCGCATGCGGCTCCGGAGCCGTGGGTTGCCGACCCGTGGTATAGGTTCTCCTGCTTGAGCAGGGGGCTGGACTAGAAGACCTCCAAGGTCCCTTCCAGCTCTATCCTATCCTATCCTATCCTATCCTATCCTATCCTATCCTATCCTATCCTATCCTATCCTATACAAACCTTTGTATGAACTTGCTTCTTTGATTTGTCTATTGCTAATACATAGTGCTGGCAGAATGTGGGTGATGCTTTCATCCTTCCTCACTCAGTGGCTTTCTTGCACCTTTTACTCTTTTCTATTTTCTTTTCTTTCTTTAAGTTTCCATTAGATGTTACAGTAATACCTCAGTACTCATTGTTAATTAGTTCCAGGAGGGGCTATGAGTACCAAAAATGATGAGTACCACACATATTTTTCCCATAAGGAATAATGTAGGGAGTCACAAGGCACACCAACAAGCTCAAGCTTCTGTGTTGAGTACTAAACAAATGATGAGTACCAGGACAAAATTTTCATGTCAAAATGCCATATCATGTCATATCAAATTCAATGAGTTTCAAAGAAGTTGAGTACCAAGGTACCACTGTACTATCACAATAAAAATATTTAATAATAATTATAAACAAAAATGTAGGCAATATTTGGAATGAATGTGATTGTCATTGGGAGTAGGGGGGGAAATATACATATTATTATTATTGGTCATGCAGCCATTCAGATTTAGATTGGATTTGGCATTTTTTTATCTGAAGGATCTGTGATAGGCAGATGTTGTTTGATGGTATTAAAGGATGTAAACTGTCCTTTTGCTATTGACCAGTGGTGATTTTATTAATGCTGATTAATAACACAGTTGTTTGATTGCAGGTCTTTGCAATTTGGTTCTTTCTCTTCTCTTCTGCTATCTCCAGGTATTACAATATCTATTATCCAGATTTTTTGTCTTTCTTACCGATTAATTAAAACCAGTGAAATTAATGAATTAATCAATTTAAAAATATATTTCTTCCTCTTCTTCTCTTTTTAGAATTCTGTTGAGTATCATTAATGGATGGATGTGAACAAAATGGCTCATTAGAGAAAGTCATTTGGCAACCTAAGAATGAATGAAAATGGTGATTATTTGGTGAACTGTGCTTAGAAAAAATATATATTTTTTCACTCCAACTATGTGATTAAGCATAAGCCTATTGATATGCACAAATGACAAAAGAATTAACATAAAAGCACGAAGACTTAGCTGTTTATGATGAAAGTTCATGCAGTAGTAACAAGAGTTTGTTTTTCCTGCTATTTTAATATAATGGATTTTTGTAGTCCACTTTTCATATTCACTAAATGATTCTGCCTGATCCAGGCTCATTTCCTGTGTTGCCAGCTGCAGCCCTCACAAATGGTGTTTTTCTCATTTATGTTTGGCTATTTTCCCTTTTCTTATCTCATGCCTTAAATTTAATTGGTTCATTATTTCTTACTCTTTTTTTTTGTTTCTTTGCATGTTGCTTTTCCTAAAAAGGAAAACAGTGTAAGGGGTAGGTATGTGTATAAATCAGGATGCTTTCTATTAATGATAATTTTAAATTTTGTCCATACTTTTTGGAATAAATATTCTATTCTAATTGCACCTTAATATTAATTCCTGTTATTAACAATATATCCTAGTTTTAACAATAAAATGACCAAAACCATGCCTAAACCAATTTGACAGTCAACTTTCAAAAGCTCAACTTTGCCCATTCACAGCATTCCTCTTCTGTCAAACTGTGTTTTTTTTTTTTTAAATGACTAATTTAGGATTTTTCTACAGGTTAAGATATGTAGCCAAGCTGGAGGAATTGAAACAGTTGTGGTAAAGGATTACTGGACAGTAAATAACAGATTGCAATTAATGGTTCATTGCATTAGGACTAGCACTGCTGGTTTTAATTGTTATCCCACTAACCACAAATGGCTACTTTATAACCAGGCAGTTTAATAGTCTTAATATCAGTTAATTGACAATAACATCTTCCAGAAAGTGTTATATTTTTAGCTCCAGCTGAACAGTTAAATGCTTGAAAAGTGCATAAGAAATCAGGAGCCTATATATAACAAATACTTCCTGCTTTTAGGGTAGGGTTCTTCAGCAACAAATTTTATGGTACTGAAATTTAGAGAGAAAAAGACAGAGAACACATTTAAGAACTACAAAAAATGTTTTAATTCTTAATAGTTTATTTGGTTTGCCTTAGCATGTCGTGAGCTCAGGATTGTTATTCATGGTATATGTTTGGGTGAATGCAGCTCACTGAGATTGATTCAACAAATCATACTTTTTCCAATATGTAACTCAATGCTTTCCAGGGAAGCTGGGAAAGTTTAAAATTGTAAACTAAACAACCAACTTGGGGGAGGCAGGATCTTGACAGATGGGTTGGTATATAAACAGAAGTACAGGTTTTGGGAAGAGATAGGAAGATTTTCCACAGACATGCCGACATACTGTTTAACTATCCCTAGCTCTAAAAGTTAGTCGAAGGGATGGAATATAAAATGAAAGAAAAGATGCTAGTTTGGGAGGAAGCAGAGAAAATGACAGAGAGAGTTAATTAAGTAGGTTAGAAACATATATAAGATACTGACTTTAGACCAGGGGTATCTGGACATGCGAGCCATCGTTTCCTATCCCTGCCTTAGAGCTTCCCCATTGATGGAAGAGTAGACCAGGGGTCTTCAAACTTGGCCCTTTTATGACTTGTGGACTTCAACTCCCAGAATTCCTCAGCCAGACATGCTGGCTGAGGAATTCTGGGAGTTGAAGTCCACAAGTCATAAAAGGGCCAAGTTTGAAGATCCCTGGAGTAGACTTTGTGAGAATAATTTCTTTACGATTTGGAAGATTCTGCTTGGAACTGACCAAACCCAGGATTAACTTCAGCTTTTAACTGGGGAAAGTGAATCTAGACTGACAAGGAAATGAAGGGCTTCAAAGTAATTAAACAGAGTTGGATAATTGTGTATGCAATATATAATCTAGAAACATCAGATTGCAACCAATGATGTTTCATTACTATCTGAAGGCTTGATGAATCACTGCCTGGAGATTTTTACTAAGATTTAAAAAAAACAACAACTTTCTGCTCCTTAGCAGTTCTCTGAATTTTTGCTGGATCTTGAGAACAGCATAGATTATGCCATACAATTTGCACGGGGGAGATGAAATTGGCAAGTCATTGCTGGTCCATCCAATGAATGAAATGCAACATATGCGCACAAACCTAGTTATTTACTGAATAAGTTAGAATGGAAAAGAAAAGAGTTTGACAAGAGTATGAACTGTGAATAGGACAGACATCATAAAGGGCTATTCTGAAACCTGTTCAAATTTATAAAAAGACAGGGTTAACCCTGAGGGCACAATTTTGCATGTGCAATTGTGTTTGTGTGAAAGAAGAGGATGAAGAAGGAATCTTAAATTTGGATCAGGAGAGGCGATGAAAAAAAACCCATGCAGTTTAATAAAGTACTACTTGGAATACTGTTAGAATCAGAAACTATTTTTATTAGCAAAAATAGCCCTCTTTCGCTACTTCCCCAATTTTTAAAAATATCCCTGCTTTATTAAAATAAAATTAATGAAGAATACCAAACAGACACAAGCAAGTAGACTTACTGTTCTACAAAATTCAATGATTTGGCAAGCTTGAAGAAACATTGATTAGAAAGTAAACTTGTTATTCAGGATCTATTTGTTTATTTGCTTAGTCTACCTTGCTCAATCTAAAAATTCTAAAAAAAAAAAAAAAGGCAGGTGGAATCTGATCATGATTTGCATGGGGAATTACCAAGAAATTCCCAGGATTATAGGCTTACTGAGGAGAGCAGGAACCTAGAACTAAGAAGAAATTTCCTAACAGTGAGAACAATTAACCAGTGGAACAAACTTTAAAAGTTGTGGGTGCCCCATTACTTTTAAGAAGAGACTGGATAGCCATTTATTAGAAATAGTATAGGTCTTCTACAAGAGCAGGGGGTTGGAGTAGATGATTTCCAAGGTCCCTTCCAACTCTGTTATTGTTACTTAAATATATAGGAAGGCAAATAGTCTCTATATTGCTAAATTATTACCATTTTTCACAAGACAAGCTCAACTGATCTATATCCCTTATATCCCTGTTCTTATTTTAAATATCCTGAAGTTGTTTACAGTCATTATAAAGGCAGGGTATAAAAACAAAACAGGATGGAAACAGTTTTTATTCTCTTTGTATTCTATCTATAAAAACAGCTGGGAAGGGCAACATAAAAATTATGCCCCCCTATTCTATAGAATTCCATTAGTGGAAAAATAGAAACAAAATATTTATTATTATTTGCAGATGCATTGCTGTCACCGCCCAAATCATTTTGCAGACATCTACACCCAATATTGTAGACAATTCTACTTTACCTTAAAGAGTCACTGAATCTCTCCAAATGGATCCTGGATTTGGCCAATTATGATCACTTTCTAGCTACAATTCATTTGATCTTTGATAATTGGAGCATGTTCTCAGTACAATGACGAAAACCCTCTACGTTTTCTTTTCTAGACAAGTTATAAATTTTATTCTCAACATTAGCATTTTCAATACCTCGTCATTAAATTAATGCTCTGCACCTATCTAAGTTACTTTCACTAATGAATGTCAACTGTTTCCTTTTTATGTGGGGTCTTATTTTATATATTTGATGTTGAAATTGGAAAGTGTGTTCTTTCATTATTGGAGGAACATTATCATAAAAGCCATTAGATCAAAGTCTAAAGTCTGTGAGTCTCAGCAACCAATTTACAACAAGTGATGCAGAGGGCTATATAATGACCTTTGCAAATCTGTCCACTTTTTGGGCTTTAGAAAATGTTATTGTTCCAAAGAGTAATCTATTATTATGCTGCTTGGGTTTTTTTCCCCCACCTAATATTTAATTAGAGAGCAGTGATCACTTATTTTCCTGAAAAAAAAATCCATTCTTATTTGACTTGATAATGCTCATTTTGGTTTTGTGAAAAAAAATCATGACTATTACTTGGTATAGGGTTTCCTGCCTGAGCAGGCATTTGGACTAGAAGACCTCCAAGGTCCCTTCCAATTATTATTATTATTATTATTATTATTATTATTATTATTATTATTATTATTATTATTATTATTATTATTATTATTATTATTATTATTATTATTATTATTATTATTATTATTATTATTATTATTATTAATGCAATTTTTGCTTTTCTTTACTGCACAAGAAGTCACATGTTGAATATTAATGAAGTTCTTAATTTCAGTGCCCAATCTGAATTTTGTAACTGGAGGGAAGAAAAGGATTTGGGTAATACAGAATCAAAAGTCAAACTATGTTAAAATGGATTGTATTTAGTTATTTAAAACATTTGTTTAGCCATCCATCTTAAAACCAAACTCCAGGAAGCTTGCAGCACAAGAATAAAACAACATATACAATAATAATGTGTGAAGGGCCCCGTTACTTGGCTTTACTATTAGCCGATTAATCATCATGGCTGCTGTTTATAACATATTTATTTTGGGGTTATTTTATTGTTTTAATGTCTTTTAAATTGTTTAAATTGTTTTAACATTTTAGAATTGTAAGCTGCTCAGAATCATTTGGCTGAATTGGGTGATCAGAGAGAAGGAAGGAAGGAAGGAAGGAAGGAAGGAAGGAAGGAAGGAAGGAAGGAAGGAAGGAAGGAAGGAAGGAAGGAAGAACAGAAAAACTGGGCTCTGCAATCACCCTTCCCTAACGGACCTCACAACATTCTCATACCACTCTGATCTCACCCTATTCCATTTTGTCATGGCTGATCCTTCAAGGTCAGATCCCATAAGAACTGGAAATGCTGCCACCCTTTATTTACATTTATATAAGACAGAAGAAATGAGAAATAGCTTTTTCAAACACTCTGGCCTTCTGAAACAGTAACAATTGTACATTTAATTTGAGTTCATTAACATGTAACAAGTAGCTACTATTTATTTAGTTGTTTGCATCCCTCCTTTATTACTTCTATAAATACTGTAATTCAAGGCAGCCAACATATTCATCTTATTTTCTCCACAACCACCACCCTGTGAGGTGAGTAGGGCTGAGAGAAAGTGATAGTTATCTTCTAATCTTCTAGAAGAGCTGTGGTGGTGCAGTGGCTAGAATGCAGTATTGTAGGTTAACTATACATTCCATTGTTAGGAGTTCAATTCTGACTGATTCAAAGTTGGCTCAGCCTTCCATTCTTCCAAAGTAGCTAAAATGAGGACCCAGATTGTTGGGGGCAATATGCTGACTCTGTAAACCACTTAGGCAGGGCTGTAAAGCACTGTGAAGCGGTATATAAGTCTAAGTGCTATTTCTATTGCTAATTTCTGAAACCCATAAATGTAAGAAATCACAATGCAGTAACCTGGACAACTATTAGGAGGAGTGAGTGAGATTTTATGTATTGACTTTTATATTATTATTTGCAGTGGTTCCGGGCCATATATAGTCCTTGCAAAAGTTTCGGATCCATTCTTGCCTTGCAGAGGTCAATAGATCTATGGCCCTTTATTATATATTAAAAAGTTTTAGATAGGTCACTGGAGACTAGATGATGACGATGATAATAATAATAATAATAATAATAATAATAATAATAATAATAATAATAATAATAATAATAATAATAATAATAATAATAATAATAATAATAATAATAATAATAATAATAATAATAAAGTTGGAAGGGACCTTGGTGGTCATCTAGTCCAACCCCCTGCTCAGGCAGGAAACCCTATACCATTTCAGACAAATGGCTGTCCAGTCTCTTCTTAAAAACTTCCAGTGTTGGAGCATTCACCGCTTCTGGAGGCAGGTTGTTCCACTAAACTGTCAGGAAGTTTCTCCTTAGTTCTAGGTTGCTTCTCTCCTTGATTAGTTTCCATCCGTTGCTTCTTGTCCTGCCTTTAGGCGGGATAAATGCTGAGGAACTATTATTATTATTTCATTTATTTTACTGATGTGCATTCCTTGGTTAGGGTAATTTT
Source organism: Azemiops feae (assembly GCA_023970755.1). NCBI lineage: Eukaryota > Metazoa > Chordata > Lepidosauria > Squamata > Viperidae > Azemiops > Azemiops feae. The sequence continues at coordinate 836,127 of JALGBA010004290.1, forward strand.
TATCTGAATGACCACTGGAAAAATAGTATGGTTGTAAATGCAGACTTGCTGTGCTCAAAAATGAAAGCAAACTTAGTGGAATTTTCCACCAAACCGTGTTTCAAAGGTCCATTCTTGAATCCAGTATCCAATCCCCCAGATGATAGTGGTAAGCCTTGAATTTTGGGGACCTTAAACATGTGAAACAAATCCTTAAAAGAATGAAAGGCCATTTGGCATAGGAAAAACAATTTAATTCAAGGTTTGTCAAAGTTTGTGGCACTATGCAACTAAAATAGTAAATGTGTTACAACCTCTCCAAACAAAACTGTATTGGTAGTTCTTAAAGTGGGAGTAATTATGCCCAAGGGGGTAATTTGTACATATCCTGGGGTAATGGAATAATTTTTAATTACTTGTAAAGGGTCCAGCTTGGAATTGTTCTGCCAAGATTCTTGGGTAAAATGATAGAGTTTGAGTTTTTGTGGGGATGATATTATCTGAGACTGGAGGTAACTGGATCAGACAGTTTAAGGACCACTGCACTGATACAAACATGCTACTCTCCCTCTGATTGTTGTTAGCCTCTGTGATGTTTCACCTCTTTACTAGGAGATGAGAAGAGAGTGATCTGCATAATTCAAAAGCAACGAAGTTGGAAGAGTCCAGTAGATGGGAGATGTACTCCAGAAAGTTCTGCTGGCTTTATGTCAGGAAACATTGCCCTCCTGCAGGAAGAAGTACTCCTTGTGGCTACCTTTCTCCAAGAAAAAAGCTACGTTTGGAGGAGGGGCAGGCTGGACAAGGCAACAGCACCTTGATCCTTTGATGGTTCTTGACAGTGTTGCTGTGAATGCACAGGGGAGATTGAGTGAACCAGGGCGAACAGCATGGAAAAGGCAGCCCACTACTTGTAGGACAAGGAGAGGCAGAACCTGGGGACAGAGTGAAAAGAGCAATCAGCCTAAGAGTTATCACGTTCCGAAAAATGGTCTAAGTTCAAGCCCTCTTGAATTCCGTTGACTCTTATCTAGTGCAAATTTAGTGCTGACCATTAATTGACTAGATTCTTGTGTATAGGCATGAGCAATAAATCATCTTAACTGGAAGTCTATGGAGATTCTCAATCATCCGGGTCATGGTTGTTCCAAAGGTTCTTTTTGAAAAGGCAAGTGGACTTTGTTTTTCCTTGAAGATGTTTCACTTCTCATCCAAAAAGCTTCTTCAGTTCTGAACCTCAGTTCTGAACTTCAATTCAGAACTGAAGAAGCTTCTTGGATAAGAAGCTAAACATCCTCATGGAAAAAGCAAAGCCCAGTTGCCTTTTGAAAAAGAATCTTGGGGACATCTTAATTGGAATTTAATGTGTGGTCCCAATTCTTTATGTCTGACACTACTAAGTAGAATAAAAATACGAATCTCCCCTTCTCACATCCAATCACAATCATGATCTACAGTATGAGAACTCTTGTTGCACATGAAGCTGCAATGAAAATATGGATAAAGACATTTACTGGATTTACTGTGTTTTCCCAAAAGTAAGACCTACCCCGAAATTAAGCTCTAGCTTGATTTTGGGGGTTGGGCCTAATATAAGCCGTACCCTCAAAATAAGCTCTAGTTTTGGGGCAAGGCGCATGCCTAAAAATCAAGCTACGGCGGGGGTGGAGCTTACCATTGCAGCCAGGCTTCCCATGGATCGACACTTGCCTCGCCTCGCCGATTCTTCTGTGGCCGAAGGAGCAGCTTCATTCTGTAGCTGACAATGGAGCTCGGGCCTGCATTTTGCCATCAGAGGCCTTTCCGGAAGGCCTGTGCAACTGAGAACTGAGCTATGGATTCAATCCATAACTTGGTTCTTGGCTGCACAGGCCTTCCAAAAAGGCCTCTGACGGTGAAATGCAGGCCGGAGCTCCATTCTCAGCTGCAGAATGAAGCTGCTCCTTCGGCTGCAGAAGAAGTGGGCTGGCTGGGGGGGGGGGAGGGAAGCAGTGCCGCTGCCGCAAGGTGAGTGAAAAAGATCTCCCCCCCCAAAAAAATAAGACCTGGTGTCTCTTTTGCAGGCAAAAAAATAAATAAATAAAAAAAAATAAGACCAGGTCTTATTTTCGGGGAAACACGGTAAATTTTCATGCAACTGGAGTGACAAGTGGTACATTACAGTACAGCTGCAGTATATATGAGAGCGGGCATCAGAATTTCATTTTTTAATGTGTGCCAGTGTGTTCACAAAAAAAGGTGAAAATAAAGATTATTTATCTTATATTTTTAAAAGTATTCTATGAGATCTTGATATGGTGAAATTTGCAATATTGCTTAATATCCTTCCCTCTCTCATAAAGTTTCTTTCTCCTACTTTTTTTTTAAAAAAAAACAGCTGTTATGTTATTATATAATCCAGAGCAACTAAAATAGTTAAATCTGCATGTCTTACGTTTAGGTGCCTTTCCTCAACTTCTAGGCTTGACTGGATTTCCATTCTTTAAAAGGTAAGTTTTTCTTTAACAGTTTAAAAATATTAACTGAAGTCAGAAGTTGACAGCTGAAAAATTAATTAGCTAATCCCAGGAGTGCCTGATAAACACATGTGGTCATGGGAATGTGCTTTCTTTTGACATCTAGAAGAGAAAAGACTTGAACAATGTTTCATGTTTAATTCCAGGAAGATATTTTATCTTTTTCTTCAAAAGAGAAAAGAATCCTTTATGTATGCAAAGCAAATCATAAGAAACATAAACTAATACTGTACTATTAGGGGTAATTCAGCCCATGTTGTTAAATGTTTATCTTAAGAAAGGGTTCTACAGCTCACAGAATGAGCCAGGAGCATTTTGGCAAGGGATTTTAGTGGGAGAAATTAAGTTGAAGGCATTTTTTTCCCCTTTCCATTTTCTCTCTTCTTTCAGCCTAGGCTACTCTCACTTCTGGAGCTCATGAACAGAGAGAGCAAATGGGGAAAAATATTGCTGTGATCTACAAAGTGCATGCAAGTCCTCTACTTACGATCATTCATTTAGTGCAGAGGTCTTCAAAGCTGGCCCTTTAATGACTTGTGGACTTCAACTCCCAGAATTCCTCAGCCAGGCACGCTGGCTGAGGAATTCTGGGAGTTGAAGTCCACAAGTCATAAAAGGGCCAAGTTTGAAGACCCCTGATTTAGTGACTTATGACTGTTTTCATACTTACGACCATTACAGCACCCCGTGGTCACCTGATCCACACTTGGATGCTTGGCAATTGATCTGTATTTATGACGGCTAGAGTGTCCCAGGGTCATGTGATCACCTTCTGCAACCTTCTGACAACCAGAGGGAATGGAGAAGCCAGATTCACTTAACAACCATGTTACTAACTGAACAATTGCAGTGATTCACTTAACAATTGTGGCAAGAAAGCTCATAAAATGGGGCAAAACTCACTTAAGAACTCTCTTGCTTAGCAATGGAAATTTTGGGCTCAATTAAGTCAAGGACTACCTGCATTGGTCTGCAATGCCTGAAGACAATCCAAACTATACCTCCAGCAATTGCAAGTTTGTTTTCTAATTTGAGGAGAAAATGAAGAGACTTGGAGAGAGTTGCTGTATTAACTGCACCAGAAAACAGAAGAGCTATCCTGGGCTGGATAGCTGAAGCTCTCCAAAAGAGACAGAGAAGGGAAGAGAACACCAAAGTAGAAGAAGAAAAATCCATCTTGGTTTTAGTGCTTGTTCCACTTATTTCAATGTAGAAAATAATAGATTAATGGAGAGTCCTTAGGTTTATTTTCTTTTACAGAAATCTGGATTGGACTAATTGCCTGGGGAAAAGACACACATAATCCTTTCTCTCTTCACCTTTTTCCCTCTGATTGGCTACGGGAAACTTTTTTCCCCCTAACTGAAAAAAAAGTATACAAGCACACAGGCAATACACTCCTCTCTCAGTCTCACCCTTCTAACTGAGAGGTCCTCTCCTGGGATGCTATTTTTGTAAAAGAAAAATCACAGGGAGTTCCCATCTCAATCGCCCTACATAATACCTAGCTACAATACGGTTTTAAAGTCAAGCTTAGCTTTCTCCCTCCAAATTAATGAGACTAAAAAGTGCCTAACTGTCTGAATTATACCCTTTGTCTATAGAAATGGATATATATTTCTATAGAAGTACCTTCAGCTGCAAGCTCTTATGTCTTTCACCAGACACATTAAATTTCATTCCTGGCTGCCATACATTCTCATTAAAGGAAGCCTAGAAAAACCATTAACTGGAGAACTAGTCTACGGTTGCTACAACCTGTTATTCCAATTTAGTTCGTAGACTGGAATTATGAAGCTTCATTGATTGCTTTCAACATAACATATTTCAAGGGGGGGAAAAGATCAATGGCTATGGAGCGAAAAACAAATAGCGCAAGTGAAGAATATATCTTTTAGCAGTCAATTAGACCTTGGTAATGTTCTGTATCTCATGCAAAACAGACCACACATTACTACTTGATCTTAGCCAAAAGGTTGAGAAGCTGTTGTTTTATTTTACACCATCTCATAAGTAAACAAGTAATTAAAGGTAAGAAATTGTTCACTACCTTCGTAGATTTCAGTGCAGCTTTTGGAAGAAATTGGCCACCTTAAACATGGAACCCAGACTGGTTAAGGCTTTCCAAAATGCATATGGGTATAAATGGTTCTCTAACTCAGAGTATATTTACCCATTAAAGATATTGGACATGTAGTCTAGCCCCAGGGCTTTTCAACCTCTCTGTCAATGATATTATAGGATTCCAGTATGCTTCATATGCCAACAATCCATGATAAATTCATTAATAGTCTTTTCTATGCTGACAATATGGTTCTAATGGCACAGTCTCAAATAGGTCTGAGAAGACTGTTGCGAAAGATAAATATCTACTGCATTCTCAAACTTCTAAAGCAGAGGTGTCCAATCTTGACAACTTTAAGACCTGTGGACTTCAACTCCCAGAATTTCCCAGCCAGCCTATTATGGGAGTTGAAGTCCACAGGTCTTAAAGTTGTCAAGGCTGGCCACCCCTGCTCTAAATATTAATAAAACCAAATCTAAAGTGATGGTATTTTTTTTTAAAGTGTGAATATAATGGGCAGCTGCATGGGAAGCCTACTGAAGAAGTGAATTCTTTCACCTATTTAGGAGTGGCCTGTGATTGTGATAAAATATTTTAAAAGAAGCTCAGTGAGGGCTGAGGAAAGTATTAAAAATGATATAAATTATTTAATTTATTTTACCCAGGCACCTTGATCTCCATATTGAAAGTATTTAGGGCAAAAATAGTCCCAATGCTGACCTATGGCATGGAACTGTGGAGCACCTACATTTAACAGCTTCAGAGCTGTTTTTTAAGAAGCAAACTGGGATACATCAGCTTCCTGCAGTCAGAGAAGAAACAAGTATCTACATCATACACATCTATTCAATAATCAAAGTTTTAATGTATTGGCAGAGGACCCAAATGGGTTACCCAAAATATGTTTAGCTGAGCAGATAAATAGAGCTCAATCCATCTTTTCTTACAGCATAGGTTTTCCACCCAATATGTATGTCAACTGCCTCCCTGGCAAATCATTTTTTGTAAATCAAAGTCTTACATATTAGTGCTCAAATGTACACGGAATTATTGACAAAAATAGATCTTGAAATTGGTTGGCTAAGAACAAAGTCATTTTCCAAACTGAAAAAACACCTGTCAATAACTTTGATGCAATTCTTAGAAGGGCCTATTCTAGAGCACAATTTGAGTTGTTGGATTCCATGGACATGCACTTCTATCACTTGCCATATCATGAGAGGGCATGTATCTACAATGTCTCAGCCATCAAATATATTCTTCCTGGTTTGTAAGTATACATTGTGAGCAAAATTGCTAAATTTATAAATGAGAAGTTCAGGTATGAATCTATTATATTGAACAAATTGGGGTAAAGACAATGAATTTTTCTTGGTCCAGAACTCTGACAACTCAGACATTGAGGAAGTTGCTCCAGAAGAACCTGTTGAATGTCAGCCTCAGGAGAAACAAGGCCAAGAATCAAACACAGGAGCAAACAGAAGGTGTATGATGATTTGGATGAACTCCCAGTCCTAGTACCACTGAGTAGACCAGGGGTCTTCAAACCTGGCCCTTTTATGACTTGTGGACTTCAACTCCCAGAATACCTCAGCCAACGTGCCTGGAATTATGGGAGTTGAAATCCACAAGTCATAAAAGGGCCAAGTTTGAAGATCCCTGGAGTAGACCAAAGAACAGAACAATGTCATTCTATTATGCTTCTCACTAGGCAAATTACTTAACTGATGACAACTGATTGCCACTTGATTTCAGAAGCAGCTCTAATCCATGTTCCTTTGCTGGAAACAATACCTAAACTCTAGCTCTTGTGTGATGCCTCTGTTCATGTAAGAAATCTTAAACCTGTAACCCTTGAACTGTCTGGGAACCCTGACCCTGCTTTTGTGACTTTGAACTGATTCTGGACTATTCTACTATATACCCTATTTGAAAATAGTTCACTCAGGCAATCATCTAAGACTGTTTTGGTTTGTATGCTATTACCTTTTGACCTTGAGTAAACTCAGAGATACCATACCAGCTGTGTGTGAGTCAGTAATTAAAATCTGAAGCAGGACTATTGATTCTTTGTATTTAGCACATATATATTTTACCTATCTTATCTTCAAAATACACCTTGTAATTTACCTTGATTTTTTGATATGATTATAAGATCAATCACTAAACTCCTCGTGCAAAATATAAATTGAGGAAACATGTCTCATATACTTCTTGGGATGGCTTCTTCTTGATTGTTGGTTAGTAAGTAGTATTGCTCCACTTACTGATGAAACTTTAAGTTTACTGTGACCAATATTTATTTTATACTTATCTGCCACAAGTAATGAAAAGCAAAGAAGTCTATTTTAGGAGTGTGGAATATATCCATTAAGAAGCATGCAGAGAACAATGGGAATCAGAGCATGTAATCAAGCAAATGTAAAGGCAAATACCTGATAGATTCATGGGAGACATCTGATCTCTCAGGCAAGTGTGGAAAAAGATGGATGTTTGGAAAAATGAATGTATTTTGGAATAAGGTGCTCTTGAGCATTTAGAGAGTAACTTTCTAGAGTAGTATTTCTCAACTCAACAACTTTAAGATGTGTGGCTGGGGACTCCAAGTCCTGGCAGGGGAATTCTGGGAGTTAAAGTCTACACATTTTAATATTCAGTTCTACTAAAGAATGTCTGCCAAAATGGATGGGATTTGTTTTGCTTTCTTTCCTAACTTTTTGAGTGCTTCGATGCTATAGAAGAAAAGCCCACTTGATGAAACTTTTAAATACACACATATATTACTATATTAAATATATATTAAAACATCCTCTGGGATTGTAAGAATCTATGTATCTAATAGATGCATATCTGGCTATTGATGGTACTAATAAAGCTAATAACTTCTTCATAACTGATGAACATGCCAACCATCAGTTAGCATCCAAAGGGTTCTTCATCCCATTGTTTATCTACTTCCTTCTACGCCCTTTTTGTAAGCAAATATGTGTAACCTCCCCAGCAGCCAATGGTGACTGGTGTTTTCTCCCCACGTTGAGCAGGCAGAATGAACAAGACTTCCCTCAATATATCTTTAAAAAGATCTATCTCAGAAATTGAGCTACCCAGATTATAGCTGCCATCCTGGATCTTACTAGCCAAATGTCTTGTCCTCACAGGAAGGGAGGGCCTCATATCTTCAGCCCTGTCAGGCATGGCTGGTATTTTCTCCCCACCACTGCACTGCACCACTATATGGCCAAATCCACCTTGGACATAGCTTTCTTCTCTTTGGCAGAGAAGGTCATTAGCTTGGGATTTTTTGCTAGGTCCAAGATCAGGCTTTCGTTTATAGCAGGTGTGTTAAACCTTGGCAAATTTAAGACTGGTGGACTTCAACTTCCAGAATTTCCCAACCAGCATATCTATAGCATGGAAGCTGCCCTAACTTCTGCTTTCCTGGGATGACCATGGAGAACTAGCAGTCTTAGTGTCTCCCCAGTACAAGATCCTTAGCCTCCTTTTGTGAGTCCAAATCTAGGTGGAACCATCTTCTCTTCTGTATCCCTGTAAACAGGAGAGTGTCATAAGAATTAGGAGCTGTGGTGATACAGCGGTTAGAATGCAATATTGCAGGTTAATTCTGCTGACTGCCAGGAGTTCGATTCATACTGGCTTGAGGTTGACTCAGCCTTCCATCCTTCCGAGGTCAGTAAAATGAGGACTTAGATTGTTAGGGGCAATATGCTGACTCTGTAAACTGCTTAGAGAGGGCTGTAAAGCACTATGAAGCTGTATATATAAGTCTAAATGCTATTGCTTTTGCTATTATTATGATGCCCTTGCCATCCAGGGCCCCTCTCGAGTCAGTGCTGAAAAATATCCCTTTCCAAGTGTGTTTGTTCCCATTCTGTCCACACTGCTGAAGGTGCAGACTGCAAGCTCCTTATGCTGAACGAAGTGTGGGATCATAACTACATTTTGAGAACATTTTAAATAAACCTCTTGCTTTTCCTAGGGAAAAATATCAGGTAAATTACATGACTGTCCTTCATAAGAATAAGATTTTTTTTAAATGTTTGCAAAGATATTATATATTTTTTAGTAAGATAAAGACCCATCTTTCTGAAACCATTGATTACATCTAGATCTTTACATTAGAAGGAGTCTGGTATCACCTTTTCGGACCAATAACTTTTATTACAAGGTACATTTGCATTCGATGAAATGAGCTTAGCTCACAAAAGGAAAGGCCTTTAATAAAAATTGTTAGACAAGGTTATACCAAACTTTTGTTTTTTGCTACAATAGGCCAACATAGCTCTCCTTCTACAATATCCAGATCTTTAACAGTGAATCACTATTTTTTGCAGAATGGTATAATCATTTGTGGCCACAATTATTTTGAAACTTTTTATGAATGTGGATTGAATTGGGGTTAATTCAGCCACTCTACACCAACCTTGACAACTTCCAAATGTGTGAAACTCAACTCCCCAAATTCTCAGCCATAACTAGACTGACTGAGGAATTCTGGGAGTTGAATTCGATGTGTCTGGAACTTGTCAAAGTTGGAAACAGTGCCTTAAACAGCACTGCATATCTTTGCATATCCTAGATTTGAAATATTGCCTTAAGTGAGTTGAGTAATATTATATCGTGCACTCTGGATATGTAAAGAAGCCAGTGAAGTAAGATCTTTAATGCCCCAATTTGTACAGATAATCATTTAGTTTGTCATGTATATGGGTTCTATCCATTTTTATTTTTTACCCAGATACATATTTTTGTCAGTTGTCAACTGTTTTGATATTTGCACCCTAGTAATTATAGAACTGTTTATTCTGTGTCAAAAGGTTAGAGTGCACTTTCTTTTTGAAAATGTGGTCAATAAATAATTGGCTCATTTGTTTTATAAACATCATTGTTCTGATTTATTTTTAAGGGAGGATGGTTAATGTGTAGAAAAATCTTTGCTACACATTAGAGTGCAGACTTGTATTCTAGTCCCTCTTTGTTTCATAGTTCTCATATATTATAAGATCATCTATTATTTATTTTGCAGTTACCATAAAGTCTGAACATTTGCAGCGCCCATGAGTAATTGACAATACAGGCTATCAACAATAAATCTCTGCTTGGGAGATTTTATTTCCCCCACAACATCACTGCTGGCTAAAAATGTGGCAAATGAGGATTGAAAACCTGGCTCTCGGTCTTCTTATGTATAAGATAAAACAAAGAGGCAGCTGGAAGTTGAATTATATTAAACAATATTTTTAAAATAGGATGGAATTTAGGAAGTAGTCAGAAATGCAAACTTTTTACTTCAATTCTAGCAACTTGCCCGTCAAATATGTAAAGTTTGCCATAGATAGTTCTGAATAAAGTTAAAGAGAATGACGGAGCCTAACTTTTACAATGAGGAATATGAGCCAAATATGGGAAAACAAGGACAGCCTGGCAACCAAATGTAGGTTAGTCCTCTTTATCATGTTCCCTATAGCTACTTATGGTGGTGAAAGTTGAACCTTAAAAAAGCAAGACAGGAAGAATATTGACTCATTTGAGCTATGGTGCTGGAGAAGACTCCCGCATATTCCTTGGACAGCAAAGGTGACTAACAAGCAAGTACTAGAGCGTGTAACACCAGACGTGTCACCGGAAGGCAAAAATCACAAAACTGCGCTCACTTATTTTGACTATGTATATAGAATAGAGTTGGAAGGGACATTGGAGGTCTTCTAGTCGAGTCCCCTGCTTAAGCAGGAGAACCTACACCATCTCAGATAGGTGATTGTCTAGTCTTTTCTTAAAGATCTCCAGTGATGGGGCGCGCATGATTTCTGGGGGTACACTGTTCCACTGGTTGATTGTCCTCTCTGTCAGGAAGTTTCTCCTTAAATCCAGGTTGCTTCTCTCCTTGATCAGTTTCCAACCATTGTTTCTTGTCCTTCCCTCTGGTGCTCTGGTGAACAACCTGACCCCTTCTGCTTTGTGGCAGCCCCTCAGATACTGAAACACTGCTATCATGTCTCCCCTATTTCTTCTTTTCTTTAGACTAGCCAAACCCAAGTCCCACAGCTGTTCTTCATATGTTTTAGCCTCCAGGCCTTTGATCATCTTAGTTGCTCTTCTCTGAATTTTTTCTAAACTCTCAACATCTTTTTTGTGATATGGTGACCAAAATTGGCTGCAGTATTCCAGGTGTGGTCTTACTAGGGCTTTGTAAAGTGGTACTAGTACTTCGCATGATCTTGATTCTATGCCTCTGTTTATACAACCCAGGATTGTATTAGCTTTTTTGGTTGCTGCTGCACACTGCTGGCTCGTAGTCAAGTGATCGTCCACTAGGACTCCAAGGTCCCTCTCACAGTTACTGTTTTTAAGCCGGGTCTCGTCCAATCTATATTCGTGCTTTTGATTTTTCCTGCCTAAGTGTAGGACTTTGCTTTTCTCCACATTGAAATTCATTTTGTTGGATAGGCCCATTGTTCGAATTTGTCAAGATCTTTTTGGATCCTGAGTTTGTCTTCTTGGCTACTCCTGTCAGTTTGGTGTCATCTGCAAATTTGATGAATTCTCCTTCATCTAAGTCATTTATGAAGATGTTGAAGAGTACTGGGCCTAAGACGGAACCTTGTGGTACCCCACTGCTTACTTCTCTCCATGTGGATGTAGTGCCGTTGAGGACTACTCGTTGAGTGCAGTTTGTCAGCCAGCTACAGATCCATCTGGTGGTGATGTTGTCTATTCCACCTTTTTCTAGCTTGTCAATTAGTAGGTTGTGGTCTACTTTGTCAAATGCCTTACTGAAATCTAAGTATACTACATCCACTGCGTTTCTCTGGTCTACTAGTTTAGTCACTTTATCGAAGAATGGTATAAGATTGGTTTGGCATGATCTGTTTTTAACAAACCCGTGCTGGCTACTAGTTATGACTTTATTTGCTTCTAATTGTTCGCAGATCTGTTTTTTTATTATCTTTTCTAGGATCTTCCCAGGTATAGCTGTTAAACTGATTGGTCTGTAGTTTCCTGGGTCTGTTTCCCCCCGCTTTCTTGAAGATGGGAACTGTTCTGTTCGCAACACAGACATGAAGACGAGGCAGTTGATACAAAAAAGATGTTCTTTATTTGGTACTTGCACTGAACAGAAGCAAAGGAGAATGGGCAACATGCCCTTTTATACTTCCCCTGCAAGGGGAGGCTCAACCAATGAATGCAGGCCATTCTCCCGCCTCACGCATGCGCACGAGGCTGGAGACAGCCTGTCTGGGTCCCGGGCAACATATGGGCTTCCCGGGTCTATACAACCGGTCCCGGGCAAACACGTAGTCTGCCCGGGTCTCTGCAGTTACCTTGCAAGTTGCCTGTGCCTTGCTGATTGACTCAGCAAGGCTCAGGACACAACACCCCTCCCCCCTAGGCTGGGACAATGCCGTCCCGGCCTATATCAGTAGCATGTAACATTTAATCCAAATGTCACCCTGGTTGTTCCCGTACCCCTTCGTAACCTGGTTCCCTGGGGATTCAAATTAACCCACGGTCTTTCAGTTTTTGATAACAATCGCCCTCTAGGGACCGCACATACTCCTGCAAGTATTTAGGCGGGGCCTTAATCCGCCCCGACCTTCGTGGATCCAAGGTAGGGCCGGGTGTGATGACATGTGGGGGAATTAATTTGGGTGCCTGGAGTGCTGGCTCCCGGTCTGCGCACAACAAACCAGGACTTTGTCACCCAGTAAGACTCAGGGGTTCCCCCTAACTGCTGACTGGCTGGGTCTGCTAAACCCAAACCAGATTTCCTTGGTGGGGTCGAGTTCCCCGAGTTCCTAGGTGGGGTGGAGTTCCCTGAAAACCCTTGGAACTCCCCTTGGGAGCAATGTCCTTCGGGCCCAAGGCCAGCAGCAGGGGTGCCCTGAGTAGCTGATTTACGGCCATTTGCCCTAAGCCAGGGACCTCTGCCAGAGTCAGGAGCCGCCTCCATGGCAGAACTCCCTGCTTCTATGCCAGAGTCAGGATCCGCCTCCATGGCAAGACCCTCATCTGGAGCATGTGGAGACCCTCCTGCTTGGAGAGACTGTGATCCACAATCGTAATTGGGGTCCCCCTCCTCCCCAAGAGCGGAGTCAGGGGAGTGATGCCGGCCCGGCAGCCGCCAACGCAACTGATCTATGTGGCGCTGGAGGACACGCCCATCATCTAAGACCACTTCATATGACAGAGGCCCAGAGACCTTAGAGATTACAGCAGGTACCCAGAGATGCCCCTGCCCATAGTTCCTGGTCCAAACCGGATCACCCACTTGAAGTCTCCGAGGTGCCCGCGGCTGCGACACCTGTGAAGCCACCCGGTCTGGGTGAAGCCTGTCCAGCTTTGTGATGAGTCTGTGACCCCAGCGGAGTTCAGCTGGGCTCTTTCCCATGGCTGTGCATGGTGTGGTGCGGTGTGTGAGAAGAAAATCAGCTAACCTGTGATGCCAGGGTCCTTGAGTGATTCTCTTTAATGCGTCTTTAGTGGTGCGCACCATGCGTTCAGCCTGACCGTTGGTGGCAGGATGGAAAGGAGCAGATGTGGCATGCCGGATCATGTTGGCTTGTAGGAATGCCTGAAACTCAGAAGAGGTAAATTGTGGACCATTGTCTGAAACTAAAACATCAGGAAGTCCATGGGAAGCGAAAACTCCTCTGACCACCTGGATGGTCCCGGCAGTAGTAGTAGAGGACACAGGAACGACCTCTAGCCATTTGGAATGGCTATCCACGAGGAGGAGGAAGAATTGCCCCTGAAAGGGCCCAGCATAATCAATATGAACGGGTGACCAAGGAGTGAGTGTCTCCTCCCACCTATGTACAGGGGCCTGGGGCATTTCTGGCCGTGATTGCTGGCACACTTGGCATCCCTGAACCTGGGCCTCGATGTCTTTATCGAGGCCAGGCCACCAAAGATGGCTGCGCGCAAGCGCCTTCATCCTCACAATTCCCGGATGTCCCTCATGCAGAGAAAGCAAGACTCTAGTCCTCAATGAGGCCGGGATGACTACTCTGCTTCCCCACAGGAAGCTAAGCTGTGAAGTGGCTCAGCCACAGCAGCTTTGTTTGGCGGAAAGGAATGGTAAAAGTTCAAGAGGCCCCCAAAAGCCTGAAGCTCAGTTTTTGACTGGGGACTAGGGGCCATTTGAATGGCCTTGAATTTGGATTCTGCGGGATGGATGCCATCTGCATCGATGCGGAACCCCAAGAACTCGGTGGATGACACACCGATCTGACACTTGTCCTGCTGAAGCTTCAGCCCAGCTTGGCGGAACCTCAACAAGACAGCCCTCAGCCTTTCGGCTAAGTTCCCTGATGATTCTCCTGCAATGAGGATGTCATCAAAATAGGGGCAGACCCCAGGAATCCCTCTGAGCGTTCGCTCCATCACCCCTTGGAAAATGCCAGGGGCTACATTTACCCCAAACTGCAACCTCTTTACCTTGAACGCACCTCTGTGCGTGACTATGGTCTGGGCTTCAGCAGTCGCCTCATCAACAGGCAACTGTTGATATGCTTGAGCCAAATCAAGCTTAGCAAAGTACTTCCCTCCTTTCAGTGAGGCCAGAATGTGGCTCACTACGGGCACAGGATAAGCATGCTGCTGTAAGGCCTTATTCAGCATGCACTTATAGTCCGCGCAGATACGGACTTCCCCATTGGATTTTAAGGGAGTTACTATGGGGGTTTCCCATGGACTAGAGTCCACAGGTTCCAGAATGCCCTGTTGGAGCATTTTGTCCAACTCGGCATCAATCTTACTTTTTAATGCAAAAGGCACCCTCCTAGGCTTGACCCTTATGGGTGTAATGCCTGGATCCAATTTTAATGTAATGGGAGGCCCCTTGTACGATCCAAGTTCCGAGCTGAACACATCTGCAAACTCCTTGCATGCGCCCGCAAGGGCGCATGCAGCATGCAGCTGGTTCAGACCGGTCACCTGGATCCCAAGTGCCTCGAACCAGTCGAGTCAGATGAGACTCGTTCTGTCCCCCCCCAACAACTACTACATCCAATGCACCTTGGAAGCCTTTTCGCTGCACTCTGAGCGTGGCTTCCCCTTTTACGCTTACTCTCGTGTTTTGAACATCAGTAAGGACAAGATTGGAAGGCCTGAGCTTTACTCTCGAGCCACTCCGGAAACAAATCTTATTGAATGTGTCCATTGAAATAATAGACAACGTGGAGCCTGTATCCAGCTCCATAGCCAGGGGAACTCCCTGCAACCTTACGTCAATACGGAGCTTTTTCTTAAGGGGCCTATGCATTCCTGTCTTGAACACCCCCCTCCTAGATGCGCAAAAACCCACCCTGTTTTGGCTGGGGACCTTGGTACCTTTCAGAGGCAATTCTGGGGACCTGTTCTTTGGACGGCCCATGCAGGCCGATGCAATGTGGCCTTGCCTTCTGCACGCTCGACAGACGGCAGATTGAAACTGGCAGTCGGCCCTCCTGTGGCGACCCCCACAGCCGAAACATAGAAGGGATGCAGGCGGTGGCCCTCTCCGACCCGGTAGACATCTCTCCGTCGCTGGCTGGATCTTGTCCACCTCTTCCTCCTTGGAGTCTTCTCCCGAAGCCTCACGGGCGGCCTCCTGGTGGATCGGGACGGTCACTGAATGACTTTTTGTAGACCGCAAGGCCTTCACGGCACCTCCGGCTGCTTCTTCTTCTGCGATCTCTCGGAGAGCATCTTGGAAGCTGACGTCCATCCTTGCAAACAGTTTCTGCTGTACTTCGCGGCTTCGCAACCCGCACACCAGTCTATCTCGGAGCCTTTCCTCCAAGTCTTGAAATGCACAAGGGCGTGCGGCCTGCCTCAAGGCCGCGACGAAATCCGCAGCTGATTCGCCTGGCCTTTGGTCCCTTTGCTCGAATTGGTGCCTCCACGCAATGATCGAGAGCTTGGGCTCGAAGTGCTCTCGTAGCATCTTTTTCAAATCGGCATATGCGATTGATTCTAATGGTGCCGGCGCGACAAGATTCTCCGCTATTTCAAATGTCTCTTGCCCGCACACACAAAGTAGGGTAGCCACTTTCAGGCCGTCTTCCTGGATTTTGTTTACTCTAAAGTAATTTTCAACGCAAGCTGCATACAAGCTCCAGCGTTCAGGATGCGCGATGTCGAATTCGCCCAGACGGCCCAGCTTGGACATCTTCAACTAGATGGCCTCGTCCACGCCTCTCGCCATCAGGAATTGAGAAGGGGTCCGACGAAGCCAAGCCCGCCTCCAGCGTATGTATGCTGGCAGGCGGCTGCTCCTCCTGGACGCCGTGCTTCTCTTCCTGGCCTAGGTGAGTAGGCCTACTTCTGTTTCTTCGGGATCCCCAACGGCGGATCCCACCTTCATCACCAATGTTCTGTTCGCAACACAGACATGAAGACGAGGCACTTGATGCAAAAAAGATGTTCTTTATTTGGTACTTGCACTGAACAGAAGCAAAGGAGAATGGGCAACATGCCCTTTTATACTTCCCCTGCAAGGGGAGGCTCAACCAATGAATGCAGGCCATTCTCCCACCTCGCGCATGTGCACGAGGCTGGAGACAGCCTGTCTGGGTTCCGGGCAACATATGGGCTGCCCGGGTCTATACAACCGGTCCCGGGCAAACACGTGGTCTGCCCGGGTCTCTGCAGTTACCTTACAAGTTGCCTGTGCCTTGCTGATTGACTCAGCAAGGCTCAGGACACAACAGGAACCACATCAGCCCTTTTCCAATCCTCGAGTATTTCCCCGGTGCTTCAGGATTTATGAAAGATGTGGTGCAGCGGTTCTGAGATAACATCACACATGTCATGAGAGGGAATTCACTGGAGAAAGCAATTATGCTTGGAAGAGTTAGTGGTTAATGGAAACCAGGCTGTCAAAGAACATGGTGGCTGGACACCATCAAAGCTAACACCAGTTAGAACATAGAACAAATCAAAGAAATAGCACAAGATTGGAAGATATGGAGAGACATGGCCCATGAAATCACCAAGAGTCAGACATGACTGAATGAATAACATCATCTCAACTTTTACAAGGAATTGATATGAAAAAGAATTTCTAGTCCTCCTAATCTCTGATTTAAGAGGAATATATTATTTTTCAGTGGCAGAGCACGTGGAGAATGATGGCTTAGTAGATTTAATCTTGTAGCCTTGAATCTTTCAAGCTGTTGCTTTCTCTCCCTTCCCCTCCCCCTAGTGAACTTCTGTGGACTTGGTAACTGGAAATAGCTTGACTTAATCCAGAAAACCCAGTAAAAATCTATACATTTGTTTGCTTGGAAGCAGAACTAGAAAATCCACAGTTGCATCTGGCTTCCCAAAATCTATGTCTCTGTCAAGGTTGTAGGACCTTCATCTCCTGCAGAATTTTCAGTAATCAGCCTGATGCCTGAGGAGCTGCAAGCAATTCTTTATGCAATACAATAGAGAAAATTACATTGCTAGACGTTCTGTGTGGCAGCAACCACATCACTTTGACACAGGGATATCCATAGGGCAGTGTGTTCTTCAACCTTAACTTTAAGATGGGTGGATTTCAAGTCCCAGATTCTCTAGCTGGCTGGGAAATTCTAGAAGTTTAAGTACACATATATTAAAGTTGCTGAGGTTGAGAAACACCACCAGATGATAAATAATAATAATAATAATAAAAAAGTTAAGATGGCAGCCATGATGGCTGCTCATATATTGTGTCATTGCTGCTTGTATGTTGGGTGCCAAGTGCATTGCTTAGGACTATTGTATGATTATAAGCTGCCACGGCCATTTGAAATGAAAAACAGCATACTCAAATATCCTTTTTTAGGAAGTCCAGATGAATTTGAGACTGAGGCAATTAAGTTGTCTCACTAGTCTTCCCCCCACCCCAAATCCCACAGCAATTCAGAAAAGAAAATAACTGAGGGAAAATCCACAGTGTCAACAATAAGTAAGCAATAAGAAAAACAGCACAACAGGCTCCATTAAGTTTAAGAGCCCTCTTAGGAAGTGTGATAGGACTGGCCCTGCCTGAGGGAACTTGAATCTAGGGGGAGAGGCAGTGGGTCCAGGGAAAGCAGAATGAGAGCACTCTGGCTTGCCTGTCCTTGCCAGCTGGCTGGCTTTCTCTACTCAAGAGAAAACTTAGCCAGATTGCTCTAGTCACTAGGGAATGGTAGCCATATCTGGAAGTGCCAAAGCTGCAGGTGCAAAACGAAAAGGGTTTTAGAAAACCTCTTTTAAAATAGCATTTGGTGAAGCAGCTGGCAATGGTCTTACAATTCTCCTGGCCTGTCATTCCAGTTTCTTGCTCTGAGGAAGGACCCTGGAGAGAGAGTTGGTAGAAGCTGTGTGAAGAACTGGAGGGGGAAAGGAGAGGGCTGAAGACTAAGCTATAGTTCGGATATTGTGGTGAACTTGCAGGAGGTAGAAAATTTGGAGTGGCAGTAAGTGGCCTTTTCTGTTTGCCTCCAGATTTACATGGTAAGAAGCTGAAATGGAGAAAGGAAGCTCACATCTGCATGATAAGAATTGTTTCATGCTAGGAATATGCAGGTCCATTGTCATTAACCTAATCAGAACAGTTTGTATCATTCATTTCAGCTGATGATTACAGGTGGTTGTCAACTTACAACCATTCATTTAGTGATAGTTCAAAGTTGCCATGGCACTGAAAAAGGTGCCCTATGACAATTTTTTAAAATATTCCCCATGGTCATATGATCAAAATTTCACTGCTGTTGTAGCTTTGAATGGTCACTAAACGAATGGTTGTAAGTCAAGGATTAGCTGTAAATGATAGATGAGACTGAGCGATTGTCAGGTGGTGAGTTTTGTGATCAAGTGGGGGGTTTGTACATAGGTTTTTCCAATCCTGGTCCAGCTCTCTAACCACTACACTGAACTGACTTGCAGTAGTTAAGGATGAGGTATTTTCTAAGTTTCAGGTTTCATGTGACTGGTATTATTCTGTTGCTTCCACTGTATCAATATAACTATTTAAATAACTATGTAATGGCCTGCTATTACATACTGGTATATATAGAGCAGCCTTTCTCAACATGGTGCCTAGATGTATTGTACTATAATTTCGATTATTCCCCTTCAGCATGCAAATCCAATCAAATAATCTGACTTCAGGTCTTTTCCCATTTGTATCTTATCACTGCATGAGCATGCCCTGGCCATATGCATTTCCCCTCCCCCTGCAGGATTGATGTGACACAAAAGAGGCTGGCTTAAGTACTTTACCCAGGAAGCATATCAGTAGTCTGATATATCCAAAAGTGGCTTTAGGTAGATCTGTAGTTAGGCTTTGCCATCTATTACTATGAAAGGATATCCTGGGATTTGGAACAAAGACAATAGATGCTGAATAGGAATTGGCAATGGGGCAACTAGTTTAATTGTGGGGTACTTTTCTGTATTCCAAGTATGATGAAAAGCACTTCAACTTAGTAGTGGGAAAAGGCAATTTGTAACGTGATAGGATTGCAATCCAGAATGACTGTTTTGCTTTATACTTGATATGGGACACAGAATAAGAGAAATGCAACTTCCTCTCTGTCTATTTTTCTGCCAGTGAAGATCACTACTTAAATATACACAGATGCTAATTCTAAATATTGGAGATTACAGAAAGAGAGAATGTGTTTGCATGGTCAAATAGAATACACAAGCTGTGTATATGCATGAATTGCACAATGAAAATCAAGAATGAATGTGGAATTAATGATCTAAAGGGAGTTTTTACTATATAGTAAAAGATGTGGGATTTCAGAGTAATTTGTGCAGCGTTTCAAGTAATTTAATTCAACCCAAACAAGAAAATACAGTCTTTTTCCTCATTTGGTGGATACTCCAATCTTGCCTGCCTTGTTCAGGGCTCACGCTAGATTTTATTCTCTCTTCCTTCCTACCTCATAGAGGTTCAGCATCCTTCTTCTGGAATTTTTCTCCCGTTATATGTTTACATCTTTAATTACTCTTTCCCTGTCCTCATACTATAGCAACATTCAACCATGGAGACATCTCTTATGAAAAGTACCCAATACTGTAATATATTTCATTTTTGTAACTCACACTTAAGTGCAACTGAGAAATTCTGGAAAGGGAGCCAGGAAGAGTTTGATGTTATGTATAAGTATGATATGTTGTACAAACAATATATAACACAACATCATACATAGTTAAGTTGTACAAACTATAATAATGAAAACAATAGACAAAACGTCCATTGTGACATCAGAACACATACCCCAGCTCTTTGTATTTGCATTCTGACATCAGAATATATATGTATATCTTTTGGTTTGTTCCCCGCACCCTACCATGCCCTTGGAAGGCAGACCCTAGTCTTTACTGACTTGTGAAGAGAAGGGAGATTTTATTATATTACTTCAGGACTAGCCATAGTATGGAAGACTAGACAGTGATTAGATCAGGGTCCCCCAAAGTCAACATTGACCTTCACCTTGCTAATGTTGTCATTGCTGCTGTTGGTATTATTATCCATTGTACTATTAGTTAAAGTAGTATTTAATAAAATATTTTCATATAATGTTTGAGAGGTTGATGAACAAACTACAACTTCATGAAGAAGTTGATGAGCTAATGAGCTAAAAACTCCTTCCCCTGGGTATTAGATGATAATCTGTGTATTATCTTGAGGAAAAAAGAGTCATAAATATGGATGCACTATTCTCTCTGTGTGTTTGCTGCTTGATGATTGAGAGTTTATTTCAAATTATTTTGTGAGGAATTAAGAAGTAGAAATGGGTAGTTGTATTTACCCACTGTAATTATCTTCTCAGATGTTTATATTTATTGTGGGTAGATGTGATATATGAAAAGATACAATGGAAATTGTACTAGGCTTTGATAATATTGGATCCTATGCTCTAGAAAATATTTTCCCCAACCTCCAGTGATTCTGGTGTTCTGAACAATATGTTGTTGTTGTTAGTTGCGAAGTCGTGTCCGACCCATCGCGACCCCATGGACAACGTTCCTCCAGGCCTTCCTGTCCTCTACCATCTTCTGGAGTCCATTTAAGCTCACGCCTACTGCTTCAGTGACTCCATCCAGCCACCTCATTCTCTGTCGTCCCCTTCTTCTATTGCCCTCAATCTTTACCAGCATTAGGCTCTTCTCCAGTGAGTCCTTCCTTCTCATTAGGTGGCCAAAGTACTTGAGTTTCAACTTCAGTATCTGGCCTTCTAAGGAGTAGTCAGGGTTGATCTCCTCTAGGACTGACCGGTTTGATCGCCTTGCAGTCCAAGGGACTCGCAGGAGTCTTCTCCAGCACCATAGTTCAAAGGCCTCAATTCTTTGGCGCTCAGCCTTTCTTATGGTCCAACTTTCAGAGCCATACATTGCAACTGGGAAAACCATGGCCTTGACTATACGTACTTTTGTTGGCAGGGTGATGTCTCTGCTTTTTAGTGTGCTGTCTAGAATTGCCATAGCTTTCCTCCCCAGGAGCAAGCGTCTTTTAATTTCTTGGCTGCAGTCCCCATC
This sequence comes from Azemiops feae, assembly GCA_023970755.1. Taxonomy (NCBI): domain Eukaryota; kingdom Metazoa; phylum Chordata; class Lepidosauria; order Squamata; family Viperidae; genus Azemiops; species Azemiops feae. The sequence goes on from JALGBA010004290.1 coordinate 857,193, forward strand.
TGTGGTGATCTTGGAGCCCAGGAAGATAAAATCTGTCACTACCTCATTTCTTCCCCATCTATTTGCCAGGAATTGAGAGGGCCGGATGCCATTAACCTCCTTCTATGTCTCATTGCTAATACTTTCCTATAGCAGACCCCTAAAATCATACTAAGAGAGTAAACTGATACATGACTACTACTTCAGAACAGCTTTATGAAGTTCAGTGATGGTTAATCTCAAGTAAGTAGGAACAGGAATCTAGCCTAAGCATAAAGCTAAAATACAAATAAATAACAAAGTTCCTGGAGATCTTCACCAAATGTACAGCTAGACAACTGATAAAATGTTCCTCTCTACTAATTGAATCTTGATACAGTTAAAAGATAAGCAAAACTTTTGTTGCAATTTCCAAACAAGATGGCCATCCAAGGTGAAGTATATTGTGGTTTGTCAAATTACTTGCCAACATTTTTAAATTAACTGTCAGGGTGAAACGAATACACAATGTATTTATAAGACATCTGGAGAACATTTCAGAAACTGCTTTTATTAGTCAACTGCTTAACTAAAAACACATTTACTATCTTAGACTTTATTTGATGCCCAGAGAACAATTACACGAAGCAAAATAGATATATGTACCTTTTAAGGATTGGAAATATAAGTCTTATTAAAGCTTAAACAAGCTATTGAGCTGTTCTATGAAAGTGAAACTTAGTCCTTAAATGGGACAAGTAAATTTAGAGTTAACAAGATACTAATGTTTTACGAGTGTACAAACTGCATATCCAAAGTATCCTAAGAGCATGTAAAATAAGGGTGTATAAACTATGGCCCCCCAAGCATAGGGCATGTTTCCCAGATCCTCTTCAAAATTTGCCATCAAGTTGAACATTTTACTATGGCAGAAGATGAAAATTATTAAATCTTCATAAGGAGCAATATTTTCAAAATGATTAAATTCAAAGGCATTGCGTAAACACATTTCAAGTTTGCATATGGTGCTAATTCTTTAAAAACAACAGCTAAGGTTTGCATCCGAATTGTGTTTGTCTAATTTGTCCTATTCATTTAGGTCCAAAAATTTCAATTTGGATTTAATTTTGTGGCTGCATTTATACAAGTAATATTAACTAATATCTGATGGATTCATATATCACACAAAGCCAAAAGTATGAAAATCACATATATTTTTTAAATTTTTAATTTTTTAAAAAAATATGTTTTTAAAGACATAGATAATGAACATATGACAATATAACATGGGAAAAAAATCTTACAAAGATAAGCTGATGGTACAATATACAACCACTAGAAAATAACTGTAAAGACAAGAAAAGAAATGAACAATAGATCTCAAAACAATGGTTGATGTTTTTCAAAAAATGCTGTAAATTAAAGGATTCAGAGAATCCGATGTATTTTCTTTTTTTACATTGAATATGAATCTGAAAAACAGCCTTTTCCATTATTAAAGGAGAGATAGAACAGAAGCCATGCATTATCTTCTATGGAAAATACATTATGACAATATAAAAATATAACAGAACTACGTTTGATTAGAAATTTTTAAAAGGACACTATGCGTAAATTAAGGAATTAATTTAGATATTTTTTTCCTGGCCGATTCATGGTAGGAAGAAGTTGAGTCAGAACAAAGACCAGCCTTTTCTGGGAATAAAAATCTATGACAGAGCAGATTGAGATTACATTTACCTTCTAAAATATATTAAATAGCCAGGTATATCATTATCTTCTTGCAATGTTCAAAATCCTGGCATTCTTACATAATGTAAGAGGAAAGTTCTGGGAATGAATAATCTTCAAACAGCTCAGTAATGTCCTGGTGCTTTTCCCCCCTCCTTCAGTGCCTTCATGGTAGAAGAACCAAGTAGAAATTATAATGTGATAGTGCAGATACTAATTTTGAATTAAAATTAATTGGAAAATTATCCAATCAGAAGTCTATTCCTGAAAGTGGACAGTTAAACTACCTACCCTGGTCACAAATCCCTATTTTTAATCTGATATAAATAACTGTCTCCACATAATTTAATTTCACCTATATTTTACATAATTTAATTACAAATAGAGTAAACTGTGATTGTTCTGCAGAGCACTCTTATTGTCTAGAAACTGGCAACTGGGCTTCTTTTCTTATTGGTTCAAAATGTTTCACTGTTTTGTTTCCAAGTAGTTTCTTCAGTTTCTTCAGTCCGAGTAAATTAATTAGGGGGACCCCCTATACACCCTCCAAAGTGGAAAATCCTTCCCTCCATAGAGGTGGAGGCCACAGACAGAACCTGTCCTTCATTTTTAATGCTGCTCTTTTATCAGTTCCAGGAAGATTGAGATCACTTCACAGGTTCACCAGGGAGGCCATGCTTAATGATAACATCTAGGTCAGTGATGGCGAACCTTTTAGAGACTGAGTGCCCAAACTGCAACCCAAAACCCACTTATGCATCGTCGAGTGCCGGTTGGGTGTGGCCCATTGGCTGGGTGTGGCCAGTTGGGTGGGCGTGGCTGCGGTGGTAACGGCAGACAGGGTGGGACTAAAAAGTTCAATCAATCAATTCCAACTTTGCAAGATCTTTTTTTTTTCCGCAAGAAGTTGAAATTGAGTGATTTAACCTTTTTTTTTTTTTGCACACGGCGGCGGAGGCCTAAAGCGAAAAGTCCCAGCTGAAGGCCTAGGACTGGGGTGACGGCGCGCGTGCCCACAGAGAGGGCTCTGAGTGCCGCCTCTGGCACCCGTGCCATAGGTTCGCCACCACTGATCTAGGGAAAAGGATTTAGGAGTTGAAACATTTACATCCCAGTGGCTCTCTGCCTACTCACCTAACAAGCCTGTCCAGAATAGATGAGAAATGAAATTTCCCTGGAGAACATATAGGGGTCCCCCTAACCAACTTATTCAGACTGATATTGTAGTGCTTCGTTTTCTTTCACTTTGATGGTTCAAGAGAATATTTTATAACAATCCCCATATCTCTTGAACCTTCGAAGGAAAAGCAAATCAAGCTACATACGTACAGTATCAGGTGTATTTGACTGGATCACGAGAAGTTAGCCTCTGATCCCTCTGATCCGGATACCTCACTCAGGAAAGATCAGGATACTTCTGATCTTTTTCTAATTTATGGGAGAAAAATCACCTTCAAAATTTGGGACCCCCTCTGTTTTCACAAATATAGGTGGCCTAATAGATGAAATAGTGCAGCTAAATATGAGTCCATTCCCCACTTAGAAGGATTTCTCATGCTCATTTTATAGATAAGTAAAATATATAAACATCACTGAAATATTTCCAAGAATTATTTTGTGCTCAATTCCCTTAAAAGGGGAAGTAGGAAAATGGAACCTGGTCAGATACCAAATTTACCCAAATGCAAAAAATAACATACATTAAAACAATTTATAACAGGGGCCAAAGCTCCTGAGACAGTGACAATGAAAGCACTTCAGATTTTTTTTTAAAAAAATATTTTAAAAAAATATCTAGCTCTAGTGCTTCCAATTGCTGGAGGGAATATTTCTTTCACTAAGCTCTTATCTGGGCATTATGGAGGGAACCTTCGGCATCTCCATTTTTAATAACATTATGCTGAGTAACAGAATTTCTCCTCTCTGCTTAGATCCTAAAGCTGTTTTTTGTTCTGATATGTCACTGACTTTCTCATTCTGTCTGGAGAGAAATATCTAAGATGCTGATACATATGCATATTGCTGGTGAATATGAGAATTCATTTCTTTTTCATACATCATATATAAAACAATTGAATCTCATTTGTTCTTTGCACTCTGCATGATAAGTGGGCACAATAGACCCGGGTGCTTGTTCCAATTACTATAGAGATTGCAACATGTTTGGAATCTCTTTTACCCTTACAAACATTACAATCTGAAATTGTAAATCTGAAAGTTGCCAAGCTGGGGAAACCCTGATACAGGTCTTCTGCTTGAGCAGGGAATTGGACTAGAAAATCTCCACGGTCCCTTCCAACTCTGTTATTCTGAAATGTATCTACTCTCCAGTTCCTACCTATAAGAATTCAGTTCCATCTTTTATATCCTATCAATGGATGGAAAGAGCCCCAGAGATGACAGAGCAACTAAATTCAATCTTGGACTGCTTGTAGCTTCCCTTCAAGACAGAACGCATTTCCAGACTTGCTACTAATTTAACATTGTAAGTGTGATAGATCTAGTAAAGTATTGTCTACATGGGCAGTCATAACACAAATTCCATTTCATCATGGGACAAAGGGACATGGTCTTCAAAGATCCAAAGCTTTGGTTCAAAAATGCTTTCAACCTCTGCTAAGAAATTGGTTTGTTTGTTTGCTTGTTTTTACAACCTGGCTTTTGGTGCCTTGACTTTAAAGTACCCTGGCACTTAGCTTTGAAACTCCTTACAACTACCATCCTGATATTGCCCAGAGTACATTTTGGGTTGGTGAATTCTACTCTTGTTCTGAAGGTCCCATGCTAACCTCAAGGCACAGCACATGTTCTATTTCTCTGACAAAAGGTGGATCGCAATCTGCACAGGCCAGGGCCAGGCTTATGACCACCCAGCTCATGAATTGTACCATATTGTGAATAAAAGCAAGGTTTGACCAAGGCTCTCATTCAAGATATATCAAGGGTGTCAGTGTTCACAAACCCCATGTGGACTTTCATAAATTGTACCCAAGGAAGGTATTCAGGGACAGGTCTTTCATCCTTATCTCTTATGTCCATTTCTACATTGAATAGAAAGGTCTAAATATAAGTTGTAAAAGGATTTAAATGATCATGTTAATAGATGTTTCTGTGAATAGAACCTTGCACTTAGCTAGGCTCCCCTGGTTTATGCCAGCTGAAACTGACATGGTTTTGTGGGGTCCTTGGTACTCTCTGAGCTTGGATGTTTTCTTGCACAGGTTTCATTACCTAACTAGGTAATATCATCAGTGCTAGAATGGATTCTCCTTTCTAGCACTGAAATGTTACCTAGTTGAGTAATGAAACCTGTGCAAGAAAGCAACCAAGTTCAGAGAGCACCAAGGATGCCACAACCCTGAACTACAACCCTGAACTACAAATACTCTCTTCTATTAGTGATATGGTTTTAAAGAGAAAGCTTGCAATAACCTGCTGCTTTGGAAGATCATGAACTCCATGCTCCAATTCTGTCAAGAAGGCCTATGCAGTTTGCACACCAATCCCAGCTGTACATTGGGTTCATCCTGAGTCACCTTGTGTAGCCCCCTTCCCAGATTTTCTAACTTAGTTAAGTCTTTTGTTAACAGGGCATTGATGAGCCCTGACATTAAGGAGGGCCTGTCTGCCCAGCTGTGATTTACTAGGGTTCACTTATACAAGCCGATTGTGCACTAGAACTACAAATGTTTCAACTTTATGGTTATGGGGATTGTGATGTGAATTATAGATGACTCTATGTTAGATAGTGTAATATGGGAGACCCTATCACAAAGGAATAGAGGTATCCAAATGTGTGTTTTGCAATTTTTAATGAATGTAATGGATCACTATGCATTAAGTGTCTGCTGCCTCAAATCAATCATCATACTGCAATTTACAAAATGCCAAAAACAGTGCAGGGTGCAGTTATTCATTGACCTAGTTATGGTTTGGAGAAGGGGTGGGGTGGGGTGGGCAGGGGAGAGGGGTGGAATATAGCTCTGGCTATGGGAAAAGTAACCCAGAAAAGCCACAACTTTTATTTGAAACAGCATGAATGGAAAATGCAAGTGCAGGCCATCTGAACAATCTTGTCTGAGTTAAATGAGGCAAAGAAAGCTTACTTCTCTGTTTCTACAAATGAAAAGATAAGATCTTTGCACAGGAGTAATATAGGGAGCCTCTTGATAATGAAAATCAGTATGTAGTCTAATTTTGTTCATATTCAGTTGCTGATGAATATCTTGGAAAAAATGAAATCGCTCAATAGGTAAAATATGTTTTTATTTAAATTGGGGTTGAAATTTAATAAGGTGGATGCAGGCAGGAGGTAAGGCTTTACTTATAACATTTCATCAAGGATTTCTTCCCTTCCCTCTGTTCCCTTCTAATAGGAAACAAAATATTTTTGATTCACCCTATCCATAGTCAGCTTTTCTACACCTTTCACTGAACGAAATGGTGGGTTTAGGCAGTTTAATTTGGGACCGAACAATTTCCTCCACCCAAAAAAGGACTTGAAGACAACTTATTCCTTGATGTATTCATTTGATAAATGAACATTGCATTATGTTCTGAAATAGTCAAAAGTATAATCCTGCTTTGATGTCAGTGATTCAGAATTCTGCCACCTTGGTCTGCATAAAAGCATACAGTGGCTCTTAAGCCTATTTCATATGTGTAAATCAATGCCCAAATGTTTGCTTCTGAAACATGTACACCAGCATGTATTTATAACAAATTACTTGGTTGAAAGGCTTCCAGTACAGATGAGTTTTTGTATGATAGCACACTCCTACATGGGCAAGCAGAATCACATGTCTTTACCCTAAACATACATATGTAGGTACTATGCAGTTTGCTGGTCTTTGGCTTAGCACAATGGAGGGGTTCAGCTGGCTGAGAATGGAGTTTCATAACATGTGCTTATAAAAACATATCGTGGTTTAGCATGAAACGCTAAACTTTCCCAAACTTTCCAGCTCTGCAGACTGGTGGCAGTGGCGGCAGCAGCAGTGGTGGTGGCAGTGGTGGGGGGGGGAAGAGGGGATGGTTCTGCACAAGTGGCGGGTGCATTGGAGAGCTCTTGAAGCTCCATTTGTGCAAGCGGTGGGCGATTGTGCAAATGGAGCTTTGTGCTCTCGTCTGCTCACCATTGCTTGCATGGCCCAGTTCCCAACGGGTTGCAGCCCTGTACTGGGCTGTGGTCCTGGGGTTGGAGACCCTTGTTTTAAATAACTGTTAGTGATGTGGAATTTCTGGAAGACTTTCCTTATTATGCTTGATTAATCTTACCTTATAAAATATTTAAAAAAGAGAGTGTTCAATGTAACAGAATAAGTATATATTAGAGGTTCAGTAAATGACTTTGGTTTTAGACATCTGCTGATGTCCATCTCCTATAACTTCATGGTTTTATTTGATTTGTATCTTTATTAAGGCCATTCCCTTAAGATGCAGTTGATTTTCTCCAACCATACAGTAATCATTTACATTAGTGGCTGTTAAATCTTATCGGCATTGAGTTGGATCCAGTAGGGAATTCATGGGAAAAAATTGGTTCTTCTAGTTTATGAAGTGTTCTTAAAGTTGATGATGAACTATTGCTATCTTCATTGGATAGTTTGGTTGGGTAGAATAGCATTGCTGTGGGAAAAATCTTGTCCTTCCGTCTTCCTTTCCTTTTTTTTTTTAATTTTAATTCATTCCAGGGCTGAAGAGAATTAGCACAATCCACAAACTATTTTGGCATCAGTGGTGGAAAACTAAAAATTCTGATATGGCAAGAAATTCTCTAAAGAGAGGTCCTGCAACTCATCACTTTTCTAGATGGGTTGGACTATAGTCCCAGTATCATATATGAGCCTGAATAAAGTAGCTTTACACACATGGAAAACATCCAACTGAGAAAGATTATTCTAAGGGACACAAGTGGATTTGTCCATCTAGAATGAAATTCTTTCAGATACTGTGATTTTTCAGAGTTTTGCCCACCAATATGCCCCCATCAATCACTTGGCATCATGCCTCGGCATTCACCGCCTTACATTACATTATGCTTCAACTCTGAATATTTTTCACACTGGGGAAATACATTTCTGGAGGGAAATGAATGTATTTTAGCAACATACTTGTTTTCTGGTAGTAAAATTAAGAGTCAGGATGATAAAGGAGGAAGAAAAGAGGCAATAAGACAACATGCCTACAGGTGCAAGTTTGGAAAAGCATCAGATGCAAAACCAACAGATCAGCCGACGAATGGACAGAAGGTGGGAACATGCTCAGTTTTCTTGAGGATTCGTAAATGGGGAAGAAACAAGAAAAGGATGGGGCTGGAATCAAAAATGGGTGGGAATGGCATTCTACTCATTTTTCTTTCTTTCTGACAGATTCCCCCACCCCATCCCCATTTAATTGCTCTTTCTAAACCTCTCTCTCTCCCCCCCCCCTTAGCAATAGGCTGTTTTAAGGGCATATATCACTTACCAGACGTCTGAACTAATCTTTCAGAAGGTTTTTGAAATGAAGCTGAGTGCTGCATAAAATTAGGATGGGAGTGTGGGATGCATTCTTGCTTATAGGAGCAGGAAATGACTCTGAATGTATTTGTCTGGATTTACTTTCTCCACAGCTGAGAAAGTTTAATGAATACTCCTTTCGACATGGCATTTGCAGAGAGCATGCGTCGTCTGGGGAATATTTTTTTTTTTAAAAAAATGAAACTTATTCAAAAAATGGCAAGCCAGTTGGTGGAAATGTGGAAATGAAATTTTCCTAGTTTTACCGTGTACAAATTGCTACCCAAATATGATTTGCCTGCAGTCATGAGACTGACTAAAGGGTTTTGACTTGAGGATTGCTCATTTTTGAACAATAACTCAATGATTTTGAAAGCCTGAGAATATGTTCTGCCAGGCTATGCCAGGGAACAATGGAAATTACTATATAAGTATCTCAAACTGAAATGATCCAATTGCTGCAGGTCAGCTTTCAGAGGTGCAGAGTACCACCTAGAGAATGCTAAGAGTTGCAAAGCCAGCACAGTGTAGAGTACTGTAGAGTAGCGTAGTCAACTGCACATCTGGGAAGACTATGCTAGTTGAGGAGTGTATCTAGCCAAAAGACTTGCAGAGTGATACCAATCTCTGAGTTTTGCAATGGGGTTGATTCTGTGCAATCACCAAATGCTGTTCAGCAGCATCCGTAGCAAACCAAAATGGTGTTGAAATGACACACCCATCATACATCTTCACATGAACGACCACTGTTACATACTTAAGTCTCAAAGTCTGGGGCGGTTTGTAAGTTGCAGCATTTGTACACTTATTTGCAGCAGTGAATTATTAGAAAGAGAACTTGTTCACTTTCAATATATATAAATTTGATCAAATTTCTCTGAGTTCTCTCCATGAATATATATTTCCACACAAGTAGCTTTTTATTATTAATTAATTAACATATTCTATATTTGCTACCTTGTCAATTGTTTGACCTCATTTTAAAAGTACGAAAGTTAGTGTGTGAAGTTCTTTGCTTGCTTTAGGTTTGTAAAGCAACAAAGAATATTTAGGGAGAATATTTACTGTAGTTACTAGTGAGGGCCAGACGTGACTTATGCTAAGTGAGGAGATGGAAGTTGGGTTTGGCCGTGTGCGATGGCAATGCTCCAGGTCACAGCTGTGTGTGCTGTGCAAGCTATCTTACCTCCCATTCCCAGACTAGCTTGCTGTCATAAGATAGGACTTTTTCCACAGTGTAGAGTACTGTAGTCAACTGCCAATTTTGTGGCCTTCCACACATGGAATGGAAGAATGTGGGGAATGCTCCTTCTTCTTAATTCATGCCTCAAAAAGTCCTAGGCTAGCCTGGACTTCACTGGCATTTCTTTTTTAGTATATGAGCACAGAATGAAAGCATCCCATTCCTTATGATGTCAATTACCCTGAAGCTTAGAGCAGAGGTCCCCAACCTTTTGGGCACCAGGGACCGGTTCCGTGGAGAGAGGTTTTTCCATGGACTGGAGGGTGTGTGGTTTTGTGTGCTGCCTGCATCCCATGGATGGGGCTTTGCTTGTTTGTGTGGACCAGTTGCTGGCATGCCGCGGCCCGGTACTGGTCCACGGAGCGGGAGTTGGGGACCCCTGGCTTAGAGTGTGTAGATATTAGGTAGGTGTGTAAAAGAGGGACTATTAATGATCTTGGCTGTATGAGATCAGTTGTGGATATTTTCTCAGAATATGGATTGGGTAAGTTGGAAAGGAAAACTTAGTGCCTTGCGGAAAAAGTCAGCCATATTGTTCAGATTGAAAGAAAGGGTAGTTACTGCATTTAATGGAAGCTTGGTCGAATTAAGTAGGTTTTCCTATCAAGAAATGAAGTGATGCATTTGAATAAAACTCTTCACTATTTGCTATGAAAGGCTTTACAAAGCAGAGTTAAAATCAAATCTAAAAGAAATTTAAAGCAAAAACAATAAGAGGCAAACGTACTGTAAGACTGTTGATCTGTAGGCTCTGAAGGTCCCTTATGAAGGGGAGCAAAGAATATGGCAAAATGAATGGTGATTTCCCCAAGAATAGGCAATGGTACATCCTGGTTTGCTCAACAGTGTAGTATGTTGATCAGAGCAAAACAGCTGAGCCGGTGTCAGAAAGGAGGTTGATAGGTGACAGAGATAGGCTTCCATCCTGCCTTTCCAAATCTGATAAAGAAAAGTCACTGTTCTTCATGACAAGGCTCGATCTGAAACGTGTGAAACAACACATTGTGCTAGTAACAACGAGATGCCAATGCAACCGAGAAAATATCAGGGTAGGATTTATTGTTTGGGGAAGTATATAAATTAATGAGACAATTCTCAGTGAGACCATTGGGATCCCTTGAGTTTTGATTCTGAATGTCCTTCTTTAGAGATGACATAGGTGGAAATGGGAGAATGAGTCTTTTCAATGTAGTAGCCTTCTGTGGTGTACCTTGACCCAAAGAAAGTCCCATTCTTTTTTTGTTGGAGGTTTTTTTTTTATTTCATCAAAGAAATAAGCTTTTACACCACATGGTTTTAGCTATTTGAATAGCTACATTCTGCCTTGGGTGATCACTTATTTGATGTTTGATATGTATTTTAATGATTTCTTTTTTTACAGCTCTCAAAACATATTTGTAAAACGGCACGTACAGTAAATGTGAATGGAAGTAGTGAGGATAAAGGATGGAATGAAGCACAGAACAGAAGGAAAGAGACAGGATTAACTTCAGGTTGTAAATATCATTTTCCACCTACTTTCTTTGGGAACATAGAAGATGTATCTGAGCAATAGGTTTTTCTTCTCATCTGCTCCAAAAATCAAAAAGATTTTTTTTTAAAAAAATGACAGATATTCAGATGGTCATTATACAATTTTACTCCTGGGTTGCTATAAAGTGGATGTGTAGCAAATGCTAAGCCTACCAACAAAGGTAGGAAAAAACATCATGCCATCTCTTGATTAATGTGCGCCCCTATACAGTACTTTATTATTATTATTATTTTTTACAAACAATACAGTTTTGATACTGGATGGTTCTCTTTCTCGGATGCTCATTAATCTCCCTGACTGGTGGATTGTCCAAGGCTGCCTGAGTTGACTTGGAGAATGCAATATGAGAACGCTTCTTCACTTTCGTGCTCACCCAGAAGAAAACTTGCCAAAGTCCATACAGCATTTTCTTTTAAAAAATCTCTGATCTCTTTTGGGATTCAGAGTCATACAGAGCAACCCTTTCTCTTTTTAAAAAATTGCTTTCATGCAGAGGTGGGGGCAAGCACCTTGTGATATTTGGAAAGATAGAAATCTATCTGTACATATTTGATCTGCAGAAATTGCATGCAAATCCATAATGAAACCATTAATGATCTGATTCTTGCAGGTCAGGACAAAGGCATCTTTTTCAGGTGTTTCCTCCATGGTGATGGGCTCTACTCCCAGAGGTGAGATTTAAAATGTGCTTCAGGTTAATGTGTTCCCCACATTGTCTTGCATAGTTTAATTTCCAGAGTGCTGAAAGAATCAGTTTGCATCAGCTTGAAATAGATAAAGCACACATTTTTTTTTAAAAAAAGTAATATTTTTGGAGATGAACTAATTATAGAACTCGGTGGGCTAACTGATGAAGTGTCTACTCTGGAAAAATACTTTCTAGGGCTGCCCCCCATATTGATATTAACTATAGAGAATTTGTGTTTGAAAAAGAGATCTGAAGACTGGATGTTAAAATTAAAGTCCAGAATACTAATAAATTAATTTAATGTATTAACAAATCAATAAGTCACAGAAAATAAGGAAAAACACGATTGGGACCTCATTGCAAGGCAGAGGGAATTGTTTGGGAACATGTGAGGATAATGGCTTTCTCTGTGTCCACTGCCAATTATGCTTTATAAATATTGCCCGGTTTATAACATAAACAGGGACAGAGATACTCATTCTGCCCTCTGTGAACTTAAGTGCAATTAATGGATGTTGTGGGATGGCCTCTTGTCCCAGCTCCAGACAAGCTAGCTTTTATATTTGGAGGAGGATTTACTTATAAACAAAATCTATTGATTTATTTATATGATGTTATTGCTTTTTCCCTCCCCTCCGTCTTCTCCCTTTTCCTAGCGATATTTGCTTGCAGGAGGGAAAAGCTGGATGTGAACAAGTATTTGAAAATTTCTATTCTAGCAATAGCACAACATGCCTAGCAGAAAGTGCAGCAGATCTGGAAATGTCCAGGAAGCATAGAGGGATCATAGTGAATTTCAGGATGGGCAACTGGTAATCTTACACTGATATTTTATGAGTATAAAATGAGGTGGCAGGATGGGTTGCTCTTTCTACTACAAGAAGCCTCACTAAACAAATTGCCTTGCAAGAAGAAAAGTAACTTTGAAACAAATGTGTATACCATCAAATCTGTTGTATAAATATTTATGTACCAATTAGGTAGGACAAAGTGTGCCTTGAGAGAAGTTTTATTTTTACAAATGCAGTTTTGCTTGCTTCTGAGCTAATACTAGTACAGGGACCCCCATGACATGTCACTGAGAGGAAGCCAAACTCACTAAGACAAGACAATCTCTGGCCAGGGAAGAAAAAAAAAAGATGGGTTGTTATTTATCCAAAATCTTGTTGATGAATTGGATAATCAATCTGATCGAGTTCAGGAGGAGAATAGAGTTTGAAACGGCTGATTCGTATGCAGTTTTGCAAAGTGGTGAAGTTCTACTATACCTCAAGCACAACTTTGAAGAGCTTCATTTCTATTGTCAATATAACCATGTTACTTAATTTTCATCTTCCTTCTATTATCGAACAAGTCTTAAGTAAGACTTAAGTAGACCAAATAAGTTATAAATAAGTCTTACGTAAATATCTGTTTGTTTGGAGCTATGGTTATGGCAATAACACTGAATCCAGACATTTTCATTTTTTCCAGTCTATGTCCATGTGGTTCATTGTAGCAATTTTTTTTTCTTTCATACATATGTACCTCCCTAAAACGATAGAAAATGGTCCCGGTTCTTTTTCAGATACCTCTATCACTACAGTATTGTAACATCTTGCAAATGGACTGATTCTCTGACTCAAGAAAGTAATGGCATATTGAACTGAGTGCACCGACCTTATTTAAAAAGTGTGAATATCTGTAAATCAGCATTCATTGATATATGATCAAAAACATAAAAGGAACACATTTATTTAAAAATCATAGTCTTGATTGAGGGCAAATTTTCTGCTGTGTTGACTTCAGTCATAATATAGCTTTGAAATGTTTGGAGCACACACTGAATTCTCTTGTATTTGATTTGCACATATCAGACATAATTTGGGTGCATTTTTCCTCAAGATCCTTCCAAACTTGCCCTTTATTGCAAAGAGTTAATAAAGAAGCACGCTTGATCTACCACATTGCAATTTGACTTCTGCGAGTCATCTGATACCACTACAAGTTCAAGAAGCTCTTCACTAAAAAGATCCAGACAAAATACAAAGCAGGAATCTGCCTCATTTGGAATACCATGAGTCTCCAGACTTACTGTGGAATTCAGTGTATTGCTGATTATACTCAGAAGCAATAAAATTATTGGGTGTTGATTTAACAGTGAAGTATGATGCAAATTGACATGCCCAGCAAGCATCAGACAATTTCTTCAATAGTTCTACTCCTAGTTTCATTTTGCAATTCAGTGAAATGTGAATATTGGAAGAATCTGATATGATCACATATGCTTGCTGAAGGAGAGTAAAGAAATTTAGAACAGCTATGTTTTGACAGTTATAAACTACTGTCAAGCTGATGACAGTATTAGTAATAATGAAGCTTGTGGTATCTCTTTCAGAAACAATGCTTGCAAGCTGTTTACTGCCAGTGTTGTATGATGGTTAAATTGGTGGGTTAGGAATGGGGAGACTCAGAATCTAGTTTACCCTTTACCGAAACTCACTAAGTGAGCTTGGGCTACTTATCCTTTCCTATCCAGCCTGCTTCACGGGGATGTTGTTCTAGGGAAAATAAGTCCCTTTACCTCCTGACTGAAGGAAGGATGCAAATCTAAATCAAATAAATTAAAAATAAGCCATGTTCCATTCATTATAATGATAGCATAATGATCTAAACTTTGCAATGTGTATCTTATTTTAGCTTGGATTAGCAGCTAGCTATATGAGCACAAACAAATTTCATATGTTATCACTCATCTCTTCACTTTCCCAGTCTCCTTGCTGAACAATTTTTAGTTTAGAGTGGAACAAAAGAATTTCTGCTAAAATAGGCATATTTTGTCTATTTTCTTTTGTTAAATTCTTTAAGAGTTTCACTCTCACAGAAGCTAGTGTCCAGAGTTGGGGTAGGATTGCTTTGTTATATAATCTTGATTGGGAGCTGCCCAGAGTTTGATGTAAAGATAAGTGGCTATATAAATGCTTTAAATAAATAAGAGATATATGGGAATGTTATTTGGTTCATTTTTTCTTCAAATATTGATTAAAAACTCATCAATTCTTTCATTAAATGAGAAAAAAATGGATTGATACAGTGAGTGGAGATTTCTGCTTGTAAAATTCATGAATGTTTTGATATATACCCATGTTTCCATGAAAATAAGAATATTAATTTTTGCTCCAAAAGATGCATTAGGGCTTATTTTTCGCTTAGGGCTTATAGTTGGGGAAATATGGTACTAAATGCGTCCATCTGGCTAATGATCTTAACTGGGGCTTATTTTGGGGGTGGGTCTTATATTACAACTGTCCTGAAAAATCATGCTAGGGCTTAATTTTCTGGTTGGGTCTTATTTTTGGGGAAATACGGTAGGAGAATTTGAAAGCAGACTTATTATGGCATTTAAAGGAGGGGAGGAAATCATCTTGCTGAGGAGAATGGGGCTTGATTAGGGACTGGCCATGGTTATGTAAACCAAAACCAAAAAATATATGGATATTTGTACACTTAAGTGAAAATGCATTCTTCATTTCCTCCCCAAAAAGAACTGCATCAATTTAATTGATTAAACTAAATGCTAAAAAAGAGAGCTTTTTTGGCCATGAGAATAGCAAAAGTGGAGAAACAAAGCTCCTACTTGGAGATAAAGGCAGATCTATGCAACTCTCTTCTTCTTCTTCTTCTTCTTCTTCTTCTTCTTCTTCTTCTTCTTCTTCTTCTTCTTCTTCTTCTTCTTCTTCTTCTTCTTCTTCTTCTTCTTCTTCTTCTTCTTCTTCTTCTTCTTCTTCTTCTTCTTCTTCTTCTTCTTCTTCTTCTTCTTCTTCTTCTTTTCTTCTTCTTTTTCTTCTTCTTCTTCTTCTTCTTCTTCTTCTCTTCCTCTCCTCCTCATCCTCCTCCTCCTCCTCCTCCTCCTCCTCCTTCGAAACGGTAACTTTCCTGGTCCCTGATATAATAAAGTATATATGTTAGAAGGGTAAGAGAACCAGATTGGTGTAATGGTTAAGACATCAGGCTAGAAACCAGGAGACTGTGAGTTCTAGTACTGCCTTAAGCATAAAGACAGTTGGGTGAGTGAAAAGGACAAAAAACAAAACAAAACAAAAAACCCAAAGGGACATGTGTTCAGATAGATGCAAACTAAATTACTGATTCAAGGATGGAATGACTACTCAAGTTAAATAAAGAAAGTCATGAACATGCTTTAGCTTCTAAGACCATGTCAATTAGTGTAGAGGAATGTGGAGAAAACGTGGGCACAGGTATGCAGGAACCATTAAGAAAAATTAAAGAAACACAACTCAGTCCCACAAAAAGGGAAGGCATTAGGAAAAAAGTTAAAATAACCTTACCGTGATTCTGTTCAGCATAAGAGAGGTCAGAGGGAGACTCTGGCAAGCTTTCAAATGCTGTAATTACAGAATGCAACAATGCAACAATACAGTGCATTTCTGTAAATAGTGATTATTTCCTGACCTGACCTGACTTGAAGGTCACATTCTACATTAATAAACAAAAATAAAAACAAAACCTCTTGAGTTGAATCCAAGAACGTCTTGAATTAAAGTTCCACCCGGAGTTTGAATGATTCTTTTAACTTTAAAACATTAAAGAGAGAAAACTCTCTTTCTGACTTGTAAAATCACATTAGTTGTGTGTAGTATTCACATTTGTTTACATGGCAATCATCCCTGAGTTATCTAGCAAAGACAAAATCTCCTTTCTTTGCTGTGTCTCTTTTTATGACTTGTCTTACTTTTAACCACATACGCCCTATTGTTTTCAGGACCTGCAATCACTTAAGTTAGTACTAAGAATATCAAATGCATGTCATTTAAATTTTAAACAAGAGCAATAGTTTATCCAGACAGTGCACAAGGTTTGTTGAATCACCCAGACTGGTGTGAAAAATAAACTGTGAATGTTTAACACATAACTTTAAATATTTTATCAGAAGTCACAGATGCTTTTGATTTCCCCTTTATTGAAGCATCTGCTCTTGACATTACACAAAAAAAATCCCACACTTAGAGCAACCTGTAAAATGAACTTTACAAATATTTACATGAACATCAACATGACACTCAGTCAGAAAGCAAAGATTGGGGAACCATGTTTGAATTCAGATTTCTCAGATATATATTTTTGTTACTCTGGTTCTCATTCACTAGTTTTGCTCTGCCAGAAGTTCCATGATGCTATTTGGCACATGCATGTCTCAAGTTGTATCTCATGAGTATTTGAAGGCAGATGGTTTCCAATGAGCATCAATATAAATTGGAAACAAAAGTATAGCAACTGCATCAGTTGAGAAGTGACTTTATCAAGGACTAAACCAAAACACTCCAGCCTGGGCATCTACCAAATGTGCGGATTTCAGAATTCTCAGGCTGTGTCAAAGATAGCTGTGAAAAAACATACATCTGCACTAAATATTGTTTTATAAATTAATCGTCAAGGTGAGATGATGAACTCTCATAAGGATATGCAAGAATAAGTGAAAATGACTTAGTTAAATCCTTATCAAATTAAATGAGACCACGGGGGATCTGGCAGAACATTTCAAATGCCAAAAAGATAGACCATGAGACTTCCCACACTGCTGAGTTGGAGTGCTCCAGGAAACAATACTCATTCATGTTTATGTCAGAAGCACCAAGATGCTTCCAGGTTGAAAGGATTACCTAGTGACATCACTGTTGCCTGGGGGATGCCCAGTTGGGGTTCCTTTCATGTCCCATTTAATGTGCCCATTGAAGTGGTACCTATCTATCTACAGAGATACAGAATGCTGTAAAGCACTATAGAGCGGTATAAAAGTCAAAGTGCTATTACAGGTTTCAACGGATAGTTAGGACTGCAGAAAAAACAATTGCAACCAGTCTGGCTTCCATTGAAGACCTGTATACTGCAGGAGCCAGAAAGAGGGCTGAGAAAATATCTACATGCTTCTCACATCTTGGACATAAACTGTTTCAACTTCTCCCCTCAGGACACTGCTATAGGGCATTGCATGCCAAAACAACTAGACACAAAGACAGTTTTTCCCCCATTCCATCACTCTGCTAAATATCTAATTCCCACAGCACTGTCTTATGCCCAAGGATATTTACCCATGTAGTAAGGCTGTATTATCCTTCTCATCTTTCCTATTACCTTCTCCTATTGGTATCTGATGATTATATCACTTTGTTGCTTGTATGTACACTGAGAGCTTATGCACAGGAGACCAATTCCTTGTGTATCCAATCACACTTAGCCAATAAAGAATATTCTATTCTATTCTATTCTATTCTATTCTATTCTATTCTATTCTATTCTATTCTATTCTATTCTATTCTATTCTATTCTATTCTATTCTATTCTATTCTATTCTATTCTATTCCTACTTGCAATTGCATGCTTTTGAATTGCTAGATCAGCAGGACAATAAAATCAGTAAAAGATGGCAAGCATGACAGACCAGATGGAAAGAAATCAGGGGCCTCATTCTTCCTTCCCAAAGGCCTAGGTGAAGTTCCATGTCCTCACTGCTGCTCTGAACAACTACAAAATGGAAGCCATCGGGATCCTGGGGGCAATCTCATTCCAGGGGGCAAGCACTGCTATAAAGAAGGCTATCTGGGGTTTCAAAAGATGACATTGTTTGATCAAAGGAACCAGAAGCACACCAATCTTACAAGGTCAAAGTGGTTGGGCAGATATTATGGGAGACAGATGTCCTCTTCAATTAACTAGCCCCTATGCCAGGTACATAAAATTCACAGAATAAAAATGCAAATGTAAATGTTAGTATTCCAATATCTAAGGGACTACCCAAAAGAAGAGGGGGTCAACCTATTCTCCAAAGCATCTGAAGGCAGGACAAGAAGCAATAGATGGAAACCACTCAAGGAGAGAATCAAGCTAGAACTAAGGAAAAATTTCCTGACAAGTAGAACAATTAATCAGTGGAACAGCTTGCCTTCAGAGGTTGTGGGTGCTTCAAGCTGGAGGTTTTTAAGAAGAGACTGGACAGCCACTTGTCCATAACAGCATAGGGTTTCCTGCTTGAGCAGGGGGATGGACTAGAAGACCTCCAAGGTCCCTTCCAACTCTGTTATTCTGTTATTAAATAAATAATCATAAAAATATAAAACCAAATATATAATCACCCTAGGTGTCATGCATCATGAAAATGCTCAGATGAAAGTGGAGAAGGGCCTTTCAAAAACAGACCCAAAGCCTTGTTGCCCTAGTAGTCCAGCTCCCTGTCTTTATACACTGGGATCTGAATTTGAAAGCTATTCTAGTCTTTTATATTTCAGAGTCACCAACTTTGCACAAGGAAAGCCATCTTTTCTAGCTCATGTGTTATGATTATGTTTTCTGCTGTTTGTCACCTTGAGATTGGTATTCTCTACATCTGCCTTTCTCCAGTGGTCACATGAGCTGAAGATAATGAGAACTGCAATCTAATACAGTTGGAAGGCTCCACGTTGACAAGGTCTGCTATACCCGAATGGCCTTATTGATCTTCTGAAGCAGTTTTTAGAGGGGAGATTGAAGGCAGATAAGTAGAAAAAGAGACAGGATCTGCTTGAGTAGAATTACCAGATCAGCAAAACTCTGGAGAACAATACTAGAGGGCAGCAAAGCATTAGAGATCTAATAGCCCAAGGTGTGGTTATTTCCCTGCATTATTTCCCAGTTTCAAATGCCTCTGCTTCCTTCGTTGGCTTCTCTCGTTCTGTAGATTTCAAGTAAGATATACATATTTACTCAGTTAAGCCATTATTATTGATGATGACTTTATAGATTATCTTGTACTATAGTACCTACTTTGAAATATAAAAGAGATTATATTAGCCACCTTGTTTTATACTGTTAGCCAAAACAATGGCGTGAAAATGGTAGAATGGTAGAAATACTAGTTGCCTAAGCAGGTAGTTGGGCAGCAGTTCAAATATCTATGGAATAGATTTAAGATCCACTTAAGAAGAAGAAGCCAGAATATAATCAAACTATCCTGCTTGACTACTATAATCGAGGATTGCAGGAAAATTAATATAAGCTGTTTTTGTTAAGGAAAGTGTATATTTCATTATGCTGCTGTTATTATCTATCTCATGGTTTATGAATTATATAAGCATTAGCTATCCATATTAGCTGGTATTTTCTTAAAGAATTATTTTACATGATGGGTCTAACATCAAAAGGACATTACTGCGCGATTATAAATAGGGTGCCTGTATTGCATGAAAGCATTTCCTGGAAATTACATGCCTTAACATACAGGGGCAGTACAAATGGCCTCCTGGTAGCCTTTATCAGTTCTGCTCTAAAATTCGCCATTTGTATCAGGACCTATATGGAACATTCTTCATAGGGATGGAAGTAGAAAGTCTGGCCATAGAACTCTACACCAGTGCTTTATATTGACTATTCTTTAGTTAATGATGATGTCAGCTTTGCTAAAGAAATGAATTTGTAAGCTGGAAGCTGAGTCAGTGTGTTTCCCAATCAGAGAATCACATTGTATAGAATAGAATAGAATAGAATAGAATAGAATAGAATAGAATAGAATAGAATAGAATAGAATAGAATAGAATAGAATAGAATAGAATAACAGAGTTGGAAGGGACTTTGGAGGTATTCTAGTCCAACCCCTTGCTCAGGCAGGAAACCCTATACCATTTCAGACAAATGGCTGTCCAATCTCTTCTTAAAAACTTCCAATGTTGGAGTGTTCACAACTTCTGGAAGCAGGTTGTTCCACTGATTAATTGTTCTAACTGTCAGGAAATTTCTCCTTAGTTCTAGGTTGCTTCTCTCCTTGATTAGTTTCCATCCTTTGCTTCTTGTCCTGCCTTCAGGTGCTTTGGAGAATAGCTTGACTCCCTCTTCTTTGTGGCAATCCCTGCAATATTGGAACACTGCTATCATGTCACCCCTAGCCCTTCTCTTCATTAAACTAGACATTCCCAATTCCAGTAACCGTTCTTTATATGTTTTAGCCTTTATATGTTTATATGTATAGCAAGTAGGATGTTCACTTTATGATGACAATTTGGAGCATCTGAAGACGTTTCCTCATTCAAAGACGCACGAATTATGTGAAAGTAATCAGACATAAATCAAACAAAACCTAGTTGACCAGAGCAGCTTTCAGATGTACTTTTGCACGAAGCATATGGGCAGTATGAAACAGGAGTGAATATTGTTAGTAGATTTAATTAATGGGAAACTCCCTTTGTATTCTTGCCTGGAGAGAGGTTGATGTTGTAGGTTAAGAAAAGGAAAAGTATCCTGAGACATGCAATCAGTTTGCCTAACATTGTATTAGGTCAGGGGTCTTCAAACCTGGCCCTTTTATGACTTGTAGCACGCTGGTTGAGGAATTCTGGGAGTTGAAGTCCATAAGTCATAAAAGGGCTAAGTTTGAAGACCCCTGTATTAGGTTTATGCAGCGCAGCGTTCCTTGAACTGGTGCCTTGGACTATAACTTGCATAACTTCCCTCCATTGTTCACGCTGGCTGAAGCTGATGGGAATCATACCCCAAACAATTTGGATGGCACCAGCTTGGGGAACAATGCTCAAAGCCTTTTTTAAAAAAAATATTATGAAGAACAATAATGCTTTTAGATGAAAAGCCTTTTTTTTAATATGAAGACCAATAATGCTTTTAGATGACAGAATTCATTGGACAATTGCCTGAGTTTTAGAACGTGGCATTTTGTTTTGGTCCAATTGTTTATTGATATGTGTACTGGAAAAAAAAAACCAAAAATGCAATCCTGAGACATCAGAAAATGTCAGATGTATAACAAGCCACAAAAACATCACACTTGTTAGTGGCCTACTAAAACAGGGAAGATCAGCTGTGCCAACTTTATGACCTGTGGATCTCAATTCCCAGAATTCCTGAGCCAGCCATGCTGCCTTAGGAATTCTGGGAGTTGAAGTCCACCGGTCGTAAAGTTGCCATTGTTGCCCAGCCTGTATTAAAGTCTCAGCTGGTTTAGAATGCTTTAAGATTGCATTTTGTCTCTGGACTACATGTTGAAGCTGTTTTACTGATAGCTAGCCAGGTAACTCCTGCAATAACTTCTCACCATTTTTCAGATTATGTATTGCTCCTAATAACTAGCTTATGACATGATTTTATCTGAGGGCACCCTTCCCTCGTCTAAAATGTGAGAGTGAGTAAACCTCTGTGAGTGTAAGAAAGAAAGGATGGGAGGGATTGCAGTGTCAACCACACATGTAAACAACAGAATCAGGGACTCAAATAATGCTTGGTTCAGAATTTTGATCTCTCTCCCTCTTCCCCCCTCTCCTTTCTTCCTTCTCTCTCTCCCTCTCTCTCCCTCTCTCTCTCTCTCTCTCTGAAAATGGAAGGAGGATAGGCGTTGGATAGGTTGATTATAAAAATAATAAAGGAGTGATACAGCATACCATAAATATCTAGTCTGTTCTTTTCCAGTTTTGATTCTATCATGATACTTTAGCAAAGAAAAACTAACATCTTGAAATTCCTTATTCAGAAACATTAAATAAGTTCCAAATGAGCAAACAACAAATGTAACTATTCCTGTTACATTAAAAAACGGTGGCTTTTGTAATGTGGTTAAATAATAAAATTGGCACAAAGATTTGAGCGGTTTCTTGAAAATCCACCATCTGAGCCAGTTCATGCTCTGCTGAAATAGCTGAATGGTTACTCCAGTTCTGCTGTGTTATTGTGGAGTGAAATGGATCTCTATTAACTCCAGCTTGGAGAAACGTCATTCTCCAGTCACAACTGTTAGATGGAATATTGCAGGAAAAGTTTTGGAAAGAACATATCCATGAACTGATATTCCAGAGCAACCTTTGGAGAGGATTCTGCTGAAATGTATCTGAAAAGGGCTTCTGATTCTTTCTTAAATCAACAACACATTAAGATTGTGGATTGTTGCTATAGGACTTCCTTAGAATTTGGACTATCACACGACATCCCAAATAAACAACTAAGTGCCTTGAGTTGCATGAAACAATTTGCAGCTGATCGTTTTGCATAACCTAGCACCTGTTGCTGTTGTCTGACGTTTCTGCAGAATTATCCCGGCTCTGTAATAATAGAAAAGTCTTTGGTGACTTTTTTTTTCTTATTGAATGAATGGGAAAATAGGTTCAAGCATGAAATTTCTCTTCCAACCTTGGTGTACTTTTCAGACATTTTCATATTCTTTGCCTCACCAGGAAGTCTGTAGCTATGACTTTGCTTTGTCCAAGGACAATATTTTGGATTTTCTTGTTTAGAGCACATCAGGCTTCTTGCCAGAACTTAACAGTAAACCTGGCTCTTCAGACACTTAATTGCTTGTTCAAGAACGGTTTTACTTGGCAGAAGGCTCTCAGACATGATTTGGCTGGCTTAGACTTTTTATTGCAGACAAGAATGATGCCGTATATACAGAAATGATTTGCCATCTGCACTAGAAAGAAGTCAAAACTTTTATATAGGTCTGTTTTCCAGAACTTAAGCTCGAGATGTTTTCTTCCCATATTTCTGAGTTAATAGAATCTTGGTGATTTGCTTGGGTGGCTTGTAGGGTTCAGACATGTTTAAGCAAGAACAAACCTAGTTTGGGAACCATATGTTGTTGCCTTGCTAGATTCAGCCCTTATATCACTTCCTCTTCTATTTTTCTACTCTCCACCTCTAAGGTTGAGCCTAAAGCTGCAGTTGACCCTTTCTATGGGAATCTCCAACACATGCCAAAATTTGAATGTTGAGGCACCTCAGTTGTTGAGTACAAGTAGTCCTTGACTTATGACTACAATTGGGATCAGGATTTCCATTGATAAGCTAGGCAACTGATGAATGAGCTTTGTCTGTTTTACAACCCTTTTTGCCACAGGTATTAAGCGAATCACTGCAGTCCTTAAGTGAATCACATGGTTGTTAAGCTAAGCTCCCCCCCATTGACTTTGTTGGAAGCTGGCTTGGAAGGTGCAAATGGTGATCATATAACCCCGGCAGGCTACAACCACAGTAAACACATGCCAGTTGCCAAGTACCCAATTTCTGGTCAAGTGACCTTGGGAATGATGTGATGGTTGTTAAGTGTGAGGACTGCTGTTACTTCAAACAGTCACTAAATAAGTCATTATAAATCGAGGACTATCTGTAATGAACTTTTGATTCTAAGACAGGAGTCCCCAATCTTTTGGGCACCAGGGACCGGTTACGTGAAGAGAGGTTTTTCCACGGACCGGAGGGGGCGTGGTTTTGTGTGCTGCCTGCATCCTGTGGATGGGGCTTTCCTTGTTTGTGTGGACCGGTTGCTGGCATGCTGCGGCCCGGTACTGGTCCATGGACTGGGGGTTGGGGACCCCTGTTCTAAGATACAGGGTTGTTAAGCAAGCTGAGTTGGTGTGTTAAGGACATCTGTTTTCACAATGCAGTTACCTTTTTTATCTTAAATATGATACTTCGTTAAGGCTTCAGAAGAAAATTCTTAATAGGATATGTGAGCTTAAATTCTGACATTTTGGTGGTGGTGTCTCTTCCCACATGTTTTTTGTCCCAATTCCTTATTTTTTCTATCCCTATCCAAGCAAATCTTAATTAATACTGTCATGCTGTCTACGATGCCTTTATGAACCAGTTTCTCTTGTGTTTCATCCAATACGTCTTTGTTAAATTAGGCAAGGAAGCCTCTTTTCTTCATATTCAGAGTTAGCAGCTGAAAGTCAGCAGCCTATCCTCTACTAGAAATGACATATTTCAGAATTGGCAGTCATTCACTTGACTGGATCCTCAAAGTTAGTTCTTAGGCATGCTGCAAAATTAACCTGCTTGTCTAACTCCAAAATTAACTTGCTTGTCTAACTGAATCATAAGGGGAGGGGTTGTCAATTTTTCAACGCAGGTCTTAGATAGTTATCCAAGTTTAAGAAAACTTCTATTGTTTGCCACATACAGCTGATCTGAAATGCCATAGAATATAGATTTTTGTAGGGATCTCTCTTACAATAGAAATAATCTTTTTTTCAGAACATTTTCCCACTACGTTCTGATAGTGTAATTGATGCAATTTTCTATTTATGTTAATTATTTATGGAGAAACTATTATCTTAAGCTGTTTCTACCTTTGGAGTATTGTTTGTTGACTTGTGTTGTCCAATGGCATACCAGATTTCTAGCCAGATTTTTTTTCCAATTCCTTGTTTCTGAAGAACCTAGTGTGGTTGGACAGCTGGGCTGGAAGACATTGCAATAAATATGTATGCAGCATTCTGGGATTTTGAGTAAATAACCCATGAACCCTTATATCTACTTTCACTATTAAAAGTTTGTTCTGTGCTTGATCTGTTTTTTTCTTCTTCTTGAAAAAGAGAGAGATTGCTTAAGTAAGCTATCTCTTCCTGAGCAGTTTTTCTCTGTGGCATGGCACTTCACTAATAAGCACTAACCACAAACTAGCAAGCTCCACTCTGTGACTTTGTTTAGTTAATTGGTTTCCTCCAGCATGGCTCAAGCCACTGCTGGCAACTAATGAGCTTCCTGTCTTGACTTTAATAAGTTAATAGTTGATGGCTTTCACCTCCAGAATGGTTTGTGACTTGCCACCATAAGCGTACTAGGCAAATAGCTGGCACTATTGTATTCCCTTCATCATGAATTGTACGCTTGTTTATTCTTTTGCATTCTTTTTCTCTTCAATGGATATAAGCACAAATATTAATTTCCTTCTAGTTAATCATCCCATGCCAGAGTAAGGATTCCAGTGGGTGGGGTTGGGAATGGGATAAAGGGCTATAATATTTGACCCATGGAACTAACTTCTTGTCAAGTCCTCTCCTTGTCCAGAGAGGAATTTTGAAGACCAGCTCTTCATAAACTATTTCTGGACAAGGAGACGACTTGTGATCGCCCATAAATACTCCACACAGTTGCTTCTTGCAGCTGCAAGGAGACCACAAGACAACTTGTTATACAGGATATACAAATGAAATTGGCTGATGTCTTAATAATTAAAAAGGGTATACAAATAACAAACCAAAAGAATGTCTTGGATAACTTTCTCATATTGAGTTTACAAAAGTAACTTGTTAAACATTTGAATGCTGACTAGGGCTGAAATGACAAGGTTTTAAGGATTTGATTATAGATAAGAGATGGGATATAGGATAAAGAGATCATTTGTTGCATTTTAAAAGAAGGTGATAAAGTTACCAAAATTGTTTATATTCATTGTGATGAACGGGAAATTTCTTTATATATTTCTTTTCTGTTTCTTTTTTAAAATTCTTATGTTTCTTTCCTTACGGCACCGTATATTTTTTCTTTTAGTTTGTATTAGTTTTCATATTTGGTAATAGTTCAGGTCACTACATGATTGACTCAATTTTACTATCTTTTTTGTGGTGGTCACTAAGCAAATGCCACAGCTGTTAAGTGAACCAAGTAAATGCTGGTTCTCAGCAAAACCTTTGTAAAATGCTGCCATGTTACCATGGGAAGCTGCCAACAGCCATAAATGCGGGCCGATTGCTGAAGGCAATGACATGACTGTGATGGGGGACAATTGCTGGAACTTTGAATCTAATAAAGGAGAATATTTGTAGCTCAGGGTTGAAATGCACTGATGATGTTACCTAGTTGGGGTAATGTAATGTCTGCAAGAAAACAGCCAAGCTCAGAGAGCACCAAAGACCCTTCAACTTTGAATCCAGATCACAAGTATCCCCTAGGGAGGTCCCTAAGCAACTGGTTGTAAGTCTGTAAATACAGTAAGAGATATAGATATGTCCAAAGTGAATGCATTGAAAGAGAAAAATCACTTGTTTTCATACTGTGTAATCTTATTTAAATATATCCTTCTATATATATTTAGAATATCCAAATACAGTTCTCAGATATGTTTGCATGTAAACCCAAGAGCAATCAAAATTTGTGTCTTTGTGTTACTATGTTTGTGGTGTTGTGTACTTTGTTTTCAGAGAAGGATGTTATTTTGAGTGTGGGAGGTAGAGTTACGACCAAGTGGAAAGCAGTAGACCTCTCTCTCTCTCTCTCTCTCTCTCTCTCTCTCTGTTTTTTTTTAAACAAAGTACAGAACAGAGCTTTAACCTCTTGTTCTGTTTTTAAACAGAATGACTGTGACCATTTTCTGAACTCCATAAATATATTATGCAAGCTTGGGGAATATGGTTCTATTTATGCTCTTGGGAAAGGGAATCTAATGGACATGGATTATTGTAAGAAAATGCAATTTATATACTTGTTTATTGATAATAACCATCTATTAATAATTGAACCACAATTTCTAGTGCCATTATTTATATATGACCTGTACTGTTATGCTAGTGTAGAGACAATGAGGCCACCTGAATGTTATTCTTTAAATAGTTTTATTAAATTTTCATGTAGAAAAATATCTCAGAGGAACAAATAAGAAAATAAAAATCTAGATGTAATGAAACAGGTCTATCTATCTATCTATCATCTATCTATCTATCTATCTATCTATCTATCTATCTATCTATCTATCTATCTATCTATCTATCTATCTATCTATCTATCTATCGTTTATCATATCTCTCTCTCTCTCTCTCTCTCTCTCTCTCATTTCCACATCATACTGTTCCATTTGGAAGTAAGCAACATTATGCAAAGTACAGTAAAAGAATAAGAGGTAGCTAAAATAAATGAAAGGCAGGAAAGAAGAGAAAATAAAGGAAAATTTAACTGAATCAAGTTTAAACTAGCATTTTTTTACTATAATTCTCTATACTTTTTTATTTTTGCAAACCATTCTAGCTTTCACTATTTTCTATGCACTGATGCATATAAATTGCCTTTTATCCTTTAAACGTAACATCTTTCTCATCAATTCCTTATCTTCCTCTTCAGTAATCATTCAGTCTCTTTATATAATCAAACCATTTCAATATAATTGCTCAGCCAATATGGTCGCTTCTTTGATATTCTGTGCATATTCATTCAGCACCCTTTAATCTTGATCCTAGAACATAGAACATATACTTTTTAAGTACTGCATCATTACCAATGTGTTGTCAGATACATTTAGTCTGAATCTTCAATTGAGATTTTTCTGATATGAATGGCTCTTCTTGGGGCTTGCCATAACCAAGCCCTCTATCATGATAAAATAGAATCCATTGACAGGGATGATAATCCTACCATCATCATCACATCCATCATCATCATCATCATCTTTTTGAGAACACTCTTCTATCACTGTAGAAGGGTAGAGCTAGGAGTTAAGTTAAATATGAGACTTTTATTTCCCAACTGGCACCAATTATATTAAATACTCTGAAGTTAGATTTTTAATTTGCACTTAAAATATGTATAACACATTTTCTTTTGAGAGTCCTTAAAGTTCCTAATATGAGATTTTTCTTGGATGAAACTTCATTTTACTAGTTAAAATAAATCTTAGGCATACAATGAGTCTTTAAGTTGGGGTTTCAGTTTGATCCAATTCAAGGCTGCAGCCGCTCTCCCATTCCATGCAGCCACCAAGGTTCAGTCAGACTGCATAGCACTCTTCCCAGGATTTAGTTTCTTCAACTGGTTTTTGGTGCATTTCACACTCTTCTTTCAGATATTGTAGGGTACAATACAATACAATTTGTATTGTATTGTAATTTGCTTCAGTATGTTTGTGAAATTTGATATGACCATATATGTTTGATAGGCAGCTTTAAATCGTATAATCCATCAAATAATTTTGCCTATTTTTTTATTCCCATGTTTACATTGATTAACTACATTGATTTTACAAACCAATACCATCATAAGGATAGAATAGATTTTATTACCTGGCAGGACCCTTCATGAATCAAACTTATCAGATACCAGAATAATTCTGTATCAGAGGTTCCTATCTTTTTGGAACCAGGATCCCTTAAAACGATAAATAAATTTCTGTGATCCCCTCATGAATACAAATGAGAAATAAAGGAATAAACACATAATGAATAAAAGCACCGTGGTTGGCAGATGGTTTTGACAGATGGTTAGATCAAGAGATTTAGCATCTCTTAAAAGTTGATGCAGCTTCGTTCCAAGCTTTTTTCTTTGCAAGCCTCCACTCCAGTGAGTTTTGGCCATTTGCCTACTTTTCATATGTTTGTGCATGCGAAGAAGAGTGTTGTCAAAATTCACTCAGATCTCTTTGATTTGTAGTTCCAGAACTCACTCTGGATTTTGCTCTCCTCTTTTTCCTAGGTCTAGCTATCTCTAAAACCTTGGAGGTGGGTGGGTGGGTATTGCTTCCTATGGACCTTTCCCAGGTCTTAAGGAAGTGTCTATGGAGATTCTCAATCATCCAGGTCATGGTTGTCTCAAAGGTGCTTTTTCCAAAAGGCAACTGGACGTTCTTGCTTTTTTTTTCCTCTTTGAAAAATTTCACTTCTCATCTAAGAAGAACTGAACTGAAAACGTTTCTTGGATGAGAAGTGAAACATTTTCACTTTGGGACGTCTCAAGAAAGTGTTGCTATTGCAATTCATTCTGGGCTTTACATCCTGCTTTCTCTGGACAGGCCAACTTTGACAATACCCAAACTGTGTGTTATTTAGCTTTAAAAACTGGCAAAGTTGCTCCTATCCCAGGGAAGGGGTCATGAGCCACAGCTTGAGATCTCCTGCTCTAAGCAGATTGAACTATGAAACCTGATCCTTTAAATCTTTCCCTGGAGCTTGGCTTTAGCGGGTGCATTTTCTCTCTTTCCATCTTTTTGCCCGTAGTTCTCACTTCACTGGAGTGGAATTCCTTAGAGATTAAAAACCATATTGGTTAATTATGACAATTAATAATTTGATAGTTTGCTAAGCTACTCTTTGTGGGTAACTGCGTAAAGAAGACAAAATATGCCCTCTCCATCAGTGGTTAACCTTAAAGAACATTTAAATCCACAATCGATGGCCATGGATGTCAATGTTTAACAAGGCTTTTAGCCTTTTAACCATCAGGAAATCTGTCTTTTAGGATATATGGCTCCCGGGGACTCTCCTGTGGTATTCCTGGGTTTAGAAGAGAAAAGAAGTCTCATTTTGTCACCAAACGTTTTGTTTTCCAAACTGTACAATACTCGATAATTGTGGTAGGTGCATGCAGGAGGTTATAAGGATGTATGCTTTTCTAATTGGCAGCAAATAACTGTAACAGTCCTCCCCAGATGTGTTAGGACTACCAGACCACGAATTCCAGTCTGGCATGCTCACAACTTTCCCCAGCCTTGTATCAGCCAGATGTGTTAGGATGTTCATTCATTCATGGAATTCTAACCCAGATGCAATTCTGGCAGTTACAATGCTAATCCCTCGTGTGGATGTGCATATACACACCAGAATTGGGAAGGATACTATCCTACCTGTCCCAGCATAAATGTAACTTCAACCTCCCAGTCCACGTAAGGGGAGAAGGCTGCTATTTCATCCTTTACCTCAGAGAGCGAAAGCTCTTCTGTTATCCCAACTGCTATTTGCCAGTCAGAATAATGAGATGAAATCATGAGATTTAGTTATAGAAAATATCTGTGCACTAGTTGTTAAAAAACAACAGAAAATGTCTTTTCCTTCTTTTCTGGGCAGGCAAGTGTACTTTTAGGGGGGGGGGGGATGGACTATACGTCCTGTGATGATTTTGTCAGGTCCAGAGAGGTTTAACTTTAAGGCATGCCAAGTTTTCTTTTTATAAAATTGGTGGGAATTCAAGAGTGGTATATGTGACATATTGGAGCTCATGCTTGAAGACTATAGGATGGCCCAGGATTTTGCATAGTTTAAATTTGACAAATATCAGCCACAATGACTTTGTTGTAAACTGGGATCGTGAATGAGAGAGAATAAGCTTAGCTCCTGCTTCCTGAATTATGTTCAGGCCAAAAATGGCAAGTTACCATTTGAAATCTTTCTAAATACTAAAAAATAATATTGGGATCTTGGATTTGGGGACACAGGGATGCAAATTGTGTTGGTATGTTTGGTTCCTATGTAAAATATTCCAAACCTGATGCCTCCCATCTAAATGAATATATATTCACCACCAAATCAAGAATCTGCAGGCAACAGATACACCCAAATAGATACAGGTAGACCTCAACCTATGACTAATTGCTTAGCGATGGTTTGAAGTTATGACGGATTTAAGTTATAATAGCATTTGGGGCACTTGGCAACCAGCTCACTTTTATAGCTGTTTGCAGTGTCCCACAGTCACATAACAGAAATTTCTGCCGTTTTTTTTGCTGGTTTCCGGGGTTTATTTCTAGTTTCTGGCAAAAAGTATCAATTGGGTAAAATGTATTTGCTTAATAACCATGGCATTTGTTTAACAACTGTCACAAAAATGCCAAATAAATAAATAAATAAAAAATCATAAGTTGAAGACTACCTGGATTATTATTCCTACTTTGGTAGTTTCTTTTTCTCTCTCCTTCCTTATAAAAAAACAGCTTGACCACTGTGACTGAGAAAATCCCCGCTCTCTCTTTTTGCTCTCCTGCCTGTTATAATTATTGGCTTTTCATGATTAAGAAATAAAGGTGAAGGAGATTGCTTTTTCCATCAGATTCACTATTGACTCCAGAAACATTAGCTTGTCTAACATGATTAAATGTGATCTAATCAATCAATGATATGACTGCTTTGACATCAAGGCATATTCAAGTTTCTCTGTTAAACAACTCAAGTTCATGGATTCTTAGAAGTAAAAGACTGAAAAATGATATGAAATGCCTATGGGCTTGAATGTTGCCCTTCCACAGTTATTACAATATACTTTTGAGAGCCTTGTCTACCTTGGTTTGAACATCCCTAGAGGCTGTACTTCCTGTAAGCTCCAGATTACCAGAAAACTGGCATTAAGAAGGAGCTAATTTTGTTTCAGCAATTTATGTTTCAATAGTTTACGCACAGTATGTCAATGCTGATAAACAGTACCTGAAAAATATTCTGTTGGTAAATTTAAAAAGAATCTGCAGTAACTGGAGCATTATCTAGACCTGTGTTTCTCGATGGTAATAAATTTAAGATATATACTGTATACTTCAACTCCCAGAATTCCCCAACCAGCATGGCTGGAGAATTCTGGGAGTTGAAATCCACATATTTTAAAGTTGCTAAATTTGAGAAAACACTGATCTAGACAGTCTCCCTAAATTTTCAGTCAGAGAAACCTATATATGAGCTGTACATCAAATTTTGTTCTCCATGTGGATTCCTGCCTGTCCCCAGTGAAGCCAGCCCATTTATATGATGTAGAAAGCTTTTTCAAATTATACCACACACAACTGAGGGATTGCTAGATCAGATGTTGAAAGATTGATTATACTTTTATTTTTAAGGATAAATTAAGTTGTAGGGGGAAAAAAGAAATTTAGATGAGACTCCAGTCTGCAAAAGGAAAGAATTAGATTTATTCAACATACAAGGCCACCTAATTGAAAATGACTGAAGGTGATGTACAGAAGGTTTGAAAACATCATAAAAACAATGCAGGATTAATTCAATAATAGCAGTATGTCAGGGAATACCCAGAAATTAAAATAACAGACATTCAAGAGGTTTCATAAATCTTCCTGAGCCAGATGATGGGTGTCCATCATTGGGCACGCCACGCTTTCTGGAAAAATATAATTTGGAGTGTTACTACCTGTTTCTTCTTGGACCACCAAAACACAATTCCACTTGTCAAGTATTCTTTTACCATGTCTAAAAAGGCATTGCCGTAGGGAACTCAGTAGTTGGATAACATCGTATACAAGAATTCTTGGTTACCTGTACACAACCACCATTTCCATTCTCCAATGTCTCAGAAATTGATGCCATTTTCAAAGCCAAGAACAAAGTGTAATGAATTAATATCCCAGCCTGCCTGTTATTAAGGGTCACCATCAGTGGTGGGATTCAGCCAGTTCGCACCACTTCGGCAGAACCGGTAGCTAATTTTTTGTTGCCCAGGCCCAGAATGGGCTTCCAGAAGTGGCATCCACACAGAGAACCGGTTGTTCACATATTTGAATCCCGCCACTGGTCACTATCAAATTTCAGTGGCAAACTTTTCAGCAGAAAACTCAGAAGAGGTTCTAAGTGGATCCAAGAGGGGGTCCAAGTTTTTAGGCACTGTATTTCCAATTTACAGTACCACGTGAAAGTGGTACTATATTGTATTATGCCTAAAGGATACTATTCTCCACAGCAGATCCAGAGAACCATCTTCAACCTTTTTCATCTAATGTAAAATATACCCCAAATTGGATTGTTCTGATGGGTCTTCAAATTATTCCTGAATCTGGATGGCAAAAAACAGGATCCAACTTATCCCTGATAAGATCAAGTAGCTCTGGGTTCTAATTCTGGTATTTTCCATTCATGCCCCTGGTTGATGCTACGTTGAAGCTGGTATGCAAATTGGGAGGCCTCCTGAATTGGCTACTCTGCTTGAAGAGCAAGCATTAAAATTTCTGGACAGGCAATAGAAGTTCAGAGAGAAAGAACTATCCCAGCAAATTCACATTCACTTTCACAGCTGTGGCCCAGACATTCAAATACATCTCTTTCCCATCTCCAGCAGAAGTGCAGATTTGGGCACAAATGCAACAAGCAGATTCCCCTTACCCTTACCCTTTCTCCCAGTGATGCAATATTTTTCTTCTTTTAAAATCAAGCAGAAATTGCTTTATAAGAGGTCAAAAACAAATATGAAATTAGCATCTCCTCAGCTCAACTTTAAGCTAGGAATTGCAGGAAGAAGAGTTTTCCAGGTGACAAAAGCACAAAGGTAACTTCTATTCTTTAGAGCAGGGGTATCTAACCTTGGAGACTTTCAAGACCCATGGACTTCAACTCACAGAATTTTGTGATTTCTTAATGTGTGGTGGTTAATATTTTATTGTCTGTAAACAAGCTCAGTCATTGCATGCTTTATCCACACAACACATCTTCTTTACAGCAGTGTTGCATTAGTGTACAGGAGCCAGCTTGTATTGGTTAGCAATAACTGATTGCTAAATTTTGTGGAAGTCTGCAAGCCCGCTGAGAACAGAACTGAATCATGATGCCTAGTACATTGATCAGCTGTTTGATGACAGAATTGGTTATTAAACATTTACCAGCTTAGCCCTGACTGTAAACTTCACCTTCTGATGCTGTTGTAGTTTAATTGAACAAATTTAGGCGTTGTCCAGTAGAGGCCACCATAACTTATCGTATAAGGAGAAAATGTGTAATTTTTAGGCAGTGTAGATCAGGATTCTAGAAGGAATAGGCCTTTCTTCTATTAAGACTCTTTTGTTTCTAGAACTACTTTTCAGGCAGAGTTCTTGAGAGCCTGAAGGGTTTCCGATTGAACTTCAAGCAAGGAATTTTTGAAGAGTTAATACACATTGTGTAAAGTACAGAACCAAAGGAGTACTCAAAAGTATTAAAAGTTAATATTAGGGTTATTATTCATTGCAAATATTCATTGCTTGATGTATATTTTAACTGCATTTGTCCAATCACTGACCAATCTATGTTTTGGTGGTAACCTTAATGCAACAACATAATGGCTGTATAAGCAGACCTGGGTTTTTTTTATCTTTAAAAGTCTCTTTTATTCACTTCGAACCAAGATGGATGGCAAATACATTTAACAACAACAACTTCCAGCCTCATCCTGAGCTAACACTTGAAGAGGCAGTGACCATGAGGGTCTTTGCACAGGGTCTATCTTGTATACCAGTTGCACCCATTGCTAGAATGGGAGGCCCTTCAGATGCTCATGGATGCTTTAGTCACCTCATGGTCAGACTACTGAAATGCATTCTGCATGGGGCTGTCCTTGAAGATCACCTGGACACTATAGGCTAGTCCAAAATGCAGTGGCACAGGCAGTGATGAGTGTATCTCGGTACACCCAGGTGTCATCAATGGTTTGCAAGTTCCAATAATTCCTAGTTTTCTAAAAGGTGCTGTTTGAAATACAGCCTAGACATCAAGGAATGCCACTTTGGAAACAAGCATTTTCTGTTATGGCACCTGCCCTCTGGAACAGCATCCGTTCAGGCATTTATAAATCCTCCAAGAGTTTCACAAATGTG
This sequence comes from Azemiops feae, assembly GCA_023970755.1. NCBI lineage: Eukaryota > Metazoa > Chordata > Lepidosauria > Squamata > Viperidae > Azemiops > Azemiops feae. Next base: position 891,912 of record JALGBA010004290.1, read on the forward strand.
AAAATGTGGTTGTACCCTCTGGTCTAGATTAGGTTCATTGTGGAGCCCCTGAAAGATATTTTGTCGTGCAATGTGTGTTTTATTTGGACACACGTTCTTTTCCTTTTTAATTGCTTTCTTTCAATTACAAAAGCTGTTTACATAAGCCACAACATATCCTCATTTGGGAGTTGAACAGTTTTCTAAATCCAATAGAATAAAAGAATAACTAAAACTAAAAGGGTACATCCAAGAGCTTGCTACAACACTTTCACAAAATGGCCACCATGGTGGACTTGTTTAATTACAAAAGGCCTATTTAACAGAAAGTGATCTGAGGACTCATCATGCTCTGTATCATTGCAGATTACCATTATGAAAACTAAACTCAAGCCCATAATGATTAGGGATAGTTGGGCACATTGCAAACAATATTGGTGGCAGTTATTTGCCATTTGATTTTTTTGTATTCTATTACAACTCATAATGGACTCATGGAGACCCAGTTTGGTCTAATGATACCAGGCTAGAAACCAGGAGACTTGTGAGTTCTAGTGCCGCCTTAGGCATGGAAGCCGGCTGGGTGACCTTCGGCCAATCATTCTCTCAGCCACACTCCACTCAAGCATCAGCATTGTTGTTGTGGGGAAAATAGGAGGTAGCAGAGGTGTCAGGTATGTTCGCTGCCTTGAGCTATTTATAAAAATAATAATGGGCAGGATATAAATAAAATAAAATAAAGGTACTATTGAAATTCATTCCACAGTATGTTTTTTTATTCTGAAAAACTCCTATGAATGAGCTCATTGAGGGAGGCAGCACCCCGAAGGATTTATTTATTTTATTTCCAGTATTGGTATACTGACAAATTATAGAAATTAGGCTTTTCTAGAAATTTGTACTCATAGTGGAAATAAATATACATTGCGTATGTATGTATTTAGGATTTGGGGATTTTCCAAAATACCTCATTTGAGTCCCTTCTATTTTTTGTGGTGATGGTGGGTGTCAAAAAAGCATAGAAGCTACTCCAGGAAATGGAAAGTTATTCCATCTCGCCAGCATTGAAAGTGAATCTTACCACTGAAACTGAACAATACTTCAATATTTTTTTAAAAAAATATTTGTCCTTGAAGAAATGTTAAATCAAGACCAGAGAGCAATTCAGAGAGTAAAATATTTTGTTGCAGTGTCTCCCAATATACACGGAGAAGACGTGCTATCTTGACCTCCGGGGAAGAAATGGCAAACTGAGGAAAAACGCTCGCAATTTTTCCGTGTCCAGCTCTACCTGACATTATTCTCATAAACGAAGCATAGATTGTTTTTCATTCCGACAAGTAGTTCACACGTCAGCCACGGGGCGGCGCCAGACTTCGCTCCTGGCTGAAGACACTGCGGTGCATTTTCCTGCTTCTTTTTAAATTACTGCGGAAAGAGAGGGGAGGGGGAGGGAGCAACCGCTAATGAAAAGACAGATTCCGCGACAACTTGTTTTGATGCCTGCCATCCATCACACGTGCCCGGGTATTCAAGATGCTTAGAGAAGAATATATTCCCTATTACCGCATGTGTGGATTATCTATCTATCTATCTATCTATCTATCTATCTATCTATCTATCTATCTATCTATCTATCTATCTATCTATCTATCTATCTATCTATCTATCTATCTATCTATCTATCTATCTATCTATCTATCTATCTATCTATCTATCTATCTATCTATCTATCTATCTATCTATCATCTTGCATCGCGGAAGATACATATATATATATCGCTTGTCTCCAGATTCTCCAGATTCACCCTATGTGTATCATATTGCATGCATACATGTGACATGCACGCACGTATCTTTCAGCGGAGAAAGCTAACTAGTCCTATCACCAGGCAGGCAGGCAGGCAGGCGGGCTGGAAGGGATGTTGGATTTCCACCCATCTGCCGGGTTCTTAACAGGGTTACAATGCCAGCGCCGGCGATCCCGGACTTCGTCCTCTCCTAGCCTGGGAAAGCCCGCAGGCCGCCCCGAAGGATCCGCAGCGGTCTCCGTTGCTGCAAGCGAGCGGCGAGCGCGTCGAAAGCGAAAAGCGGGACTCGCCCGCCGTCCCTTGCACTGCGGAAGGCGGCGAAACCTAGAGAAGAGCCACCCTCCCTTCGGGAAAGAGCCGGGAGGCGTTTCAATAGCAGGTCAAGCCGGGTGTTATTCAGATCACGTCCCGGCGAGTTTTGGAAGGGAGAAGGCGCAGCTGCTATTGCCCGTGCTTGGGTTTGCACGGCGGCGGCGGCGGCGAGAGACCGCAGGATTTATTAAAAAAAAAAAAAAAGGAGCGAGAGAGGAGGGGAGAGAGGGAAGGAGAGAGAGAGAGAGAGAGAGAGAGAGAGGGAGGGAGGGAGGGAGGGAGAGAGACGCTTCGAGGCTTTTTGCCCAGGGCGACGGACCGTCTCGCCCATCCTCACGCGTGCGCGCGTGTTGTGTGTGTTGTATCCAGACTCTCTGCCTGACTATTGGTATCTCGTTGCCCACACCTCTTTTCCCCTCCTCTTCCTCTCCTCTCCCTCTCCTTCAAAAAAAGAATCCGGCTTTTGGGGGGATTTTTCTACCCCGCCTTGCGTCAGCAGCCCAACGTCACTTCACCGGTGACAGCTCCCTCGGTTTGGGGCTGCAGCAGGAGCCGGGGCGCTTTATTATCAGCAGCGCGTGGACCGGGCGGCGGCGGCGGCGGGTGACAGCGCCTGTGTCTGTGCGGGAGGTGGCGGGGGCCCGCCGACGAGAAGCGACGACGCCCCCACCGCCCCCTCCTCCCTTTCCCAGCCCTGCCCCGGAGCGGCGAGCGGGAACCGGGCAGGAGGAGCGGAGCTGGGTGGCGGCACTGCAGCTTTTGCCGAGGTTCGGCCGCCTAGGTAGGGGCAGCGGCCACCTGGCCGAGGAGGAGAGGCTGCGCTAAGCTTTATTATTGCTATCCCGGGTCGGGCGGCGGCCGGGCGCCTCTCCGCGCGCGGGCAGCGTGGCCCGGCTCAGCGCGCGCCGCTGGCGCCCTCTGCTCGTGGGGCGGGAAGCGGGTCGGAGTCGGCGAGGGGAAGCAAGCCGAGGAGGAGACGGCGGCCCCGGCTGCCCCTCACAGGGCATCTCTTTCTTTTCCAGGCTTGGTCCTCGGACGCTCTCTGAGGGGAGACGCTGCGCCCGGGAGGGATTTCGCCGACTGACCGAACCCCAGAAGTTGCTGCCTTCTGAAGGAAGGTGGGAGGGGGGGGGAAGGAATACAGAGGTGGCGGCTGCTCCCGGACAGGGGACAAAAAGGATGCTCGAGTGACTGACGGCTCGGTGTCCCGGCAGCCGAGCTGGATTGATCGCGCTTGGCGGGAAGGGGAAGAAGAGCCACCGAGGAGCGGCGACCGGCGACATGGGGGCCTCGCCAAGGGCATGGTGGTGGCGGCGGCAGCAGCGGCTTCAGGGTTCGCCCCAGGCGACGGCGACCGGCTTCTGGAGCTTGTGCTGGCTGATGCTGGGCGCCTGGCGGGGGCTGCTCGCCTCCGCTTGCCCCACCTCGTGCGCCTGCAGTCCCGAGCGGATCTGGTGCAGCGAAGCCGCGGCGAGCCTCGTGTCCTTCCCCGTGCTCGGCAAGAGGAGCGAGCGGGAGAAAGTCAGCGACATGTGAGTTGCCTGAGCGGCGCTGGGGGGTTGTTGGGGACCGGGGAGAACGGGAGGGAAAAGTAACGAGGGAGCGAGCGGGAATCGGCCGGATGGTTGGGTTTGGGGTTTGCTTTTAGTAGCGTCGCGTTCAATATAAGCGAAATTTTATTCCCGCTTATTTGTAAGAATGTGCTGTTTGTTGATTTAAACAAGGCTCAGACATGTGTGTGTGTGTGTGTGTGTGTGTGTGTGTATTGCACATATAGCCAATTTAATTACTGCTTAGTAATTACTGCTTATATATATATAGCACATATATATGCTAAGCAGTAATTAAATAGGCTGTATTTGCGATTTGATTTGTTCAGATCTACATCTTGCACTGTACATCTTGGATGTTTAACAAATACACATCTGTGTGCTCCTTGGAGAAAGCACTACCTTCCTTAGGGAGTACATAAAATGAGGACTAAGATGAAGCATACCTCTTCTTATCTGCTTTTTATGTCTCCCATTGTGGTGCTGGATGCGTACACGGTTTATGGATATTTTAAGGTACCCCAGGAAAGGCAGTGATCCTGCATGTGTTGCTTGACAGTCCACTGTCGAAAATAAATAAATAAATATACAGAGAATCTTCTGAAATGCTTTTAACTGGAGGTTTGCTTTTAAACACCACAATCCATTTGCTATTCCTTCACGAAGTCTTTCAGTTATTACCCAAACATTTTCAATCTGCTTTGGTGAACTGGGCAAAATAGCTTCCTAGCAGTAGTCAAATAGATTTTTATTATAGGGATTCTGCTTAAGAATATGCCTGTCGCTGTTTTGGAAAGAATGTGTAAGAGGAGATGTTCTCTGTATAGCAATGCACTTGCTCCAAAGGCTACTAGCTGAATGTCTAAAAGCCTGGATTGATCTAATTTAGATTTGACTTTGCCTCAGATACAGTTTTAAAAGCATTTAGCTTATGAATCTTAATTGCCCTGAGTCCAATTTCCTGGGAATCAACTAAATGATAAAGCAATAGAGCAAATAGATTGTGTTCGTTTTGGTTGGACATTTATTAGTATTGTATTGCCTCTTGTCAGTTTTTCTACTATGGAGAAGCTTGCTAGCTTGCACATTCCTGTTATTCCTCTTTTACAAGAAATGTTACATTATGTAAATAAAGGAAAACAAGGCAAGTAAAGTTGAATAAGCTGGTTGTGTGTGATAGTACTAGTAAAAGCTGTGTGGTTTGTTTATATTCTTTTGTGTATAAACAGGGAAGATAGTGGGATTTATTCCCTCCTTACACATATTTAGTGTAACAGTAGTCTTCACTTGTTAATATGCATGGGTTTGTTTGCTGTAGAATATGTTCTTATGTGTAAGAGCTGGATCTGTTTGCAAATAAAGATATGCTTCCCTGTCATTCCTCTAGGATAGATTTTATTGTGTGTTCAAATGCAGGGCTACTGCTTTTGGAGGCTGTGCAACATAACAAGCAGGTGGATCCTTCTCTTTGCACATGAGGTGTATATGGAGAGATTGAAGCCCAGTGGCAGAGCACACTGCCTGGTCTACACTGGAGCTGTGAGATGACTATCATCAATACAATCAGCTGACATTCATGAGAATGTTCATCTCTATATCCATACATTTGAAAGAGGGAGACGGAAATATTTTGTTCCTCATTGGGTTCAGTTCCCCCTCTGGTATAATAGTCAGATTATATTCCTAATCTGCAGTTCATGCATACCTGCTAATAATGAATGGCATGTGAGCATCTGCAGCAGAGAATTGATGGTGCAGTGGGGTGGTGTCAGGATGGTAATTTGAGAAGGAAAGAGGAAGGGATCAAGTTAATATTGCTTGAGAAGCCCTGGATTAAACTACTGTATGATTGTTTTAGCAATATGCCCCAAATTTACTTTTAGTTAAAAGTAAATCTTTTAACTAAGAGTAAATGTTTTAACTAAACCAAATGAATCTATTTGAGATGCTAATGTGCAGCCAGTGGGACTGTTTTAATTGCTATTAAGTTTCTGTCATGGCAATTAACTTCTGCTTGAACTCAGGCCTTGTTCTTTATGAAATCAGAAGTGGAGGTTGGTTGACTAATCATCTCATGCATACAGACGTCTGTGTATGCAGAAAATATTTTGTTCCCTCACCTGCCTTGGTAGTGTATTGCAAATTTTTTAGCATACAGTATTATAGCAATTATTTTTGCTCTGTACTTTAACTGTTTATTATTATGCTTTTTTAAAAGGCTATTGCAGATAAGATAATAATCTTTGAGAAATCACTGTTCAGGATTGCTTTTTGTGATAAAAGGAATCCTGAAGAAGAAATCCTGTACCAGTTCCTGTACATGGCAGAAAGAATTTGAATTGTTTCCTTGGACAGCACTTAAAGGCCTTTATAGTTTTGCTCTTTGCTTTACATTAAAATGCGTGCATGTTTCAAGCAGTTATTGAAATTGTTAGTTTTAATGCTTATTTGTTGATTATCAAAATACATAACATTGATTTTATAAATTCTTTTACAGATCCCAACCAATCACTGGGATCAATTAAAAAGTTCTTCATTACATTTATAAATTTGTATCAATACACTTAATATTATCTCTATTTAATCATTTGATTTGGATTCATCTCTAGACTAAAAATTGGTTTTTATTCTGTTACAAACTTTGGCAGTTTTTCTAATACAAAGATTACAGATTTCCCAAGAGCACTTATTGTATATTAATATTTTACTCTATAAGATATGAAGCACTGAAATTGGCCTTGACTTTAAAAGATGTTCATAAAAGATGAAAAGGCAAGGTTGTTCATTAATACTCAATGATAATTAAACATTTAGCTGCTTTAATAGTTTAACAATATCCGCATGGCAACTACAACTTAATTAAAATGCCATTGTATTGCTTTGGAAACTAAACAAAGTAAGCTAGCACTGTGAATATTACTTCAGAGCTCAAAGCATCACAGGAATAGTAACTCCTTTTTTCTGCTCGATTGTATTGTCACTCATAATAGTTCCATTATGGAGTTTCTTATACCTTTCATATGAAAAATGTTTTTGGTTACTGATGTTTTCTTTAAACAATGTTTGGAACTGGTGTATTTTTGTCAGATTTTATGATAAAGACAAATTTAGGGTTCATGACAATTTTTATAGGATTTAGGGGAATTCAAGGCCTTGTTATTAGAACCAGGGGCAAAAAATCATAGTGCTTTTGAAGCAGTTGCATTTCAGCTTTTTTCAACCCGGAGCTCTTGAGATGTAATGAATTGGTAAAAGCCATGATGCATTGGCTTTATGAAAGTTTAACAAATATAGAGGTGCTTGATATACTGTATCTGGAAAGCCCATATTGAGAAAGGTACTCTAAATGAAAACAAGTGTTTTTCATAGAGTGCTTCTTATGGTGTAATAAGAAAAGAAAAGGCAAAAGGCATGGGTGGAGTAGATATCTACAGGTGAATGAGAAAGGATGAAGTTTTTAAACCAACAGAATAATTGTTGAGAGATAAAATTACAAAGGCCCAGATTTTATTTGGAGCAAAAATGTTACTGTGTTTTAAGTATCAGAAGTTCAGATAAATTACCCCCCCCCCAATACATCTTATAACTTTTTTTAATATATTTTATTGATTTTTTAACATAGTCACCTTAATATTTGGTAAACAGTGTGTTGTCTGGGTTTACATTTAAAAACAATCAATAACAATTAATTTCTATAGTTCCATAATCCACATAGTAGCTTTCTTTGATTTTCTCTTCTTCCAATAATATTCTCTTTTACCAAGCTTGAATTAATACATGTCTTAGTATTTTGATAGATAACAATTGAATATAAACATTTTTCTAGTATTTAACAACCACATCAATATAAAGCTTCTTTTCTAATTAATCATCTTAATTACCTCATCATAGATCCTGTTTTCAAAGTTCTTATTTAGATTTGGTTCCCCCCCCCTGCAATGTTCAAAACATTCTTACCAGTTAAGATTTTCTCAGAGTTAATTACACTTAAGTATTTAAGTCTTTTCCCTCATACAAGCCATCCCAACATTTTTACCTTTCTCATATCTTAAAAGAAAAGAAAAAGAAAAAGAGAAGAAAAAAGAAGGAAATAGTATACTACTTGAGAAACATGTCCCTCTTAAGCTAAGATACATTTATATCCAGAATTATTCTATTCTTTTTAACCATTCAAACAAATGTTTAATCTTTAAATATTCCATCTAATGATCTAATCTTTTGAATCTATTCAGAACATTCTTATCAATTGAGATTTTCTCAAGATCAATTACACTTAAGTATCTAAAACATTTCCCTCATATAAAGTGTCTTATCCAGAACTTATGGAGTGTAAAGGTTTTTGTTTGTTTTGTTTTGAAACAAAAGGAAGAAGATGGAATTTTTCTCACCAAGCTTTTTCTCTTTCTCTCTCTCTTAATAGGTTATTCACAGACTTGCTTGTCTGTTTTAATGAATAACATAGTCCTGATCTTACAAACCTATATATATAATGAGATTGTGTTTGATCCTGTTCCTTGGGGTCCTGGCACGAGCTTGAAAAGCTTTTGTTACATATAGATATATATACATTGGCAATGATTATTGTTCCGTAATGGACCATAATCTACTTCTGAAGCAATTGTTGCAGGTTATTGGTTACACGAATATTCCAATCTTTGCAGAGAGGCACTCTGCCATGAACATTAATGGAGGCCTCGCATAACAGTTGCTGATGCTAAAGAACATATTTAAGACATTTCTGTTAGAAAAAAAAGATAAAAATCACTTTAGATTTTAGAGCTTATGAAATCACTTTAGGGTTTAAGTCAGAATTTTTTCACAGTAGAATTTTAAATGGAAATGGACATTGAGCTTTCAGGTTCTAGTTCTTCTAGTTCTTCCTTTTGTACTAAAATAAATGCAATTGCAAATAATGGCTTATTCTGTTAAACCATTTTATAGAATGGCTTAGCAAAATTTGATAGGGTTTGTAGCAAAACAATATTACACTGACATGGCAGCTTTTGGGAACACCAACAATTGAAGTTAATTGCTCTGTTCAATGTGTCTCCCCAAAAACCTCTGTACTCCTGGTTTTTTTTTTAAAAAATCAGTTCTGTATGTGCTGGTTACATATATCGAAAAACCACAAAAGAAATATGTGCAGCAGTTACATAAATTAATTCAAATATTTTAATAAATAATATGTATTTAATAAATAACATGTATTAAGAATAACAGTTTTAAGAATAAAGTATAACAAAGTGAAGGTTTGGTGAAATCAGAGAGAAGAGAATACTGCTTTTGATTTCCTATTTTTCAGTACTTTATTCCTTACATAGTTTTTTTTTTAATGCAGGGAAAGTTCCTTTGAAAGAAGACCAACTAGTATAATCTGCTTTTTAAAAAAATAACTTTATGGGTATTTTTGCCTCTACAGAAAGTTCTTTTGGGATTGAAATTTTAGTCTTTTCTGAAGAGGACAACTCAATCCAATCAGATGTTACATTCAATGTGTGATTACAAGAAAAACACATGCAAAAATCTTGGTAGATTTCAGTGTGTTGTATACTGTACTGTGCCATTGCCTACATTGGTTCTTAAGAACAGAGACAGGAGCAAAAAAGAATAATCATACATGCATTATGATCCCAGAACAATTGAGGTATCTGAGATACTATATGAAAAATTGCTTGCATGCAATTTTAAAGGGACATTTCATTCTTTTTTAGCTGTATTGCTCTAGAACAAATAGGAAATGGTTAGAAAAGAAGTTAAGGCATCATTATCCAGATATGATTTGGAAGGCTGTGCTGTCCCTAATAACATGCCACCTTCCTTATTCTTCCAAGTTTTTAAAATCAATTTTTCAATACTATGACTTTATATGAGCCTTTAATCTGTTACCTTTATTTTACAGTGAGTGAACTTTTAATGAAACATTTAGTTTCTTGCAGCATTTATTTTTCTATATAAGATATTAAACTCTGATTTTTTAAAGAAAAATCTTGTTGCAAATGAGTCATTAATTTATATGTGATTTTCACATGAGTAAGTATTTTAGAGGCTGAGTTCTAAATCTGCTACTTCTGCAGAACTATTCTTATCCTAGAACAATAAATGTAGTTGAGCTATATTTTATTATTATTTTTTATAAATAACATAAGTCAGAGAACAAATGTGATCGTCTATCTTCCTATTTTCAACAACCCTGTGAGGTGAGGTGAACTGAGAGAAAGTGACTGGGTTTAAAATAAATCTAAACTACTATAAAGCATAGTCATGAATTGATTATTCTTGATTAGAGCTAAATAAGCTCACAATCAGGTTTCAGTGATTGCTAATTCATAATAGTCAACCCAAATAAATAAACCAGTAAAAATGAAAAATGGTTACGATATATTGAATTACAATTGGAAAAGAAAACTAAAATGGATTAGGGGAAGAAAGTACATGGAAATCTGAATAGGGATGTTCTTGCTTTGAAGTAAAGGCACCCTACAACATTTTGTTATAGTTCCCACTTGCGTAGGTCTGATGACGAAGATACACATGACAAAAACTCTTGCCTATTCTTGTTTATTAATTTTCCACACAAGTACATAAAAAGCATTTGTATCACGTTGCATGTTTTGTCACTTGCCCTTCCTTTATCCTCCTTGAAGTTCCAATGCCCACTTTTGAGGAAATTTATTATCAGTTCAAGAATCTATGATGAACTATATTATTTGATACTGACTTTTGTAGTCAAAATATTTATTTTAATTTTTTAGGGATGGTACTTGTGATGCCAGTTAATTGGTAGTGATCGTATAAAGGAAGATTCATTGTAAGAATGTCTTGTATGTAGAATATTAAGGGATTACTCTGTCAGAGTTGTTAAGCAAACTTTATAAGTAGTGGACAGTTTTTAATGAAGCATTAAAAGAATAATTTATCAATTGTAACAAAACATGTGTTTCATTTTTCAACATATAATCAGTTTTGTTCCGCTTAAAATACATTCTGATTCAGAGAGATTTATTTTATATGTAGGCAAATACATTTTTGCCATTTTTCTTATTATATGATTCAGAAAGATGCCCTTATGGTATTTTTACTTTAATAATACCATAGGAATATAATAAAATTATGATTAGCTAAAGAAGTTAGTGCTAGTTCAGTCTTTTGAGTATGTGCAAAGCACTCAGTCTTGCGGATCTAACCAGCAAATCTTGAGTAACTTTGCTTTCCACGAATTTGCCTGATATTATTTTAAAGGTTGATCACATCTCTTTTTATCACATTTCATAGTTGTAATTATGCATTGCATAAAGTATTTTTTTTTTGTATACCCTCTAATGTCTTGTATTTTGAGAGAAGAAAAACTGTTCCCCCTTAACTTTTTTTTAAATAAAAAGACCCAAATACTGTGTTTGTTTTGGGTAATGGTTGTACCATAGGGAGCATATCCTGTATTCCTGGAAAAGTGCCCTTGACACTTTCAAGATCTGAAGTAAGAAGAGGAGAAAAGAAAGACTAGAGGTTTACAGTTCCTTAGTTGTTTGGGGGAGTTAAGGTAAAGAGAAGCAGTGTGAAAGAAAATTCATTTAAATCTTAATAGATTGTGGATTTTCTATCACAGGCTGTTCTGATGACTGGAGTTAGATTGAAATATTGCTTTTCCTCCAGAGACCTACCGTTTGTACTGTATGTAAGACCTATCTTGGATAATTGCTGCAAAGGTTGCCAAACTTCTTGAAACAGGTGTGACTTGCAGAAGCCGGTTGATGCCCTCTTCTCATTATTAGTTGTTTCAATTTGGTTTGCTTTTTCTGTATTTTAAATTTTGCATTTTTGTGTCTTGATCTAAGACCATAGATAAATACTTTGATTTAATTTGATTCTGTATGGCTTACAGAGGATTTAAAACAAATACCGGTAGTTCTTATTTAGCAACTGCCTTGTACAGTGACTGTTCACAGGCCTGTAAAGCAAAGGAAAGCTGAAGTAAGATAATAAGCATGGTCATAATTTCATTTAGCAACCATTTTGCTTAACAACCAAGTAGCCAGTCCCAACTGTGGTCCTTGAATCAGATCTCCTTGTAAGTCCAAGGTAAAAAAGTCAGTAACAATAAAATGCAACCATACCAGAGAAGAAAAGCAACTTTGACTACATCACAATTGTAATGGATTCACACATTATCCTTAATCTAGTGCTTATGGGAAGAATAGTCTCCTCAGAGAATTTGTATCAAGAGCAGAGCACTTAATTACAAACTTGAGGATCCTTCACTGTGTTTAAGCCTTTCTGTGTTGTACAATTTCATTGCATGCTTAGAATTTGTGCATGAAACCTATGTGTAAAAGAAAAGAAGATAGGCGCAAAGAGTTTAGTCAAAGAAAACTAGAAACAGACTTTAAAGAGGCAGAGAAAATGCAGAGCAGTTCTACTGAAATTAGAAAGTTATTTTGAAAGTGCAAGGAATCCCCAGCAGAAAGTGAAATTAAAAATAAAAGTAATCAATTGGGGTTAAACTGAAGGTAGAGCTTCTGACAAAAATATTTATGATAATTAATAAAAAAATGGGAATGATATATAAAAGATGGGAATTGAAACAAACGATATAACTCAAGGACATTGTATTAAATTGTAATAAATGCTGTGAATATTTTGAAAACATTAAATTATCCAAGACAGTTGTATTTCATGGAAAAATGGAATGAATGATGGGAAGTTTTACCTAAATAGCAAAAAATTAGAGCAAATAGATGCATTTGTGTACCTCTGTAAATTATTTATTAAAGATGGGAATAGATGGGAAAATGTTAAGACATGCAGTATTATGTGGTCTGCTTCAAGAGATGAAAATTGAAGCAAGTGAAGATGGCTGTGTGTGCTTCTCTCCACTTTGTTACCCAAAATGAGAGTTGGTATATCAGTGGAAACATGAAAGTTATGTTGAATGCAGTGGGAATGGGTTACTTAAGAAGTATGCGTGATAAAATCAGAAGAGATGGGGCCAAATATAAATGGGTCCTTTGATTATCAAAGTGAGTGACCACTGGGAAGTAAATTTAAGGAATTATAGTTATAATGTATAAATATTATAATTTGGATCAGCTATCAGTAGAAATATAAAAATAAACCATATTTACACACCATTCAAAAGAAACAGTAAAAAAACTAAGAAGAAAACAGAAAGACCAGAACACATTTTCTCCAGCAGCCTACATCCCTCAAATAAACCGGGATTAATACCAGCCAAACAATCAAGCAGAAAACAATACCTCAATCAAAGAACTACTAAGGAGAAAAACCATATTCTCACCAAAACTGGCAGAGTAAGCAATTGTGTATAAACATGGAGTAAAGTTATTTTTTTCATTATCCAGTAGTGTAGTAATGTGGTTGAGAGTATTCCTGACCCTGACTCTTCTAAGTCCAGCTTGTACAGCTTGCATTTAATGTTCCATTTATTGTGGATATATGGATTAGCTAGGCAGTTTTAGCCATCTTTTATCTTTATGTTTACCTTATTGTTATTTCTTTTTTATTTTGCTTTATGTGGTTTCTATAGTTAATTTTGGTTGGTTTACTATACTTATAGTAGTGGCCAAAATTGTGGAAACCTTTTGGGAAAAGTGTACATTTGAGGTTTGATGGCTAATAACACCACTTTTTTTTGGAGTAGTACCGTAAACTTATATTTCAGTGGAAAGATAATTTAATCAAGAATGTAATGCACTAACTTTTATGAAGTATTTGCTATTAGAATAGCAGTTATAAAGAAGAAAAGTGAAACACATAGAAAAATGAGATATACAAAAATTATCACCATAGAAAAAATGAGATATACAAAAATTATCACCATGTCAGTTAATACTTAGTTGGGTAACCTTTAGCATTAATTACGGCCTTACAACATTTTCCCATGGAGTGAACCAAGTCCTTTAGTTCTGCAGCTGTTATAATGTGAAACCAAGATTGAATGATTGCTTCTATTAACTGGGTTTTATTGCTGGGTCGCTTCTGACTAACAAGTTTCTTTAGTCGGCTCCATAGATTTTCAATTGGGTTAAGGTCTGCGCTATTCCCAGGCCATTCCAGCAGTGGAATATGATTATCTTGAAACCACTTTTTGCACACAGCAGCAACATGACATGGAGCTGAATCCTGTTGAAATATAAATGCTTCATTGTCTTGGAAAAGATCATGTGCGGAAGGCTTCAGTTTGGGCTCAAGTATTTCATTAATGTATTTTTGGCCATTTATATTCCCATCACACAAATTCTGCCCACACCTTTTGATGTCATACAACCCCAGATCATAATACTGACTGGGTGTTTCACGGTACATGTAATGCAATCAGGATGCAAATCTTCTCCAATTCTTCTCCTTACGTATTTTATGCCATCACTACCAAACAGGGAGATTTTGGTCTTATCACTCCAAATAACACTGTCCCATTGTTCCTCTGTCCAGGTAACATGGGTTTTAGCCCAGTTTAGTCTTTTCAACCTTTGTTTGAGAGATAAAAGTGGCTTTTTTCATGGAATTCTAGATTTTAGGCCAAATTCCTGCAGTCTGCGGCGAACAGTCCTTGCACTCAACTTAACATTGCCTTGTGCCATTTCATCTTGTATACACCCAGATGATTTTCTTCTGTCACATAGGCACAGTCTCTTAATTCTTCTATCATCACTTGCTGTTGTACACCTTTTCCTGCCTTTACCAGTGTGGTTTTGTAGTGATTGAGTCTCCTTATACCTCTTCAAAAACTTAGAAATGCGACCTTTGGTTAAGTTTCCACCAATTTTTCTTCTAATTTCTTTATAACTGTAGCCTTGTTCACTTAATAATACTATTTTACATCGCTTTCTGGGCGACCAGTCAACTCTTTGCACCATTACTTTAATTTTATTACATTTTACAAGCTCACTAAATGAAAGAACACAAAAAAACCCAACCAACTTGATAGCGATCACATAACACACTGACAAATGTCCTCCTCTCAGCTTCAATACATGACATCAATAACTGAATCCTACTGTGATCTGATTGGCTCATTGCCAAAACAAGATGACACCTGATTGGCTCTCTAAACACTCATGCTCATTGGCTACAATCAGATGAAGGAAACCTACCTGATATCAACCTAAGCAAGTTGTGCTTCCTTTTTCTGGTTATTTGGTCATAATTTTTCATAGAATACAGATAATTGAACAAACTTTGTTGCATTTTATTCCTGATTAAATTATCTTTCCATTGATATATAATTTTATGGTACTACTCCAAAAACAAAGTGGTGTTATTAGCCATCAAACCTCAAGTATACACTTTTCCCAAAAGGTTTCCACAATTTTGGCCACTACTGTAATATAATGTAGTTACAGCTCAGATGATGTGACTCTTGAAGCTATCTCAGAAGTCTGAAAAAGGGATATCTTTAATTAGTTTTATTATATCTGAGCTGTAAAAAAACGGAGTAATCACTAGATGGCAGTAAGCAATACAGAAAACCCTAGCTCCATCTTGTGGTCGCTTTGTTTTTTTGCAACCCAGATGTAGTAGGCCTATCTTATGAGGCATGAATCCCTTCACAGAAGTAGGAAGGTAGATCTGAAATAGCTTTAGTGAAACTATTGTTCTGTCTATTTGTTTGTTCATGTATTAAATATTTGGAGGTATCTATCCATTATTCAACAGCCTTGGCTTATTCTGTTAAGGCGTATTAGGATCAATCAGTTGCTATATATATTTCACCTGAATATGTTCTTACCTTGTGGAAAACATTCGTTCTTCTCGCCTTGTTTTTATTCTAAATAGATGTGTTAGACATTGTATGAAGATTGAGAAATTGTCCTTGAATCCTGTTCTTATGAATGTAATTGTTATTTCTGAAATTGTCCTTATAAAGTAATCATATATTAGAATCAGGAGGCCTTTTTGTATAATAGTGTTATTAACAATTTTAGGATTCTCACTAGCATAATCTGAAATAGAAATAAAAACATTGACAATAGATATTAACAAATTCTAAATCCCGCTACTGCAAGAAAATTCTCCCCCCCTCTTCCAGCGTTCATAGACTATATACCAATGATAGATGATAGTCATCCCTGATTTGCCTTTGGCAGTTCTGGATTTTCAGTGTTTTTATTATGAATAATATGCATGTGCCTGTGTACTTTTTAAAAATGCTAGTATTGTATATTAATCTGGGACTCCTCTACACTGTATTATATTCTCAGAGTTCAGTACTTAGGGATGTCGGTTTTCAAGTAGACTATGAAAATGGATAGAAGACAAGATCTTTAGATACCAATTGCATAATGCTGATAAAGAGGAAAACAAATATACTGTATCACCATGCCAGGCTTTGTTAATGACTAACATAATTAGGGGATCTAGTGACTGGAGTGGTTGAAATAATTTTAGATGTCTCAGGTTGTTTACATTTACTGTAGTGTATTAAAAGAACACCATGTTCTACCACGTGACTTCAGTAATCTGCCCTCCTTGTGTTAGAATGATTTTTGCCTAACTTAGAAAGATGATTCAATTAAATAAAAGCCATTTCTGAGAGCAGAAAAGCATACTGAATTTCTCACAATTGTGCTTAGAAAGCCACTGTAAAACCAAAGCTTTTAGAATATTAATGTTTGATAAGCAACATCAAGGCAAAGTAGTTGTGAAAAAGCTTTTGGTCAGATAAGGTTTGTTCTTAAATCTCTTTCTGACAAGATTATATTCAGAGAATTTTCTTCATCTATCCCCTAGTGAGATGAAGCTAAAGTGGAAGTTTTATATCAAAATGCTCACAAAGTAGTAGCAGTTCACATTTTATTCAGGCAAATTCACTCCTGGGCTGGGCAAAGACAAATTTAATTCCATATTATAACCCACCAGTTCATCCTCCATGACTCTCACCAGTGATAAAACTTTGAATGTCTAGGAAAAGCCTCCCAACTATGTTATTTCATTTTTTATTGAGAATGTGCCTGGTTGGCTAAATAACGTCCTGTATATAAACTATATGCTGGAAAAAACTTGCTACCCAGTGTGCTCATGATGGTGATGATGATGATTTAAACCAGGGCTCCTCAACCTTGGCAACTTTAAGACTTGTGGACTTCAACTCCCAGAATTCCTCAGCTAGCTTTGCAAAGCTGGCTGAGAAATTCTGGGAGTTGAAGTCCACAAGTCTTAAAGTTGCCAAGGTTGAGGACCCCTGATATAAACTATAGCTGTGAAATATAAGATATACATGGGAAAAGATATTATAGGCCTCTAGATGCGACACCCAGAAAAATACGGCATACTCCATTTAATCCTCCAGGGAAAGATTGAAGGCAAACGAGGTCCAGGCAGAAGAAGAACATCATGGCTTCAAAATCTAAGGGACTGGTTTGAACAAAACTCAGCAGCACTTTTTTGTGCGGCTGCTGATAAAAACAGGATCGCCAACATGATCGCCAACGTCCGATAACGGATATGGCACAAGAACAAGAAGAAGAAGAAGAAGGCCTCTAGAAGTTATTAATTTGTGGCTAACTACTATGGGTTGCTGGAAGTTTTATTTGAACATCTGATAGTCTGTAGGTTCCTTGTTAAGGCTCTAATGAAAACCAGCTGGGTGACTTTGAGCCAGTCGCTCTTTTTCAACCCAATCCACCTCACAGGAATATTGTTATAAAAAAACAGGCAGGAATATTATCTACATCCTTTTTAGTAGGACAAACTAAGGCAGGAAGTAAATCTAATAATAAGATAAATAATGTTGGAATCATTCAAATATACATCTTTAATTTATTGTTTAGGCAATAATTATTGTAATACTAATTTAAATACAACAAACCTTCCCCCCATAGTGTAGTGTTGTTTCTTTCTCCAGGTTGTTATTTGTCAACCCTTATCTTTCCAATTTAAGTAGAACAGTACTTTTAAGGTTGAAGGACATTTTATATTAACTGTGCAGTATGTGAATGATGTTGCTAATTTTATTGTGTGAAATCCAGATTTTTGTTCAGTTTGAGGGCTTAAACCTTTCCATCCACATGCTTCAGTTTTTAATTAAAAAAAAACAAGATAATCCTCCATTGGTACCTTGCCAAGCACCTGGAAAGAGGAAGGTTTTAAGAAATCAAGGCACAGTGGTATCCATGTGATGCTTGCTTTGTTTGAAATTAGGTTGGTCAGTTATGCTGTGTAATCCAGAGGTCCCCAACCTTTTGGGCATCAGGGACTGGTTACGTGGAGAGAGGTTTTTCCGTGGGACCGGAGGGGGCGTGGTTTTGTGTGCTGCCTGCATCCTGCGGATGGGGCTTTGCTTGTTTGTGCAGACCGGTTGCTGATATGTCGTGGCCCGGTACCGGTCCAAGGACCAGGGGTTGGGGACCCCTGGTGTAATCAATAAGTGAGTTGATCTTTGTACTCCATTTATCATACTCAGATCTCTTATTTGTTCAGAAATCTTGGTTGCTTCTATTTTATTTTGTAGGATTTGTTTTCAACATGGACACCCATAATTGCCCATGATATTATAAACGAGGTTTTACTAGTGTTTTATATGATGTTATTCAGGTCTTCCCATCCACGGTACACATAGCATATATATTGCTCGGTGGAATATATCATATTTATAGAAATCTTGGCATTATTGTTATTTTCCATAAATGATTTCTTAACAAATAGTCAAGCCTTATACAGCTGGGCAAGATCAAGTAAACAAGAACTACGTAGGCTTCAGTAAAGTATATTTCATTCTAGTCTTAGAGTAAATAGAGAATCTTGGAGTAAATAGAAATTATAAGCATTTCCAACCCTCCTTTATAGTGAATTCAATAAGGAGGAGTCTCCTTGAATGATTTGAAATGCTTTTTTCCTATTTCTGGCTACTTAGATTGAATTGAAATTTATAAAATAAGCTGCTGATAGACTCACCTTCTATGTCTATATTGTTTATTCCAGCCTCCCCACAGTTTCTCACACAAATTACACATGGCTTTAGTCTAGAATTGTTATACTAGTACAGAAAAACATTCTGCTAAAACCAACATCTTTATGTTTTACCTACCAAATTCTTCTCATAGTACAATTTTTCGAACATTACCATTCCTAGTCAAGCTACAGATGTGATAAAATTCTTAACTTAGGCCTGGAGCCATAAGAATAGTGTGGAAAGAAAGAAGTCAAAGCTAGTTGGTGTTGCATTTTGTCTAAAATGCATATGGTATACTGTTGGTATAGTTTGATTATAGACAGGATTGCACTCCTGATAAAGGTGCAGATCTGTGACCCGGAGGTTCTCCTGGACTCATGGCTATTGCTGTAAGTGAAATCTATGGGCAGGACAGCTTTCTGCAGCGGTGACTGGTGTGCCATTTGTGGCCCTATTTAGGGCAGGAGAATGTGGCAACAGGAACACATTCCCTCATGGATATGAGGCTTGGGTTCATGGGGCTTGAATTGACTGCAGGGCACATTAAAGGCTACCCTTGGAGATAACCTAGAAACTGGAGTTGTGCAGAATGCAATTGCCTACCTACTAGTAGGTGAGAACCATTGTAACCATATTTCCACTTTCAAGAGATGCATAGGGTATGTGTGCTTTAAGAAGATTTGCTTCGTTATTTATTGATTTTATTATTTATTAGATTTGTTAAGGCTACTCAACTCTTAAAAAATAATAACTCTAGAGTGTTTACACAATAGACACAATTCTGTCTGTTTGGTATATAGGTAGTCCTCAAATTACGACCACAACTGAGCCCAAAATTTATGTTGTTAAGTGAAAGATTTGTTAAGTGAGTTTTGCCCCATTTTACGACTTTTCTTGCCACAGTTATTGAGTGAACCACTGCATTTGTTAAATTAGAAACACGGCTGTTAAGTGAATCTGGCTTCCCCATTGACTTTGCTTGTCAGAAGGTCGCAAAAGGTGACCACATGACACTGCAACCGTGATAAATATGAACCAGTTGCCAAGCACCCGAATTTTGACCATGTGACCGTGGGGATGCTGCAATGGTCATAAGTGTGAAAAACGGTCATAAGTCACTTTTTTCAGTGACGTAACTTTGAACAGTCACTAAATGAACTTTTGCAAGTTGAGGACTACCTGCATAGGCCACCTCTGGATTTCAGTTCTACCCCTGCATTGCTGACTTTGAGGGAGGCAGTGACAATTAGTTTTTCAGAAGACTTTCAGACCGGTTTCATGGGTTTTATTTTCTTTATGAGCAAGATGCTGTCAAGCTCCACATAGCTGGCAAATCAGAAAAGTGAGAACACACTGTTTTCAGAAAGGCATCTTTAATGCTAATCAGGGATAAAAACATAATCTTATAAACAGTAAGAGTAAATTCCAGGCAGACTTATAGTGAATTAATTAAGGCACAGTCTTTCTGAAAGACTTCTTCCCAGCCTGTCATGCATGCTGAAGCTTGATTTTTTAAAATTAACTTAAAACATTTGAATTCATTTTTATTTTGATAGTTTTATGACAGTGAATTTTACCTAGTATTTTATCATAAACATTTGGATTAAAAAATATAGAGTTGTATATCCAATAAACACTCAAATATTATTCTGACACCTTTATACAAGTACATGTAATGTGAACATAAAGTTCTGCTCAGCACATTTGAAAAGAGTATAACAGAGTTTTAAAAAGTGTAAAAGAATGGAACTGAAATGGTCAGGGCCTTGAGCATTGTATGAAAAAAGGCTAAAATATTTGGAGTTCTTTAGCTTGGTAGTGATGAGGGCCTGACTGGATAAAATGGATGGGGAGACATTTTAAAATAATTGTGAAGAAATTTAGGACTGACAAAAGAAAATCTTCATGGTGCATAATTAGTCTGTGGAGTTAATTGCTGTAATACATAATGATGGTTACAGGTAGTCCTTGACTTACAACAGTTCGTTTAGTGACCATTTGAAGTTACAATGGTACTGAAAAAAGCGACTTATGAAATTTTTACAGTTATGCCCATTAAAGCATCTCCATGATCACATGATCAAAATTCAGACGTTTGGCAATTGGTTCATATTTATGACGGTTGCAGTGTCCTGGGATTATGTGATCACCTTTTGTGACCTTCTGACAAGCAAAGTCAACGGGGAAGCCAGACAAGCATGTTTCTAACTTAACAAATGCAGCAGTTCACTAACAGCTGTTGCAAGAAAAGTTGTAAAATGGGGCAAAACTCACTTAACAAATGTCTCGCTTAGCAAGAGAAATTTTGGGCTCAATTGTTGTCGTAAGTCAAGGACTACCTGTACCAAGATGGCATTAAAAAGGGCTTAGGTAAAAATCATAAACATTGAGTATATTAAGATAAAATAATAGTGAAGAAATCAATGTTACGTCCAGGGGTGGGGTGGCATGCCTTCAAACTCCAGTTGCCAAGGAATAACAGTGGCATAGGGACATGTTTCCATCTTCTCCTTGTGAGTAACTCAGTGGCGGTTAGTTGGACAGTGTGGAAAACAAATGCTAGACTGATTCGGTCCTTACGTTCATATATGTATTGCCTAGGTCAGTGATGGCGAACCTTTTAGAGACCGAGTGCCCAAACTGCAACCCCAAACCCACTTATGCATTGTCGAGTGCCGGGTGGGTGTGGCCCATTGGCTGGGTGTGGCCCATTGGCTCGGTGTGGCCCATTGGGTGGGCGTGGCCCATTGGGTGGGCGTGGCCCATTGGGTGGGCATGGCTGTGGTGGTAACGGCAGACTGGGTGGGACTAAAAAGTTCAAACAATCAATTCCAACTTTGCAAGATCTTTTTTTTCCCCGTGAGAAGTTGAAATTGACTGATTGAACCTTTTTTTTTTGCACACGGTGGCGGAGGCCTAAAGTGAAAAGGTTTTATAAAACCCAGCTGAAGGCCTAGGACTGGGGCGACGGCGCGCGTGCCCACAGAGAGGGCTCTGAGTGCCGCCTCTGGCATCCGTGCCACAGGTTCACCACCACTGGCCTAGGTCACTAACTTTGAAGCTGTGCACCTTCAGGGAACATCTTCTGCAATGAGTGTATTTGCCATGGAATCTCTGGCCTTAAAAACCCTCTGTGTTAGAAGAACCTGGAACACATTCAGTTCATAAAGAACTCTGGCCAAACCTGTTAATCCTTCTTGTCACTTTGCATCAACTAAGAATAAATCCTAAAATAACTTTCCCCAACCTGGCATGCTCCAGATGTTTTGTGACTGCAGCTTCCAGAATACCGACTGGAATTGGTAAATCATCCCAAACTTTCATGTGAGGGATCATGCCATTGCTGATCTTTTGGTCGGGGTACAGTTGATAAGCTTCCAAGGAAACCAAGGTTTCTTGGAACACTGTTTTGAAAACAACTAGCAGAGCGCATCTGGAATACATCTAGAGTAACACATCCCTCTGAATTTTAATCACAATGTTTTACTTATTCCAAAGAGGCTGCAACAAATAGACAAAGTACTCTGGATGAAGAGTACTCCTTTTCTCTTTCTTTTTCTCTCTCTGTGTTTTTGTAAATATACTTGAAAGTTCAGTGTGAGATTTGCAGTTATGTGATCCCGTGCGTGACAAGAGTTTTATCCCTAAAATCTGTAGTAGTATTCCATTAGTTTTGCTGTGGCCCTTTGTGATGGCTCCCTCAGACTCCAGCTTGGATGAGGAAGAAGAGCTGGTTTCAGAGCTATCCTAGAAGGAGTATGGGGAGTATCAGGGAAAGATGGAAGGGTCTGTGCTGGAGGTAAGACAAATATCAGTGGAAGAGGGCGATTGTGGTGAAGCAATTCCCGGATTGTTGGAGGATGCCAGGAGAGAGTGGCCAGAAGAACAGCTGGCCGTGCAATCCAGAGAGGACATGCAGCTGCAACCAGTCAGCGTGGACGAGGAGGAGTTGCCGCCCCTTCCCGATCCCCCTCTTAATGGTTGGCACCTACTTAAGGATTTTGAACTTGGTGGGTGTTGGAGGCAATCACTCATATTCCAACTCACCGTGAATGTTTGGAACCCTTTTGTTCTTCGTTATGCCTTGGATCTGTTGGAGTCATGCTTACCTTTGTCCTGCTTCAACTCAATGGAGTCACATTTGTTTTTGCCTTGCCTGAACGAGTGGGAACTGTGGTTGCTTTTGTTGAGCTGTGATCCAACGGGACTAGGACTACTCTTAGGTGCTGTGAATAGTGGAGTAGGCCACTATTGCCCGGGAGTTAGAAAAGACTTAAAGGGGACCACCCCAGTGGGAACTTGGGGAACGTCCGGGGGTAGTTGTGTGAATAAACACATCTAACTCCTTACAGCAGGCATGTGTTTGTGGACTGGGGCAGGACACCATTAATGAGCAGCAAATTTCTGAAGGATTTGATTTTGATTTTGATTTTGACACCATGCAAGGGGAGATTGTGAGCATACCAATGTGAAAAAAAACCTCTCTTGTCATTTCTGCTTTACTTTTGTTTATTTTTCTACTGCTTTCCTGTTCATCTCCTGCTGTGTTTCATTGTTACAGGATGTACATGATATTCATGGCACTTCATGTTTACCAACCTAATTTATGTTGGAATATCTGAAGTATCAGATAAAACATGATTTGAGGAATAATATGTTGTAGAGTGATTCCGGGGACATATGTAACATCAGAAGCCAATACAATGTTGTAGATTTCTTTAAATACATTTCAATATGTAAATAATAAGTACATACTAGAAACATAGCTATTAGAATTTTGTTTGAATATCTAGCCATTTAAGTAAGGTAGCCAATGCAATTTTATTTTTCCTTCAGTTGCTTCCAATTCTCTGCATCCCACTGGATATCACTTGGCATGGTTAGTCTGTCAGTAACAGCTCCGTTGAGTTCTAAGGGAACTCTTCTTCATGATGTCAGTGATCGTATCTTGCCATCTTATCTTCTGTCAGTTTCTTGATTGCCTTCGATTTTTCCAAGCATCAAGGTATTCTCCAATAACTCTTGACTTCACATTATGCGTCCAAAATATATCAGCTGAAGCTTCCAATGAATAATCTGACTTCCTTCATCTAGTATTGAATGTTTTGTTCTTGTGGCAGTCCAAGGTCTTTCCCACCATTTTCTGCAGTGCCATACAATTCAAAGACATTGATTTTCCTTCCTTCAGCCTTTCTAAGGATCCAGCTTTCACAGCCAAGTGCTACAGGAAAACCTATAGCCTTGATAACACCTATCTTTGTTATCAATATAACGTTTCTGCATTTCAGTATTTTGTGGAGACCTGTTATAAACTTTCTCCTAGGTAGCAAAGGTCTGTTTATTTCATGACTACAGTCATCAGCCTTGTGATTTTTTTTAAAAAATGGTCAAAAGATAAAAGTCTATTATTGTTTCAAGTTCTCTGTCTATTGGCTTTGGTTTGGCATTGCTACTGAGATAATCTTAGCTTTCTTTTTAAATTTTTAATGCTAAAGAGCAGTCCAGCCTTGCAGGCTCTTTTTTTTATTATTTTCAGCATGAGCTTCCTTAAATCTTCTTTACTCTAGCCATGAAAATTGTATTATCAACATATCTATGGTTATTAATAGTTAAATATTTCTCATGGTATATTTTTTAAATAAATTAGGTAAATAAGCTGACAGCAAACAACCCTGGTATATCAATCAGTTGCTGTTCTAACTGTTGCCACAAATTCTTCAGTAGCAAATGAAATAATACATCCAAACTTGTAAGGACTATTTAAGCTAGATAATGAGTTTAAAATATCCTTCCTTCTATATTGTTGCAAGAAAAATTGCATGATCATATCCATGTAATCATCAGAAGAATATTTATACTTTTAATCTTATTATATTAAGACTTGATTACTGTAATTCTCAGAGTTTCTGCTACTGTCTCCAGTGATAAATACATAAATCTAACTAATTGATTTACATGCTATTGACACCCAAGTTGGTACTGATTCTTCCTGACCACGTAGATAGATTTTCTCCATGATGCTCTGTCCCTAAGCTGGTTTTTCAGATCTTTCAATGGTATATATGCTTCCCCTTATTGCATATTACTGGTCATTATTTTTCATAGATTGATTATGTAAATTTTGATACCTCATTTTTCCAACCCTGAGTTCTTTTCTTTGCAACCACAATATTCAAAAAGCAAATTTCTTATGAAAATAGGTACATATTTTATGTGTAATTCTATCCAAACCTTTGCAGGTGATTTGGCTTACCTAAGGTTTTTTTTAATGTAGTTTTACAAAATGTAATAGTTTGCTTCTATTCAGGAGTATTTTTAATACTTTTTATTCTATGTACTATGTATTTTTTTTTTATTTTCCCATTCTTTTTATGGGGGCAATGTGAAAAATTCAGAAAAACCAACTGAATGATAACTGCATATTTTTCTAATTTGGTTTGGCATATGCAAATTAAAAACATTATATTAAAATAGGGACCAAACTAGTTTCTTCTCCATTATTTCTATCATGTAGTATATAGAATTTAGGAACTATATTATTATTGACTAGTTATTGGTTCTGTTTAACAGAAAAAGAGTGAATCAAAAGAGCAGCAGATAAAAGTATTATGGTATAAATGCCAGAACTGGACTACTAAGATTCTAGTACAGGTGGTCCTCAACTTACAACAATTTGTTTAGTGACTGTTCAAAGTTACTTATGACCATTTTTCACACTTAAACGACCATTGCAGGATCCCCGTGGTCACATGATCGGAATTCAGATGCTTGGCAAGTGGTCCGTTTTTATAACAGTTGCAGCGTCCCAGGCTTATGTGATCCCCTTATGTGATTCCCCAAAGTCAATGGGGAAGCCAGATTCACTTAACAACCCTGTCACTAACTTAACTGCAGGATTTCACTTAACAACTGTGGTAAGAAAGGTCATAAAACAGGGCAAAGCTCACTTAACAAATGTCTCACTTAAGAGCAGAAATTTTGGACTCAGTTCTGTCATACGTTGAGGACTACCTGTATAATGGTTCTTAAACTTTTTGACTGATTTCCCTTTTCCTCAGTCTTGAATAATGTCATTTCTCGCCCCCTCTCTCCCTCTCCCTCTCCCCTTCCCCCATTTCTCTCTTTCTCTTTCACACTTAACACCCACCCACCAGACACTTATTTTACATAAACATCTCCACAGTGACAACCCTATACTGAATCCTTGATTCACAAACAATCTATTACAAATTGCTCCATTACTCCCAGAATATACCCAAATTAACCCCTTAGTGGTTATTTTCCCTAGTTTAAGAACCACTGCTTCCATCTTGCAAAAGGCCTCTTAAGGTATTATAGTATTTAATATGTTTCTGCACATCTGCCCTGCTGTATCATATTGTAATAGAGGAACAATTTATTTCTCCACTTTCCCATTTTCAAGTCAGACAACTGCTATTTGTATGCCTATTATATAAATAAGAAAATAATATACTACCATAGTAACATTTCTCTCTTCCTCTTTTTTTGTCCCTTTAAACAGTTATATTGCAAACCAGCGGGATTTAGAAAGCATAAATGAAATAGATGTTGGACTGTACACTGGATTAAGAAATTTGTAAGTAAATATTTTAATTATGTATATTTAGTATTATAAATGACATAATTTGCCCACTGTGTAAGCTTTATAATGGAATGTACTAAGGTCTTACATAGGTCATTGTCTTCATTTATTTCATTAAAAGAAGCAACTCATTCTTCGATAAGGTGACTAAACTAGTAGACCAGCGAAATGCTGTGGATGTATATTCTTAGATTTCAGTAAGGCATTTGATAAAGTAGACCACAACTTACTCCTTGGTAAGCTAGAAAAAGGTGGAATAGACAACACCACCACCAGATGGATCTGTAGCTGGCTGGCAAACCATACTCAACGAGTAGTCCTCAATGGCACCACATCCACATGGAGAGAAGTAAGCAGTGGGGTACCACAAGGTTCCGTCTTAGGCCCAGTACTCTTCAATATCTTCATCAATGACTTAGATGAGGGAATTGAAGGGGAACTCATCAAATTTGCAGATGACACCAAACTGATAGGAGCATCCAACACCCCAGAAGACAAACTCAGGATCCAAAAAAATCTTAACAAACTTGAACAATGGGCCCTATCCAACAAAATGAGTTTCATTGTGGAGAAAAGCAAAGTTTTACATCTAGGCAGGAAAAATCAAAGGTACAATTACAGATTGGGCGAGACCTGGCTCAAAAACAGTAACTGTGAGAGGGACCTTGGAGTCCTAGTGGACGATCACTTGACTATGAGCCAGCAGTGTGCAGCAGCAACCAAAAAAACGAATACAATCCTGGGTTGTATAAACAGAGGCATAGAATCAAGATCACACAAAGTAATAGTACCGCTTTATAAAACCCTAGTAACCTGGAATACTGCAGCCACGTTTGGTCACCATATCACAAAAAAGACATTGAGAGTTTTTGAAAAAATTCAGAGAAGAGCAACTAAGATGATCAAAGGCCTGGAGACAAAAACATACGAAGAACGGCTGCAGGACTTGGACTTGGCTAGTCTAAAGAAAAGAAGAAATAGGGGTGACATAATAGTAGTATTCCAATATTTGAGGGGCTGCAAGAAAGAAGAGGGAAGGACAAGAAGCAATGGTTGGAAACTGATCAAAGAGAGAAGCAACCTGGAATTAAGGAAAACTTCCTAACAGTGAGGACAATTAACCAGTGGAACAGCTTGCCTCCAGAAATCGTGGGCAATCACTGGAGATTTTTAAAAAGAGACTAGACAGTCACTTGTCTGAGAAGGTATAGGTTCTCCTGCTTGAGCAGGGGGCTGGACTAGAAGACCTCCAAGGTCCCTTCCAGCTCTATTCTATTCTATTCTATTCTATTCTATTCTATTCTATTCTATTCTATTCTATTCTATTCTATTCTATTCTATATATGCATGGATGTAATTCATGAAGCTGACACACATTATAGTGAATAGAAATTTTTTTCACACGCATCAGAGATTGCTGAATTGGGCCAATATAATAACAATCTTGAACCATGATTTATTCTGAAATTCTTTGAGCTACATGCTATACTCTCCATAAATAAATGAATGTATGATAGATCACTCAGTAATTGTAACTTCTGCTTGGGTACTTTTACAGAACTGTGGTGGACTCAGGCTTGAAGTTTGTCTCACGCCAAGCTTTCCTGAAAAATACTAACCTACAGTACATGTAAGTGAAAACCCACTTTATGACTTTAGAACAACCAGAATAATTTAATTACAAGCAGGGATTTAAAATATTGTCCTCGGTACTATATTGCTGGACTCAAGCTTGTGACTGGTTGCCACTTTTTAGAATATATCTTTGTTGTTGTTGTTTAGTCGCTAAGTCATGTCCGACTTTTCCTGACCCCATGGACCATGTACCACTGTATACAAGAGCAAAAAGTGTCTGGAAAAAGACAAATATATGTTTCCCCTCTATTAGGTGCGAAGGATATTTAGTGCATGCACGTGCACGTGCGCACGCGTGCACGCACACACACACACACACAGAGACAAGCACAGTATAGTACAGTATACCCAGGCACCTCCCTTCCCATATATTTATCCTACATACATATATATACATCCAGTTACAAAGATATTGTGCTCATTGCAATGTTGCTGGGTATAATCCACTTTTAGTTGTTAGGGAATGCAAGCAGGAGGATATATGGGAAGCCCAGAAGCTGATATTTTCATATGGACATCTGATTGACCATGATAGGAAGATTAAGTTGACTAGAAGGCCCTTTAAACTAATGCAGCAATTCTCTTCTTGCTAATTATGTATCTGTCTCCTGACCCAAATTCCTCCTCCCATTTGAGAGTATTATAAATTGCTAGAGCTGCACATGGCAGCCAATCGATACATACTCATTTTCCTTTTCTGTTGTTCAAATGACATTTTCAGCAAAATGGTTAGACAGTTTACTGCCAAACAGATGGCAGTGGACTGTCCAAGTTTAGTATTAGAAGGAATGATGACTGGAAAACATCCAGCTATTTTTGGATACATATTGCAACGTTGTCTTTTAAATAAAGATGTGATTTACTGATCTTGCTCTTTAACGTAAGTAATTTCCACTGTCAGATATAGCAAAGGCTAAAGATCTTACATAAATGACTTTAAAAGTTCTATCTTTAGGGACAAATAGCTGCTAAGGAACTACGTGCTGATTCATTTACAAAATTCACTTCTACAGAAATATCTCATCCATTAGAAAAGAGGAGGACATTGGATGAGTACAGAGGAAAGCAGAGGGTGCAAGAAATGTTGTTTTGACTATCAGCTATCCAAGATTGTTGTGATAGTGTACAAGCTATTCCGTTGGCTATTGGAGGGTATATATATATAGCTCTATATAATATACATTTTATAAAGAGTACTGACAGAACTATCTTTCATTAGGGAAAAGTATTATGTTTTTTTTTAAAAAAAACATTGCTTTGTTGGGGTATAAGTTAATTTACATTCTTATAGCGATAATGTACATTAATATTTTCCCTGTGTCTTCTCTTAACAAGAATTTGGCACATTTGTGATTTAGAAACTTCCTGTTTTTAGAAGATAATCATAGACATAAATTATATGAACTTCCAGTTTTTTTAAAAAATATTTGGGCTTTAATCAACTTATAGGAGATCTCTTTAATTTCATTTAAAATCCCTTTACAACAGATATGCTATGATATAAATAATTTAAAAATATCAATACTAACATCGACGTATCCACCAACCTCATTAGTATCAAATTTTAAAGAACTTTAAATACAATATTTTTATAAACATATTTGCCTTTCCCCCATTACCTAGGTGAAATTTATGTAGACAAAATGGCTGTCTTTAGTAACTTATGATTATAAAAATCAGTAATATTGTAAACAAAGGAAATTAAAGATTCCACAGACACTGCCTAAATGTAAACTGAGCAACATTCTAATGGAAAAGTCTGAAAATATTTTCTATATTTTCAAAAAAGATCACTGCATCTTGCTGTGTGCATGTTTTTCTATTGTGCAGACATAATAAAGAATATTTTCTACTACTTTTGTTACTTATGCATAGGCTGGCCCATGGTATCGTAAGAGGAAAGTGTCACCAGGACTTTTTATTGACATTTCCTTGGTTTGCTTTGGTGTTCCTACAGTATTAAGATAAGACAAATATATGTGCTAGAGGGAATAGTAAAATTTCTGTTTGTGGAAGAAAAAGGATAGTGACAAGTGGGAAAAGTTTTCTGATAAGAAACTGGTTGTAGAGAGAGAACACTGGGCTAGATCACCTTTAGTCAATGCAGCTGTAGGTGTAGTTTCAGATTAACCTTACTGTCCCTGTAAGTTGAACAATCAATTCATATGAGAGATGTATCTTGGCAAAACATTATAGCTTTGCCATAAGGACTGCACTACAAATTGATTATCTCAATATGCTATGTTCACCAATAATTGGGCATACTGGCTGAGAATTCTGCAAATTGTAGTCAAAAACATCTGGCTGGCACTAGAGTGGTAAAAGTTAAGAAACAGTTTAAGTATTTTACTCTCTTCTTAAGATGTAAAACAAAGAGAAGCTTTTACTTTTGTTTTCAGCTAACAGTGTTGCTCGTAACATGGAATCCTAGAAAAATGGGTTAATTTTCAGTATAGTTTAGAGTAGGAATGGGCAACTCATTGGCTCTATGTATTCCTCAGATGTTGTTTTCTTCAGTCCACAATGGTTACTTTTCTGAAATTTGGTGGCAAATCATCAAATGGGGAGAGGCATCACTTCCAATTGTTTTCCAGAGGAATTAAAAGAATTGAAGAAGAAAAAGGTGTTTTAGGATAGGCTTTAAGGAAGTAAGATGTACATATACATGAACCCCAATGAAATACCTGTCTACAAAAAAAAATAATTAAAGAAATCTAATCTTCTGCTTCATTCATGTGGTATTATTATGTCATGGATGAGTTAGGACATGGGTGTCAAACTGCCGGCCCATGGGCCGGATGTGTCACGCGGAAGCCGCACCAACCCCAGCTCCGGCAAGGGGGGAAAAGGTCGCGATATGTTTGACACGTTACATGACGTGGCGAGTTTGACACCCCTGAGTTAGGATATTTTCTACCAGGGACATAGTGGTAACGCTGCACATTATTTCTAGTATGTAGATATTCTATTAGATATTTTTGGCCATACCACTTTTTTCATGATTTTGACATCTTCACCTAATTGGCCCTGGTGTAAAACATAATACAGGAAACTGTTGTATACTTAGGGTAGGTGGATCTGGACTGAAAAAGTTCAGACAAGCACTACTTGGTAACATTTCTGATTTTTATTGTGGCAGGGAGCCTATATCTTATTCAGTGAGAATATACTTCCTATGGAAAATAAAAAGAAAGGTGCTGCTGGTCTGGAAATCTTTATATTTTGTCCAATTTAAATATTCTTTAGTAAAGGAGTGCCTACCACAGTGTATGTGATTCTGTGAATATAGTCAAGAGCAAGAATGCATCTGATTTTCATTGTAATGGAAGATGCTAAAGTGTATTGCAATATAGTACAGTAAATACTTAATTGAACTGAAAGGTTTAATGATTTCATGTTACCATTTTTCCATGATGTTTGCTGTGAACACATAATTTAAAAAAGTATTTCTAAAAAGCTTGTGATGGAGTTGTTTGGGATATAGTCAGGGTTTGGAAAAGTAAAACCTTTGATGTAGGATCAAAGACGATATGGTAAACATCTATTTTGCTTATGAATAAATTGAGCGTTTAGTCAACATCTGAGAACATCTTTGGAGTAAAACTTAATCCAATGTTTTTTTTCCCTTCATTTGAACTGAACTGTTTTAAAGTACATGTTGCAATCAGTGTTTATCTGTGCCCAGTCTAGATGTCAAGCTAGGATACAATCTGTATCAGTTTTGAAGTTCATCAGCAGAAGTTGTTTGACAGAGTTTAACTTCCTGGGATGTGTCTCTCAAAACTCTTTTGTTTCCTCATTGTTAATTACGACATTGTTTCTTTACAGTAACTTCTCCAGAAACAAGCTTTCAAGTTTGTCCAGGAAGACTTTCCGCCATCTGAATTTGACAGATCTGTAAGTAATTGCTTTTCTGAAAAATGAAGTTTGTTGTTATAATGAATTTTATTAGCATTATTACCAGGCACAGTATTTTAGGATTTAGATTCTAGCAAGAAAACATTTAAAGTTTGTTTCTAGGAAAAGTAAAATGTGTTTTACAGTAGTGTGTGTTTTTAATATGTGCGTTGGGTGTATGTGTGTATTTAACATATGGGACACAATCCAGGGAACATACAGCCGAGGGCCTATTGTGGCTACTCTTCCAAGCATCAAAATAATTTTGCGTTTAGGCTAACCACACTGGAGCAAGAGAGCCATTGTTGCAAGAATGGTTTCACTTTGTAGATAGTCCTGGAGTTTTCTTTAGTCACCATGCAAACTAAAGGCTCCTTAACTCTGAACTAGCCATTAGTCCATATTTGGATAGTATGAAAAATTATTACTAGTCCAGGTAAGCCAAGAACAATCCATGACTATAGATTGAAGATATAGGTAATCCTCAGGTTCCGACCACTAAATCAGTGACTGTTCAAAGGTTTGGTGGTGCTGAATTAATGGTACTTATGATTAGTCCTTGAAGTTTTACCATTGCAGCACCACGACAGACACATGATGAATTTGGGTGGTTGACAACCAGCTGACACGAAATTTGCAACAGTCACATGATCACAATTTCTCCTGAGGATCCACATTACTGAGTAAGGGATTCCAGGGATCTCATACTCCATAGTGCCTGCCCAGAGCACCCCCTTAGTTGTACTCATATCCACCTGACTACATTTGCACTCGGCTGTAGCACTCATCCTCTATCTACCTGGCTGAGCTTGTACCAGGCCAAAGCATGGACGTCCTCACACCACTCGGCAGCACTCACTCCCCACCTGCACTTGTGCTACACCTGTCCACCTCCTCTGCACTCAGTAGTTGCTCACCTTCCCACTGAGCTACACTCATGTCACACTGCAGCACCCACCGTCTGCTTGTCCATCTGCATGTGTGCCACATTGCAACACCTATTCCCTTATATCTGACCACTCTCCATAGACTATCATTTGTCCTACAGCCTAACATCCATCTATCCAGTTAAAAATAACAATGTTTTATTTCATGGCAACAAATAGACAAAGTACTCTGGATGAAGAGACTCTTTTGTCATAAATTTGTCAAACCTACAAAACTGTCTCTTTTATCTGAATATTTAGTTGAGCTGATCTACTCAGACAGCTTCGAAAACATCTGAACTGCTGTGAATATTCTATGAGATTACACTGACAGAGGGATCTGGAAGACCAAATCAAATGTACTGCCTGTAGATTGTTATAATTAGTGCTGGATTGTTTCATCTTAATAAAATGTCTTAGGGGCAACAAGTGGTATATCAATGAATTAGCTCATGAAATATAGGTTATGCTTTTATAAGCAAAGCTGAGATAATGTTCCTTGTCTGAGCCAGACATCTGGACTTTTTGCTGTTTCTTTTTTTATTCTAGCTTCTTTATACATTAAGTACGAGAAATACTTTAAGTACGTAATTAAATAGGCTTTCCTGGATGTGTTAATTTTAAGTGGGTAATAAAGATTCCATTTTAATTCCTCAGTGTGAGCTTATATATTCCTATAAGCCTTAGAGCCCAGTATTTGTTGTTGTAGTCTGAAATATTACTTAAGCCATTTTTGCATTTGTTCCAAGGGTTTAATAGATGACTTTTTTCAAGTCTTTGCATCGTTTGCTTGAAATATATTTCTGTAACGTTTGACCATAAGGGGGAGCTCAGTTTATCCACAATAATAGAAAACATCTAAAACTGTATTATGGGACACTGTATACTGAGAATTAAATATGATTCTTGTTCATGGTCCAGAATATTTTTTTCTACTGAATTGAAGAAAATGGCATTCTTTTCTTTCCAGTCAAGACCAGATTTCTGAGTTGCAGCTTTTCCAAACCTACTTCTCTCTAAATGTGTCTAAGAAAGTTAGGAATTATAGTCCTAACACATTTGGAAGGGACCAGATTGTTGAATACTAAATTAGATAAATGGGTTAAAACTCTTTTAGACAAAATCAAACAAAGAGGATTTGGGATCTCATCTTAGAAGAGGCATCTCTTTCACACAGATGCAAAAGGGAATATGTTTTGATCCAATGAATGCCGTGAGAACCAGAGAAGTACTATTTTATTGATATATAGCCTTAGCTGATTAGTAGATTAAGGCTCAGGAGCCTCCATGCAATGCCAGTATTATATTTAAATATCCACATACGAATCAGTGGAAAAATAAGTACATTATTTGGACAGGGATAAAAAGTGTTTTATTCTAATTGTGGGCCAGATCAGAGACAAACGTGATTCAGTATGCTTTTATCTGCTGTTTTTATCATTGTTTAGACCTGTCTAGCCTTATTTAAAGTGTCTTTGATTTGTCAGCTGTTATTTTTTCTTAAACCTCATATAAATCTAATTTTTTGTTGTAGGATTTTAGAAGGCAACCCTTTCAAGTGTTCCTGTGATATTATGTGGATCAAAGTATTCCAAGACACCAAGTTTCCAAAAGCAGAAACCCGGGATTTTTACTGTATAAATGACTACAACCAGAGGATATCTCTGCTGGAGAAGCCAGTCCCAAACTGTGGTAATGCTCTTTTAATGAAAATTAATATCTGTATTTAAGTTGTAAAAAAATGGATTAAGCGCTGCCTCTGTCTAAACATCGTTAATTTTGATAGCACCTCTGTTAGAGATTTTAATGGATTTTCTTATTTTAAAAACAAGTTTTAGTTTTGATTGGGAGATGAATAAATCCTATTTCAGGTAACTCTTGAAGTTGCAGTCATATACTGGATGTGTAAATTGAATCCTGATTAATAGGATTTAAGTTGCCTTTCTGCATGATTTTCTACCTAAAATAATTCTCTTGACTTTTATAAATTTTCAAATTCATTTTGGTGATGCACTTATATTTTTTCCCCATAATGTACTCTTATTTCTAATTTGTCTAATGAAGTGTTGTTTCTATTATAAGAACATTGAAAACTGTTCATGTCCTGTTATTCTATAAATAAAACTTGTTGGTTAAAGCTGAAACAGATAATTGTAGGTTGAATTGAACTCTAGATCTGTTCCTACTTCAGAAAGTTTTGCTTAAAAAATTAATAATTTTAAACATTTCAAATATCACAGTTCATTTTGAATATTCAGTAAACAAAATTTTCACTTGCATCTAGAATGAAACAAAACTATTTATCCGAGCAAATAATCTGGTACTTAATGGATTGTGCTCTCATTCCATTCATGGAAAGTTCCTGTTGGTGGAAAGCGAAACAATTTTCACTGATTCTGTTCTCTGTTGCATTTCCATAAAAATATACGCTGGAGGATTGCTGACGATCCCAAACAATGAGGTTTTGGAGGTTATGGTGGGAGGGAGAAATTGACTAAATTCATAAAATTCCTTTCTATTAGTGGAAGGAAAATATAGTATCTAAGATTCACATACATTTATTTATCCCTTGTGCTTTCTGTAATTTATGCTGTAAAAATGGAAAATCTTGAATATCATGAGGTCCTTTGCAGGCTTGTTTATGGTGCTTGGTATCCTGTCTCCTGTTTTCCTTGCCGTGCATTAATAGTTTGTGTCAATGGGCTTGCACCTCGGGATATTTCTTTTTTCTTTGCTTTGCTACCTTTTCTTACTAAAATAATTGAGGGGCATATTTATATTGCACATTGGAGCAGCATTATGTAGAATTTTCTTTTGAGCATCATCTTGAAAAGTTTTAAGCTTTATTTTATTACCCTTTTAAAATGAATTCCACTGTATTTTTTTTTATATTTCTCTTTGCTTCTGATCCAACAGGGAGTAAAATTTAAGAGATGCATTTAGTATGGTGTAATTTGTTTTGATGGCCTGTGTGATATTGCCTGAAGTACCTTTTTAAAAGATGTGAGTTTGGCACAGAGTAGAAGAAAGACACAGTCGTTTTACAATTCTGTGGATCAATGCAACTGACAGACATGAAAACCTAAGCCTTACAAGTTTTGAAAGACAAAAATCCATAAGGAAATTTCTCTGACATCTGTCGGTTTAAAACCAGATTATTTTTAGTATTTTATTACAAGATTTCTGGATAAAGTCTTTGTGTAACCAACAATTCCTGTGGTGCTTTTAAATACTGGGATAGCTTAGGTTAACCATGATATCATTTTATTGCCTAAAAAATACAAGGTGAATCAAAGCATTTGGCTCTCATTGCCCTCCACAGAGTTTTGCATTCTGCATTTTTTTCTTGTTTGGTAAGAAATTTCTGTTTTAGCTCTGCTTCTTGGCAATAGTCAGAATAGAATTATTTACCCATATGGTATTATGGTCAAGCTCGGAGTGATGGATGAATCAGTTTTGAGCCTTCTGTTGAAATGTATTCCTGTGGTAATTTTGATAATATATTCCTTAAAACATATACAACAGTAACTTGAATAAATGGTAACCTGTTTATTTCAGTACCAAAAATGACAACTTTAAAATAAAGGTGTAATTGAGCATTTTCAAATTAAGCACAATATAGCATGAACAGAAAAATTGTCATAGGAATCAATATTTGGGCACAGTGTTGAAATATATTTGGTGGCTTTGATGATATATCTGGCAGTTTTATTCCTATGTATGCAGAATGCTGTTTTAAGTTGGGGGAAATCTTTCAAGAAGTACTGCTTTACTTAAGCTAAGCATATTACTTATATTATATGTATACTCCTTAGAGATTTTTCTCTATTTTTGTTTTTGGAGAGCTACTATAGTAGTAGCCATGTGTTGACCTACCTACCTACCTACCTACCTATAGCTTTGAGAAAAGATGCTGTGCTATTCATGTAGAAATCCCTGGACAAATTTACATCTGCCATGTCTCTAGGCAAAACTAACCATTCTCCCTCACAGATTCAGGCCCCTCACCTATTATGTGAGAGACAATAGAACTTATTTAGACAGATTTGGATAAGATTTATAATTGGGAGGGATATAAATATAGATTTGATATATCTCAGAATACAAATGTTAACTTGTAGTATTATGAATATTTCACTCTTTAGTATTTTCTTTCTTTTAATTTTGTATCTTTTTTTCCCATGGGAATCTGTTACAATTGCAGCTGCCAAGGGTTTGTTTATAAAGTGCAAATATACAAGGACAAAATTTTCATCTTCTGATGCTCTTGCTTGGGGAGCACTTTATAAGACAGAGATATTTTAGTTGTCATAACTTCATTATACAGACCTGCCATAATCAAATTATCCATATTAGACATCTAAACAAACCCTCTCCTGCCCAAATTTAAACAGTATTTAAAACCAGTGCTTCTAATTATTTTGCTTAAGAGAAAAGTAAGAACAAAGAAATTTAACTGAGGAGCATGGAAAATTTAAACGACAATCACACGCATGTTTATATGAGAGTTCCTGGGTTCATGGACCATACTGAATGACAGGCCCCAATGTCATATGTAATCCTCAGAGATTTCCAGATTGTCACCAAACTGGAATGATAATATGACAGGAAGTGAAAATGATCAGATACACAATGGGAGACATAATCAAATTAACTATTTTTAATTTTAATTACATTTTAATGTAAATTATATTTAGTTTTCATCCTGACTCCTATCCAATAATGTTGGAGTATAGTCTTTAGCCTGGAAATATGTCCATACCATGATCTAAGTCAATATGTGATTAGTTACAGAAGTGTAATATATAAAATCCAGCTATTGTGGTTTGTAAACCATGATTTATTGTGTTCAGTCATTACAGACAAATGGGCTTTAATTAATAAACTGTGGTTAAACAAATCTTGGCTTAGTGTATGTTATCTGAGGACAGGCAATGAGGCTCGGCTATTCACTAGATCATGGGTCGGCCACCCGAAACGTCGAATGAGCCGCACGGACCCGTTTGGCCTAAAAAAAAAACCCCTGGGAGCCGCGCCCATTCGCGCATGCGCCCGCGCCCGTTCGCGCATGCATGCGCGCGCCCGTTCGCGCATGCGCACCCCCGCACGCGCACCACCCGCGCACCCACCCGCGCATGTGCGCATGCGCTCCCCAAAATGGCGGAGGAGGCTCCGGAGCCGCAGGTAATGCCTCAAAGAGCCGCATGCGGCTCCGGAGCTGCGGGTTGCCGACCCGTGCACTAGATCTATATAAAACAGACTTCTGTTTTTCTGTTTAATATCTAATAGGTTGTTTCCACTTTTTTATTCTGTTTTATGGAAACATTTCTTTTTATCTGTCTACTGAGAAAGTTTATCTCAAGATATTAAACACCTTTTTTGACAGATTAGAATTTGGCTTCACTTTTAAAAATCAATATTGCTGCACTATAGGGAAAAATGTGTAGTCTTTTTTTTACTCAGTACCTACATTTCTCATTTATTTATTTAATAAACTTATATCACTGCTAGCCTCATATGTATGACATATGTACTGTATGTATGTCAGCTTTCCCTAACTCTCCCCTGGTTTCACCTGATTCATATGTAATCTGTGCCTGGCCTACTCTAACTTGTTCACCAACCCCTTAAATCTGAGAAATTAGACTGATGGAAATTATGGAAAAATGCTTTATGAATATGAAAGCAAAAGTGGTTGTGAATGAGAAAAAATCATCTAAGACTCAGGCACGCTGGCTGAGGAATTCTGGGAGTTGAAGTCCACAAGTCATAAAAGGGCCAAGTTTGAAGAACCCTGGTCTAAGGGAATTATAAAAATAGAATGAGAAAAGGGTTATTGTATAACCTTACGCAATATATAAAAAGACAATAAGTTAGGTGCAGAGAGCGAGGAATGGTAAAGTTTCAGAGACCAAAGAGAAGTGGATTTGGGTTTGGTTTTTTTTGGAAATAGAAGAAGAAGAAGGGGAATGAAAAATAAAAGTGATGAAATGGTATGAGATGAAGTTAGCAGGGGGGAATTCTTCTAATTTTATATTTATAGTTTATAGGGAGATGATAGTGAAAAGTCAAAAAGTAAAATGAAAAGCACCATAACTGTTAAGACTCAAGCAAAATGTATGAAAAGGAAGTCACATCTTCTGTGAGAATGTTGGTATCAGTTAGAGCTCAGGAGTGGATTATATAATTGGAGAAATGTCCACATGTGAATGCAATTTGTCTGTGGAGTGGCTGTGTGTATCTTGCTTAACATGTATGTGAAAAACTGCATCTGGGCTTAACAATTGGAAGAATGCTGTTACTGTTCCCTTATTATACAAAAGGAAAGCTAACAAAAATGAATGTAAGAATTACAGGGAGATTAGATTGTTAAATATGTCTGTGAAGATGTTTGACAGAATTCTGATTGAAACTGTAGAAGAGGTCACACCGAGCAAAATTTGGGAAGTACAGTGTGATTTTGTGCCAAGCAGAGTGCGCAAACTGGGCTTTTGTTTTCAGGAAGTCATTGAAAAACATGACAATTTCTGGGGCTTGCAGTTTCTTACTGCTTTTCTTTCTTTCTTTCTTTTGCACAGTGTTGCTTATGCCAAATGGAAACAGCATGATGTGTATTTATGTATCTGTGTAGCAGCAATATGGATACTTATGTATCTATATATTCATCAAAAAGATTATAGTTTGGACAAAACCTTTTCAGTACTGTACAGGCATCCTCAACTTACAACCATTATTTTAGTGACTATTCAGAGTTGCAACTGCACAGATAAAAGTGGCTCACAACTGATGCTCACACTTAATGTCAGTTGCAGAGTCTCTTCGGTCAGGGGATGAAAATTTGGGCCCTTGGAAACCCGCATGTATTTAATGGTTGCTATGTCCCAGGTCATGTGATCGCCATTTGTGGCCTTTCCAGTCAGCTTCTGACAAACAGAGTCAATGGGGGAAGCGAGATTTTTTTTAATGACCGAATGATTTACTTAACAACTGCAGAGATTTACTTAACTATCCTGGCCAAAAGGTCATAAAATCAGGTGCAACTCACTTAATTACCACCTTGCTTTGCAATGGAAATTATGGTCCCAATTATAGTCATAAGTTGAGGACTAATTGTATTTCCTGTTCAAAATGTTATATGTTAATGAAGTCCATGTTTAAAACTTCATAATAATGATAATGCTGCTGCTGCTGCTGATGACAACAACAACAACAACAACAACAACAATAATAATAATAATAACAACAACAACAACAATAATAGAGTTGGAAGGGGCCTTGGAGGTCTTCTAGTCCAACCCCTTGTTCAGGCAGGAAACCTTATACCATTTCAGACAAATGGCTGTCCAGTCTCTTCTTCACAGCTTCTGGAGGCAGGTGTTTCCACTGATTAATTGTTCTAACTGTCAGGAAATTTCTCCTTAGTTCTAGGTTGCTTCTCTCTTTGGTTAGTTTCCATCCGTTGCTTCTTGTCCTGCCTTCAGGCGCTTTGGAGAATAGCTTGACTCCCTCTTCTTTGTGGCAACCCCTGACAGATGGCTGATTCTGTTCCCCTGAGAATTGAGTCTCCTATCACCAACACTTGCCCTTTTTTTCCTGGGGAAGTCTGGGCTATTTTTGTTCCTATCACAGGAACACTTGATGATGTTCCTTCTCCGGGTGTCTGCATACTTTCTTCCAGGGGGAGGATATGAAATTGATTGCTCAACTCCAGTGGACTCAGCTGCACTGGACTGGGCTGCACTAGATAGCAGGGGCATTGTTCTTGGTTGTTTTCTTCTATGAGTGACATGTAATAATAATCTTGTTGCAGATTATTGCACTGTTGTTAAAAATCACTGTAAAATCAAGTTGTCTTGCATGAGAAAATTGGGTTGGATATTTTCCCCATTCCTAGTACTTCTTCCTTCTCTGGCAGAGGCCTTCTGTAATTCTTATGTCCTATCTTCCTTTTTGCTAAATATTTTTTTTAAAGGTGAACTTTTGCTCTTTGCTATCTTGACTAAATATTAAAATGATCATGCTGGAACTAGTGACGTGTAAAATCCCCCTGGTCTGAAGATAGAGGAGGCTGTTATGTCTTCGAATGGATGGAATATTTATCAATTTGCACAATGCCTTGAGATATAATTTACTTTAGGCCAGAATTATAACTCATTTAAACAAGTTCCCATGAATGTGACTGCAGGTCTTGCTGCAAGAATGAAATGAATTCCAGTGGGATCTTATTTTGTCATGTACATTCAGAAACCTCAGTTGGGTTAAGAACATTATTTCAAAATATTATCTTTTGTCTCTAGGAGTTTAACTAGTAACTTAAATCCCCCAATAAATTTTGAATTCTAACCATAAGATTTAAAGGATATACTTAAGCCAAACTTTGATTTGTTGGAAATATTGACAGTAATATTGGCCGTGTGTTTTATATACTACATATGGTTCACATGTTACAGAGATTATGTTTTTAGACATTTTAATTTAAAAAACACTCTACTCCAACATTGCTTTAAAAAATCCATTACACTTGAATTCATAATCCCATCTAGTTTTTCATGACCTAATGCTATATGTCATGAAAATACTGTTAGATACATTTTCCAAATCTGGGAAACAATACTGAACAATTTGAATATCAGCCTATGAAAAAATCTTTATGTACATTATGGCACAGAACTCTTCATTGTTCATATTGAAATAATTATAGTTATCTCTGTCTTTCCAACCCATTTTTGAGCATTAAAGTACTCCTCCCCTTTCCCAGAAATGTTTGCCCTAATCATAGATTGCTCTAAAGCTTTTGGACCATTGTAAGATTATTTTAAACCCAAGACTTTTAGATACTGGGCAGATGAGCAGCTAGATATTTACCTGAAAGGAAGACTTCTTTAAATTCAAGATATCCTCCTGCTAAAAAGAATCTAAATTTTAGAAAAGTCTCCATTACCATATTCTCTGAGAATCTAAGATATATTTTCTCATTTTAAGTTATATTGATTTTATTTCAGGTAAATAAATGAGACATATCCTGTAGTTTCTTTCCTTACCAGTAGGTGGCAAGATCCTACAGAAATCTTCCCACCTGGAATGCCTTGATAAGATTCTGCCACAAAAGGCAATGCAGCCTAGTAGTCTGTGCTCTCAGTTTGATATCCCAAGCCAAGCCAAAACAAAAGAACAAAGTCAGCCAGCTATCATACAATCTTGAGATATACCAACTGTTATCAAAGAAAACATCAGAGTTGCTTTGACGTCCTGAACTCATTGACAGAGAACCAGAGGAACTGTGGGATTAAATCAAAGGCATTTTTGAGGATGAATGTGAAATGAGATTACCCCAAAAATAGAATAAAGCAAACTGGATGTCAGAACAGACAGTGAACATTGCCCAGAAGAGAAGACAAGACAAAGTCAAGAAAGACATGATTTCAGAAAGGAACTTAAAGCAGAATTTCAAAAAGTTGTTAAAAGAGACAAGAAATAGTAAAGATATTGAAAATGGAGACAGACACAGAAGAACAAGGAAAGTCAACCAAACAATTTCTTAACTTAGGAGATTGCAACCTTGAAATGATAATGTTAAGAGACATCAATGGATAGATAATAACTGAATTAAAAAAGATCTAACAAAGAGGATTATACTGAAACAGTAGAGATATCAACGTCCATGATACTTTAGACAATATTCCCTACTTATTTTTATCAGGGAATGCTTGGAAGAATGGATGCACCAAAAAAGTTTTAAATTATTTCTTTCCATTTCCCTGTTTATAATAAGTAAAGGAGTCTTTTCGGATTTTACTACGCTAGTTGTTGCCAACTATAGGGAGTGACGCTTATCTTCATTTCCGTTTCTTTTTATAATACATCCCTATTTATAATACTCCATCTCTGTTTATAATACTGATTATAAATTACCTTTGGTTATTTATAGGGCATTTTTGTTAGAATAAAAACAGAAGAGTTTTCTAATGATTATAGTTGTGCAGAGGTCTAGATTTGAAGGGTAAAAGTTATTTGGAATACACATGGGCACATATGTAGCCCCTGTCTGGTGCACCTTAAATCAGATGCATATTTTCCTAAGATCCTGAGATCTATACATACTCAGAATCATAGTTTGCTCTTTCAACACAGTTCCATGTACAGCCATAATACTGACAGAGAAAGATATCTATAAATCAAAAAGATTCTAGATGAATGGAAGGTTTGTCAAGTTGCTTCTCCACAGATTTTGGATGGAGCATAAATATCCAGCAGACTCATGTGGCTTACTTCATTATGTACCCATCAACATGAGCTCCAGTGAGCTTGCTGTCCTCTGCAAAAGATATCCTGACCTGAAAAATTCACTTAATGATTCTTATTATATAAATGACAACAATAGGGAACAAAAGCTAGCTGAATTTTGCTGCTCCTAAAAAGCTAAACAGAGTTGAATTAGGTGTATGTTTGT
The DNA here is from genome assembly GCA_023970755.1 of Azemiops feae. NCBI lineage: Eukaryota > Metazoa > Chordata > Lepidosauria > Squamata > Viperidae > Azemiops > Azemiops feae. The sequence continues at coordinate 934,980 of JALGBA010004290.1, forward strand.
TGAGGAGACCACTTGGAAATCCAAAGGCTTTAGTCTGAGAAGCTGAGAAAAAATAATAGACAAAAGCAGTGGCAAACTACTTCTATATTGCTGTCAAGAAGACTACACGGTTGTTTTCATATAGTCACTAGGAATTAAGCCCAACTCAAGAAAATGTGTACTTTACTGATGCACAAGAATGCAACCTTGTTATAATCAGAATATACATAATCAAAAATTATGAAACGGAATCATAAATATTTTTTGCCTTCAGATCGACAACCTGCTTTGATTTATAGGATTCTTCCCACAAGTGCGGCAGTGAAGATCAGATCAGAATCTCCCATTTTTTAAACTAATTGTAGTTTCTCAGAATATTCATATCTGAAAAATGTGGTTATCATTTAGGGAAACAAATGAACTTCGGATGATATGGATCATGACTGGATTATTTTCTAATTATTTAGTTTGAGTATAATTTTTGATTTAAACAACAGTTTTCAACTGTTAATTGAAAAAAGAATTTTGAAAAATATTTTACTTGTGTCTTACTAATTATACTGAAGAATGAGGGACCGTGGAAGCATATAAGCTAAGAATCATCTAGAGCAGCAGCCCCCAACCTTTTAGGTACCAGGGACCGGTTCTGTGGGGAAAGGTTTTTCCATGGACTGGAGGGGGCGTGTTTTTGCATGCTGTCTGCATCCTATGGATGGGGCTTCGCTGGTTGCTGGCATGCCATAGACCAGTGCCGGTCTATGGACCGGGGTTTAGGGACCCCTGATCTAGAGAGATCACTGCTTTGGCTGATTTTAGAAACTTGAGTAGGATTGAACTAGTTAATATTTGGAAATGTAACCAGAAAATTCTAAATCAGTTTTTCTAGAAAGATTCTGGAAATAAATAATGGCAAACCACCACTCCTGTATTTTTACCAGAATGATTCCATCAATAGTTCCATGGAGTCACCAGGGTTTGAGCTTGACTCATGAGGAGATTTTGCCTTCACTGTTGTGTACATCACACCAAAGTACTATTTATAGCGGGCATTATATCTAAGTTAACTATGCAAGCCTTTTAGGTAATGCCAAATGCTTTATGCAAAATGGCCTCTGAATGAGGGTATACAAAAACAACTAATATCTTATGCAGTGTTTCTATATTTAGAGATGCTCTCTCCTGTTGTCAAACTAATTAGTATGCAATCCCATTTTTCATTTCTTGTGCGTATATAGTTTGCAGTGTTACTTCTAAGTCGATAATATGTTATTTGCTTTGTGCAGTTGCAACCATGGAGATATTTTATGTGTAATGCACCTTATTGTATTAAAATATACATGCAGTAAACCAGGTTCAAAAATATATTCAGCACTAGGATTTTAATGGATGTTTTGTTTTATTTTGCTCTTGAGAGTTTGTCTAGTAATTCCAGTTACCGAAAGCTGTGGAAGAGGCTATAATAAACATGCATCTCACATACAGAGTTTTCTTCCAGTTTAGATAACTGCCAATCAAAGCTTTGTAATGACATGGTATGTCTTATTGAGCGAATTATGGCTTCCTTATTAAAACATATCAATATCATGATCTTAAAAAAAAATCTGAGACCAATAAAAATACTTATCTATGAAAATAAGGTCCCTGTGATATAGCAAAAAAAAAAAGATTTGCTGTTTTATAGACATTAAACTCTGCTTGAGCATTTTAAAATATATTCAAATATTTTAACTGCATTTTAGAAGCCCAATAATCTCACCTATGATTTTCAAAACCGTTGCGACAATATCAAGCTGAGAAAATCAGTGTAGAATGGAATTTTTTTAAGTAGATTGGATTTAGGCGAGTTTGGGCATAAATTTTAGAAGACTGGTTAAGTAAGAAACAAGCTTGGTTCTATCAGAGCTCCTTTTTGGCTGACAATGGCTGGTGCAGCACATGCAAACTCTTGCTATAGAAAACTGAACAGCAAAATCCCAGCCTCACTGAGCTGTGTAATCCATAGTACATCTATTTTGAATAATAGTTTTGCTCATTGTAGCTCTCGATCCTCTGCCCCTCAAAATGTTAAGTGCAGTTAGTTATTGACTATTATTGACTGTGAGCTTGTATATATTTTCTTAAAAATAAGCCTTACATAGTTAGGTAGGGCTTGTTTCCAGGAGAGACTTTGAGGATTCTAATATTACTACTTCAATACTGCTCACATTCTGTCTCAATCATACCCTCACATATATGAACTTGAAATATGCTCTTGACAGGTTACATAATTGTTCAGCAGGGTTCAGAGTATTTTATAAATGTGAAGTAATAAATTACGGTACAAAAAGAGTGTAGTTTTTCACAGTTTGGAATATCTACGACTACATCTTCTTTTTACTTTAAGTTAAAGGTTTCTGCTAGTTTTGTCTGCCCTGAATTTTTAGCATTCTCAATCTCTAGATTTTTTTTTAGTGCAAATTGACTGGTGCTGTATTTTGAATAGAAGCTTGTGGAGCTATTTAGAGGCAGGCTGAAAGGGGGTTCTTTCAGTTCAGATTTTATTTATTCATAACATTTCACAGAAGAAGGGCGTTCAGTGTTCTTAGAGGTTGACTCCCCCCCCCAATTAGATAGCTCTGCAAAAACCGTCCCCTTGCCTCCAAAAGGAACACTTCTGCTAATGTGTCCCTTTTGTTAGGGACATAGGTATTTAGGTAGGCTTCTGTTAGACTTACCTGGCATTTTTTGTGTATGTGTGACTAGCAGAAAGTTAATCAGCAACTTATCGTTCAGTCATCTTTCCGCTTGGAATTTTGGAAAATGTGCACTGGGGGTGGGAGATGATATCATAAACCTTCTTCTTTTCCATGCATAGATAACCCTCTGCTGAATCTTTGTGGGTTATTTTCCATCTCACAGGAACATAGATATGTTCAGCAACCTGAAATTGCCTAAATCCACTTTATTTGCTAGCCATATTTTCTCTCTCCTTCTTTGACTCCAACACGACCCTTCCTGTAACTCCTTTGGAGACTTTTATTTCCTTTTCCCTCTCTTGAGAGATGTATGTATGTGTGAAAACCTTCTCTGCTTTCTCTCAGTTTCTTCCCATCCTTACGTTTTCAGCTGCAAATATACTGTAGTTGTGTAGCTAGAAGATTATGTGACATAATGACAGTGTTATGCTGTTCCATTTTGTTACTTAAATTGTAACTAGCATTATCTTTGCCTTTACTTTCTGAAATCAATAAACAGGACTTCAGATCTGCATGGATAGTTGAGATCTGCAGCAGTCCATTAGCCCGTAATCGGAAACTTCTGTGTACATATTCATTGTCAAATACATACAATACAAGATTCACCTTATGAAGTAGTATTCCAAATGACAAACTGAAGTAGCAGTATGAGAATATAATTTCATATTTTGTTTTTTTAAAAAAGAAATGTACAGATTTTGGAAGAAGAAAATTACAAAGGCTCAGATTATCATCTTGGTCGTCATTCCAAAAGTATCACATTTAATTTTATTTCTTATGGGAAAAATATATTTCCAACTTTCATTATGTTCACAAGTTACTAGGCAGCTACACTACAAAACAGATAACATATTTTCAAGGACATCTCACAAAGAGGAAACATCCCTGTCTGAGGAACATAATCAGTGGTGGGATTCAAATATGTGAACAACCGGTTCTCTGTGTGGATGCCTCTTCCAGAAGTCCATCCTGGGCCTGGGCAACAAAAAATTAGCTACCGGTTCTGCCAAAGTGGTGCGAACCAGCTGGATCCCACCATTGAACATAATAGTAGTCAACATATTATTGCACAGTCCCTGAGAATTTTTATGTAAATTGGAATGGATAATAGTTATATGGGCAGGTATTAATTTTCAATATCAGCAATGAGGAAAAAAAGCTTCTCTACAAGATTTTTCTATGTTTAATGTAAAATATTTTATATCCAACTGTCCTTTGTATACATAAACATCAAACATTAGTTAAATGGATCTGATGAAATTTCATCAGTGGATGCTGTAAAGTCTATTGGTTCCTATATATGTATACACATATATGTATTTGGTGGCACCAGCATATAGCCAGGTTACATATAGCCAGGTTACAAGAAATCAGTAGAATTTTTACACATGAACAAACTTTCATGTTGCATGAATTCAGAAATCATTCCTTTTTTTTTACATATTCCACACAATTAAAACAGGAGCCTACTTTTTCCAGGGTGGCCAGGAAAAAATAAAATTAGGCTTGGAGTTGGAAATGACAAGTCAGTGTTTGTTGTGTGCTTTAAGCAAGCACAAAGCTAAAATAAATCCAGGCCTGTTCTAGATCTTGTGGAGAGATTTCCTCCAAATATTGGGGAAAGGAAAAGGATTTTAAGAATAATCTTTGGTGCTTATAGTCCCACCATGGCATAGTTGAGTATTTTAAACTGTCATCTAAATGACAGACTACTCTATGGTGGTCACTTTTACTATGAGGAATGGTTTACTTTGGAGATGTCTTCACTTGGGAGGAATGGAGAATAATCCAGTAGGTCACGTGATCTAAATTTCCTTTACACATTTTGATAAACATATTTAACTGAATGCAATAAGGAAGCAGGTGAATAGAGAAAAGAAATACTTCATACTAGATATTAAGAAAGCTTTACTTCAGTCAGGGATAGCATCCAGCAGTTACTGCTACCACATGAAACTGTCAGTAGAATGAACTCCTTTTACTTTTGTGAGGCTGTCTCAACAAATGAATCGGTACTCTGTTTATTATAAAGTTCTGTTTTGATGCGCCGAAATATTCCTGTTAATTTCTGAGAACTGACAAGCATATGCTATACTGTATATGTTCAGGTATAGAAATATTTCTGTCTTACCCTCTAGGCATGCCTTCAGTCAGGTTGAATACACAAAATCTCACGGTTGTTGAAGGCAAAACTATCACTTTATACTGTGAAGCCACAGGAAGTCCATCACCAACGATAGTTTGGGTTTTCAGTAATATTGTTTCAAAACATGAGGTAAGATTTTAATATTAAAATATGTGTATTAGCAATGGCAAAACTCAAGTTTTGAGCAGGCATTAATTTATCTTGACGGTGGGAGAGACTACATTTCATCTTCTTTAAGAACATAAGGAAGGTTGGGGTTGGACCTAATGCTAGAGAATGGATTGGGAGAGACAATTGGCCATGGAAAGCAACTGGCAACTAAGCAGCCCATTTAAAATAGGTGTCATTCTGCAGTAGTGGAAGTGTCCTGCTAAGAGTCTTGGCACTGCATTTTATACTAACCCATGTAGACTACCTTACAATAGTCCAACAAATGGTGATGAGTTAATATCATCATGATTGTAACTGACCTACCAACCAAAGCTAGGCAAAGATTCCTTGGTGCCAGATTCTACCTGTCGTTTAAGCAGAGGATTTCCAAGTCATGAACCACCTTGTTTGTGGAAAGCACATTCCCCATCCAGAGTAATTACTATGACCATTGTTTATAGGATAGTCTTTATTTATTGATGAAAAACAACTTGGAGAGATTAAAGTTCAGTTTGTTTCATCCCATGAATCTTCAGCCCCTTGGTTCAGGACCTCCGTTGCATCGTCATGTGGCAGTTATAATTGGGTATCATAAGCATATTAATCACACCTCTTTCTGAACTTCCGCCAGTTGTTTCTCAGAGGTGTTAAATATTAAAACAAAGAGCCCCGAATCCTGAGGAATTCCACATCAGAGAACCCAAGGGTTTGAGTGCTTCTCCACTTTCCACTAATTTCATCATTCTCACTCAAGAACTAAACCAGTGTGAGAAAGGGACACTGTCTATTATCTACTATCTAACTACTGTCCTTGCAAACAGCATATAAAATTATCATAGTGAATTGTATCAAATAGAAGTCTAATGGGGGGGACACTTCCCTCATCTGTGCCCTGACTTATTGACTAGAGTGATTAGTACCATTTCTATCCCATATTGGGTCTGAATTGTGACTGCAAAGGATCTAGAAAATGTCTTCTACAGTAGGATCCTCTGTTGCTAATTTTAAATTGCTTTCTGAATAACCTTCCCTAAAAAGGTAAGATTAGAAACTGGGTAACGTTATCAAGGACATTTGGGTCCAAATATAACTTTTTCAACTTTTCCAAAAGAGAATACATAATTACCTGCTGCTTTAGAATGGATGACATTATATCTTTTCTCAGGGAAATGTTAATTATCTCCTGAAATCATCTGGATGTCTTGCTTTGCTTCTTAAGGAGCTGGGAAGGACATGAAACAAGCTGAATAATGGGGAAAGTCAAACTACCAAAACTCTTTTCTACTCCCTTGGGTTCTACAAGCCCATAGTATCACAGGAGGCACCACCTTGTTCACCATGGTCCATGGTGGATGTTGTCCAGCTGCCATCCAAGGTGGACTGGACATAATAGTCTATCTGCAAAGAGGTCCACAAAACATGCAATGTGTTCACGGTGTTTGTTCCATCCATATTAGTAGTGCATAAAAGTTTTGAAAGTGTTCTTATGTAAATTAGTTAAGTACATTTGTTGGCATTAATAGTATGCAGAAGATCATATTTGGTTTTCAGTGGAAATTCTCTAAGCCTGTTCTTTGCATTCCTTCTAGAGTGATACAAATAAGAACCCAGCTTCTCTTACTATAAAGAATGTCTCATCAAGTGACAGTGGCATACAGATTTACTGTATAGCAGAAAATACTGTGGGTGAAGACCAAGCTTCCGTCGACCTCACCGTGTTCTGTATGTAAATAACTTTATACAAAATTTTCATGCAGAAAATCGTAGCCTAATGAAAAAACTGGGAACTAACATTTTGGAATTTATGCTAAACTTTTCCCAGAAAGAGAGATTGTTTATAAAATATTTGCAAGAAGTGAATTAGGTTGAGAATTGTATCCTTTTCTTTTCTGATTCTCCTCAATGACTTATAGCCATAATTACTATGCCATCACACCAATGAAATTCTTCATCTGAATTTGCTATAGGATTCAGTGTATTTATTACTATTACTACATCAGCCATTAAGCAAGTGATATTGGTAAATGCCAGCAGCGGGGTAAATGCCATTAACAGATAATAATATGCTTATGATCTCTAGGACGATGTTCCAGTCAATATTAAAATTATTTCTTATTCCGTCCTCTGAAGTGGTCTGTTCTTAAAGGAGATGCAGTTTCTAAGACTGTCTCTCACCAACTACTGAAATTTGCCAGTTCTTAGTGTTGATAGTAACCTTAGAAAAGGAATATGAAATGGAGGGACTAAATCAGGAGGCATCTGGTAGAGCAAATGCACAGCTGTCCTAATTCCCAGAGAAGCCCCCAAATCAATTCCCACCACCCACCAATGGTGTAGTCAACAGAGGTGGTATGGGTCCTATTCTAGCAACTTGTCTTCTAGATAATTCCTTTATTATTATACCCAAACAAGATTATTTTCAAATTCCATTCATTCTACCTTTCTGCTTGTATCTTAGTTTTATTTGAACAAGCTGACTGATTGACAAAGAAGAGAATACATGAAAGACTCAGGTTTTTTTTTCATTGTTATTATAGTTGCACCAAATATCACATTTCTTGAAATACCGTATTCGGACCATCACTGGTGCATTCCATTCAGTGTGAGGGGAAATCCACAACCTGTCTTGACATGGCTGCACGATGGGACTAAACTGAATGAATCAGAATATATCTGGACCAAAATTCATGTTACCAATCTGACAGAATATCATGGCTGCCTCCAACTGGACAATCCTACGCATGTCAACAATGGCAATTATACTTTGGTGGCACAGAATCAGTATGGAAAAGATGAAGCCAACATCTCTGCTTATTTTATGGAAGATCCTGGAGGTAGTAAGTAATAATATAAATAGAACATTGTTGAAGCATTAAGTAATTTTTTTATATATGATGGTAGCATTAGGTGTAATAATGTCACTGAAAATTAAGCATTCATCTATTTACTTGCAAGAGTAAAGAAAATTTTAATCCCTTGTACTATTAAGATAAAAGGTCAGATGATTAAAATGCTAAAAAGCAAAGATATGCAAATATAATATAATCTTCCTCTGAGTGAACAGCAATTAACTTTCTATGATAGCTTAAAGTATTTCTGCTTAGGATTTTTAGCCAATAATAGATTATTCTTATATGGTTAAATTCATAATAAAAGTAATATTTTCTTGTTTTCAATATTGCAGTATAAGATTAAAACTATATTACTGCCACTGAAGGGAGCATTTTCCATCCATTTGCTTGCTTAACTTTTACTTTCTTTTTGTCATCAGTCACCAGGGCCTACTTTTAGTAACTGATTAGATCAGATGGATTTAGCATAATCTCCTCAATGTGAAATTACTGTTTTCCCTTGAATAAAAACAATTAAGTCTTCTTTTCAGATATACTTAAAGCTAACTGCATTTCTTATATTTACCTGTGATTTTAATTAAATGTGATTTAAGTCATATCATCTTTCCTTTTTATCACTACTGCTAGCAGAATTATTAATTATAGGAAACTTTAAGAATGCTGGGATTTTTTTTGTTTTTTCTGTGATGAATAGATCACATAAATGCAATCATAGTGGTGGAATGATCTATAAATTTGTAACACTATGGGGACACTTTAAAAGAAAAAAAATGGTAAATTAATTGACTAGAGGTTGCCTGGCTAATGGGCTAAGGTGGCTGGGGCATGATGGGAGTTGTATTGTAATACATTTGGAGAAAACCAGCTTGGGGAAGGCTGGATAAGATTTTTTTCTTCCCCTCAAGAAAAAATGGCAGTACATAAAGGGAAAAGAAATAAAAGTGGATTGAATGTGGACAGAACTGAGAGAGTGTTAGAAGCCTTATTCTCTTTATCTTGCAACTTATAAGGGTATAGGGTTAGAGTAGTGCTTGATGCCTAATGCCAAAACTCTGTCCTGGTGAAGAAGACTAACCTAAATGATACATAAAATTTATTAATGGCTTTATTACTCCATTAATTACTTTATCATTGACTTTAACAAAATCTCCTTGACTTCTGCACCTGGAATAGTTTATACATGGAACGTAATTATGCCACCCATCTCCCCTGTAAGGTGACTCTAATATCCCTAATAAGGAACTGCAATAGATTAGTTCAAATTTTGTAAAGGTGTGCTTTCTGTTCCCTGCATTGTACTTTTCAAGCATAATAATGAATACTTTGACCTGGATCTTGTACAGACAAGGATGGCATCTTGGGATAGTTGTCAAATACTTGATATCCTGGAAATGTGCTTTGCAGATATATGATAGTTTGGGATTCAGAACAGAACAGAAAAACAAAATTGGAAGGGACCTTGGAGGTCTTCTAGTCCAACTCCCTGATCAAGCAGGAGACCCTATACCATTTCAGACAAATGGTTGTCCAGTTTCTTCTTAAACACCTCCAAAGTTGGAGCACTCACAACCTCTGGAGGTTATTTATGGTTCTTAAGTACTTATGGTATAAGTAAGTATCAGCTACTTATGGTCTGCCTTAAAGGTATTCCCAGCAGTGTTCTGCACTGGATGCTTTAAATCATATTTCTTCTTTCAATCTAAGATATCTTCATTGCCCTACAATGCAGCCCTACGAGACTTCCTGTGCTGCAAAGTTTTGCTTAAAGTGGGGGAGAGAGTCCTGAATGGGGTAGATAAACTTGTACCCAGTGGCCTCACTCCTGCAGGAATATGTTTTAACATGATAAATGTGCTGCCTCTTTGGGCTCTGACCTAAATTTAGTATGCCAGAAACTAAAATTCATTTTTTGCTATGTAGTTTGATTATCAGCATTTTAAAAGGACATTAGAATAAACAGTATTTGTCCGTCTTTTCCCATTATGTAAATAAAGATAAATGTGAAAAGATAAAATCTGCTGTGATTACATTCAAAGTTTTTGTTGCTATTTAAGATGAATACAAATCATTCTTGGAATCGTAGCATGGCTATTGTTTCTTTGCATTGTCATTGTAAATTGTACATTCTGCACAATGAAACATGACAAGTAGACCCACACCCTGGTATTATATTCATTTCCATGCCTACGTGCTAGCATTAAATGTTACTGGATGTTTAATGATCAGGAATATGCTCCTTGAGATTAGAATTGATTTTATGTCATCATAGAACCGACAAATACTTGAATAACAGTGTGATCTTATACTTGTATACTCAGAGGTCAGTTTCACTGAGTTTAGTGAGGCATATTCTCACTGAACCTTGAAAAGTGTGTACAAAATTGCAGATTTAAAGGCTATAAGATAAATTTATCCACTTTTTAAGTGCAATTATGATAATCAAACTCAGAAGATCAGTTTTATCTCAAAAATAAAAACAGTCATAATGTGTGCTAAGATTCTGTACTGACAGAGACAGGTAATTAATTATTCTTAACGTTTGCTATGTAAATCTTTCAATAGGTATGCATAATAGCTAGTAAGAATGTTCTGTCTGTTAAAGTCTATTGTTGCATGTTACTATGACTAAGAAAATGGTTAGAACTATGCAGATACAACAATAGGACTATTAAGCAAATAAGGGGCTTTTATTGTCAGTGGTTTATGGGACGCAATAAACAATCTACAACCAGCCATTTTATTGTAAGTCCCTGGCCAAGAGGAAAATTGTTCAATTAACCCTAAACAGAGTAGTGCAACATAGGAAGGGAATTAATTCCGTCCTTCTCCATTGTTTGGGAGAGTTAAGTGGGAAAAGAAATTTATTTCTAATTTCCCGTACTATTTCAGAACTTTCATATGCAAGTTTTTTCCAAGAAAGTATTGGCTTCATTTTGCTTTTTATATTTCAAACCATCTTTAGAATGTTCTAAAGTTGCACCAGTTTTTCATATAAAACTATCAAATTTATGTTAGAGAATAATAATATGTTTCAAATGTAATTACATGTAATTTTTATTACTAATATTTAAACCAGTTAGACATAGAGACAAGTTCATTATCCAGATAATTTGTTAATATAAAATATGTGCATAAAGCTGTACAGAAGATATATTTTTTGGTCTGGGCACAAATTTTTGAGGTTAAGTTTGGCTTCTGTTCTTATTCAGAGCAGGCAGTAATATTTTTTTTACTATTATGATCATTGAAATTGTTCCAAAAGTTTCTAAAATAAGTAATAGAGGATTAGAATACCAATTTACTTTTAAAGTAGGAGAGGCAAAATGGTTTTTGAAACAAATGAGAAAAGTCAAACACTTGTTATATTCCTTTGTTTTTGTTTTAATTTGGCTTCTATTGGCAAGTTCTGAGAATTTTAGTGATAGCTACAACTAACAATAAAATCACCCTTTTTAAAATTTGGAATAAGTCAAAAAGAGAAACGGAAAGATCATCTGGGTCTGGATTCCTCACTGGGATGTGTTTATTGTTGCCTTTGGGAACCTTCCCCAGCTCATGTTGGAGGACTAGCATACAGTGTACAAGGTCAGTAAATGACAGAAACCTTCTAATGGCATTAGTGTGCCCTGGCCTTCATGTAATGGTTCTCCTATTTGAAAAAATGATACTATAAAGTGGTATCAGTTGCACCAAAGAATTGAGTTCTCAAATTTCTGCTAAGTCTTTTAGACCCCTTCCTTTCCCAAGGAAGACAAGACACCATAAAAATAGTTATCAGAAGAAGTCAGTGTGCTTAAACTAAAGTCTTCCTTTCAGGCATTGAGTGAACCTCAGCCCTTTTTTTTCTGGAAAAGCTTGTAGGGCCTTTCCCTTTGAAGCTCAAGACCAGGTGGGACAGGTCTTACAGGTAGGCACTTTAGTGTCTCATGAGTAAGCTCACAGAGCTCTTCCTCCACAGAGCAATACCTGGAATGCTGGTTTCCAACCCCAGATGAGACAGAACTTACAGGTAGGCAACCCAGAGTCTCCTAAGCAAGCTCATGTGAGAATTCCTCATAGGCACATAACATATATTATGGTATGCATTTATTTTCTCTAGTGATTAGTAAAATGATCAAGAAATAATTAAAAGAGTACAAATAAAAAGGATGCCACCTGCATGAGTTGAAACAGGTGCAAAGTAGGGGTGAATACAAAGCAAAAAGTTGTGTTCTTGGCTCAGAAAGAAACAATCCCACTCAGAACATATCTCTTAAGGATATTTGAGTGGATCGTGTTCTGACAAACAGAAATTGAAATATTTCAAGTGTTTTGCCATCTGAACAATCTGAACTTGAAGTAACCCTTTTACTCCCTCATTTAGTGTCATAGGTGGCATAGTAGTCTGCGTACAACCTGATGTACAGAAAAAATGATCAAGGAAATGATTTTTAATTTTTTCTTCAACATTATAACAATTTCCAAAGCAAATTGTGTAAGCAACAGTTGTTTCAATGCTTTCTGTTGCCAGTGCTTGCACAACAGCCACAGAATTGATCTCGGCAAAAGAGTGGCACCAGTAGATGAATTTCAGCACAACCCATTTATCATGTTGCAATAGCAAAATATATGTTTTTTTCTTACATAATATTTTTGTAAAGCTCCACATAAAACTAAAGCAACATAGTCCTCGCATTTGGCAGTGTGAAAGCTGAAAAGCAGAACAATATTATCTGTACAACATATACATGAGGCAGATTTCTACACTTGGCAGTGTGCCTAAAAAAGAAAACAAATTACACATTGGGCAGTTACATAACTTAAAACTCAACTTCAATTTCTTCACAGCAAAGAATGTAAAACAATAGGAAATTTAGCTATGGGGAAATGAGAAGTCTTTTTTTCTATGTCCAGTTGGTTGGCCTTTCCAAATGTCCTCAGTTGAACAGCACATAACATTAGAGGCAGTACACACTATGTAAGTTGGGTGAATTAGCGATGGGGCCTAGCCACACCATCAGTGCCAATTAATGAATGTTTTGATAAACTGTAAGTGCCTGGTGATAGTCTGGAGGGTGAGGGTAGGGTTTGATATTCAATCACCCTCTCTTGGGTAGTTGGAAAGTCCAATAACCAATATGTACATGTACCAGGAAAATGATATGCACTATGTACCAACACTTTACAATAATTTAATTGAATTCTCCTCAAATAAAGAACTTCTTATTTGGGAGCTGTTTGGAGGAATGGAGGGAACTAGATGTGGAAGTATAATTAAAGGTAAATGAAAAACACAAGAGGGAGAGGAATCTCTCTCATACTTTTTTCCTTTCCTCTTAACCTCTTGCTTAACTAATTAATTAACCTACACAGTATTATTAACTTTAGAGCATAGGACGGAAGGACAATTGTCTAGGCAAGCAACAATACATTCACCTATAAATTTCAATCTCAAAAATCTGACTACAGTCTTTAACTTCTCTCTCCATTCCAGGAGCAACATTCCAAAATGGCTTCAAATCTTTTGAGCATGTGACTTTCACTCTATCTTAACCTCTCCTGAAGTAGCTGTGCCTATTATTTTATTATCTATGCACTTTCCAAGTCTCTATATTTTTAAGGAATTTAAAAACAAAAACTACCCAAATGTGATATGCCGGAACACTCAAAATTTAGAACAAACACCCCACTTTTTCCAAGCTCTGAACAAAGCCCTAGAATATGGTGTGGCTTTTTTTCAGAACTTGGAGTGTTCCAAGCTAGGATACATCTCTAATGCAAACATGTTACATGTTTGGATTTATTTGTTCATCAGATAATTGGGAGTGCAGTGGGGAGGGGAGGGGAGACAGTCTTACCAAATTAGGCTAATCTTGTAACAGTAACATTATAAAAGAAAATTGTCTTTGTTGATCTTTAGTAAAAAGTGTATTTTTTTCTTGATGTTGATTTATGGACTGAAAATCTTTTATTTTCAAGATTAACACTTAAATTTCTGCAGCAGATTTCAAATGAATGACCAATTTTTTTTTAAAAAGTGTAATGTATGACACATGTTTAGTATCACAACCTTCCCTAACATGGTATCTTCCTAAATATATTGTACTGTAGCTGTCAGATTTTATTAATTGTGAATTATGGAAATTGTATTGCAACATACTTGGAAGGAACTAAGTAAAGGAAGTCTGCATTAAGGATTGGAGTGGAACTATTCAGACTGTTGTATTATTTTCTTTCTTTCAGAAAACATTGTTTCATATTTATAGATATAAACGATCCCAATTAAAAACTGAATTCTAATTTGATAAAAATTGTTGAATTAGTATATTATCAAAGTGAAATCCAATTGTGCCAAACAATGGAGTAAATCTTTTCTCTATACTACAGTCATCCTTCATGCACTCAGTTCCATCCTGGAGAACAGGGTGTCATTCCAGATCTGAGGTCATGCAAGAGCTGCAGTAAGAAGAAGTAGTGTTATGTGTAAAAGGGATCACTTTTGATTTGGGATTTTGCTCCCATGGTCAGGAAATTTTAGAATTAATCATTTGCTTCTGGCAATGGTAAGCTCAGTGCTACATTAAATGTAAATGTGATGCAATTACACAAGTTGTTTCGCTATGATATATTTCTTTTTCTTTCTGTTCTATAGGTAGTCCGTTCTATGATCATCCTGGTTACATTGGTATATTATCCTTTTCTATTTTATATATATATATATATAAACATGTAGTAATTAAATGTTTGAAAGAGAAGATAGATATTATACTCTGATATGATTTGCATGCTGTTTAAATATCACTAGAAATGTTTATGATGGGCATGATTCAGCCACGGTTAACATTTTTAGTGTCAATACTTTGAACTTTGGAGATGTTGACATATACTTAATTCTTTCATTAAAAATGATGTGCTATCCTGCTGACTTTTCTAAATCAGAATAATTTTACGAATGAAGGTGAATACATGTGTCCCAGGATAATGTTGCAGGATCCAATAATTTTCCTCATCATATTCATTTAAAATGTCATGTCATAACCAGTAGTTCACTTCTGAATCTTTGGCAGAAGATATGATTATGCAATAATAATACATTCATTGTGATACAATAGTAAAAAAAAAATCCCCATTCCAGTTTCTTAGGTCTTCATAGAGAGATCATGCAATTTTTAAATTTCTTTATATTTTGATCAATCTTGACAATGTCTCTTGCTTTATTTTTGAGATCTTAGTGCCTCTCAATCTAAAGAGAAAACATACTGAATTAATATGAGATAATCCATTTGTGGAACAAAAGCTGTACAACGTATAGTGATATATCCAGTGTTATTGATAAATCAGAAATTAATTTATTTCTCAGAGCACTGTTTAAATTTCAAGGTGCTTTGAATTTTCAGCTTTTTATACAAATTTTGTCTGCTAACTTTATCATAATTTTCTGTATATAAAGAAAGTTAAGGCTTCAATCCTATACATATCTATCTGTAAGTAGGGCTTTTTTAAGATATGGGGTAAACTTCACTGCCTGAGAAATGGCAGGAATATCTAAGTTAATGGAATTGTTATTTTAAAGAACACTAAATAGTTCTCAATTAGCTTTGGAATCCATAATTTTATTTGCTTGATTTGTAAGATATAGACTTAATTGACACATCATTGGACTGGGACTGTTTCATAAGATCAATAAACTATTTTTTATCACATGCTCAAAAGACTAATAATATGTAGGACTCGCATACTAATTAAAATTATTTACAATGCAGTGATATTATTATTATTTTATTTAAAATTCTATATTTTTGTATAATTGCATTCATCCTTGAAAGTCCATCTTAAACAATGTTTCTATACACCCTTGTATCTGCTCAAGTAGGAAAGCTGCTCAATCCTGATAAATAAATCGATATTTTTAATTGTGAATCAGTCAGCATGAATGTTAAAGGAATATGGCTTTATTCCATATCATTAAAATTGTATATATTGAATTATAAATGATTCATAGAAAGATTTAAAAGTTATAAACAAAAGGAATAGACAACAAAACTACTGTAATATGGAACTCTTTCTGTTCCGGATTTCAGCCATGCATTCTTTTCTCCCTATTCTCTATCTTCATTTCTTACCCCTTTCTCCACCCCCTTAATATTAGTTAGCATTTCAGGGCCATTGAATAAAGGACCATAAGTTGTTTTGCTTCCTCCCTGTCTTTCCTTAGTGCTAAAATCAATTTGTTCTATAATATTGTTGGAAAGTGATGGATACCAATAGAAATTGTGCTTTCTAACAGAAAATAGCCCTCATCTCAAATAGATTTTAGTAAGACCTTTAATACATTCTCCCCAATTAAGCCTAGCAGCATTGCATTTATATCAACCATTGCTCTCTCTTACAATTATCTTCATAGCACAGTATCAGAAAATCCCCTTTCCCCCTTGGCCGGGCGCATTTTGCAATCATCACACAATGGAGTTGTGGTGGAACTAGGTATGTGAAGAAGGGATCTCGTGCATATTGGACTCCCTAGACAACAAATGTTGGACAAATCCAGGAAACAGTTGCATTTTCTTTCCTCCCGTGAAGCAACTGAATAATTTTTTTTATTCTAGTGGAATGTAAATTTGATCAATAAGTAATTATCCTTTAAGATGGCAAAACGTCATTAACTTCAGTGCTAGAATTCTAATTTAAATAAGAGAAAACAAAATATACAC
This sequence comes from Azemiops feae, assembly GCA_023970755.1. Classification (NCBI taxonomy): domain Eukaryota; kingdom Metazoa; phylum Chordata; class Lepidosauria; order Squamata; family Viperidae; genus Azemiops; species Azemiops feae. The sequence goes on from JALGBA010004290.1 coordinate 951,532, forward strand.
TGTTTTGGTTCTTTAGCTCTGAACCTTTATGGTTTTAAATATTTTAACAGCCCAAGATATGTCACCTTTGGGGCAGTTTATAAGTTCTCTTAATGATTAAAATAGATTATAGAAGCAATGCACATTGAAATACTATCCAAGATTTTATATTTCTATATCCTTGGTATTTTTATGTTATTTAGTATGGCGAAACATGTTTTCGGATTGTTTATATAAAAATTAGGAAAGACTTAAGCTGAAATCTAAAGTTCTCATCTTAGAAGAGGAAAAGGGAGAGGGGTTGGAGTGGTTGGGCTAATATCACACTTAATATGGAATAGCACTTAGATAGCAGCTCAGTTAGTTTCACCGACTTCTTTTTCTTCCTCCTTCCCACCCTCTCCCCAGGCTGTCAAATGTAATATTAAAATAATTGCCAGCAATACAAATCAACTTGCTAAAAGATAAATGATAGGGAACAAGATATTTCAGAAAAGTCAAAACGTTTTATATACTTTGGGAGAAGAATGACATTACTTAAAGTGATTCTCTAATAATAAGACAAAGAATCTGTATGAGTAAAATTATTATTTTTGCTTGCTCAATTTCTAGTCTTAGATCTGGAAACATCATTCCCTCCCACCCCAAAAAGTCATTAAAATTATATAAAAGAGTGAACTCAAGCTGTATAATTTTCAACGCATTAACAGAAAACATTTTGCACGATACCACTTGGTACAACGGGAAACTAAATATTCCTTTAAATCTTTGTATAATTACACCGAACATTATGATTATTTATTTTTAGTTTTCAGAATTGGCTCAATCCATATGATCAGATATTTCTGTTTGCCCTTTATATTTTAGGTTCGTATAAAGTAATGTAACCATTTCCTACTTGTGCCATTCATTTATAACTCCTGTAATTTCTAAGAAGACACTTATTTGGAGAAAACTTATATACAAGTAGTTGTTGACTTACAACAGTTCGTTTAGTGACTGTTCGAAGTTACAATGGCACTGAAAAAAGTAACTTATGACCATTTTTCACACTTATGACCAATGCAGCATCCCTATAATCATGTGATCAAAATTCAGGACTCCCATTTATGACCGTTGCAGTGTTCCGGGGTCATGTGATCACCTTTTGCCACCTTCTGACAAGCAAAGTCAATGGGGAAGCCAGATTCACTTAACAACTATGTTACTAACTTAACTGCTGCAGTGATTCAGTTAACAAATGTAGCAAGAAGAGTCGTAAAAATGGGGCAAAACTCACTTAACAAATTTCTCACTTAGCAACATAAATGTTGGGCTGTATTAAGAAATGATAAAGAATGGAAGTTTGATGTGACAATAACCTCACTCTTGCTTTTGAATTTTATGACTTTCTTGAATCTTGAGAGGAATTGTGCTTGCTAATTAAGCCTGTCAGGAATACACTCTGCAAGTGGCTTTAACTGTGTTTGCATTTTTAAATTTTAAAGTACATATAGGTCATGGGCTAAATTTCTGACTTCTAGGTTTGGAAGGCTAGGCTGAAAGCCTTTTCCTTTTTAAAAGGAACTTCTCACCAATCTCCACTCTTAAAAAAAATCTGGTGTAGTCAGACAGGGTCGCCTGTCTAACACCTTCAGGAGCAGATTGGCTTAAAAAAAAACACCTAGTAGAGTCGATACTGGAAACCAATCCTTCTCTCCCCCTCCTCCATGTTAACACTTGGGAATCTTTACTACCAAGTAAAATTCTCCAAAATGCAAATATTGCTTTGCAGATATAAGCCTGCAATGGCCAACAGATCTATATAGACTCAATACACCTGGAGTCACCAGACTAGAGAAGGTTGATTTGTTCTCTACACCAAGGGTCTTCAGACTTGGCCCTTTTATGACTTGTGGACTTCAACTCCCAGAATTCCTCAGCCAGCCTGCCTGGCTGAGGAATTCTGGGAGTAGAAGTCCACAAGTCATAAAAGGGCCAAGTTTGAAGACCCCTGCTCTACACTGAGGGAAGAGCTAAGAATTGTTTTGTTTGGAAGATCTGTACTTTGCATGGGCCATATACTAAAATCTTCTCAACTACTTGATATCCAAGTCACATCACAGAATTACAGTGAATTTTGCAGGAATCAAAACCATTCCTGCTTGGAACATTAAATAATTAATCCCGACCTTAAATAGTTAGCCTTTCTCAAAAGGCAGCATTATTCCTCACAATACTGCTATTCTGGCCCACCTAGCACCAGGAAGAGACCAATCTGTGAATTTTGTTTCTCTCAAGTTCTCATTTGTGCAGTCTTAATTTTATTTCATCACATTTCTGTATCAGTTAAAGAAATTTAGAAGAAAATTATTGAAGAGCTTTTCAAAAAATTTATTCTTTTGTCCTTCCAGATTCCTACACGAATTAAATTGTTTTCCTATTGCATGGTATGTTAGCTGGAAGTTAGCTTTTTTGCCCGTCTGGAATGTTTCTGCATTGTGCAATAATTTATTTTTTATTGTATTAATAGATTTTATTATATTCCATCTTAAAAATTCCCAGATTTATTACTTAAAAATACTCCCACATCTTTTAAAATCTTTGCATTTTGTTTGAAAATCGGTTCCTTTTTCAGATTTAAAAATACACACAGAACCCACAAACAACAGCAGGTCAGAAGCAGCAGAAAAAGCTAGGGAATTTCAGTTGTCTCAGGCAATCATGAATATTTCCACAGTTTTCTACAGGTATCTCCATTTTGTCTAGTATTCTGTCTCATAGTACATATGAGTGTAGCTTCTCTCCCTCCCTCTAAATATCTGTACATCTCTTCCGTTATTTCCCATAATCTTCATTCTGACTTCCACGCACGCACCTTCAGTCCTTAAACAAGTCACATAGCAACGTGGCAAATAAGTAGATAGAATTGAACGGCGTGTTCCAAAATCTTTGCAAATTTTAATTGTATGTGTTTAGCTTTTTTAGCAGACACACACAAAAAAACTTTACAATACTGAAAGAAAATAAATATGTTCTTTCTCTTAGAAGATTATGGAACACCAACAAATGATTTTGAAGACACTACAAATAATAGTAACCAAGTTACTTCTACGGATGTGTCAAACAAAGACAATGAAGATAGCATCACTGTAAGTATAAACATCATTTCCTGGTTTGTAATCGCAATAGACTTTCTGAGTAAGAATCTAGTTGACCTAGGATATTTTAGCTTGCAACAAGACACTATTTTGCATGTACCCTGGAGCTTTTAGCTGTCGTTTTGTAACGTGAAGCAATTTTTTTAAGGACAAGCTGGTCAAATTTAGACATAACATTATTTACATAATTTGATTCATGCATTTCAGCTGATACTTAGGAAATGATGGCTCCCAAGCCACAAGAATGTAGCTTTCATTTACACTTTGAACTTGTTTTCTTTAGCATGTAAAATAAAGCATAATGCTAACTGAAAGGCTGCAGTGCACCCTGAAATAATTGAAATGACCAAAAGGTTGGCACATCATGGTTTAAAATCATGTTCACATTTCCTTCATTTAATTTTCTGCAGCATTGTGTCTTCCTCCTGAGCTTGGATTACAGTCTCCAGATGTCTATCCTTTGATTTTACTAGTAAGCTCTGAGTTCTGGTACTTGTAGTCCAAGCACATTTAGAAGATGCCAAGTTAGAGGAGCTATGTAAAGTTCTAGTCCTGCCTTAGGCACCATGATAGCAGGATGTCCTTGGGCCAGTCACTTTCTCTCATCCCTAGAAGGGAGGCAATGGCAAAACAATTCTGAAAAATTTTGCCAAGGAAACTGCAGGGACTTGTCCGGGCAGCCTCTGATAATCAGACATGATTGAATGGAAGGAACCCCCTCCACACACCCATACTATATGTTTAAGAATGTTGCCAGTATATTATATTAATATTAATAGCAAATAATCCAATTAATATTATTAGAATAGTGAAACTTGGAAAAAATTGTGCAGTTTGATTTATTGTTGCTTGTTTTATTCTTAGGTGTATGTTGTAGTGGGGATTGCTGCACTGGTGTGCACTGGCTTAGTTATTATGCTCATTATTCTCAAGTTTGGAAGACATTCTAAGTTTGGAATGAAAGGTAAGATGACTGCTTTTAATTCTTCTTTCCATATGTTTCTCTGCTGATTGTTTTACATAGTTATTTAGACAATAACAGGTATACACTTCAGTTCTCTTATTCAAACAGTTATTCAAATTGTTTAAATATGTATAGGTAACATATTTCTGTTGCAACGTTTCTGTTGAATTCAGTGATTTTCAGTAGATTGATGTACGGTATTGGTTCTGACAGAAACTAATTTACATGCAATGTAGGTTCCACCTCACTTGATATATAGTAATATATTTTGCAAGAAATATTACAGTTATTTTATTTTTGAAGAACTTTTCATATGAAGTCTGGGGATTTCGGATCGGACCTTGCCTTAATATTTCTTCAACACCTCCCCCGCTTCAATATATTTTCCTCACTGACCAACCAGAGGACCTGGCAATGACCATGTTTCTTCTCCTTGCATTAACCAGCATTGATTTTTATCCATGGATACTTAAGGGCATGAAGTCCTATCATCAATTCTAAATGACTATAATTCTGATATGATTACATTCCTCCAAAAAAGTAGGTACTGTTTATTCCTAAAATAGACTTAATTGCTATGTAAGGAAGTAGAATACAGAATAACAGAGTTGGAAGGGACCTTGTAGGTCATCTAGTCCAACCCCTCACCCAACCCCCTGCCTAGTACTCCCACTGTAAAAGAACCAGTGTAAGTAAAGATAGGGAAGTAGCATCTATATGCAAAGAATATACATGAATCTGGTTTAGGTCCTTCTTTCACCAGTTTTCTTATCATAATGAGGTGTTTTGCCTGGCTTTTATTTTTTAGATAAAAAAAACAAATTTTTTTTTATTCTCAAGGCTGCAATGAGATTCAAACTACCCTGACATTTCTGTGGTGATAAAATCAGCTGAAAACCCACATTGTTGTTCATGCAAGTTCTTTACTTAAAATGGTTGTACCCAGAAGCAGAGCAGCAGTGCCTGCATGATAGATAGTCCAGTGACAATTGGCTTTAATCCATGAACCAGAGAAGAAATTACCAAGGAAAGAGGGTGCAGAGAACAGAACAGAACAGAACAGAATAGAACAGAATAACAGAGTTGGAAGGGACCTTGGAGGTCTTCTAGTCCAACCCTATACCATTTTAGACAAAGCTGCAGACATCACTTCTAAAGTCAAGGTTTTAGCTTAGATCAGTGGATCTTAAACTGGAGTATATTCTGGGGTAATTGCTAATTGCTACTTTTTAAATCGAGGACCCAATTTGGGACTACCATTGCTAAGATGCTTGTGAAAACAATAAAGTTGTTTTTTTTGTGTGTGTGTTAATGGCATTATTCAAGGCCAGGAAAAAACGGTATTTGCCTGAAACAGTTTAAAAACTACTGCTCTATGTAATTAGTATTCTTTCAGGAATCTGTAAGGATATACTACATGTAGTAAAACTATATTTGTGCTTGTTGAAGTTAACAACATAATACTACATCTAGAAAGATTTACAGTACAGTAGTTTGTCCGTCAAGCAGATGTAGGCTAGCATACTATTAAAGGTCAAATATTCTAAATGTTAAATATTCTGATGCAAAAATGGCATTTTGCAGAGCATTTTCATTTTTCTTCATGGCTGATTCCTTTCCCTTCAATGCTTCGAGTTCATTTCACACCATGCCACTTTTTAGCCCATTGTGGTTACTTTGAATAAATAAAAAGAGAAATAGGGGGTTGAGTGGATGTTTCAGAAGGCAGACTGTTGATTATCATGTCACCTGAGCACATTCCAATTCTGTGTCTTTTTATAAATGTTCCTTGACTCTCTGGTGTGTCTCTGTCTCTCTGTCTCTCTCTACCCCCCCCCCCCCATACACACACATAAACACATATTGCAAGTATATTTATTTGCATAGGGACGGGATCAGGGCCTCAGTGAATATGGAATTGTATATGTGTATATATATATATTTTCTTATATACATATTCTTAGAACTTTATGCTAGAAAAACAGATGGAAATGGGTGAGTGAATTGTATCTTTTTCTTAATAAAAATGATTACGCATTTCCATGTATACTGCTTTCATTTCCACATTTCCAGTAAGCAAGGTTATAATTAAGCCTTTGCCATTGTTTCAGAAGGGGTTTGAATGTGTGGAAACACATTTAAAAAAGGGTCTTTTCAGATCCTTAAAGCATCCCTATCTTTTTTCCAGGCTTGAATGGCTGTTTGTGAAGTTGCTTTGGAGCAGTTTTCAGAACAGCCTCATGATCCTGGAAGAAGACATGGCTGCTTTAACAATATGAAAAGAGGTGCTTGGTATGTGTGCTCACTTATTCCAAAGCACCTGTTACCAAGGAATTGAACAGCTCTAGTTATACAATCATATTTATTAGGTTATATGTAATAGTTTTTTTTAGGGTTTTCTCTGATCTGAATATAAAAATGTAAAGGAAAAACATTCCTACACCTTAATATAAACTCCCATTCTTTAGATAAAAGACTTTTGTATGTCATGAGTCACTTTTTTTGTCTAATTCTAAGGTCAGTACAAGTCAGAGGTGATAATAGTTACATAGAAGGAAAAGATTTTTTAAGAAGTTGTATTTCCCAGATTTTCTATTTTAGATTTCTTAATTAGTTTTAAAAGATGACTGAAAATAAAATTTCTCTCTCTCTCTCGAATGTAATTTAGAAATGTTTTAACCTATGTTTATAGTTTTAAAGTTTTTTAAAAATATGGGTTATATATTAGAAGTACACGATACGCATTAATGTATGATAATGATGATGATGATGAAGAAGAAGAAAGTGTTTCAAGTTAACAAAAGTGTAGAGTTGTGGGTTAATTTATAAGAAAGACACGTTATCTAGTTTGGGAATATTTATTTCTTATTCAGGGTGTAAAACCTATTTTAAGATAAACTTTTTAGAAAATAGAAAAGAGCCATTTGGGACAGCAGCTAAGGCAACCAGGAAATTATAATCCCTTGGGCCTGAAGCTGGCTGGGGGATCTTGGGCCAGTCACTCTCTCTCAGCTCTAGGAAAGGGGCAATGGCAAAGTACTTCTGAACTGTTGCCAAGTAAACTGCAGAGACTAGTCCAGGCATTCACTGAGAGTCAGTACTGACTTGAAGGCACTCCATTTCCCAATTGTAGAAAATGCTTTAAAATATCCTGGATCAGATGGAGAGCTATATTTGTCTTCTAATCAGTCTGAGGATACTTCTCTTTTAGATCACCTATTTGAATGCATGAAAATTGGACAGAGTCCTTTATATGTATAGGTAAATGCTTAAACACAGCTCATGTAATTAAGTTAAGCTTGTTGTCTAACAAAGAGTTAATAGGATTACTCTTGGGTAAATGTGCATAGGAGAGTGACAGGAATTTTGAGTGTACAAAGTTCTTATTTGCAACTATTGCTTTGTTTACTTCTGCAAATAATACAGATCCATCCTTTATTTCTTATTATGTGTAGAAGTGAAATGTCTGTTGCTACTAATGGAGCATGTCTTGCAGTTAGGAGAGTTTCTGATACCCTTTATAATACACATATATTTGTAGTTTGGAGTATTCTCTACTTTCTAGGTAGTAGGTAAGCAAATCTGATAAAATTCCTTGACTGATTGCTTTTGAGCTTTTTTATTTCTAGGACTCTTTTTGGAAGCAAAGGGTATCACAAATACTTCTGGGAATAAAGTACAATGATAATAGATCAAAAAACTAATTGTTTTATATCCTTTTAGACCCCAAAAATCAACTATGTGAAATTACTGGTACATTTATTCAATAAATAGGGATAATTTGATTGATGTCCCTCATTATTTATTTTGTTTCAATAAAATATATAGCATTCTGAATTTCAAGTGTGCATGCATCTGCCAGAGTCTGGACATGCAGATTAATAGGAAAAGATATATTTATGCATACATTTAATTCTTCAAATGTCTAATCTTGGCATCAGAATGACTGGGAATAGTTTTTACGTGTAGGAACACCACATTTGTTTACATAATATGATGGAACCAATACTTCCCAGATGTGTCAGTACTACAATAACCAAACTTCAAATTCAAATACAAGTTGGGGAAGCTACTACGATGCTTGTTCATGCTCATTGAAGACATGTTGGTATTGGCTTTCAAGTGAAATAAATGTGCAAATGTTTTTAGGATTTTCCAGACCTTAAAAATAGGTTAACTTAGCATTATACTTTTCAGCATTATCTTATACTCTTTGATGCCATAATAAATGGTAGAAAGTACACAATTGTCATGTTCTGTTTTATTCACTTCATTTCAGAAATTGAATTTATCTCTGCAGAGAAGAAAACATGTAGCATACATGTACAGAGGTTAGGGACTCTTCATTACCCCAAATTAGAGATTCTTTCTTAGGAAGTTTTGCTAATAAGTGTATTAGGAACACTTTTGATTTAATATAGAATTCCAAATTCTGCATTAGAAATTTAGCATGTATTTCAGCTTCAAAAAAATTCCACAAGGATCAAGGAAAACAGCAGTTTCTCAAAAAAGAAAAGGGGGGGCTAAGAGAACACTAAATGAAAAATGTGGAGATTTTATACAAAAAAAAGAGCAAAAGCAATCATAACTGGCGTTTCTTTGCCTCTTTTGGTATCTTCTATTTCAGGGAAAGGGGAAGAGAAGGGAAGGAAATTATTTTTCTAAAGGGTAATCATTGCTATAGCAAAGTGCTGGAATGATGTTTTAAATAATAATTTGATCAATGTGATAACACAGTTCTGCATTTTTACCAAGAAATGTAAAAAAAGATAAAGTAAAGGACTACATTTGCCAGGGATTTCTTTAGCTCTTCCCACGTATGAGCTATGTTATCATTGCTACATGTTGTAGTATGCACATATGTACATTTACAACAGTCATCACTGAAGGTAAAATTAACCTTGCCTTTCAACTACGCTTACTGTAAAATCATTTCTTCTATTTTCCCATCCTCCATCTTTTTATTCCTGGCCCAAGATTGGCCTCTTCCAGCCACCAGACACAATTATCAGCTCATATACTATATTTTCACCAGTTATTTTTACAGTTATGTATAATTTGTGACTTTTCCTTAGCATTTACTAGTATTCCTCTCCAATGAAAAACATATAATTTTTTTCAGAAATCATATTGAATTGAATTCAAAACACAAAAGTTGAATTGAATTGAATTCAAAACACAAAAGTATTTTCATTATTTTAACTGTATACGGTTAAATAATTGGTATTCATTTCTAGCTGCATTCTGAGTTATACTTAAAAATATTTTTTGCTTTCTAACTGTTGCAAAGAGGGCTGTGATTCATTAAGAGAAGTTACAGCGCAAGCTAGTAGTTTCATATTACTATAGGAAGGCAGGAATTGAACACCATGTTTAGTAAGTAATACTCATTGCTGTCAATAGCAATACATTATCCTTAGAGCAGAGGTTAAATAGCCTCTATTTATTAAAATATTGATGATGTACCAATGAGTCAGTCATAATGTTTTTTCTGGATGGTAGAGAAAATGCTAAGTCTTTTTACCCCATTACTTTTAGTGCCATGCTACATTTATAGTATCTTGCATTCCATAATAATCCCATAACACAGTAAAAGTTTCCGTCCCCTATGAAAGCAAGTTTTAATCCTTCACGTGCTATCATTCCATTGAATAACACTGTTTGGTGGGCATCATACATATTTCCTTTCTAATATGGATACCTGTGGCCTATCTTAGATGCACACACTTATACATGTTCATTTGCAAAGGCTTTTTTACTCAGTGTAAATATAAGTAGTGGCAGGCAAGATGTGTATGCAGTTGCATGCATAGTTTTGAACAGTCCCAACTCTAAACATTTCTCTCTAAGGAAGTTTTCAGTAACTAGGTCTGAAGCAATGGGCAGAAGCATTTTAGAGGTATAGTCCAAAGATCTCAGTATGATGGGTAGGTTGTCGGCTGGTCCAGATTCAAAGGAACAGTTTCGATATACAAGACTTCAAAGTGCAAAGAGGCAGAGATTCTGGCAAACAGAGCAGTTGTTCCCAACAAGAGTTTGTTTGCTAAGAGTGGCTCTAAAATAGCCCCCCCACACACACACACCAGGTGCATACAATCACTGCAAGGAATGCCTTCCCTTAGTCTTCCTTCTGCTTTTCACTCAGCCCTACGAGTCTTAGTGCTGAGAGATGGTCCTGGATCAGGCCCCACATCCTAATGTTTCCAGCTGCCATCTGAGTGTCCTCTGAAGTGGCCCCATCCCAGCGTAAGAGCTGGCTCTGGTACCCAAGAGAAACTTTAGCTCAAGTTCTTCAGCTTCCTTTTATAAAGACATATTTTTATAATAAATAAAAAGATCCAAGCAATTTAATGTTAAACGTAAATGGCTCATAGTATCTTGATTTAATACAGTTACAAATTGCCCATAATAAATATAACACTGTCCTTGGGGGAAACCCTTTATTCCCTTTATTCTGCCATTATTGCTGACATGGTTGTAAATGGTTTTCATAGATAAAAAAAATTAAGTGATTTCAGAGTAGTTATACTGAACAGTACAATCCAAACAAAAAAAACCTTTAAAATGTTAAATAAAGATGGTCTGAGTTAAGAAAGGCATGCATACAGATATTTTGGAAGAATTCTAAGAGAACTTGCATTTTCCTTTTTCAAATATAAATTAAGTTCAAAGTACCTAGTTGTAATTCATTAATGATTCAGAATGGTTGGTTTCCAATTTCACTCTTCCAGTCACTAGACAAATTTCTGTGCCAAGGTCGCTGTTTTCACCTTTTCTTCCTTTTTCTGAAAGATCCATTTTCTGCTCCAGTCCATCTTCTCTGACATTTTGGAAGCATTTAATTATGGAATAGAAATAAAGAGGAATATTTTGAATAAAGAACAAATAGAGCTATTTTTTATTAAAATAATCAGTTAGTACAAGTTTTGAATGGAAATTCTCTCTTTTCTGCCTGGGGTGAGAAAAAAACTCACCTTAAATCATTCATATAAAGCAGGGGTGTCAAACTGGCGGCCCACGGGCCGGATGCATCATGCGCAGACCACACCCACCCCGGCTCTGCAAAGGCAAAAAAAATCATGATACGTCACGTGACGCGATCGAGTTTGACACCCGTGATATAGAGAATAGATAATTGAGATTTGGGCCAGGTGCAATTAGCCAGATTTGTCATAAATTGATTGGAAAAATTTAAGCTTGGCAGCTAGGTGGTAAGAGGAACTGGAATTAACTTACAACTTTTGGTAAATGAAATTGTATGTCCATTAGCTACATATTATCTGTTTTCAGATGAAAGACATTTTGCAAGCATAAATTATTTGAACAGCTTTGAAAACTTTTATTAAAAAAATAACTTACACATATGATGCAGAAGTTTGATTTTTTTTAATTATAATGGACCAAATTATAACAAGGAATCCTAATTTTATTTTTGTTTTAAAATCAGTAGTTAAATCAGTTTGTTTTTCATGCAGCATCCACCAATTTTCTGATATGTGAAGTCAAATGCATTAACATTTAAGTGTAAAACCTGACTTTTGGAAACATAAAAGCACTAGGTGTTTGGCTCCAATGAAAGCTACCATACATTTTTTCAAGTTTATTAAGAAGCTACTGAAGCAACTTCTTCAGAGTTGTTACATGTGCATGATGGCAGTAGCAATATGCCACTCCATAGTGCTTTCCATACTTTCTGAGTGGTTTACAAATGTCAGCATATTGCCCCTAACAGTCTGGGTCCTCATTTTACCGGCCTCAGAAGGATGGAAGGCTGAGTCAACTTTGAGCTGGTCAGGATCGAACTCCTGGCAGTGGGCAAAGATAGTCTGCAATACTACATTCTAACCACTGCGTCACTAAGGATCCTACAGTTTCTGTGTGGATTTCTCCAAAACTGTTCTCTCTCTTTAGAAATTCAACAAGCAATCAGAAGCTAAGAACAGGAGAGCAAAAGGCCAGAGTTGGATAGGCATTTTGCTTTTATAAAAAAGTTAATAAAAAGGAAATAAATTTCTGTAGAATCAAGGAGTCAATCTTTTAACAGGGCTTCAATCTTAAGAGATTTAAATTTAAGAGATTTAAATCTTAAATTTCTATTTATGTGGCAGTGTCATTGATGGAAAGCACCTGCACCAAGATTTACTGGCTTTCCTATGTGATCTCAGGTGGTTTGCTTGTCTTAGCCCCAAAATTTTATGTTTCAAAATTTTGTTTGTATTCTTTTTAAAAATCTATAACCAGTACCTATGCTATAAAGCAGAGGTCCCCAACCTTTTGGGCACAAGGGACCGGTTCCGTGGAGGAAGGTTTTTCCATGGACTGGAGAGTGCGTGGTTTGTGTGCTGCCTGCCTCCCACAGATGGGGCTTTGCTTGTTTGTGCGGACTGGTTGCTGGCATGCTGCAGCCCAGTACCGGTCCACGGACCGGGGGTTGGGGACCCCTGCTATAAAGGGCTTTATAACTAGCATTGGAATGGCAAAATTCTTGGTGCTCTCTAAACCTTGTTGTTTACTTGCAAACATTTCATTACCCAATTAGATACCATAATCCATATCAGTGTGGGATTTGCTGCCTATATATATATAGGCATATATATACATACATATATATATATATATGTGTATGTAAGTATGTAAGTATGTATGTATGTGTTTGTGTGTGTGTGTAGAGAGAGAAAGAGAGAGAGAGAGAGAGAGAGAGAGAGAGAGAGAGAGAGAGAGAGAGAGAGAGAGAGAGAGGGAGGTGTGGTTGGAAGAGAGGAACCACCATGTTGCTGTACTGTATGTTCCTCCTTAGTTCTGTCTCCCTTCTGATATGCTTGCCCCCCTTACATTCCTGCTGCAGGATAAATTGCCTTAAACACATTTTCCCCCCATGTTCTTTATCTTCCCAGACTTGTTAACCCCTCCCCTGCCCCCAATCCTGTTCATGCTTACTTACTGGAAATCTCATCCCTTTCATCAGGTTATTGCAGAATCCTCCTGGCACTTAAAATAAGAGGCAGTGTAGAAGTGTGAAATAAAGTAAAAAACCTTTGCCCATCCAAGACGAAATTCTTTGGAGTCTCCCCTTTTGTTTCTCCTGCTTGCTGATAGGCTTGGTCCCCTTCCCCAGCCCAATAGGGCCAAGTGGAATGAAGGGCCAGGGAGTTGGGTGTTGATCATTAGGCCTGGGAATGATATTGGCTGTTGGGACTGGTAGGGCTGGAGCGAAGCTACTGCTGACAGTAAAATGCTGAAAATTTATTCCACTAAAGGAGTCAGAATCAAGTTTTCATGGAGCATTCCCAAAGCAGCTGACTTTGGAATTTAAATTGGAACCACCAATTTAAAAAAAAAAATCAGCTGAATTTTTGATCCAAGCATACTCTCTGCTTAACATGTAGAAAAGCCTGTCTTAACATGCTGCCTGAGTGACGGCCTGAAGATGTCATGACATTTCAGAGATGCAACTGCTGGACTTAAAACCTGACACTGTTGCATAAAAGCAGGGCAGGTTTCAATTTGTCCTGAGCAAAGTTTTTGTTTCCCTGATTTGTTTCTGAGCTTAAATCATTATTTTTATCCCATCCAATCTCCCCAGCTGCAGCGCAGTAAGAATATCTGCTCACGGTCTTTTTATTCTACTCCTCTCCTTTTCTCCATAAGAGCATAGTTACATAGTTGGGTGTTCCTGCTGTACAAATAAGAACACCTTTTTATTAGCACACTGTCCTTACTTGCAGGAGGAATATTCAGAGATCCCCTTCATCAAAACCTGCTCATACTCCAGAATAGTGGAAAACGGGGAGAGACAAAAGAGATGTTATAGGCATGAACGTTTAACCTGATTTACTGACCTATTTCTGAGTCCTCTGGGGTGGAAGCTGACCAATTTAAAATTTAAATAGAAATTCTAAATCATCACTCTAGAATGACAAACATAAACATTGATTTTCTGTTTAAAAGCAGGACTAAAAACAGGGGGGGGGGGGGAAGTTGTGTATGCAGATGTAGAATTAAATCTGTTTGTGTGCCCAAGGGGTTGTGTACTTGTGTTCCTCAAGCAGAAGCTTCAAAACAGACTTTCACTATGTGGCAATGTGCTTGAAAAATAAGGGAATTTTCAAAAGTGGATTAGGATATGGCACAGGAACAAAAAGACTTGTTAAAATTGATTAAGGCTTTCTTCTGCCGTTGAGGTGACTTTTTTTTTGAATCTGAGAAGGGCTGAAAAGGAAAAGAAGGGTGATAATTTTGCATTTAATGTGCACATGTACTTTTAATCAATATTTAATATTGAATCAACATTATTGTTTTTTTTATCAGTTCTCTTGACAGGACAAAACTAGTCATGGCATTAACTCTGTGCATGCAGTCAACATTCATGATTTTTGTAAACCCCATAAGTATTGACTCAGTTTGGTCTAATGGTTAGAGCACCAGGCTACAAAGCAAGAGACCATGTGTTCAGGTCCCGCCTTAGGCATGAAAGCCAGCTGAGTGACCGTGGGCCAGTCACTCGCTCTCAGCCCAACGTGCCTCATGGGGTTGTTGTTGTGGGGAAAATAGGTGGAGGAAAGGAGTATTAGGTATGTTTGCCCCTTTGAATTACTTACAAAAAAAATAAAGGCAGGATATAAATACATAATAAATAAAAGTAAACTTGGCATTGTTCTTGTTAATTGCGAAGTCGTGTCCGACCCATCGCGACCCCATGGACAACGTTCCTCCAGGCCTTCCTGTCCTCTACCATCTTCTGGAGTCCGTTTAAGCTCACGCCTACTGCTTCAGTGACTCCATCCAGCCATCTCATTCTCTGTTGTCCCCTTCTTCTATTGCCCTCAATCTTTCCCAGCATTAGGCTCTTCTCCAGTGGGTCCTTCCTTCTCATTAGGTGGCCAAAGTACTTGAGTTTCAACTTCAGGATCTGGCCTTCTAAGGAGCAGTCAGGGTTGATCTCCTCTAGGACTGACCGGTTTGATCGCCTTGCAGTCCAAGGCACTCGCAGGAGTCTTCTCCAGCACCATAGTTCAAAGGCCTTAATTCTTTTGCGTAACTTGGCATTATGAGAGTGTAATTTATTTAGTTCCCTAATAAGCAACTTGGATGCTACTCTATGTACTTCAAATGTAGCTTTCATAACAGACTTCCTCTAAAAGGTAAATGGCAGCTTCTGACGGATAATTTTGATTCATTCCATGGCAGGGGGAAAAAACCCCAAACATTTCATCCCAACCCCTACTTATCACATTATTGTTCAGCTCCTCAAGGATTGCTATTTAACAAATACATGTGCATAAATTACATAGCTTAAGATCTAATTTGCATCATATTTCAATTGGGAGTCACGTGCCACTACATTGTTCCATATTGCTATGAACACAAAGAGTCATCTATAATATTTATTTATTGACATATGTAATTTTATTTTATGTATCACATACTTTATTTCCATCGTATCTATTTCCCATCTTTTCCCTGGAAACATATTTTAATATTCTAGTTTTATCCAGACCCTTAATCTGTCTATACGTTTCTAAGATCAAAATCTTACTTAGTTTTTTCCTATTTATTTCAGATTCTTTAAATTCTAAGGTTATGATTAAAACTTTCTTCCATTCATGATTGAAGGCAGACTCACCTGGCCCTTTCCAACTTGTCATTCTGAAGGTCTCTGATAACTTAAAATTAATTAATGGGTAAATTCCACAAGCGTTTAGAAAGTAAGGTATGTGAACTCAGTGTCCTTTAAAAGGCTCCACTTTGGTTGCAAGCAAGACAGCTAATCTTACTCTCCCCAGTGTTCAGACCTATCAAAATCACTGTCCTGTGGTCTCCTTGCAAGGAGCAGTTGTCTGGAGCACATGTGAGTGAAAGATAAAAATTAATACAGATTAATACAAAGCAAGTAAGAAAAAAGAAAATATAAGTGCAAGAAAGGAAAAAAGAAAAATATAAAAAGAAGTGAATTTCATTCTTATTTACAGCAGTTATAAACACAATTTTAAATTTACCTTTTTTTCTAAAATTAAAGCATAACTTTCTTCTTTTTATAATCTATCCTATCTAATCATCAATTCCTTAAATCAGGGATCCCCAACCCCCAGTCCATGGACCAGTACCGGACCGCGGCATGCCAGCAACCGGTCCGCACAAACAAACAAAGCCCCATCCGTGAGATGCAGGCAGCACACAAAAGTACATACCATCTAGTCCATGGAAAAACCTTTCTCCATGGAACCGGTCCCTGGTGCCCAAAAGGTTGGGGACCTCTGCCTTAAATCACAAGTTCATTTTTCCTTTTACACCAAAAGTCCATAAAGAGTTTCCAGTAAGATATTGTCTTTTCTGTAATCAAAGAAGTACATTTGGCCAGCTCAGAAAATTCCATTATCTTCACCAATCACTCTGTAATTGTGGGTATTGCCACATCTTTCCATCTTTGTGCATACAACAATCTTACCACAGTTATCATGCACAAAAACCAAGCCCCATGACTAGAAGGGATTTTTTTTTGGAAATGTACAT
This sequence comes from Azemiops feae, assembly GCA_023970755.1. Classification (NCBI taxonomy): domain Eukaryota; kingdom Metazoa; phylum Chordata; class Lepidosauria; order Squamata; family Viperidae; genus Azemiops; species Azemiops feae. The sequence continues at coordinate 968,125 of JALGBA010004290.1, forward strand.
AAATATAGCTTTAAAGCTTATTTAGTCTATTATTTATTTGCTTAGCAGATTTATTGAACAACACAATAGGAATTCAGTATACAGTTAAAACCATAAAATCCCAAACAAACATATATAAGAAACACCAGTGCAACTGCATCAGTAAATTCCCTTTTATTTTAAATATCCTTTCATATATATCGGCATACAAGAGTGTTGAGAAAGGTTTTTAAGTATCCAGCAGTCTGATACTATTGAAGAGTGGTAGGTTTGCACCTATTACTCTGATTATACAGTATGTTTGCAGAAGTTCAAGGAAAGCTAAAAAGGAGCCAGGCCTAGAGCTTATTTCAGCAACTAAAGGATATGTGATCTTGCTCAATGATTCACTTAACCTCCCTGTGCATTGACTAAACATTTGCAAAAGCAAGCTAGTCATTAGGAATTGTCTAAAGTTACTCAGTAAAGGCTCCATATTAGATTTACACCTGTTACTTGGGCCTGACTATCAATGTGAGATAAGAAAATAATCCAGAGTTTTTAAAATATTCTTTTTTTGTTTTTTTGTTCTTCCTTGTCATTCCCATGTTCGGTAGAGGCTAGCATATAAAAAGAAAGTGCAAATTTAAGTATTTGCCTCAGCTATGGGTGATTACAAAATACATGCAGTTAAGAAAAGAAGAAAAAATTGAATGTATGTTGCAAGCCATATAAAATAGTAGTAGACTTTGAATATTTTCATTGTAAGATGTTGATGTATTGACTCCAACTTTGGTTCTTCATAAAATGTTATATAAAAATGTTCCAAATTATCTATGCCATGCCTGTATTTTGCTGATGACATAAAATATTAATACATTCTTGCCTAGAAAATGGTTTTCAGAAACAAGTAAGCATGTTCTTTTCTTTTCAGTAAACAAAATAAGTAAAATCATGTACAAATTATAAAGTAACAATAAGCTTAAAATAATCTGGTAGTTCCAAATAACAAATGAAAAGCACCAATTGCTTGTTTTTGTCCAGTTCTGAAATAAATTTTCTTTTGGGGAGAAATATCGCTGCATTTCTTTCTTCCCTGCTTCTCTCCCTCTTACCCTTCCTTTTAATTTACCAGCAAACTTTTTTTTAAATCTCTCAATAAATTATTACTCATGTGAGGGTCTTAATCATTTCCAAATTACTGTATGTGAAAGCAAAGTTTATATTTATATATATATTTAAAATAGTTCTAGTGGTAATCAGCATTGAATAACATATACACACACATGCACAGGTAACACATACTTGGAACTACCATGGTGTGGTCTCCCCTAACTTTATTTATTTGAGATGAAATGCACTACAACATTCATTGTATTTCTAGCAAGGATGGTGGCATTCTAAAATACCTGAAAGGTATCTGGCTGAGAGTGCTATTTTTTACAGGAAAAAACACTTTTTCCTTCAGAATAACTCATTGTTTTGTTGTCTAGTTTTCTACTAGATGATAAACTTCTCTGTACAGGATTAATTAATCAATAAGTTTACACTGACTTCTAATCTTCAAATGCTACTATAGCAGAGTGGCTAAAGCATATCTGTTCATACCTAGTTTGCTGAGAAGATTAACAGTGCCATTATATTTTATTTCACTGTGAAGTATTAACATAAAATGAATGTGATATTATTCAGAAGCAGTTGACATTGCAGCAAGTATTATCCCATAAAATTAATCTTTTTAATATCCTAAAGTCTTTTCCTTGAAACAGATGACTACAGAATCCTGGCAGTCGTAATTGATTGCCCTTGCTTTAAGATTATAATTTCTATGTGTGATTTAGCCAAATCCCTTTTATTCTATCTGTTTTTCTTGGCTTTTTGTGGCAAGGAATAGTGATTGTTTCAACAAAAAGGAATTTAGGCAAGCCCTATTAGAAACATGAAATCACATCTAGTAAGCTTGTTTGGTTTTGCACATATTCTGTTGCCTACAGTGAAGCAGAACATAATCTGGCTGCCTCAGGTATTTAATTAGCAATCAGATGGAATTCAAATGAGGTAATTGCTGTTTACCCCATTATACGTGCCAATTTTTTTATTGATACATATAGTGTGACAAATGGAAAGACAAACAACAAACAAACTCTGTGGCAACTTCAGTTGAGAGAAAGTTTCTACACAGAATCTTTCTGTGTTAGAAATCGCAAAAGTACTGCAAAAAATATACATGTTTATAATTTGTTAAAGAACTTTGGCAGCAAAAATGCTGAAGAGAAAATTGTTGCTAGTTTAAAGCACTGAGATCAGAATGGTACTCTGCTATCACAATGAAACAACAAGACAAATATTGTCTTACATATTTTGTTGTACATGCTGGGACTTTTCAGTGGAAACGTTGAACAAGAAAGGGTAGCAATGGTTTTTAAAGATTTTTTTGTATCCTGCCTTTTGTCAATGCTGCTAACATCGGATGTTCTTGCTTGACAATATATGAAGATGCAGACATTTTCTATTTAACCTGTGTATTACTTTTAGAGCTAGAATTATATGGTGCTGGAGGAGAGGGGGAAGAATGTGCTTGGGGACTAGTTAGCCATAACAATATCTCAGTAGAGTATTCTTCAAGGTTGGTTGTAATAAGAGGAGATAAGTAATGGCGGGTTATGGAACGGGAGGGAAAGTTCGCACTTCAAACTAATTGGAGAATGTGATTAATGACTGTTAAATGAAGGAGTGAATTATGCTTAGATACTGTGTGTTTGGGGGAGGAGAATTCAGATTTTGGCTTCATCTATGTACATGCCGAAGCTATGTTGCTATTAAAGATTCTTTAAGGAAAACAATGCCTCAAAGTTCTTTGAAGAGCTTCTTCTTTCGGAACCATGACACCTTTATTATTTTTATAATATACCTAATACCTAATGCTCTTTCCTCCTCTTGTTTTCCCCACAACAACAACCCTGTGAGGTAGTTGGGCTAAGAGAGAATGATTGGACCAAAGTCACCCAGTTGGCTTTCATGCCTAAGGCAGAACTAGAATTCCCAGTCTCCTGTTTCTTGGTTGGTGCCTTAACCACAAAATCAGTTGGCTCTCAGGTGTGTCATATTGCCCCAAAAGGCAGAATTGTAGCCCACAAAAAACACAAAGATTTGCACAAAAATTGCATATGGAATTTGTAAATGTGTCTGCACAATTAGAAACATTTAAGTATAATGTAACTAGAAATAAAATAAATGTTATTATAGTGAAAAAGGCTTGGGCTAGAAATCAGAGGTCCCCAACCTTGGCCACTTTATGACTTGTGGACTTCAACTCCCAGAATTCCTCAGCCAACATGGCTGGCTGAGGAATTCTGGGAGTTGAAGTCCACAAGTCATAAAGTGGCCAAGGTTGGGAACCCCTGAACTAGATAGTCTGTGATCCCTGCTTGGTTTACTTCTTGATGCTCCTTTTTGAAGGGTTTCCTGCTCTCTATATGGTTCTTTATCCAGATATGAGTCGGACAGATATCCCTTAAACGGGATGGCTTCAAATAGGGTTTTAGCCACTGTGAAGCAGGATGTCTCATAACCTTAAAGAATATATGGGAATCCACTTAGACAGGAACTTTATTTGTAAACAGTGTTCTTACATTTCAGCCATAGTCCTTCCTCAGGACAAACGAGTTCCATTTATATTACTCAAAGTTTTAGAATGAATTGTTTCTTCTAATATATGGGGGTCCTCCGCCGCTACATTTGCAGCATACTTGAGTTTTTTCACATAATGATTTTTTACGTTCTACTACCAACATAAAATCCACCCCTTTCTTTACCAGTCTACTGAGCAAGTGAGCAAATTGGCTTCTGCTTCTCTGCCTGATCCCTATAATCTTCCCCTACTTTTAAAAAAAAGAATTTATAGTGGAATGGGCTTATATAGTTGTTCCAGCAGAACTTATACTCAGAAATGTTTTTTAGGGCTGCTTTTGCCTAAATGTATCAGATTCAGTTATGCATGTTATTTTATTTGTAAATTAAACCATACATATAAGTCATATTAAATTTTATTGAACTACATGTGCATTTTTTTTAATTTATGTTTTTGACATAATATGGTATGTAAATGCATTTCCGGTTTATTTGATTTTTAAGAATTTATTTGTGTTTGGATTTTTGTGTTAATTTTTGTTAATCATTATAGGCATTATTTCTCATGTATTTGTTTTGTTTCTTTTAGGTTCTGTTTTGTTTCATAAGATTCCACTGGATGAATAAATGAAATAAAGAAAAAAGAGGGCTGTTGAGCATGTTTTTTGAACTTCTGTGCTGCACATTAGGCAGTTTATTGTTTTGCCAATTGCTACACTCCTTGGACCTGTCTAATAGAGTTGGGTTATATTTGAAGGATGCAAAATTTTGGCAACTTCACCACAAATTCAGCCCTAGGCAGCTATAAAACTCAAGAAAGCACAAACATGAACAATTATGTTACATTAACAATGATCTTCTTCACAAAGTGACATTTCAACAGATTTTTGCTACTTTGATTTTATTGTTTGAATTTAGCTAAAAAGAGAATTAATTTCACAGCTATTTATTAAAGGTGAACTGCAAATATTTTTGAGTACTAAAAGTAGTAGATAAATACAATATTTTATATCATTCTGCAGAATGTTAATTTTCAGCCCTTAGAATGTATCATTGACCTTAGTAGAGCAATTGTTTATTTAAACTTGCCCTTCTGTGAGTTGGCAGGCCCCTAAATGTGTATTAAAAATAGCTCTGCACAGCTTCTCCATGTGGGTGATATGTATGGTGTAGAATGGCGTATGCATGGAGTAGTAGTACTATAGAGTATGGAGTAGTAATAGTATGGAGGAGTTCCTCTGAAGAGAATGTAAGCATTAAAAAAATACCTATAAAATTAATTAACATGTATCTTAGTATTGCAATGACATGTTCTAAAACTGATCACTTTCCATTCTAAACATCTATGTTAGCGAAGAAACCATATAAAAGCAAGTACTCATGTTAATTTGGCCTCTTCCATCACCATCTCCATTAAATTTACTGAATTGCTATCTTCAATGTATATAGTCCAGATAATCTTAACATACATGAACTTCTGTAATCCAGTAGAAAGTGTTGTGATTGCTCCCCTACTAGCTGCTAGCTATACTATCTGAAGCCCTAAACAAGCACTCTTAATTTTCTCCCACTTTGTATCTTCATATTTTAAGTATGGTAGGAAAGAAAATAGCTCTCTAATATTGAGATAATCTTAAATTCTGATATTCTAGAAAGTGAAACATTTCACATGCTACCCTTGTAAAAGTTATGAAAAAGGTACAGTTTCTACTACAGTAACCCAAGAAGTTTGATTATCTTTAAGGAAGAAAAGATGTTTATATTTGTTATTTCCATTTTAATTCTATTACATGCGCATTTGGAACAAATGAGATACAAATGAGATGAATTTTTCTACTAAGACTTTCTCTTGTTCCACCCATCCCTCCAGTTTTTATATTTCCAAATTGGCTTGTTAATGGCCAATGACAGAAGAATTTTTCAATATGGACAGCCACCTAATTTTAAAAATGCTATTATTAAATAATAGAATGGTTGACAGAGCTAATGATATTTTTAACAGATTTCAGTCTCCTCCAAGATCCATACTGTAGTTCATCTGCATAGCATCAATAGTTGAAAACTAAATCCCCAGTTTAGATTTACCAAACTTCTAGTCAGTCACAAATTTAATTCTCCCAAAGTACGATAGCTTCCAGATGAACATTTAGCCGCATAATAGGTTTATTTCTCCTACAATCTTATTCTTATAATATTTTGCAGCTCAACTTTACAGCCTTAAGCCTGATTTGTGGATAGTTCTACACGTGCTGACAGAATATTTTGGATCTGTGTAATTGAGGCATTTCTTTTAATAAAATAGAATTCATTTAAAATAAAATAGAATTCACTATCAATTTATATATGCAACGCAATTTATATATAGGCAACGCAGAGTAAACTTTTGGATGCTTTTGTATACCAAATGTATACAAAATTTGCCACTAAATGTATTGTTCTCATTGTAATTTTTCACAGAGTTTTATGGATTACAGCACATGGCTATTGGTTACTTTTCTTTTGGCAAAACCAAGCCATCTTAAATAATGAACGAAGTTAGCATTGTTAGTTAATTTCCTTTCCAATAGGGGAATAAATAAAACTGATTCAAACCAGATCTTTGAGCTGAAAATTGCACTATGTTTATTTCATTGATAAATGAATAAATCATAAATTATTATTGTCTGTCACTAGAGAGATTTTAATCTGCCCAAACAGTATTGCTTTACAAATATCATGGTTAATTATAAAATTAATGACCCTTATAAACCATAGTGACAGCCACACTAAGAAATCAGCCAGGATCCATTAAGTTTGTTAGACACTTGAGTGCTCAGCATTCAAAGTTAAAATGGCTTTTTCTACTTTACTAGGCAATAAAAATTGCTAATGGATTATTTAAATTTTTTTTATACTTTTTATACATTTATAAAACCTGAACAAAACCTGAAGATTTGCCCATAGTGTTTAAATTGGATTTTATAGCCCACATTGTCAAGGATTAGTTTGCATACAAACACACACACACACACACACACACACACACACACACACACAAAGGATCATTCTGTGATTTATGATGAAATCAGTTGAACTGAGCCTCCTGGGAATCCTTTTGCCAGATGCTTCCACTTGGACAAGCAACAAAGTGCATGCTAACCCATTTTTAATGCTCTAACATCATCTTGCTTAAAAGGTAGAGCAATTCCTTCCACAAATAATTTCATATAGTGAACTGCTTTGCACCCTTTGTCATTTAACTTTTGGAATTTTGTGCTGACATGGCATAGAACTATTAAGAAAAGTTAAATCCTTTGATCTGGGTATGATGGCATACTTAATTAAAGATTGTGCTATTCTTCTGTAATACAATTAATATAAACGCTCATAGTCTGAAAGGAATTAAATATTATTTGCTGACACTTGACCAAATTCAAGTGCAGTTTTGATTTCCCAGGCTATATAACTAATGATTGTGCAGCTAACACAGGCTTTGAATCAATTTTATTTTTGGGGGTGGTGATATAGCACGACTCATTTTTACAAAGAAAATAATGATACTTTAAAGAATTGAGAATTTAAAATTATGATCATTTTATTTTTTAATAGAATACAAGTCCATATAAATTTTGCAAATTTTATATAATAAATAATCTATTTTTGCAAAAGGAGAAAAACCCAAACACTCATAAATGTCATTTTCAATATGAGAAAATATGATTATATCCCTAAAAATAATGTTTTTAATTTAAATTCTTAGTAGATTGACAAAACCTAGACATGTCTCACTGACTTCATCATCACTAGGCATAAGTATTTCCATCTGTTCATTGGAAGATATTGCAAATAATCCCTACCCCTTGGAAGTCCTGTGAGGAAATTATATAAATAGGTGACATCCATGAGCAAATTTTTGTTGCATTTTGGTAGGGTATTCTAGAAAATAAAATGAGCTTATGGTGCATTCATATACTAGTGAGGTCAATAGGATTTATCCTATGTTTTACTCTGCATTTTATTAAGGAAAGAATCAAATACCGTGGTTCATGACTGATAATTGAATTGTTTACAGCCTAATTAAAGCATAACACAACTTCAATACAATTATTATCAATGATTATTATTATTCACATCCAATTTTCTATTTGTGTAGGGATAATTAGCACTGCTGTAATCAATTAATTGACTGTAGAATTTTAAATACTCTTGCCATATTCAGTTTTAAAGTTTTTTCTATTTCTTGTAAATAATTGACACTTATTTTATTTCAAAATATGCTCTTGATAATATGAGCAGACTGTACTTACTGAATTTTCTAAATTTTTAACAGAGTAATAAAGTTTTATAATTTGTTACTGCTGTGTCTTGAATTTTTATAAATATATCCATTTAGTTTTCAAAGCTTAATAGAAAATACAATTTATGGTCATGAGATTCTTTCATTTCATTTTCTTCTGAATTCACTATATATTTGCATAAGATTTATAGATTATTTCTGTGATATGGAGTCAATTTCTTTTGTTTATTCATTTTGTTTATATATATATCTAAGACATTTTCATTTCTTCAGAGAATTAAGGTTTGAGGACCTGTTGAGACAAGTAAGTATCAAATTTTCAAATGTATTGAATAATGGCTAATGACCAGCAAAGGAAAAAAAAAAACCTTAGAAGCAATGATCAGCTACAGTGTAACAGTTATATAAAACCTAAAACTAGTGTCAGGAAAAAATGAATTAAAATACAATAAAACATATGGTAAAATACAAATAGGATAAAAATAGAAATACAATAAAAGAAAAGAGGGAGTAGAGTTCATAATATCATCACTCCAAGATATCTAATGCCTTTTTATGGAAATTGCTGCAGATACAAACTTAAGCACTGCTCGGGTCATGGCCTGCGAGTAGGAAATACAGTGTTTCCCCGAAAATAAGACCAGGTCTTCTTTTTTTTTTGCCACCAAAAGAGGCACCAGGTCTTATTTTTGGGGTGAGTCTTTTATACTCACCTCCAGCACCGACAGCCCCACCCAGCTGGCCCACTTCTTCTGCGGCTGAAGGAGCAGCTTCGTTCTGCAGCTGGGAATGGAGCTCCAGCCTGCATTTCACAGTCAGGTGTTTCTGGAAGGCCTCTGCAGCTGGGAACCGAGCTATGGATTGAATCCATAGCTCAGTTCTCAGTTGCAGAGGCCTTCTGGAAAGGCCTGTGACTGAGAAATGCAGGCCTGGCTGCAGAAGATGCCGCAGAAGAAGTGGGCCGGCGAGGAGAGGTCTGGCTGCAAGGTAAGTGTGTGCGGGGTGCGTAGGACAACTCTACCCCCCCACCCCCTCCCTAGCTTGATTTTTAGGTGTGTGCCTCGCCCCAAACCTAGGGCTTATTTTGGGGGCAGGGCTTATATTAGGCCCACCCCCAAAAATCAAGCTAGGGCTTATTTTCAGGGTAGGCCTTACTTTCAGAGAAACACAGTAGACTACCCATCCCTCGTAAAATAGGTATTCTTTGTTTAAAAAAAATAGACGTATTTCTGCATGTAAGTTGGCATAGAAAGGGTAAGGGTCTCTTACTATAGCTCCCATTGAGTACTGCCATGGGTAAAGCACTGAAGCAAAGAAAATATAGTATAGTCCTCCGGGCAAACAGGTTTGAATAAGTAGTCTGTAAGCATAAACATTTTCCAAACTCTGTGTTGGTTCTAATATTCATATCTATCTGCTTTGCAATGTTTAAGATTCTTCCATGGATTTTGGCTTTAACTTTCTCTGAGTGCAGGGGCAGCATGGAGTAGATAGAAGGGCCACAGTAACAGAAGTCATCTAAGCTTTTTTCTTTCCACATTGATGAAAAGCAATCAAGGGAAATTAATAGGGCCAGTGGGCCATTGGAAAAGAGGGTTTTAAGCCAATAACAGAGTCAACAAACACAGTTGCCTCCAGTATAATCACATCAGTTTCCAGGTTGATTAAAGCATTTGAAATACTGCACTGGACACATAAAATGGCTTATCAGAACCTAGACTGAACAGAGTCTAAAGGTTTAAAATCACTCTAGATGCAAGCCTGTGCACCATGTAGCATCTAAAAAGTTTAATGATTGGCAGGTATGAATGGAGTGCTATTCCCTTGGTGCTTTGTTGGCTTTGGAAAAAAATGGCTCTAATCCAGGGATCCCCAACCCCTGGTCCATGGACCGGTACCGGGCCACAGCATGCCAGCAACCGAGCTGCACAAACAAACAAAGCCCCATCCGAGGGAGGCAGGAAGCGCACAAAACCATGCCCCCTCCGGTCCCCGGAAAAACTCTCCACGTAACCGGTCCCTGGTGCACAAAAGGTTGGGGACCTCTGCTCTAATCTAGTTCCATCAAACTTTGGAGGGAAAATTAGGCATGATATTTGAAGACTGAATCTTGTTCAGTGTTATTTCCAATTTGCCAATGATCCCAAAAAAGACCCATTTTGGTCTTTAAAAGATTGATTCCAGTCCTTTTTCCTTAAAAAAAAAAAATCTTGTTAAGGTCTACATATTTCTCCCGAGAACTATCTATGTGAGGGAAAGAATCATTGCATCAGTACCGTATAGCAGAAATCTATAAGATTTCATATATTTTTTTTGTTAATGGCCAGCATGTAGAGCTCTTGCACCATTTTTTTTATACTGTGCTTTGTTTTGGAGGGCTGCCATACTTATTTTCCTCTTTTTGGGACTGTCCACCTTTCTGAAGAAAAAATGTCTTCTTTCATTTGACTGCTAGTTTTGTTTGCTGGTGGTGGCAGAGCTCCAAAACATGTCTCCTCCCACACCAATGTCAAGGTCGCACTGCTATTGGCAAATCTGTCACACTAGGGGGAAAGGCTCAAATGGAAGGGAAAAAGGTCACCTGGCATTTGGAATGCATTGTTAATGAAAGTAAGCAAAGAAATTTTATTTCCCAGTATGATTTCACTTGGATTGGCAATATTTCTGATATTCACAAGATCAAAAATGGATAAAACAGATACAGTGATTGGAACTATATTAACTTTAATAGAATAAAATCAATTTTATCAAGTGTTTTTTTTGCTCATTTGATTTATTGTAACTCAGTGTTTTCAGAATTCCCCATGTTTGTTTATTTAATAATCAGGAACCAGAGTCCTCATATGAGAACAAATGGGGAAATTCACATTTATATTTACTAACTAGAAGAAAATAGAGCATAAGCTCATTAGGAAATAGTTATGATAAAGCGTTATTATCTACACAGCAATAATTAAGATAATAGTTAATGAGAGCCAGTCACTCTCAGCCTGCAGTGTCTGGCTTAGGTGATAAACTGGTTAGATGATAAGCTGGTTAGTCAATTCCTATTGCAGCCAATAGATTTGCAGCCAATGGATCAATACTTGGCTGATCTGAAAAAAGTGGACCTTGCATTTTCAGGAAAACCACTTTAAACAAGAAAAAGAATTAAATGGTTATGATAAAACATTATTAGTATCCACATTTTCTCGATCCCTATTTGAAGGTATTTATACTTCCTCATTATTTCTGGTTGTTTCTCATTAACCCGTCTATCTCCTCCTACTGCAATTTCTCATAGTTGTTTCTTATGATGATGATGAGGATGACATTAGAAATATACTACAGATACAGCCAAAAGTGATTCAGTGTGTTCCCCCATATTATTCTCTTGGATCTGAAAACCAGGACTAAGACTGAACATGCTGAGGAGGATTGCTTAACTCTCAGGGGACACTTATAGCTCAGCTGGAATGTATTGCTGAGGCACCTTATTTAAATATGTCCTGCAACATTCCTTTAAATCAGTCCTGTACAGTATATAGCTTAGTGGATTGTCAGTTTTGCTTTCACCCACATTATGTCATTTATGGCCTGTTGACTTCACTCTGCATTTTCAGATTCTTGCTCTTTTTAAAAAAAATATGGATCTTTCTTATAGAACTGTGGAACAGCTGCCCTCTCCACAACAGTCTGAGAAATTGTGCTGCTTTCTTTTCAGAGGAAAACATAATGAACAGCTCTAACACATTTCTAGGGGATTGTCTGAATGTCAATGGGCTATTATTCCCAATAGCAGTTTTTGAATTTTCTGAAAGAATGAGAAAAGCAATTTATAAAGCAATGTTGTTGTCTTCCTTTTCTTGCAATTTTTACTGTCATGTAATTTTTTTTTACCCCATGGATCTGAATACTACCGTTCAAGCAATTAGGTAGATGTAGATTTTATGCTCTAGGTTACTTTCATTTATGGAATGTGAACGTGCATATTTTCACTTGGAGAGAACAGGGGAGCACTTTCAATAATCAGCCAAATTTGACCAGTGAGAATAACTTTTTTTTTGCAACTGATAGAATAGTTGATAATTATCACATGGTATACTGTATGTAATATACATACTGCTTTTCAGTTCTCATGTGGAATATTCTGCTTAAAATATATTGATAGAACTTCCCACCAAATTATGAAATTGGCTTAATTTTAAAATACAGGTAATCCTTGACTTGCGACCAGTCATTTAGCAACCATTCTAAGTTCCAATATGGTCCAAAAGGTACTTATAACTTATAATCCAGTTCTGAAGTTACAATGGTCGGGCCTCTCCTTGCAGTCATGAGACTGCGTTTTGGGCACTTGACAACCAGCCTTAAATTTATGGCCATTTGCCATGTCCCACAATCATATTTTTACAATGTTTTTACAACATTTTTGCTGAAAACCAGCCTTTACTTGCAGTTTTTGGCAAAAACGTGCCATCGTGAACATTGAGTTTGCTTAATGTTTGAGGCATTTGCTCAACAACTGTCACATAAAAGACCGTAAAATCAGACTACCTGTACTGGATAAGTTCATAATACATCAGATCTGTTTTGGCTCCCATGACTTCTCCCTCCCTGTTATTTAGTCAAGTACCTTGATTTAGTTAATGATAACTGTATAGTTAACTAATGAACAGCTGTATTTATTTCAGGCAGATCATGGTATTCCTTTCGGCCTTTTGCTAAAAACAATATTTCTTCATACTTCTGTCTGGGTTCTAAAGTCCTGTGTGAGCACTATTACTCATGTAGACAGAGTTCCTTTGTCCTCATGTACAGCATTATATGAAAATGGTAGAATTGTATCCTCAACTGCAATGAATGGGGATTGAGGCACTCAATTGTTCTGCACCTATAGAACTTTTAGATTGTGGCAATTTGCTGTAGCCTGGAATAGCTTTTTCCTCACCAGAGTGTCTTCCAGATGGGAAGACTTCAACTCCCAGAATTCTCAGCAATGACCATGGTAGCTGGAGAATTCTGAAATGTTTCTATCTGGAAGGAACTCGAACTGGAAACAGTTGCTCATGAACAGGGTTTTTCAAACTGTCTTGCAGAGAACTTTAGGGAAATTGATCGGTTCCGTGAAGGGGAAACAACCACTTGAATGCAGCCTTAGATATCCATAACCATTTTTCTAAGGTAGCAAAGAAAAGCCAGGACTTCATCTCCTGAGGGAAAAAGTGCCACAGCTGCCATTTAGTGGACAAGAAGGGTTCTGGGATTTTTTTTTTTTAAAGTGATGGATTCCACGACCTGAAATCCCCTGCTATAGAGCAGTGATTTCTTTTTATAAATTACTGGATTCTTCTGCTGAATATTAGCTCTTTTTACATCTTTGGTATCCAAGGTGGTCTATAATGAACATTCGCTTATGCCAGGGTTCTGCTGCAAGAACTAGAATTTGATGTCAGCAGGTAGTGACATCAATGTCTTCAATCAGCTTGAAATCTACAAGCTTTTTATCATGATTCCTAGGGCCGCACCCTGCTAATTAAAAGTGAATGACTCCTGCTTCATACCTTCAGTGCTTTACCATTATCTCCTTTGGTTGTAAGGAGGCAATGAGTAGGAGGAATAGGAGTCTGACTCCCAGATGAGGCATAGAGCTGTTTATTTTGTGCTTTTGTTCAGTTTCCTGCCCTTGAAGAATGAAATCAGCTGACTTGCTTTATGTATCAAACTGTTAGCTCCTTATTGCACGTTAGGGGGGTATTCTCCATAGTCATTGTGCTTCTGACTTTGCTTTAGACTCCATCTTTCTGTCCATAGGGAAGTTCAGGGGGCACTAACAACATATAAACAATTAAAATAGCTAGAACAGCAAAAATAACTCTTAGTACCGCAAAAATTCAGATTGAGGAGGATTGTCTTAATGCTTTTTTGAAAGGATAAATAGGCTGCCTTCCTGAACATTTTTTCCTCAAGATATTGAAGTTCTACACTGGCCCACAATGGGAGAATGGAAATATTAAAAATTCATTGGAAAATCTAATATGGTAAATCGTGTGAGAGATTATGTCAGAAGCTTTAACTTCTTTCAGCTTTGATTTGGTTTAGGCTAGGAGGGATTCTTTTAATGCTTACGGTAGCACTGCAAACCTTCTAGCATTGACTTTGATATTCCACAATCTTTTCATCAAAAATATATGTTTGATGAAAAATTATTATTTTTATGTGTCTGTCTCCATTCCTGGAAATCTTTCTAACCACCTGTATATATAAAGTGGGCAAAACCAAAATGAACAGCATTTAAAATGAGGCACAGCAGAGAGGTAGCCCTGGGTTGGGCTAGCAGTTGGGACCAAAATTTCTGAAATTAAACAACACAGCTATAAAACACAATGTCACATGAGCATATCCCTGAGTAATAGCAGTTCTGGCACTTCTGGTTGCTGTTGTTAAATGAATCCTGCACTGATGTTAAGCACAGGATCACAGGGTTGCCATTTTTGATTTTCTGTCGGCTTCCCCACTGACTTCGCTTGTTGAAAGCTGGCAGTGAAGGTTGCAAATAGTGATCATGTGACTGTAGGATTCTGTGATGTCATAATTGCAAGCTGTCTGCTGAACGCCTGGATTGCAATTGCTTCTGTGAGGATTCTGTGACTGTTTTAAGTATGAGGACTGGTCATAGATGCCACTTGTTCAGCACCATTGTAAATCTGAACAAATGCTGAACATGTGGTCATTAAGTGAGGCCCACCTGTTTAACATGCAATTCCAACAATCAATATACTTCAAAGATTGTCTGGTTTTGAATGTAAGGTCAAATTTAAAGAGAATGGACTGTTAGTTTGAGAATTCTCTTTCACACACATAGACATGTCTATTCAACAATGTTAATAGCATACATTGTCATTTGAATAAAAGACATTAATTATTGTGTGTAAAAATAAATCGTGATCTGTATTTTGGGAGCATAAATGGTTTTCAAAATTAGCACCATTAGGCTTTTTAAAACTTAGCACTTTAATCTCTCTCTCTCTCTCTCTCTCTCTCTCTATATATATATATATATATATATATATATATATATATATATATATATATATCAACCATTTTAAAGCTGCAAAAACATACACATGTCTTTATTTCAGGTTTCTCCCCCAGAAGAACATAAATTAAGTCATGCTAAATAATTGTATAATGGACTCCTAGAACATTTCTAATGTCAACAACTTGTCAAGCTATAAATATTCTCTGATGTTTGATTATGCAAGTTAATGTTCAGAATTGTTTTCTTTCTAAATGAGTGCTAGTCTTTGATTATAGCTTCTGGAATAAACCTTTATCTACACTGGAAATAATTTTTTTTTAAATGTTTCTTTATTTAGAAAATTCTCTTTAAATGGACATTATTTCTTTTTAAATAGTTCTGTAGAATTTTTCTACAGAATTAAAAATTAGAAAGCCACTACCACTGAAATTGAGACTTTTTATGGAGTTTAATTTCTAAAAAAGAGACCTTAATTATTATGGCTATTATTTAAAACCACTTGCCTTGGAATAAAGATCATTCACTAAAAGAGACTTACTTTTGAGTTTAATCAATGTGTATAATTTATCCACAAACAGAGAGTTTTTAAAGTTTCCAAAGTTTTATTATGTTATTATAGCCTATCATTCTTCCAGTGAACTCAATAATTTTTCTATTCTGTGCCTTTTATTCTGTTCTGAACCACCAAATATTCTGTGACATAGGGTACGATGTATGACAAGGAAATAATCCAACACCAGGCCATGCCTTGTATGTTTTTATCTGTATCTTCCCAGTTGTAACTGGTACATCATACAAACCCACCCTCCTGTCTGATCTTTCCATTATTTCCCATTAATAGAAGCCAGATTCACATTCTGTCATGCCAAATAAATGTGAATTTCTTTGCTCATGATGGGAATGTTTGTACAGCTTTGGTTTCTGATGTTATTGGTTTCTGTTGCTTTATTGTAAACCCCATGTTAAGAATAGATAAAAGCTTTTCCCAGCAGGCAAATGCATCATAATTTATTTTGAAACAGTCCTGTCATGATCCTCCTTCAAATTTGTTGGATCATGTTTGATTTGGAAAAAAAATATTGGTGTCATAATGTACTTTTGTATCATATAATGTTATAATGAAACATATACCTACTTCAGATAGAAAAATAACCACAAAATTTCTTTCCATTTATAGATTACATGCCTTTAGGCATGAAAGTGCGAGCTTTTTATTTGGCTGATAAAAGGGGGCAAGGCCTATAAAGCAAAAATAGTATAAAATGAGTATGCAAGATTCTTCAGACCAAACAACAATTAGAAACTGGTTGTTGGAACTATGGAAGAACCTTAAACATATTAAAGAGTCATTCCCATTGTTGGGAAGATAGATCAGGTTATATCCCTCTGCACCAGTCTGAACTCTCAGACAGTTGAAATCAAAGTATAATAGTAAATAAAATTAAAATCACCAAAGCACTCTAACTGTGAAACTGTGGTAACTTCAGTATTCTCCATTTATTTCTATGTGCGCATATGGGTTTATTGTACCAGACTATATCAAGAATAGAATCTAAAGATGGACCTTCATTTACAACTTCATAACTTATAGATTTAGGCAAGAGTTTTGTTTGAAAGGTTTGTGGCAAATAACCACATCTTTCTAAATAATGCTAAAACAAAGAAATGCTTTGTTTTCTTAGGTTTGATTTATACCATGTGCTTTTCAGGGGAAAATAATTTGTTCTTTCTTTGAGTTGATGTGAATGGTTGTACATATCTTATACGTGAAATGTTATTTCCATACCAGGCATATAGGGCACATGCATTCCAATCTGCAAGATCCCCAGCTGAGTTTCTGGAAACTTCAGTTAAAATAAGCTAGGTTAATAATAGGGCCGTCAATACCCTTGAAGAACTATTGCTAATATAAATCAATAGTTGTGAGCTAGATCAGCCAATACACTGTCTGGTGTGACTTTCCTGAACATGATATAAACCACCAAATGACGCTTACTAGCCAAGATAGGAAGCACACTCCTTATATGGAAAGTTGATCCTAACATGCATGCTCTTGGAACAAATGAAAAAATAAATTGCTGTTTTATACACAGTCTATTTTCTCTTTTCCTAGCCCATGGATTATATAGAATGAAAGGAAGAGAGGAATGGGAAGAAAAAGGAAAGAGACATAATGAAATATCTGAGATAGGGATCAGGTTTTTTTCAATTTTCATGGGGAGAAGACTATCCATCTAGAGACTTTAAAGCTCTGTACTATAAATTCTTTGTTTTACATCCTGTTTTGTGTTTTGGGCTGGTAAGGAGGCAATGTTCTGAGTTTGCTGGCCAGACAAAGGGTTATTTATTACTTAGAGCATAGTTGTGCAGTCCCCACAAATGCAGAACCCTAGTATTTTTGCCAAGAGGTTTGGCAAAGCCAGGGCCAAGATTTGAATAATGTGTTTTTGGACATAGATGGATAGAGGGAATAACTCAGTTTTTTTAATGTTGTGGGCCAAGTCACGCAGATCTTTAATATTAAGCTGGCAAAACTCCCATTTGTACTTATGTCTCAGCATGGATCAAGGTATTTTCAGGATTTGATCCTACATTTTATTTCTTGAAGAGTTAAATAAAGCAGGGATGGATTGCATGGATCTTCAGTGAAACATTAGGTAGACATAAAAGTGCCTCCCTTTCTAATATAACTGCTTCCACTTTGCATATCTAGAGGATGCACCCGATGGGTGCTTTAATAACATCAGAGTACTTAATTTTTTAAAATAACTTTGTTATATTTTTAACACTAAAAATGTAAAAAATACCTAACAGGAACTAATAATTCTAAATTCAGAACTAAAAGAACTAATAGTTAAGGTAACAAAGAAAAAGTAAAGACAGAGAAAACAAAACCAAAAGTGCAGAAAGAAAGGAAAAGAAAAAGAGATATAAAGAAAAGACTTCCAATTTTCTTTTAAAACAGTTTTTAGTATAAATTTAAATTGATCTCTTTCTCTAATGTTACAATATTTGTTTGTTTGTTTATTTATTCATTAAATTTTTATAGCTTAAAACTGCAGAATAAAAAGACCCTTCTCTCAGATGAATGAACTCATAAATGAACAGAACAGAATAACAGAGTTGGAAAGGACATTGGAGGTCTTCTAGTCCAAACCCCTGCTCAAGCAGGAGAACCCTATATCATTCCAGACAAGTGCATGTCCAATCTCTTCTTAAAAGCCTGCAGTGATGGAGCACCAACAGCTTCTGAATAGCCTAAGTGCCTATGCTTTGGAACAAATGTCTTCAACTTAATAAGATGAATGTAAAGTCCTTAGAAGAAATGTTATGCAACTAGTCTTTGGTAATTCGGGTTTTCTCCCGTGTAAAATTGGAAGTGTCTTGGCGACGTTTCGACGAAGTCTCATTCGTCATCTTCAGGCTGGTGTCTTCTAGGAGCACGAGGCCGAAGAGACACCAGCCTGAAGATGACGAATGAGACTTCGTCGAAACGTCGCCAAGACACTTCCAATTTTACGCGGGAGAAAACCCGAATTACCAAAGACCTACATATATATATATATATAACCAGCAGACTTTAGAATATAGAGGAAAGAGAAGTAGCATACATTCCTTTATTCTGCAAAGGATTTTCAGGAAAAAAATTCATGCTGCATAATGCTTGTGTGTGAAAGAGAGAGAGAGAGAGATAGAAAGAAAAAGATTTTCCTTTCAAGAAAGGTGACTTGAGTGTGCTAGGACAGTGGGGAAGTGCATGGGTCTACTATCTGCATGATCAGATATTAGTGATTAAAAACCAGCTCACATCTTTTATTATTAATATATTATGGAAATGAGGGTCAGCCCAGATATCCTACATGCTAGGTTATTATAACTACCGGAAGATTTACTTCTACTGAAATAAGTAAATTCTAGTAAATTTTTAAATTCTGAATTCAAACGCACATAGATTGCACCAAACTTGAATCATAAAGCTGAACACCCTTTCCATCTCAGCATAGCTGACTCAACATTCACCTGTGAAAGTAACCATGCTGTAATGGCTCACCGATAAGTGTTATGGATTGGTTTTCAAATTGCTACAGTATTGAAGATCTTGGTTGAATTAGGCAGTGTGATAGCCATGGCCATTCTATATAGAAGAATAATAGAATTCAACCAAAAGAGAAGAATGAGATTCATTCAGATCAGTGACTGGAATCTAGAACAACTAGGCAAAATTCTGGAAGGGACAAATGAGGATGCAAAGTTTTTAGTACTTTCTTTCATAGACAAACTGTTCAAACTTGTTCAGACTGAGCAATCAATCTTCTAACTTTTATAGGACCACAAATTTCCAGGTGATTCCAAAAGTACTGCTGTGCTGATATAATACTATTTATTTTATTGCACAACAAAAATCAAGATGGCCTTGTCCCTCATCCTGAGACCTGCTTTCTTGTTATAGGAATGCGGCATCTACCTTCCAGGTTCTGGTCTCTGTGTCTAACAAGGAAGAACATCCCATTTTAAAATCAAAATAATATTTCCAAGTAACCTTTTCTCACATTCATTCACTTCTGGTGTTAAAGTCATAACTAGGAGAAAAAAATGGGGCTGTTTCAACTATTTGCACTTCTTAAACCGTGGATGTGGAGCTTTCTTTGAAAATCTTTATTTTAAAATTAAGTCTTTAATTGGTGCAATTCTATGTTATTTGGACAAGAAACTAAAGCTTGGTTATCTCACCAGAATAACTAAAAGGATAATTAATATAAGAATGAAGAATTCTCTGAAAGCTACATAAATGCCACTGATTATGGCCAAAGATGATCCAGAAGGGAGATAAGTTGACCTGTGTATCAACTCCTATCAATGATTGGCATCCTCATAAAGAATAGGAAGATAGAGAGTGCCAATTTTTCTGTGGTTCATTGCTGTTCTGTTCATTTGATCATTATCAGCAACTGCCTTCCCTCTCCTTGCAAACAGTGCTACAGATTGGAAAAAAACTTTGCCTGTTAAACAAGGGAAGGTAGGAAAGGACTTCTAGCTACTGTTGAAATTGACAATGGAAATGTAAAGTTATTTCAAAAAAGGATTTCAAGGACTGAATTAAACGAGAATCTTGTGTTTGCCCAAGAATACAACCTTCACAATCACATCTCAAGTGGGTCATCCTTCTAGTTGCAACAGAATAGGAACATAGGAAACAATTAACTCTAGATTAAAAAAAGAGAGAGTGATCCACTCTATGGAACCAGAAACACCAGATTGTATCAGTGATCAGTTCTTCACTGTCTTTGATTCAGAGCTATGATAGGTTTTAATTAAGCACTTTCTCCTAAACTTTGGAAGGAAACATGCATAAGAACCAAAGCAGAACTGCAAGTATTTGGACGACCACTGCATATATGCAAGAAGATACTGTAAACTCTTGCTTTCCATTTACTGACTATCTGGTTATTTATTACCCACACATGATCACCCTAAGCCTGTTGCCTCTAGGTAAGATGTAGACCTTGCCCTCGGACATCAGCCACTCAATACACTGCTGAATGTGATACAGTAGCTAAAAAGCAATAACTAATGTTATAACTTTTGGGTGGAAAATACACTGTACCCTTAATACAGTTTAAAAACTAACACAAGCAAGAGATACTTTCAAGCCTATATCCATCATACTTGGGGATGGAGGAGAGACTTGTTTCACTCAGAAGCAAAACATGCTTCTGCCATTTTGCACCATCTCCATGCCAATGGCAGTTCACAGTCTCTTCTCCCCTCATCCCCTAAAATCTGCAGCTTCCTTCTACCGTAAGTTTCCCACCCATGCACGGATGTAATATATTTAGCACCAAAGTACAACTTGGGAAAGAGAGTCAGTTAGAAGGAGTAAGTACTGCTTCTATTGAATGGACTCCCACCTCTCTTTTTTTCAGTAGTAGCCTCCTGATTTTGGAACACATTCATCTGCTCATTCATTTAATTTGGACACAATTCTAGTTGATTTTGGACAGTATATATCAAAAAGTAAGAGTAAGTAAAAGTTAGTTAAAAAAAAAAAACCAGATGGGAGCTCACTCACCACTATGCCCTAAGGCAGTGGTCTTCAAACTTGGCAACTTTAAGACTTGTGGACTTCAACTCCCAGAATTCCTCAGCCAACCCTGGCTGGCTGAGGAATTCTGGGAGTTGAAGTCCACAAGTCTTAAAGTTGCCAAGTTTGAAGACCACTGCCCTAAGGCCTTAATCATTTCCTGAACGTCATCAGGGTAGGAGCCATATGTATCTCTGGAGGGATGCTGTTTCCCCAGCTTCTGATAGATGGCAGTGCTTTAGTGAAGGGACCTAAAATGAATCTACTTTGCCCATTCTCGCTGCCTGGGCAGAAAATATCAGAGAAGTCCCTCAAACAGCCATGTTTTATGCCATAAATGGTGTTATATGTGATAACCAACACCGTGGTTATCAGAAGTCAATTGCAGCCAGTGCAGCTTACAATCCATTTATGATTCATTTGCATCTTTGATCCCTTTGGAGAGCAGAGCGGTAATAAATTGCAAATAATTCAAAGGAAATAGCTTCTATTTTTCTTTCTCAGTGGAGCAATTATGATAAAGGACCTGTCCCATAGTTAAAGATGTATTTAAATTAGCAGGTGACCTTCTGACATTGTTGCAGATCATTTGGTATTCAGAAAGAAAGCACTGCCTTCCCTGTTATTGACTGGCAACATTATTAAGAGTGGGGAATGTTTAAAATGTCATCCTGGCTCATTTCCTCTTCATCAAAATCAAATAGCAAGGTATCCCACTGTAGTTCGCTTAAGCTCTAGAGAAATTGATTTTTCTGTCAAGCAAAAAGGTGTAAAATGACAGTACTCTGATAGATAAAATAAAAAATGCATGAAGAGGTGTCCCATTCCAACAGGATTCACGAAGTCTGCCCTTGTGCTGAGATCCCATCCAGTCCTGGATGACAAAAACCCAGCAGGTTGGTTCTTGAACTTGAATTTTAGGCACTAGCAGCCATTCCTGTCAAGCATCAAAAGAGAATGCTCTCCTTCCCAGTGTGTCAAATGCCCTTGAAACAAACCAGCTGCCTACAAAACTTAAATAGAAAGAACTAGCCTGGAAAAAATATTGAACAAGTCCTCATATCAGTGCAGTTGGATATCAGGGAATGTAGAATTGCTTTATTTATTATTGATTTTACTCAGGTTCTGACTGGGAAAGGTGTATTACAAGCTCTGGAACCATGGGGTTGACCCTATAATCCACTGCCATGACATACAAAAGCAGAGGATTACATGCATTTTATGTCATTATTATGGCAACCCTGTGTGTGTTTCAGTTATTCATGTTACAATCACAAACTGAGATCAGAAACAAGAACTTGAGACCTTTAGAGTGACGCATAATGTGAAAAGCCAACTCCAAGGGAAGCATAGAAAATATATTGCTTATTTGAAATTAAGACATCTGGATCTTTACCATTTGTGGGTCGAAATATCATTCTGTGTCTTCAACTAAAAGACAGCCCAAACAATCTATAATAGGAATTAGGAATTTTAAAATTCTTTCAGGGCGGCCAAACAGAGTTGGGATCTGTACAAGCATTTAGGGTTTTTTTTTTTTATGAAGACAACAGGATGGTTTAAAATGTAAATTAATACATAATAACACTACAATTATATACAGTAAAAGAAGTAATAATTTTGCTTCTCTTATATGCCTTCTCTTCCATGCCACTTGATTTTTTTTTCCTTGTTTGAACATGGGATACAACCTTGCTAAGCATAAGAGTAGTGCTCTGTGGAACCCAATGAGAACCCAATGAGTAATGTTGTGTTGAAAAATAATTCTTCCAGACAACAGCCCTGTGTCAAAGATGTTGCCCTGTCATTCACAATACTCTTCAGTGTACAGAAATATGTGTTTAAAATGTATATTTGATTCTTAGCCAAATAAATACGGATATTCTTGATGTAACATGAATACATGAAAATTCCCTGACAATGTAATTCGTTATCTATAATTCAATTAACTGTCATTGCATTTAATGCAAGTCTACCTCTTGTAAAAGCAGCTTTCATGCTATCAAGTAAAAGTAGTATTCAGTATACTACAGTATATAGTAGTATACTATACTATACTAATAGTACTAGAATTGTATAACTCACCTGTTTCTGGAGAATGAGAATAAAAACTAGTCAACATTGTCACCTATCATAATTAGTCATTAACATGACATTGACTCATGTGTTTGTCAGAACTGTCACTATTTCTAAGGAATTACTGAGGAAGAGCATCAGCTAGGACTACCTTATTTCGAGGATAATAATGCAACTGAAGAAAAACTTTTTATAAATACAGAGATATATTGGATTTTTGCTCTGTAAATACCAAATGTATGATTTGTGATCATTTTCTACTACATTCAGAAAAAACTGCTATTTTCTAAGTTTCTGTCTTGTTAGACAGCTGTCTATCAGAAATATCTGCAGTTATTGCTTAAATGTTTGTTCATCCACAGTAGTCTTATTTATGCAAGAGAATAAAAGGGTGAAGGATTTTCAAATATTCCATTTTTAACATCATATATTTATTCTTGTTAGCAAATTTCTGGTACCATCTTAAAAATCTGGTCTTCATTAAGATCATCTGGGTAATTTAACATTAATAGTATTATATATTCAATAAGTAATAGCTATTTGCAGCACTTCATTTTTTAAGTACAGTATCAGTCACATCCTGCAGGTGATGTTGGACAAATCCTATCCTAACTCAAAATTCTTTTAATACAATCAGTTAGTTAGAGAGGATGTTTCCAGATCCTTTTTTTTTTTTTTTGCCATCATTCACTAAGTTTGTCCTCATATTTGAAATGTTCCCAGTTATAAATCTATGGAAGGAGCTCTTCCCAAAAATTGTAATAGTACAACATATTCTATCCTGTCACTAGTAGGCACAGGTGGTATCAAAGGGTTTGTGGATTCAGCCCACTTCTCATGTACATGAGGGAAAAGAGGAAATACTGTAATTACTGTTAGAGTCAGGAAGAAAGTGAGTGTGATTTGTAGCTCCTTGCTGTGAGTTACTGCTGAAAATATTGGAGCAGTTGTAGTAGGGATTCTTCAGCTTTTCAAGATATGACAGTAGTCCTCGATTTAGGACCACAACTGAGCCTAAAATTTCTGTTGCTAAGGGAGACTGCTGCTGAATGAGTTTTGTCCCATTTTACGTCCTTTCTTGCCAGAATTGTTAAGTGTATCGTGTCAGTTGTTAAGTCAGTAACACGGTTAATAAGTGAATCTAGTTTCGGCTTGTCAGAAGTTTGCAAAAGGTGATGACATGACCCTGGGGTACTGCGGCTATCATAAATATGAGTCCGTTGCCAAGCGTTTGAAGTTTGATCACATGACCACCAGGATACGGCAACAGTCATAAGTGTGAAAAACGGTCATAAAAATTACTTTTTTCAGGGCTGTTGTAACTTTGAATGGTCACTCAATGAAGTGTGAGTTGTAAGCTGAGGACTACCTGCAACGCCTACATCTTCTCCAATGATGCATAGAAACCTTTGGATCTTAGGAAAAATGTGGTGAGGAGTAAGTGCTAGAAGTATTGGAACAGTTGTAGTAGGGATTCTGGTCCTCTCAGCTTTCAAGAAATGAGCCATATCAGTTGCTTAACATCAGAACAATACCAGTATGAATTTAACTGGTGTCAATGTGAAGAAATGAAAAGATTCTTCTTCTTTTTTAAAAAAGGCATATTTATTGTTAAAACATGGAAATTTAAAGTAGAGAAAAGCACATACCGTACTGAAGTATGAAGAAAGTTAAATAGGGCAAGAGGATATAAAAAATTATTCTACGTTTAAATAAAAAAAAACAGCAAAAAAAGAAAAAGTTAATTACTTTTTAGTCCCATTATTTTTCCTTCCCTTCCTTTTATATCTCCAATCTCTAGCCACAGTTTAACTTGTAACTTGCAGGTGTCCTTACTATCATATGTCGAGGACTACCCCTATCTTTTATTTCCTTTGATCAAATATATAAATATATGTACTAGGTAATAATACCATGGAGATCCTAATATGAATCAATTAATTTCAGGCTGAAACTATTGTCACGTAATTGCTACTTTGATATGAAATGCGGTGCTATTTATTTATTTATTTATTTTATTAATTAATTTACCGCCCATCTTGCCGCGAGGTGACTCTGGGCAGCTTAACAATAGTAAAAGCAATAAAAAGCCAGATTCACTTAACAACGGCATTACTAACTTGAACACCTGAAGCGATTCACTTAACAACTGTGGCAAGGAAGGTCATAAAATGGGGCAAAACTCACAACAAATGTCTCACTTAGCAACAGAAATTTTGGGCTCAATTGTGGTCGTAAGTTGAGGGCTACCTATATTTCAAAACAGATTTCAGTGTGGCAATGTTTAGATAATATGATTATCTAAGAGAGCCAGTTTGGTGTAATTCTTAAGGGGCTGGCCTAGTAATCACGAGACTGAAAGTCAGGCTCCAAAACCCAAGAAAGACACCAGAGTTACTTCCAAGCGGTTTCCTTTATTGTTCCTCACCAAAGTAAAGCATCTACTTGCGTCATCAAAGATATATTCTGACAATTTATAGGGAGGACCTATCTTGACCCTCTTTCTTCCAACCATACTATCTAAACTTCATTGTTTCTTGGTCCTCTGGAATGTAACCTGTCCCTCCGGGAATCCAGACTACATTCCTCCACAGTGAGTTCTAGTCCTGTCTTAGGCTTGAAAGCTGGCTGGGTGACTTTGCATCAGTCACTCTCTCTCAGCCCAAACTTCCTCATGGGGTTTGTGGGTAACACAGGAGGAACCTTATGTATATTCGCCGCCTTATGTATATTCGCCTACTTATAAAGTAATAAAGGTGGGATAAAAATCTAATAAATTAAACTGAAAGTCATTATCATTCTGTTATTCAAAAAGCTTAAAGTATTGAAAAGAGTAAGAGAAACATTTCATTATTTAACTTTTCATCCAAAGCTGAATATAAGATCGAAAGAGCCACTGCAATTCCCATCAAACTATTAGTTTGATTTGAATTGAGTCTTGAAATATTTATTTATTTAATAATAATAATAATAATAATAATAATAATAATAATAATAATAATAATAATAATAATAATAATAATAATAATAATAATAATAATAATAATAATAATAATAATAAAGTTGGAAGGGACCTTGGAGGTCATCGAGTCCAACCCTCTGCTCAGGCAGGAAACCCTATACCATTTCAGACAAATGGCTGTCCAGTCTCTTCTTAAAAACTTCCAGTGTTGGAGCATTCACCGCTTCTTGGAGGCAGGTTGTTCCCTGGTTAATTGTTCTAACTGTCAGGAAGTTTCTCTCAGTTCCAGGTTGCTTCTTTCCTTGACTAGTTTCCATCCATTACTTCTTGTCCTGCCTCAGGCGCCTTGGAGAATAGCTTGACTCCCTCTTCTTGTGGCAACCCCTGAGATATGGAATACTGCTATCATGTCCCCCCTTGTCCTTCTCTTCATTAAACTAGACATACCCAATTCCAGCAAACGTTCCTGATATGCTTTAGCCTCCAGTCCCCTAATCATCTTTGTTGCCCTTCTCTGCACTCTTCTAGAGTCTCAACATCTTTTTTACATCGTGGTGACCAAAACTGGATGCAGTATTCCAAGTGTGGCCTTACCAAGGCATTGTAAAGTGGTATTAATACTTCACGTGATCTTGATTCTATCCCTCTGTTAATGCAGCCCAGCACTGTGTTGGCTTTTTTGGCAGCTGCAGCACACTGCTGGCTCATATTTAAGTGATTGTCCACTAGGACTCCGAGATCCCTCTCACAGTTACTACTATTGAGCAGGTACCCCCTATACTATACCTGTACATTTGGTTTTTCTTGCCTAAATGTAGAACCTTACTTTTTTCACCATTGAATTTCATTTTGTTAGATAGCGCCCAATGTTCAAGTCTGTCCAGATCCTCCTGTATCTTAAGCCTGTCTTCTGGAGTGTTGGCTATTCCTGCCAGCTTGGTGTCATCCGCAAATTTGATGAGTTCCCCATCTATCCCCTTGTCCAAATTTATTAGATTTGTTTGCACCCATCTCACTTTGAGTCCATTAAATAATTTATTAAATAAAGATATCAATACAGAAAAAAAACAGAAAAAGCACAGCCAAGAGGATTAAAGTTATATGGTCCAGTTTGCTAAACTAGCCTACAGGGAAGGCTTAATTCTGTTTCAGATTCTATCAAAATTTCAGTTCAAGCCAAAAGTTAGCTAAGAATAAATAAAATAGAGGATCAGTTTTCTGTCACTGAAAGGTTAGAAGACGACATTGGAGAAGAATAAATAAAGAGAGCATTACAATACAGGGTTTTAGACTTTTAGCGTTTGCCAGCTTTCAGCCTGTGATTAAACACTTGTTTTTGAGTAACCATATACAGTTTCTTAATATGGAACAAAATGAAGTACATTTTTCTTCTTCTTCTTGTGCCATATCCGTTATCGGACGTTGGCGATCATGTTGGCGATCCTGTTTTTATCAGCAGCCGCACGAAAAAGTGCTGCTGAGTTTTGTCCAAACCAGTCCCTTAGATTTTGAAGCCATGATGTTCTTCTTCTGCCTGGACCTCGTTTGCCTTCAATCTTTCCCTGGAGGATTAAATGGAGTATGCCGTATTTTTCTGGGTGTCGCATCACATGTCCGAAATATTCTAACTTTCGTTTTTTAATTGTTTTGATAAGTACATTTTTAATGTCCATATTTAAGGGGGGGGAACCCTCACAATTTTATTTTAGCAGCCACATTTTTTCCAATATTCCTTGGAGGTGTTGGGTGGGGAGCATTGTGCATATGACAGAATAGAAATTCAGCAATGCTGGATTTTCAGGATCAGATTTGCTACTTGTGACAGCAGGCAAGAGTTCTTGGTCCGTAGAAGTCTTAGTGGGTCATATAAAGTATGCCGCTAATGTCATTATAAGATACTGTGGGTGGATTCCCCGAGCATTAATGTTGTATGTGAGAATATGAGTGAGGGAGAGGGAGCTAATATAGAGGCAGATTATAGGACTGTTTCTGTGTTTTGAATGGCTTGGGTAACAGGTGACATTCTTTCCACACAACTTCACACCTACAAAAAGGCTAGTCACAATCTGTGCCCTTTTGAGAAACGTAGCTTCTGACTTTAAAAATTCCAATTAAGCTCCATGCTAAAACACATACGATACACATGACAGAGAGAGGCACAATTCTGAAATTGTCGAATGTCTCAGAGGAAGAAATCTCTGTCCTTATTTTCTCTTAATTTTCTGTTCTCTCTTCATGACAGAATATTAATTCTTATCTGACTCGGGTTGCCATCTTGTCAACATAGCAAAGGATTGTTTTCTTTAAAAGATCCGATGAACATACCAAGAAGACATTTCTGCTTTCACAAAACTGTTGCTGTTTTAAGGATGATTGGCTTGTTTGTTTGTTTTAGTCTTAGTTTAGTCCCCCACCCTCCCTACCCTCCACTCCTGGTAAAATATGGTCACTATTAGTGAGCTATATTTTTATGCGAAAGGTGGGGATATTTTGCTGTTTCTTTTTAAATTTTTGAGCATACGCCAAAACTGGATTGGTGAAAGTTAAATCAATAAGACCAATAGTTCCTTTCATTCATCTAAACCAGGGGTGTTGCATCATGTGGAGGCCGCGCCCACCCCAGCTCCGGCAATGCAAAAAAAGTCACGATACGTCATGACACATCACCTGACGCGGCGAGTTTGACACCCATGATCCAAACAGTTCGTTGATTCGTTCATTCCTTTCATTCATCTAAATGATGTAGATGAGAGAATACAAGGGGAACTAATCAAATTTGCTGATGACACTAAACTGGCAGGAATAGACAACACCCCAGAAAATAGGGTCAAGATCCAGATGGATTACAACAGATGTGAACACTGGGCCCTATCCAACAAAATGAAATTTAATGTAGATAAAAGTAAGATCTTACACTTAGGAAAGAAAAACCAAAAGTACTGGTACAGACGAGGTGAAACCTGGCTCAATAACAGCAATTGTGAGAGGGATTTTGGAGTCCTAGTAGACAATCATTTAAATATGAGCCAGCAGTGTGCAGCAGCTGCCAAAAAAGCAGCCTAGCATGCATTAACAGAGGGATAGAATCAAAATCACATGAAGTACTAGTACCACTTTACAAAGCCTTAGTAAGACCACAACTGGAATACTGCATCCAGTTTTGGTCACTACATTATAAAAAAAATGTTTTGACTTTGGAAAAGGTGCAGAGAAGAGCAAAAAGATGATTAGGGACCTGGAGACTAAAACATATGATAAACAGTTGCAGGAATTGGGTATAGCTAGTCTAGTGAAAAGACGGACCAGGGGAGACATGATAGCAGTGTTCCAATATTTGAAGGGCTGCCACAAAGAAAGGGGGTCAACCTATTGTCGAAAGCACTTGAAGGCAATACAAGAAACAACGGATAGAAACTAATCAAAGAGAGATCCAGCCTAGAACTAAGGAGAAATTTCTTGATATTGAGAACAATCAACCAGTGAAACAGCTTGCCTTCAGAAGTTGTGGGTGCTCCATCACTGGAGTCTTTTAAGAACAGACTGGACAGGCATTTGTCTGACATGGTATAGGGTCTCCTACTTGAGCAGGGGATTGGACTAGAAGACCTCCAAGGTCCCTTCCAACTCTGATATTCTATGTTCTATATTCTATCTTTTATAAAAATTATCTGGCCTCCATTTGAGCCTGACATAGAGGCATTTCAGGATTTGGGTAAAGCACAAAGATCCCCTTTGCCTGCAGATTTCTGCTGTACATTTCAGAGATCTGGTCCATCAATGAATACTTGTTTCGGTCCAAAGCGAGTATTTTCACATTCTCTCTGGAAAATTGTTCTGTGTTCTTTAAGTTCCACTTACAAATTTGATTGTTCAACTGAATTTTGGCTGCACAGCAGTTGCCTTTGATTGTGGTGTAATTTCAACATTGCATTGAGTAAATTGGGAGGTAGCCTTTTGCCTAATAGCTTGTCTGTGGAATAAGCAAGCATTAAAACTGTGTGTGTGGCAGATTACTCATTTGTCAAGTGTACTGACAAATTAAGCTTTAAATATATGGATATTTAGCAAACCCCCGGCACACAGAGTCTTGCCATCTGTTGCATCACAAAGATGGCATGCACAAAAAAACACCCCGCAGGTACTGCAAGATCTGAAAACCTATTCCATTCTTGCATTATCCCAGGATTTCTTTCTCTTCTTGTGAAACCTTGCAAGACAATAGGGCCTTTGTTTGAAGATTTTCCACTTATATAATTATAGCTTGAGCCCATATAAACGCTTCCTGTTATCATCAATGCCGTACTTTTCCTAGGCAGTAGAGACGGGAACATAAAATCACCAAATAATCCTCTCTATCAGAATTCCGTGTCAAGGAAACACAAGGTGAGGTTGACTCCTGTACAGTTTATTATTTAGGAGAAAAATAAATTAAGGACACTCTTGAGCCAAGCTCAATTCTTGGTAACCACATGGAGACCATTACAACAGTTCATTTAGCGACCGTTCGAAGTTTGAAGTTACAATGGCACTGAAAAAATGTCACTTATGACCATTTTTCACTCTTATGACCGTCGTAGCATCCCCATAGTCAGGTGGTTTACATTCAGATGCTTGACAACTGACTCACATTTGTGCCAGTTGCAGTGTCCCAGAGTTACATGATCCCTTTTTGTGACCTTCTGACCAGCAAAGTCAGTAACGAAACCAGATTCACTTAACAGCCACGTTACTAATTTAAGAACTGCACTGATTCGCTTAACAGACGTGGCGAGAAAAGTCATAAAATGGGGCAAAACTCACTTAGCAAATTTCTCACTTAACAACATACATTTTGGGCTCAATTTGTGGTCGTAAAACTACCTGTATGCAGTTTTCTTGGCATCAGCAGAGAAGTGTTTTGCCACTGTTCTTCTTCTAAGATGTTTTTATTTTAAACTTTGCAGTCTAGGGTACAGCCCTGAGATTCCTTTCAGGAGTTCCCTCCAAGTGCTAACTTGAGCTGATCCTGCCCAGACAAGATCAGCCAGCTGCTGTCAACCTGCTTGCTTTAGAGCCAATGCCAAATGATACAACTCAGCAACTTTTTCTACCCTTCCGCTCTAAAGCAACCAAGACTCACAATGTCCCTGAATGTCATCAAATTCAATGAGCTTTCACCAGCTCTCATGTTGCAAGCATAAAACCTCAAGACATCTTTGACCAACACTTTATGTTTTTGAATTGTTTGGTCATCTTGTAAAATGTAAAACGCTTCTCGTTGTATGTTTGCTTGTTTAGAATTTAATACCTGGAGTTGCAGACCTCTTTGATAGGTGCAACGTAACTCGTCTTGAGTATACCTTTGCTCTGAAAGGCATACAGGTAGTCCTTGGCTTGCAACTATAGTGACCGTTCAAAGTTACAACAGCACTGGAAAAAGTGACATATGACCGGTTCCCACACTCAATGACCATTGCAACATCCACATGGTCACATGATCACGTGATCACCATTTGTAACCTTCCCAGTTGCTTTTGACTAGCAAAATCAATGGGGGAAGCAGACTTGCTTAAGAACCGTTTGATTCATTTAACAACTGCAGTGATTCGCTTAACAACTGATAAAAAAAAAAGATCGTAAATTGGGGAAAACTCACTTAACAACTTCCTTGGTTAGCAGGTGGAACTTTTGGGCTCAGTTGTGGTCATACATCGAGGGCTACCTGTATACATCCTGACATAATTAAACTAAAATGTTTAGATAGAATATTGAAAATCATTTGAAATTCAAACTGTATTTTCAGCCACATTGCTCATTCAACTCCTGTCCTTACATATAGTTGTGTTACATTAGGAGAGGAAATGATAAATGTTCCCTTATCATCTCATCTTATTATCTCATCACATATCCATGCATGTCATATTAAGAAGCAATATCTTTAGTTTTACTTGTTATAATTTATCCAGAGATTGAGGACATGTAAAAACAAAGGCATTCTCACAACTTTTATTGTTCTCTTTCTGAAGTACAAACTTCTGTAGCTCTCTCTTTTTCTCAAACGCACATACATCTATACATCTCAACCTCAATGACTATCAAATCTAGCTAGGTCTGAATTCCAGAATAATTCACTCTCTCTGATGGCTCTAAAGCACTACAGTTCTCATCCACTTATAACTTCTGACAATATTGGCCAGCCCCAACAAGTGTTCTCCACTTACCCAATTCACATGGAAATTTATTCTTGTTTTAAGTACCATTGTTGCGCTGAGAACTGGCTGCTGTTGAGTAGGAGAACTTTATTCTGATAGTTTCTACATCAGGGGTGTCAAACTCGCAACGTCACATCACATGTTGCAACGTATCGTGACTTTTTTGCCATTGCCGGCCATGAGGTGGGCATGGTTTTGCTATGATGCATCCGGCCCGTGGGCCGGCAGTTTGACACCCCTGTTCTACATGTTCCATTAGCTGAAATCCAGTAGAATAATTTTTTACTCCTGTGTGACCTACTTTGAATGGGTTTAATGTATTCCATCTTTGATAACTGTCCATTCATATGGAATTAAGGAGAAACTTCCTGACAGTGAGGACAATCAACCAGTGGAACAGCTTGCCTCCAGAAATCATGGCGCTCCATCACTGGAGGTTTTTAAGAAGAGATTGGACAACCATTTGTCCGAAATGGTATAGGGTTTCCTGCCTGAGCAGGGGATTGGACTAGATGACCTCCAAGATCCCTTCCAACTTTTTTATTTATTATTATTATTATTATTATTATTATTATTATTATTATTATTATTATTATTATTATTATTATTATTATTATTATTATTATTATTATTATTATTATTATTATTATTATTATTATTATTATTATTATTATTATTATTATTATTATTATTATTATTATTATTATTATTATTAGATACATGATATGTCAATAGATATGATAACAAGGTAATAGTAACTACTAATGGTGACAGAGGTAGTCAGTATTGTTTCTTTGCCCAATCTGATGTAGGGATCAAGATGCTGGAATAGGCCTAAGGGGATCCATATTCAAGTTTCTCCTTGGTTGTGGAAGCATACTAGGTGATTTTTCGTTAGTCCATCCCTCTTTGATCAACTATCCCAAGGGTTTCTGTGGAAAACCATTAAGAAAGGGATGCTATATATGCTGCAAGGTGCAATTATTCAGATAGGGATGATAATTCAGCACACAAAAGGTGGAAAAGGATTGTCCACATGCTTTACTGGTTTTATTTTATGTCTTGCCATTCCCCCAGTGCCTAACTTGTAATTCTGTCCAGTGAAGGCATGGTGAGATTGAGCAAATAATAAGGTATATTTCCCCCATATTGCAGAATGGTTTAAAATGTTATTTTTATTATAGAACTTAGTTTACTGAGCTACAAACATATATTTATCTTAAAATGGCAGCTCCTGCCCACCCTTGATATGGAAGATAAGTAGAGTCAGATCTGATTAGTATTTAGGAGTAAGTAAGGCCAACATAAAACTTCAGGTTTATAGCTTGAATGGCAAGTTTAAAAGAAAAAATAAAATAAATGCTGGAAGAGAGGAGTGTAGAATGGGTTCCATAATATTGCCAAAATGTTAGACCGCATGAAATCCATGAAATCACCAGAAGCCAAGCTTAATTTCAACCTAGCCTTTAGCATGACACTAGAAAACCAGAGCCCTGTTGGGTCATCACTTCAGAGATATTTCCTTACCTAAACAGAGAAACAGAATGACGCTGTTTGGGCAAAAAAGCAGTGGGAATGGAAGCAACTTCTGACTTCCTGGCAGCTTCCCCACTGAGTTTCCTTACGGGAAGCTGGCAGGAAGCATCAGAAGTCCTCCCTCCCTTCCTCCCTCCCTCCCTTACACCCTCCCTCATTTTCTACTGGCTTGTGGGCTTCTCTTACTTTGCTTGTGGGCAGCTTGCAAGGAGAAAGTCAGTGGGGAAGTCAGCAGGAAGTCGCAATTCCAAGGCCAGCAGGCAGATAAGTGGCTGCTGCCAGATGGGGAAGGGACCATCGGGGGTGCACAGAGTCAAGAATGGTATATGGGGTACATGAAAGGTACCGTGTGGGCTGGAAAGGGTGCATGGGTATGCACCAGATATGTCACATACTGGGAGCCAGTATCATTGCAAATTTGAAAATATCTAGTTTCAGTGTCAAAAATTACCTGAAGACAAGGTAACATAGGAAAAAACAATTTGCATTTCTTTCATTTTTTTTTCTTGCCATCTTATTCCGTATTATTGGCACTGAGTTGCAGAATGCAACTTTTCTTCTGTTCCTGAACATAATTAACTCTTCAGACATTACAGTGTTAACATGAATAAAGGCTTTGTGATGTGGTATGAGAAAAGGTCTTAATTTAATGAGTTTAATGAGGATTACATCTGGATTGTTGCAATTGGAAGCTTTGAATGTTTAGATCTAAAAATGATAACTCATGGATGGTTTTCTGTTCCGATTTAAATGACATTTTAAATTCTACTACTATGTTTTATTTTAATGCCTCAAGAAGCCTTGATTATTGCAATATATTGAGCTAAATAAATAAGCATTCCTCATCTTATGGAAATTTTTAGAAATACATTATTGGTGGCGTCATATAGAATGAATATTGGGAAATATATAAAGAGATGTTGATCTTGAGGAGTACAAGTCTTTTGGCTGAGGACTTACTTCAAGGAGTGTTTTTATGGAAAGTGCAAAAGTATTTTCACACAAAGCAAAAGATTTTCTTTTCCAGTGATGTTATTTCAGTTTTGGAATATCTTTCTCAAAGAGATGTGCGTTGTACCAACTTTCAGCAGCTTTAAAAACATTTTTATTTAGCTATATATTTTAATTTAAATAATTACTCCGTCTCCCTTGTAATTTGTCTGTAAGAGTATATATTGCACGTGTGTGCCTGCTATTTTTTCATTATGTTTGCTCAAAATTTGGGAGAAAGCCAGTGGAGTCTATCCAGCAACAAATAGCATCCAAGAAACAAATTCCACATTTACCCTGCAGTCCCAAAACTTTGCGGAGCTGAAAAAAATTCCTGGGGGAATTTGTGAGGCTGTAGGGACAGGGAAAGAAAAAAAGCAAACATCCTTTTCTTATTCAGTCCATTCCTGTACTTTGAGATGTTGCTCTCCCATTTTTCTGCAATATGTTCAAGTAGTTCACAGTCTACATTGGGGTGTCCAACCTAGGCAACTTTAAGACCTGTGAGTTTCAACTCCCAAAGTTCATGCTGGCTGGGGAATTCTGGGAGTTGAAATCCACAAGTCTTAAAGTTGCCAAGGTCGGACATCCCTGGTCTACATTATTGTACAATTCTCACTTGAGGAAATGTGGTACAGGGATTTAATTATTAATATAAGTATCCCTTGCTTTCAGTTCAGTATGTGATCATCAACACCTAAAAATGGAAAAGAACTGTTTCATGGAAAGTACTTGTTTCCATTTAGAAACTCCCACCTTGCCAAGTGGGCGGCACAGTGGCTCACCAGTTAAGATGCTGGCCTTGTTGGCTGGAAAGCCAGCAGCCCAGGTTCGAGACCCAAGTGCCTCATGACAGGGTGAACTCCCGTCCTCGCCTCAGCTCCTGCCAACCTAGCAGTTCAAAAACATGCAAATGCGAATAGATAAATAGGTATCCCTTTGGTGGGAAGGTAACAGTGCTCCATAATGTCATGCTGGCCACATGACTGTGGAAATGTCTTTGGACAACACTGGCTCAATGACCTTGAAATGGAGATTAGCATCATACCCTGTAGACAGCAATGATTAGCGGAGTAAAATCCACAGGGACTCCTTTACCTTTACCTTGCCAAGTAGGACTGAGAAAGATCCTTATCAGGAAATATGGAGACACAAATCAATCAGGACTGAGCTGAATGGTTGAAGGATCTTCTAACACAGGGGTTCCCAACCAGGGGTGCTCGCACCCCCTGGGGGTGCGAGACGATATTCCAGGGGGTGCAAAAACTTGGGTTTTCAAAATTATAGTGTACATGCATAATTTGTTGCCGTTATTTCAAACTTTTGTAAGGGGTGCAAGAATATATCAGAAGCGTTCTAGGGGTGCGGGGTATAGAAAAGTTTGGGAACCACTATTCTAGCACAAGGACTGCACTGATCTGCCTAGCATACGGCACTCAATGCTTGGGTCCTAGGAATGTGAGACAATTAACAACAAGCTCAGCTCCTGTTCAAAGCAAAATATTATGAAAGCAGTTTTGTAATATGTTTGATGGAGGTCCAGCACAGGGAATAGTAGTGGTCATGATGATGATGTTGACAACAACAACAACAACCAAAATATTATTCCAGATATTAAGGATTGGATTTAGGAGATGTGTAATCCATGCGTCCAGGATGCAATATGTTACCTGTTGGTACAGCTTTCATAATATTTTACAACAATAGGCTACAGGTAGTCCTTGACTCACAACCATTTGTTTAGCGACTGTTCAAAGAAGAGCACTAAAAAAGTGGCTTATGGTCATTTTTCACATGACCATTGCAGCATCTCCATGATCATGTGATAAAAATTCAGACGCTTGGCAACTGGTTCATATTTATGACAGTTGCACTGTCCCGGAGGTCATGAGATCACCTTTTGCAACCTTTTGACAAACAAAGTCAATGGGGAAGCCAGATTCACTTAACAACTGTGTTATTAACTTAACAACTGCAGTGATTCACTTAACAATTGTGGCAAGAAAGGTGATAAAATGGGGCAAAACTCACTTAACAGCTTTCTCACTTAGCAACAGAAATTTTGGGCTCAGTTCTGGTCGTAATTGAGTACTATCTGTCCTCCCCAGTCATGAGGGACTGTTTTATCGGTCCACCTCAATGGCCAATTAGATTCTCAGTTTTTCCTTCGATGCCAAAACACGGTAGGGGAATAAGGAGCCTGGGGTCTGCTCAATGACTGATGGCTATTTTTTTTTTTTTGCTCTTTTCTGTTGGTAGCTCTGGAAAGAGTACTGGGTGGGAGAATGTACGAGCACCAGGGACACTGCTGAGGTGGGAGAAACTTGCTTCCAAAATTTGAAAGGGGAGGCTAATGGCTGTGCAGAAATGCTCTCAGTTCCTTTGATGGGCAACCTACCTCAGTGGTGCTGAAGATAAGGTCATAGAGTGTAATTTATAAGTGCTTTGGGCTCTTGAGGGCCAAGGAGACAGCAGAGGGAGGGAAAAACTATGCCAAGTTACAGGGGAATCTTTGTTTCTAACTTTAGGCCCTTCTTCAGTTATCAGCAATGACGACGATTCAGCAAGTCCTCTTCATCACATCTCTAATGGAAGCAACACGCCATCTTCTTCTGAGGGAGGCCCAGATGCAGTAATTATTGGAATGACAAAGATTCCTGTAATTGAAAATCCTCAATATTTTGGAATTACAAACAGTCAACTCAAGCCTGACACATGTAAGTACATATTTACATATATTTATATTTATGTATGTCTATAGATAATTAGGTGCCTCCCCAAGTGCATGTAATTTATGATTATTTCCCCCCTTTCTGATATCGATTATGAATGCTAAGTAACAGTCTATCCATATAACCATAAACATGTTTCTTCATATTACAACCTTTGGGGCTTAATAAAGTTTATTTTATCAGGTGTGGTTAAGATTGCCCCATTGTTAACATTTTCAAATCCAATATATGAATTCTAATTATCTTTTATTTCTTTGGCCAGATGATGAACAAACATTGACCTTTAAAGTTTAAAATGTGTTGTTTTTTTTAATGAATATAATTACAAATTCAGCAGGTGAAGTAAGTTTTAGTGATTGTTAAATCTGTTGAACAGTGAAGGTCAAATGGTGATCAAACTGTGATACACATTTCAGGGGAAATCAGAGATATTTGAATGGATAAAAAGGATAGTTGACTCTATAGACTTTGAGGTAAAACCAATAGCAGACATACACACATTTCTATCCCCTATTCCCTTTGGGGATAAGCAACATTATTTAAAGTATAGAAAGTGAATAAGAAATTTTGAGCCAAAGAAAGGCACAATAATGGCATAAGAAAATAAATAAAACATTACTAGTTTACATCAATAACACTCTCAGTGCATTAATATCTTCCTTCCTAGAAAATCATATTTACTTCCACCACATCCATGCACTGAATCGG
Organism: Azemiops feae; assembly: GCA_023970755.1. Lineage (NCBI taxonomy): Eukaryota > Metazoa > Chordata > Lepidosauria > Squamata > Viperidae > Azemiops > Azemiops feae. The sequence goes on from JALGBA010004290.1 coordinate 1,006,287, forward strand.
ACATTGCTTTTTTGTTCTCCAAAATTCTTACCTTTCTCTCTTTTTTGAGGATTTCGTCAGTTGCATCTGACAGAGAGTCTTCCTCTTTCCACTTTGCTTTCCCTCTAACCTCTCCTTCCTAGTATCTATTTGTTTTGTGTTCATATATTCTCTCCATAGCCTATGTATCTTTTGCAACAACAATTCATTTTTGTACTCAATGCACACTCATTCATATTCGTTAATTTCTAGCCCTGTCCCTTCTTTAGCACCCACTCTTTTTAGGCTGCCATGACCACCGTCTCTGCTTTATTCCTATGTTATTCCTAACATAAAGGTAGTCCTCAACTTACAACAGTTCATTTAGTGACCATTCAAAGTTACACCGGCACTGAAAAAAGTGACATGATCATTTTTTCTTAACGACAGCTATAGCATCCCCATGGTCACGTGATCAAAATTCAGATACTTGGCAACTGGTTCATATTTATGACGGTTACAGTGTCCCAGGGTCATGTGATCAACCTTTTGCGATCTTCTGACAAGCAAAGTCAATGGGGAAGCCAGATTCACTGAACAACCCGTGTTACTAACTTAACAACTACAATGATTCATTTAATAACTGTGGCAAGAAAGGTAAATTGTGACTGTAAGTTGAGGACTAGTCGTACTTACTATCACTTCCATATAACTGAATGGGCAAAACCACTTTCATGTAACTAATTTAACTTCTTTTGACATACGTTCTTCCCTTATAATACACCGCTTACTATCTTTCTTCCAGCATTTACACATCTTTAAAAAAATTCCATCTTATCTTTAATGAACATTCTACTTGCTCAGGTTTTTTTTTTTTAGCCATTCATCTTTAACAATTCTTCACTCCATATTCTCTGTGGAAAACAACCACCATGATCTCAGCCTTAAGCATTTTCAGATCCATCCCACAGTCTAATGTTGAAAATATCAATCAACAACACTGTATCATGTTGCATACATAAGTACACAAATATTCCCATCCCCAATGAGCACATTTCTACCATCACTGCAAGCATTTCTTTAGCCACAAACATATTTGAAATACATTTAAACAACCATGGGAACATTATATATCCTTGTCTTAAGCCTTACTCGGTGCAGCACGTTTGCTAAGCGTCCTGTTTATTCTCATACATCCTTTACTTCCATCATATAAGGCCCTTAATGCATTCGAGAACTAACCTTCAACTCCACATTTGCATAAAACATTCCGTAATTTAAGCCTACTCACTTTATCACACGTATTCTATAAATCAACAAACGTACAAGGCTTGTCACAGCTATACAATTCACAGGGTCCTGTTGAACAGAAAAATCAATTCAGCATGAAGTGAAGTACATTTCCCAGATTTTGCTCACGGTCACCTGTATGGACAGAATTCTGCCAAACACATTTGCAGGCACACTTGGCAAGTTAACAAACTAATTTCCCCTGTAGTTCTGGCATTTACACATGTTACCCTACGTTTTGTATGGGGGATGAGTAACAGCTTTCTTCCAGTTGTCAAGCACAGAGGCTACCTTTGTGCACACTTGAAACAAGTTGCACTGCCATTCTGTAAGCAAATCACATCCGTATTTTAATGGTTTCCATCTTCACTTGCAGCCTTATCATTTTTCAACATTTTTCACAGCATTTCTGCTTAATTTTTAGCCACTTTTTTTTCTTTTTGGCCACAAGCATTTGCAGCATTCAGAGGAATGTCATACCATTATTGTTCCCATGCATTCTATCTCTTCGAGTTCATTCCAAATCTTTTTTTCATTTGTTTTTTCCTTCAATTAACCTTGCTGGCAGGTCCCAGTTTAGCTGTGTCCCATCCAGTTCCTCACAGCTCCTAGAAAACAGATAATGACCTCTCCCAGTGGAGAATCCATGCAGAATTTAAATAGCATTGAGAGACCACTCAAGGAGTTAAGGGCTGAACTGCTGCTTAATAAATAATGGCTAAAACTGTCCAGTCAGTAAGGAGCAAAAAGAGTGTCTCCCACCCCATCCTTTACCAGGACAGCAACATGGCCAATGGTTCTGAACACAGCCAAGAGGTGTAATAGGATCAGGAAGATTATTTTTGACCACCCAGGTCCTTAATAAAGATACATACCAAAACAACTAGTGCTGTTTCCTCCTATGTTCAGATCTGAACCCTAACTGAAAAGGCATGTTCTTCACATAATTGGATCATAGATCATTATCTGTGACCCATCACACTTTGGTTGCCCAAGATTTTCAAATATTAATAAAGGATAGATTATAGCCTTGGTTATGCCCATCGTATTTGCATCATTTCCTGATAACAGTATGAGCAATATTGATATGTTTTGCCAATTTGGGGCAATAGGCCAGAAGTGTAACCGAAGTCCACTTCCACCCCAAGTGTGCTCACACTTGTTTATGCACACTGAGTCTCCAATCTAAACACTAACCTGGATTTTACTGACATTCCACTAAAATGGAACCATATGCAGCATACCGGTGCATGCTCAGGCAATCTCTAGTAAGCTTTTAATTTATTTCAGTGATATAAATTTACAACTTCATAAAATAAAAATGAAACATTTATTGAACTGTATATCTCCACAGTTACCCCCATGCTGGTAGAGATATTACAGATGTGCTTATATTTCCAAGAGAAATTGAATCAGTAGCATCTGCAGCTCAAAACAGGCAAGATGGTGCTTTTGAAACACAATTGAAACCCTGCCCTTTTGTATATTTGTACATCCCAAAGGATTGGATTGGAGTGCCACAACTGGCATCGTTTTGACCACCCTGGTTGATGCTACTAAGTTGCACCAACCTAACTGTAATCAATGTCAGTGGATCCCCAATCTTCAGTAATAGTGTTAGTTTACATGGTCAATAGGTGTTAGTTGTGGTTCTTGTAGAAATGAATGTTTTGCCTATTTCAATTGTGTTAAAAATCCTAACCCACAAAATACATTACACTGGAAACAGAACAAATTACAAAAGCTGTATCAGTATTTTTCCGATGACAGATTTTTGACACATGCATTTACACAGATTGTAAAATAAACAGGTATGTGAATACCAAATAAGTTCACTTCATAATAAGGACAGCTTATTCTATAGCCATAAATAAGAATTTAAAGAATTGTTGCTTGATTTGAAACTCATATGTCCTTGCTAAGCAAGTAGAAACTGATGTATATGCTTACTTGGACTCAGAAGACTAAGCTTGACTCCCATGCCTGAGTCACTTTTTCCCCCAAAAATTGCAACTGTCCTCTAAATTGTGACCCTAGCTTCATGCCAATAAAAATACTACTACTACTTAAAGCAAAAGAGGAAGAAACCTAAGAAAATAAGTTAAAAGGAACTTTATATTATTAAAACTATTAAATAATATCATATTGGATAACCCTATCAAAGTTCATTTTTTCTCAACATGTAATCTTGAACAGTAATCAGTCAGAGTGGTCCTTTCCTTTCCTTTCCTTTCCTTTCCTTTCCTTTCCTTTCCTTTCCTTTCCTTTCCTTTCCTTTCCTTTACTTTACTTTACTTTACTTTACTTTTTACTTTACTCTCTTTCCCCACAAAGAATGGGTATTTTTTAATGAACATCAGAAGCTGGGAAGGCAGTGAATTGTGCACATAAATTTGAGTCCAACTATTTAATTAACCTTCTTTTCAAGATGTCCAACATGTACAGGATTATCACAAAGTAAGCCAGATTTTTCCAAAACAAATCCAAGCACCAGCTCTTCATCTCTAAACTTTTAATTACTTTAATTTTATTACTTAATTACATTAATCCAACCAGAGTAAATATTTCCACATATTGAAATCTGTTCCTACAAGTGGTTTTTCTTGATCTTGTTTAAGGGAGATGAAATGTTTGTCCTCAGTGCAGAAAAAAAACAAGCCCCAGAGATGGAGGAGAAATTCATTCCATCCAAATTCCTAGATAATTTATTCAAATAAACTTCCAAAACTGAAGCACAAATTTCGAAGGAATTCCATGTCAATTATGTATGTATGAGGAATTTTGCAATGCAGTTGCCACCTCAGTTGTGCTCAAAAGCCGTCCACTCAGATTGTGCATTGTGTATTGTTTATCTATAATAGACAGTGGCTCCAACTCATCCAGATAATCTCCTTCAACTAAAAAAAGCCTGTTCTTTCAGAATTACTCTAGTATCCAATATGTGGCAGCTGCCAATATTTTCCAATAAATGGAATCTACGGTCCTTCTTGGCGAACATGTTGATTCAAATATATACAAGTAATCCTCCACTTATGAGCATAGTTGAGCCCAAAATTTCCACTGCTAAGCAAGACAGTTGTTAAGTGAGTTTTGCCCCATTTTACGACCTTTGTTGCCACAGTTAAGAAGTGAACCCCTGCAGTTGTTAAGTTAGTAATATAGTTGTGAAGTGAATCTGGCTTGCCCATTGATTTTGTTTGTCAGAAGCTTGCAAAAGGTGCTTGCATGACACTGCCACCGTCATAAATATAAGCCATTTGCCAAGCGGCCCAATTTTGATCATGTGACCACGAAGATGCTACAATGGTCATAAGTGTGAAAAATGGTCATGTCTCTTTTTTCAATGCCGTTGTAACTTCAAACAGTCACTAAATGAAAAGTTGTAAGTTGAGGACTACCTGTACATTATCCATCAATCTAGAATCCATTTCATTGCCATTATTATTACAGTTGCCACTGTGATGTTTACTGTTTCTATATGTTTCAGATGGACCCTAGTGCAGTTCTGATGAACCTTTTCATGCTTTCAGTGAACAAGAGGAGGAAGGGAACAGGACTGTGCTCTGCCCCTTAGTGCTTGTGCGTCCTGCTGGCAATGCCCCCCCTCCCATGAACTGAGTTCATTTCCTCCAAGGGGGTCCTACACAGATACACCTATATGTACATAGGGACTTTCGTGCAGTCTGGCATTCAGTGTAACCAGGGTTTTAGTCTCATTCAAGCCTTTGTGCGTTCTGCTGCACTCGTAGAGGTATCCATTTTATGTGTTAAGCACATAAGGTGTACTTTGTCTGTTTGTATGCTTGATTCAGTATAGCGCATAACATGCGGCTATTATTCAAGTTGTTCTAAAATCCATTAATATTATTTGGTATGATTACTTTGATTACTTTACTTTAATGGCAAGAGTCAGCTGAAAGGAAGAAAAAGAAGTCTGCAAGCTGCAGTGAAAAAAACAGTTTAATTTTTAATTCTAATGAATTTGTGTTTGTGTTTGTTGTTATTATCTTTGGATTAAAATATCTCAGAAACATTAAGGTAAGAATGCTAGGAGTAAATTAAAAGAACTATTCATGAATCAGTCAAACTTCTTTCTAATTTGTTATTAAATGATCATGTAATTAATCAAGTGTCTGTACTTGCATTATGTTCCTTGCCTCTGGCAAGAGTTCCAGAGGAGAGTCTGGAATAAAAGCAATTGTTGATTCAACAGACTTGTTGTTGACAAGCTGGTGTTCAATTATAATGGTAACGTTGTTGCTTCCAAAGGATTGTTTCCACAATGATATAATCAGAAGCAACATAATGAGTAGCCTATTAATGTGTGAAATAATCTGTTGGCTTCTTCTCCTTCTCCTTCTCCTTCTCCTTCTCCTTCTCCTTCTCCTTCTCCTTCTCCTTCTCCTTCTCCTCCTCCTCCTCCTCCTCCTCCTCCTCCTCCTCCAGGTCATAAAGTATTTTTCAATTTCTCCAAAACTCTTTATCAGATTGGATTTAAAAAACATTGGGAAAGACAGCAATTTCATTGTTCTCCAAGTCTACAAGTTCTAACTGTTTTGAGCTGGAGTGCTAGAGAATTTTTATGGACATAATTAAATTAACGTCCCAAAATTCAAGACGGATAACAGAGCTGTTGGATATTGCTCTTATTTAAACATATGCAAACACTGTTTCCAAACCTTTATTGGAACACAAAGATCCTTTGAAGCACTATCAGAGAGTGAATATGAAAAGCAGAGCTGAGGGTTAATTTGAAGGTGGTGTACTAGGTTAAAAACAAAAAAAAAAACACCCTATAAGTTCCAAAGTTTAATGTTCTGTTTTCAAATTGGATCCAGATCCTGCAATTTGAAGAGAAATGTGTATCTGATAATTGAACCTATTAGATTATTTCATACAATACAGAAATCTGAACAAATTATTCTGTTACCCGCCACTTTCCTAATCCAGACTGGAGGAGCAGGATCAAGCAAGATAAAATAAAAAACATAATAAAAGCTTGCCAATTTCTGATTCAGGTAGTCCTCAACTTATAACCATTCATTTAGTGACTGTTCAAAGTTACAGCGGGGCTGAAAAAAGTGACTTACAAACACTTTTCAGACTTACAACCATTGCAGCATCCCCGTGGTCATGTCATCAAAATTTGGGCACTTGGCAACCTGTGTTTATTTATCATAGTTGCATTGTCCTGGGGGGGGTGGGAGTCATGTGATCATCATTTGTAACCTTTCCAGCTGGCTTCCAACAAACAAAGTTAATGGGGGAAGCCAGATTCATTTAACGACTGCATGAATCACCTAACAACTGCAGTGGTTTACTTAACAACTGTGGCAAAAAAAAGTTGTAAAATGGGATGCAACTGACTTAACAACTGCCTTGCTTGGTAACAGAAATTTTGGGCTCAATTGTAGTCATATGTTGAGGACTACCTTTACTCACAAGGTGGATAAAAGGTCTTTAATTTTCTTTTTAATCATTCAATGCCCTGGAACTTTCTCTTCGCTAGTATATTTCCAAGGAATTTATGGAATGCCGAAGCAATCATGCATGCTCTATGACAGGGGTCCTCAACCTTGGCAACTTTAAGACTTGTGGACTTCAACTCCCAGAATTCCTCAGCCAGCAAAGCTGGCTGAGGAATTCTGTGATTTGAAGTCCACATATCTTAAAGTTGCCAAGGTTGAGGACCCTTGCTCTTTGGACATTCTAGGAAGTAACACTCCTGATGCACGTCAGGAGAACATTGTGCACCCAGAAAATACTTTTGTGATTGTATCAATGTTTGAATCAAAGAGGTGTTAAGATTGCTCAGCTTGTTTACTGAGAACAATATATCAAAAATCCTTCATGGTAGCCAAGTTTGCCCATGCATATTTGAAAGAAATGTCATCATTAGAGTGTGAAATTATATCAAGAATTCCTCAACGGGGCCTAAGGAAAGTGCTTTGGGGAAAAAAAAGGAAGGTGGAGATTTACTTCTGAGTATGGTTTGTTTGGTGGGCTCATTGTCACATCCTAGCTGCTGCAATATAAAACTCTTTGCTGTGTTTGAGGGATATATCGCCTAAGTCTCATCTCTAACCACTGCTAAGCCAGCTGTTCTTGTTCCAGTTTAAAAGGGGAACTTTCCTTCTTTTCCCAACCTGAAACATTCCATGAAGAATGGATGACACAATGGATTATGGGGATGATGCTGTAAGAAATGGTCCAGATGGTCCAGCAAGTACTGCCGAAACACACCTTCCCCATCCAGTTGCTGGTCCATGGCCTTGGCTATTTTGCCCTTAGTTGTGAGAGAGACTGAACACCTGGTTTTTGTCTCTTAACCTTGAAACACTGAACTCTATGGAGATTGATAGATTCATCGTACAAGGATCCAGTCGTGGGTACATTTTGTGTGAGTGTGTGGGTCTGTGTGCTGGGCAAGATCATAAAGTAGGCAAAATATATGATAAGTGCACATTCACAAACACAGTGGGGGATGAGGGTTTGTGAGAGAGGACTAACTTCCCTGACTAACATAGATTCACGGGGCAAATTGGTTTCAGTTGTTGGAAGCTCTAGAAATACAGTAACACTGAAAGCTCTCCAGTTCCAACTTCTCTGCTTCATATTTCAAACCAACTCTTCCAAACACGTAGGCATACTTCTGGGATGGGGATGCTTTGACATAAGTATAAATATCTTCTGATAGGTTGACCGCAAGAAGGCTTCATTTTGTGGGACGATAGACCTTCTCCCAGTTGATAGAAGGATAGAGGAAACTGCCTTGAAACTGCCTGGTATGAAATTGTGCAAGGGCAGCAGAACTGCCCAGCCTCCTTGCTGAGGCGCAGTGAAGATTAGGCTGTAGTTGCAGGATAATTGTCTACGTCAATGTACTTTCCTACTGACTCAAAAGCCCTATATCTTTCACGTTCAAGACTTTTATCTGTCTTCTTTCTAATATGTATAGTTTTTAAATCTTCAAGCATTGCATTTCTTCATAGAAAAAAAAATATTGCCCTTGGAATAATTTTGGGCAAATTTCCCCAGACACGAATGGAAACTTATTTGCCAGAGAACTAAATTGCAGATTTATATCTTGTGCATTGCAATAATCATGCTGTTAACCAGAGCACCAATTCCCAGTCACCATCCTCTCAATATGGTGAACTTTTTTGTGTGGCAGCTACAATACAAGCATCCTAGGTGCCTTTGTTCATTCATAGCTTAGCTAATCACTGACATGGCAGTAGCTAACCAAATTAACCGCTGCTCATTCGGAGTTTACCTCTGTGCTCAGCATACCATTTGAGGTAGCACGGTAAGCAAGGCACACTTAAATTTCTAAAGTCCTTAACACTTTAAGTTCTAACTGCTTTTACAGCCACGCGCAATTCATTATAATTGAGTACTTTTTGACCCAAGCTTTCCTTTGAAAAGAGAGAAGCAGAATTTGTAGATAATGAGCCGGCTGGGTTTTGCTAAGGCAGGGGAAGTAGAATGCTTAAAATAGTCACTCTGTGAAACTCTTGATGAAAAATACTAGTCTTCAAAAGTTGCAGGAGAAAGAGGGGCAAGGGGCAGATAAAAAGAAAGACAGACCAGTATCTAGCAGCTGTTTGCTTTTATTCACTGAGGGCTTAGCATCATAGGGTTGGAAGGGACCTTGGAGGTCTTCTAGTCCAACCCCCTGCCCACATCAGGAGATCTTATATCATCTTGGACAAATGGTTGTCATTGGAATTTGAGAACCCACAACTCCGAGAGTCAAGCTGTTCCATTGATTAGTTGCTCTTGCTGCCACGAAATTTCTCCTTAATTCCAGGTTGGACCTCTCTTTAATGAGCTTCTACCCATTGCTTTTTGTCCTAGCCTCAGGAACTTTGGAGAATAACTTGACCCCCACCTCTTTGTGGTAGACCCTCATGAACTGAAGACAGCTATCATGTCACCCCTAATTCTTCTCTTTGTTAGGGTAGACATAAATTGTTCCCTTAACCATTCCTTGTATGATTTATCCTGCAGACCCCTGATCATCTTAGTTGTTCTTCTCTGCACACTTTCTAGGATCTCAGTGTCTTTTTTGTATCGTGGTGACCAGAATTGGATGTAATATTCCAAGTGTGGCCTCACTAGTGCAGTATAAAGCCATACTATTACTTCTTGTGATCTTGATGCTATCCCTCTCTGTTGATGCAGCCTAAGACTGCACTGGCTTTTTTTTGCAGCTGCAACCCACTGTTGGTTCATACTTGAGTGGTGGTCCACTAGGACACATAAATCTCTCGCACAGTTACTATTCTTCAGCCAGATACTGCCTCTTCTATACCTGTGCATTTGATTTTGCCTTCCTAGGTGCTGGATTTTTCTTTTCTCACCACTAAACTGCATCTTGTTAGCGAGAGCCCAATGATCAAGTCTGTCAAGTTCCTTCTGAATCTCCTCTAAAGTGTTAGCAGTTCCCCCTATCTTGGTGTCGCTTGCAAATTTGATGAGCTCTCCTTCTATTCCCTCATCTAGATCATTCATGAACATGTTGAAGAGCACTGACCCTAAAAGAGATCATGATATCATATGACCGCGACTTGCAACTCTCTGATGGCTTCCCAACTGACTTTGTCAGAAGACAGCTGTGAATATTGCAAATGGCGATCATGTGACTGAAAGACACTGTGATCGTCAGAAATGCAAGCTAGCTGCCAGGTACCCAAATCACAATCATGTGATAGCAGGGGCACTGTGATAGCCACAATTCATAAATCTCGTTTTTAGCACTATTGTAACTTTAAACAGTCACTGAATGTCCTGGCTGATAAATGCACCTGAGATTTAAAAATGTCTTTTCCAAGATCCATCCTTGTGCTATTAATATTTGCATGTATACACAAGATAATTAAGAAAGAATAGGGAAGAGAAGATGGAGTTAGGCACAATTGAACTTTTGTTATTATTTCACACCTAGCTTGAGAGGTGGGTGTATTGAAAGGAACACAATGAAAATCCATGCATACAATTCAAACCTGTCTTCTAGTAAAATGAGCACACAACCTGCTGAGAGTTAGGGTGCCCAATAACAATGAATTAAACACCTGTGGTCAGAGAGTTGGGTGGCTTATAAATGTAATATAATATTATGTTTGGTTGCACAGTCATCCAGATGTTTAGATTGTATTTGGCATAGCATGCACAAATATAATGGACAATTTCTGATAGACCCACTAAAAAGCTCTTTTTCGAAGCAGATGTTTGGCCAGTTGGTAAACAGGTGCTCTAGGCCATGTTAAATTAATTTAAATTAATAGTCACTAAAATGCTTAACCAGGAAAATAGGAGAAAAATCTGATTAAAGCAGCAAATCAACTGAGGTCTGGAGACTCTTTGATGCACAGCAGGTATGCCATACACCTTTATATTTTCACTAAAGGTTATTATGAATTTACTTCTTTTATTTGAAACCAATTGGAAAAAAAATTCACACACAGCAAAAGCTACTTAGAAAGCCAGCATCCTGAATATTAGTGTACTTAAAAAGAAATTAGTAATGGATGGAGTTTCAATAAGAACTATGGCGTCGGTCTTCTAACATAGTTTTTAGTATAATCTGTAAGCCACCTAGAGTCGCCTTGTAGGGGAGATGGGTGGCATAAAAATTTGATTGATAGACAGAGAGAGAGAGAGAGAGACAGAGCATGTTTTTCCAAGCAGGTCGTGGCTTCTGAAATCTAGCCAAGCTCATATCATACATAATTCTTTGTAATCTTCTGTAAGCTGTTGGTTGGAGTCTTGGAGGATAAAATTAGTCCTATTCATTATGCCTTAAACCTTACAATTTGGGGAGTCCAGTAGAGGGCTATGGTAGTGTCAGGTCAAATTCTTTTGGATGCCTTTCCATTCTCAGTTTGAGGATGTGGTCAAAAGGTGCTTGGTAGAGTTTGTTCACTCAGCTGTTTTCTTTCCCCTAGCCCCCATGTTTATTACATCTAAGGCAGGGGTGGGCAAGAACAGCAACTTTACGACCTGTGGACCTCAGCTCCCTGTATTTTGGCTGGCTCAGGAATTCTGGGACTTGAAGTCCCAAGGTTGCAAAATTGCCATAGTTGCACACCCCTGATCTAAGGGAATGGGCTGTCCTTTGACGGACCATGAAATGTATAACTTTGTCTGTACATGACTCTTAAAAGAGACCATTGTGACACCACTTTTTTGGGGGGGGGGATTGTAGGACCCAGGAGACCTGAATAACTTTTCTCTTGTGCCTAAGGTGCCTTTCTTAAGTAAGGTGCTTTAAAAGTAATGGCTGAATCCGATCAGATCCATTCATGACTGAAATTGGATTTCTAGATCTCTTTTAATTAGAATTTACTTGTTTTTTTATACTGAAAACATTGTGGTCACACTATGGGATGAATTTTGCTGGGAAGCAAGGAGTTTTATGATCTTGTTAATTTTGCTGAGCCTCTCAGCTGTTTTCTGCACCATCCTTGGAAAGGTTTTTCTGAACAAAGGATTTGTTGACACAGCTTTGTAGTAATCCCACTCAGAGCCGGATAGCCTTTTCTAGAAGAGGGCACTAGGGAATTTCTGCTCTACTCTGTGGTGTTTTATACTGTGGAGTTATGCAAGGCTCAGTTTTGTTCTCCACGCTGTTTAAGTTTTAATGTGAAGTTACTAAGCAAAATCATTCAGAGATTTAGAGTGACATCAGTATGCGGATGACATTAAATTCCATTTTTCCTTTTCATCAGATTCCGATGAGATAGTAGAAATGCTGAATTAATGCCTGGCCACAGTAATGAACTAGATAAGGGTCAACAAATTGAAGTTCAATCTGGACAAGGTACAAATGCTGTTAGTGGATGGTTTACTTGTCCAGATCAGTGATGTTCAGCCAATTTGGAAGACATGGTATTCCTCCAAAAGGGTCAAAGCTTATAGATTGAGAGTGCTTTGAGATCCATCTTTATAATTAGAGGTTCATGTTCTCTGGCGTGAAGTACCTTTTACCAGGTTAGACTGCAGTACTAGTTATGGTCTTATTTAAATGAAAATAGCTTTGCTACAGTAATCTTTTTTTCTGGGAACATCTTATGAGGCTGCTTTAGAAGATCTGGAAGCTTCAGTTAGTACAAAATACTGGAGCAAGAGTATTGTCTGAGATGATGAAAACATTACACCAATTTTATCCAATTTTCACAAGTTCCCATTTGTTTCCTCTTGCAATTCAAAGTGTTGATATTGAGTTATAAAGCCCTTCAGGGCTCAGGATTATAGTACCTGCTGCTTTTATTGTAGTGTTTTGTTGTGCTATATTTCAATGGTGTTCTACTTTATGTTAGAAAGTACTAGTGTATGAAGTCAGCTTCCGAAGGACAGTGTTAAAATGCTTATCATTATAACACCCTTCTGGAATCAGTCACAAACCCTGTCACATTTTGGAGGAACTGTAGCTTCTTAGTGTTTTTCAAGAATAGCCCTCATAGAAAAGATTATTATTAACTAAAAAGCCAGAAGAATGAATCAGCTTGATCATATCAGAATGATTTAGAAATACTTGCTGTTAATGACTCAATCAAAACTGAAAAAATAACTTCTTTACCAAAAGAGCGTCCTAAATTTTCAGAGGACAATTCAGTGGTGCTTATTTCTCCCATCCCCCCCCCCCTCTGGGTTTTAAAAGTCGGAATGGGAGACTTTTGAGAAGTAAACTGCTCCCATTCCTACCTTTAAAAAACCCAAACCCTGAAAAAAACTCTAAACAGGTTCTTTTGGGGATGTGTATGTGTGTGTGTGTGCACAAGTGTGTTGAATAGATATTCCCTAGCATCATATTTTGAGAACGTAACTATTATGTCCTGCCTTAGATATGAAAGCCAGCTGGGTGACCTTGAACCAATCACTCATTGCTCAACCCACCTCACAGGGTTGTTGTTGTGGGAAAAATAGGACGAGGAAGATATGTTGGATATGTTGACTGCCTTGAGTTATTTGTAAAAATAATAAAAGCATGATACAAACAAGCAAATACATAAATAAATATTACGGGATTCCCCCATACAACTATTCCCCTCAGTATATGCAAGGAAAAATAGGCCAGGAAAATAGTATGAATTAATGATATTGAAAAGTTCTGAAAAATTCAAGAGGGACACATGCCCTTTTTCAGTTCCAAGAGAGACCAAGGGGTTTTCAGTTCTGTACTAAGGCCTGAATCCAGATTGGAATGTATTATGGCAATGGGTTTTCTCAATAGTCCTCCTGCCTCTGCAAAAATATGGTGCCTCACCGAATGTCAAGTAATATTTTCAACATAATGAATGAAAAGGTGACCTCTACCTTTAAAATGTTCTCCAACATAATAGCAAAAAGCAGATGAAATGTATGCATAGGATATAGGTAGAGCCAGTTATTACCTCAGAGAGGTCCACAAAATGCTTCTATTCCAGAGGTAGCCACATCTTCATGCATATTTAAATCCACCTGGACTCACAGCTGAGGAACCTCAATGCAGCAAGTGCCTCCAGCAAGCCCACTCAGGAAGCAAGAAGGTCAGTAGAGCTACAGAATTTTCATTTCCTTCTGATGTTAATTCTTATCAGCAGATGATTGCTTTCTGGATATTGCACTAAGAGGATTGTGAATCCTCTTGCTGTTGTTTCAAAGCAGAAAATACAGTGATTTTGGGTCCTTGTCATTGCTGATAAGCCCAGTGGAGTGCAAGCTATGATATGCTGATTCCCCACTTCACACAACCAAGTTTCAGGATCATGCCAGGATCATGTTATGCCAGTGATCCAGCTTTTAATTTAAAAAGGTCAGAAAAGAAGTATCCAGTTTCCCCATTCTACATCAGATCTGAGATGATAGGTAAATAATAACAACAGCAATTTATTTTGCAGGATCTGTCCAAATCTTGTCTGTTGGAGAAAGCATCAGAAAACAAAGCTTTCTGTAATGTGGTGATAATAGCTTATGATATCCTAGAAAGTTCAGGCCACCTTTTCTAGTTTTACAAACTGATTGTTTCAAGTATCCCTTTTTTAATTCTTTGGACTGGGTCCACAAGATTACTGGAAAGAACATTATTTAATTTCTCGACCAGAAAGAGGGGATGCTAATTAGCTGATGCTCAGAAAGAGACCAAATACCCAGCTTTTCTGAAGAAGGTACTGTACATACAGGGGAAAAATGGGTATGAGGATAGTCTTCTTGGTGTTGTCTTTTGGCAGCCTTCTACTTATTCCACTGCACAAGTCCTCTTTCCAGTGCTTCCATTCTTGCCGAGGACAACCAGACACTCCTGAGTTGAATCAACCTCAATGCTATTGACTTCTCACCACACTGCATACTTTTATGAAGTAAAAAAGAAGGACTGCTATTTTCATATTCCAGTATTTGTGTCCTATCTCGGTGCTGCCTCTACTATAATAATTAGGTATCCACTGTTGGCAGTATTTTTTACATCAATAAACAAAGGAGGGCAGAAAATTGGATAGACTTGGAGGGAGGTTACACCCTTCAGGAGCTCTTTCCCGCCATATTATCAACGAGATGACAAAAGAAATATTTTTGGTAGGAAAGCATATCCCCATATCTATCTCATTTGCCAGAGAAGCAGAAGTAAAGGATCCATTTGTGTTTTCCCCTCAAACAAAAGCAGCCAAGTAGGAATTAAATACACTTTGTCGTACCGCTGACTCAGCAAAATGATAGCATCTTCCATCACTATGCATTACCACAGCTGGCTCCACTTTGCTGAAAGCTAAGGCTAGACCTGAGGAACTTCCCTTCAGCGAGGATAGATTATTCAAGCAGTAAGACTGACACTACTCTAAATAGTGTTTAGAATTTCATAAAACAGAATGCAAAGGGGAACTGCAACGACTTGATGTTGTCTCCACCCTGCTTCTGTCCATGGCCTTATTCGTGTCACAACTATAGACTATTTTAAATGGAATAGCAAACTGTCCTATGGCTTGGGGCTCTCATAGTAGAACAGCCTCTCTTTCAAGGTAAATCAGGGGTCTTCAAACTTGGCCCTTTTATGACTTGTGGACTTCAACTCCCAGAATTCCTCAGCCAGCGTGCCTGGCTGAGGAATTCTGGGAGTTGAAGTCCACAAGTCATAAAAGGGCCAAGTTTGAAGACCCCTGAGGTAAATTAACTGCCTTAAATGAGGTTCTACTGATTGTTTTACAGGGTTATCACAGTGAGTTCTGGGCTAAATCCACATCAAGCCTTCCTGCATCTTCAAAAGTATCTTCAAAGCTATATCAGCATAGATTCACACTAGTGTTGGATCCTCACTACATTAACTGTTTATGAGAAACTGTCATTTCAAGACCGAAAGGGATATGTTTTGCACCAATAATTTGCAGAATGCAAGCTTCAATGTATCTAATATGATTACCCCTTCCTTTGTTTCACAACAGATTAACCTACTTACCATTGGTAACATTTTGCCTTGTGGGTTACCAAGGGCCCCAAGCCTTTTGTGTAAATATATGAGACGGGTAATTTGTTTCTATGTCTCCAAAGCATCATTTTGTTCCCTTATTTAAATGTCTGATTCCTAGTCATATATTCTCACCAAAAGCTATCCTGCTACATAGCTCAAGGACTTCTGCTCCTAGAATCTCTCAACCCATGGATTAATTATGAGAACACCTCTCTTCTTCCTCAAAGATTACTCCATTCAGATAGGCAACTGTAGATACTAACAGAGGAGAAACTTTCCTCTGTTTGTTGCCAATGTGTACTTTGGGTGTTTCCGCACAGTATTTCCTCTTTAACAAGCTGACACCATCCTACAACTGCTGGGCCCTAAGGCAACTGCCCCTTCAAATGTCTGTTTCATTTATCTGAATGTGCCCCCTCCAGGTATGGTCCATCCACTCTACTTTTCTGAACTTGGATGTGACATCTCCTCTTCTCCATTCCACTCTACATCTAGGAATCCCTCCACTGGTGGCTGTTCTCAGACAATCTTTCTGGAGCTGTTCCCTTTATGCCTTTCTTCATGATGCATGTTTTCACTACAGTGGGGAGCACACCTCTGTGTCATCTGCATCAAATGTGTAAAACATTGAAAGTGTGGAGGGCAACTTTAGCTTTCCAAGACTGTCTGTATGGTCAAACTGTCCAGATTATATTGCAAAACTGGAAATGGTCTCAACCAAATATTCCATCAGAAATGTACCTCTTGAAATCCAACTGGGACAACTGATTTATTTGCATCATGGGGCAACAGGAAAATTCTCACTTTTTTTCCCAGTAGGGCAGGATAAATCTCCAGGGTCTTGAGTGATGCTTTTATTTTCTCTTAAAATGGATCTCCGTTTCATATTTCCTTGGATTGCTGTCAATTGATGAAGATTGACAAAAGATTTTTTTCAACTGCATTCTTATCACACTTTTGTGGTCTTGGCAACCATTCTCCACATAGTCAATATTGGACGTGTCTATCTTTTGTACTCTTGACTGCTGAATAAAACCAAAACTTATTTATTGGGGGAAAAAGGGGGGGAAATTAGGCTGTTGAAATCTCAACAATTGGACTATACTGATTTCAGATGTTATTTTATACAAACAAGAAGCAATGGTTGGAAACTAACCCAGGAGAGAAGCAACCTGGAACTAAGAAGAAATTTCCTAATGGAATAACTTACCTTCAGAATTTGTGGATGCTCCATCACTGAAGGCCTTCAAAAAGAGATTGGACATCCATTTGTCTGTTGGACTAGAAGACCTCTGAGGTCCCTTCCAATTCTATTATTCTATGTTCAACTCCCAGCCTACTAAAGCAGAAACTTTTTCAGTTCCTTAGCCCATGACCTTTGTGTGAACAAGCTTGTTCTTTGGATTGATAAGGAAGCAATGCCCAAGTGTCCAAAATCAGAATCTCTGTCAACATGGAATATACAATTATTTCCTCTTTTTCACCTGCTGGGAATATCTCTGCCTTGTGAGCTGATCCAATAAATTTTCTATCCATCAAGAGGAAATTTTCTTTGCAGATCTCAATTTCCTTTGCCTTGCAGCTTTGAAGATTTGGTTCGCAAACCCTTTGGGAGCAAGCAGAAAGGATTATATTTCACAAGGGCTTCCTATGTGTCTGAAGAGAAATAATTTGAAGAATTCACCTGGAAACAACAATTTAATCCCATCCCATATCAGATCCATCTTATGTTGGCTTTTCTGCTGCACCTGAAACAACAAGATTTGTTGTCTTTTCTATAAAGTAATATCTTATGGTATTTTCTTGTTTCCTTTGTCAGGAATTACTTTTCTTTTTTCTAAATTGCTGATAAAGCATTTCATGAAGGCCTTGTGCATTTCTATCATCCAGCATTCCTGACATTTCAAGCTCGGAACCTCTTGTTTTCATCATGTTAAGATTGAAATATTTTGATTCCCATTGCTACACCCTGATTTAGTTCTTCTCAGGGAAAGTAGAGGTTTTGGTAGCCATATATATTTGTTTGCTGTGTTGGAGAACTGCGTGATTTATGAGGGATTCTCTCAGTCTCTTTTTTCATTGAACAACGTCATTTCTTGCACAGATATTTCTTTATTTCCAAAGCCAGTTGCAGTTTTCTACTTGGATCAAAACATTAGATTGCCTATCTTTTTCCCAACTGCCCAACAATATTGGAAACATTATTTCATCCCTTGGATATCTTTCAACTTCTTATTTCTTTTACCTCTAGTATGCAGCACTGTTTCATGTGACCAGCTTTTTTTTTTTTTTTTACTTTGCTTCTAGGATGCATCTAAAGGGTACGTTTTTCTCTCTGATAATTTTGTTGTGAACTAGCCAGATATCTGTGCCTCCCTCTGATCTGCCTTTATTTTATAAGTGTGATGGCAGCATCAGTAGCTTTCTTCCAGTTACTACCCTGCAGAAGCTGTCCCAAGTTGCCAAATGGGTTCAGCCTTTCATCACTGTACAACTCTACATATTGAACCTCCCACCTCCACATAGATGCAACCTTTGGAAGAGACATCCTCTTTTCTGTCATTTTGTCTGATGCCCAGACAAAATTCCAGGTAAGAAACATGTTACTCACTAACAGCCCATTACACTCAGTTATATCTGTGTATCAAAGAGACCACGATGAAGAAGAACTGGTTATCTACCTAACTGCAGTTCTTTGATTAGTCATATGTGATTTCAGAAAACTTGCCATCCTATCTGTTTTGTTATCAGATGAACCACCTGGATCTCCTTTGACAGTAAAGGCGGAGACATGGTATGTGTGAGGTGGGATTCCCTCTGAAGGTACTATTCCAGAATCTGAGTAAATGCTTAATCAATGAGTGTAAGAAACCAGTTCATAGATGCATATCCATAAACAGTTCCTGAAGCTTGCAATGGTGGCAAATATCTGTAGCTTGGGTATAGGATGAGGGTGGAGGTTCGTTCTCCGAACCTGTGGGTTGCTTTGCAAACATTTTGTTACCAGGCTAGGTTACATCTTCAGCAGAGTTTAGGGGATGTCATTGTCTCTCTGTTTATAAGGGCTTCGTATGGTCAATGGGTCTTGTGATGGGGAGATCACATCAGGTGAGGGTCTTGTGAAGCCCAGACATCTTTGTCAGCTGTTGTGTTCCACACAGCTTTCAAGTCATGTATCTTTATTCTATTTCCATCATTTTATGTGACAATGGGACTGGTTGTATCCAGTTCATCTGCATAAAATGCAATTTAATTCTGAGTCAATGAAGATCAGATTGCTTAGGGAGTTCTGGGATGGAGTTGCAGTACATTATAGATCGTTGCTTTTAGTATGTGTGATGCCTGTGGTGCTTGTTCACTCAACCAAATTTAATGAAAATCCTATCATCTCGGGATCAATAATCAATAATTAATCAATTGTTCCGTTCCTCTTTAAACACTTAAGGTTGGAAGAAACTAAACTATAATCAGGGGTATCTTAGTAAAATGTATTGATTGCAAAGGACCATTTAAAGGTTAGCTAAATGAATACACATGTTCAAGCTAGTCGTTTTTTAAAACTCAGTTTATTACCATTCAGAAGGAAGGCTTCCTAAATCAGAACCATTCATTGCCTTATTGACAATGTGTTCTGAAGGGAAAGCATCTGTATTTGTATCTGCACGGCTTTTCCTCCAGAGGATGCTTTTGGTCTGGGCTGATCTTGTATCACTTGCTGATAATCATTTCCCTGACTGCTGTACAGGTAGTTCTCGACTTATAACCGTGTGCTTAGCAATCGTTCAAAGTTACAACAGTACTGAAAAAAGTGGACTTACAACCATCACAGCATCCTCATAGTCATGTGATCAAAATCGGGCACTTGGCAACTGTCATGTATTTAAAAGGCTTGCAGCGTCCTGGAGTAATATCACCTAGCCAATATCACCTGGCAAGCCAAGTCAATGGAGCAAAGCTGGAATTGCTTAACAACCACATTATTCACTTACGTGCAGTGATTCGCACAATGGGCATGGCAAAATAGGGTGTAAATTGAGGCAGGACTCACTTAACAGGGCAAATTCTGGTCCCAGTTGTGTTCATAGTAGTCAAGGATTCCTTATATGTCCTTAATACTGACATGGAGCCTTTTCAGGAATAAAGTGAGAATAAGTTATCATTTTTATCAGAAATTTGCTGATCAGCCTATCTGCAGATTAAGGAAAGCCCCTCAATGCACTTTATTCTTCTAAAACAGGGGTGTCAAACTCGCAACGTCATGTGATGTGTCGCGACGTATCATGACTCTTTTGCCATTGCTGGCAATGGGGTGGGCGCAGTTTCACCATGATGCACCTGGCCCGCAGGCCGGCAGTTTGACACCCCTGTTCTAAAATAAAAGTGAAGTAATGCATCTTCTAGCCCTCAGAATAAATTCACAGATGCAAAAGCATAGCATTTTCAATATATTAACTTGTCAGTAGCTTCTGTTGAGTAAATATTGTTAAGCATGTGCCATGCAACCTATAATTCTTAAACATTTTTTTAAAAAATATGTTTTATTAAAAATTGTTGTAGTTAAATGTATTGCTTAGTTATGTAGCCTTCAAATGTTTCATGCAGCTGTACCAATGTTTATTATTCCTTCGAACTACAAAATCATTTCTAATTTTCTAGGCCTACAAGTCTTCAGATTGTTTGGATTTGTGACTCCAAGGGTTAGGTTACATCTTAAACTATATCTGAACTTTTTCTTCTTCCATTATAATTCTAGAACTTCAACTCATACAATCAGGATGTGCAAAAAATAAGAACAAAAGTGAAACAAATACTTCATAAGATACATTGTTAAATTATGGAAATTGTTTCCATAAGGTGTTGCAATACTATTAAATGAGCAGAATTTTAAAAAGGGAAATTAAAAAAAACTCTTGACATTAGAATTCTCCCTTGAGGCTAATAAAGTTATTGATACAAAAGAATTTGATTATCCCAGTGTTTCTCTAGTAGGATCTGTTATTTCCAAGAAAAGGTTCAACTCATTTTGATGATATCTGAGATATATGGAAGGAGATCATTCTTTTTCTGCCCTTGTTAGATTAACCCTGTTGCCATAATGTTTTTGTGTATAATGTGCTGAGTTCTGGATCGATCAGCTGATTTATATTAGGAGCCATTGACTTCTAATTAGCCATTAGTGTCATAACCCTTCTAGGAAACACATCCATTGGAGTGATTGGGAGCCAGTGAATGCATTGGGCCAGCAGAGCAAGCATGGAGATATTAGTCTGTAACCATCAGATTTTCAGAACTTGTATTTGAGCCAAATTACTCCGAACATCTCAGAGGAGCAGTGGTGTTACTGGATGTAACCAAGAGGCACCAAAGCTCATGAAGTGTGCGTGAGAACAATGACCTCCTTGGGAATCACTGTGGCTTCCAAATACATTTGCATTCTGAGCTGAATTAGATGCATGCCTGTTTTATTGTCAGAGGACTCCTAAGAGCTTTTGCATAAAATTTACCTTAGGTTTAAAATTTAGTAATGTAGCAACAAAAACATTGTCTATACCTTGTGCCTAGTGCATTGTTTCTCAACCTTGATAATTTTAAGATGTGTAGACTTCAACTCTCAGAGTCCCTCAGAGTTTTGGGAGTTGAAGTCCATAAATCTTTATATATAGCTAGATATTTTTTTTTACAAAGTTAACAGATAAACACAAAACAATATAGGGGGGGGGAAAGAAATAAGGCTAAAGAAAAAGGCTTGAAAAAAACTATAAAGCAAAGCAAAAGTCAAACAAAACCAAAAAACAATACTTAAAGAAGCGACTTCCAATCTTCTTTATAACAGCTATCAACATACAAAGTTCTCACTTCTTAAAGATGTTAAGGTTGAGAAACACTGGCCTACTGATCAACTATTGGAAATCCTTGGACTCTTAACTTTTCATTTCTTGTGCTTTTGGACTGAAGCAAGCAATGTGCCTCGGAGAAGGATTTTTTTTAGTTGTGTGAGGGGTGGACCTATTCTTCAAAGCATCTAAGGGCAGGACAAGAAGCAACAGGTGGAAGATCATTAAAGGAAGCTGCAACCTAGAACTAAGGAGAAATTTTGTGACAGTGAGAACAATTAATTAGTGGAGCAGCTTGCCTCCAGAAGTTGTGAATGCTCCATCACTGGAGGTTTTCAAGAAGAGACTGGGCAATCATTTGTCTGGAATGGTATAGGGTCTCCTGCATGAGCAAGGTGTTGGACTAGAAGACCTCCAGGGTCCCTTCTAATCCTATTATTGTGTGTTCTAAGTGATCATATACTCCACATATATAAATCTTCCTTTCCTGACACTGAGTTCTGCTCATTTCATTTTTACTATGATTCAAGTGGTACTCTCTAAACTTAGGCCAGGCACTGGATGGGTGCTTCATTTTGCTCAAAGGGCTTCCTCAGAACTGTCCTATGAAATGTTTGGTGCCAGGACATGGTATATAAGCACTGATTGACCAGGGTCCGCAGTATTATCAAGGACTCTACACATCCTCTCCATGACCAGTTTTCATTGTTACCTTCTGGGAGGAGGCTTTGTGCCATATAGTATCAACCTTGTGAACTCTCAAGACTCTTTTCTGCTATGTTTTCAAAATGGATTGTGCTTAATATCTATCTCAATCTCTATCTCTATCTTTACCTGTGTGTGTCTGTGTGTGTGTTGTTATCATTTTTGTATAATTTGGCATTTTTGGATGCTGCTGTGATTATTATTATTATCATTATTATCCTTAGGATGGTGACATTGTTGGTGGGTTTTTGAGAGCGGTGAATCGAAATTTCATTTTAATGTCTTTCGTTGTGTATACAGGAAGATGACAATAAGAGTTATCTTATCTTAAAGGTTATCTTATCTACTAGAAGGGTGCACACAATCACCATGTCCCCAAGGTCTGGGATAACAGCCAGGTCTTCAATTGTTTTTGGCCAAGTAGTTGCTCCCCTGGCCTTCCCCTGTTTTCTTCATCTATATGTGTCTGCATAGAAAATATTCCAGATAAAACAGTGTGTCTGACAGAAGTGAGATATTGGCAGCATTGAGGAGGAGCACTTTATTTTTTGAGCTGAAGCACTTTTTTTAAGCAGAACACTCCAGCGATAGAATCAAGGCATATGTTTGGAAGCAATGTGATAGCATTTCACACAGGCTTAATGGTATGAACATCAGAGGGTTTTTGTGCAGTATGTGGAACATGTTTAATAAACCCTGACTACAGAAGGTTTTTAAAAAATAAGTAATAGCTTCATATTGTTGAGAAATAGAGGGGAAAGTCACATACATTGTATATCTGAAGATGACATTTTTAACCTTCAGTTAATAGGAGATTCAAATGACATAGTGAGGAAAGAGTGAGGAAAACATGATTTGTGTATAATATTTGTACACCTCTTTTAGCTAAAACTGCAAAATTAAGGATTCCTAATTAATCAGAATGTCATTTTGGTCTTCTTAACAGAGCAATTGGCCTTACGTTTCACATTCTCAATCTGTAAAACAGACTGTAGAAGGCCTATAGATTCCCTCAAGGACTGTAGAAGGGAGACTAATTAGAGTAATAATAGAGATGCTAGGCTGAATCAACCCTTCTCCCCCTATCAAAATTCCCAAGCCCTGTATAGGATGAATTGGTGCTGATTGATCTTCTGACTCATCCACATTATATATGTGTGTATGGCTTTCCCCCAACTATTATAGGTGTTGTGCAGGTCCTTGATTTTCTTAATTGTTGTTTCTTGTTGGCACTATGCGGGCACTATGACATCCAGTACAGAGAATTGGTTAGAATGTTGGATTTTGGCTGAGGAAGACCACACTCAAATGTCTGAATGAACAAAAAGGTTGTAGAGTAACCATGGGCGCATTCCTGTCTCTTTGTTAGTACAAAAAAAGGGAGGGGGGAATTTATACACTAAGCTTTTTGGAGAGAAACAGGATTTTAAACCATGTAATTAGACAAAAGTTAGAGTAAATTTAGAAGTTCCAAAAGATTGATGCCTGCTATTTGAAGGTCAAATTCATTAGACTAAGCAAGTGAAAATCGGAATAAAGCTGAAACAGCCATTCCAGTCAACCAGTCTCTCTCTCTCTCTCTCTCTCTCTCTCTCTCTCTCTCTCTCTCTCTCTCTCTCTCTCTCTCTCTCTCTCTCTCTCTCTCTCTCTCTCTCTCTCCTCCTATGTGTGTGTGTGTGTGTGTGTGTGTGAATTGCCCTTTGGCCATGTGCATACTTATTCAGCAGCACCTTACATCTGTCAAAAGGCTAGATCCGTTACCCTTCTGACAATCACAGCCACTCTTGGATGTTTTCCGGATGCTCACTATTTAAGCAAGAGTTTGCTGGGCGTAAGGGACAATTGTGAGTACAGATTCTCCCAATTGTTTCCTCTCCTTTCAGATGCATCAGAACAAAATGTCCAAGCTTGTAGTCTATGTTTCACTGTGTCCCATGCTATGGATGGAAGGAAGCCAGTGGGAGAGTTCATTATAGTGTACTAAATTAGCCAATAAGCCTGCATGCATTGTGCAGCGGAAGTATTTGGGCAGCTCCTGTTCCTCAGTGACAGCTGCTTGGCATCAAATGTTGTAATTATCAACTCAGAAAGAGAGAGGCATTTGGAGAGAGAGACTAAGAACGGCAGCTAGTACAGAAAAATTAGGATGTGATCTGCTTGCCATTAGACTTAACATCATATTAGGAATTATCCTATCTGTTGAGCTTCTGGTAGATTCCCAGTCATTGCATCCCAGGAGCAAATATTAGCCTTCCTTTATAATAAATCCAGCACTTCTGTGTTTCTGCTAGATGGTCTTTCCTTGGCCCTTTGAAGAAAAGTCAGTGTCTTGCACTTACAGCCTGCTGCTCCTTCAATTCACAACACCTACTATCCACTCATCTTAGAGCATGTGTAGAAGGTCCGGTGTCAAGGTCCTCCAGTGAAAGGATCTGAAGGAGAAAGATGTTTGCCTAGATATTGTGGTGCAACTAACAGTCAAAGTTTATCAGCCTTCTCCCACCTGGTGTGGTCTAGATGTTTGGGGACTACAACTTTCAGGGAATTAAGTCCCAATACATCTGGAAGGTCCTGAATGCTATAGAAAAGAAAGCCAGCTAAATCAGCCTATAAGATTGGTTCAGGTCTTCATAGAAAGCAATTAGTTCAGCAAAGCTTAGTCTCAATTAAATTGGAAAACCCGAGTTTACAACTGGAGGTTAGTTTGCTCTGTGATTAGGCTCCCTTATTCAATTTAAATGTGGGATGTTGGATTTTGGAACCATTTTTACAAAGATCATGTTATAATTATGGATAAACAAATAAGCTAGCTTTCCTTATCTTATTATTGCAGTATCCTTTGCACAACTATAGACTCTTCTCATTATCTCATGAGATTATGAAACAGACAGAGTTGTTATATAGAATTAATGGCACGCAGCAGTAGCCAGGAGACAACAATGACTCGAAGGCACAGCAAACAACAAAACAAAACAATAACAACAACGAAAAACAAAAACAGACCCAAGGAGCATGAAGTCCACAAGTCATAAAAGGCCCAGGTTTGAAGACCCCTGTCCTAAATCTTATCTATTTTCAAAAAGGAGACTTCAAGGAAAACACCAGTGAAACCAAAGTTTAAATCTATTAGCAATAAGTTCCTTTAGCAATCTATTGTACAAACTCCTTTAGAAATATTGGCCCATCTTCTTTCTTATCTCTATCTCTCCCCTTTTTTTTACCATGACCACAACTGTAAATCTTATTTGATAGAATGAAATGCCTTCTTTATCCTACTTATTGAATGAAACAGACAGAGTAAGAGGCAGTTTAAGAAGAGCAAGAGATCGGAGCCACAGAGAAAGCTGGATTCAATTAAAAGAGGGCATAGTTTGTCTTCACCCTTATATGAAATCCCGATCCTTCCCCCCCCCCAGTTAATAAAGAGAAATAGTTGTTAAAGGAACTAAAAAATGATTGTGACATGAGACAAATGTGCTTTGTTTTCCTCCTTTTAATTTATTTCCTGAAGTCCACAGGATCAGACCCAGATGATTAACAGTCTTGATTCTATCAAAAATGAATACCTTTCTGTAAAGTTATTCCAGATAACTTTTAGGAGTTATTTCAGCATCATAGTTGTTTTCTTCATTGACAAGAAGACAACTGTTAATGCAATTAATGCAAGTTGAATAGTGCTGGTTGGACTAAAGATCAATCTACTCACATCCCTCATTCTCTGCAGGGCCCATAATAGGCCCAGAAGAAGAATATGGGGCTTTTGTTTTCCAGGGACCACTATTCAGAGACATGGTTCCTTTGATTCTTGAAGTGTCATAGCCATTAGGACTACCTGCCATTGGTTTTTTTGTCCTTGATTGATTTATCTAATTCCCGTTGTAAATTACCTGAGTTGGTGGTCATCACCACATTTTGTATTAACTGGAAGAAATCCAGTTGGGGTTCAGATGAATGTATATTGACCTTTTGAAAGCTTTGGGTGAAGATTACAGCAGCTGATCTATATTACATATTTCTATAGATTCTATACAAGTATATCATGTATAAAATAGTTTTACGATTATGTGTTTATTTGATCACTTTCTTTCCTGCGTTGTAAGTTTGGGTTTCCCAGTTAAATTTATTTTTATTAACTATTGCTTTGGCATTCTTTGAATAGTTGGAGAGATTTGTTTTAAGGTAGAGGGATGTATGTTAGTGATTGATGTTATGATATTTGTTATTTTTATGGTTCTTGACCATTTTGATTTGATTTTGAAGAAACACAAATTAAAGTCTGAGTAAAAAACAACATACAATGCATGCAGCCCTTGACAGGTAGGAAATAACTCTTTCTGTGACAGTTTTCCTAACCCAGCATGGCCCAGGTTGTACCACATGTATAGGACCTCTGCAAGGTCTGTGAAATCTCCTTCCATGGCCACCCAAGGAGTTCAGAAAGACTCAATCTGGACAGAGCTGGCATTGTTCCATTAAATACCGACACAAATACTCCTAAGTATTTGTTAAATACTCCTAAGTATTTGTTACTTGAAGTTGTCATAGTGGTATATATGAGCATAAAGATGAATAAAAAAATAAAGCAAATTACCTGAAAAAATTATAAGGTCATATGGTCCAGTAATGTTAATAAAAAGATGACCAGGCAGCTGTAAGAAATTGATTGGTTGATATATTGATTGAATGAATACTTTATTTGACCAAGTATGATTAGAAACACAAGGAATTTACTGTACATGCAAAGGAACAGAATTATCATCACCATCATCATCATCATCAATCTTCATCATCCCAATAAGAGGAGGAAGTAAAGAAGATAATAAGAAGGATAATAATAATACAACAGTCATACTGCAAATTATTTGAACACAGCCTGTTTTGAAGCAGGAAGCCCAGCTAAGGTGTCTCATCCAGTGCTGGAATAATTCTGAACTTTGACATTCTTTAAACTTTATCATTTTCTCCTCATTTTCCTACCTTTTTTTCACACCTTCTTTCCTTTTCTTTTCATTTTACACCTTTCATATTGTCTAAATGAAAGTACAAGAAACTAGTTAAGGTTTTAAGCTTGGGAGCAGGTACTTGACATTTTCTCCAGCCATGCGGGTCTCACTTGATTGGAGTCTCTTTCTGGTTGTTTGAAATTATATTATATTCAATATTAAATTATATTCACCATTTTATATATCAGACTGCTTTTTAATGAGGTATGGGTGATTGCTTTTTTATTAATGTTTATTTTTGCTGCACTTCATCCAGAATCACACTGTTTGAGTTGGGCAGCTATATACATACTGAAAATAAATATATAAATGAAATATCAAAATGAATATATTTATTTATTTTATGTGATTTTTGTTTTGTTTTTTACCACGTTGGGTTCCATCTAACATCTTCTCAAAGTAATGCTATGTATTTCACAATCTTTTGGCTGCTCCACATTACAACCATCTTGTTTCCTTTTAACAAAAGTTGAATACTCTTAGAGTTATTCATTGTCTTTAATGATATGTAGAGTGGTTAAGGCTTTACCTTTAAACAACTCAATATAAGACTATTCGTTTTCACCTTTTTTTAATCATAAGAAGGGGCAAAACCTAGACGTCTCACTTTCTATGACCCATTTCAACAGGACTTGGCAAACCCAGATAGCAAGCTTCATTTAATATGCTGTAGGCTTCTGCTATTGACAATCTAACTAGAAACTAATGACTGATCCTCACTTTTTTACCTCACAGTTGTCCAGCATATCAAGCGCCACAATATCGTCCTCAAGAGGGAGCTGGGAGAAGGAGCCTTTGGCAAAGTCTTCTTGGCTGAATGTTATAACCTATATCCTGAACAGGATAAGATCTTGGTTGCTGTGAAGGTAAAAAAAATATCCTATAGACTTTTGTTATACACCAGTCAGTTCTGTTTCTCCAGAATAAACTATTTCTTTCTGAGAATATTACTTTCTTTAGCCTCCCATTATTGCTTAAATTGATCCACAAAGGCATTTGGGTTTCAACAGAAATACTTACTCCTTTGTCTATGTATTTACAAAGTTATATTAATTGCTGTTGTTTTAAGGCAGAGACCTATAATCCAAAGTCCCAGAGTTATACATAACTCTGCACCATTTTGGATACTGGTGCCCCACAAGTTTCACTGCTAGTAACTGTAATGGTTATTGTGATGAAGCGAAAAACTATTAGATATATAAAGAGTCATCTTGCTACCTGTGGTGAATAAATTCAATGCAATATTAATGATGCATACAAACAAATGCAATCTGGTTGAAGTTTTTATCCTGGCCCTACTCAGTGGGAGATTATGGCCCCTCCAGAACACCCCACACGGGAAAGGTGAAGCCTTAAACAGAAAATATTCTGGACCCCTGTGGCAAATCTTGATGAACTTTGCAATGAATCCCATTGCATTGCAACTACAGATAGTCCTTGACTCAGGACCACAATAGGGACTAGGACTTCTGTCACTAAGTGATACAATTTTTAAGTGAATTGCACCCACTTTTGCAACCTTTTTTGCTGAGTCCTTAAGCGAATCATGTGGTCATTAAGTGACCACATTGCTTGTTGGAAACCCCTTGGGAAGGTTGATCATGTGATCCCAGGAAGTAGCAATCATCGTAAACACATGCTGGTTCCCAAGTGCCCAAATTTTGATCATGTGACAGGGAGAATGCTGTGATGATCATAAATATGAGAACCGGTCGTAAGTCACTTTTTTCAGCACCTTTGTAACTTTGAACAGTTGTTAAACAAATGGGGTAGGCAACAATGGCCCTTTTATAATCTGTGGGCTTCAATTCCCAGAATTCTGGAGCCAACCATGCTGGCTCAGGATTTCTGGGAGTTGAAGTCCATAGGTTGTAAAGGGGTCATAGTTGCCTACCCCTGGTTTACTCTGTCAGAAGAATACAAGCATTGAACAGCCCCAGTGTATGTAACCTTATTCTCCTCTTCAACTCCTTTCATACATTTAACAAATATACACAAAATAAGTCACTTTTTGACAGATCTGGGGATTTGACTTCAAAGCTAAGCATTAGCTTTCATTTGGGTTTACTTTGTTTTTCAAACCTCGTGGTTGTCTCTGTGATAAAGAGATGAAATGGACAGGCACAATTCATGCAAGAAGAAATCCAGAAACACAAACATAATAAGGACTCATTCTGGAGACTGGTGAGGCAAACTCCAGAATAGGTGCAGAGCTGAGTTGCACTGACCACCAGTTTTGCAAAATGGTTTCTATTTTCTCCAGTTGAGATGGAGTACTTTGTGACTGACATGTCCATTTCAGAAAAAAATATAGATTGAGGAGCAACAGAACAAGTTGCCCCATATCTTTGTTAATGTTCAAGTATTGTCACATTTTCTTTTCATTCATTGGATCTTTGACATGCCTCTTCACTGGTTGCTGAGCAACCCAGAACAGCATTGTGTACTGTATGCATGTGGAGAAATAGCTACTGTTGTGCCTTGTGGGAAGTCTAAAGCTGAAAATGAAGGGTTTGGCAAGAAAAGGGGAAAGCGAAAAAATTCAGCAGATATTCCGATCTTGTAACCATAAATAATTTGAAAAGAGTAGGCATTCCGAGATCTTATATAGAAATAGGGTAAATAAATTTATACATGTTCACACATAGAAAAGAAAAACACGGCTAGCTTTTTTGAAAGGAGACGGTTACAAAGGTGCTGTTCAAAAGGTAACTGGACTTTCTTGATTCATCCAAGAAGCTTCTTCAGTTCTGAAATAGAGAAGCTTCTTGAAGGAGAAGTGAAACATTTTCAAGGAAAATATCAAGAAAGTCTAGTTGCCTTTTAAATAGCACCTTTGGGATAACCATGACTGGATGACTGAGAATCTCTATAGAGAAGGAGAAGGAGAAAGAGGGGGGCAATGGGTTTATTTTTACTTTCAGTTTGTTTGTAGAGAGTTTGATTTGTAGGCTTCCACTTTCCAGTCAGCTCCTGTGCAAGATTTAAGTGAGATTTAAATGGCATGCTGGCTTTCTGTAAGTCCTCTAAAACCAATGCGACGAGAGGGTGTGCTAAGTGGAAATAGCCTTTTTCTATCTTGTTTGAAAGTTGACTTGTGTTACATTACTTTTATCCAGAAGTGGAGAAATCTTATTCTAAGAAGCCACACTGGCAACAGGCTAAATTACAGACTTCTGTAAAGATGGACAAAATTGCCTATTTTGTTTGATATAAAATTAGTAATTTTTTTTCTAACCGCCAAATTTTCTATCCTGATTTGGCATCTGTTTGCAGTATGCATTCTTATGCATTTTTTGCTCTTAATATGGCGCATTTCTTTGCAAGCAATTTCCCCTAATATAGCTATTTTCATATGCCATCTTCTATGCTATTTTTAGATACTTTTATTGGTCAAAGTACTTCACTGCAAAAGATAAAAGATAACTGTGTTGGCATTCTAATTTGTCCATTATCAATTGTGGGAGCACAAATTAATTCAAATTGTATCAAAGTCTGGAACCGACCAATTTTTTTTGCTGTTTAAAATTACAGTCAAGGTAATTGTATGTCTTCAAATGAAAATTTATGTTAATCTTTTTTATGGTGCTAGGAGAGATAACGATGAGTATTCAAAATACTAGGGATCATTTTCAGTATATAAATGCAATTTTATCTGGAACACATCTACAGCTATAACTTAGTTATTTCTAGAAGATTATCTCTTATCTTTGCAATATTGCAAAGCTCAGGATAAGCTCTGAGCCTTTCTATTTTATCATAATATTCCCAAAAACCTTACAGTGTTATTTTGAACTCCTAAGGAACTACAGTAATGTGGGGAAAATTGCCCAAAATATAGTTTTCTCCATAAACAGATTTGCCTCCAATTTTGAATTCATTCTCCCTTTTCCTGGCTTCTGCCACTTATAGAATTTGGTCCAGTTCTGTTCAGTGTTTAGGGAGTTATCCTGCAGATCGACCAACAGATAAACGAACATTTACAGTTCAGGATTATTTTAGGTAAGTTGATTGAGAAACATTTTAAGAAGATAGTAAAGATATTTACTATCTTTTCTAAGGAGTGCCAGTTTGGTCTAGTGGTTAAGGCACCAGGGTAGAGAGCAGACTATGAGTTCAAGTCCCGCCTTAGTCATGAAAGCCAGCTGGGTAACCTTGGGCCAGTCACTCTCTCCCAGCTCAACCCACCTCACAGAGTTGTAATAGAGAAAAGGAGGAGGAGAAAGCAGTATTAAGTATGTCCACCACCTTGAGTTATTTGTAAAAATTATATAGCTGTGATACAAACAAATAAATAAATAAACTGTTGAAAATGGATGAGAAAAATAAAATGCTCTTCCAGATACAGCAGTGATCCCGACAAAGACATCTATTCTATTTTGAGAAAAGTAAACGTTCATCTGAGGAAAAGCTTTATGACAACTCTACTGTTGTCAGTATTTAGAACATGTACATGGAAGCTGTCCTCAGAGTTTCCAATAAATTCATGGAGATAGCAGGAAGGGATGGCCACTGAAAGGTCCTCCCTCACAGTTCATCCTGCGAAAGACATCTGGAAAGTGCTGTGGTCTCAGAGGGATGAGGAGAGCAAGGAGGGAAAAAAATTTATTAAGCAAGTTTCTAGTCTTATGAGAACTGCACTGAGGACCCCAACATTAGAGGATGTCATAAAAATGCTCCCACAAGAGTAATTCTCAGACAAAAGGAACCTATCTGGATTAAGAGAACTTGTTCATTTGGCTGTTTCACAAGGCAGTGTATCGTTACCACAGCAACCGTTCCATCATAGAACTCAGCAGCTTCTTGTAGATCAAAAGCAAAAGCTCATTGGGCTCCTTAGGGGTTCCATAGCAAGGGCTTAATAGCACTATAGATGCAACATGTTCTACCAAATGAAGTTTTACGGTTATCGCTGTAACACTCCTGGGAGAGATAAGGGCGGGTATATTCAGGCTGCTAGCGCTGTCTTTCTGCATAAATATCATTTTGCCTGTATGTAGATATGGTTATGACAGTAGTTCCTCAGAAATGTATCTCCATCTTTACGGTATTACAAAGTTCAACAAAAGTTCCTTGACATTTTACTGCAGTATTTCCAAAAATATCACAATATTATTTTGAATTCATCAGGAACAACAATAATGTGGGGAGATGTAGCCCAAGACAAAAATAAAGGGTTTTTGGTTTTTTTAGCTCAGTCTTCTGGGCTGGCTTCAATAACAAATGTGACCTCATTCAGTACGGGTAGTCTTCAACTTACAAACATATTTGAGCCCAAATTTTCTGTTGTAAAGTGAGACATTAGTTAAGTGATTTTTGCCTGATTTTACAACCTTTCTTGCCGCAAGTGTTAAGTGAATCACTGCCGTTGATAAATTAGTAACCCGGTTGTTAAATGAATCTGGCTTTCCCATTGACTTTGCTTGTCAGAAGGTCGCAAAAGTTGATCACATGACTTGGGACACAACACTGGTCATAAATATCAACCAGTTGCCAAGCATCTGAATTTCGATCACATGTTCCTGGGGATGCCACAAAAGTCATAACTGTGAAAAACAGTCATGTCACTTTTTTCAGTGCTGTTGTAACTTTGAATGGTCACTAAATGAGGTAAGTCAAGGATTATCTATACAGGTTTGAGATAGTTGCCTTGATGATGGACAGACAGATGAATGGACAGAGTGCCAAGCATTGGCATAATTTCTTCCCAATATTCCAAAATTGGGTTGGAAAAAAAAGTTGGATCAGAAATGTGGATATTAGAGTCACTGAGTTCAGAGATGAGAATCCCAAGAACAGAACAGAATAGAATATTTTATTGGCGAAGTTTGATTAGACACACAAGGAATTTGTCTCCGGTGAAGAAGCTACCAATAGTATCAGTAACTATAATATAGTTACACCAAAGAACCTTATCTTTTTAAGCTAATTCCTTCCAATTTTATGATCCCCCCCCCCCAAGACTAACAAGATACAGAAGTTGTTAAGCATCTGGAGATAAATACCTTTCTTTCAATTTTTGATTCTTTCTTTGTAGACTCTGAAAGATGCCAGTGACAATGCCCGCAAAGACTTCCATCGAGAAGCAGAACTACTGACTAATCTACAGCATGAACATATTGTCAAGTTTTATGGAGTGTGTGTGGAGGGAGATCCTCTCATCATGGTCTTTGAATACATGAAACATGGAGATCTCAACAAATTCCTTAGGTAAATTAAGAAATGTTTGTGGTACATTTTTATTTATTTATTATTTTTCCACATTCTACTTTCAGATCTGAATTCCCTTGAACTCTCCTGACGTTTCACTATTAATTTAGAGATTTGGAGAGTCAAAAACTTGCATGCAGTGTTTCTGTTAATATCTATATTTTTTCCTCCAAGCATTTTATATGCAGGGCTAGGAACCTTTGGCCCTCTAGATACTGCTGAACTATAGTTCCCAGAAGCCACAGCTAACAAGGGCAGCTGGTATTCTCAGAGTTGCAGTTCACCAATATTTGAAGGGATATATCTCTGATATAAGAAAAAAAAATCAAGGTGTGGAAAAAATGAAGGAACCACAATGCTTTCAGCTTTATTTTTTGCAATTAAAATAAAAACAGTACATCATTTTACTAAGGTTCTCCAGTCATGATATTCCAGACAAGAGACATTGAAATATACAGGTAGTCCTCAACTTATGACTACAGTTGAGCCCAAAATTTCTGTTGCTAAGTGAGAAATTTGTTAAGTGAGTTTTGCCCCATTTTACGACTTTTCTCACCACATTTGTTAAGTGAATCACTGCAATTCTTAAATTAGTAACACGGTTGTTAAGCGAATCTGGTTTCCCCATTGACTTTGCTTGTCAGACGTTTGCAAAAAGGGATCACATGACTCCAGGACACTGTAACCGTCATAAATGTGAGTTAATTGTCAAGCATCTGAATGTGAATGTAAATTATGTGACCACTTATGACCATTCAGTGGTCATGCAAAGGTCATAAGTGTGAAAAATAGTCATATGTCACTTTTTTTGGTGCCATTGTAATTTTGAATGGTCACTAAATGAACTGTTGTAAGTTGAGGACTACCTGTATAATAGAACTAGCGGTATCTGGTTGGCCTTACTTGGGCGCAGAAGCTAAGGAGTGTTGGGACTGACAATGAGAAGGTATAGCTCCAAGGAATATTGGGGATATAGGGCAACTAGATACTGAAAAATATATGTTGAAGAAGACAATGGCAAACAATGCTCATATTGCTGCTGAATAAGTTGCAAGGTTGGGTGCAGCATGAAGTTCATCTGAAAGGAGAGCTTCCTTGTTTTCTTACTAACACTTAGTAGTCTTTGCTAATTCTCCATCCCAGGTATATGAAACAATCTGTGAGATATGAGAGGCATAGTCTCAAAACTCAAATCTGACAGTTGTTCACATTGGAAAATGCATTTCTTTTTCAAAATCTCACTTTCCTGTAAATGCACAACACATTTCAAAGTTTGGCCTTAAAGAAAAATCCCTGAAGCTATTCCTCTTGAATTTGGCAGCTCTGATCCACTCAGAAGGGGCAACTATGCTCTCACGTTTCACCTAATTTTGTCCAAGTTCCTTTCTGAAACTTGGTAGACTTCTCCCTCTTGTAATATTCTGCCGTACATACGCATTTAATAGACCTCTGTAAAAAAAAAAAAAAGGTAAACAATTATAGTCATGTGTCAATTCTCCGTGAAAGTCAGTGAGTGTGCAAAGATTCACATTTCCAACTCTTTAATTTGCATTTGGCCCTGCAATCAATCTGGATAGCTTTCCAACGGGTCTAAGATGAAATTGGTCTATTTCCCAAATTGCTGAGTTGTGGTCCAAATGGAATACTTTGATTGGTACGCATTCCTGCGTAAGAATAGTCTTGCTGGATCAGGGCAAAAACCCATCCTTTAGTCCAGCATTTTGTTTCTCATAGTGGCCTTCCAGATGTCCCTATGCCATGTGGTAATGAATTCCACAGGCTAATTATGCTTTATATGGAGAAATGCTTCCTATTGTCTGTTTTAAATCATCCAATAAGCTTTATTGCGTGGCCTTGGTCTTAATGTTTAAGAGCCAAAGGGGGAAAAAACCTCCCACCTACTTTCTCCAGCCTGTGCATGCATGATTTTATATGCCTTAGTCATGTTCTCACTCAATTGTCTTTGTTATCAAGCTCTGTCCCATAAATGGGGATTACAATGCTGGCATGTTTTTATTTTATTTTTAGTCCCTTTCCTAATGATCTTTTGCTGCATTTTTCACAGTTGCCACACCACTTATTTTAGTGTTATTCTATGACCCCAAGATCTTTGTCATGCTCAGACCACATCAAATTCTATACGAGGAAGGCTTGTGTGCCCCAATATGTGTTACCTCATAGCTACGTAAATTGGACTACATTTGTCACTTGGTTGATTATTGATCCAATTTAAAGACATAATTTCAGTGTTCTTTAGTGTTATTTTTGTTGTTTATCAGCCCAAATATTTTATTATCATCATCCCCATACTTGGGCAGTTTTCTGTGTAGCATCATTTCTGAATAAGCTGAATAGATTCCCAATAAAGGTCTTTGAGAGCCTCTACTTCGTACTGCCCTCCACTGAGATAATTGCTCCTTTCTGTTCTTTCTAACCTATTACCAATTTATAAAAAGACCTGGCCTCTTATCCCATGGATGCTAGGTTTACTCAAGAGCCTTTGATGAGTAACTTTAAAAAAAACATCTAAGAATGTTGGACGTTTTGGCTTCTTTGTCATCCAATGCCTCAGTTGCTTTGAATGTCTTTCCTGCTTCTAATATATATATAAAGAAGTTTTTACTATTCTCTTTTTGTTTTTTTCTTATACATGTTCTGCCCCCCCCCCCCGCATTATCTAGCAAAGCTTATTCTCCCTTTTGTACTCCTAATTATGATGGGAGGGGGCACAATGGCTCAGCGGTTAAAGACGCTGAACTTGTCTGCTAGACAAGACCCGAGTGCATGACGGGTGACCACCCATTACTTGTCCCAGCTCCTGACAACCTAAAAGCTTGAAACCATGCAAATGCAAGTAGATAAATAGGTACCATTTTTGTGGGAAGGTAACAGTGTTCTGTGCACCTCAGTGTATAATCATGTTGGCCACAAGAACATGGAAGTGTCTTCAGACAATGCTGGCTCCCTTGGCTAAGAAATGAAGATGAGAACTCTACCCTAGAGATTGACATGACTGGGCAGGCAAATCTTTACCTTAAATTATGACAGACTTTTCATTCATTATCTCTTACAGTTACCTGGACACTATTCCAAAGCCATGCTGGCCTCATGGGCTTGGTGGTCTTTTTTACATTGTTAATGTACCTAGTTGAGCTTCAGTTATTAAGGCTTTAAATAATTTCTCTTTGGCCCTCTGTTTTTCATCCATCCCTTCATTCTGATAAATATCCCCTTTTGTACTCAAATGTGTTGGACCCCACAGGCAGTTCCTCAAGTGAGTGCATACTAAATATAATAATATTATAGTCAGTGTCCCCTATAGATTCTGCAGTAGTTACCATTCACACAAGATCACAGTCATACTTTAGGATTAAGTCTAGGGTTGCCTCCCTTCGGCTGGTTTTATGCCCAGTTATGCTAAGGCTAATCACTTAATCATTGGTTTCTTTGTCACAGCTTAAGCTCTGTCTATGTCAGAGTAATAGAAGTCTTCAATTATTTTAAGAACATCTATTTTTATATATAAATATTGCATATTTCTAATCTACATTTGTGGCCAGGTATTACTTCCCATTGTGATTCTCTGGGGGAATCTGGTCTTCTATGTTGTCTATATCTTATGTTTTCTGAACTGTTTTATCTTGCTTTCTACTAACAGTATTCTGAAAAGCATTATGATAAAAATTAGCCATATGCCTGTGATTAAAAATGAATGGTAGTTAGGTTATCAAAATAAAATATATATTCATATATTCATTAACCATGATTCAAATATGTGAACAATATGTATCATTACCTGAAAACAGTATTATAACTCAGGTTTCATGATTGACATATTTAAATCTGTCAATAAAGCATAATAATAATAATAATAATAATAATAATAATAATAATAATAATAATAATAATAATAATAATAATAATAATAATAATAATAATAATAATAATAATAATAATAATAAAGTTGGGAGGGACCTTGGAGATCATCTAGTCCAACCCCCTGCTCAGGCAGGAAACCCTATACCATTTCGGACAAATGGCTGTCCAGTCTCTTCTTAAAAACTTCCAGTGTTGGAGCATTCACCGCTTCTGGAGGCAGGTTGTTCCATTGGTTAATTGTTCTAACTGTCTGGAAGTTTCTCCTTAGTTCTAGGTTGCTTTCTACTAGCCATATCTGTAGTTCTCTTCTACAAAGCTTTTATTTTCTACGGCAAAAAAATCTGAAAAATATTGTTTATTTGTATAAATAAACAATATGTTTATGATATAAATATATCATAATTTAGTTTGGGTAAAGAATAGACTATGTACCACTTTTATAGTGCACATACCAACACATTGTACTTCATTTCATAAACAAAAATCTTTCAAACCAAGTACTCTGAATTTTGCTTCTGGGAAAATCCAGACTCACATTAAAAATGGCTTTGCCTACTTACATTAAAAGTCTTAAAGCCTAGTATATTTATTATAGAATTAGAAGTTTGAATCAAAGCTATTGCATCAAATGCCAAAATGCATTCTTTATTAAAATGAACACCTTTTGTTTATTAATGCATGTACAGCATTCCCTTGAGAAAAGATAAAATATTTCAAATAAGGAGAAACAAACAAATAAAACTGTCTAGTCTTGTTCTGAAAGGAGAATGCCTCCATAAAGAAACGGCAAAGTGAAATGATAGATATATCATCATCATTGTATATATAAAGTCCATGTTCAAGACTAGGTGTTCCTAATTAGGTGAAGTAGTTTTGTTTTAATCACCCAAAGAATTGCTGCTGAGCATTGGTATAGCTGTATTAGTAGTCATAGTATGATTTATTTGTATTGGGCTAATATGTTCTATAAACAGTGTGATTTGCAAGCGATTGTTGTCCCCAGTTCGGATCTGAGCCTGGTGCCGAAGCCGATGAAGAACACCAGACACAAGGTGCAGGTTTTGTTTCCTTTTATTGATGCTCTTGAAGAAAAGGGGTCCTGGCCAAAAATGCCAAGGAACCCTGAACAATAGAATTAAGAAAGCTTTATACAATTTCACTAAAGCGGAAGGTGGGATAAGGCGAGATATATAAGGAATGTCATCTAATAAACATTTTAGTAAAGATCTAACAATTGTTCTATTGGTTTCTAGCTGTCCATATTCCTAAGCCTTAGCTAATGAATGCTTCAGAGTTATCTAATACAGAGGTCTCCAACCTTTCTTGGTTGGCAAACCAGAAGGAAAAGGGAGGGGGAAGCATTTTACGCATGTGTGCGCACACACAAACAGGGCCACGAGCACGTGTGACGCTAACTGGGCAGTGCTAGCGCTCACGTGACACTTGCTAGCACTACCCCATTTTTGCCACGCGGTGTCCCGTTTTTGCCACACGGGCGCTAGCACCGCCCTGTTTGCGCTATGCGGCGACCCGTTTTCACCATACAGCACCCCATTTTTGCTGTGCAGTGCCCCATTTTTGCCATGCAGTGCCCCGTTTGCGTAGCTGCGGTGGCACTAGTGCAAGTGGGGGTGAGTGCGCACACACACATGCGCACACCGGGCAGCCTGTTCCACGGCCCGGTGGCCAGTAGGCCACAACCCGGTAGTGGGCCAAAGCCCACAGGTTGGAGACCCCTGATACACATTCTGTTTGCTCCAGGCTATCCCTATTCCTAACTTCTAGCTGTGGTATGCAGGATGTCTAACTTTCCTTACTGTTATCAATCCTTTAACCACCCAGAGTTGATACAAGTTTTACACCTGCATATTCTCTGTGAATAAGCATTCTTTATTCTTGCCAGACAGGCTCCACAATTACAGCCTTCTTGGTTTTCTTTTAAGTGTACACCATAGCCTTGCTTTGTTTTACCCCCAGACAGCCCATTGCAACATTTTAGGATTTAGGTGTTGTGTGAACTCAGCTGGGTTATTCACCAGCTTAGCTGAAGGAGTGAATCATCTGTCTATTTCAGCATATTCAGTATATTTCATTCTCTTATTTCACCTAAAATGTTTCTTTATGAAATATTTTTAATATAGAATTTTCTTCTATAAAATGTTGTAGAATAATATGTTTGGAATAAAGCCTTGAATCAAGAATTATGATACTTGGGGTTAACTCAGGAGTTTGTTTGTTTTTTCAGTATTCATCAGTTTAATTTCCACAGGCTGGGTAACTAAGATGGTGACAGAGCAGGAGCTTCCCTGCTGAGCTTCTAATGATATTTGAATTATTCTATCCATTTTTATGATTTTTAAAAATTTAGTTTCCACTAAAGCAGGGTTGGGAAACTATGGCAATTTTTTTTTTTCTTTCTTTCTTTCTTTCTTTCTTTCTTTCTTTCTTTCTTTCTTTCTTTCTTTCTTTCTTTCTTTCTTTCTTTCTTTCTTTCTTTCTTTCTTTCTTTCTTTCTTTCTTTCTTTCTTTCTTTCTTTCTTTCTTTCTTTCTTTCTTTCTTTCTGTCGTTCTTGGGAAACTATGGCAATTTTTCAATCACTGGACTTACACTCTCATGGCTGGCTCA
Organism: Azemiops feae; assembly: GCA_023970755.1. Taxonomy (NCBI): domain Eukaryota; kingdom Metazoa; phylum Chordata; class Lepidosauria; order Squamata; family Viperidae; genus Azemiops; species Azemiops feae. Next base: position 1,046,235 of record JALGBA010004290.1, read on the forward strand.
GGAATTCTGGGAATTGAAGTTTCCATAGTTGCCCACCCCTGCACTAAAGTGGGTACAGTTGCCCAATTTTTGTTAGACTGTTAGTATGCAGACACAAAAAAAGCTTCATGTATTGCAGATGGTTAGACTGAAATCGTGAGAAAGCAGATAAGGGCAATCCTATTGTGGCAACATGGCCAAGTACTTTTCACTCACCTCCTATTTGTTTCCCTCTTCCCCCCCCCCCTCCAATAAGCCAGTAAGCCTGATTTTCTTTGTTATTACATTGCTTTGTCTTGGTACTTTTCTTTCCATCTTTTTATCTATCTGTTATAGGTGCAATTGGTAAGTGAAGAATGGCATTACATCACACCACAAACTGTTTTGTCTTAAGAAAACTCTTAATGAGAAATACCACTAACCACAAGCAAGCAGAGCCTTTTTGCTTTATTTTAAATAAATAAATAAATAAGCTCCCTGGATGGCAAGCTCTGGGATATACATATATCTGTTATTTGCTTGCTTATAAAGATACTCATTAGCCTTAGAAGGTTCGGAAAACCTATTGATAGAGATTTACTTCTATTGCATGTCTTGGAAATTAGTGGAAAGAGACAGCCTCCCACAACGGAATGCATGCATTAAACATTAGTTATAATTGCATTGCTTTAATAGCAACTCAAGCACCCATTCACTTATATATTGTGGTAGTGGCTTCCCTTTCAACTGTTGCATTTTGAGTTGAAGCAATCTGACCGTAATATATCTTCCTTTTAAAAGGTTTTTTTTATTCGTCATCTGTAACATCCAGAATGGTTCCGTGAAGAAGAGACTCTCTTAAGCGAAATTGAAATTTAGCATTCTTCTCTCATATGATACTACTTATGATAGGAGAGAAAATCTGCATGTAATCATGCTTTGGAAGCAGATTTATTTCTTACCCTGCAGCGCCCCCCAAGGCCATCGAGAGAGAAAAAAATGATCTCACAATTTGTAGGCAGACACACACTCACACACAACTCAAACAGAGACAGACAGACAGACAGACAATTGCAGGCCAGGATCTGAAGATCAAAAAAGGATTCCTGAATGTGAAATTTAGGCAATGCAACACTTGAAATGTTTCAGGAACAAACACTGACAAAAGTAAATCCACTTCAAGAGGAGATGAAGCAGTGACTAGAGAATGCAATTCAAAACAAAACAAAAAACAAAAAACCCCAACTCCAGGCTATGCATAATTGTCTACAGAAACTCTAGAAGCAACACAATCAGAGTTGTATCTTTTGGGGTTATTCTAAACTGACCAGGTTTGTCATGGCAGCAAGGGGATATAGGAGTGGGTTCTCATTCTTGTATTCCCTTGGATAGTCTTGATATATGACTGTAGAAAATTATATTGAATTGAGATAGATGGACTTGACTTTTGGGGGGAGGGATAAGAATGGGGCAGAAGGACAACATGACTAGATCACAGAACCCTGTTAAAAGCTAGTGGTATTTTAGCACCTTGGAAATCTTCAGTTATGTTCCATTTTACACTCCAAATATTTGGTCACAGGCAAGAATATGACTGTATGTGATTTTCAGCGCAGTGTTCTTTGAGCTTCAAAGAATCGAGTGGTTCTGAAGTGCATGTATTCCATGGCCTTTAATTTGAGCAACCTTGATCTGTGCTTGTACTATCTGAAAAGAGTTGATTCGCAGCTCCACAGCTCAGAAATAGAAATAGCAAGTGCATCATCCAGTAATGATATGGCACATTTTGAAATCTCACATTATATTGAGGAAGAAGGAACAGAACAAGTTCCTGAAAAGTAGCATAAAAATAAAATGTAGGGTTGAGTGATTCTTGCATAAGCAGGGAAAGAAAGATATTTGATCGGGGAAGTATATTATAGATGTTTTTGATCGACATTAAGTGGAGATAGCAGTAAGGTACATTGACTTATTAAAAACAACAACAAAATATGTTCAGAATAGGGTAGATGATTTAATAGCAGGCAAAGGAAAATTGTGCTTCACTGAAAAATCAAGTTAATTCATTTTCAATATATAATAATAATGATAATAATGATAATAATAATAATAAAGTTGGAAGGGACCGTCACAGCTTCTGGAGGCAGGTTGTTCCACTGATTAATTGTTCTAACTGTCAGGAAATTTCTCCTTAGTTCTAGGTTGCTTCTCTCCTTGGTTAGTTTCCGTCCGTTGCTTCTTGTCCTTCCTTCAGGTGCTTTGGAGAATAACTTGACTCCCTCTTCTATGTGGCAGCCCCTGAGATATTGGAACACTGCTATCATGTCACCCCTCGTCCTGTAAATAAAGAGGATACAAATAGTCTTTAAGTTATGACCATTATGGAACCTGTTTATCACAGTCACAAGTCCTAACCGTTGTCAAAAGACTAAGCCAATTTTACGATGCTTTTTGTTGCACTCGTTAAGAGAAATCATTGGTTGTAAGTGTAAATGCCATGATTGTTAAAGGAACACTGCGGTTCTAAGTGCAAACCCATTGTTCACTATGGTATGGTGCTGCCAAAAAATCAGAAGTTAGTGCCGGTTTTCAGGAAAAACCATTATTTACCAATTGCAGCTCATTTAAGATGCACTTCTTTGCTTTTGAATGTTGTTTGCTGTTAATTATCAGGGAGGCAGCCTCTGCTTAGAGCTCTGCTTCAAGCATTTCATAGTAATGATACGTATACGAGCAAAAACCTAAGTTTGCTGACATACCCTGAGACAATGGTGGGATTCAAATAATTTAACAACCGGTTCTCCGAACAGAACCCTTTAAGAGCTTTCCCGTTCATCATTAGTTGCGCTCTGTATAACTAGACAGGAAAAAGTTCCAGAGCCACAACCCCAGCTAATACTTGGTGGCCTCGCCCCCTTTCCCGTATGCACCAGTCGGGAAACTAGAGAGATGAAGCGTCTATTCCTGAAATTACCTCTGAGAAGCACCACCTAGTTTTCGCCTGAGTGTCATTAGATCTCCTACATTTCTTCTGTGTTCCACGCAGGGCGCATGGACCTGATGCAGTTCTGATGGCCGAAGGGAATCGTTTAGCTGAACTAACCCAATCCCAGATGCTGCACATTGCCCAGCAGATTGCAGCTGGTATGGTTTACTTAGCATCACAGCACTTTGTGCATCGTGACCTTGCTACTCGGAACTGCCTGGTTGGGGAAAACCTGCTGGTGAAGATTGGAGATTTTGGGATGTCAAGAGATGTATATAGCACAGATTACTACAGGGTAAGTAATGCTGTACCTTGGTTTTAGGAGGAAGGGCCTATTTTCATAAGGCAGAATTTCTTCTAGTGAGAATCTGGAAGGGAAAAAAATCATTTGAATCCGATGCTCAGTGTAATGAGGAAATTAAAGTCACTGCTAATAAACTGATTTATTAAATATCCACAGAGTGTTGCAAAAAAACTAAAGCTCCTGTGCAAACAAATTATTTATTGCTGTCCTCATTGAAACTTCCTTTAATGAGACAAGCAGCTATGGTCATTGTAAAATGACAAGTTTGGGGAGAATAGAATGTGGTTTTGATCCCATAAAAAGAAAAGGTCACATTTATGTTACATTTGGATCAAAGTGTTTTGCTGTCCCAGCGAATTCATTCTTTATTTTAGCAGCATTACTTTGATTGGATAGAAGCTCTTTTGAGCAACTCCATCATCTTGAGAGTTTGCTTCAGAAGTGAATGGTTTCATATGATTAGTAGCAAAGCTGAAGAAGTTACACATAAGGACATTATTTATATTCATGCAGCTGTTTTCATTGTGAGCCGAGAAGAACATTTTTATTTCAGTTTGTGCTATTTCTTCCTTTAGTGATCCAGACTCAGCAATTAGTTGACATCTGAACTAGATTTCTGTCTTTTGGAATAGCTGCTTTCCACATTCTCTCATTCTCACAGTACAAGAATGCTATTATATCACATGAGTGAACATGGGATAAAAAGAAGGATTATGGGGCAGATGTATAAGCTGAGCATGGAAAAAGGCCATCATCAGCCAGCTTCTATTTCACAAAGTTGCAGCAGTTGCCATCATGGCTGGTTTAGCATTCAAGTTTTGATCCTTGGATCCTACGAAGTATTTGTTGCTTGGACAAATCATGGTACCCAAATGAAAATAGCTTCAGAATCCCATAGTTGGTGATAAGAAGCAGGAGAGTAGTGGCATATTTGGGGTTGAATCAGCAGAAGAAAGTCAAGCAACTGTAGGATTTACTCAAAAGTATTTGCTTTTTTAAAAATCGTCACGAAATTGCACACTGTTGTAGAGCAAAGCATTAGACAGCCATGCTATCATCTCCATTTCCCAGAGTGATGGGAAGACCAGGTTCTATAGTAACAATCATCAAAATCCCAAGAGGTTATGGAAATGGGAACTTTAACTTCTCTGAATCAAAAGGGCCTTTTTGTTGTCTTCATTTCTCTTTTACTATGAGGAGCAGAGGGAACCAGAAGTTCTTGCCCAGAGTTCTCCCATCCTTCATAGTTTCATTGCAGGAGAAAGAATTAATGTGAACGAAGGTAAATATAGGTGCCCTAGCATAGTGTTGCAGGATCCAATTTGAGTTGGTCGCTGGGACCAAAGGTTTATTTTTCCAAGCTTTCAGGCTTGTGCTGGAGCCCATCATCAGGGAATTTCTCTCTCTCTCTAGAATATGTGCACTGAGTTGTTCTATGCATTGTATTTATATGGTTCCTGGTTGTGTGTAGCTTTTAGTTGTTTATTAAAGTGTTGATGACTGGCTATTAAGTCCTTAAATTGTTGTTTCCTTGTGACGCTATGTCCTCGGCTTCTAAGTACCTGATAGGCTGCTGGTAAATCAGCATCCTATTGACTGACAAAGGCCTGTTTCCCAGGCTTCCATGATTTCTCTGGCTATTTTTATCCCCGCTTGAAGAACAATTGTAGTAGCTGCAAAATTGAATACATGCAATGTGAGGCTATTAGTGAATTTGGGTCTTTTCATCTAACCACTCACTTGTGTTCTCACAATCTGGTAATTAGCTTCCTCTCTGTCCCATATAGTCACAGGGGCAATCCTGGCGGGGAATCTGGTAAATTACATTCAAAGTTTCTCCAGTTTCAAACAATCTCTGTAGTGCATGATTTGTCCTCATTTGGTAGCCACTAGATGGTGGCCAGTTGCAGATCTCAAAAGTTGGATTCTACTGCTTCTGAAAATGTTTTTAATATATGGCAGGGTGTGCCATGTAGTAGGTTTTGTGCCTTCTTTCTTCCTTTCTCTCCCCAGCATACTGCGCAGGCATCTTGTGATAAACACTTGTGAATACCCATTCTGCCGAAATTGTTCACGTAGGTAGCTACCCCCCTGGGATGTTTTTCTTGCTGGGCACTACAGTGTGTTCTGCCATATGTGTTCTGATGCAGCTCTTTTTATGTGACAGTGGATGGTTGAAACTCAGAATGCCTGGAGTGTTGGTAGCCTTGCAATATGCCATGGTTTCTAGGCTTCCATCTTCCCATCTGTTGATAAGCATGTCTAAAAATGGCAATTGTTTAGCCGTTTCTTCCTCCACTGTGAATTGCATGTCCAGGAAGATGGAGGTTAGTAGGGTATGGAAGTCTTCCAGAGCATTTCTTTGATGACAACAAATATGTCATCCATGTAGTGGCACCAAACTTTAGGTGTTTTGAAATACATGGTGTTCTACTTTACATGGGACTGTTTCTGCAATGACTCCTGATATTCGGGATCCCATGGGTGTCCCTTTTATTTGCTAATTTTCCTTTTAAACATGAAGAAGTTTCATTGACAGTATTGGAGTAGATTCATGATTTGTGTCCTGGTTAGATCATTTTGATCTGTGTTGTAATCTTCTAGTTTTCTGTTTATCACTTCGTATGCTAAGTGGGGAGGGAGGTATGTAAATAGGATCTCTACGTCAAAAGAGACCATGATCTCATAAGGAGCCACGTTTAAGCCTCATAGCTATGTCAAAAATGATGCGGATAATGTGACTGTGGTATTTGAGGGTGAATTCAGGAAGCTTAATCATTGTGCCAGCCATTTAGCCAAGTTGTAGGTAGGAATATCCCTTAGTGCTACAATAGGTCTGTGGGGGACCCCTAGTTTGTTTATGTTGGGGAGTCCATAAAATCTCACTGGGGTGACGTTCTCTCATTTTCCACCATTCCTTTTCTGTTATACAGTTGCTTGGTTTAAGTTGGCTGAGATAAGCTTTCAATTGTTAAGCTCTTTCTTTGCACCTCCTGGCTTCTGGATCTCTGGGAGCTACAATACCCCTTTTCTTTTTTTGGCATTCATAATATTCATCATTCATATGTTGAGCACAGTCATTTGTAAAGAAGTATCTTATTCATGAGCCAAGGGACTTGGGCGTCTGGTCAATTCCTTTGCAAACTGGGTCCCTCAACGTGTGAATGCAGAGAGCAACTGTCAGGGCTGGCACTAAAAGCAATGCCCTGTTCTTGTTTCAACTTGGCAGGACCTTGTATAGCCCCATAAACAAGCTTAAGCATCCTGTGTTCCTGAGTCGGTGCCACCTTTTCAAATATATTTATTTACATAGTATTAAATTATAAAACTCTAGATGCGTGGTTGGCTGGGGAATTCTGGGAGTTGAGTCCACGGGTCTTAAAGTTGCCAAGATTGGGCACTCCTCCTCTTGGTCATCTTTTATCTACTTGTTTACACTGGCGGGACCCTTGAAACAATTTTCAGGGAGCATGTTCGGTAAGCTGAGGTATGGTGTATAAACTTTCCCACCATTTGGAGTGCTAGCCTTGCAATTAAAAAGGGAGCTTTTTTGTTCATGATCTCTTGTACAACTGTAGGGTTCAGTAGAACCTCAGGTGCAAAACGCTGCTTTAGGTGGTTCACAAAACCAATGATAAAATCCCAAATCCTCTAAAGCCACAAGGGTAAAACAAAGCTAAAAAAACCTCTTAGTTATTTGCCTAAGTTCCTGCTCTTTCGTAACATCCTCCACCCTCCAATACAAGTAGCAGTTGTTGCCTTCTCAAATACCAAGCTGATGATTGGGTGACCCAGGTTTAGCCAGAAATCTTCAGCCAGATATGATTACTTCTAACTGTACTATGCAAAAGGTATTAATAGATGAGATTAGCAGGCGTATTGAAGAAAATGCGGATTCTGACCATTATAAAGCAACTATAAAAAGCATTGGAACACACTGTTACTCATTAATTGTGTGGTCTGTCACTAATTATTGTATCATTTTGCCTTGCCTGTGAGTCTCTCTGGGCTGCAAAACACAATGAACAAGAGGATGAAGGATAGCAGTGTCCACAAAATAATTTTCACTGACGCTTTAGAACCTGGGTCATGTTTCAGGAAGATATTAATCTGCCCCCAAGTTTTTGGTCGTCTGTTGTCCCATTACAACAAAAAAATAGGACCAACCTTTTCCTTGCCCAATTGTCAATAATGTTCTGCACTGTGTCAGCCACAGCTATTAAGAAATACTGCAGAGATGACTGCAGAGAGAGAGATAACCTTTGGATAATTGGCACGGTGTTCGGTGGTGATGGTGTTAGCAACATGGGCTCTGTTTGTTCGTTTAGAGCCTGAATGGTAGTACAGATAGGATGGGAAAGTAATTATTCAGTTTCGGAAGCTCGGTGTGCAAAGAAAGGATCTTTTGTTTGAAAAGCTAAGCCCCTCCCCAAACCTTAGAGTTTAAATGGCATATTATCTCCCACATTTCCCTTCCTAAACCTGGCTAACCCAGATACCTGTTGCATCCAGATGAAGCTTTTTTGAACAATTCCTTTTTACCCCTCGCAGAAGATCCAATGAAGAAACAATCCATTTGTCACCATCTTGTCTTTTTTCCACTGGTACACCCATGAGAAACCACAAAAGCCTGCCACAAAATCTGGCCATGAGGGAATGAAAAGGTGTGCAGTACCATTTTTTCAGCAAGGGTGGAATGAAGAATGTGGCTTTCACAGGCGTAGAATGGAGCTGGGTGGGAGGATCTGGCTCAGAGGAAGGAGAAGAACTGGTTGGGAAGCTATGCCCTGTGTATTTCAGAATCCCAAAGTTTATTTGGAGTCCTGTAAAGTGAGTTCTTGCCCTTCGTGGTGGCGCAGTGGTTAGAATGCAGTATTACAGGCTAATTCTGCCAACTGCCAGCAGTTTGATTCTCACTGGCTCAAGATTGACTCAGTAATCCCACTAGAAAAGGGATGCTGTGAAACTGAATTCATCAATGAGATGAATCTGGCATGTATTTTGTCAATTCCCTTTTCCTATATAAAGACTCCCTCCCTTTGCAAATAGTGACTGGAAGGAGATTCAGTTTTAAAAGAGAGCCTTAGTTTCTAAAACGTTCAGGCAACTTCACCAGTTTTGTGTAGCAGTCATTCCCATGGGGGGAAAAAGTCACACATGCATTCTCTTAAATAATTTGATATATATCAGGGGCATCTCCTGCAGAGGGATTCCAAAAGTCAGGATGGCAGCCATGACTGTGTGATTGAAATCCTGGCCATTTTTATATGTGTTACGGTGTTGGGGGGGAGGGAGAGGATTTGGTCACATGGTTATAGCTGCTTTTTTTCCCCCACCTGCCCTGCAAGTGCCCTGTGCTATATGGTGCAGAGAAGCATCTCTTTCCAAATGTCAGGCTGAAATGTAAGAAAAGCTTATTATGATTAATAAGAAGGCAGAAAAAGTGCCATTTGGCGATGTTGGCTATGCACAGCTCCCTGCCCTGTGGACAGGCTGTGGAAGGCCACCAGTTGCTTACTCTTACAAAGGAAGAGCAAGGAGAGCAGCCTTCTGTTTGGCAGCCCAAAAAGGATAAAAATATACTATCGTTAAAACAAAATTACTAGACTAAAAGCTGCATCCAAAGCAAAAAGTACAGAGAGCCAGAACAAACAATAAACGAGCTAAATTAAGCAACAACAGAATCATGAGCTTGTTTAAGATGAAACATTTGTTATTGCTGGCAGAAGATCCTGAGAGAAAAATATCTTAAGATCTCTCAGTAGGGAGCTCTGTAGATGGGGTCCTGCCACAAAATAGTCCTCATCATGAGCCACCCTTAGAAGGAAGTGTAGCAAGTGACTGAATCGTAGGTCTTAAAGGACAAATAATTTGGAGTTGCTGCCTGTTTATTTTATTCTTCTGTTTTACACAGATGTTGAAATCCAAAATTATTAGCCCTCTTTCTTTCCTGTGTCCTAGATTCTTTTGGCATCCTTTGTTTCTTATCCATACTATTTCAGTTTCTCCATTTTACAGCATGGATCCTAAATTGAACCACTTGTGAATGTATCTGCCCAATTGATTTAACACAGCAATTTGCTTGACCTCTTCACTACTATGTCCAGGATCAAATATAGGCAATTGTACTTTATTTCTTGTATCCAGTCATTCTTCAAGGATAAAATAAACCATTCATTAGCAAAAGACTAAATAAGTGTAACAAAGAGGGATAAACAGTTGTGAGTTGGGGGTGATTTAAGCTGGAAGTAAAATCTGGTAGAGGAAGATGTCAGAATTTGTCCTTGTATAGTTGACTAAATTATAACTCCCGTGGTTGGCCATGTTGTTCAGGACTTCTGTTAGACCATTTTTAACTGTAATATCCACTAGCTGAATCCAGAACTTTTGTAAATAAAATGTGCCTTGAGAAACGGTTGATTAAAAAAGCTTTTACAATGTAATTGGTTTATATACTAAGAGCTAAATGGAAATTAATTTGTTGGAATCATGCCCATAATTCTGCCAAAATGTCATGGTATTATGCCATAATACTTCTAGTTAAATGTATTTCTAAAAGAAAGAGGAGTCAAATGAAGTAGCATCACTAGAACAGGAAGTACAGTATATCTTTGCTGTCTCCTCAGTTTAACTTCCTCCCACACCAGAGGCTGCTATTTACCTCAATATAGAAAATACAAGTGATGATATAGGATCATATGTTTCTTATGACAAGCTAATTGTTGTTATTTCTTCAGTAGTTTTGTGAATGTAGCAGAACAGCCTCTTTCAATGGGGAAAGGGTTTCATGACAAGTGGCTAGAGATTCAGGAAAAGATAAGGGGGGAAAGAGTACTTTCTGAACTTCACATGCTGCACGATGCTAGTGTTGGAATTTGTATAGGCTGCAACTCAGCTGTCAGCCTGCTGCTTTCACTTGTGGTTCTGCAACAGATCATTACAACAAAGCAAAACATTATTGAAATGTGAATGCTACACAGTGCTAGCAGTAGACATAATATTTTTATGCAGGGGTTCCCTGAGATAATGAACAAGGATTTCTCCAAGGTATAAACGTTAAGAGTTAGTGCTACAATAATAGACTTTAGTCTTTAATCTTTCTGTGTCTCTTTGTTGCTATCTAAAGGTTGTATGGTGTTTTGCAATCCAGATTTGATAGCCTAGACAAGTGCTGTAAATTTAGGATCACGGGAAAATGATATTATGTAGAGTCAGATGGTTCATCTAACATAGCATTAATTTAACCAGGAATGTAATCTTTGTCTTATGGATCTAATTCAGTCTATTGTTGACCCAGTGATTCTGGAGTGTATCAAAAAATGGATTCTCCCTCTTCCTCAAAGCTCTTCCCTGCATAACCAGCAGCCAAACTTGGCATTAGTTGGAAATACACATTTTTGTGTGTTTTCCCAAAGGAAATAGGATGAAGCAGCTGAAATGTAGGCGTGCCAGAGCTCTCCTTTAGCCACCTACTATGTTCTTGGTGCAGAGCAACTAAAGCAGCGCTGGCATTTACTACAGCTTACAGCTGGAATCCTCTAGTATCCTAGAGGAAAGGATTGCTTTAGGGCAACAGAGGGACATGTACTTTCCAGAAAATCTAGGTCACACCTCCATAGATAGAAGGGGAAGGGGAGCTAAGTCATTGGGATCTAACACAGGGAGTGAAAATTTCTTCCTGCTCCAGGAAGTCTCTCTTAATATGCTATATTGACTATAACCTGGTAGCAGCTGATTCAGATAGCTCAGTGCTTTTGAGAGCCTACAGTTGTTAAAAGCAGAGGTCTTTCTGTCCTCTGCCTTTGTATTGGGGATAAAGTATGCATCTTCTCCACACCGCTTTGATTTGCAACTAGAGATGTTGTTCCTTTTCACACACTAATGTCTTTGCTTGGTAACAGCAATATGCCACAATGTGAGGCAGAAGGTCAGCAGATTGTGTTTGTTTTATGCTGGATTTGGTTTGCCTCTCCCGTGGGCTATTGTGGGGCACAGCTCATTGATCCCATCTCCAGTGCCCTATGGCTTCTGATTTTGCCATTACTTATATTCATGCGTGAGTATGAATATATGCATAAAACATAAGTTTCAGATCCTTTGGCAACCAAGGTAGTTTAGGATACTTTTAGAGCAGAAGTGTTGTTCTATAGACAATGAGCAGTGAATGCCTACATATAAAAAGCCCTTGCTGAATGGCAGAGTCCTTTCTTGAGTTCCTGGACCTCAAAACAGGGTTGATAATGGGGACTTAGTGCTGAAGGTCTCCATGCCATGGGGCCACTGGAAAGAAAATAATTCATGACTTCCAAGGCAAGTATGGCCTTGTTCCAGGTAACTTTAGCTTGAGTCATAAAGACAGGCACTCTATAGGGTGGTTAGTATGTGATCATTGTTAATTCTTTTCTGATCCGGGTAAAGCTCATCCCTGCTACCAAGCTACTGAAGACAGGGGTGGACATTGCTGATTAACATAGTCTGCCCTAGATGGTTTGTACATCCAGAGATTATTCTGGCAGGCAATTGGGAATTTTCCCAACTACTTGGTCAACCTCTGGAATTCAGAGGTTGCTAGAATCCTGGATGACATAACTCCCAAGTGGCCTCTCGCAGTCCATTGATCCCAAGAAGTCATGTATATTAACAAGAAATTCTAAGACATGAAGTAATAGAAGATATACCTAGCATGCTGTGGAAGGAAGAGGATTAGAAATAAACTTGACTAAATATGTATAACTGCAAGCAGAGCAAAGGGAGTTTGAGTTAGAGGTAGGGCTAAGGCTAATGGTGGCCTTTTAATGGGACCAGTGCAAACATTTATTTTAATTCAATTTAATTCAGTTCAATTCTAATTGTAATTAAAATTACATTCAATTAATTGCTCAGTCTCTGTCAAGGGACATTACTCTGCTCCAGTGTGGTAAAGCATCAAGACATGACCAATTAGCCTCTCTTTCTGCTTCTTTTAAAGACTCGCTTCATAAGCAAAGTTCTGCTTCTGCTACACTGTTTAGAAGTGACATGCTGTGCTTCACAAGGCTTTTCTCCAATCAGTCCCAAACTATTACAGGCATGGTGGTGGCACTCAACACTAATAGAAGATAATATATGTAGTTCAGGGTTGAACTTTGAGTCCTCGGTGCTCTCTGAGCTTGATTATTTTCTTGCAGACATTTTATTAACCAGATATCACTCCTTATGAGTGTGCTATTTCTCCTTGTTTATATACTTAGCTTACCCTGCCAATCATGGTGGGGTGTGTGTTTTTCTCCTTAGTAGTTCCTGATTAGGGTATTATTTTCTGCTTGATTGTCTCCTTAATAGCTCCTAGATTAGGGTACTGTTTTCTGCTTGATTGATTGTTTGTCTAGTGTTAATTCCTGCTTATCTGCTGGTGTTGGCGGCTGGAGAGAATGTGTTCTGGCTTTTTGTTTCCTTCTTAGTTTTTTTTATTGTCTTTTTTAAATGGTGTGTACTTGTGGTTTATTTCTATATTGATGGCTGATGTGCCTAAATGCCAAGCTTCCAGGAATTCCTTAGAATTTTGGAAAATCAATGGGACCAAATATTAAGAAACTTAAAATAGATTCCTATAATTTTAAAACAAAGCTAATTCATTAAAAATATTATTTTAAGTCAGCTGAGCCTCTTTAAGAATTTAAGAATTACAGAAGAATATTAGATTTCTTATATTGGCAATGTAAGAAATGCAGAGCATATTTTTAGATACTTGCTTTAGTTTTGTTTTGTTATAGCCCTGTTTTGACTTCAAACCAACATGCATGTTAATATAATGAAATATTAAACCTGGACATCTCAGTATGATGCTGAATTATATTTCTACAACATGGATGCTATCATTTCATGAATAGCTTCATCTCTTTCAAACCTGGGGTACAGCAGAGAGAATAGTCCTATGTAACTTGAAAGAAAGTCACTTTTTCTGATTTTTAAGGTAGGGATCCAGGATGTGAGTTTGCTATCCTTTTTCAAAAAGTATTTGGGTTCTAAAAATGAGAAGATGGCACAGTATGCTATATACAGTAGTTTAGATTTAATGAGAAGTTTATCAACTAAATAAAGTCCACATGTATATTCATACTTATATGGATCTTCAATTTTGTTTTGGATCAGAGAAAAATGATGTATGTACTTTTGTTTTCCTCCACTTTATAATATAGATTTCATTATTTTAACATTTTTTAAAAAAAAATTAAAAAGTGCTGAAAAGTTGTTTCTTTCTATTGACACAAAGTACTTTTTCAGATCTGTACAGCCCTATTAATTAAACACTGTTCATCTGATTGGTACCAATGCATTGAATTATTTGCCGCTTCTTTCACATTAAACTGAGAACTTGGTGACATCTGTTGATGCTACATGGTCTTGTGGGGCCTGGAATCTTGGTATCTCTAAAGCGAAAACATCAGAATCCTCTTTCTCCTCCATTTATCCAAGGTTACTTGCAGCTGCTTCACAGCTGGAAATCTAGAAAGCCCTCGGGAAAAACATTCAAAGGTCAATCTGGGCACAGTTGTGCTTTCTTATCACAAGTAAATGTATTATAAAGTAAATATCACAAAGTCCAATGTTCTAGGTCAGGGCTCTTCAAACTTGGCCCTTTTATGACTTGTGGACTTCAACTCCCAGAATTCCTCAGCCAGCGTGCCTGGCTGAGGAATTCTGGGAGTTGAAGTCCACAAGTCATAAAAGGGCCAGGTTTGAAGAGCCTTGTTCTAGGTTATGCAATACAAGTAATAAATTAATGGAAATTTTTGTGTAGTAACAGGAAGAACTCCAACTTCTTTTTTTTCTCTTGATTAAAGGTGGGATAAGAAATTCAGATAAATAAATTTATATATTTATACTAGAGACAATCAAATTCTGATGTTTTCCTCTCCCCTCATTCCCCCATATTTTTCCTACTGAATTATATTAAGATGTTCATTGCCTATCCCAATACCACAGAAAACTACCTTGCGTGTCAGAAAATAGCCACGAATATTTACCAAGAAGGTGGAGTATCCTGACTGTTCAGTTCTTGAACACTTTTCTCTGCCCTTCTTGAGCATTTAGAAGTTGCCACGTTGGAGTTACTACAATTGTGTGTTTTAATTTGGCTTTTAAACTATGACAGCATGCTAATTTTTCATCAATATATGGATATGCAACTTTTTATGCTACCAGATTTGTCTTAGTTTCTCAAGTGTAATGTTCACTTTTCCTCTTCTTTGTGGAATCATGCATGTTATGGAACAATGTTATAGTCCAGAGCCTCAGCAGCTTTGCATCCTCCAGGTATTTGGGAGCATAGTACAACTTCTACTTATTGGATGTACTGGCCAAAGTTAACTGGTGCTGAACTCCCAAATAGCTGGAAGACAGCTGTTGTCAGGAAAGGCTACAACAGGAACAAATAACACGAGCATCGATTTCCATGTTACTGTTATTCAAAATCCTGCTTTCATTCATTGTAGACTTTCCTTGTGACTCTCTTAAGAGCTATTAATGGCAGTGTAAGAAGCCCATAGTGTTATTTTGCTAGAACAAAATGTGTATTCATTTGAAAATCAACATAGCAGATTTTTTTTTCCTTTTCAAATAATAATGGAGGGGGGATTGCCAATACATGCACCATACTACAAATGCTCAACGCCAGGGATAAATTGTCTTTCTCTCTTCCTCCAGCGCTTCAGAAATGGCAATACTAGCAAACACCTGCAGGTTTCAGTTGTCACTGCACAGCTGTATACCTGTGTGGGTGAGTTGTGTTGAGGTCTTCCACAGGAAAAGTGAGAGTGAGCTGGTGACAGTTGAGATGCTTGCCAGGAGTGCTTGTGGGTGTTTGTATTGAACTATCACAGTTGAAGGCATTTTATTAGATGCTATTTTGGCAACTGGTGCTCAAATGAAATTAGCTTCTTCCCCACGTTTGCTTTTCAGCTCGGCTGCTACATCACTGCCAGGTTTGTCCATTGCGTCACATTGCGATCTGGAGGATGACGAATATGTTTTTCGGGGCTACAAGTGGGTGCCAAAATGATCACAGCAGCTGGCTTTATTTTTAGCCTCCTTTCAATGGGTTTTTAAAAATATGCAATTCTTAATTCATTTGCCCTAGAGTAAGCCTACATAGAAATGATTTGTGAATTAAAAATTTGCCAGATTGCGTGGATGTCTCTGGTAGCAAAAAATGGGGGAGGTGAGAAAAAAAAATATTCTCAGTTGGATCAGGTCCTATTGATCCAGCTAAGAATCCAAACCAATTTTAGCACAATGTTTTTTACAAGACAAGAAAATGTGAATGAGGATGAAATGGACCCTTGCATGGAATTCTTAAAAGCTATTTGGCCCCATCAGAGTAGAATTGTTGTTTACTTATTTGCTTGAGTCTATAGCGCTACTGATTGATATGCACGACCCTCTGGGTCCTGAAATATCACTATCAGTTCCTAATTGTCATAGGAAAGAATGTGGAGAAAAATGAAATATAATTAAGATGATGTGATATAATTAACGATATATGTTATTAACTAAGGTAAATGTGGTAGATGACCAGGTAGAGCCCGAGGGCAGTTTGGAGTTGTTACATTGTTACGTTCCCAGAAGAGACCTAAATCCAATCCCCCATGAATTCAGTTGACACTTACCTATCACCCAATTGGCTTGACTGTTAGTAGATCAGATTCTTGTGTATACTGTAGGTAGCATGAAATAAACTTTTCGTGCTTTTCGTGCTGTTTCTGGTTTCTTGTGTCTTACAGTAAAGAAACCATTAAATCTAGATAGACTCCTGTTGACTGCAATAATGAAGTTTTCTGACAGAATTACAGAAGTAATTTGCCATTATTATTATTATTGTTGTTGTTGCTGTTGTTATTATTATGGTTAATTTTCAATTTGATTCACAGTCTGGGACTGTGTTTCTGTCATGCGTTTAGCTTGTTATTGTAAGGTATGAGATTCAGAGTCAAAGGTTACATTGAAGAGTTTTGAACAATAAGGTAGAATTTGTAAGGAAAGAGATATATGATATTGCATGTTTCTGGTTGTAGGAGTCAATGCATCAACATGTATTATTTGTTTGTAGGAAATAATGCATGTGGAATAAGGTATCACAGTGCTATCAATGGATTTACCTTTTATGTGCTAGTGAGATTAAATATTTGAACCAAACTACAGTTTAAACTAGTTCCTGCCCAGCAATGGCTATGTTGTATGAATATTGTGATATATTGTATGAATGCTAAATTGTGAGATTGGCACAAATGGCATGGTGATCCCACCTCCATCCTGTTTACGTATCGGTCCTTTTTATCTAGTTTGTTGTTAATTTTAATGTTCCATGTTTTCTTAATGTTTTTAGTGCTCAAATTGTTTTATATTCTTATTTTATGATGTCTTAAGATGCCCAGACTCGCTCCATGGTGAAATGAGCAGCATATACATTTAATAAATAATCACAGAAATAAACAAAAAAATATCTCCAATTTGACAAGACTTCATTAGTGACTTTGCAATTGTTAAATCCACTCATAATTTAAACATATGCATGCTGAAGGTTTTTCTATTTGGGGAATCCCATTAACTCTTGTTTTATAGAATTCCTGTTTTTAATAATGCTTGTTTTGTTCTTCATATTGAATGTGCATTCTTTTGAATGCCTTTTGCTTTGAAAAGTAGGAGAAAATATATTGAATACAGAAAACACATAGGCTGCTTGTGTGATTCAAATGCTGGATCACATCAAAAAGACGCTCTTCTTTCCTTTTTCCATTGCATAATGATATTCTGTTTCCTCCTCCGAGCTTGGCATTTCCACATACAGGATATATATGGTAGGGAAGAGCATTTGATAGATTCCTAGGAACAATTCAAATGCTTTTAAAGTCATCCATAATTATATATAGATAATCATGTAGGATGAAGCAACTTAGAGTATGGTTGCTTGCCACTTCTCATATAAAGGAAGAGAGTTTTCATGTTAGAAAGTTTATTTTGCATTGAGATTTGAAGCAAGATCCCCTGCCAATCGGGATATTTTTCTTTACTTTTTTTCATTTAAAAATTTAAAACTTTCTCTTTTTCCATTTCTTTGGCAAATGTTGTCCTTATTTTTGTCAAGATTATTAATATACATTTTCAGTATACTCAATACTCAGTATACATTTTCTTTCCTGTTCTCTGCATTCTGAAAACAATGTCTTCAATATTTCCAACAATGTGGAACAAGGAATACTGACAGTTTCAGCTGATTTATGGTATTTAAATCAGGTATGAATTAAACCTGATTAGGAAAGATGCATTTCTTAAGACGAGCGTCATTATTAATTGACAATTATTTATATATTGCCCAAACAGATTGATTCAAGATGCTTTACCAAAGTCAAAAACATAAATTAAAATACGTATAAAACACCCTTCCCTTAAATCCCCAAACACCACATTAACAAAACACAAAACAAATAAAACCAGCAAAAGAAAACTCAACACAACAAAGTGACTCAACATCACAATTAGCAACCCATACCTCCTGGATGAGACCCTTCTTGAACATTTTCTAAAAAGCCAATAAGGAGATACACTTCAGGCCTTGCTTAAGCTAATACTTAAGCCTTAGGCAACCCCTAAGAAGGATTGTTGATGTGCCCCCATTTTCTCAACCACTCACAGGGCAGAGTTTTCTAGCTGAAGAAGTAGGCTCAGGAAAGGAAACCACAAAGTGATGTAAAGATGTATAACAGAAACAAGCTAATTTTAAAAAATGGATTTTCTGCCACATCACAGCAATAAAGTCCTCCCAACAATATTCAGCAGTCTCCTTAAATTATGAGAGGAAAGCAGATGCCGAATAAAAAATATTTGAAGACCACATCTGAGGGCATCTTTTTAAAGGGTTTGTTTGGAAAATGTTTGATGCAGTGAGGATCAGTTTTAGAGAAAGAGAATGGCCTCCAGATGGATATATCTGGGAATCCTGTGGTATGTTGTGGTAGAAAATAAGGGCACAGATAATTTCATTTTGAAGGGCTTCCTTTTCCCATTTTCCTTCTCAGACCCATGCTACCATCTGTACTTCCATCTCTGATGTTCTGAATGCATATTTTGAAGAGGGAACTACAGTGAAAACACAGTATGTTAAGGAAACCATTTTGAACTGGCAAGGAGAATCTAGGGAAATGAGTCAGCATCTTTCTCCAAATCATTTCCTGTCTACCTGTGCATCTAAAATTATTTCCTCCAAGTCTAGCTGGACCTGTGGACAAGGGCCTTACTTGATGTAATGTCTATGGAGCTTCTCCATCACCAGATCATGGTTATCCCAAAGGTGCTTTTTCCCCCCCTCCTTTGAAAATGTTTCACTTCTCATCCAGAACTGAAGAAACTTCTTGGATAAGAAGTGAAACGTTTTCAGAGGATGGAGGGAAAAAAAGTCCAGTTGCTTTTTGAAAAAAGTATCTTTGGGATGGACTTACCTTTTTTTGTATGCTACAGTTGCTGCAGTCCAAAATGAGAGTGAGGCAAAGATTTAAAAACTGCATGGAAGTGATGCTTAATTAATATATTACTCTTTCTGTATTAAATATTTAAAATTATAATATATTGGCAATTTAGAAGGGTCTTTGGGGAAGGCAAATGGGCAACTTCCTCTTGATCTCAGCTCATAAAACTCACATTAGCCTTCTCAGATACATCCTACTAAACACAGTTTTCTTTTCACCTGGCTCCACTACAAATCCATATATTGCTAAAGGTTTCTGAGTTCTGAAGCCTCCCTAAATTATGCATACACACTGACACGTAACAGACTGGTGTTTTGAGATATTTTAGGATTGATCTAATACATATATTCTTTTATTTTTTATTTTTTTCCTCCTTATTCTGCTCCAGCCTATTGGAACCTGCACCGATGTCATTCTGAGCTCACTTTTCCTTTAAATTCTAAATATTTTTAGAAAGCTGCCTATATGAATGGTCTATTTTCCTGTGGGAGACTGTGATAATGCATGACTTTCCAGCTTCACATTACCGGCAGGGACCTGTCAGTGATTACACAGTAGATACAATGAAATTTTCCCCTTGGTGTTGTGTTGCGAAAGCTTTCTCTTCACATGAACATTGTTTAGAAGTTAACTTTCTTTATTCCTCCTTCTCCGCTTCTGTTTATATGCAACTATGGTCATAATGATTGGGAAAAGCACCTAGTTGGCAAAGTGGTAGCATGCAATCATGTCATCCTCACAAGTGCCAGGAATCCTTTAATTTAATACAGTCATGAATTGGTGCCACACTGAATGGACACTTTGAGAGAAGAGTTCAGTGGATAAGTGTATATTTTTTACAATCTAATTTTCTCTGCATTGCTTTCTCTCATAGCAACACCTATGATTGAAGAGTTTGGATTGAAGAGTTTGAAGGACTAATTATTTTATTTACTTTATATTTCTGTTACTTCATGATTAGTAGCTCAGAGGACAGGCATTCTTCATATTATTCTGTTGGTTGGCTGGAAGCTTATGGTATTCCCTTTAAGCAGTAGACTCTCAGGTACATAGATATGACAATACTCAGTGTGTTTTGATCAGTATATCATGAATAGAGCTTGATTTCAAACTGATTTATGAGAGGTTGGGAGGTAGAAATCCCGGTGATGTGAAGTGCTATCAATCAGCTGCTCAAGGATTAAGGAGCTCATTTTCCATTTGTTGGTAGTTCTCATATTAAGTATTATACAGGCAGGTAATAGAAGAAGGTTTGTTTCTCTGATTCCAGCCAAATTCTCAGCTTCTTATCTGTGGGATTAATGGAATACACACACATACACACTATATATATAAATACAAGCCTACAGACGCATAAAGATAGTCATTCTCTATCTGGGTGAAGAAAAGAAAATGTAGCATAGTACAAGACCAGCAAGGGAAAAAAGAATCCTAGATGTGGCCCCTCTTAATTCTTGGGGCAGTTGTGGGGGTGCAATTTTATTATTACTGTATATTGTGAGATTTATTTTCCAGTCTCATGGATTTCAAGGGACTGCCCTCGCAATTATAAACATTGTTTTTGGCACCAAGATTTGAAAGCTCAATGAACAGTTAGTTACTCTGCAGATGTAATTTTAATTACATAGAGATGCTCCTTGCCTTCTGTGAAGCAGCATCTCAGAGCCTTAAAGGAATCTGAAGACTGTTGAGTATGAGCAGGTTAAATTACAGTTATTAAGAGGAAAGTTATTTAAAGATCAAAGTTGACTTACCTCTGAGGAGCTATAACATGAGATTACACTGAAATGAAAACTTTTCCAGGCTTCCTCTTGCTCATTACAGTTTGTCCAGGTTTTCCAGAACATTATTTTGTCATTGCCTTCTCCACGGAAACTTGCTTCACTGTGAATTTTCCCCTTTTTAAAAAAATGTATCCTTCCCTATTGATTCCAAGATCAATAAAGAATCACACCCATTTGTGTTGGAGATGGGTGGGGGTGAATGATCCAGTTTTGTTGAACTTTTAGATAGCAGATGTACTGTTTCCTCATAGATAAAATTAAAGTTTACACCTGAACTTGAGTCTGTTATGGAGGACATCTTCCTTCCTTCCTTCCTTCCTTCCTTCCTTCCTTCCTTCCTTCCTTCCTTCCTTCCTTCCTTCCTTCCTTCCTTCCTTCCTCCCTCCCTCCCTCCCTCCCTCCCTCCCTCCCTTTCTCAATTATAGCAATCACATAACCCTGTAGTCAAAGAACTGACAGGTGTTTTAAGAAGAAACTAGACAAGACATTTGCTGGCAATTCTATAATTTTGAATTTTCTGAACTAAGCAGCATATTGGATTAAGGTTCAAGATTCTGCCTTGCTCTATGATTCTGTGTTTCACATCAATAGATTTGAATTCTCTCTTTCTTTATCACACACTTAACACACATACTGTATACCACACATAAAAGGGAGGGAGGGAGGGAGGAAGGGAAGGGAAGGGAAGGGAAGGGAAGGAAGGAAGGAAGGAAGGAAGGAAGGAAGGAAGGAAGGAAGGAAGGAAGGAAGGAAGGAAGGAAGGAAGGAAGGAAGGAAGGAAGGAAGGAGGATTGGAAAAGAGGTAATGTGGTTCCCATCTTCAAAATGGGGGGGGGGAACCACACCCAGGAAACTACAGACCAATCAGCCTAACCCCAACACCTGGGAAGATACTGGAAAAGATAATAAAAAAATTGATCTGCGAACAAATAGAAACAAACAAAGTTATAAGTAGAAGCCAGCACGGGTTTGTCAAAACAGATCGTGCCAAACCAATCTTCTAGGCCTCGGAGGCCCAGGCCTGCATCCACGCAGAGAACCAATTGTTCAGGGATTTGAATCCCACCACTGGCTGTATTCTGATCTTTGCAGCTCTACTTAACCATACTTTAAACAGCACCTTTTTGCTTTTTCAAATATGATATCACCACAAGTTCAGTTCTGTATCAAGGTAAGAACATAAGTGAGAGTCCTTTGGTAACACTAAGGGACCAGATTAGAAACTGGGAGACTAGTTCTAGTTGCGCCTTAGGTATGAAGCCAGCTGGATGATCTTGGGACAGCCTGTCTCTCTCTCTCAGCCCTAGGAAGAAGGCTATTGCAAACTGCTTCCAAAATCTTGTCATGAAAACCACAGGGACCTGACCTGGCCGTCACCAGGAGTCAAGACTGACTCAAAAGGATAAAAGAGAAAAAAGAAAAAGAAGAGAGAAGGAGAGGGATTTTGCTACCATGGTATAGGAACAGGAGGCAAGTTAGCTGCTGTGTTTGAACTCTGATGGGGGGTATACTATAATTTATTAGTGTACAAGCATGGTTGCTGGGATGCTACATACTACATTCAGTACTAAATAGTGTTTACTAGTAGAATGCATGTGCAAGCTTTTGTCCTCTAGAAAATAAATCTGTCAGGATTAGAGCGCCATGCCTGTAAAGGCAATCACTTTCCTCATGGCCCTCTCCCCATCTATTGTATCTTTTGGAAATTCACCAGCAGTATGCTCCAAAGGTTGATGTGGTGGGTTTTGTGCATTTAGAGACTTGGTTTCCATGGTTGCGAGCTGCACATGCTTGAAAGCAGCAATTCAGAGAAGGGGGTGGGCAAAGAGGGAGTAAGAGAAGGCAGTCATTAAAATGTGTCAATTAGTATGCAGCAACACTCTCCTCGCTGCCTTTCTTATGCACTCCACAAAAGCAGGCAGTGTTTATTGTCACCATGGCCCTAAAGTGAGCATGAATGAAATAGTAAGCAAGGGAAGGAGGTTTATGTTATAAACAGGTAGCCCTTTTGGCAACATGAGTGTGCCTTACAACAGGCTGAAAGATGCATGTTTAAGAAGAGTAGGAGTCCCACTGATTAGCAGGTGGAAGGAAGGAACAGTGGCAATGAATGCAGTGCTATGATCCTGTCTACTCTTGCCATTCCCAACCAAAGCTCCCATCATTGGCCCTTGCATGTCTGTATGAGTGTGTGTGTGTGTGAAGACTAGAAATGAACAGCTCAGTACCTGTCAGATTCCCAGTCATCCAAGTCACCATTGTCTCAAAGGTGCTTTTTTCCAGAAGGCAGCAGGACTTTCTTGGTTTTTTTCTTTGAAAACATTTTGCTTCTCATCCAAGAAGCTTCTTCAGTTCAGTCCAGTTGCCTTTTGGAAAAAAAACAGCTTGGGATGGCCCAGTCCCTGTTGCTCCTTTATGGTTTTCTTGCCAACTGAGAGAGGCAGATAACTGTTATGTCAGCATCTCCCCTAGGTTTCTTTTTACCTTCAATTCCATTGGAAGCCCTTGATGGGAATGGGTCTAACAGAATCTATACTGTGCATATAGTTAGCCTCAATATTTGTGAAATGTCACAATATCCAGACGCGAGATCAAAGCCAGCTAGATGAAAGCATAAGAATTGTTCAAGGGTTATATTTTGTAATTAGGTTTTAGACCTGGGGGAGAATTTTTGTTTCACCATAAAGCTAGAAAGTTGATCTTCAGCAAGTCATTTCACAGGAATGAAAGGTACAGAAATAAAAATAATTCTGATATTATGATGGCTAAGTTGGTTAATTAAACCAACTTAGAAAAATTAATTTTCCAAAGCACCAGAGGGCAGGACAAGAACCAATGGATGTAAACTAATCAAGGAGAGAAGCAACCTGGAATTAAGGAGAAAATTCCTAACAGCGAGGACAATTAACAGTGGAACAGCTTGCCTTCAAAGGTTGTGGGTGCTCCATCACGGGAGATTTTTAAGAAGAGACTGGACAGTCACTTGTCTGAAATTGTATAGGATCTGCTGCTTGAGACAGGGACTGGACTAGAAGACCTCCAAGGTCCCTCCCAGCTCTATTCTGATTCTGATTCTAAACATCAAATATTCTTCATATATTTTTTTCTCCCCATCCCTCCCCTTGTTAGGTGTATATAATCTTAACAGTCATGTGATGTTCTTATATTTCTGTTATTGTGCTACATTATCTAATATAACAGGCTAATAAGAAGAAGGAATATTGCTTCACTGACTTGTAGGCTTTTACATTTCTTAAGGCTGGGGAAAAAACATAAATCCTAGAGAAATCTCAGTAAAAGAAAAAAAATAGGTTTTACAGTGTCCATTTTCATTAATTTTTTAAAGAGTGTGCCATAAAACCCATTGAAAGGAGTTTGCAGCTATAGATGCAACATGGTGAACAGATTTTAAAGCCACTGAATATTTAATGAACCCCAAGCCTCTAACAACTAATAATGTTCTAATGACACTTGCCCTATGCTCCTTGTGTGCAACCACATATTTCTATGAGTTGTGTTTTTTTTTTAAAAAAGCTTTCTAATAAAGTGAATGAAACCACCAAGCAAATGAAAAAGCTGTTTGTCATCCCAGCTCTTCTTAGAGCAAAGGTCAGAAATGAAATCTGTGTTTATGTCTGGTATGCATGCTGACAGTACATTATTAATGCTCTCCTTTTCATATGTAGCCATAGATCATATTGATTCGGTTAAGAGAATTTTTTACACATCCTGGCTCTGACAGCCCATGATAAGCAGCTTGTAATGTGCTCTAGAAGCAAAACAAATCTCTAGAGGAACAGAGAACACTAGGAGTGCTTCACACATAGATCTCAGATGTGTAAAGTAAAGGCTAAGCCCTTACAAAGGTATTACAAATACAGTAGCAGCAAATGATGGAAGCCCATTTATAAAATGTTGGATGCTGAGCACTGAGACCCAGTAACAGCTTTGGTTATGCTATATATATGCATGTGATGCTGCTTAGTTCAGGAAATCCAGACTTATGGGATCACCAACAAATGGCTTTCTAGCTTCTTGAAAAGTTTATCAACCCTTTGTCTATTATTTGTTTATTTATTTGTTTATGATGCCTTTGAGTCTGTGTTGACTCCTGGTGATTACCTGCATTTTTCATAGCAAGGTTGTTGGGAAGTGGAAGTACTTGGAAGTGGTTTGCCATTGCCTGCTTCTTATGGCTGAGAGAGAGTGACTGGCCCAAGGTCACCCACCTGGCTTTATGCCCAAGGCAGGACTAGAACTCACAGTCTCCTGGTTTCTAGTCTGATGCCTTCATCGCTACACTAAATTGACTCTGTTAGAATATAGGATTATGTAATTGTTATAATCCAGCACAACTGAAGCAAGCCATAAATAAAATATGTGTTTGTCTACTGCCTAATATATATACTTATTCATTAACGAATCAGTTGGTGAGTCTCTCTCCCTCTCTCTCTCTCTCTCTCTCTCTCTCTCTCTCTCTCTCTCTCTCCATACATACATACATACATACATACATACATACATACATACATATACATACATATATACATACAGTATGTACTGCTGTGGCTGTATCAGAATCGGTTTTTGCAGATCAAGATAAGAGATTTATTGTAGTCCAGAAATGAGACAAGACGTTCATGTATTCGGGCCTAGAAAAAAGAAAAACTGTTCCTAATTACCCAGCTTCCTGCCAAAACCTGACATTTAATCAAATTCAATGCCCACCTTTAGTTGTTTATTGTATTCCACGTATTCTGGTCAGGAAGAAGAGATTATCTGAAAAATATCAATTTTCACTCTATCTCATATTCCCTGGAGAATATAAAACAAGAAAGGCAGCTGGCCCTTTTTTAAGGGCTGGTGATGGTGGTCAGAAATCAATAGTAACTTGTAACTGAGCAAATACTCTTTTGGGTCTTTTAAATTTCCCTCACAGTACTTTCCACATGGAGCTCAATTGTAGTACATGCAGCGGAATTCTCTAAATATAGTAATATGGTGGAAGAAAATGCTTGATTACTCTAGTCGAACTTGTAATCATTGCACATACTGTAATATGTCAAATCCAAATAATAAAACATCATGTGACCTTGGATATTCCATTACTCCCCCAGACCCTTAAGCTTCTCTCTTTTTCACCAGGTTGGTGGGCATACCATGTTACCTATTCGTTGGATGCCACCTGAAAGCATCATGTATAGAAAGTTCACCACGGAAAGTGATGTCTGGAGCCTTGGCGTTGTTCTCTGGGAAATCTTTACCTACGGAAAACAGCCATGGTACCAGCTCTCAAACAATGAGGTATGTGGATATTGCTCTATATTACCATTCTGTACTAATAAGCTTCTTAGTATAGTGGAACCTTCTTTTTTAAGGTTCCATCAATGCCAGTGCAAAAGCCCTGTATAAAGTCAATCACAACTTAATTCAGACAGGAAATTTGAAGAGATTTAATTTAATTTTGCAAATCGAGGAGAAACCACCTTGATTCAAATTCCTTTGAAACTTTCATCTTTGTCAAAATGGGATGAAAATATAATGATAACAAGCTCTTTAGAGCAGAGGTCCCAACCTGTGGGCCATGGCCCACTACTGGGCCGTGGCCTGTCGGCCACTGGGCCACGAGTGGCTGGCCAGTGCGTGCACATCATGTGCGTGCACACACACCGTGCTAGCACCGCTGCAAGCATCGTGTGCATGCTCGCAGCCCCATTCGCAGAGTGTGCATGCTTGCGGCCCTATTTGCACATATGCATGTGCAGCCATATTTGCATGTGTGCGCATGCACATGTAAAGGTGCCTGCCCCTCCCTTTCCCACCGGGCCGCCAACTCAGAAAGTTTAGGGACCCCTGCTTTATAGGACATAAAACTGATCTAGTTTTCACTGGATATCTTCAGGGGCTTCACCGCAAGAAAATTTGGAAACATTTTTCCTGCATTAATTTTAAGGCAGAAATTGCAGGGATGAGGAAGGAATTGACCACAACCTCCAAATTGTTCAGCCAAGACTAGGTTGTGCTGCAGCAGTGCTGCCAGCATCCTATCAGGGAATTGCACAGCAGGTGTCCAAATGAAGTCAGAGACACTGACACGACTTGTGGCTTTATATAAATAAATATATTTAACATCTATATTTACTGCAAATAAGATAGCCAGGCAAACAGGCGCATCATGAGGTAAATCACAGAACACACATAGCACAGAGAAGAAAAAGGCGGGAAAAAGGGAAACTCTCCCTTTACACCCAAGCAACCAATCACAGCTCAGATTGCCTCATGTGGGAGCCAGCAGTTTCCAACCAATCAACTATAACTGTGTGTTCTGGCTCATTGTACAATCCAATTGTTCTAGCTACTAAATTTAAATTTAACTCCAAAATCAAAATATTCAAAACTGTTTAAGCGGTCAGCTCTTATTTTAAACTGCCCAGAGTCCCTGGGAGTTGGGCTGCATAGAAGTTCAATAAATTACTATTATAAGAAAAGAAGGAAAGAAATGTTGAAAGATCTTCCTTGTGTACCAGTATAGCTCATTTTCCCCAATGTATCAATGAAATGTAATGACTTTATTTTTTGTGTGTATTGCCTTGCCTTGCCTTGCTGTCATTATTTGGCATTTCTGGTGCAAATTAAAAAAATGGTATTTTTTTACACTAAATAAATAGGAATAAGAGTACAAAAGTGTTAGGCAAACATGTTGCGAGATTATCTTTGCATGTATTGGCCAATGATGTATCGCCAACAAAACAAACAAATCAATGGGCTCTCTTCTTGTCCTTTCTTCAGGTAATTGAGTGTATAACTCAGGGCCGTGTCCTACAGCGACCTCGTACCTGCCCAAAGGAAGTATATGACCTGATGCTTGGGTGCTGGCAGCGGGAGCCTCATATGAGACTCAATATCAAAGAAATCTACTCCCTCCTTCAGAACTTGGCCAAGGCCTCTCCAGTCTACCTGGATATTCTAGGGTAGAAATTCCTAGCACTTCCTTATATGAAGTGTGTGAATGAATGTTTCCGTTGCAACTAAACTCCATTACAATGTGTTATTAACTCTGGCAGTATTAAATACAAAGATACGGAGAAGCTTTCAAAGGGCAAGCTGTGTGCATCTCTTCCTCTGTAAACACAATATTGACGTTGTGACTTTACTGACATATATCTCCCCTTCTGCTCTATTTCCCCCCAATTTCTATTCAATCAGGCTTCTGCATTATTATAACTCTGCATAGACAAAGGCCTTAACAACCTGATCTGTTTTATCAGCAGATACTCGGTTTTGCTCATCACAGCTTAAATGCCTTGTTGTCCTTTTGCCTTTGATCTGGATAAAAAAGGGGAAAAAAGACTCAAACCTTGTGACTTCTGCTGTATGGATATCTGGCACATCTATGGAATTGCCTCTACTTTATTTGCTTTGGCATCTGTGTGGAAAATGGAAGTGTCAAGTGCAGTAGACTGGCATTCTCTATCGAAAATAATTATTTTATTTCCAGTTGAGGTCAACCTAAAGGGAAAAAAAATCAGTTGGCTTCTTATATAATCTTCTCTTTTGAAAAATGATCAGATCAGATGGCATCCAATGAAACATTTTACAGAATAATGTAATTATTTAATGAAAGAGTAGAAACCTGGTGCTTTCCCTCGGGAGACATACAGGGAAATAAAGGCATCATTCCCATTGCAAAGTTTTTTATAATGAAAGGGGCTTCTGTGTCAACTGGACTGAAAAGTAAAGGTCTTGATCACATTTCCCAGAATTGTATCACCTTCTGCACAATTAGAATTCCCCAGGTTCACCTTGCTATAGTTTCTCCTGATGTCACTACTACAAGAATTCCCTGGTTAGTTTTTGATAATGCAAGTGCATGGTTGGGTATATTAAAGTGCAGAATAGTTTCTAGGGCTCTTTTGAAAACAGGGCTATAATTCAGTGGCATTATGTCAAATATATTATGCCTCAAATCTGATGCCTCTGGTTGGGTTGGAATGGAATTGAAACCCCACACATCTAGGTGGTTTTAGCTTAGGATGCCCAGGATATGGGAAAAGCTAGACATGGATAATATAGAGATTACAACATGATGTTTTTATCAACACTTGCTGATCCGTGTCCTTCTATTCGTCTTCTGTTTATCCTTGTTAGGCACAAGCAATCAGAACCACTCGTAAATGGCTGAAGTAAACAACTTTATTGATTTCTACCTATATTATAAGATTTTCCCCAGACTACCTTCCCCCGGGAATGATCAGAGCTTCATGAAACTTGGGTGGAGGTCAAGCTTATGCCTCTTGTGGCTGTGCAAGGACTCTAAGCTAGGTCCTTGCTTGATCCCTCTTTCCAGCCTACCTGGCAGTTTCCTAACAATCCTTTCCCCAAACTCAGCATACATTTTATCAGTTAATTCATTCTATTCATTCTGAAAAAAGTCCCATATCTCATTGCACACTCAAGCAGGCATAATAAATTCCTATATTTAGTTGTAACAAACTTGCTGCTGTGAAACATATGTACAGTATTGTTACAGGTGCAATAGGGTCATGCAACAATGTTGAATATTTATTACTGATGTGAAATAGGACATATTTGAGAAACTCTGGAGAAAAGTCAGAAAAATAAGGATGAGAACCAGTTACTGGTTGAACAGATAATTGTATATTGAATGTTTAGAATGGCCATCCTTTCGTTTAGGAATGGCAAGTATTATACTACATGGTTAACAGAAACATATTACATATAGATGTGGAAGGTTTAGGATATACATGTCAAGTTATTTTTATTATAAGATATCATGATGAAATAAATTCAAAACTGCTGCAAAAATGTGGAAGGGATATTTTAAATCACTAAAGGAGGTCATGAATATGGAGCTCCTAAATGTTTTGTAATTGTAATTTTATTTTAAAGATTTAACACTTATTTTTCTAATTGTTTCCAGAATCATTTTAAATGTGTTTGACTTACATTTCTTCTTTTAAAGCATCCTTTTTGCAATCTAGAAAGATGCTGATCTTGTTTCATATCTGAACTAAAATTAGAAATGTGAATAGTGGTGAAGCTGGATTCTATTATGTCATTTTAGAAGTTGCTAAGTTATACATATAACAGTGTATGTCTAAAGTCATTTATATATATATTTATACACACACACACACACACATATTAGTTCCCATACAAGTTTCAACAGGATTTTTTTTAACTGTCAGGATGATTAATATGAAATAGACTTTGAAGATTATTTAAGTGATGACTGAAAAGTAATACATAAAGACAAAAAAGAGAAAAATATCAAATGTTCATTTTTGCATACTGACTTTAAAACCAATTTTGTTTATACAGTGTCATTCTAGTTCAATTTTCTCAGGTTTGATGCCCCCAGTTATGCTAGAACTGCAATTCCCATTACAATCTAACTGGGAATTCTGTAGTTTGCAGTCCTGAAAAACATTAAGGGTGACAGTTTGGGACAAACTGCTCTAGTCTGTTTCCAATGAAATAAAAAGCTACACAGAAAACAAAATGTGAAGTGTCAGAGATTGCCAAAAAGCACATCTATTCATGGACTATGCACTTTCATAATTTCTGAAAAATTGCAATTCTGACAGAATTCCCTAGTTTTGATGACCAGTGGGGCAAAATTAGAATTAAAAGGAATGCTACTCACGATACCTCTGATGGTAGTAAATTTTCAGCTCTGTTCTTTTCTATATTCCAGATCTTTCTGTACTCCATAATATTTAGTCACAAGTAGAGATGCTCAGCAAGCCCTTTGCCAATCAATATTCATTAAGATCTCCCACTTTGCATGTCCCATCAGTTTCTCTCTTCTGGTGGAAAATGAGAAGCCTTAATGATTGTTTTGCTTGGAAATTTATTTTTTAATAAGGAAATGTAATTTCATTATTCAGAATAAACTTAACCAATAAACCCCACCAAGCAAATTGTGGTGAAGGCTTTCCTCATCAGAGGAAATAGAAGCTGACATAAGGTCCTTAAGAAAGGCCATTCAAGGGATAATTAAGAAGATATTTATCATTAATCATTCAGCCTTGATCACAGGGAACCAATAAAACAGGTATGACCTATAAACAAGAACCTAGTTTAAAATGTGCTGAGCGTTCTGAGGAGCCTTAATGGCACTTTGCCTTTCCACACTGGATGAATTGATGTTGCATTTGTGTCTTGGGGTGTGTGGAAGTGCTACAAATAAAACTGAAAATATGTGGAATGTCAGAGACGGCCTGAATTTGATAACAGCTGGATTATCAATCACAAGTTAGTGTGGAAAACAGCTTCATTAAAATGTATCAATTTAAAGATGGCTTTAGTCTGAGAATAAGCATGTGTATTATATGATTGCTGAAGAATTGTATACCAAAATGGATGTAATTTTTTACCAGATGGTATCCTTTTTTTCCTTTCTGGAAAAGAATAATAGAATAATTAAAAGTACTGTGTCATAATGTAGTGTGCAGTAGCATAACCACATATCCTTTTTAAAGGATCAAATGCTCTATACAGTCAGCATTCTGTACAGTGTGGCTAAAACTTGGGTTGTGCTGTAAATGTGGACCTGTGAATAGAAACTACTGTCTTGTAGGAATGATATTAACTTATTTGTATTTAGTCATTCAAGTGGAGATATATATATATATGCATACATGTATACACACACAATATATATATATATATATATATATATATATATATATATATATATATATACTGTGTATACATGTACACATGTCATACCCAGAGAAAAGAAAGGTTTTAATAAATATTGTGTATAGCATATATTTGTCATGCTTAAAGTGTCAACTAACATTCTACATTAAGCAAATGTGACAATCACGCTTATTAAAGAGAATGTCTTTCTTCCCTATGCTGCAAATATAAGTGTATAAATACACACATACACTAATATATATAAATATGTGTGTGTGTGTTTACATAAACTCTGTATATATCAAGAACAGAGACATACCTGAATATGTGTCTTATAAATATTTGATCTATACATATGCAGACTTTGGTGATTGTGCATATGTATAAGCGTGTGTAAACTACACATACCATTTTTACTGGTAATGTACAGAAGACAGTAATATGAATAGGCTGAGTATGCTAAATAACCAAAATTTCCATTTCTAAAAAAAATGAATGTATGTTTTTTCTATATTTGGTGGGTCAGTTTTAAACTTCCATATAGATCTACATAATAGAGGAAATTCTTAAAAATAGATTATTTGCTCAACCCAAAAATCCCTGACTGTTTTCCTCCCATCTATTTATTTCTTTCAGATTGATTTTAGTTGTTGACTTTAGGACACGGGTGTCAAACTCGCCGCGTCACGTGACGTGTCGCGACGTGTCACAATGTTTTTTGCATTGCCAGAGCTGGGGGGAGGGGCGTGACCTCCATATGATGCAACCGGCCCATGGGCCGGCAGTTTGACCCTCCTGCTTTAGGATAAGAGGTAGATTTGCTACGGCTATATTCCTGTACAGATTTATTTAAAAAATACTAGAAGTGTTTTCTTCTGAGTAGACATGCATAGAATTGCTCCATCACTGTCAACGTCTTTTCCAGTTATTATATAATGAACATTCCTGTTTCTGGATGGAATCAAGCAGAATTGCCATGCAACATGAAGAAAATGGGTGCTGCTTAATAAGATCTCAGGCATAATTGGGCTTGACAGAGTGAGATAAATTTCCCCCCCCAAATCGTTAATCAGTGAGTTTGATTTATTTTTTTCCAGAGAAAAATTAAGCAAATACCCAAGTCCTAGATAGTATGAAAGCTCAGATATAGCTGTTTACCATGCATATACTCAAATACTGATTAGACCCAGGAGAACTATATTCACTCTCTGGAGTTGGCTGCCTGGTTCAGAGAATTCCCCAAGCCATTGGAACAATTGAGATTTAAAATCTCTGCATTTGTTGGACTAAATGGGGAAACATTTCCCATTCCTCAAATGATCTAAAGTTTATATAGCAGCTCAGTGTGACTACAGACAGCATTGGACTGTTTTTAGCCAGATAAGTTGTGGAAGAGTTTACACAGAATACAGATAGTCCTTGACTTACAACAATTCATTTTAGTGACCATTCAGAGTTACAACAGCACTGAAAAAAGTGACTTATGACCATTTTTTGTACTTTAAGACCATGGCAGCATCCCCATGGTCAGGTGATCAAAATTTGGCTGTTTGGCAACTGACTCATATTTATGACGGTTGCAGTGTCCCGGGGTCATGAGGTCACCTTTTGCAACCTTCTGATAAGCAAAGTTAATGGGGAAGCCAGATTCAATTAACAACCGTGTTACTAACTTAACACTGCAGTGACTCACTTTACAGCTATGGCAAGAAAGATCGTAAAATGGGACAAAATTCACTTAACAAAAGTCTCACTTAGCAACAGAAATTTTGGCCTGAATTGTGGTCCTAAATTGAGGACTACCTGTATTACTGCATTCTTAAAAGAAAATAGTACGTAGTTAAACACTATGGCCTAGGTCAGGAAGAGCACATCACTCTTTTTCAAAATGACCTTGTCAAATAAAGCTGAAGAGGTTGAACATTAATGTGTAAAGCTTTGGGATGGTTTCACTCTCTGACATGATTTATATTTACATGATTTATATAGTAACACATGGAGACCTTATTATTCACCCAAGTCTTTTTAACAATTCATGGAGTTCTTTGAGCCAGAGCTTTTCAAATTCATCTGCCTTGTTTTTAATTGAGTTGTAAGCCTTAAATGTAGCTGTTTTCATATTACATTAAATTAGGAACAGCTATATATAAGAAGAGTAAATACTATCAAAAATAAAATACTCAGCAGCGTTTGAAAAGAACTTACTAAAAGACTTTCTTCAAACAGTTAATGTCTAGAAGTTTTTTTGTAAAAATCTGAATAATCATGAGAAAACTGATATGAAATGACCTGTTTTAAGTAACCCTACTGGTAATTCTTGACTTTTCGGGGAAGGGAAGGGTGTCCATAAATATATTTTATGAAACTCTTTAGATTGCTATGAAAAATCAGTCTTGGTAGTGACGAAAATTTCTTGCTGTGGCATGAGGAGGTTGACATTCTTACAGGATTTCTTCACCTTCATTGTAAATAACCTGGACATTGCTTACAAACACTTATCATTTAGGAGCCACATGAGTCAAGGTCCTTGATCTGCATTTCCTACTTCCTCAGCAATTTGACTTCATTTTGTTTAATTAATTTTGTTTCTCTTCATTTCCCCACCAGGTATTTGCATCTTGCATTGCAGATCCTGCATTGAGAGGATCGATAATTAGATGGCAACCTGGTTCCTTCCCATCCTATAATTCTTAACACCTAGACTAAACTGCAAATTGTTGCCTCAGAAAGATGAGTAGCTAGGAAGCTGGTTCATCCTTCTGATCTACAACCCGGTAAAAAGCAAGAGACATTTAAGATAGGCCAGTGAAGTTTTCCTTGTCCTTTCCTCCTCTAGGCCCTGCTCCATTGAAAGCTTTCCCTTACAGCACACCGTGGAATGAATGGATGAATGTGTATGTGTGTATATGTATATGTGAGTATGTGTATGTTTGTATGTATATTCTTCAGTTATGTTTTGACTTTTAACATTTAACTAACCCAGAAGAAGACTATCCAATTAACTTAGTTTATTAAGAAGACCACCTTGGTTACCCCAAAGATGCTTTTTCACGAGGCAACTGGACTTCCTTCTTTTTCTTTGAAGACGTTTCACTTCTCATCCAAGAAGCTTCTTCAGCTCCTTGGATGAGAAGCGAAACATCTTCAAAGAAAAACAAGGAAGTCCAGTTGCCTCATGAAAAAGCATCTTTGGGAAGACCACCTTGGGTTTGGTGCAACTTGTGAATGAACTGTGAGTGCCACTTTGAAAAATATACATGAGTTGGGGCTTTCTAGCTAAATGAAACTTTTGATGGTTCACACAGGAGTGTTTTCTTCAGGCCAGAAAGACGGCTGCTCTGATTCAAGAGACCCATATACAGCCTTGGTTAATACCAGGCACATACTATCTGGGCTGCAGATATCTGGATTCCCACTTGATGGTCACAAAGAGAGGTTCCTTCTCAGGATATTTGCAGCCAGATAGAGTATTCTAAAATAAAATCCTTTTATTTTAATGTTATACATTCATTGCAAACATGAAGCAAAAAAAAAAGTATGTTGTAGGGGAAACACTGTGAATTTCATACAAACAACTAAGTGACTAGATTGCCATCTTTTGAACATATGTCTCAGGAGCAGAACTGGGATCGCTATATGTTATGTTTACTGTCTATGCATTCAAAGCCAGGTCTATGGTTTCATTGCTACGTATGTTGCCTGCTAGAAAAAGGTTGAATGATAATTGGCTAAATCTAAGCAGGAACATCTGAGAAACTGTTCATATAGAGAGGGTGCAACAGGAAGATAAACAGAATCAAACCTTTTCATAGACCTACATGCAGCTTTTAAAAACATATTTCTGTAATTTTAAAAGAATACTTACATGTTGAATGAACACTGAGAATGTTTTGTAAATCAGCAAGTAGCCCTACTTACTTATGTTTGCATCACAAATAAGTTTAATTTCAAAACTGTTCATCCCAGTGCTATAGGGCTACTTGGTAGTGTACGTACATAGATATATGTATATAGATAATGGCTCTAGATTTTTCTCTGTGCTTCTCCTGTTTTGGTGTGTGATAAACAAGAGAAAGATCTAGATATCAATAAAAATACCTATAATGTCACCCAGACTGTGAACTGGTGTTTAGAATTCCTTTAATCCTGTTCAATTTTTAGTTGAATGTGATGTCTCCGTAAAGGTATTTAGTAGTTCTTGTTTTGCACTTTGGTATCAACATTCATTGCTTTAAAAAAATGAAATAAAATTAAAGAACTGTTGCATCTTGGCTGAAATTAAAGTAAAGCCCAAAAAGCAGCATTAGAAGTTTTGTTGATGATGAGTCATGTGATCAGATTCAGTCTGACATGGAAAGTCTCTTGTACTAAACCGTATTTAATACAAATTATGTCCCCAAATAAAGAGTGTCATCCTTAAAAAAGGAGAGAGATCAGCTACATAATGACTGTTACTTCGCAAAGCACCACACTGTAATGAACCGCAGTCTCTTGCTTTCTTCAGATCACTGTCTGATTGTCTCAAGTGTGGGGTGTTTTTTTTATGAGGAGCACATTCAGGATAGGGGGAAGGGTAGTTCGTCAGCAGCATATCTGCAATATACAAGGATAGTACCACTCTTTGTACATCTCTCGCTTACACTACATCTATTTTTCTGCTACCTGGTTTTCCTACACACACTCCTTTTGCAACAAACTGTCAGTCAACACTTGGTTGCGATCACAGCTGCTTTCTTCTCTCCCTCTCTCCCACCCCCTCTCTTTTGAAGACTTTGGAAACAAAATTGATGGTCATGTATCACAATTCTTAAAGACCCAAAAGTCACAACTTTCCTATATCTGGTTTATTTAGAACCAATCTTTAAGATATTGTGGCTTTATAGGTTGCAATCAGGGCTTATATTGAAAGGCAGTGCTCAAACAAAATGCCTCTCAACTCTTAGCGTGCATCAGTCTAATACAGTGTTTCTCAGGAACTTTAATGTGTATGGAGTTTAATTCCTAGAATTCCCCAGCTGGCTGGCTGGGGAATTCTGGAAGTTGAAGTCCATACATCTTAAAACCCCCAAGGTTGAAAAACACTGGTCTAATGTTTCCACTGGAAGGAGAAAAATGTCTAGATTTTTCTGCTACATGTCACCATTTCTGTCCCTTGCCTAGACTCACCCTAGATTTTCAATTGACATTAGGACACTCCTGTGTCCATGTTTAGTGCTGAAATGTTTTTGCAAGGCCACAGATAAGTGTTTTGAATTCAGTTAGGATTTTTTTGTTTGCTTGTTTGCTTTTGCAGCTCAAGAACATAACCATCTAAAAATAATAAGCTAATGGAAATGGGCATTAGCCTGGCATGGCCAAAGCTTGCTCCTTTTAAGGAAAGTTTGCAGATCATGGCTTCTGGAATTCTTATTAATAGCTCTGTTCTGGATCATGTGATTGGGGAAACTGAATTTGTGTGTCTGTGTGTGTGTAAAAGTTGATTTAGACTTGTTCGCAACTGCGGGTAGGTGTGGGCGCATATCTACACAGCAAAGGGGTTGATGGGTTTCAGATGGTTGCAGACAGGCCAAGGTGTACGTCTCCCAAATCTCAACTATGTGTTGTGTGGAGATCCATGTCCAGCATGCTGATTGGTTGATTTGACTTCCTGTTCAGAGGCGGGCAGAAAGCAAGGCACATTCGCCCATTAGCCAGAACATTAACATTCACAGAAGTATTAATGCAACAGTTATGTAACCTTCTCCGAATGACAGATGCATACATACAGGGATGAAGTCGAGGATTTTTTCAGGATTTTTTTCTTTGGAGTCTCCAACATGGCTCACCTCACATTCAAAGTCTATGTTGCTGGCTTCTCTCCTCAGCCCAACTTTTGTCCATTCTGTTCTCTTTATGGAGAACTATAATGCTGGTGGACAGAATGGCCCAGCTTCCAGCTGCTTTTTCATTAATTTTTCTCCAACATTAGAAAGTTTTAATAATAAGTTGTAAACTTTGTGAAAACTCAGTGTTGTTTTCTTGACACAACTATAGAAACTATATCACCCACTGGGATGGTGTTGCAACTTCCCTGTCTAGTTTACAGTCATGGAATGTAGCCTTAGAAAATAAGTCTCATTTCTGTCAATTGTCAGGCATAGATAGTGCACAAGATTAAGAGGTTTCTTAATCCTCTTAATCTTAATAAACTAAATTCAGACTCTGCATGTATAAATTGCTTCTCTCCAGAGGCACCTATTTTTATGAAGGCCTCATTGTCTCAGATCTAATCTGTTAATAGCTGCATGTGGGTAAAACCAGAGCCAACCCTTTCCTTTCCTTTCCTTTCCTTTCCTTTCCTTTCCTTTCCTTTCCTTTCCTTTCCTTTCCTTTCCTTTCCTTTCCTTTCCTCTCCTCTCCTCTCCTCTCCTCTCCTCTCCTCTCCTTCCCTTCCCCCCTCAACTTCCCTCTTAGAAATTTTGTTTATATATCCCTACAGACAGTGGTGGGATTCAGCCGGTTCACACCACTTTGGCAGAACCGATAGCTAATTTTGTGTTGCCCAGTCCCAGAATGGACTTCCGGAAGCAGCATCCACACAGAGAACCGGTTGTTCACATATTTGAATCTCACCACTGCCTACAGATCAAAAATAAAGTACAGCCACCATGGCCCTTGCTTTTTAACTGTTTGACTGTAATGGGAAACTGTCCTCGGAACAAAAGGACAATTTCTACCACCCTCCTCTCTCCTCAACATGATACAGCAAAGGGACAAATCATTCTTACTAGAAATCTGAACTGATTTTTTTCCCCTTGGGCCAAAGGCCACACGTAATTAATCATTCACTTGCATTACAAATGGTGTGTGACTTCCAATGAAACTACACGTTTCAACTGCGGAGGAGAATTTCAACCTTTTAAAACAATATATTAGTTAATAAAGAAAATGTTCCTGCACTCCGCTCTTCCACAGTTTGTGACAAGCTATCCCACATCTATTTTTGCCCTGAAAGCCATTTTAAGAATAGGGAAATGCAAGGTCACCAATTTATATCAAATTTAAGCCTTAAGCATCTCACCAAGCACCATCTGCTATCTGGTTCTGCGGAAGGAGGTAATGAAGGCTCCCATCCTCCGTGATCCAATTCCTTCAACTGGAATTTCAGACCTCTGCATGCTGATGATGTGCTGTCTCAGTTCCCGGAGCATCTGTCCCTCTTTTACCATCAAACTCTCAAATATTTTGCTTCTAGAAGCTTTGTTTAGGTTGTTTGACGAGATTAAACATTGCACAACTGGTCTGCTTTTATATTTATTTCAGATAGAAAGGAATTCAATTGTTCCTCTTTATGTTGCTCCCTGTGGAGAAGCACAATTTTCTTAATTCTACCTATTATATACAGGATGGAAATAAAAGTTGCATTTTGCTTGTTGGGAAAGGATGTCTGCCCAAACGCTAACCAAGATAGTCCTTGATTTACAACCACAATTGGGTGCAGAGATTCCATTGCCAAACAATGTTGCTAAGTGAGTCACATCCAATTTTACAACTTTTTTGTCTCAGTTGTTAAGCAAATTACTGAAATTGTTAAGTGAATAATGTAGTCGCTAAGCGAATCCGGATTTCCCCATTGACTTTGTATGTTGGAAGCTCCCTGGGAAAATCACAAATGATGATATAGTAGTAGTAGTAGT
Organism: Azemiops feae; assembly: GCA_023970755.1. Lineage (NCBI taxonomy): Eukaryota > Metazoa > Chordata > Lepidosauria > Squamata > Viperidae > Azemiops > Azemiops feae. Next base: position 1,085,111 of record JALGBA010004290.1, read on the forward strand.
AGTAGTAGTAGTAATAGTAGTAACAACAACAACAGCAACACTAGTAATAATACTAGAGTTGGAAGGGACTTTGGAGGTCTTCTAGTCCAACCCCCTGCTCAGGCAGGAAATCCTATACATTTCAGAAAAATGATTATCCAATCTCTTCTTAAAAACTTCCAGTGTTGGAGCATTCACAACTTCTGGAGGCAGGTTGTTCCATTGATTAATTGTTCTGTCAGAAAATTTCTCCTTAGTTCTAGGTTGCTTCTCTCTTTGGTTAGTTTCCATCCGTTGCTTCTTGTCCTGCCTTCAGGTGCTTTGGAGAATAGCTTGACTCTTCTTTGTGGCAACCCCTGAGATATTGGAACACTGCTATCATGTCACCCCTCGTCCTTCACTTCATTAGACTAGACATACCCAATTCCAGCAGTCATTCTTTATATGTTTTAGCCTCCAGTTCCCATGGTCCTGGGCTGTTGCAACCATTGTAAATACATGCTGGCTGCCAGGTGCTTGAACTTTGATCACGTGACTGTGGTGGTGCTGAGACAGTTGTAAGTGGAGGACCAGTGGTAAGTTACTTTTTTCAGTGTTGTTGTAACTTCAAATGGTCACTAAACAAATACTTGCAAGACAAGGAGTATCTGTTAGTTGCGTGCATAACCCCAAGTCATGCCTTTAAACATCTTCTATTTGTCTTAAATACTCTCATGATGGAATTACTGAAGAATATCCAGAAGTCAATACGAAATACAGTAGCCATTTCTCTTTTTGATACAAACACATTATTGCTCATATTTTACATAGTTCTTTTGTTAATTGCACGTAAGCTTATTTCAGGGAACATTTAAGAAAGGGGGCTTAAATGTAAAACCATAATTGGTTTCAGTTAATTGCCTAAAAACCCACCTTTTCCAAATAGGGTTTTTTTTCTTAGCATTTCCCCACAGGTTATGGTCCATTTTGGGAGGATGGTTCATTGATTACGACACTTGATTGATTCATTGGCTGTGACAGGAATTGACCATCTAGCTTGTCGCCCAAGCCTGACATCGTGGACTAAAGTCAGCCAGCCAGATTCGTGCCTAAGACAGGACTAGAACTCACAGTCTCCTGATTTCTAGCCTGGTGTCTTAACCACCAGGGCAAATGGCTCTCATAGTATAAGAACTGTCTATTTTTTAAGATAATGTTTTAGAGATCATTGTGAATCTTTTCATCAGCAGGAGAAATTAGATTGATGGGAGAATATGACTGTTCCTTTCTCCATGGTTTCCTATATTCTTAATCTCTTTCATGAAGATATTTCATTTAGTTTGAGTTAGTTGTTAAGTCATGTTCATTTTGATATGACATTTTGAAGCATTTAAAATACATGAGATCTTTTGTTTGGTAAGGGATTGGAGTATTTTTTTTCTGACCCAATTTTGATGCATGTGATATTTTACATTTTCTTTACTGCTGAAAGTTTGGACTTTTACATTTTTATGAAAACTCTTCTGGGTAATCAGCAGCTCAAAAATACTTTTTCAAATGGACAAAATAAATAATGTCAACTGCATTTTTCATTCAGTTATATATTTTACAATCATTTTCTCATTGCATAAACCAAGATAGACAGTAAAAAACCCCATCTGTATATTTTCTATATTATACCATAGGATGTGTGTGTGTGTGTGAGTGTGCTTGCATCCATATATGTGAATCTAAAATATATAGTGAAGCATTTTGCCTTCCTGTGAAATCCTTATCAGCAGATTTTTCTCTTATTACAATGATGCCGTATCTACATGTCCAATATATCTTTAATTCCATAGGACTGAATGGCAAACATTAACTTATTTAAGTAAAAGCAGATAGATACACTTGGGAAAAAAAGTAGGAGGAATATCTGCACTCTGCTCAGTGAAGGTAAGTCTATTAGCTTATCTGCTCTGGGTTCAATATTTTATTTATATTAACTGATTCCCTTGGAGAAAAACCTTTGTGAAAATGCATCAAGTCCTGTAAGCACATAGTTGTTTATTTTGAACATTTGTTTGCTGATTTTCCAGGAAGGAGAGCCAACTAACTCTTACTAGTCCAGTGTTTATTTGTAATCTTGGCCAAGAGGTGGTCTCTGAAGGAAAAACTGGAATTATCATTCATGTGTCTAATATCAATTCCTAGTTTGATGCTATGGGAATAATGTCTAACTCATGCACAGAAGCACAGAATTGGTAAAACCTGAAAGCTCATCTAATATATTGATGGGTAGCCCCTAATTGCACATTCTGTCTCCCAAAATCACACTAGTGAAATGGAGGCAACACCATGCTTAAAAATATATATAGTCTCTGTTGAAGAAGAAGGGCCATCCCTGATCTAACCCAATTCTCTTCAACTGTGCCATAGGTCAGGGCTTTTCAACCTTTTCACCGATTGTACCACTTTTAGGATATGGCAATATTCGAGTACCACTTAGCAAGGTGTCAAAAACTTGGTGACAAAAAAAAAACCTGTTCAAAGTTGCAATTGCACTGAAATGACTTATGACCATTTTTCACACTTATGACCATTGCAACAACAGGGTCATGTGATTTATATTTGGATGCTTGGCAACAGATTCATATTTATGATGGTCACAGTGTCCCAGGGTCATGTGATCCCCTTCTGCAACCTTTTGACAAGCAAAGTCAATGGCAGAGCTGCTGGTGGCCAACTGCTAAGGCAGGACTTCCTTCCCTCCCTCCCTCCCTTCCCTGCCTCCCTTTTTCCCATTCCCATCTCCTTCTGAAGGAAGGATTTGAACCCCCCCATATTTTCCCTCTTCCATATATTGATCAAACAAGGAAAGGCCTCCAGAGACAGAAAAGACAAGCTGCTGAGTGAACTAGCTTAAAAAGGCACTTCCCCTTTAAGAATTAGCTACTGGCTAGAAAGGAAAGTAAGGAGCCCAGCTGGCACTTAAAGAAGAAGAAAAAATGTAAGTACTGGCTGCCGGCTAAGGCAGCCTCCCCAAATGGCTCCATTCATAAGTAAAATCTGCAGCTCCAGAGGACTCTCTCACTGTAAGTCTTTGCCTGTGCTGGCTCTTTCTCTTCCCCACTACACTTGGCTAGGCAGGGCTGCGTACCACCTGCCACTCATTAATGTACGACAAGTGGTACTGGTACCACAGGTTGAAAAGCCCTGCCATAGGTGACTCTCTAGCCTCTGCTTATAAATCATGGTTAAATATGGTTGCTTTGATAAAAACAAACTGTTCAAATCATCAAATTTCTTCACAATGTTTATTCTAGGAGTCCTTGTAATAGGAATGTGTAAATTCAGTTATCTTTTGGAGTAACCAACATTAAATTTGATCCATTCTCTCTTAGTTTAGCTGCCTTTGCAATATACGAAAATGGGATGCAGGAGGGAAAAAAGACCATTGCATTATAAAGTATTCCAAAAAGCTTAGTGTACATGTTCAGTAACAATGTGTAATGTCAGGACCACAGAGGTGTCCTCATTTATTGAGAAAAATGCACATTGCCTTCCCACTGCTCTGATCAATGGTCCCATTGCCTAAGGTTGAAAGAATGACAACACTCAGTAAGGACATTGTCACTATTCAGAGTAAAATCCTCTATACATATAGTAGATATAAAAATATGAATAATTCTTTTTTTCATAAAAATCAGTTCAAAAAAAAAATCACTCAGTCCTTTCTCATATCATCTCTTCTCCAAAATCAACATTTTCAAATCCTTGCTGTTCATCCTGTTTATCCTCCCTTCTCTTTCATGCAGTTTCTTCTTAATCTGGGATAAATTCCAGGCCTTTTGTAGGAGAAGGACAGGCAGAGCCTGAAGGTGGAGTCAAAAGAGGAATCAGCCTAGAGTCGTTACGTTCCAAGTCCAAGGTCTCTTGAATTCCTTTAACTTTTATCCTGCACCCGATTTAGTGCTGACCGTTAGTCGACTAGATTCTTATGTATAGGCCATGAGCAATAAATCAGCGTAACTAGAACATAATGTATGGTCCTGATTCTTTGCACCTGACATCTTTGTAGTTTTAGCTAGTTTAACCGTGGTGTTACTATTCTTATGGAATGCTAGGTATTATACATATATTTGTTGTTAGCTATCTCAAGGGCATTATGAGCAGAAATAGGAAATGGATACCATACAAAGAAAAACAAAATCCTAATACAAAATCCCTACCCCACAACAAAGTGAGAAGAGAAAAAGAAAAAAAAAAGAAATGCCCTTCCAGCATTATTGGCAATCTCTGCTATATAGATACACACACATGGCAGCAGCTTACTTTTGTATTTTGTGACTGTTGTGATTTTGAGACTGAATTAAAAGGTCTGTGACTTGGTCTTATTATCCTGGGTTCATTGCAAGAAATTCTCAATGTATAAATGTACAAAAACCCCATAAATAACTCTCCGTGTACACCATAAGCACTTGTAACTCAGTTTGTCACAAAAAATCAAATCAAACTTAAATCAGAGAAATCAGGTACAACACAAAGCTGTTTCATTTATAATCTCCAGTTGCTGCTTCTTAACCATCTTCTTCTCATGCAGAGTGAGATTTCACTTATTCCTTCCTAGTATCATTAGCTTTTCAGGTTATTCTAGCTTTGGTTTTATCTTCCTTAATTTTCTTTTGCAAATATATTTCTTCAATATTTTGGGAACTGGCATGTATGTGTACATGTTCCTTTGCGTGCATGCATGCGCACGTGCACACACACACACACACACACACTGGTTGCTTCTCAAGCCAGTAGAAATGTAGATGTCCTGTCTCCTAGCAACAGGGTAGGTAAAAATCCCAGAGACCTGGTTGCCGAGCAGTGCTCTCCATGTGAAGCATTTGCGCATTTTGCCTTTGTTGAACTTGATTGCTATTTCTAAAATAGACTTCTTATACATCAAATTATATTTTCATCACCAAAAGTTTCTTATTTAAGAGAATTCCATTAATACCCCCGAATCCTCGAGTCAACATGTCAGGCAATCATAACCGGAAGTGGGAAAGGGTGAGTGACAAAATAAGATATGTTCAGGAGATATGCATCTTATTGGACAAGTTTAAATAAAGCAAACGCTCCCTTTGAAAGGTAGAATTGTTCCAGTTTTGACCAAGGGGCATAAAAATTAAAACTAAGCTCTCTCTCTCTCTCTCTCTCTCTCTCTCTCTATATATATATATATATATATATATATATATATATAAGATTAGCCTTATTTACCTATCCATCCACTCTTACATAAATATATTGCTGTTTATTATCACATTTCTATAGTTGCCACTATAGATTTAAATAATCTTGGATGTCAAATCCACTGCCCTGTTTCATTTCTAAATCATTTGTGACATATTTTGAAAGACAACAAACATCAAATCCATAATTTGGCACAGTTAAAATAGATAGGAGCCATTCTCCTCCCACTGGTTAACTTTTATTTTAACTTGGTGGCCTGATCTATAATTATTATATTACATATTCAGTTTCCATTCCCCAACCTTTAAAGTGGATTATGTAGATTCACATTGGGTGAGATGTGTTGAAGTGTATAAGGAACTGAACTGATTGTATAATACAAAGGCCATTTTCTGTTTCACACTTTGAATCATGTGAGCCATTTTGATTTATTCGTTGTTCAGACAGATAAGATAGGTTTTTCTATTATGCCCTTTCCTGTGTTTCCAAAGGCAGGACTAGAACCACAAACCTTCATGGGCAGGGTCTTCAAACTTGGCCCTTTTATGACTTGTTATAAAAGGGCCAAGTTTGAAAACCCATGCTCTAGGGATAGATATAAATTTGCAAAATATATTAGTTTAAAAAAAAAAAAAACTTTGAAAACTCTGTTATACAGTACTTGGTATAAAAAAGCATAAAGTGGCTAATTGATAAAAACATTCCAAATTAACAGGCTGGTTTACTTAATAGAGAAGCTAAGGATGGTCAGCTCTGGATTGTACTTAGATGGGAGACCTCCAGGAAATACAGATCCATAGACTAGCAAGAAAAATTGAAAAATGTAGCAATGGCAAACCATTTCCATAATGTTGCCAAGAAAATTACAGAGCTAAATGGCCATGAAGCCACCACGAGCTGGAGTTGGCTTGCAGGAAGCTATATTTGTTTTCCTCTGAATAGACTCTTTACATTAAAAAAAAATTAAGACTTTCAGTGTCATCCTCTGTTGCAGTCATCATACCATGCAAAGAGGATATTCTTAATTGCAATCCTAATGCAAGTTATCTTTCCCTCCAATAACCACAGATTTAGAGAAGATTTGGATTTGAATTGCTTCTTAGAATGCTTTAGTATTACACCTACATGCAAATCTGCTCTGCTTTATGAATTTGCATGCCTTGGTGCAGTTTTCTTAACAACTGTAGGAGGTATGGAGTTCAAATCCCAGAATTCCTCATCCAGCATGATTGGGGAATTCTAGGATTTGAAGTCCACCTACTTTATAGTTGCCAAGGTTGAGAAACACTGACTTAGTGAATGAACCATTGCAAATGTGTAAGATTTCTTCTCACAGCACTTATGGATTGGTTGCAGGAGAAAAAAGTTGGACTCAACCACCAAACATAATTTTTAATAACTTAGCCAATTTATTTCTGTGCAGTGAGACGGATTTAAATACCTTAATACAATCCAGTGGAAAAGCACCGAAAATTACTATGGGTCATTTCCAGTTTAGTTTGTCTCCATCCTACTCTCAATCAATTCCTACATCTAGATCAGAATAAGCACACACACCACTCGGTTCAGCTAGCAAAAAAAAAAAAAAAAAAGGTTGCTGTTTAGATATTAAAAGCAGCAAACACCTAAACAGTTAATTAGCAAAACAGGACAAAAAGGGTAGGCAGAAACAATGAGAGAAACAGGCAACATTTTATATTATCTGTATAATTTTGTATCCGTACCGGTAGTCCTAAACTTAACAATCACGATTGGGACTGGAACTTTCAACACTTAAGTGATGTGGTGCTTAAGTGAATTGCACCTGATTTTATTACCTTTTTTGCCTTAGTTGTTAAGCAAATCACAAAGTTGTTAAGTGACTCCACCTCCCTCCATTGACTGTTTGTCAGAAGCCCCTTGGAAAAGTTGTAAATACTGTAGTGATCATGTGGCTCTGGGATGCTGCAACCTTCATAAATATGGTTGCCCGAATTTTGATTGTGTGACCACGGGAGGCACTGTGATTGTAATGCAAGGACCCATCGTAAGTCACTTTTTAGTGCCATAGTAACTTTGAACAGTTGTCAAACGAAGGGTCGTTAAATTGAGAACTACCTGTATATCAAAATCATTATTGCTGAGACAATAACCCTAACCCTAACCCTTTTCAAAGCACTGTAAACAATACTGTGGATAATCAGTATGGAGAGTCCCATAGGGCTATTGGTCTTTGGTTATTTCATTCTTCCATGCACATAGCAACAAAATGGAAAGTAAAACACCAGGTAATCCATCCTCTACTTTGCATCATAAAAAAAGAAACAATTTTGTGGATTGGGATGATGCTTATGACATGGGTTTTATTCTTAGGATGTAGTGTGGCTTTTGTCTTTTCGTTCTCTCAGATAATGAAAAAAATGTGGGGGAAATTGTGGAAAGTTGGAGACGGGCCAACATTCCCTCTCAGAAGCTAAATAGGCATTGCTAAAACTATAATTGGTAATCATGAATTACATCTTGCATTCTGTAAGCACATTTTAAAGGGAAGATGATGAGCAATGATAGTTCTAAATTTAATTCTGTGTGTGTGTGTGTGTGTGTGTGTGTGTGGAGAGAGAGAGAGAGAGAGAGAGAGAGAGAGAGAGAGAGAGAGAGAGAGAGAGAGAGAGAGAGAGAGAGAAATGTATAAATCTGCTTTAGGTGAAGCATCAGAAAAAGTGAGGTTCATGAAATTTGCTCTCTGGAGAATATATGAAGTAAAACCTGAATGTCAAACTTGAACATATTGTGACAGCAATTTGAATCTGAGAAAGCCTGTATGATTTATTCAAATTCCCTAAATTCCCAGGAAAGCAGAATTCAACAGAGAAAGGCTCATGACTTTTTCAGGCTGAAGACTGACTTGGCCTTTAAGTATCATACCAGGGGCCATTCCACTCAAAATGGGTGAGACCAGGAGAAACTGTACATTTGATTGACTTTAATTGGAAGTTAATTAAATGCAATTGAAATACTAAATACAATTATATCTGCTAATTTTGTCCTTCTGAGAGACAGAGACAGAGAGAAAGACAGAGGAGAGACAGACAGACAGACACACACAGAGAGAGAAAGAGAGAGAGAGAGAGAGAGAGAGAGAGAGAGAGAGAGAGAGAGAGAGAGAGAGAGAGAGAAGGAGAGAGAGTTGATGCCTTTGAGTCAATGTTGATTCCTACCTGAACAAGTCTCTGTGTTTCAGAAGTGGTTTGCAATTGCCTGCTTACTAGAGCTGTGAGAAAGTGATTAGTTCAAGGTCACTTAGCTGGCAATCGAAGAGAATATTTGTAGCTCAGGGTTGAACTCTGGAGTCCTTGGTGCTCTTGGAGCTTAGTGGTTTTCTTGCAGACATTTCATATTACCCTAACTAGGTAATATTCTCATTGCACTAATGATGTTACTTAGTTGAGTAATGAAACACCTACAAGAGAACAAACAAGCTCAGAGACCACTAAGGACCCCATGTAGCTGGTTCTGTAAGTAGGAGTAGAACTTGTAGTCTTCCCCGTTTCTACCTTGATGTCTTAACCACTACATCAAACTGGCTCTCTTCTCTGATATACAACATTATAATTTATTGGCCTCTATTGAAGGGGAGGCACCTCCAAGATTGGAGAGATACCTGCAGCCTTAAAAGCATAGGTTATGCATCCCTAACTAGCAATTTGCAGTAACTGGATTCAAATTACCACTGAGTCCCAAATGTGGACTCTTTCAGAACCTATGAAACAGTCACCACCATCACTACCACAATTACGCTCTGCCTATTAGTGCCTGCAAAGTTATGGACTTTCCTTTCAGAACAACCCAGTATCCCATGATTCTGGTTTTCAAGGCAGCTTAGAACACTAACTCTTCTATTGGTAGCTAAGTCATGAAAATACTTTTCCCCATCTGCATTTACTTTTTTCAATGTTGCTAAAGTAGATATTGAAGAATATGTCTTAAATGCACTTTTCTTTGACTTGGAATTCTCCCTTTATTTATGCAAGGGGATGAAAAGTAAATTCTGGATGTAGATTTTATGTTGCAAGGCAAGCCAAGGAATCTTTACCATCCAGATCAATGGAAGTGAATAGTTGGGGCTAAACAGCAAAAAGCAAGTCTCTTTTTAATGGAGATTCAATTACTGGAGACACCATCCTCATCAACAATTAAGAACTCTTCAACTTCAGATGAATGTTTTCTTTCCATAACGGTTCATTATTAGCAACATGTTTCAGAAACCCTTCTATCTGTGTTCTCAAATTTTTGTCCTGTATATTATCTATTTATGAAGGCAGGCAGAAATGATGGGATCACTGGAGGAATGAGATAATATAATTGTCCTTGATTCACTGACAACCCTGCAGTCCCCAATCGGGAATATATTGTCAAAAGACAAGTGCAACTTGTTTTTCCAGTGATGTGACTCTTGTGCTAACAGCCTTGATCGCTCCAGCTACCTGAAGTTCAGTCTCTACGTCCTCTAATTTTGCTGTGACATCAGGTTTTTGTCAAGTGAGACTAGTTACCATGGCACTGTTTCAAAAATAGAACAAGTCCAATACACATCAATAGCTATGCAATAAACAGATTAAGGTTCTACTTAAAACATAGCATTCTGTACTTGTGAGGCTAGTTATGAAGTATTTGTGAACACAGAGAAAGCTGCACCATAAGTTTTGCAGGTCAGAAACTGGGTGGAAAAGAAATCAGAGAGACTTCAAAAATGTGCAGAACATAGCAATACTTATGTCTTTAAATAGCTAGAAGGATTTGTGTTTTTTCCTCCCTATATTTCAGTTGCTTCTTTCAGGCAAAAAAATATATAGAAGCATATTACTTGATACAGGCAATTCAAAGGTCTTTGCCATAGTCAGGAACAACAACAGCAACAATAACAACAAAAAGACATGCAAATGAACTATGAGAACGTTTTATAGACAACTGGGGTTGGTAGTTGGATCATGCTTTCAGAGATATCTTCTTACCTAAACAGAGAAACATAATGACCACATGTGGGAAAAAGTGCAGTAGGAATGGGAGAAACTTTTGACTTCCTGCTGGCTTTCCTATTGACTTTGCATGTGGGAGCTGGCAGGAAGCATTAGAAATCATGATCATATGACAGCAGCTAACTTCAGTCATGCTGGAAAAGGCACAAATTTGCAAGTACAACTGGTGTGAAGATCCTTGAAATTTCAATTCCACAGAAGTAATAAGTTCCAGATTTTGTATGCATTCTTTAAATTAGCAGATCTGAGGTAACTCGATGCAAAACTTGTTGTGCTCTGATGCACCATTTGGGTCAATAAAAGGTTACAAGCAGACAAACAGATTGGAGGGTTGGAGCATATGGATTAATGGATGCCTAGTGTCATGATTCCAACAGATGAGACCAGTAGAAATAAGAACTCTGAGGCATTTGCTTTCCTCAAAGAACAATTTTAATGGCTATATAATAGCACGAACATAGGTGAAACCAAGACTGGAAGTCCCCCCCCCCCCAAAAGGTTACAAAGTAAAAGTTAAACTCCCCACCCACTAAATATATAATAAATCACATTCTCCAATTAACACCTTTGGCGGGCTTTCTAACGGTCATTCTAGCCCGCCAAACACTTGAGAGATTTGACCTTGGTTCCCACAAGAAAGTTATTGTTTTGACTGAACTAGAAGAATGCATCTTCCCTCCCCCCCATAGCTGGGGCAAGCCAAAAAAATGAAGAAAGATGGCTGTAACCAAAAGTAGTTTTGTAGATTTGACACCTACAAGGTATTCCTGCTGGTGTGTAGACATTCAATGAAGCTCCAACTCTTTCCATAGAATGATTACAGATCAGAAAGAACAAGCACAGTGTAGTGGTTGAAGAGCTGACCTGGTAATGGTGTTCCCAGGTTTTAATTCTCCATCAGGTATGGTAGCCAACTGGGTGACCTTGGGCCAGTTACTTCCTCTCATCCCCAAATGAAAGCATCAGCCTTTGTGACAACTTGACCGAAAGACCAAACTTTTGTGGGATCATATATTGATCAGCTTCATTGTAACAATAGTGTTTAGTGCAAAATAAATGGAGCCTGAAAATAAGCAAGACAAAGATGGAGGAAGAGGAGGAGGAGGGAACAAGTGATAGAACAAACTGTAAATATAAGAATTAAGGCAGAAGCAAACATAGAGGTTTTTTGCAAATATTTACACTGGCTAGAAAAATGCATTCCATTATCGTTATGGTGGTTGTCATTATTATTATTCATCTTTTGAACTGTTTATCTCTTCTTAATTTACTCTCACTTGTGCTGACTTGACTTACTGTAAAACTAACTTTTAGTGAGGTCTAGGCAAATCTGCCCAAATATATTATCCTGGCATTGTGGCCTCTATCTCGTGATTTCCATTCCATACTCCGGGGATGTTATTTTAATATTATTTATAATTTCCTATTTTATTTCTGCTGGCATGTGTGACGATTCTTTGGAACGACTTCAGTTTCCATGTGCTGACAGACATAAACGTTTTAAAGCTTTGGGCATTGCAGCTTCTTGATAAGAGGATTTTGAGTGGCAGAAACGGATGGAGGAGCAGAATATGCCTGTAGAAACAGGCCTGGGGAAGTCGCACTTCCTTGAAGCCACACAGAGGGTGGTGGAATAAACAGCTAAGTAAGAAGTAAAATTGTATGCATTAATGGAGGTTTAAGGCGTGGAAGATACAAGGGCGGGGCACTTTTTTTTTCAAGAGGTACATTAAGCAAACAGCAAGGTGACTTCAAATATTCTAAAGGACATGCACTATATCTTAATTCTTTTTTAGACCTCTTTAGTGCACACAATCAAAAGTAAATAAAGCTAGTCCTCGACTTACAACCAGTCGTTTAGTGACTGTTTGAAGCCACAATGGCACTAAAACAAGTGACTGATTACCATTTTTCACATGACCATGGTCACATGACCAAAAATTGGATGATTGGCAACTAGCATATATTTCTGATGGTTGCCATGTCCCATGAACATATGATCACCTTTTGCAACCTTCCAACAAGCAAAGTCAATGGGAAAGCCAGATTCACATAACATCTGTGTTACTAATTTAACAACTGCAGTGTTCACTTAACAAATGTGGCAAGAAAGGTTGTAAAATGGAGCAAAACTCACTTAACAATTGTCTTGCTCATCAACAAAATGTTTGGGCTCAATTGCGGTCATAAGTCGAGAACTGTATCTTAATTAGAAACAAGTATGGAAGGAGCCTACAACTGCCAATACCATAATGTATTCAGAAATATGGGGCTTGGCTAGCACCTTCTAATTCTTCTCCCACATACAAATGTGATTCCTTATAATATGAAAGATGTAGGTTCTACTTGGATAGATGCCATACCAATGTGCAGTTACTGCAGTCTCTGTGTCACCTCTGACTGGCATGTGACTGAAGTTGTTATGTCCCCTGAGAGCAAACGTGTTGTTCTTTTATAAATCTATTTTTTTTAGGAATTGTACAATGTATTATCTTACAGTGCTTAACATACCTGTCTTACATTAGTAGCAATATACAGCATATACAGTACTGTGCATATAAAGTATATATGTAGTGGAATACAGAAGCAGCATTATTAGTCACTTGTTGGTGAGATGGGAGGCATATAAATTTAATAGATAGATAGATAGATAGATAGATAGATAGATAGATAGATAGATAGATAGATAGATAGATAGATAGATAGATAGATAGATAGATAGATAGATAGATAGATAGATAGATAGATAGATAGATAGATAGATAGATAACAGACTTAGTTCCTCAACTTACAACTATTTGTTCAGTAACCTTGAAGTTACAACAGCACTGAAAAGAATGTCTTACAATCTGTTCTCAAACCTATAACCATCACAACATCCCAATGGTCACTTGATCAACATTTGGGTGCTTGGCAACCAGCATGTATTTATGACATGTATTTATGATCTTCCCAGCTGACTTCCAACAAGCAAATTCAATGGGGGAACCTGGATTCACTTAATAACCATGTATGATTCATTAATAGTGGCAACGATTCACTTAACAACCATGGCTAAAAGGTCTTAAAATCAGGTGTGATTCATTTAACAACCACTTTGTTTAGCAATGGAAATTCTGTTTCCATTTGTTGTCAAAAGTGGAGATCCCGTAATGGAATCACGTCATTTGCTAAGATTTGTCTCTAATGATTGTATTGATTCTCTGTTTTGTTTGAGGCTCAGTCAATGTCACATCAAACAGTTGAACTTAAACTGGGCTATTATGGAATAAGAAGCAGTTCAGATAATTATCCTTCTTCAGTCCCATCCTTGCACGTGCCTACTTGTACATGCTGAAACTAATTTGCATGCATTGTTCCATCGATGGAAATTAATTATAACATGAAAAAAGGCAAAACAAAACACTATCCTTTCTTCTTTAGAAAGGGGAGAAACAATTCTGGTATCTCATCTTTTTAACAGAGGACAAATCATATAAGAAGTTCCTGGGGAAAATAGAAATAAATAATAATTAAAATAACTTAATGAGTGGCTTGACTGGGTAAGGTAAATATTTTAAACCGTATTCTTGAACCCTTTGAGAACTATATTTGAGATTAATGTGAAAAATTACACCACCCGAAGAGTTGAAATGTAGAGGTCAATGTATTGGGACTGACTAAAACAATGTTTCTCTGACTTGGAAACCTTAAGAGGTGTGGACTTCAACTCCCAGAACTCCCCAGCCAGCCATGGATGGTTGGGGAATTCTGGGAGATGAACTCCACACCAAGCAGAAGGGAAACCTCCAGTGAGAGCAAGCTGTACAGCATCACTTCTAGAAATCAAATAAATAAAATCAAATAAATAAATATCCTTTGTTGCCGGGTCTCTCTTCTTTCTTCTTATGTAGTCTTCTTTTAATGGCTGTACTTCTCCTGTCCTCCTATACCACTCTCAGTTGCCTCGTAGACATCATAGATACTTCACTTCAGCTCCAGGAGAGTGGATCTCTCCGTCTATTTTAGCAGACCACACTAGAGCCTGCAGTACAGATTTTCACTTGCCAGAGCTAGGTCTCCAGTAGGATATTTCTGGAATATAGAAGCAACATTTAAGAAAAGAGAGCTGCTTCCTCTTAACTATGATTTAAACTATTACTATGGTGGGTTATATTGGGTATAAAAAGAAATAGCATTAACATAGACTGTAGTTGAGGAGAATATTTTTACTGATGGTGTCCGAAAGCTGACATGTTGACCTTTCTATGAATTGCATTTGTGCCTGCTTCAATATCTGCTCTGCTCTGTCCTAATCTGAAATCAGATCCTTGTGAGACATCAGCAGTGACATTTGGTTGCCTAGCAACAACAGAACATGAACAACAATGCGAGGGCCACTACCAGAAATGTTTTTCTACTCCTCCTGATGGTAACTGCTATTAACTGCAATAATAAAGCATTAATTATTCAGAAAGAAAGGAGACAGTTTGAGTTGGTTATTGAGGCTGTGTAACTATGGTGTTCTGAGGGGATGGTGTGATTGTCAGGATAGTTGGACAATTTCTTTTAGAGCAGTTGGAAGTTGTAAATGGAGAAAAAGAATGTCCCACAAAAAAGAGAAAAGTGATGCTTGCAGATCCTTTCTTGTTTCATCTGCCATCCCAAGAATTTTAAATACTGTATATAGATTGGAAAAAAACAAAGATAACATATATTGCTATGTCATATAATTTGTGAAATAATGGATAAATATGCATCATGTTAAAGAACATTATTTGAAAAAGCTGTATTTTTCTTGTTGTTTTGATAGAAACTAGCATATAACTCTGGCTGACAGATTTAGTTACACCCAGCACAGGATAATTCACTTGGGAGGGATATATTAACTATCCAAAATACATCAAATATCTAATCATTGGCTTGTTTTTTTTAGGTTCAGGTTTTAAGTGGAAAGTATAAAATCTTTCATGACATTATAAGCCTCAATAATAAAAAAAACCTATTTTATCAGACCAGTTCCTGTTTATGCCTTCAGAATAACATTTTATGCCTTATTCTGGTATGTGCCACCTACATAAAAAATAAGAGTGGCTTTTAATAACCATCCATAGTTGCATTTTGTTTGTGTGCTGGCTCTCAAATTGTGGGATATTCTCCCTAGATAGGCCATTTTGATGTAATTTTTTCAGTAAATGGTAAAACAATTTCATTTTGTGGGACATTTTAAGATTTAAAATTTAAGATTTCTTTTTTTTTTTTAAAGGATTTCCCCCCAAATATTTGCTAGCCTAAATAAACAAGGTCCTAAAATTATTTTTTCTGCTTGCCTATTTATCTTCCAGATTTGCTTGCTTTTATTCTTGTTTTTAAAATTTTTACTATTGATTAATGATTAGGTTTCAATTTTCTTTTTATTAAGTGTGCTGTTTTGGGAGGCCTGATTATAGAGCAGATTATAAAAGGAAGAAAGGTAGGCACTAATAGCTGGCCTAAATGAATATTTATGTATGTCAGAAGTTTGCCAGTTTGCTTTCCTTTCATTTCACAGGATTATTAGACTAAAGCAGTTAATCTCAGCAATTTTAAGATGTATGGACTTCAAATCCCAGAATTCCCCAGCCAGCACATCAATGCGTTGTGCCCAGATATGCCAATATTAGCCTTTCCAATGGAAGAGAATAAATGCATACCAGCTCTGGTAAATATTAGATGCTAGTTTGGAAATAAATTGCAAGCTACCCCTTTGGTCAGTTCTCTCCATACCTCTCTCTCTTTCCAATGTGATGTTCAGCACTGGGGGGGGGGGGAATCAGAGGGATTATAGGACATAGGGAACAGGATTCCAGTATAATATTCCTCTCCAAGAGGGAAACATATAAAGATGAAAACTCTGATATCGGTTGAGATGCCTTTCTTGGCATTGTAGAATTACAGTCTTATACTGATAGGAGAATCACAAAAGATTTGCATATTAATTTGAATCAATGTGGTAAGAATATCAGTCTTTCCAAGAATAATTGGAATAAATGATTCCAATATATAGTGTTTCCTTTTGCAGAAAACAATAATAACCATTTAGAGTTTTACATGTTACTGGTCTTTTCTTTCTTTTTTGTTTCTTTGGCGTCATATTTTTTTTACATTGAAATGTACAGAATTATCATGTGAATAGAATTTTTATATATAAATAAGACAGGTTAAAAAGATGAATATAAAATTAAGATAGCTTAATAGGTTATAAAATAGCAAGCCATTATCTAGTTATTCTTTTCTTCTAGTTATTATGTTGGTTAGGTTTAGCTGTAATTCCCCATTCATTAAAGAGCTAACAGTGCAATTCAACTGCTGGGAAATCTTTAATTCAAAGCACTTGGATCTGAAAGTAAGTCTAAATATTACCAAGGAGACCACTCTCTTCCTGCCTGGCAAAGTTCTTTGGCTCCAGCTCTAAGCTCATCTTTGATTTAGCTTTGTTTTGTCTTTGCAATCATAAAACTATTTCACAAATGCAAGTTCAACTATGGCAGTAATTAAAATTGAATGAAAGCAAAGAGTTAATTCTTAATAAGTTTGATGACAATCTTTATTCTGATGTTTATAGACCTCAGTTGTTGAAAGAAGCCCAACAAGTCTTTATTGACTATCCTGTGTTTGGACATGACAACAAGAAGAAGAAAAAATACCTTCAGGGCTAGGCACCGCTAGTCCTGGAGAACATCTCAGTCCTTTTAGAAGCTAAGGAAAACGATGAAATATTTTATTTTTGGCTTCTGTCATGCATGTTCTGGGATAGGAATAATTTCAGAGGATACAAGTATGACCTGGATGACTGAGAATTTTCACAGCTTCTTTTCAGAGCTGTATTTATAGCTGCAAAGTTTTGGTTGAGGAGAGATGGATATGAGTGGGCTTACACTAGAGTTCATACCCAACCCCACCTCCAGCCAAATTATTTTACATTCCTATTCTGAACTATTGAAAATACTAAATAAAGCCTCAAGTTCTTGCTACTTTCAAGAAACTTTCACAATTATCAGCGCTCACCATCTCTATTTTTATACATTACCACAGGAAGCAAAAGAAGTGTGCAACCTGATACCAGATAGGGGATGTTAACTAGGCATGATGGAGAATTTCATTTAGTCCATATGTTTAAGCAATTAACCCAATGGCGTATATGAGGCTAATACAGGATCAGAACACTATTCTTCAAATTTTGTTTGGAAAACTGCACGTAGCAATTAAAATGCATGTTCCGGCTTTTTAAAGTTTGATAGAGAAATTTAGTCAAATAGATTTATCTCTGCAAACTTGTGAAAAAGATACAGATTTTATAGAGGTTAATTCTGGCAAAGAGAAATGCCTATCCAAGAAATCTGCCCCTGGAAAAAGTTTGCATATATATTGGTTTCCTTTTTTTTTTACATTATCAGTATAAAAGGATGTCAGCCTTTCTCATGTCCAGGTAGATACACAGAAAACTGCCATTTGTTTTCAGTATGTTAGGTATTCTTTTTTCTCTCTCTACATGTTCAAGATGGATCAGATTAAAAACAGAATATAAACCAAACTGCTTACAATACCTTAAATCTACATTTAAAAAACAGGGAATATAAGGAATCACTGCCATTATTCTCCAATCCTTGCCGTTATGTCCATATTAAGATGCATAGTATCTAAACTTGCCATTATATCCAAACTTAAGAAGCAAAGCTCACATCACTGAGACTTATCCATGTATGAACATATATAAACAAAGCAGAACAACAAATTCAGTGACTTCTTACTAATAGTGACAAAGTTAGAACAGTTTCATGAAATAAAAAAAATCAAACAAATTGATCAGAATGATGTGCAACAACGCATTAAATATAATAAGCTTAATCCTTCATATATCCTATTTATATCAGAAAAGCTAAAATCAGAAGCAATAGGTTAGAAAGTATGAAATGTTATTGCTGATATGCTGTTATTAATTTATTTAGTATTTTATCATTAATTTACTTCCAGTTGCTGATAAAAAATTCATGTGTTGTCCTTCAAATCTACATTGTCAAGGAGATTAGAGTGTACAGTAGCTGTCTCAATTTATTGTAAACATTTCTAGCAGGCATTAGCAAGGATTTCTGCAGATATTTATTGGTAAAATATGGAAGAATTGGTTTCTGAATCCATTTCATTTCTTCTTATTCTTCTAAAGGAAATGAAAGAGAAAATGTTTTCTTCTCTATCCTTTCCAACAAATCTTATATTTTAGTTCCATTATTTCTATGATAAATGCAATATCTCTGATGCAGTTCATATATTTCACTGTCTTCAGTATCAAGGTGTGATTGTGGGTCTGAAGTCTAACATAACAAGTTATAGCATGTAGATACTTAGCACTGAATGTCTTTAGGAAAGAAAAGAATACTGATGGAGAAAAATAACTGCCCTGACCGAATATCCTTCATTCCTCCCCTATTCCTGTCTCTAATAATCTAGCTTCATACAAAGTTACAACAGAGAAAAAGCCTTAAAATGGGTGTAACTGATTTTCCACTTGCCCATAATAATAAAAAGTATTGAACAAACCAAGTCACATAACAGATCAGGTACATAAATCATATTCATACCTGCACAAATATGTCGGACTGAATCATGACAAAAAGAGGATCATCTTGAGACATCCACTAGTTTATTCGGAATAGTGCTGGGAACCAAAAAACAGAGAGCATGCAAAGGCTTAACTGTCTTCACCAGTGGAAAGATACAGTAATTGTATCAGGACACTGATGTCTAAGTTATTGGCTGAGGTACATCATCCTTCACAATTTTAGAGCTACACTTTGTACAAATCTTCTCCCTACTTGCACCTAATCACAGACGATATATGCCCTAGCAACATAATTTTTGTGACATTGTCTCCATGAGGTTGCCTTCATTTTGTCCCATGGAAGTTATGAAATGGGTTTAAGTTACTTACGCTATTAATAAAATACTGTAGTGTTTACATCCTTATTCTGACACATCCAAAGGCAGATGCAAGAGTTGTAAATGTATTAGGGTATAGTACAGATGACTTTGAAAAGACGACAGGTAACTGGCAGTAACTGGAAACTGAAGCAATAGAGGCAGGATAGGGATCAGCAATAGGGATCATCAATGGGGACAGTATGTTTGAAGCTGGAATAATTTTCTGAGGATTCAGGAATTATGGAAAGCACTTCATCTCATGCAAAGGCCCTCAGAATGAATTTGAAACCAAAACAGTTTATTTGTTTGTTTTCCCCCCCAGTCTTACCTTCATACCTATTTGAAGTTTTTTAAAAGGTAGACAATAGAGAAAATATCTGGATAATATCTGAAAAAAGATTATTAAAGAATTGTCAGAATAAAAATATTATATATTAGGAAAGCGTAGGAATAAAGTGAAAAAATTAGGGAAATTCAAATTTGCGGCAAAACATGCAGGAAATTATAATTGGAGAAACAATTACCAAAATTGCCAGTTAAAAAGGAGAGTAAATTCAGAATAAACAGCAAGTGTATTAAAGACATTTAAATATTATAGTTAAATATTACAAAAAACATAGCAAGAACCTTAGAGATTTGATTTAAAATTTGAGGGAATCCTGGAAAATGTTAATTTAATAGATACTGTATCTATAAAATATTTTTCTTTTAAAAAATGCTTAAGAGAACAAAATTTTTATGGGTTGTTTTTGGTTTAGATCGTAGCTGAATACATACTTGTGCAATTTTGTAATTTAATTCTGAATGTAAGTCTTCCCACATTGCTACTTCACACCTGAGTTCCGATAGGAAGCTGTGATGATTTAGGTAGAAAACAGATAAACATTGTAAGATTAAAGTCTTCCTAGCCCTAATTTAGAAGTAGGCAGTGGAGATTTTAAGTAAATTCCATGGAAATCAGGTATGAGTGAGCTACAGTCCAAGAATAACAGATAGAAGAGCAACACTATATAATGTAAATAATCTGATAAGAGCCAATTTTCCAAAAGTCACTTGCATTAATCGTTCCCTCCTTCAATATTAATAAAGTGCAATAAAATGATCATTCCTGAATCCTTCACAAGTGTTCACGTCACACAATAATACATCTTCTGCATTAGATATCCTATTAAGAGATTTTCAAATATGACCTGAATCAATTTTTATCACAGTAGTTTTCTCCTATGTTGTGTAGAAAGTTTTAAAAGCATACATTGACATGATAATACAGGACACCCATACATTGGAAGGACAACTTTTTTATAATCTTTAAAATATAAAACAGATCCAAAGTAGATAATGGAGTTATATATTCTATGGAAAAATTTATATGCATATATTTTCCATGGGTTGCCAGTGTGGGTGTGTGTTTTGTTTGTGTGTGTTGTGGGGAAAGATGTTCTTTCTGTGATTGCAATTACTTTTCTTTTGTTATGTTTTAGTCTATTACTTATTAGCACTTTATAAAGCACTGGAAAAGTCATGTTGTTAGGAACAAACTCACAATTCCTTTCGCCAATGTAGCTTTGTAAAAGTCAACGACCAGCAACTTCAAGATAAAGCAGGAGGATCAGCTTCCTAGCTAAAGAGGGAAGAGGAAAGAAGAAAGAGGTTAACAACATCAAACAACCGATAAAAAAATTTCTAAGAGAATCCGTAGAATAAAACCACAAGCAGCAATAAATCTTTAAAATGCATTTCAGAACACAAATCAGAAGATCTTATCATTAGTATGGATGACTACAGATAGTCCTTGATTTACAACCATTCGTTTAATGACCGATGGTTGCAGCATCCTGGGGTTCTGGGATTGCCATTGGCAACCTTCCTAGGGAGTTTCTGACAAGCAAAGTCAGTGGGGAAGCCAAATTCACTATAGTGATTCGCTTAATAACCATGGCAAAAGAGGTCGTAAAATTGGGTGTGCTGCCTTGCTTAGCAATGGAAATTTTGAGCATAATTGTGGTTGCAAAGTCAAGGACTACTTGTATTGCCTTTCTAATTGATAAGGATTTGTGGAGGTTTTGCAGAAAATATAATTTATATATCCCTTGTTGGTTGGATTAGCTGCTTTTTTGTACCTTCACAAGCCAAAAAGAACTTGACAATTTAAAGCTCTAGTCAACAGATGAGATGATCAGAAATGGTTAATATTTTTTCAAACTTTATGGTTGGTGAAGAGCATTTCAAATTCTTTTTCTTTTCCAATGCTCATATATGCATACATAGAGACAATGAAAGAATTTGGTTCGAGCTTTTCAGATCCTCTACTGTAATCATGAGCCATCAAATGATTAATCTTCCCGAAGACCTTAGACAATAAACCACAGGCAATGAAAAACAGCCAGTTGGGAGTGATGAAACACTAAAAGGCTTCTGCTTATAGGGCTGCCGTATAACCACAGTATTAACCTCAAAGAAACAAAAGCTTCTACTTCCTTTACACTTTGAAGGGTAAAAGGTTGGTAATAGAGAGGGAAGTTTACGGTAATTGAGCAAAAGCTGAAGTGTGTGTGGTTACATAAAATGCCTTTGTACCTCACCTCTGAGTATGTATATCACGTTGGAAAAAACACATGTCCACATAATAGAGACATACAGAACTTTTCCATATGTTGCACTGCAGAACTTGAATTTCACATGTATTATTTAGGTCAAGATACAGGTGTGTGTTGCTTGAAACTCTGAACAATATAGTCATGCCTTCTCTGAATGACAGTAGGCTAACTTTCCTTCTGTATATTATTGTCTATCACAGCTATTTCTCACTCTTGAATGGGGTAGGGCTTATTTTCGGGGAAACACGGTAGTTCATAAAAAGAACAATGAAAGAATGAAAAGAAAAAGAAGGGAGAGAGGATAAAAGTTGGAAATTATAAAAGAAATACAGTTGTATTAGATAACACAGGTAGTCCTCGACTTACGACCGATCACTTAATAACCAAACTTATGACAGACTCTGAAAAAGCTACTGATGAACCAGTTTCGAAGTTACAAAATCTGTCCCCCCCCCCCAAGTCATATAACTGTAATTTACAATGTTTTTGCTGGAACCAGTGTTTACTTCTGGTTTCTGGCAAACAAAAACACCTCATAGCAAACAGTAGCAGCATTCTCTTTATAATGACCATGTTCACTTAATGACTGTCACAAAAAGGTCACAAAATTGGGGTCTGGTCACTTGGTGACCTGATTTATGACCATTTTAGACTCAATGATCATAATTTGGGGACTACCTGTATTTGCCGTCTTACCCTCATGCTAGTGAGGCAACATTTGGCTGCATTATGGGTAATAATGATCTTATGATTTGATAGGAGGTAGGAAATGTTGTCTAGAGATGAAAAAGAAATAATCCATGCTGGATTTAAGTAGATCACATCAGCACAAACTGGCAAAATGGACACCTTTGAAACATACTGTAGATGGGTATTAATTAATTGATTTTTCTTCACTTGAGGGACATCCTTAATAAATTATCCTGAGATAAAGCAATGGTCGGTGAAAATAAATCATAAAATTTCTGCCTGGGAGGGTGATGGTTCGTTCTCCGAGCTTGTTTTGTTACCAGGCTAGGTAACATCTTCAGCGGAGTTTAGGGGATGTCAGTGTCAGTGTTCCTCTGTTTATAAGGGCTTCAGGTGTGGGTGTGTCAAGTGAGGGTCTGAAGATGTTACCTAGCCTGGTAAAGAAACATTCAGAAACCAACCCACAAGCTCGGTGAACCAACCCACAAGCTCGTTCTACATCAGAGCTACAGATATTCACTACTACTGCCTTTCTGCCTATCTTCACATGGTAGTACTAAAGATAACTTTGAGTGAAATGATTTTTCACACCCTTCTGAACAATAGTGCAAACAAATTTGTGCTGCATTTCAGCAGGAAAAAAAATGGAAAGATGGCAACGGTGTTGTCATATTACTGTCTTCCCGGTCTAAATTTCACTTGATCATCACCTTCTCCTGCCCTTTTTCAACTAAACGAGGAGTCCCTTTCTGTCATCAGGTGGCTGGCTCAGGAATTCTGGGAGTTGAAGTCCACGAGTCATAAAGGAGCCAAGGTTGCCTACCCCTGAGTTAGTCTTTCCTTGACTTTAGCAATAAAAAAACCCAGTTCTTCTCTTTTAAGCAATGTTAGGTGATAAACATTTTGCCAACGAATAAACAAACACCGCTATCCTGATTTTTTCATTCAGCCATCCCATTTGAACATATTCCATCATCATTTCTGTTGCCTTGCTTTCTTTGATTAAAGGAAATAGAGAGAAGCATAAATGCTAGGATTTCCAAAAGTAGCATAAGGGTTAATGTGGTAGAAAAATTCATGCTGTCTCTGGGGAGCTGCAGGAAATCTGAGGCTACGTGAAGCCCAGAGACAATATCAGAGAACATTCAGAAACTATTAGACCTTCCTAATACTTCCATATCTCTAGGCGAAAATTGGTGAGCAGATCAGATTTTGTAAGCAGACTGAACAATTCTGTGACAATGCAAAACTGTCATTCCCTCTTCAGTTCAAATATATTAAAGAAGCATTTGCAAAGGAAAAGTTTGATTCCCCAACAAGGGACTGCTTACACTATCTTCGAACCAGAACTTTTTCTTTGCAACCTATCCCTACATTGCTTTTCACTGACATGGCCCTAAAGTGGGATTTTTCAAGCGAAAGGAGAAAGATAAATAGAATAAAAGCAAAAAAAATGAACTGTAAGTAATATCTCATTTCCTTCCCATTATGACTTCTTCTGGGCAAATTTTCTCTTCCATTCCCACAAGGTTTATTACTAATTGCAAAGCTAAAAAGAAAAGAAAGAAATAGAAACAAAGTCAATGCTAATTCTACTTGCAGAATGGGATCAGTATCTAGCACAGGGGTATCCAGCCTTGGCAATTTTAGGACTTCAACTCCCAGAATTCCCCAGCCACCACCCCAATCTAGCATTCTCAGGCAAGATCTGGGAGCCTATGGGGCTCATGTAGCATTGATGGCCAACTTGACCCATTTCTACCATTGCATTTCCAAGCTATCACTTTAATCTCCCCAGTGCTTCAAAACTGGCTCCAGGGGTTTTGTGAAAAATCAAATGGCTGCCCACTGAGAACAAAGATCTTCTAAACTAAAGACACTGTTATGATTATTAATGTTGTTTCATCCCATCTGAATAAACAGATGTCCATGTGCACAGAAACAAAACCTAAGCAAATATCAGGGGTCAACTTTAAACATTCTAATGATTATGCTTGCATTGTTGCATGAAGAATAGGCAGAAATCAGACAGAGCCCTTCTGCAGCTTTTAAGTGTCATCTTAATTACATGAAACTAAAATTAAAACTTTGTAATGGAATTCTAAGGATATATTGCAGTATTTCAACATAGTTTAAAAGGGTCAAAAGCAGTAACAACCCATCATTTTTAAGCTCAATGTTTAAAATGTTGGAGGGGAAGGGAGAATAATACATTTGATTAGGCTTTAAGACTGATGCCAAATTGCAATCACTGGCAATATAAATGAAGTTGGATCCTATGTATATTCTTTAGTGTTTCAAGCCCAAAAAACTTTACCAAAAAGACAATACTTTTGTTGTAAAACCAGACAAGACATCTGTGTAATAAAAAAAAACCCCACAATGATCCATTTACAGAATTGTACAGTAGCTAACTCTGCAATACACACTGCTCATAAGGGAAACTTCCTTCCCTTAAAAATGGCATTAAAATATACCTTTTCCTTTAGTCTTTGAAGATACTGTGTGCATGTTGATACAAACCAAAAGGGCTGGAATCACACTGGGTGATAATTTGGCCAGGAAGACAACAACGGTCAAGTACAAATTTTCAAGATCAGTACAAACTAAAAAAAGTGCATGCATGTTAATGCACAAAACAACCCTTTAAAAAATTATTTAAAGGATGTCCTAATGATTGTTGGTTACATTTTTTTCAGTTTGAGGATGGGGGAATGAGCTGCCCAACCAAATTGAGGCTGTTATTGATTGGACGGACCTCATATTGATTGGATTTTTAGAAGAATACTCTCTATACATGCTATGCATGAGGATGTGCATGGGAAATCCTACATGTACCATTGGTCTAGCATGGGGTGTAAGTCCAGAAGCAGCAATTGTCAGTAGTTTAACCTTTGCCTTAACCACTTTTAGAAGAAAATAAATCATCACTTCTATGGACTCATTAATTCCAACAGTACATAAAATACCTTTTCAGTCGACTATACCAGCATGCATTATATTTATTGATCTCTGGCATTTGAATCCTCCATATGATATGTAGAAAGCTTACATAATAATGAATAATTAATGCTCTGCTACAGGGTTTTGTAGCATCACTGATGGCCTTCACTGATTGATTGCCAAGATAATTGAACTAAATCTGTGGCTATTATTCAACTTTTTTTAAAAAAAATCTCTTCCTCACAAGATTGTCTTTTGCAGAAGCAAGCTCTCAACAAGCTCATTAGATGTTATGTGCATGTTGTAACTATCCAGGCAAGGGGCTTGTTGCTGTTGAGATTATGCTGCAATTTAATAATGCATCAAGATGTTAATTGTCTTTATTTCATAAACTGTATTTGGCCTTTTGACTAAGATCAAGTGAACGAGGCATTCATCACTTGTCTAAGGAAAATGACGAATTTGTTCATCTTTGCTGTGGCTTTCTTACCAAGAATCGCAATCTGATATAATGCTTCTCAAAACTGTCTTCCAAATGCTTTGTAATGCTCACAATTGCAGAGAACCCCAAAATAGATCAAATATGAATTGCAGGATTGATAGCTTTTCTCAGACTTTTCCAATTGCATTCCAGATTGGAAACAATTAGAAGGACTCTCTCTCTCTCTCTCTCTCTCTCTCTCTCTCTCTCTCTCTCTCTCTCTCTCTCTCTCTCTCACTCACTCACTCACTCACACACACACACACACACACACACACACCACACACATACACATCTTAAAATGTGTTAAGAAAAATGACTAAAGTACCAACACAAGATTTCTAACAGGTACTTTTGCTTTCAAATGAGAAGCCCATTTATAGGCAAATCAAAGTACAGGTAGGTTTTGGTTAGTGGGGATAATGAATTCGACAGAATGGTCACATTATTCAACTACTATTTAAAATAATATTTCCATGGAAAACAGGGTCACTGGTTTCAACTCAATGAAAATAAGCAAGAAAACATTTAAGAATAAATTTTATATGTTCACATTTTATATATTGGCCAACTCATCACAGCCAGCTCGCTGCAGCCAACTTGCTGGTGGGAGTTACACCAATATCGAAGAAATGGTGGAATAGAATAATTTAAAAAGGATGCAAAAAGAGGGACAAAACAAAATGTGAATGACAGAAATTAAAATTATTTTTAAAATTATTTTAAAAACTTGAATTGTTGAATTGTCCCGGAGCGAGTTATCCCATGGTGAGTTGGCCATAATTGGCTGCAGCAAGTGCCATTCCCATTCTGAAGAGGATAAACCCATATCCAAAACATTCTTGCTATCTCCTGTATTCTGCTGCAATTCTTCAAAATTAGCCTCTCTCTCTTTCTCTCTCTCTCTCCCTCCCTCTCATTTTTTTCAGGTTTCCTTGAATAGATTCTCCAATTTGCATACACAATGATTAGCATCTAAATCCCCAACAACAGTTGTGCATGCACTAGCCTCACCTGCACATGTTCTAGCCTCACACTAACTGAGTATTGGCTTCCATTAAATAGGACCTGGTATCAATGTATAATTATCACTAAATTGAATATTGTGCTATTAGAACTCTGACCCTCCCTATGTTTCATTTCTTGTTCTCTTTTCATCTAAGGCAGAGGTGGCCTGTCTCTTTTGAGAAAGTAGACAATTAGCACCTAGAAATTGTTCACAAAATAGTTCTCTATCAATGGGAGAACCAGTTTATGTAGCATGATGCAATGTAGGATTCTTAATCCCCATACATTTCCATTACC
The DNA here is from genome assembly GCA_023970755.1 of Azemiops feae. Taxonomy (NCBI): domain Eukaryota; kingdom Metazoa; phylum Chordata; class Lepidosauria; order Squamata; family Viperidae; genus Azemiops; species Azemiops feae. The sequence goes on from JALGBA010004290.1 coordinate 1,112,263, forward strand.
CCAACCTTACAATTCCATTTCTGTCCAGGTCTACATATCTACATGGGCATAAACAAAAAGAATTTTGTCAGTCAAGCATTCATCTTTCCGTCCATTGTAATATGCTCATGGTCTTACAAGCTACATTTCCCCCTATATTCTACAAAAGCTTCTGCAGTTTATATCAGGGGGGGGGATCTTAGTCCCCAAATTACTGGGACTTTGTCAGCTGCCACCTTAGGCTTGCTTGTATGCTTCGCTACCATGCGGCACAATCTCCCATGAACTCTGGGAAGGGTGGATGGGGAATGCTTGGGGGGAAAGCAAAAGTAAATTCTGTATCTCCCTGAGACACTGCTTCAAGGTCACCCGGTTGGGAGAAGAAGGCAGATGCATACCAATCCATGTTTGAAGTGACCGTTCTGAAAACATCTTGCTTGAACCTGATTGGTCATGGGGAGGGGGGTTTAGCAATGGGAGGCAGTTAAGGAAGGGAAAAGTTGAACTTAGGGATTTTGGTATGCAATTCTCAGTTCTGGCTATGTATTACTGCAATACATCTTACTTCTAATAAAATTATACCTTTTTCTACAAATGGAGCCAGGGATCATTTCTAGTTAGCGGTTTAAGTGCTGGCAGGTCTGACAAAATTCTTATTCCTCCATCCCCCCCCCCCATGCCACTTCTGCCCACAGATACCAATTTTCCTACCGTTTGGAGATACGGTAGAAGAAAAATGAAAACCCAGCCACATGCACGATACGGCTCCATCTATTTTCAAAAAGTTGGCTCTCCAATTATGTTCCTGCCTGATAAGGAAATGGCTTCAACTTTCCAAGCTTTGAGAATTTTGAAAGCTTAACAAATAGAACAAGAAAAGTGGATTGGGAGTCCAATTCTCCACAGAAAAAAGAATAGGATTCCTTTGCTATAGCTCTGCATTCAGTTCTCCACAATCACTCAAACCTTCCCGCCAGGAGCTTCCCCCTTCATGCTTTCTGGCATCCGTGACAGCAGGATGTAATATAGTGCTTCACTTTTTCTCATCATTACAATTTCTGCATGTTTCTGTGGGGTTTGTTGATTTACATCATCTGTATACATCACACCTCCAATCTGAGTTCTCCTATGAAATTCTGATTGAGAAAGGCGATTTGGGCTGAAGTTATTTTGCCTAGCTAACCAAGGAAAGGAAGAGATTAACATCATGAAACATAAGAAATTAACATAAAACTCCTCTCTCTTGCCTTCTTTTCCATGCACCTTTGGGAGTTCAAAAAGAGAGGTACTACTTGTTCTGCTAGATTGCAGCCTTTTCTTCATTCTGCTTCCTTAATAAAAGGGTCTGCTTTGGTCTTCTATTGCTCAAGAATAAGTAACTCAAGACAGCTATCCAACTAGCCCATTCAGGAAAAATAAGGACAATGAAGGTATGTTTGTAATGTTGGGGTTTTTTGGGGGGATAAACAGACCAGAATTTAAGAAGTTCTAAGTCTAAGAGCTCTTTCACTCAGTATGTTCCCAGAACACTTGACTATTTCCAATTATCTGTGCCTTTTCTTGAAACCAAGAAATAACAAATGAATAACAGATGTCAACTTCTATTGAAGGCTACTTACTGAATGTGAACTGTTCTCACTTATGGGAAATCCTTTTAGAAGTATTTCTTTTTCTTACTGTTACCATGACAATATTTAGTTTAATCCCATGGCTTTTTTTCACATCTATGGAACACTGTGCTGGCAAGGTATTATCATTACAATGAACAGTATTCACAATTCAGTATAAATGTCTTTAATGTAAGAGTACATTGTAGATATAATTTTTATCAAGCAAGATACAATAAAGCATAATCATGAATCTGCCCTTCTTCAGAGCAAAGGTTTGAATTTGAGACTGGATTCATAGCTGAGTAGAAACATCAACCTGATGGTGTAGAACCCAAAAGCATGTTCATTTTTTAAATGTTTATTTGGTTGGTCCTAATAAAAGCATGACCCAGCTATGTCTTTAGATGAATTTAAGGTTTCTTTGGATTATGGCTGCATGTTTTGCCTTTAAAAATATCCTTTCTCTTAAAATGTGTTCGCTTTAAGATCCATTCAGGAAAGTGTATTGTAAATTTCCTGACTAGATGCTCCCGTGTTGGTTATGGATTATGGAAGGATAGTACCCAGTTGATACCCAGTTGTACAGAGTAAGGATGATGAGTTTGATGGAGATATTCAGGAGCTGCTGTCTAGGCAAAAGGGGATGAAGCATTTTGTTTTACATCTAGAACAGAGAGATAATATTCAGAGATGAATCAGATAGAAATCTCAGATTGTTCTATATCTCCTCCTCTGTCTTATAACTCTAATTTACTGAGTTATAAGACAGAGGAGGAGATATAGAACAATCAAATTTGCAAGATTCTGTTATGTTAAACTCAATAAAAATGATTTTAGCTTTCCTGTGGAGTTGAGTTCCTGGTGTGATTCATCTAGTGAGGCTGACACAGACTGAGAAAAATGAGCAGGTTGCATTCCGTTTTCTACACATTGATCTACTTACAATATCCGGGATGCTGCCTGTTATTCTTGGAAATCCATCTTCACTTTTATCATAGTTAATGATAAAAGGTAATCATGGTTAATGCTAGAATGCTAGAAATTTTTTCAAGAGAATAATCAGACAAACTGCATACATACATGCATACATATACTACATATATATCACATTATTCTCTTTCTGGATAGGCTAACATTTCCAAACTGGTAGAAAGTGAATAGAAAGTAATAAAAGAAATAAAAAGAAAAGAAAAAAGACTATCAAACTAGATGTAGTTTATACCAACACCATCTTTCTATATTTTCATATCATTGCGAATCATCCTTATCTTCTTTTTGCTTCATCAATTTCTTCTTAAACTTTCTCAGTTCTCTTTCTAAGGATGTTATCAACTCCATCCAACAAGGATTTTCTCAGCTTCCCAGTTCCTTTGGATCCTTCACTCTTCTTTTGCATTTCATTCTGTCTAAATCACCAAAACACATTCTTGCTTGGTGAGTAAACATCCACATAATCTGATTAAATAAATATACTTCTCTTGTAAAATAAATAAATAAATTTGTAAATAAATAATCGTTTTACAGTAGTCCTTCACTTTTCTGTTGCATCCACATTCGTTTTTGAACACCTCTTATCTTTTTTTTTTCAACATCTATTTTAAATACTGCATTCAACATTTTCTTAATTTATCCAGTTCTAATTTCCAAAGATCAACGTGGGCAGACTTACATGCAATTATTTTGCTTGTTTTTACAGATATTCACTTCTCACAACAGATCACATGCTATATGCTACCTTTCTATAACATTTGCCTGTCATAAAAACTTTCCTTCTATTTTCCCATCTATGGGGAACATTTTACCAAAGTATACAAATTAATTTACATGTTCTTTCCCACCCCCAAATTTTCTAGATTTTCAGCACACTTTCCCTGTCAATTCCATCTATCTTGGTCTTTGATATATTAGTTATAAGATCCATATTTCTCACTGTATTATATCACTTACCCAATACTCTTTGCAAATTATTTGATTCTCAGCTAACAGCACAACACTATTTTAATTCAAAACTCATGTATATTCAAATTTTCAACTTCTCACAGCACATTTATTATATATTTATTTATTAACACATGGAATAACAAAATGTCCTTACCGCAATCAATATTGACCCATTTAATAAACATTTAGCAATAGCACGTACACTTATATACCACTTCATAGTGCTTTACAGCCCTCTCTAAGCGCTTTACAGAGTCATCATATTGTCTCTGAACAATCTGAATCCTCACTTTACCGGCCTCGGAAGGATGAACGTGTGAGTCAACCTTGAGCTGGTCGGGATCGAACTGTTGGCAGTCAGCAGAGTTAGCCTGTAATACTGCATTCTAAGCATGGTGTCATCAGGGCTCTTCATTTCATTTATTATCACTCATGCTTTTGTTCCACTTTAGTTTTATCAAATACAACAGTCAACCTTTAACTCTGTTGATGCTGTTGTTGAATCAATTCACACTAAAATGAAGGCTTCTTCATTTAAGGTTAAGGTTATAAACCTAAACCACCAGTGCAGGTTGGCATATTGATGACTTCTTAGTATAGGAGACATAGAAATTTGATGTGGTAGAATGTAGCCTGGAGTCCTAGGAGGGAGGGGCTGTTCCTAGAGGGCAAAAAGACAATGGAGCTTGGAATATCTGATAGGCAGGAAAAGAGCTAAGACAGTCCCTCCTAGCAGTTTATAGAGTGTAACCTTAGTTAAGCAGAGAATTGCTTTAGTCTGGCAAGGGTCTGTCTGTAGGCCGCCCACAATAAAGAAAATACTCAGAAGTAATTCCACATGTTGTTCATGGTTCTTGGGGCCTGACAATTTGGCCCAAAGACTCCCAGCTGGCTTCTATGTGTAAGGGGGATTGAAACTTGAGACCCCCTGTTCCTAGTCCAGCACTTTAACTGCAAAATACATGGGTCTCTCTTCAACACATTCATGCAAACACTCTGTAACGCAAGTAATTTATTTGATCATATATTTCAGGGGTGTCAAACTGCCAGCCCGCGGGCCGGTTTCATCATACCGAAGCCGCGCCCATCCCATTGCCGGCAATGCAAAAAGAGTTGCGATATGTCGCGACACGTCACGTGACGTGGCGAGTTTGACACCTGTGATATATTTGCTCCAATTCAACAAAGAACTAATTTTCATGACTCAGGATTCAGATGCTGACTCTGAATGTGAAGAAGCTGCTCCAGCAGAACCTGTGGAATGTCAGCCTCAGGAGACCCAAAACCAAGAATTACCTGAGGACAATCAAGCCCAAGCACCACCTGAAAGCTGGAACAGTCAGATGATGATGACATAAGACCTCCCAGTCACCGCATGTGTAGAGTAGAGCTGAGAGTAGAGCAAAGGCATTCTAAGAGGCTCTTAGCCAAGTGAAGAAGTCTCTTGATTAAAGACTGCTGACTGCAGCCTGATTTAAGAGGCAGCCCTGACCCATAATCTCTCACTGGAATCAACTGTCTTATGTCTGGCCGTTTTGTGATTTTTGAGTGGATTCTGCTTGTGAAATTCTGACCTCTGGACTGACTGACAACACTGACCTGGCTCTAAGAACTCTGGACTGGATTTTGACTATTTTTCTATGCACTTTTGTTAAAAGCAAAACCATTCAGGCAAGCTTCTTCTGGGGGGGGGGAGTTGTTTTGGTTTGCATTCCTTGCCTCCTATTATCTCCTCTACCTTAAGTAAACTGCTAATTTCCATAGCAATTGTGTGTGTGAGTGTATAATTGAAACCGGAAGCAGGACACTAATCTCCTGAAGACCAAACATACGAACTACGCATTCCCTGGCTGGGACTGCCTGAATTTTGTTCACCATTACTTTCAACCATAATTCTGCCAAGCACTTTTTCAGATATACTTAAACAAATGCCCCTGTAGTGTTTACAGTTTTGTTAACTTTCCCAATGTATGAAGAACAATAACAGTTTTCCCTCCAATCATCAGGCACAGATACTATCTTCACACAAGTTAAACAAATTGCACAGCTGCTCCATAAGCAAAATCACATCCATATTTTAACATTTCTTCAATTATACCATCTGCTCCTGAGCATTACCAGTTTTCATCATTTTCACTGCATTTATGATTTTGTTTTCTTCCATTTTTTTTCTTGGGAACCAACAGTATTTGTTTCAGTTCCACGCTTTGACATATCACTATTGTTCTCATATAAATCACTTTCAACACACCCTCCTTTCAGTTCCATCCCAAATTATTTCATCACTTTTATTTTTAATTCCATTTATTTTATTGGAAAATGTGCTTTCACTCTTTCATTCCCTTCCAAGATAACTTCAACTTACATCAGAACCAGGCTACATTTTCTCCTTTTTTAAATCTTAACCATTCCTTGCACTTTGATCATATTCTCTGCAATTATCTTTTTTCTCTCTGTATATATTATGCATCCTCCCAGCCTTGTATTTCTCTTAAATGGATTTTTGTGCTCACCCACCGTCTTTTTCGTTTCACCATTTTGCCATGCAGTTTCTTTTCATATTTCCCATTAGCATACTTTTCCTTGGCATTCTGGAACATAATTCTTTTTGCACTGTTCCAAGCAGTTTTCAAATCCCTTTTTTCCCATTATACTGGGAGGTTTATCTTCTAATGCTTTTACATGCAGAACTAAAACTTTTTTTTATTCTTGCAGTCTATCTAATTTCACTCTAGTTTCTTCCCCTTCTTTCCTGTTTCCACCTAGATCAACTTCTGACACTGCTACAAAATGGTCCATGCCATATGCAGAGCATTTTGTCACCCTTCACTAATTTTCTCAATGTTTGAACATAAACAACCAGATGAATCATGCTTTGAGATTTATATTCATTCTCTTGCCATGTGTGCATATGAATACTTGTACATAGAAGCGTGTGTGGAAAAATTGGTTTTCTAGGCAGACTCTCAAGAAACGGACACCATTCTTCCTTCTTCGGTCTCTGAATAGCACCATCACTTTCAGTAATCTTTCATTTCATTCTCCCACATCTATTCATGTCATCTAGCACAATATCCTTCTTCCCCCTGGATTGCATTCATTTATCATGGTACACATCTTTTTCTAAAATTCATTCCTGGTTTTTTCATTATCATTCTTCATTGGAGCATAATATGCAACCTATTGATTCCTATACACTAGTTGACATCAATTCATACTTTCTTGACATCTATTATAGATCTTACATTCACAAATAAACCTATACTCTCACCTCCCTGCCTATAATAATGAACAATTGATTCACAGAATTAGACTACCTTTCTTCAGATCTATTATTTGTCCCTTTTCCTTCCTTCCTTCCTTCCTTCCTTCCTTCCTTCCTTCCTTCCTTCCTTCCTTCCTTCCTTCCTTCCTTCCTCATTCCAAATTTCAGTGTTTCTTATGTCAGAATCACTAGTTGACCCCACAGATACTGATCTCCATCATGTCTATAGTCTATTCAGGCTTTCGTATAATGCTTTTTAGTAAGGCAGAGAAAATGTAGACTAGGTTACCATCCTTGGCATTTCCTGTGCCAGGTGCAGCATGGTAAAAGCAGTTTAGGCACATTTTAGCCGTTATGTCACAAATGCAAGCAAAGCACAATTTTATCCCAAACACATTCATGTTATTCTTTACAGGCTAGAACACGGGTGTCAAACTCGCCACGTCATGTGATGTGTCGTGATGTATCGTGACTTTTTTTGCATTGCCGGAGCTGTGGTAGGCAACTGCATGATGCAACTGGCCTGTAGGCGGCAGTTTGACACCCCTGGGCTAGAAACTTTTTTGTAAAGACTATTTAGCAAGCCAATGTTCCATTGCCTACATCCCATCCCATTCACAATTACTGACCTGCATTCTGGATATGGCCAAACTGGAATTACAAAATTAGTATTGCTATTTGTTGAATTTAGTCCTATCTGTTCCCCAAGGCATGCAGAACAACCCATATACTTTCTCTTTTGCTCTGCCTTCACAACCACCTGTAAAGTAGCTTCAGTTGATTGGCTCAGTTTTGCCAGATTTGCTTCCTTGCTCATTTAGATGTGTATCTCTGTCACCATTGATTTCATCACTAAATCATAATTCCTTTACAGTATTGAAAAGGGTAGACCAGAAATATGAGATGATCATTGCTCAATAATTTACAGTGTTCAGCTTCCTGCAAAATTTAATCTGTTCCCACAATGTGCTGGCAGTTAAAGTCTCCCCCAAAAGCAGAATGCTGAGCATCACTTTCCTTCTTGTGCAAATCTTTGCAATGAATCCTTTATTCTACTACACTTTGTCTAAATTCAATTTGATTAAAAAGAGCTCATAAATTCAATTTTAATATGTTACAATGCATCATTTTTCTCTGAAATTCACTCTGAGTTTAAGAAAGAGAAAATAAATGCCATATCATTCTTTGGAAATTCACACACAAGAGTGCCTTAACATTGAATATAAATACATTGTACATTCAATCCAGAAACTATTGCTCCACCTGCCATTTACCTGAATTAAAGCAGAGGAGAATGTAACACAAAAGCACTCCATAGGATGTTATGAGTATTTTTTCTCCTATCTAGATCATGTTGGCTGGAAGCTTCCAAAGATTAGCATTACAGCTCCTAAATAGCAAATGATACTGCCTAGTGAAAAGGAATGAGAAACAGGTAACACATAGCATAATAGCATAACAGTGAAAACTAATATTAGTAGACCCGGGTTTAGATATAGTTGCCCCCAAATACCTCCTAAAGATGATTATTAATGTGACAGTGCCAGGATTACCCCTTAACTTTCTATGCACTGGTATTAATTGTGAAAATCTAATAATTTCTAAGCACACCTTGATAATTTTCATAAAATAGGTTCTTGAGCAATGGTGTATGTGGGAACCACCTATTATCAATGTATGAATCCTTGGATGCATAGCAACTCTCAGGGATAGCTCTGGTTGTGAGGGAGAGAAAAAGCCTGCAAGGTGATTCCTTTCCTGGGTGTCTTTTCCTAGTTACATCTACCTGACACACTAGAGCTGGGAGGCTGTGAGAGATGGTGCCCACAGAGGGGGAAATTAGTATGATGGACTACAATGAAAAGGCGGTTTCCAAGGAAGGAGGAAGCACATTCCTCAAAGGTGTAAGGGGATAAGAAATAGAGGAAGAGGCTAAGGATAGGAATCTCCCTAGATTCCTAGAATCTCCTAGGATATATCCATAAGGTTGAGAGTAGTAATAGTTTAGTCTGGCAAGATTCTGTTTTGTTAAGCATATAAAGAACTGAACTATGGATGAAGTGTTCTATGTTGTTTTTAGGCTTAGCTTGACAGAGCCAGGATATGTTACGGGTCCCTCTCTTAAGGAGGTCCCCCTAGTGAGACCAAGAAGAAGGCCTTCTCTATGATGGCTCCCTCCTGGTGGAACATCATCTCCATGGAGATAAGATTGGCCCCACCTTAACACTCTTTTGAAAGATCCTAAAAACATGTGTTATGACCCAGGTCGCCTAGGTAGATGCAGGCTTCAATAAAGTCCTTTATTGCTCTGCTATTCCATGACAAATGGCCTTACAAAGACTGGTAAAGCATTGCCCCAAATTTTCCCGAAGGCAGCCACTCACAGTCAATCCCACAAACTAAAGCCAGAGCTGACTCAGAAGGCAAGGAGGAAGTCCATAGTCCAAAAACAAGGTGCAAAGTCCACAAGGCAAGGTCTGTAAGTCATAAGATTCAAGATCCACAAGGCAAGGTTGGTAGTCCTCAAGCAAGGTCAGAGTCCACAGGGCAGAAACACGATCTGAAGCAGAGCTTGCAAAGGCTGGGGAAGTGTGTGCTGAAGCAAAACAATTGTTCCCGATGAAGATGCCCTCCCCCAGCCTCGGATTAAATCAGCTCAACCAGGTGTTCCTTGTAAGGAGGGCAGGGTGGCCTACTTGCCAGCAGCCTCACAGACCTCCTTTGAGCTTGCCTCTGCTTCACTCTCCATGCCCTCAGATCGAGTTGGGGAAGCAGCTATTTCTCATCAGAGGGGATCTGCTGCCTCTCATCACCACTGACTGTCTGCAGCCAATCCTCCCCTGTGTTTATGAGGGCAGGCAGCTCCCCGTCCGGTCGACCACCTCCCCCAATGTCCTCATCCCCTGGACTCTCCAGACATTTCCAGGGGAAACCTGCCATCCCCATCAGATGGTCCCGGTTCCATCAGATGGAACCTGGATCCAATAGGGCCATGACACCATGATTTTGTCCTGGGAACTCCAGGGTGATACAGGAGCCCATCAAATGGTTTGTTTGATTGTTATTGTCGTGGAGAGAGGGGTGGGCAAGGGCTTATTGGGTTTAGTATTTGAGATTTTATTTCTGTAAGCCACCCAGAATCACCGTCAGTTGGGCAGCTATATAAATTTTCCTAATAAATAAATAAATACTAAATAAATAAATACAGTGTATACAGTGAATTAAGCAGGAAGAATATGATTTTGCACATACATTTAGAAGTTAAGTCTAAGCCCAAACGAGTTTAATATTATATACAATTTAAACATATAACATTGCAACTCGTTTTAATTCTTTTGAAATTCTATGTTGTTTGGCTAGGCTATGAAATTATGTACATTTTAAAATAATCTGTATATTAACTTTTATAATTATTCAGTGTGATGTTTCTACTAGATGCAACTAATTAAGAGTTTTATTTCACTATGAAATCTGGACATGCATACGCCTCACAAATTGAAAACATTAAAAAAAATGGATATGTCAGAGGCACCAACAGCATTTATCATTCTGATTCCAATATTAAAATATATAGAAGAGGAAGAAGACAAAGCATCCAAGAACCCAGCAGTCTGGCAGGTTAGGTTGAAATGGCTGAACAGGGCAGCAATTGACTTAAGAGGGCCAATTGAAGCTATGACCGCTATTATAACAGAACAAAGTGTTGGAAAATTGTTTTGAATTAAAACATGAGTATGGAATGCATTTGTAATGATTTGGAAGTGAAAGGAGGACAAGATGACTTCATCCATTCCTGCACTCAGAAAACAGTGAGTGGCCCATACTGCAAGTGGGACAAGCAGAAAGGCAGATCTGTTCTCCATCTCCATCAGTCCCGATTCAAAATCTCCACTGCCCCAGCTGTGTTTAGACCTGTCTGCTCAGGGTGGGTGGGTAAATAACCTCTTCCAAATTACCACCTGCCGAACATTTTGCTTTAAGTAATATCTGCAATCTCTTAAGAATCATGTAGGAGTTTATTGAATTAGATGGCTTCTATCATTTCATTCTGTGTCTCACCTATTGCTCTGGCTCCATATTATTTGACAGAGTAACTTCCTGATATCTAACTTCCCCAGCCTGTGATACCAAACTGCCCTTCCAATCTGATACTCAAAGTCCTCTACATCAGAAGTCCCCAACCTTTTGGGCACCAGGGACCGGTTCCGTGGAGAGACATTTTTCTGCGGACCGAAGAGGACATGGTTTTGTGTGCTGCCTGCATCCCGCGGATGGGGCTTTGCTTGTTTGTGCGGACCAGTTGTTGGCATGCCGTGGCCCAGTACTGATCCACAGACCGGGGGTTGGGGACCCCTGCTCTACATATTTACCAACCTCATGATCTGTACTAGACTTCCATGTCAGAAGCACCCAAGTGCTTCCATGGTGAAAGGATCAACCAGTGACATCACCATTGCCTGGGGGCTGCCCAGTTGGGGGCTCCTTTCATATCCTGTTAAGTTGCCTACCGAAGTGGTACCCATCTATCTACTCACAGTCACCTGCTTTCGAACTGCTGATTCGACAGAAGCTGGAGCAAGTGACGGGAGCTCACCAGGCCATGCGGCAGCAACCATCAATCTGTCAATCATCAGACCAGTGTCCTAACCGCACTTACTGCACCCCCCTAAGCTCATGATCTGATTTGGTTGTACACCCAGAACTGAGTTCTTCATGTAAGCAAGCTCCTTTTAAATAAATTAAATAGTACAAACATTTACTTTGGCAGAAAAACAGTTGTAAATTTTTGATCCAGCTATTAGCATTAGTGTATTATTTTTTGAAAAAGAGTTTAGCAAAATGTTTAAAACTACTTTTTCACAGAGGGTTTTTAAGAAAGTATTTTCAGCAAGTGTTTTCCAGCAATAACATATTTTATTAAACAATATTTGACACATATGCAGTGTTAAATTTTTATTTCAGTAAATATTTCCCCTCTTCTTTTCCCACCTATCTACAAGCTCAGCAATGACCTATTCTCGAAAGAAGGGAATGGGTTGTGCTGTTTCAAGCCTTTATATAACTTTTTAAATGAGTTTTAAAATTGATCTTTGGCAGTTCCTTTTTAATTCAGTCATCCAGATGTTTCATGTGCTAAGAAATGAGAACTCACTTCAGTAATAAGCTCAATAGGATTTACCCTTTATTAAATAAATATTACACTGAAATTTTAAACACATATTAAATAATTTAATTTAAATAATTTAAATAATAGCCAGTTTAGTGTAGTGTTTAAAGCATCACACTAAAATCCAGGAGACCATGAGTTCTAGTCCTGCCTTAGGTGCTTTTAGAAAAATAATCTGGGGTTCCAACTCGAGCCCAGGAGCAAATCAAAATGAAATCCAGACACACTATAAGGAAAGGAGATTTATTTATTCCCCAAAGCAAGGAGGCTTGTTCTTGGGGGTAGGCTATAGAAAAAATGCGGTACAGAAACTTTGTTTAATAGGGGGGCGACTGGTTCTTGGTGTGGGCTTCGGGGGCATGGGTATGTGTATGTGCTGGCCCTAATGTTTGACTCTGTCACACATTAGCCCACCCAAAAGTACTAGTTGTAACTTTATTGTTATTATTTATTATTCGTGCATGGAGTTGTTACAATAGCCAGGAGACCACAATGCAACTGCAGAGTAATAGTTTGGTTATCAATGGACCAGCTCTGTTGTGGGACACACTTGAGCACTTCCCAAGTTGCACCACAGGATGGTGAGCTGGCTTCACACCAGAAAGACGAATGGCTCTTCCTGCAGTGTCATCCAAGGCCCCTCCCTTTCCCAGAGCCAGCTCGCAAACAGACATCACAACCAGGAAGGTTCACAGTCAGCAGGAATCTGACTGACTGCATAGAGCACCAACTCGTCTCTCCATCAATATTTATCTATTCACACAGAGTATGCTTTTGAACTGCTAGATGGAGAGAAGCTGAGGTGAGTGACGGGAGTTCATTCCACCATGCAGTGCTGGAACAAAGACCATCTCCAGCGTCATTAAGCCACTGAGCCACCATGCCTCGAAACTTTATTGTAAGATTATATTACATTAGTTTGGTCCAGTGGTTAAATCACCAGGCTAGAAGCCAAGAGACTGTGAGTTCTAGTCCTGCCTTAGGCATGAAAGCTGGTTGGGTGACCTTGATCCAGTCACTCTCAGCCCAGCTCACTGCACAGAATGGTTATTGTGAGAAAAATAGGAGGAAGGAGTATTAGCTAAGTTCACCACCTTGAGTTATTTATAGAAATAATAAAAGTGGGATAATAAAATGACACATGTATGTGTGTATGTCCATTAGCAGAATCTTGCAAGTCTGAAAGTTCATCTCTCTTCCCTTGCTTGTACAGTCCAAGAAACTGGGGCGGGTCCCATCTGAGTGGTTTGCATGTCCAAATTCCTTCTGTAGGCTCAACTTGCTGCTTATCTGTTAGGATATTAAATTTAGTAGCTGGAACAGTAAAGTGTACAATGGGCCAGAACGCACAATTGTAGCTGATTGTTTGGAGAGTGCTGGCTCCTGCATGAGGCAATCTATGCTATGATTGGTTGCTGTGGGTGTGAAGGGGGAGTTTCCTTTTTTCCTATCTTTTTCTTCTGTGTGCTTTGTATGTTGTAATGATTTACCTCATGATGTTCCAATGTTCCTGACTATCTTGTCTGCTGTAAATATAAATGTTAAATACATTTATTTCTACAAAACTACAGGTTTGTGTCAGTGTCTCCGACTTCATTTGGGCACCTGCTGTGCAATTCCATGACATTATCTGATTGTTGTCTAGTCTGTGGCTCTTCCACCTGTCTCCCAAGGTCATTCCCACATACCATTACATCAAGTGACTATACTTGTCATGCTAAATGTGGCCTAACCCATTGTATTTTAAGGAAAGTTATGTGGGGTGGGTTTTTTTCCCCACTAGATGGTTTGTCAGAGAGAAAGGAAAAAAAGGAGCTGAGGGAATCCACCAAAACATTACTTTCACTTAGCCTGCAAAAGATAAATAATGACAGAAACATTTGCAACTTTGCTATTAGGGCAGAGTAAAAAGGAGAACACAAGAAAGCACTTTAACTTGACTGTGAGGAAGAGTCCCAAGGATAATATACATCCAAGAGCAAGGAACATGGAGGGATACAGCAGAATGGTGCTCTTCTTCCTTTCTCCTAATTCAGTGAAATGCTGCCTTTTCCGGGTACTTTCCTATATCTGGGGAGAGCTTTGAATCGCTCGTCACCCTCCGCTACTCTTCACTTCTTCCATATAAATCACCTCTCCTCAACTTTCTCTCCCTCCACACTCCTCCATTTTGCCCTTGGAAGGTATAGTTCTCCATCTTGACCTCTTGCACTCATAAATTATTTTGTCACTGTGTGAAATGGTTGATTAAAACTGGAAAGAATAATGATTGGAAAAGAGCATTTTTGTTTATTTTTTGGTTTAAGACTTCTGTGCAAAGAAGTGCCAAAGTAAAAGCAAAGATGTGAATGTTTTCAAAAAGTGTTGTGTGCAAAGTTCAGGTCAGTTGCTTCATCTTAAATGTTGATGTTTCACAGCACTGATGTTGTGTGTGATCCCTTATTAGTAATATTTTGCAGACCCTTTATGCTTATTATGCATGGACACTCTTTTCTGGATTTAATTTTTGATCCAGTACTATTAGTTGTTTCTAGAGCAGCGCCATCCAGCATGATGCTGGCATTATGGAACATGCATCATGATGTCACAATGTAACTTCCACTTTTTTGTTCAGGTAATCCTCACTTAGCAACTGCCTCATTTCACAACCATTTAAAGTTACAATGATATTTTTTTTAAAAAAGCATTGCTTTGCAACCAATCCTTGCATTTACAATCATCACAGTTCCTGAGGTCTTGTGATTGCCATTCAGGCACTTTGCAGCCAGTGCACATTTACAACCACCGCAACATCCCAGACTCATCTGGTCTCCATTTGCATGCTACCCACTAGCTTGCAACAAACAGACTTAATGGAGAATTTGGATGTAAAATCACAAGTCCCAATCGCAAGACGTTTCTCCTAGCTGTTATGGTGATTCAATTAAATCTGAATGGGTTGTTGTTGTAAGTCCATAGCAGTCGTGTGATTTTTCCAGTTAGTGACTGTGCAGCTAGTGACTGAGTTGCTGGTCCCAATTATGGTTGTTAAGTGAGGATTACCTGTACTTGCATCACAATATCAAACATTATATAAAGGGTGGAGTTAGTGTTGCAACATATTGACACATGTTTTATCACTTTGCCACACAGAGATACATACACACACACACACATAGACACAATCCTAAGATGCCCATGGGCTCCAGAGGGAGCTATAGAAGCATTACAAGACTGCTTTGAATGTACAGATTGGGGCATGTTTAAGGAAGCAGCTACTGATAACCAACATACAAATGTTGAGGAGTATGCCACCACGGTGTCTGCATATATCCAAAAGTGCATAGAAGATGTCTGTGTCCTGAAAAGCTTTGTTGTGAGGGCGAATGAAAAACCGTGGCTGACTTATGAGGTCCGCAAGATGCTGAAAGCACGGAATGTGGCTTTTAAATCTGGGGACATGCTGGCACTTAGAACAGCCAGAGCAAATCTGAAAAGTGCCGTAAAAGGTGCAAAGCAAGCCCATTGCCAGAAAATTCTGAACTTTTTTCAGGACCAAACAAACACCAGGCAAATGTGGCAAGGGATCCAGGCCATTACGGATTACAAGGTGGCTCCATCGAGGTGTAAGGATGACACAGACTTCCTAAACAAACTGAATGCATTCTTTGGTAGATTTGAGGCATCAAATAGTACTCCTGCTAGGAAAGCTGTGCCCCATCCTGATGAGCAAGTGCCTAGCTTTGATGTCACCTCTGTCCGGAAAACACTGCAGACAGTTAACATTCGGAAAGCAGCAGGCCCAGATAACATCCCTGGACGTGTCCTCAGGGAATGCGCAGAGGAGCTGGCTTGTGTTCTCACTGATATTTTTAACCTCTCATTGCAGCAGGCAGTGGTCCCATCGTGTTTTAAGATGGCCATCATCTTGCCAGTGCCAAAAAAGTCCACAATCACAGGCCTCAATGATTACCGTCCGGTTGCACTGACATCCACCATCATGAAATGCTTTGAGAAGCTGATAAAAGACACTATTGTATCTAGCCTCCCGCCAGCATTTGACCCGCTTCAGTTTGCCTACCGACCAAATCGCTCTACGGAGGATGCTATTTCTTCCGTTCTCCATCTGAGCCTGAAGCACTTGGAGGAAAGAAATACTCATGTGCGTTTGCTGTTTGTCGACTTCAGTTCGGCGTTTAACACAATCATTCCCCAGCATCTAGTAGACAAACTGGGCCTTTTAGGCTTAAACACTCCTTTGTGCAACTGGATTCTGGATTTTCTTACCAACAGGCCCCAATATGTGCGAGTTGGAACAAATACCTCAAATACCATTTTCTTGAGCACAGGTTCTCCTCAGGGCTGCGTCTTAAGTCCGCTGCTGTTCACCCTGTTGACCCATGACTGCTGTGCTAGGTTTGCCACCAACCATATTGTGAAGTTCGCAGATGATACAACAGTAGTGGGCCTTATTCAGGATGACAAGGTGGAAGCTTACTGCAAGGAGGTTGAGGGGTTGGTGAACTGGTGCAAGGAAAACAGCCTAGTTTTAAATACAAGAAAAACCAAAGAGATCATTGTTGATTTCAGAAAAGGCAGGCACAGGCACACTTCTCTGTGCATTAATGATTCACCTGTGGAGATGGTTACCAGCATCAAATTCCTGGGTGTGCAGCTAATGAGTAGGCTGACTTGGTCGCTAAACAGTGAGAAACTGGTGAAGTGGGCACAGCGCCGCTGCATTTTCTGCGCCGCATGAAAAAGCACAATCTTCCTTCCCCTGTCCTGACCATTTTTCTACAGGGGACAATCGAGAGCACCTGTCATACAGCATCCAGTCTGTGTTTGGAGGCATCACTGCTTCAACAGGAAGGCGGTGCAGAGAGTGGTGAGGATGGCCGAAAAGATCATTGGGCAAGTCCCTCCCACCATACCAGGACCATAGCACAGAGCTTTGCTTGAGCAGGCCCGCAAGATTTTCTGGGACCTACACATCCTATTCACACCTGTTTTCCTTGTTACCTTCTGGGCTGAGGCTTCGTGGTAATCGTATCAGAACATCCAATTCAGCCATAGTTTTCATTCCATATAATACAGCATTAACCTTGCGAACATCTCAAACTTCCTCCTTGCGTTATATATTCAAGATTGACGTATTACATATTTATTTGCTATGTTATATGGTAGGGATGTGGTCCTATATATTTAGGTGTGTGTCATGTATATGTTTCACTTTGAGAGCGGGCAACTAAATTTCATTTTTTATGTGTGCCATTGTGCCCACAATATAAAAATGACAATAAAGGTTATTTATCTTTATTTATCTTTATCCAGTGGGAAAGAGTGCTGGTTCTTTTATTTCTGATGCTAATTGAAGCAAGATATTGTGTATCATTTTTCTCCAGGTGTTGTGATGGAAAGTGGCTTACTTTTGCATTTCATGCAATGCTTTTGGTTTGACTTTGCATAGCTGTGTTTCTTCTGTTAGGAGAATATGAAATATTTATTTTGTGCTGTGGATTGCTAATGATGGCGTAGTGAGGGGGGAGGATTTTAGTGTTCAAGCCAGCTCAGTTTGATTTAGAAGAGTTTCTTAAAAGATAAGGCAATTATGTGAACTGGTTCAGCTCTGAAGTATTTAAGAAAGTGTGTATTTAACTACTACTGGAGTAAAGTGCCAAGCAAGCCAAGAGAAGAGAGCTTTGTTGAAGAAATGTGAAAGGAATCTTCAGGCACAAAAAGGCTGGATTTTTCTTCTGTAATCTCCTCACTTTGTCTTTGACTATCGGGGGAAACCTGACACCAATTGTACCTATCACTGACAAATGCATTTTAAACACATTAAAATGCTTTTCTGCAAACTGTAAGCCAACAGGAAATGACGTTGCTTTAAACTGTCCCACTTCTACTTTGCCTTGGGCACAAGACAATTCAGGGTTCCACTTGCTAGAGAAGATTGTGTGTGTGTGGGGGGGTGTCAATGAGAGAGTCAAAATGGGAAATACCTTTTTGATGCCGATGGGTCTTCTGCTATCAGTTGTCCTATACTGTGGAATGATCAGCCTGGGGAATTGGGAGACTGGGATGAAAGAAAACATTTCCTATCTGCTTCACTCCTCTGCTTCTCCTGCTACTGAACAGAAGAAGAAAGGCAGGACTAGATCTTTTTGTTACTCGTCTACACAAATGGTCCACTTTCCCACAAGCTTTACTGCTAGAGGTAACCCATGAAAAGAAGCTTTCCCACTTTCCCCCCCCCCCAGGGAAAGGGAAATAGGATGGAAGCATTCCCTTATTATCCACCAATCCCCTGCAATAAGGCTGCTCATTCCTTCAAGAATTAAGTTCTACAATCCTTCAAACACTGGACATCAGGGGACTTGTGCTGGAGTCTCCTGTGGGAAGGGAAGCAAGGGAAATGGCCATCAGTCACCACTTACTTATGGAATAAGGATAGAGAGAACAGCTCCTTTGATGCCAGTTCTACAATCTCACGGATCACTTCATTGAACTGAAAAACTTCCACCAAAGACACACTCTCCTTTGCATAAAAGATTCCCCCACACACACCTCAATCATGGTTCAGCATAAGCCAAGAAACCCAATCCTGTGAATCAAGGATTCCTGACCTATACTTCCAGGGCTGAGTGGGCAGTTTTGCTGTGGGTGGCACTTTTTCCTCTCAATGTCTGGGCAGGCTGTAGATCTGGCAGAATTGTCTGGAGAAGTGGGAAAGATGGGCCATTGGTCCAGTGAAGAGATGACTCTGTTACTACCAAAAGACCCTGGGGGACAATGGCC
Source organism: Azemiops feae (assembly GCA_023970755.1). Classification (NCBI taxonomy): domain Eukaryota; kingdom Metazoa; phylum Chordata; class Lepidosauria; order Squamata; family Viperidae; genus Azemiops; species Azemiops feae. Next base: position 1,131,005 of record JALGBA010004290.1, read on the forward strand.
AACAATTGCTGACGCTAAGAAAGATTTTAAGAAACCCTACTACGGATTTTGGCTTGTTTTCCCTTGCTGGAGGAAAGTGGATCTGATTGCTTTCTATAATCCACACAAATTATGTGTGTAATAAATGTATTCATTTTTGGACTGGAAATTCTTTTGGGAGGTTATTTTGAGTATTATTCATTTTTGGTACTGTATCATTTACATAGTGCCTTGTAGGCAAAATTTATCAACATGTGTGTATGAGAATATAGGGTGATACTTGATTGAGTCACACACAGCATTATATATCATGATAACAGGATGTGGCTCATGGAAAATTAATGTTGTAGGTGCAAAGTCAGCTGAAATCTATTGCCATTTACAAATAGAGCTGAGCTTGTGTACGCATACTGGAAGACATGAAATTTCCATAATAATATTGCTCTTCAGATACTTCAAAATTCAGAAAATGACTCAATGCATTTCCCCAAAACGTGCTTATTTTTGCAAATTCTTCATGAGAGGGTGGTATAAGGACTGAAGACTCATATTCTAAAGAGCATGTGGGAAATCGAATGGCTGGGGACTTGGACGTGGTTCACTTATAACAACAAATAAAATCATTGCCATTTATGGCTCTGCTATCTCTCGATCAAGATTTCTTAAGTCATCTCTTAAATCTGATTTCCCTTGAGAATGACCCCGAAAAAACATATGTTTAGTGACAGGATTTATTTACAGGATTCTGGCACTTGGATTCAGCCACAGTGGTCACATTTGACTGAGAATATAGGATGTATTTTTCTATGTTTTCTCTAAAAATCAGCCTTCAAAAACTTCATATATTATGCATGCTCAAACAGTAACACGTGCCCTTTTTATATAGGTGAAGCTAAATGACTAGGCATTGTTAATGTATTAAAGTTGAGGGATGAACATTCTTTTATTTTGCCCATATTTAACATTACCTATCATTTTCACCTTTATGTATCCATCCGCTATGCCCACTTATTGAACATGGCTTTTGGCCCTTTTAACATAGTAGTGATGTAACAGTGAGATAACCTAATGCTAACTCTCCATGAAGAAATTGTGCAGAACAGCGTCAAGAATAGTAAAGACTAATTAACCGAGGCACTAGTGAATTTGATAGTTCTACTCAACTGTAGAAAAATAGAGTATTTGTTATTGTTTGCTAGGTTATAGAACAGGAAGTAAGATATCCCAAAGTTGAGACCAATGAGACGGTTTCTCCTGTTATACGTAGCTGTTCAAAGCAGAGAGACTTTAGTTCTATGAAACAAGTCCTGACTTACAGACACTTGGGATAAGAGTTGCTCTTCAGATTTCACACAGATATCAGAGACCTTCACTTGCAAGGTCAAGAAAACATTTTTAAAAATAGCTATTTCAGCAAGCTATCTTTGATTGTGACCAGCTGGGAATACTCGTCTCCCCTTCCCACCCTCTCATCTTAACCTTGGTCTCTTTCTCTTCGATGATAGCAGTTCTCGGTAGGTCAGGTTTTTCTTGGGGCAGAGCTTTCTGGCTCTTGCTGGGACTGTGGGGAAGTCTGATTCAACTTCAAGTCACGAAGACGGGATGGAGCACGAGGTAGCTAGATCTCTCATCAAAGGTTTCAAAGGATAGATTGCCCACAAGAAGATCCATGATATATCTGAAGGAGACGACAAAACCAGATCCCAACTTTTGAATGAGGGTTTATGTGGACATAAAATATCTAATTTATACAAAACCACTGTTTGAAAATATGGTCAACCTTTCAATTGTGGACTTTCCAGTTTGATTGTATAGAACCAAAATGGATCCAAGAAAAAGCCAAATTAATACTGAGCTCAAGACTTCTGCACATGTCCAGACTTGGTGTCATAAAGAGGATTCTTCATAACATCAGATTTCTATTCCTTCTACACTCAGCTGGTAGAAACCATGTGCTGTGGATGGTGTTAGTTAAGATTAATTAATGGTTCCCAGATTATTCTTTAACTGATTTAGTTTTGAGCAATGTACTCTGAATATATATGGGGTAAAAATAAATCCATCAGCCTGCTTGTCTCTTGGCCGTGAGCCTACAAAAAAGCCATAGGCAAGCTATGAAACTTTTTTCATTAGGCTTCACTTCTTTCTAGTATTTAGCTCCGATAATATCAAAATCAGGAAACCATGTAAAAGAGTCATCTGAAACACAGTACCTTCTCTACATCTATCTTTTTAAACAAGTGGAATTAGATATATGTCAGCTTCCAACAGAGGGATCTCGGAGTCCTAGTAGACAATCACTTAAATATGAGCCAGCAGTGTGCTGCAGCTGCCAAAAAAGCCAACACAGTGCTAGGCTGCATTAACAGAGGGATAGAATCAAGATCACGTGAAGTGTTAATACCACTTTACAATGCCTTGGTAAGGCCACACTTGGAATACTGCATCCAGTTTTGGTCACCACGATGTAAAAAAAGATGTTGAGACTCTAGAAAGAGTACAGAGAGAGCAACAAAGATGATTAGGGAATTGGAGGCTAAAACATATAAGGAACAGTTGCTGGAATTGGGTATGTCTAGTTTAATGAAGAGAAGGACGAGGGGGGACATGATAGCAGTGTTCCAATTCTCAGGGGGCTGCCACAAAGAAGGGAGTCAAGCTATTTTCCAAGCGCCTGAGGGCAGGACAAGAAGCAACGGATGGAAACTAATCATGGAGAGAAGCAACCTAGAACTAAGGAGAAACTTCCTGACAGTTAAAACAATTAACCAGTGGACAACCTGCCTCCAGAAACGGTGAATGCTCCAACACTGGAAGTTTTTTAAAAAGAGACTGGACAGCCTTTGTCCGAAATGGTGTAGGGTTCCTGCCTGAGCAGGGGGTTGGACTCGATGACCTCCAAGGTCCCTTCCAACTTTATTATTATTTATATTATTATTATTATTATTATTATTATTATTGTTATTGTTATTATTGTTATTGTTATTGTTATTATTATTATTATTATTATTATTATTATTATTATTATTATTACAATTATTATTATTATTATTATTGTTATTGTTATTATTATTATTATTATTATTATTATTACAATTATTATTATTACAATTATTATTATTACAATTATTATTATTATTATTATTATTACAGTCATGCTGCCTTGGGGACACTGTTATCATAGGCCAATGCATATGGAGAGTGCTAGGTTAAAGAAAGGTTATTTAACAGAAACCTGTACCCAGTCCCATTCTGGTATTCATAACAATAAAGCACAGATACACATAACCCTAAAAGTTCTGTGCATTTCTTTTAAATTATTTGTGGACTGTTAAGACTGGAGTGGAATGAAATAACACTGAATCTTGCTTTTATTATACCGCTATTTTATATTGCTTAAGTATTAGCATGAAAAAGGCATTGTTTCAAATTTTCCCAGAGAAAGGGAATTATTTGTATAAGCCAACTATATTGCCAGATGAAATTTCACACAAGAGCCTTTCATTTCCTCCTTTACTCAACTGAGTGGGCCATTCTGGGAAGAAATATGCTTCCCAGTAGATTTGACTAATTACTTGTGGAGCAGAAGACCGAGGGAAGAGGAGCTACTTTGAGCAAGGAAGAGATTTTCCTTCACAGACCTAACCTTCATTGGCCTGTGAAGTGACTGCGATGTCAAGATACCAGTGACTCTGTTCTAACATTTCACTGTTAAACTCTACACACACACATACACCATGACCATTCGAACATTATTGAGCCAGGTTTGCCAGCTTTATAATAGAAATAAATACATACAAAGGTCAAGTAAAATAAAATAAGCAAATATTGTCCTCAATAAAGTGGAATCCAGCTTTGAGAAATTGTTGGTCAATTATTCCTCCCTCTGAAGAAATTTGGGGAAAAAAATGACCATCCAATTTCTCTACCTACCTACTGGATAGAGAATTTTAAAAGCACATTTGTGCCCCTTCTTCTATTCTACCAGAAGACAATAGCTTCCTATTGTTTTTGTGCAATTCCACTAAGAATTTAGAAAGTTAGATTTAGACCATTTTTGAGGGGTCAGAAGCTTTAAATCTGCCTCCTCACTTCCTAGAAAAGTTTAGGAAACCACAATGGTGCCATAAAATGGAGTAGGGCCTTTATCAACATGGAAGGCTTAGAGAAGTTAAAACAGTGCAACTCATTGTTGTTTCTCTTGGCATCTTTTGACTTGTGTTACTTTTCTCCAGAAGAGTATACATTTCTGAGAAAATATAAATAAAATATATTAAACTATTTTAATTTACATTAAAAAATTAATACCACAGGTTTCAGCTAAATATGGAATAGGAAAACAAAGTTTCTTCAAATAACTTAGAGCAAAGTAGCTAAAATCGTATCCATTTTTCACATCTTAAAGATAAACATTGCCACAATCATACTTGCTTTTTGTTAGAACGTTTGTCATTTCTAGATCAGTGTGTCAGACTTGGCAAGTTTAAGATACGTGGACCTCAAGTTCCAGAATTCACTAGCTACCTGGCTAAGGAATTCTTGGAATTGAAGTCGACACATCTTAGACTGAAGTTTGAGAAATACTGTGCTAGATTGTTTTTTAGGTTACTGGATATGTGACAATCCTGAAAATTCTAGCTTTACCTCTAATAGGCATTTGCCAATTAGCCCTCATCTCAATTTTCTTCCGGACGGAAGGAAGGAAGGAAGGAAGGAAGGAAGGAAGGAAGGAAGGAAGGAAGGAAGGAAGGAAGGAAGGAAGGAAGGAAGGAAGGAAATATTTTTAATTTAAAATGCAAAAAATCCTGAACTATACAGAAAATATGAATACAGAAAATTATAGTTTCAGTCTGAATGTTAGTGAGAATTTTCTGTATCTGCCATGTTTTCCATTTAACAGCAGCTTGCTTTCCTTGTCAGCAAGAAAAATCTCTTGACTCTAATGCCTTGACTTAAGAAGACCAGAATAAAAGACAAACAAGCTGGGGAAAAGTGGTCTTAATCACTCAATCAGCATGGAAAAATAGAGATCACTTTCCAACCTATTGAGAGTGAGAAAAAATGGCAGTTTGTATGGGAGAAAAATGAGGTGAGAATGCTACAATAGGGAATAAAAACAGATTATTAGTAAGTCATTTTTACAACATTTTACTATAGTAAATATAGCCATGTTCTTGAATGATAGAAATGTGACATTTGTAACAAATATTAAATTTAGAAATGGGTTTTCATAATGGAGGAAACTTTAAAGGCTGTTTTGTCAAAGCTGATGGTAGCTGAAGAGAGTTTGCTCATAGTGCATACCCTATGAGAAAATGGCAAAGTATTTTCAATTATTCAGAAAGAAGCTCTTTGTATGAGCTTTATATCTTTCAAAGCATTTCTTTTTTATATTTATATTGCTGTAAAAACCTTTGCACAAGGCAGAGCTAGTTCAGCTTTCAAGAGAATAAGCAAGAGGGGGGGAAAGCACATGGCCAACTTTGTTCACAAGGATGGCATTTATTCTCTAGAAGTGGGCAACATGTAACCCCAGATCAGCATGTAAACCTAAATTCCCTTTCTATGTGATCCACCTAGCCCCTTCAGTTGTTATCATCCTGAGATTGGAAACAGATGAAAATTTACTGCCAAAATTAAAAAGCAAAAAAGCACCCACCTGGTAACAATAGCAAAAGACAATGTTAAGAGGATCATGCACACCAAACGTTGCCTACTCTGTTCTAAGTTATAAGGCACCTGGCTGGTTTTGGTTTAATACTTTGGGTGACCCCAGCCATTGTGCATAGTTCACCGTGTTCTGTGAACCCAGCCAATTGTAACTTACCCATTAAAAGATCATTAAACAAACAATGACCTATTGCAATGAACAAACCCAATCTAAGATGCATTCTTCAGACTTTTCATAAGTGTTTGGAGAACTGTTTATTTGGATCTCACAATTAATTGCACACAAGAGATCTCATGTTACTAAAGATTTATACTGGGCTATGTATAAATTTAGTTGTTCCATGAAGGGCAGTACAGTTTAGGATATTGGGCTGGGCCTAAAAAGTCCCAGGTTTAGCAATCAGCTTGATCAGAGTTCACTAGTTCACTTTGAACCAATCAATCACCCTCAATTTTACTTACCTTCAAGGTTTTTATGCTGGAGATAAAATCAGGCAAGGGATGATTATGTAACTGTCTTTTTGTTCCTGAAAGTTGTTTCTTCAAACATACATACATTGTAGGATAGTGTAGGGGGAACATTTACAAGCACTCAACTTAATAGAAGTCAAATACCATGGCATTTTCAAATTAATTTACCTGAGTTTCAGTGCTATAAACTACACATCTTAAAAGTTGCCAAGTATGAGAACACTGGTCTAGTCAATTTCATTCCTTGTATGTATTAACAGAGCAAAATAGATCAAGATTTCAATCAGTAGTTGGCAGCAATGAGTTAAAAGTTGTACCTCTTGGTTGCCATCTAATGGTCATTAGGATTTATATAGCTAAGATGGAACCATTATAGTGTTGTTGAAAAGCTGCAATGTGAGAAAGAGTTCAGCTGTGGGCATCTGTGTCAGACTATAAACTGCCCCAGAAGAGAAACCCCAGTCCTTTCAATTACATGCATTAATCCAGGCCTGGACTAATGAAGTTTCAACACTTCATATTCCCTAGATTGACCAGTTAACAAACCCATTTTAAAAACAAGTTTTTGCCAGAAAGAAGTTGGATCTTTCTCTCTTGAAAGCCATTGGGGGCAGGAGGGGAAAAAATGGCTAATGTTATTATATTGTTGCAATACTTTAAGCAATCTTATATGATGGTGCTTAGAGCTGCCAATCCCATCACAGGCCTGCTTTGTGCTCTCATGATTTAAATCTTGGGTCGTATTACATAGTGCAGGTGAATTAGTCACATAGCACAATCTGGCAAACCTGTGACTCTCACTGTTGGTCTGATAGCAACCTTTTCTTGTTTTTGGCTTACAAACTAAATAGTAGCAATCAAGAGAGAGAGAGAGAGCAAGAGAGAGTGTGAGAGAGAATTCCACATACCTGTTTGAATCTCCATTTTCAGCTTTGAGATTTGTTTTAAATCCTATAACACACATCATTTTTATTTAAATGACAGTTTGGTTCCACAAGGGTAGATTTAAAGTGCAGCACAGTTCCGTTTTGCAATGCAAGGCAGAATTCAAAACATGCATGTAAAATGCATATATTTGGACAAAGAAGGCAAAAATCTCCAGATGAAATTTAAATCCTGGTGACTTCGTGGATGTGTTCAAAGAGTTTTCTTGGCAATATTTTGGAAGTGGGTTGCCATTGTTTTCTTCTGAGCCTTTTTCTTTTCTTTCCCAGCCTAGTTTGTGACCAAGATCTCCCAAGCAAGCATGACTCGGATCCAGCTCTGATTAGCTTACTGAGATCAGCCACATAAATAAAAACTCCCCTGCATATTAAAAGGAGTGCATACAAACTATATGCAGTCAGAGATAGGTATGTAAAAATGCTTACATTATTGTCTTTCACAATTGACAATAGTCTTTTTAAGAAGACTATGTGTCAATATACAAAAACAAGGATCAAGATCTGGTGACACCAGAATTGAGAGAAAAAAACAGATATGATCCAGAACCTAAACATCTAACATGGGTAACTCCCAAGAGAATGTGGCCCTTGATAAAACAAACAAACAAACCCTTTTGCTACTAGTTACAACAGACACAATAATGGCTTCAGAAAAGGATTCTAGCCTGGCTGAAATATTTAAAGAACACAGAATACAGAATAACAAGGTTAGAAGCGAACTTGGAGGTCTTCTAGTCCAGGGGTAGGCAACCTTGGCTCTTTTATGACTCGTGGACTTCAACTCCCAGAATTCCTGAGCCAGCATGGCTGGCTCAGGAATTCTGGGAGTTGAAGTCCACGAGTCATAAAAGAGCCAAGGTTGCCTACCCCTGTTCTAGTCCAACCCCTTGCCCAAGCAGGAGACCCGCCTATACCATTCCAGTCGTTAGGTTGACTATGTCCATCACCCTCAAGTGCATGGAGGAAGCATATATAATGTGAACCAGATCAAACAAAATAAAATAATAAAATAAAATAAAATAAACTGCTTATGCTCTAAATTCTTTTTTTGTCCCCAACATTAGAAGAGAGGTACTGAAGTGCCAACTCCGCAGGCTTTATTCAGAGAAACAATGGTGAAATCTTAATCAAAATGAAAAAGGACAAAAAGCTCTAATTATCCCCACATGGCGCCTTTCCCATTAGAAACTATTATATGAAATTGTGTGTAAGTTCAAGATAAACATCCTGGCCACTCAACTGATTTTGGCACCTTAATAACTCTTAGGGTGTGGAGAGAAAATGCTTCCCATAGCTAATTGTGCTGGCTTGGAAGAAGGCAAGATGTCAGGGGTAGTTTTGTATATGCTTGATGAAAACAAAAGGATTTATCCAACCCTGGTAAAAGTAGGAGCCATTCCCAAGGCTGTTTCTGAACCACAGTGCCACTTAGAGAGAGAGAGAGAGATAAGTATCTGAATACTTTATTTATGATCTCTGGGGCTACTTCTATGGACCTCGGCTCCCTTTTACAGACAGGGAGAAAAGCTTGGGGTACAGAGACTATTCTTCTTCCTAGAACATGGGCCATTCACTTGTGACTCCAAACCTGAGGAGGGGGAGGGTTTGTGGAATGCGTGTGTGTGCAGCTCATTAGTGGTTTGGAGACAGTTACTTAGGAGTGGACAAATGAGACTGTTTCTGGCCTATCTCATGCCTGTATTAATGTTCTTGTAAATGTCTTCTATCCATTCAAACTCTTTTGATTTCCACACATCAAACAATCTGAGCAGCTCATAAAGAATTGAGAGCTAATATTGTTTGCTGTTTTTCCCTGACACAGGTTAACGCCACTTCTGTACTGGATAAGACCTACTTTGCATGTCTGGGGTCATTTTATCTTAAAGGCAACTTATAGAGACAAGATTAAACCATCAGACACTACACCTCTCATCCACCACCCACCACCCCCGTTCTTCTTCTGACTCTGAACCATTTTGCTTCATCAATAATTCTTGGAAACTTGAAAACATACAGTTGTTTTGTAAAACTTCTGTTGGCCTAATAAAAGTATTTTCTCATTAAACTATTATTTTTACAAACCTGCATGAGATATTGCATTTAAGTATGTTGCATTTAGATATTTCATTTAGCATAAATGGTTTGTTTTCTAAATGTATTTTACCCTAAGCTGTTAATGTAGCCTAATCCACAATTAATTAATTCTGAATATGGATATAAGACAGTCTATTAGTTTTCTAAATTCTAAGAACAATTATGTTAATTGTTTTACAGGTTACAGAATACATCTGTGCAAACACCTTCAAGTGAAATTCAGCAAAACTATATCCACAGATATCAATAGCAGAGAGAGAGAGAGAGAGAGAGAGAGAGAGAGAGAGAGAGAGAGAGAGAGAGAGAGAGAGAGAGAGAGACATAATTAAATATTCTCTGGGAGATAACATAGCTATGAATCAACTTCAAAATTAACCAGGACTGACAAGATTAATTAATTAAGAAAATTTATGTAGCTGCTCAACTCACTCTCAGTGACTCTGGGTGGCTTACAAGGCTAAAAACCCAGTAAAAAAAACCACCAATACCCCCCTCACCCAATAATTCAGTAATTATTATTACTGAATAATTTTAGTATTTAATAATAGATACAGCTGTGAGTCGTCCACATATTGACAACATTGTGGTGAAATCTTGGGCTTCCCTCAGCAGTTTCAAGTTGATGCTAGCTATCATCGTACTTCCTCACAGCCACCATTTATATTCTCCAAGCCATCAGAGACCAACTCATGTTAACTCTGCCAAGATTGTCCCCACTTCTGCCATTAACAAAATACTAGTTTCCAGATGAACTAACCAAATGCTCCCTTTATAGCATGAAACAATAGTATTTATCCACAAAATATGACAGTCCTTAGCTTGTCCAATACCTGTTTTTCTTGCAATTAAGACAACAATAACCACTTTATGGACAGCTGTTCTTGAGGGGAACCTGCTAAGATGCCCCTACAATCACTTAAAAAAAAACTCATGGAAAGTGCACCTGGAGGACCAATAGTCAAGAAGTAAACAAGAAGTAAACAATACCCCAATGAAGGAAATACCAACACAGACAACAAGCTAACAATAACCAACAGCCTAGGCAAGGAACCACTAAGGAACCACTAAGACTATTCCCAACAACACAGATACAGGACAAACTACTAGTATATAAAAAATAAGAGCAAACCCTACTCCCTTCTAACACTGATGATGTTACCTAATTTGGTAATGAAATGTCTGCAAGAAAACCACCAAGCTCAGGGAGCAGCAAGGGTCCCACAATGGGGGAGAGTGTTGGCAACACAGAGCGTTCCCAGAAAGAAGTTCGGATTAAGAAACTGTGCAGTCCTAAGCTGGATGTGGGAAAAGGGAAGAGGTTCAGGGTAGCTGCACCCTAGAATCCCTCAGGATATATCTAGTAGGTTAGAAAGTTATAGCTTTAGTTTGGCAAGATTCTGTCCATTAGCTGGTAAGCAAATAAAAGATTGGACTTCGCTATGTCGTCTCTGAGCTTCCACCTGACATCAGCATCTTATTCTCAACAGAAAAGACTGAGAATCTGGTACTGCCTTCATGTTGATTCCTCATGTAGCAACTGCATTTCAAGTTAATGGACTTAGTTGCTGCATACAGATAACAATACAGAAATCCAGATTTGAGATCCGTGTGAAGGGAATGTGGAAGGCAGAGTGAGTGGCCTTAAGGGGTGGGAGGAAGAGACGTTGCCATCTGTAATATATGCGCAAATGTTTCGGACAAGCTCCTCCCTTAAAGTTAAAGGATACAATGCAAAGAAGCTTAAGTAATAGTTTTCACTTCTTCCCAATATTTAATAATGCCATTGTGTACTTAAAACATGAAATACCAAAAATCTTGACTATATTTCCATGTATGTTCAATGGATCTTTATAATCTGCCCTCTTCCATTTTAAAGATTCTGTAGGATATTAGTTCACTTAGGAATATTTATTGAGTCTCTAAGTCTCTATTCTGAAGACATTAAAAACTTCTTAGATTAAATTCAGGCATATAAATATGTTCACTTGGCATGGTATATAATAGGAATGATGAATCATGTGAGTACTAGATTTTCATTGTAATTTTGTATTTTGCTGAAACATTAGTCAATAAGTACATTGCCCAGCTGTTTCATCCTAAAAAAAAGAATTTGGAGCTATGCATATATTTTAAAGTAATTTTTCAAGTATGTTGAATGCACACATTACCATCTCAGCCACAATCTCTTATTAAAGGAACAGAATTAAAGGAGTGCTGTTGAATTTGATTCTGATTATAATCTTCTGCTCCAGCCACGAAATGACTTTTTTTCCTTTAATGTGTGCCTTCAAGTCAGTCTTGATTCCAGGCGACTGCCTGGATTAGTCCCTGCAGTTCTCTTGGCAAGATTTTTAATAGTAGCTTTCCATTGCATTTTTCCTAGGGTTAAGAGAGGATAACTAGCCCAAGGTTAACTAGTTGGTTTCCTGTCTCTAGCCTTGTGCCTTAAATCTCTATTTGTTAGAACCCCTTTTTCTAAAATCATATAGCATACCTTTATTCTTGCCTAATGAATATTTTATGGAACAGGAGAGAAGCATTAGGACATCTAGATGGTATATTCAAGGCGATTGCTTACTGAAGCTCTATTTCTGAGAATCGATCCAGTACAAATTACGAACCCATTTTCTTTGAGCATTTACCAGTTCCAAGCTACAAAATATAGCAATAAAATATTTGACCTTAACTTCAGATCTCTAACCATAGCACAAATTCCAGCTGACATAAGTTCATCAGCCCAGCATGTTATGACCAGGCTACCACCGTGCCAAAAGATTGGACTGCACTAAAGTGCACTATTATTTCAAAATACAATCTCCCTGCCAGTGTATGGCATTGATCTGTAAAATAAGGATTGACCTTCTCCACCTCCCTGAAGTCTTCCAACACCCATTTTCCATGGCAAAGACAGGGGAATCACCAAAAATCACAGGATTCCCTTTTCCACTTATGGATGCAGAAAGATACCACCTGGATTCTATCTGTTGAACTTGAATCACAAGAAAATTAAATCTGGGTCTCATGCCAGACCACCACTGGTAGAGGTGAAAGTGCTTACCTATTCTTTTCTGTACTGTTCCTCTTGTTTATTCTGGCATTCCAGATCTCCTGAACTGTAGATTAATATGATTGAGTTTACTTGCACCATTGAACTGGATCTTAATGTGCTTCTTTGAACCCAGCCATGTTGATAGTTTATGATTCAGCAATTTTAGAAAATTAGGTTAATTGATAAGCACATCATATGCACCCAGTCACTGAGAGTTCTTAATATGAAAGAGGATCATACACACTTTAGTCGTTCAATTCATTTATATGCAACATAATCTTATGGTAGTGAGGTATGGGACTAATAGGAAGTTTCAGCAACTGGCCTCAGATACCAGAAAGGACCTCTAAAATCGCAAACACTTGTTCTTCAGGTATTATCAGGACAGAGAGATCTGGTTCCTAAGGTCACTTCCAGTCGATACTGTATTGGTATTCATGGTCTGGCTCTAAAGTAGATTTTTGGAATGGCAATGGATATTCTTAACATGATTGTTGTTTATTACATCCTGCTCAATGTAATGGAGAATTAAGAATCACAATTAAATATCCCAAGCACCCCTATGTTGTATCATAATGATCTATTTTGCAAATTTAGAATGGCAACTCTAAGCAATCAGTGTTGATCGGAGCACTGTTCAAATAGCATAATAACAAGAACAAACACACACACCCCAAACCCGGCATGGCTTACAGATAAAATATGTTTGTTCTAGAAAAGCCTTTGTTTTTTGTTAGTGTTCTTTTCACATGGTACTACATAAAAACAGATTGTATACCAGTTTGGAATTGTTTTAGAAGCTTAAATTAAATAATAGTTTGAAAGCAAGACAACATTTGGAAGACAAAAATAGACAAAAAAATAGACACGGGAGGGCGAGAAAAATTCTAGTTGCATGAAAACAGTACATTTACTTAATGGGTATATTATACTACCAGATCCCTCGTGATTGTATTCTCCATTGGGACCATTTCTTTTATAACCTCTAAAGGATGTAATATTCCATTTGTTCAGTGCAAACCCCATACTGTAAATACGTTGCAGGAAGAAAGAGGGTGATAGGTTAGCCTTGAATTATATTTTCTTTTTTGCTGAACGTTAGCCATGGAACTGTTAGAAAATAGGACAACTTTCATTGACCAGCCTTTTCAATTTGATCCTTTCACCATGGTGCAATTGCTGCATGGACTCAGATTAATGTCAATTCACTTAAAGCAACACAATTTGTTGTTTCTGGTGCTTTCACAGCATGCACAAGGAAAAAACAAAACAGTTGCTGCGTTTTTACCCAACTCTGTATTACTTCTTTTTTTTCTTTCTAGCATTATTTGTTTACACTATTTCTTCCATGAGTTTCATATGACTCCTTTCTCAGGGAAAGCTCTGAAATGTATAAACAGACCCTTGAACAAGAACACAGCAGTTCTTGTGTTTCCTTTTTCCTTGCTCTGCTTTTACAGCTGCTTTTTAAAATTTCTCTTTGGTTTGTCTCACAGCATCTCTACGTTGCAGGTCAGGGCAAGCCAGCAATGTGACACAGCATGTGCAAACTCCCAGAGGCAGACCATTTCTCCTACTCTGGTGCTAGAAGGATCTTGCATGAGACCTTGGAAAGCTGCTGGCCATCAAAGTGAGCTATACCAGGTTCAAATGATGAAATGCATGAGTATGCACACAGCGATGCATAACTCATGTGATAGTGCTAAGAAATTCACTTTGAAGGCTTTGAACCAATCATACCATATGTCACCAATCTGTAGTATGCCATCTGAGCTCTCTGCTCCACATTTTGGCTGGGTAAAACTTCTTAAGCTTCTATAATAAGTAGGTCTATTACATTTGGGCTGTAAAAATCTAGACAATCACTTGTGCTTCAGCTTCAACTGAAGGACAGATGAGCTGATATTCTCTTGTATCTTTATATAATACAAAACAGAATTTATTCCCCTTCACTGATGATAAGTCACTATGGTCTGAAGCAGCAGAGCATCTCCAAGCCATGAAACTGCCATCTCCAAGTTTTTCAACTGATATAAGGCTGTTATTGAGTGGTGTTCTAGGACTGATTTTGATGAAACTGATTACCACTCTTTTCCAGAATAATGAGTATCAGTAATTTTGTTTTACACAGACACAGACACACACACACACACACATCAATATATATATATATGACACATCAGCATTGATTCTTTAATGGTATATTGTAATGGTATGTGAGAATGACCTTGGGAGACAGGTTGAAAAACCACAGCCAGGGGAATGGCTGACAAGAGGCAGCTCAGCTTCTTAGCTCTAAAGATGACAGGGAAGAAATGTACTTTCAGACTTGCAAGATTCTTTTAATGTAACCTTAGAATAAAGTAAAAGTAGTCCATCTTGTAGTGCTTCCTGTTTGGACCATCTCACAAGGCTGACATCAGTTTGCAAGCCTCAAGATTAAATTAGGAGGGTGATTGACACATTGTACACATTGTATATTGCATTAGGTTGCTATATTGGAGTATTTCAATTATGAAAGAAATAGGGACATTTGTGTTACTTTTTCTTTCAAATATCCTTTTATACAATGTATTGGTATGGCCCACATGGATTTTTTGATAATCCTGAATAGTGATGGAAAAATCCAGTAATTCTGAAAGGGCAAATTCTTTCAACAAACCTGCACTGGTCTTGAGATCATTGTGTAGCAATGCCTTATTTTTAACTGGCTCCCAAGGTTAAGTTGTATATGTTGAGACACATCTAGAAAGGGTATCACATTCAGTAAATTGCCTTAGTGCTGTCATGGGAGTAATCCAATCCCTCTGGAAATACCAAAAGGCAGCTGTGTCCTCCTAAACAAAAGGGGGGGGTGTCTACATTTTCTTACATGTTTGCTATAGACAAAAACCATGCTGCAAAAATGCTCTAAAATATATAACGTTAGTTTGAAGTTTCCCATACTACCCAAGAAATGACATTAAGTTTGAATTACTGTACAAATTTTATAATTGGAAATATGCTATAATTGGGTTTTCTCAAATTTCAAATGTAGTTTGAATTCAAAATACATTTGAAATTAGAGAAAACCCAATTATAGCATATTTAAGTTTAGAAAGATTATTAAAAAGCCGAAATCTTGATATTCTCTTCTACTGCGAATGCAAAAATTTCCATAGGAGCAACATTTTCCTTTTGAATGAGTCAATTCTTGGAGTGCGATAGTTTTTCATTCAATTCATATTACTTTGCTGCTAAGGAAAGTGACTATAAACAAGAAACTACATCCAGGAAATTGCAACAACCATAAATGGATTTTGTACAAGTGCCACAGGCCAATACTTAGGAAAGCATTTGTTATGCAAGTTAAATCTCCTTCCCCTGTTATGCTTTTAAAAATCTTTTCCTGCTTTCATAAGAGCAGTTTATCCCAGTCTAGTGCTCTCAGCTCCCACTAAACCTGGAGCAGTAAGATTGGGAATGACAGAGTTAGAGGTTAAGGCTTGTGCTTATACTATTGCAACTGTCTTTGGCAACAAACAAACATTACTGAGGATCTTTCCCAATTTACATCTAACCGTAATAGCAGTATGTCCCAGCAGGCTCTCTTTTTTGTTCTGCTATGTCCTGATTTGTCTTCAGCTCATCCCCAACCCATACGTGAAACCCATACATTAAAGTAGTCCTCGGTTGTTCCTGTGTTAAAATAAGACCTGGCAACAAGTTAGGTACATAGCTAGACTTCATTGTCCTTTCAGAAGAGCACTATCCCTAGGTTTAAAATAACCAGACTTAACAGACAACAAACACCGGGGGGGGGGGAGTGCATGTTGAAGTTGGAGAGAGATTTGGGACTTGTTAGGTAAATGGTTGGCTCTCACCACTTTTCCTGCTATTCCTCTCAGCTTAGATAGTGAACAGGGAACAACTTTTGACTACTGGCTAAACTTAAACTAGTTAAGGATGGAGGTTGAGTGGTCTTAAGCAATCTAGTTTTGATAGTTGGCTAGACTATTAAGAATGATTGGTGGATGTTTTCTCATCAGCTTGAGGTATTTTGTGGAAGGGGAGTGAAACAAATCTGGGGAAATCCACCAATCCCTTTCATCAAAACTGCCTTGCATGGAACAAATAAGAACTCACTCCATGGTTCGAATGGGACAACTCACCACAGCCAACTTGCCATGGTGAACTCACCGTGGCCAATTCGCCACAGCTAACTCACCGTGGCCAACTTGCTACAGGTCAACTCACTGCAGGACAATTCAACCATTCAATTTAATTATTTAAAAGAATTAAAACATTATTTTAATTTTTGTCCCTCCCTTGGCATCCTTTCTTTAATGATTCTATCCCACTATTTCTTCGATATTAGTGTAACTCTCATCCCACGGCGAGTTGTCCCACAATGAATTGGCCATGGCAAGTTATCCTGCTTTGAGTTGACCACAGCAAGTTGGCTGCGGCGAGTTGGTTGTGGTGAGTTGGCCATGGTGAATTTTCATAGACCCCTCCATAGTAGCATCCTTCCACTGGCAGGATGAGGATTGGCAGAGAGGGGGGGACAATTATTGAGGTAGGATAGTTCTTTGCTTGCTGCCAGACTTGTACATAGCACTTTCAGAAAGTCCTGAGAAGCACACTAGCAATACTTCCTTTCATAAAAATGTCTCTCCACTGTATTAATAGTTCTGTTTTAAAATGGTCCTTAGAAGCTCAGTTTATCAAGCACAACAATTATTTTCTCATTTGTTTCTTGGATAGGATTGCTGGCCTCGCTCTTGTTATTGTTATTTGTTCTTTTCATCCCCACTGTGTGGCATATGTCAACTGTTCCCACTTTAACTTCCTTGTGCTAGGGCTTCCTTTAGCCTCTCAACTGGAGAGTGCCAAAAAAAGGGGGGAGTGATTTACACCCTCTACTCCCATCTTCATTCTTCACCACTTTATATCAGCTTTTTACAGAAAATGGAGGGCAAAACGGCAAGGAGGTTGTTATTTTGGGAGATGCTAAGCTGCTCCTTCGTTTGGCAGAAAAGAGGAGAAAAGAAGATCATCTGGCACATCTCATCCCAGCTCCTGAAGTGGGGTAGGGTGTCTTTTTCCAGAAACAGGAAAAGATAGGAGGACGTGTAAATTCTTGCTACTGCACCCCAAGATTTTAAAACTCTTCTCTGTTTTTGCAACAGAAGCAGAGTTCTTTGGCGCAGTTTTCCAAGATGGCCGAAAATCCTGCAGCACTGTGGGATATCAAAGGGGAATGTCAGCTTCAGAATCAATGCATCCCTTAGATGTGAAGGGCCAAAGTCCAGGCAAGTGATTTTCTTCCCAAGGAAGCAAAACGCAATCACAGCATGTTCCACAAGCAAACCTTTCTTCCTCTTTCTTTACACTTGCCTGAGTGAGGTGTTCACTGGTGAAGCTTGTCCATATTTCTTTAAAAAACTAAAAAAAAGAGAGAAATCACCTTCCCACAAAAATATATAAAGTTCAATGATAGAGAGAAACCAGATAGGACCAAGAAAAAAAATCAAAGATAACAAGAGGAGAAGAGGAACAAGTGGTGTTCCTTACATTTCTACCTCAACATTTGAATTGGCAGTCACATATGGAATTCAAAATGATTGAAGAATGACTCCATATATATCTGAAACCGCAGCCCTTTCCTGGGAATTCATTCCTCCATTTGCAGGAATACCTTTGTCCTGGCAACCAGAGGACGCTGATTGCCTTTCTCAGAATCCAAGATTACGATCATAAAAGTAGATCAAAGATAATCATCTAATCCCCAAATAAAAGATAGTTAGCCCAATGCAACAGCACAGGGCCCAGCAGGATCTGGCAGGTTTATTGCCTTTTCTTTTCTCCTTTGCCAAAGAGAAATATAATTCACATTCATATAAATGAAGTTTGTGAGTGAAACTTGACAGACTGTTTGGATGGGCTTCTGGGGTCACAAGTACCAGCTTGGATGCAATAGAGAAAAAGTTCAAATGTACGCATGAAAAAACCTTAACACATTGATTTGGACTGTGAGGGATTATAGAATATTGGAAGTTCATAATGGCTCCTTTGGGAGGAAAAATTCAAAGAAACGACAGAATAGCTTTGTTTAGTTTAAAACTGCTGATTATGTTTAGAATGGAGCCAGAGACTGCTGAAATGCTTTTATTTCTGCAGTACTTAGGGAATTTTTTTAATGGACTATTCTTCCTGTTATCTCAAAGGTCAATTCCAATAGGATGTTCAGTTATCATAACCAGCAGCAATTTTCCACATCTGCATTAAAGATATATGTCTATAGTTTATCTGTGCTGTCATGCTGATTTTCAAGTCACTTTATGTCAAAAGTATACCAAAAATTCAGCCACCACCACCAGGACATAAATAGCTTTTTAAGGAAACAGGAAGCTGTTTCTAAGTTGCCAGAACTTGAAGGGACTCTTTCTGGCAATTTTGAAGAAGATCCTAATCTTTGATCCAGGAACTATCTTTTTCAAAAAGATAATCCTCCCCAAGCTTAAGGGTAGCTGTGGGTGAAATTCATAAAATGCTTTCTCATGCCTACAAGTGTACTTGCTTATGAACTGACCTGAACTAGCTTATGAACTGTGTGAATTTCACAGACCATTATGTCAAGGCCACCCTCACCGGGGGGTGCAAGTAGAAAGAATCTGGAATGGCCAAATTCATGTCTTCATCAAATGGCAGAGTGACCATTGTGTAGGATTGCCGGGACTGAGAATAGTATTCTTAGTTCCTCTTCGTTATGCCATCCTATACTTTTAAAAATTAGGTAAGCCAGAAGGACAGAGTATCAGTCCTGCAGATAATTAGGAAATCTGTTAAAGTAGTATGGAAAAATGGGTCACAGGAACAACAATAACAAAAAAGAAAGAAAGAATAGAAAATAAGCCATTTTAGAAAATTCACTGCGATTTCGCCTCCCCAAGGCACATCCTTACAGATCTCCCTTCAATACATAAAGGGTCAAAAATTTCCAGTATCTGAGCAGGATTCAGAGGCAGGAGGAGAGATTAAAAAAAAACCAGGCATTCTTCATCACGTTCTTCAATGGGCTGATTTTTTTTTAGGATATTATTTGGATTAAACTGAAACCTAGTAAGACAGCACAGCACAGTAATTTTTCTCTGAACCTCACATTCTATCAAGCCCTTTTGTGCTATCTTTCCTTGATGTTAACAGTTAGGAAAGGGTAGTATTTCAGTATTCCTCACAGGCAAATATCTATTCCCTGGAACAAACTGAAAGCAACCCCCCCCCCCATTTCCTCCCCCTCCCAGCCACCTTCCTTGCCTCCACTCAGTTCTTAAATGGCTTTTCTCTATCTTTACATCCTTCCTCTGATCAGCAGGTGTGCCACTGACTTCCGTTCCGAATCATTGCGATATCAACAAACACATGGAAGTAGAAATGCTGGAGGCAGCCTGAGAAACTGGCAGAGCGATCGTCTCTTATTGAAGCCCCACTGTCCTCTGAATATTCAGACCTCCTCCATCTGCTAGAGCAATTCAGCTAGGAAATCTACAGCTGTATCTAAATTGCTCAGGAAGATGCAAGCTTCAGTCCTGAAAATTGCCACATCCTGTTTTCTCATTGAATGAGGATAGTTGCTTCTGATTTATCATTCAGCTGCATCGATAACCAGGTGACAAAATACATACACAACTCAAAATACTTAAAGGGATCCTCAGTGCATTTGTTCTGAACTTCACAATCCAACAATGGCATCAATCAACAAGCTCTTTATTGCACTGATTAAGAATCGGTCCGCTAAATTCAGTAATACTCCTGCAGAATGAATGAATGGAACTCAGAGTATAACCAGCTATCAGTTCAAAGCACACCTGCAGACTTATCTAAAGCACTGTGTTGCAGAAATCAACTTAGTGGATCGTTTAGCATGCAGTAAACCTAAACATAAAATTAATAGAGCCTTTGTTTTGTTTTGTTTTGTTTTGAATACGTACAATCTTACAAGTCTCCTTTTGTGGTTCTCCTTTAAAAAAAAAAATCAACATTCAGAAAAAGAAGGCAGAAGAAATTAAAAAGTTTAATGGCAAACATTTTAACATTACCTTTGTGCCTTCTTTTGGTTGTCCACTGAACATAACATAAACTTTGGTTGGGGCACTGCACTGAACTGTCTGACACTCCAAAGCTTCCTAAGCAAGACATGATTGCATTCTCAAGCCAGTCTTGCTGACAAGGGAAGATTTCACAACTCAGAGACGAGATCCACCATTTATTCTACTGAAAAGAGCTCTTGATGATCTGGAAAAGGGCCATCTTCTCACTACCCAGGAGATCAATGCCTTAAGACAGAGGTCCCGAACCTTGGCTGTTCTGTTCGGTCCGCAGACATGGAGACGAGGCAGTTTGTCCAAAAGATGTTTCTTTATTCGGTACATTCACCAATGATCGTCGGCCATTCTCCCGCCTCGCACATGCGCGCGAGGCTGGAGACAGCCTGTCTGGGTCCCGGGCAGACACGTGGTCTGCCCGGGTCTCTGCAACCAATCCCAGGCAGACACGTGGTCTGCCCGGGTCTCTGCAGCCATCTGCAGAGTTCCTGAGCCTTGCTGAATGACTCAGCAAGGCCCAGGACACAACATTGGCCACTTTATGACTTGTGGATTTCAACTCCCAGAATTCCTCAGCCAGCATGACCTCTGTCTTAAGATATTATCCTCATGCTAACACCAAAATAGTTTTCACCAAGTTTGCTGCTAAAGCAGGACTAGTTTTTTGAACCCTTTCCCCAAGTTCTTTAGTTAACTCACCACTTATTTTCAAGCTATTCCAGCCAGACCAGCAATTCCAGAACAGCATCTTTAAGTGCCAAGAAACACCAAATTATGAATAACAGCTGAAAATTGATCTTCGCCAAGCTTTCCACCCAAATCACCTTCATAAGCCACTGCAGAAACCTTTGCCTAAGTCTCACTTTTCCTGAATTGTTGTGTACCTCTATGATTAAGTTGTAACTAATGATCACAATGAACAGAAAGCAATAGCAACATCTATGATTCTGCTTACAATGGTCTGGAATTTTCAACAACTCAACAGTCTGACTCTTGTGTAGCTCTTCATATTTGAAAACCACTTTGGAAGGATTAGTATCCTAAAAGTGGCATACAAATAATTGCAATAAATAAAGTATAAAACCATAACAAAACGGAACTATGATAACTAAGAGAGTATAATTCTCCTATATTACTTCAGGGATAGCATAGAGTAGAGTTTAATGTAATGGCCAAGGAAAAATCAGTTCCTACTCATATAAAGTTTACTGGCTAACTTTTGGCTAGGCAGCTCTCTCAGTCCAACCTACCTCACAGGAGAGGACATGGGCTTAAGGACACTAGAATTGCTGGCCAGAAATGGTCTACACTCCAGCGGTTCAAGCCGGCTCTGTGAGACAGAGTGACCTCCTGTCACTTGACCCCTAGCTCTTGCCTACCCAGCAGTTCGAAAGCATGCAATATTGTGAGTAGATAAATGGGTATCACTTTGGTGGGGAAAAACCTAGCTGCATTTGTGTATGTGGAGAGAGCGGAAGCCAGCGCTGCATCTGGCCGGATGCGAGGCAGCGCAACATGAGGTGAGGCAAGACAAGACCGGCAGAGAAGCCTGAAAGATCCAGCAACCTGTTAGTCAACTGGTATAAGCTAGTTCGCCCCCTGCAGTGCACCAAGGATAGGCACACAAGGACTGGACAAGAATGAACTAGCAATTTTGGCTGTCAGGACTGCATTGTGTCTAGGATTTATGGATTTCCCTGACATTCTATGCCATACACCAGCAGTCCCCAACCTTTCCAGTTCTGTGGACTGGCAGCAGCAGCAGTGGCGGCAGCAGTGGCGGCAGAGGGAGTGGATGATTTTGCACGGGTGCCCGCTGCCTGAACAAATGGAGCTTTTCACACTCGTCTGCCGCTTGGACAGCTCAGTTCCCAACGGACTGCAAACCGGTACCTGGCCATGGACCAGGGTTGGGAACCCCTGTCATATGCTAAAGCAAATAACCTCACAGGACTCTTGTGGAGATATACCATGGATATACCACCTCGAACTCCTGGGGAAATAAATGCAACATAGAATCAAACAAACAAAACTGTAAATGTAAATGTGAAAGTTGGGAGGAAAAAAAGTACTTCAGATACATATTATCTGAAACAGCAGAGATGATTATTCACCATAGGGCCAAATCCAGGGCTGGTACAGCCTCTGTCATTCTTGAGGAGTTGCCAAGCCTCCACTTCTGCAGACTTGAATTCTCTGATACAGGAAGCTTCTTGCTCATAGATTATGTCTGAGTTTATGTCCATTAAAACAGTCACTTCTTCTCTTTCTAACAAGCAATTACCACTGCCTGCTTCAAGCCCATCTTTATTATTATTATGCAAACTAGTAATAAACAGTACAACAGCACTGAAGAATCAGTACATATAGAGAATAAGCAGAACAATACAAATAGCACTTAACCTAAGGCCATGAGTTTAACAACTATCTGAAATTATAACAGTGTTGACAAAAAGTGACTTATGGCTGGTCCTTACACTTACACCTGTCACAGCATCCCTCGTGGTCATGTGATCAAAATTTGGGTGCTTGGCAACTGGTATGTATTTGCGACAGTTGCAGTGTCCCAAGGGCTTCGGACAAGCAAAATCAATGTGGGAAGCCAGATTCAATGTGATTCACTTAATGACCATGGGGAAAAAAGATTGTAAAATTGGACATGAGACACTTAATGGCCACATCACACAATGATGGAAGTTCCAGGTCCAATTGGGGTCATAAGTCAAGGACAAATAAAAAATCTCTTGGAAATTACAGGTAGTCCTCAACCTACCACTGTTCGTTTAATGTCTGTTTGAAGTTACAACAGCACTGAAAAAAGTGACTTGTGCTCGTTTTTCACATGACCATTGTGGCATCCCCATGGCCATGTGATCAAAATTCAGACACTTGGCAACTGACTCATATTTATGACGGTTGCAGTGTCCTGGGGTCATGTGATCACCTTTTGCAACCTTCTGACAAAGAAAGTCAATGGAGAAGCCAGATTCACTTAACAACTGTGTTTACTAACTTACCAATTGCAGTGATTCACTTAACAACTGTGGCAAGAGGTTGTAAGATGGGGCAAAATTCACTTAACACATGTCTTGCTGAGCAACAGATATTTTGGACTCATTGAGGCCATAAGTCGAAGATTACCTGTACATTATAAAGAGAACATCTCTGAAAACTATATCTCCATTGCTTGAAATTATTCCTCTATGTCTCTTTGTCCCTTTGTCAAAATCCTCATCATTCAAATAATGACCAACAAACCAGATCATATTGCTGCAAACCATGTGCAGATCTTGCTTTCCATTGCCAGGGACGATTTTTAGCCCATCTTGTCATTCTGGAATCTTGAATTCTTGAATCTTGATAGATTCCAAATGCTTGAAATACAGCTTGGTCAAGAAGTATATGCATCTTAATACACAATGAGTGTTCCAGAATTTGGCAGAGTTGGGCAACACACAGGAGAAATATAGGAAAGCTATAATGCTAGCTTCAAAACAGGCCTGCTATCATTAAAAATTAATTAATTAGATTAAATCCCCAAAACTATCATCCCTATCAAATCCAAGGGGTCACATCTTTGCAGCCCTCTGCCCTCCCCTTGCAAATGTTAAGTGTGGAGCTTGGCAACCAAAGTTTTCCCAGTCTTGTAATTGTTCTAAAGCCTCCGTGTGACCCTAAATATATGGTATCCCAAAGCGACTATCTGTTTTAAGTATGCATGAGAATGGGACTTTAGAGATTTGAAATGACGCTGCCACCCTTCCCATATACAAACTGCTTGAGCTGTAGTTCCAAAAATATTGAGCCTTTCTCCCTTTTGTCCTATTGAGACACTAAGTGTGTAGAGACCGCAGAAAGGGGTTCTTCTTTTTTCCCCTCTGCTTTCCTCTTTAGCCTGCTTCCTGCAGGGAAAAGAAGGTGCTGTTTCTTTCCACCTTTTCTCACCATACACTTCAGAATAAAGGCTTTCTATCATGAATGTAACTTTTTAAATTAGTCTTATTTCTCCAGTTCCCATTAATGGACTTGGATCCAGTCCCACAAAGATGCTTTGCTAAATACAGACTCTGGTGAATGAACTAAAGGTCCATCCCAAGCTATATATATATTCCCCTTACAAAAAAATATATAAACAAAACTTGCAAATAGAAAGTTAGCAAAACTGGAGCAAAAGATCTCATCCAGTGCTTCCAGAAGTACTTGTTTCATACCTTGTTTCACCATTACATATTTTTTGTGTGTATGAGATGGGGATAAGAGATCCAGTTTATTCTATTTGCTGTCCCGTACGATACATCCATGTCTCCGAGGGGTCCTTTCTAAAACAGGCAAGCTCAGAGAGCACTAAGGATCCCTCATTTCAACCCTGAGCTACAAATATTCTCCGTTATTGGTATCCATATTAGTTATTAAATGCATACACCACTCATTCCAGGCTTGTAGAAATGTTTGATAGTTACAACAGGGATGGAGATCAAGTGATGTTGAGATGTTGAACTATTGTTGTGCAGGCATTCTTCTCCATTCCTGATTTGTGGTCTTCATATGGAAGGGGGTGGTAGGCTCCATTAGATTCCTAGGAGAATAGAATGACCAATGCAGATGGTTGCCAAGATCTAAAACAGCATTCCTAACTCAGTCTGCCACATGTTTAAGCTGCCTATTAAAGAAAGCAAAAGTGTGGCACATAAATTGCAGCTGCCCAGTCTACTACAGAAGGCCTTCTCAAATGTCTCTCTAACAAAAGAATTGTATCATCAGATTCTTTCCTGTCCCTGTTATATGTGACTCACTGGGGCTTTTCTTCACATGATTAGAGAAATGCAACAGGCCCACTAACATTCTATTCCATCATCAAAACACAGGAGAACAATTTATGATCTTTCATTGAGCTATCATTCCTCCACCTAGGGCAGTGCTAGGTAGGTGAAGAACAGAAGCATCAATGTATAAATAAATAAATAGCAGTACATAATAATAATAATAATAATAATAATAATAATAATAATAATAATAATAATAATAATAATAATAATAATAATAATAATAATAATAATAATAATAATAATAATAATAATAATAATAATAATAATAATAATAAGTTGGAAGGGACCTTGGAGGTCATCGAGTCCAACCCCCTGCTCAGGCAGGAAACCCTATACCATTTCAGACAAATGGCTGTCCAGTCTCTTCTTAAAAACTTCCAGTGTTGGAGCATTCACCGCTTCTGGAGGCAGGTTGTTCCACTGGTTAATTGTTCTAACTGTCAGGAAGTTTCTCCTCAGTTCCAGGTTGCTTCTCTCCTTGACTAGTTTCCATCCATTACTTCTTGTCCTGCCTCAGGCGCCTTGGAGAATAGCTTGACTCCCTCTTCTTTGTGGCAACCCCTGAGATATTGGAATACTGCTATCATGTCCCCCTAGTCCTTCTTTTCATTAAACTAGACATACCCAATTCCAGCAAACGTTCCTGATATGCTTTAGCCTCCAGTCCCCTAATCATCTTTGTTGCCCTTCTCTGCACTCTTTCTAGAGTCTCAACATCTTTTTTACATCGTGGTGACCAAAACTGGATGCAGTATTCCAAGTGTGGCCTTACCAAGGCATTGTAAAGTGGTATTAATACTTCACGTGATCTTGATTCTATCCCTCTGTTAATGCAGCCCAGCACTGTGTTGGCTTTTTTGGCAGCTGCAGCACACTGCTGGCTCATATTTAAGTGATTGTCCACTAGGACTCCGAGATCCCTCTCACAGTTACTACTATTGAGCAAGGTACCCCCTATACTATACCTGTACATTTGGTTTTTCTTGCCTAAATGTAGAACCTTACTTTTTTCACCATTGAATTTCATTTTGTTAGATAGCGCCCAGTGTTCAAGTCTGTCCAGGTCCTCCTGTATCTTAAGCCTGTCTTCTGGAGTGTTGGCTATTCCTGCCAGCTTGGTGTCATCCGCAAATTTGATGAGTTCCCCATCTATCCCCTCGTCCAAATCGTTGATGAAGATGTTGAAGAGCACTGGCCCCAGAACAGAGCCCTGGGGCACCCCACTGCACACTTCCCTCCATGTAGATGCGGTTCCATTGAGGACCACACGCCTGAGTACGGCCGGTCAGCCAGCTATGGATCCATCTGGTAGTGATGCTGTCTAACCCACATTTTTCTATCTTATCAAGTAGTAGGTTGTGATCTACTTTATCAAATGCCTTACTGAAGTCCAAGTAAATTATATCCACAGCATTCCTCTGATCCACTAATTTTGTCACTTGGTCAAAGAATGCAATAAGGTTTGTCTGGCATGATCTGTTTTTGACAAACCCATGTTGGCTTTTAGTAGTGACTTTGTTTGCCTCTAGGTGTTCGCTGATTCGTTGTTTGATTATCTTTTCCAGAATCTTCCCAGGTATTGAGGTCAGGCTGATAGGTCTGTAATTTCCTGGATCCATTTTTTTTCCTTTTTTAAAGATGGGAACTATATCAGCTCTTTTTCAGTCCTCTGGTAGTTCCCCAGTGCTCCAGGATCTTTGAAAAATATAGTTCAATGGTTCTGAGATCACATCTGCCAGTTCCTTGAGAACCTTGGGGTGTAATCCATCTGGTCCTGGTGATTTGAACTCGTCTAGGCTGGACAGGTGCTCACTTACCATTTTCTTGCCTATCTTAACTTGTGTTTCTATTCTGTTTTTTATGGCACTATTTTTGATAGCTTGGTCTGTTTTTTTCCCTTTGTGTAAAGACAGATGCAAAAAACGAGTTAAATAGTTCTGCTTTCTCACTATTGCTTGTCACCTTCTTGCCACTTTCACCCACTAATGGACCAATCATTTCCTTCACTTTTTTCTTATTTTTTACATGTTGAAAGAAGCTTTTTTTTTGTTATTTTTTACTTTGGTCGCAAGCCTTAGTTCATTATGAGCCTTAGCTTTCCTTACTTCATCTTTGCAGGCTCGGGCTATTTGCTGATATTCTGACTTTGTTATTTGCCCCTCTTTCCACTTTCTATACTTGTCCTTTTTATCTTTCAATTTATCAGAGAGTTCTTTATGCAGCCATGCTGGTCTCTTTTGAGAGCTGTTATTTTTCCTCTTTGTTGGTATTGTGCTAGACTGGGCTTTTATTATCTCGCTTTTCAAAATTTCCCAAGCTTCTTGAGTTGTTTTCCCCTTGAGGATTCTCATCCATGGAATCCTTCCCAAGCCCTCTCTAAGTTTATTGAAATTACCTCTCTTGAAGTCCTTACTTGAGTAAAATACAAAAGAAGACTTTAAAACATGGCAACTACTAAAACACTAATGGCAGCAGGATGCCAATGTAAAGCAAGCCAGAAGCCTGGCGAAATAAGAATGTTCTATTTATTATAGAAGAAAAGTTTAAGCAAAACTCCTGGCAACTTAATAGACATGTCCATGGAATTTTATTGGCAACAGCATCTGGATAGCTCACCATTGTGTTCCTCCAGGATGCCTTTTGGACTTCATGATCTAGTTTATAACCCTAGTACACTCTAGTAGTTTTCTATCAAAGTATTAGTCAGCATGATCCCTGTTTAGCTTTTCAAAAATAAGCCCTTGAACACTCAGGTGTTACACTAGGGAGTCCCTGCCTTGGCTTCCAATAAACTAGGTTTAATAAGGCAAAATGCAAGAGCAAGTTTTCCAATGACAACAGTAAAATATAGGGAGACTGGTATGTTAAAATATTTGTCAAATATTAAGTTCTCAACATATTAGAGATCTTTTGTGCTTTACATTTTGCAATAAAATGACATAAAAATTATATTGCCCTAAATCTCATTCCCCCACTATTCCTCCTTAAAGTGCATACAGGACATGGCTGTGCTATCCTACTGTTCACAGAGTATAAAATGCAATTTTCTCTGGGCTGTGATTTGTGACTCCCTCAGCTGAAATTCCAACTCCATCCAATGTTGTTCCATCCCTGTAGTTATACTGCTGTTATATATTTAACCTAAAGATCATGTGTCTCACAAATGGAACTCTTTTCCTTTAAATGGAATGAGCAAAAGTCAGCATTCTCTAGCGATCACATAGCTGACCAAATATTGTAGATGGAAGACTCCAAAAATGGTATTATTTAAAGTTTAGGAGATTATGGAAGCACATCCTTTTCAAAACTGCTAGGTGAGCATCATACTTACATGTATACTTTAAAGCAAGTGTTTCTCAACAGTAGCAACTTTAAGATGTGTAGACTTCAATTCCCAAGCCAGCATGGTGGCTGGAGAATTCTGGCAGCTGACACCCAGATATCTTAAAGTTGCCAGTGCTGAGAAATACTGCTTTAAAGAATCATGGACATAGCCTTTGTGGTGTGCAGTGCTCACACTCTGAAGTGCCATAGCATGAGCTAGTTAAAGGCAACCGGGCTCTGTTCTTGATGGCAGTGTTACTGTTGTTCTTTTGCTTTGAAACAAAACTTTATTTATGAGGAAAGCTAACCCATGATCTCTTTCATATTTCTAATACTGTACTTTGAGAATAGTCTTAGCTGCTATAGTTAAAGGAATTTACACAATTACTAGCATCTATCAAATTGCAATGTCTTTATTCTCAACTTGTCCAATTTATTTCATTATTTTCATTTTTCTTATGAACACATGGCTTCCTTATTTTTGTTCACTGTTTTACTTACCTGGCTAATAGCAAAATGATTAGATCCACAAAACTTGCTCCTCAGGTTATTTTATTACTTATTGCTATTTTCCCCTATTACATGCTTTGTCTTAGAGTGGTTACTTTTAATAAACAAGCAATTACTGGAAAATGGCTTTTATATCCGAAATAATCCTTTGGGTCCTGTAATAATTTTTTTTTTTTGCAGCCTTCTGCCATCATCTCCCTTTCCCCACAGGTGAGGACCAGGATAATGGGAAACAAGAGCCCATCGTTATCAAGAAAATTATGAATCAATTGATCAATTGCCTGAATCAATTGTACTGTTTTGACATTCTGCATTAATCAGTAACTAATTGCCCATTTTAAAATGCTTTTAAAAATGTATTTAGGAAATCAATAATGCAGTAAACCGCTTTTGAAGGAGAAGGAGAAAAAAACATGAGCGTTGAGGGAGGGGAACACCCAGATGCTAAGTATATTTTGCTGCGCAGCTGTACTCTTTGGCAACCTTCCTAACAAATCCATCCGTTTGCAGCAAATCAATAATTTGCATAGAATGTCAGGAACTGAATTCTAGTAGCAGGGATTCACCTTGGCTCCTTTCTTACAGTTTAAAAAACATCCACTGAGGGCATCACAAAAAACAATGAGGCTTCTATTCATATTTTTTTAGATGTTATGAAAGCTAAAAAATGAGCAGTGTTCAGCTGGTGGTCTTTTCTTTTTTCTTTATGATGGACTATTTCAGCAGCAAGTCACTCCCACTCTGAGGTCCTTTTCTAAAGCTGTCCCCATTTTTTGTTACTGAAATGTTGAAGAATGTTTTAACCAAAATAATTCTGCATATCTGAGGACGTAGGATTGACTTTTTAACAGCAAATTGAATGTGATTGTGTTAATTTCCAAAGGAAGAAACATGACTTTTCTATCAGAGACAAAAATGTCACATGAACTTAACTGTTCAAATTCTTTTCTGTATTTGGCTGGAATTACTTCGATAGAAATTTGCCGTTTGCTTGATCAAAATAACCCAGGAATTTTTCTAAAGAAGAGCATTCTCTATGGTACACACTAAGGGTACACTAAGTTGCAATGTGACAGTTCTATGGAAACTAGAAAGAGTACAAGTACACTATGAAGTTCTTGCCATTGTCCAATTCACATTATTGGAGTTATTCATAGGATGATGCTGATGGATCATTCTCTAAAGTATATTTATATATAATTGCTAAGGCTTGTACAACCGTTTTAAAGACTGACAATGTTCATTCTTCCTCAAAGGCATAAGTATTATTTTATACTTCTATGTGGCAACCACTTTTCATCATGTTGTTTGCATGTTTATTCCTCTTATTATAGAAGTCCTTCCCATAATAAAATGAATATGGGGGTTGGATTCTCAAAAACTGCCCTGTAGGACAATTTTAGTGGAAGGGTAATTAGAAACAAAATACCAGGAGCTGTACATACTTATTCAATTGCTTCCTGCAAGCCATGGTGGCGCAGTGGTTAGAATGCAGTATTGCAGGCTAATTCTGCTGAGTGCCAGCAGTTCGATCCTGACCAGCTCAAGATTGACTCAGCCTTCCATCCTTCCAAGGTCGGTAATATGAGGACCCAGATTTTGGGGGAAAATATGCTGATTCTGTAAACTGCTTAGAGAGGGCTCTAAAGCACTATGAAGTGATATATAAGTTTAAGTGCTATTGCTATTCCTATTTTTCATCACATTTCAAAATTAACATTGAGTGGAGAGGGAATTTTGTATTAGCCTCATTTTCCACTCAAGAAGAAAAGTTCTTCAACGCAGGTATTAACTTATGGCCAACTTAAACTCATAACTTCCTGGCCTTCTTCACAAAGAAAATCCGTGCTGTAGTTCAAGGTGGGCAATTCATACGTCACCTAAGGTCCCCATTCTTAGAGGCTTCCTAATCCCTTTCTAATACTGAACCCCTTGGAAAAAATTGAAATGAAAATGTTCAGTTCCTTCTGTTCCAATGTATCAGCATAACATCAGATGGCCTCCTGCAGCCTTTGGGAAGATTGCCGTGTTGAGCTGGAGCTATTGACCTGTCAATCTTACCAATTAAACAGATCAGAAAACTGAGCCTACAGAATCACTAGAACTACACTAGTAATAGGCTACAGTAACAAAATTACAACCTCCTTGTATTTTCCCATCCCTTCCTCTGATACTTCCAAGAGGCAGGGGGCAGTCAAGTTGAGTCTCTTTCCAGTACTCCAGTATTGCCCCCACCACACAAAGCTTAACAGATACTTTTTCAGCATCTATTGTCCTAATGGCTTCTGGATGCTTTTTTCAAATCTTCCCCATGGCTTTTTCCACAACTCCTCAAACATTATTCATTGCCTGCTGAAAGGATGAAGGACAATTGTGCAAGAATTCTCAGGGGCTTCCAGAAACATTTAGATTCCAAGGTTATTATGTGCTTGGAAAAGATAAGATTAAAACTCCAGGAGTCATATGCCCTCTAATGCATTGTGTACTATGAAAAAGGCACTTCAAGGTTTAGATAAACCAGGATTGAGAAGTATTAGATGTGCTAATTATTCATTGAAACCTTCCTTTCACAACCTGTGATTCATTCTATCTCGTTATATGAGGTAGATGGAACTATGCAACATAATGTAATGAGATCAGGAA
Organism: Azemiops feae; assembly: GCA_023970755.1. Taxonomy (NCBI): domain Eukaryota; kingdom Metazoa; phylum Chordata; class Lepidosauria; order Squamata; family Viperidae; genus Azemiops; species Azemiops feae. Next base: position 1,162,602 of record JALGBA010004290.1, read on the forward strand.
ATCAGGGCTGACATTAAGCCATGGCTAAGCTTGCAAATCATTCTACCTCTATGCAAGTGTTCCACAGTTGTATGTCAATACTGGATGTTACACTCATGTTACAGGAGAGTCGCCTACAATTCTATGTAGGGTATCATATACTGTATGTAGAGGATATACATTCCTGAAAGCTCACAGGACAACTAAATTTGGGATAAATATTTGCAGCTGAGAGATCATTTGTGTATTCAGAGTTGTGCTTGTGTATAGAGTTTGTGCATATGCTAGGAGACAGACCAACCTCCCCACTCCCATCAAAAGTGTGATTTGTTAAAAAAGAATAATTGAGAATGAACAGCTGCATACAGTATTTGTGAAATTTATTTGTTCTTGGGGGAATTAATCATTTTAATTAACACCAAATCAGTCTATGAAGATGTATTAAGAATAGGGCTGTTGGAAACCAAAACTAATTTTCTAAACTGAGAATGTTGGCAGATAGTCTGTAACCCCCAGAAACTACCCTTCCAAAGCAATCAAAGAAACATTTTAGACAAAGGACTCAACCATATTTAATACAGAAAAATCTCTGTCAGCTGGCTGTTTCCTAAAAAGGATGAGATATTCTCACATAAAAGAGCCAATTAAAGAACTATCAAATAAAAAATATAAGTTGAGCTTAATTAAAATAATTATTAACTCAACCCCAATAGATTACCCAAGCACTTTTATTTGAATGACAAAATGACATTTGCCTCTGTATACCTCTCAGCCTTCTCTGTCCTTTCTTGATAGCAAAAGAAAAATAGCTTATAAAACAGAGGGGTTTAAAAAATAGGATGCAAGAGCATGCTAAAAATTTGACATGTTGTAGTTTCAATGAATGAATGAATAGTTATATTTCTATGCAAGAAATATAGATTGGGCAATTACAGAGTGTGCTCCCCTATCTCACCCCAAATTGTTCTTGCTTCCTATTTTTGCATGTGTCGTAACAAAATTTTCATCCATTCTGTTTATGAAGAATATCTAGATAGGAAGAGAATCTAGAATTTTTTTGTATCATTAAAAGAGATATGGTATTACTAGGCTACCAAGTGGCTATATGACAATTGAGATGTTTAACTCTTAATACATGTCAGTATTCTTACAATGGCTCAGAAAATACATTCTCATGTTTGGGTAAGTTTTTTTTAAATCTGTTTTTACATTTCTGACTCTATTTTGTGCCATTGACTCTTACAAATGGGACTTAGAACAACATTATGCAGTGCTTCAGTGATAGGACAGGGCTAGTCTTGGCTGAGTTTGGAAGTTGAGTAAGGTTAAGTTAGATTAATACTTGGACTGGAAATCTAGCAATATAAGGCTGTAGACAAGATTGAGAAATTGCGGCGGGGGGGGGGAGTCTTCCTAAAAGACAATAGCAAATTAATTCCACATGCCTGCCTAGAAAACTACATGACATGGCCATATAGCCATCAGGAGTCATGTTCAACCTGAATGAAATTGTACCTTTTTAATGAAGTATCAATCCGGGACCTTAAAAATGACAAATCACTGACCTTAACAGTGGCAAGCAGCTTCACACTGACAATCATGATTTGAGGAAAGCCATCCATATTAAAGTCTCACAAGCACAACTCAATTAGAGTTTTGTATAGATTCTCTTTTATTGTTGTGAGTTCATTAATTGAGCAAGTGCCTTTCACAGGAACCAGACAGATGTGCACTTCCTAGAGGCAGTAAAAAGGCTCCAAAAAGGGAATAATCCCTAGTGAGTTTCATAAATATTTAACTTCTCACCTAAAAAGAGATGTTTGCAGAGAAAAGAAGGTGAACAAATTACTGTCACACTCTCAGGAAAATACTAATAGATCACAGACACCCTTGAAAAAGATGTGTGATTTTACTCTTCTGTGTGTTAATTGAAAGTATTTGCTATTGTAAGGGCTCATCTTAAACTCATTCCATAATAGATTCCAAAAAGCCTGTTATGCAAATACTCCCTTTACTTGATTATTTGCAAAGGCCATTAGTGGATCACTTATTGTTTAAAGCACCAGGCAGCGGTTTACGAGCTATTCTAGCTTGCAATAAAAGAAAGTGTGCCAAAAGTCAATTCTGAACATAGTGGGGGAGAAGGATGATTTAGATTTATTTATGACTGGGTAGTTTTGTATTGGATCTATTGTTTCTCCATAGCTCTACCTATACATACCGTAGATAAATAAGCTCATTGTTAAAGCTTTAGGAAACAGTAATGACCTTGAACTGATAATTCTAGTTTAAGACCTTTAAAAGAAAATTGCCATCACGATGGTCTGGGTCACACTCCAAGGTTCACCCAAGTCATTGCCTCTGCTTACAATACCATCATCTATTTCCACCCATCTACAGTTACAAGATTATCATAGGACACCCCGGTTCATATTTGTAGGAAGTTTATCAAACTGAAAGTCTGGCATCTGCAAAGACTGTGCCTCCGTGTGTCTTGTATATCTTAGTAGGAAATAAAAACCTGCAAAATATTACATTTGAAAAGAACAATACAATAATTGCACACTGAATGGCAAACAGAATGCCTAATCTGCTTCAAAACAGCAATACAAAACTTGGGCGCTTTGAAGCCAAAGAGAAAATGGTGTGATTCTTGCTCAGAAAGTCAGGCATCCCCAACCCCCAAGCCGAGGCCCGATATCAGGCCACAGCCCATTCAGAACCGGGCCGTGGAAACAGCGGGCAACTGCACATGTGCACACAGCTCCACTAGCATGAGCAGCTTGCACAAATGGAGCTGTGTATGTGCTTGCCCACCACTCACATAAAACCAGTGGTGGGATTCAGCCAGTTCGCACCAGTTCAGCAGAACCCGGTAGCTAATTTTTTGTTGCCCAGGCCCAGAACGGACTTCCGGAAGCGGCATCCACACAGAGAACTGGTTGTTCACATATTTGAATGCCACCACTGCGTAAAACCATCCCATCTCCCCCACCTCCGCTGGTCTGGAAAGCAAAGCTTGGGGACCACTGCATTAGGGAGCTGAATATTTCAGTTACTGCTGTAAACCAGTTTAGCACCAAACAATAGGAAGGATTGGCAGTTGACAATTTATAAACTGTAGATTGAACCACACAGCCCTCCAGTAGAGTTGCAAGTAGAATGAGCACCAGTGAAACAAACATTGATTTTTCTATCCTTTTATAATTCAACCCTGTGCATGTACAATATTGATTCAATCTATGCAAGCTGATAAAAGCTCAGAATTCTTTGCAGTTCTTCTCCAACACTCAATCTTCCAGCTAGAACAAATCATTATTTTCCTTCTAGCTGTTTGCCAGAAGCCGAAGAGAAGCAACAGATATTAAACTTGTCTTACGATCACCACCACACCAACAACACCGAACTCCTGGAGGTTCCATTCGGGCACTGTAAAATCTAAAACAAGATCTCTTGTGAATGTGTTTTATTAATCATGGATGAATCATATTACATTTTTATTTGAGCATAGGCAGACTCCCATTTTAATCAATACAGCCAAGTTCTGGCTGGAAGAACTTGGAGCAGAAACATGCTTATGAACATTTAGCTTTTACCATAAGGCAGCTAGTTTAGATTATTTCTGCACTCCATTGAAAACAGTGACAAGTCTGAGGGATTCCCAATTTGATTTCCTTTGAAAATAAATCTCTGGAAGCCTACTGTCATGTTTTAAAGATCTGCAAATAAACATACAAGTTGGGATTATACAGAGACGCATATCTTGAGCACTCCAATCCTGTTGTTTAGGAAGCTGCTAGCAGACCAAGTTTAAAATACTATCTGCTAACTCTGTCAAACTAGTATACATTGCTCTTCTTGAATTAACTTATTCTCTTTCCTGACTTGAAGGGTTGGAGAACCTTCCATGGCTGGGTGGGGAAAGCTGGGAGTTGAAGTCCACAGGTTTTTAAGTTGTCAAGGTTGGAGACCCCTGCCTTAAAATGCATGTGTTTTGCCCTATTTTATGACTTTTCTTGCTACAGTTGTTAAGTGAATTGTTAAAGTTGTTAAGTTAGTAACACGCTTGTTAAGCGAATCTGCATTCCTCATTGACTTTGCTTGTCAGAAGGTCATAAAAGGTGATCACGGGACCCCATGACACTGCAACCGTCATAAATATGAGTCAGTTGCCAAGCGACTGAATTTTGATCACGTGATCATGACTGCAATGGTCGTAAGTGTGAAAAATGGTCATAAGTCACTTTTTGCAATCCCATTGTAACTTCAAACTGTCACTACCTGTATCACTAAATCTTACCTGGATGCCAATGCCATCTTTCCTTCCAAAAATAAAGATTGGGCCATCATCAATTTGGCCCAGGAGTGCCATGTACCCTTGTGCTGGCACTATTCCAATTTGTTACCAGGTATTTTTCTTCACCATAAATTAAGAAATATAGTATGTTATTATCTCCTCCCTTGGTCTTTGAATGCTTCACAATGAGAATTTTTAAAAGCTTGAAGTCTATTGCCACTAGAGGATTATTTTCATGATGAATGCCTGCAGTTTTTAAAAAATATCTCTTTGGTATTATGTGGTTTAAAGGCTAAGTAAGCTCCATAGTTCCATTTAGTAAATCTGCGGTCAGCTTGATGGCTTTAATACAGCAGCCAAGGTGGCAGGAAAAGAAAGCAATAAGATTTATTGAAAACCTTCCATTGAAATATAATTGTACCATAAATAAGTTTCCTAATTCCCTATAGGCCAATTCATCTTTTTTTTTTCTTTTCCCTGAAGCCATGTTAGAAGTTTTTTGTTGTTGTCATTGTTCAAATGATAGAAAAGAAGAGTAAATAATAAGCTATAATAATAAACAGATGCCTTGTGCAGAGTGGAAAGTGAAGAACAGAACAGCAGTCATTCAGTTTTCCTTGCTCTGGGTGTCCTAGATGCAAACAGTCTGTTCTACACGGAGATAACCACAGCTTTATGATGACTTTAAAAATTAAACGTAGAACCTCACAAGCGACTCTCTTCTCTCTGTGTTGGGGGGACGGGGGGTATGAGTGTGTATGCATGTGTGTAAACTCTGGGGGATGTGAAACAGGGAGACGTCTACCGGTATTAGTTCTTTTGCTACAAAGTATTTCTCCTCATGGTCAAAGAGTTGACCAATCATCCTTTGCCATGAATTACACTAATCTTTAATTTGAGAGCAGTTCATGGTATGGAAGGATTAACAAACTTTTATGCATTTTCTTTTTAAAAAAACGTCTTCCCAGCTGTCTCTATATGGAATGGATGGTTACCCTAAATCAGGGGTAAGCAACCTTGGCTCTTTTATGACTCGTGGACTTCAACTCCCAGAATTCCTGAGCCAGCCTGGCTCAGGAATTCTGGGAGTTGAAGTCCACGAGTCATAAAAGAGCCAAGGTTGCCTACCCCTGCCCTAAATGGTAACCTTAGTACCCAGTTCTATTTTATTTGATATGATCATTGTTAGCGTGATCTTTCAAAGGGGCCAAGCTTCTTCGTCATCAGGGTGAAGCTTCCCATCAATTGAACACCACCAGTCTAGACTAAATCCTTATGTTAACTTGACAATGATAGCTATTACAAATGTGTGATTATGAAGATCGATTTTTCTGACTTTAGTCCCCTCCAGATTCAAATATGGCACATTCTCTTCTGTCATTTCCCTTATATAGTAGCATGCTTATTTGTCTTTTGCCAGCTTAATGTGGAGGGGATATTTACCTTACATTCTCTAAGTTCTTGTCTTGAGAAGGTCTAGTTGCTAGCAAAATTCCAACAAGACAGCATGTGGTGCATTGTTGTTTCTCTACAATGTTATCCTATAGTAAAACGTCTATGGAGATTCTCAGTCATCCAGGTCATGGTTGTCCCAAAGGTGATTTTTCATGAGGCAACTGGACTTTCTTGTTTTTCTTTGAAGACGTTTCACTTCTCATCCAAGAAGCTTCTTCAGCTCTGACTGGATGGTGGGGAATGGAAAGATTTATATTTCTTGCAGACAGCTGGTCATTCGCATTCTTTCAGAGAGTTTTAGAAAAAAAAAACCACACGGATCAATATTTACAACTCGGTGGACAGATACATCAAATTCACATGTGACGATGTTAAGGAAAGTAGTCTAGCCTTCCTGGATTGTGCTGTATACATTAAGGAAGACAGAAGCCTTAACATTGAAATTTACAGAAAACCCACTCACACGGATTAATATTTACATTTTGAGTCACAGCACCTATTGGAGCACAAAATAGGAGTTATCAGAACCCTACCCCACAGAGCTGAAGGCAAAGAAGGAAAAGAATAAGAAATAAAACACATCAAGGAAACCCTCAGAACATGTGGCTATCCCAAGTGGACCTTCATCAAATCTCAAAAAAGACCTAGCAGGAGCGCCTCCATAATAGACGAAGAAAACAATAAACGAAGCAACATAGTCATTCCATACGTTGCAGGAATATCGGAAAAGCTCAGGAGGATCTTCAAACAACACAACATACGTGTACACTTCAAACCTAAGAATACACTAAGGCAGAAGCTTGTCCACCCCAAGGATAAAACACCCAGACACAAACTGAGCAGCATGGTATATGCAGTACAATGCAGTGAGCCATGTGCTGATCTGTACAAATGAAACAACTTCATAAATGCATGGCACAACATAGGAGAACAAACCCATCAGGACAAGAGTCAGCAGTCCATCTGCATTTAAAAGACAAAGGCCACTCTTTTGAAGACAGCAAAGTCCACACTTTGGACAGAGAGGACCATTGGTTTGAAAGAGGGGTCAAAGAGGCCATCTATGTCAAAATTGAATAGCCCTCTCTCAACAGAAGGGGAGGGATCCAACATCATCTATCTCCAGTCTACAACACAGACCTTTCAACAGTTCCAAGAAGGCTCCACACCCATTTGCACTACTTAGGTGACCCTGAAGACACAGATAAGCCCCAGGTAGCTTTAACAACTCACTAAAAGAATGCAAATGAACAGCTGTCTGCAGAAGTATAAATCTTTCCATTCCCCACCATCCAGTCAGAGCTGAAGAAGCTTCTTGGATGAGAAGCGAACCGTCTTCAAAGAAAAACAAGAAAGTCCTGTTGCCTCATGAAAAACCTATAATAAAACAAAAGGCTTATTTTCAAAGTGCTTGTTCAAAATAATACTTAATATATATTCCTGTGGGGAAAGTTTATTCATTTATATGTTTGTTTGTTTATACGTTGCCTGATTCCCAATGACTCTAGGCAGTTCATAAGTAAAAACAAAAATAAAGGAGTAATAGATGGCCAAGATGACAAAACCAAACAGGAGCAAAAAGGAACAGATCCACACCATCCCAACAGGCAGAGTGAAGAGCCTGTTCTCCGAGTTCCTTTGAAACTCTGGAAGGCCTATGGTTATATGAAAGATACAAACTAATGGAATTAGTCAATGTATTTTCAGTTCTGAATTAAAGAGATCTTCTGGAACAATGTTCCTCAACCTCTGCAACTTTAAGATGTGTGGACTTCAATGCACACAATTCCTCAGCCGGCACGATTAAAGTTGTTCAGGTTGCAAACCACTGTCCTAGGTTACAATCTTAGAACTTCTTAATTTGGTCCAAGTAAGAGTTAGGTGCATCACTAGAAACTAAAACCATAAGACTACATCTGATTTACTTTCGCGATGTAATGCCTGCAAATTCATTGGAGAAGGCAATTATGCTAGGAATGGTTAGCAGACAAAGAAGGGGCAAGCAAAGAACATACTGGCTTGATAACATCAAATCTGATACAAAGTTGAACATACAAGAATTGAAAGAAGTTGTGCTTGACAGGGTAGCATGCTCTCCAACCAAAAAGAGATGAGATGGAGTAGGCGTGTCCGGCGGTCCGCATCACATGCCCCCCCTTACTCCGTGTGCTGCCAATGCCTCTGCAGCGCTGCTGCTGGAGGAAGGCTACGCATTCCCTGCTGCCGGATGACGTCAGCCCCCACACGCTCACCGCCTTCTGTGCACGCGCCGTGGGGGCTGCCGGGCTGGGCAGGGCCGGAGCCAGGGTGGTGGGGGCCAGTCCCTCGCCATCTCCAGGACATCCCTGTGGGCCAAATATTGGCCATTCGCTGGCCAGATGCGGCCCGCGGGCCTTGTGTTTAACATGTCTGTTCTAAGAAGTAATGTGACCAATAGTTCTGTGCTATAGAAGAAAAGAATCAGGAATGGTAAGTATAGGAATACAATATTGTGCTTTTGTCCAATGCATTCTAACACATATTATATGTAATTATCAAATGTCAGACCTTTTGACAATGGTTTACAAATTACATATTGTAAATCATTGTCAAAAGGTCTGATTTTTGATAATTATTTTGTCCAAAATCAATAAAATGTGATGTTGGAATGAATTTAAACCCTATTTTATTGATCAGCAATACAATATTTTCATTGTGTAATAGGCCTATAGGCCTGCAGCTTATTGTCGCTGCCAATTATTATTCCATGCAGCTGGAGATCTGAAAGAATACCATTCTTTGAATGTCGGTACTGGAAAAGAATCTCATATTTAACTCAATATTTTGTATTTATTTGTGCGTTTCCTACATTTCCACTTCAGTGATTCTCAGCAGTTTACATACGGAGTGAAATAAGACATCCCTAGAAATACAACTGCAAATACAACAGTAAAACAACACCATCCAAACAAAAATTACAAGCAATAAAAATAAAAAATAAATAAAGCTGGCTTGATAAAAATCAGGAAAACAACTCCGGAATAATTGTCAGTAAGAGCTTAGCCCTGGGTGGAGCTTTATATTAAATACTCAGGACTGTATTTCCTCATTCTTCCATTGTCACTGTCTTTCTCCATCTAAAACAGTCCCTTGATCCTTAATAGAGCAATACCAATGACACTCAGCATGTCCCAGTCAAGGAACCAATGGTCATAAAAGAAATCAAAAGAAGAAAAGGTAAGTGGGAAGAGAGTGGTTTCATCAAAGACTGATTGCATGGAGAACTTCGTGCTGCAATATGTGGAACGATAATCTGGTCAGTGGCTTATACAACCTACTGTATTTTGGAACGCGAATGGTGTTAAGGGCATTTGGCAGCAGGATCAGAGATGAGAGGTCAGCCCCCACAGAGAATTATCTTACCAGAAGACCAAAAGCCTACTTAATAATAACAACATACTTAGACCAGCTTCCCAAGGGTGCGCCGAAGCATTCTTAGTTAATGGTTGTAAAGTGGACTGAAAATGCAGAATGTTTGATTTCACAGGAGAGATCATAAGGTCTCTCCCAGCACTGTATTTCCAATCAGCCCCTCACTCACTTAGCCATGCCTATAATTAATCAAGGACATTTTTAAGAAAAGAAATTTAGTTTAGCCCTCCCTGAAAAGCATAAGAAGACACTGGATCTGAAAGAAATGGACAAGCGTACACAGCCATTTTCCTCAAGTTGTGTTGAGAAGTGGCAGGATGAGAGACGGCCAGGTCTTCTCATATATGCTACCTTGTATTCCATAAAGAAAAAAAAGGGGGATTGAAAAGTTCAGTTCCAGAAAAAAAAAAGAATACCTGTGTTAGTACAGGTCGTCCTCAATTTAGGACCACAACTGAGCCCAAACATTTCTGTTGATAAGTGAGGCAATTGTTAAGTGAATTTTGCCCTATTTTACGACCTTTCTTGCCCAGTTGTTAAGTGAAATGCTGCAGTTGTTAAGTTAGTCACATGGTTGTTAAGTGAATCTGGCTTTCCCATTGACCTTGATTGTCAGTTGATCACAAAAGGTGATTCCCATGACCCTGGCACACTGCAACCGTCATAAATATGAGTCAGCTGTCGAGCATTTGAACTGGGCATGCTGCAATGCTTATAAGCGTGAAAAATGGTCATAAGTCACTTTTTTTTCAGTGCTGTTGTAACTTTGAATGGTCACTAAATGAACTATTGTAAGTTGAGGGCTACCTTGCATTTGCAGCAAACAATATCAGTGGGTACCACCAAACTGTGCTATCCCAATGCCCAGTCATTGGATCCTCTGGCCCAGGTGTGCAGTTGCTGCTACTAAAGAGCAGGCAAACATGTAAATAAGACCTGTTTCATTCAGGATCTGTAGTAGATGATAGGGTCAACCTAGTATGTACTGTATTACAAAAACCTGGTTGGCCACAGAAGTATATCTAATCCCCTTTGAGATTCACAGCTCCTGCTTGGAGCAGTGGCAGCCACGACCAAAAGTGCCTTTGTACTATTCCATCCTGCATACCAATCGTTCCTGGATTAGGAGGCCTTGCTCATGGTCACTCATCTCCTACATCAAGGGTTTTCAAACTTGGCCCTTTTATGACTTGTGGACTTCAACTCCCAGAATTCCTCAGCCAGCGTGCCGGGCTGAGGAATTCTGGGAGTTGAAGTCCACAAGTCATAAAAGGGCCGAGTTTGAAGACCCCTGTCCTACATGGACTATTGCAGTGAGCTTCACATAGGGCTGTTATTGAAGACCATTCCGAAACTATAACTGGTCCAGAATGCAGCAGTGTATGTAGTTATGGGTACATAAGAGTATAGTACAATACTTTATTTGGTAGCCGTCCGACAGGCTTCTGGGTGCAATTCAGAGTGTTGGTTGCCATCTATAAAGCCTTGCATGAAATAGGCAAAATTGCCTATTTCCAATTTTATCAACTTGTCTCACAAGATCCAACATGGTGGGTACGCTGTGGGTACCTTCTATGAAATAATGTTACACGATGCAAGGAACGGGTCTTCTCTGTCACAATGAACAGCGAGGCCCCAAAATTGCAGATGGTCTTTTCTATGCCTTTTATCCCTGTTGGCCCTTCATAGTTCTTAAAAACCTCTTCCCCCACCCAAGGATGGGGGTGGGGAACTTTGTCTCTTTTACAACTTGTGGACTTCAACTCCCAGAATTCCTGAGCCAGCCATGCTGGCTCAGGAATTCTGGGAGTTGAAGTCCACAAGTCGTAAAAGAGCCAAGGTTCCCCACCCCTGGGCTAGGATGTTGAATGAGTATCATATTTCCTTTCTTTGTTTTTTTTTATGTTTATTGGTTGTATGTTTTTATCCACTGGTGGTCACCCAGAATCACAATTTGTGAATGGCATAAATTGCACGTTGCCATATAAATTGGATTAATAAATTGCATCAACAAAGGCAACTTCATTGCTTGATTTAAGACCTATGAGATGGAAAATTCATTTTATCTTGAAAAAAGTGTAGCGATTGGGAATTATATTTCAAAATATCAGAGGGTTTGGAAAGATTTCTCTAGTTTTCTTCCTCTACTGATTTTTTAAAAAGGAAAATGAATGTCTGTATTGGGGTTCAAAATTCCTTTGTTTCGGTCTGAAAGCTGATGAAAGCTGAGAAGATGAGGCAGCTATCTCCCTGGCATGGTTCTTTCACACCCTGCTTCGGAACTGAAATCTATAGAGCAGGTATGGATGTAGCATTACTGGTAGTCCTCAACTTACAACTGTTCACTTAGTGACCGTTCAAAGTTATAACGGCACTGAAAAAAGTGACTTATGACCATTTTTCACACTTGACCATTGCAGCATCCCCATGTTTTACATTTGGATGCTTGACAACTGACTCACATTTATGACGGTTGAAGTGTCCCAGGGTCATGTGATCACCTTTTGCAACCTTCTGACAAGCAAAGTCAATGGGGAAACCAGATTCACTTAACAATTGTGTTTTGGGCTCAATTGTGCTCGTAAATTGAGCACTACTTGTATTCCTCCTTCTTAAGTCCCGGTACACAGCTGAGCAGCAGAGGAACAAACTAGGCTGAAGCATTTGCTTTGATCCATAGCAGGTGAAGATAAATCTGGGATCTGGTTATACTGTAGCTTACTGCTCAAAACTGCTGCTTTGTTTCACCTTATATAAGAGATAACCCAGTTCTGAACCCATGGATGAATGTCTTTCCTACAATAAACAGACTTTTCTGACCACTGAAATCTTATTTCCCTGAGGATTCTTTAATTTGGAAATTCTGTTCATACATGCAATAACTTTTGGTTAGGCCCTTCCTTGAAATGTGATATTTTTAATCACTGGTTACCCACCCTAATCTTATACCGTATCTAACTGTGTTCTCTTTTTGGCTGAGTAGGTTTTGTGTAAATCAAAAACCTTCAGACCTCACTGCATAAACAGCCTTTGTCCAACTTAAAAGCTCTCCCTTTTCATTCTGAGCATCTAAGCTTCCCTTCCACATTAAAATCATCTACTCTGGAAGCTATTAACATGCTTATTAAAACTAACAAATCCTTTTATGCTGCATCTCCAAGAAGGCCATCTCTTAACATGGAGCAATAAACAGTTAATTTCTTTCCGTGCTTCACTTTCTGCAAGTAAATAATTAAACACATTGATATTCTATCAATACATCATTCTTTAATGTTTAAACATGTGTTAATAATTCAAATACGTATGGGTGACCTCTCTGCACTCCTGCGATTCTTGAAAGCCTCAGAGCTCTTTGAAAGAAGTCCATCACGTTCATATTCGGGACAAGTTAAAAGCCTTTTGTTTCTTGATATCACTCCCCCTCTCCACCCCACTCCTGCCAACATACCATTTCTTGGCTGCCCTGCTGGCCCTTCAGCCCCAGTGCAGTTTTTAATGGAACACAAAGTTCAAGGAGTTCGAACCACCAATTCAATTATAATAAACAGGCACAAAGAGACAAGCTGATTGACAAAAGGCAGTACTGAGAATTTTGTTGCTGTTCAATAACAAGAAGTAAAGGTTTCAAAATGTGAGTGCCCCTCTGCATAGACAGAAACATATATTTTTTCACTCAGATCTTGGCTAAATATTGATTCGTGGAATCCAGCAGATTGATTGATTGATTGATTGATGATGTGCCATAAAGTTAGTTGCAACTGTTAGCAACTACATAGGTCGATTTTCCAAGTGAAGATCTGTTCCTAACCTTGTCCTTTATATTTTCCAGCATTAGACTCATTGCTGCTATAACTGAGTCCTTCCCCTTGATGCTGACCCTCCTCTTCTTCTCTTTCCTTATGAACACATAATTATTAAAGGTATACTTTGCGAGGGTAAATGGGGATCGGTTTGGTGTCTTTCCCCCAAAAGCAGGACCCTCAGAAGCTGATTGTTTGAGGGACAGAATCAAAGGAAGCTTTACACTTCTCAACTATGTAGCCTCTTTAAGGACAATGTACAGGATGGAGTTAGCATGCCTAACAAATTAAGAAGAAAAATATAGGCAGTATTTGGGTTATGATGGTAATTGGGACTGGGATTACCATCGGTAAGTAATCTGGTCATAAAGAGTGAAATCATATGACTGCATCACTTAGCAACAACAATTCCAGCAATCCCAATTGCCACCATGATCCCAAGATGTAGTGGGAGCAGTTGGACTCCCAGGTAAGGAGCTCAGGAGTGTCAAAGGGGTGGGTGGCTGGGAGGCCCAGCACAGGCCATGCACAAGTTGCGGGAGGCTGTGGAATGGAGGACATGATGCTGCATGAGCACAGGAAGACTATGGGGTTGACAATGCAATGCAAGGGCAGGAAAGCCAGGGGGACTGTGACTTGTGACCTTCCCACCTGCTTCCCACCTGCTTCCCCATTAATTTTGCTTATGGGAAGCTGTGATGGTGATCAGGTGATTGCGACTCCCTGTGACATCATACTTGTGAGCCAAGTATCTGGAACTTCAAAGATCAGTCAGACATCCATTTTTTTCAGTACTATAGCAACTATGAATAGTCATTAAAAAAATGGATGTAAGCCGAGGATTGCTTCTCTTTCAGATCAGTTTGGAAGCCAACACTCTTAATTTTATTTTATTGTGTGTTAGTTTTAGAAATGTCTGGATCTCAAGATGTTAGCATGACAGATTCTGAAAGCCTTTATCATAAAAAGCCTTCGTCATTGATAGGTTGTCTATATGATCAAGAAAAACAAATTGATGGCTAAGTTGAAACAAAGCTCATTAAAAGCTTTTGCTGTAAACTCTTCAGACTGGAAGCCCTTTGGATCACCAGAAATACTTTCACCAAAATGGATAAATAATGTTTCACACAGGATGTGTTTGTTGAACTGGCAACTTTCACATGGTGCACAGAGGAGGACACTAGTCTACTGTCAGTAATGTCAAACCTTGAGGCCAAATTGCTCCTTAGTCTGAAAAGGCTGGCATGTCAAACTATTAGCCTTGTCAACTACAAGAAATGCTCACATTTTCTCATTGAATTTTATAATGAAAATTATTTACATGCAAAACAAAATCTGTTTTATTTCTTTGGCTAACTCTGTTTAATCATGTCAGACTGTAAAACAAATACAGTTTAATCAAATCAAGCTAAAAAGTATTATTCAATTCAGTCTAGCTGGGCCTGACTGGTTTTCGCAAAAGTATAAATTTAGTTTTGAGGGAATAAGTTTCTGCAATCAACATGAGATGTAAAGGCAGAATCATGTGCGAATATTTCAGTATGAAGTTCTTCTAACTTGTTATACTGCTTATATGCCATTTCAGAAAGGGACACCTCAAATACTACATGGTTTAGTATTTAACGTCAACACTCAGGGAATATTAATTAATATGTGTCTGTTCCCCTAGTGGTAGCAGAGAAGAGGTGCAAAGGAGAAACACCCCACAGTTCAATTACAGTAGATCACCCTTCTCAGTAGTAAACCTCTGTAATTTCTTGACTGGAAGGCATGCTTCACAAAGTCCTAAATATGCTTACTAGAAAAGTAACCCCATTAATAACTTTCAAGAAAAAATATATATGTTTAGAATATATATGTTTATGTGTATGATACTTCTGTTCCATAACACTGCACTCTTACACAATTGGCTCCTCTTTTTTAAATACAACTGCAGAAGCCTGATGGCACATATGCATATTCCCTCTGGATAAAAGCAAATGTGTAATTCGCTATATTTATTTTTCTGCCTTAAGCTTGTTCACATCTAAGTCAAAATACTGTCTCTGTTTGTACATGAGAATGCTGAGGATGGAGTTGTCATGATAGCTGTAGAGCACTGCCACCAAGTGATTAACTGATCTAAGTATCTGGCATATTAAATGGAAATATGTCATATTACAACAGGCTATAAAAGGGAAGAGTGTTATGATTTTTGTCTTATTACACTGTCCTTCCTGAATTATTTAATTGTCCTAGCAGAAAGCTATGCTGATAGAACCTAGCAAGTCCCATCTTGTAAGCTCAAAATACATAGTTGTGCAGTTTCTTTTCTTAACTGGAGCACAGAAACTCCCATTCCCTATTTCTCATATTTTTATTTGCTTCCCCCCCCCCCACAGTGTAAAACAGCAGCAACAACAGCAGCAGCACTGATGCTGTTTTGATTGGATGCTTGGGACAGCTCAGTCTGCCCCAGTCCAAACTTCTTGTAATTTTCTCCAAAGCCTTCATCTCCTTCCTTTTTTTTTAATCCATAGACAATCCTAATTTGTGATCAAACATTCCCCCGCTTTCCTCTCTTTTGCTTTCTAAATCAGTCCTTATCCAAAGCTTGTTGCTTCAGTTTCTGGAAAAAGTACAAGGATACAATTCCTTCTAACACAAACTCCTTGGAAGCAAGCACAGAGACCAAAGAACATCTAACTTTGAACTCTTTGGTTTGAAAGAATCTGAGCAGGATGCTTTGGTCACCTTGATCAATGCAGTCTTTTCTTGGTGGTCGTTTGTCCCCTTCACACACTCACATCCATTTACTTTCATTCTACTGCCAAGATTCATCCATCATTATTGTGACTAATTTCAAATTATTTATTGATTTCCTCATGGTTCCGTGCAAGCGTCTTGTTCTTCCCTATCCACGGATTTGTCCTTCTTTCCTCTCTGTACTTGCATCCTATTTTTAACAGAGATCTTCCCTTTCCTAGCTCCACCAGGCTTCCAAAGATCCTCCATTCCCAAAAATGACTTCTTGGGAAGATATCCAAAATGGTTTTCTCTGGGACCCTTTCAAAGCAACCTATTTGGATGTCATATTGCAGATTATAACTAAAATGATGAATCATTAACCAACTGAGATGGCATCACCATATCTCTTCTTCCTCCAAGGAGAGAAAGATTTGCGGATGATACTGGAAACAATAAATAAATAATACAGGAAAAATAAAAATGGTATCATGCATTAAACAGATCCTTTAAACAGCTTAATTTAACTTTAAAAATACAATTAGGAGTTTTAAAAGATAACAAGATGTGCTGATAGGGCATTCGATAAAAAATAGACTCCAGAGAACACAAATGAGTACTATGCATAACCACATGTTCTAGTGCTGTAAAAAAGAAAGAAAAATGAATATTTGAGTCAGGAAACATTTATTATATTTATGCAGAAATCAAGTTGGTGTTGGCTTTTGCAAAAGTGACAACATTATTTGTGTACACTACTGGATTTATTCATTTATTGCACAAAAAGGCAACTTTTATAAAGCTGGATTTACAGAAGGCAATCATGAATCTTCTTTCTAAAACGATTGCTTGTTCAGTACTAAGCACAGTAAATTTGAAAGCAGGAAGTGCTGCTGATTTTACTGGGCTCATTTCCAATTAGGTTCACTTAGGATCACATATTTTATGATGCTGTTACCAAAAGAACTTATCTGCAGATGGTACTCGTGCTAGCTCTTTTTTAGAGCAGCCATGGTTGGTCCCTCCAAATAAGCTGCTATCAACATTCAACAGAAGTCTTTCTACGTCTACATAGATATAGATATATAGATATATAGATATATAGATATATAGATATATAGATATATAGATATATAGATATATAGATATATAGATATATAGATATATAGATATATAGATACATAGATACATATAAATATACATATACATATACATAATTTTTATTAAGAATTTTAAACAGAAGATAGGAACTAATAAGAAGTAATGCAAAGTAAAAAGAAAAAAGAAAGAATGAAGAATTTAAAAATCAAGAGTACAAAAAGAAAAAATAGAAATAGAAAGAAATGGCTTCTGATTTCCTTTACAGCAAGTATAATTTCAAATACAAACTTACCTCTTCTTGTATGGTTACAAAAACAAACTCCCTTTTTTCTATTATTCATTTTTTTTCTAATCATCAAACCCATAAGTCATATGCTCATTTTTTTTATCCATTTCACGCATAAAATCTATAGGGGACTTCCAGTCAGCAATAAATGTAGATAATTCTTTTCTCTAATTAAGGAAGTCAATTTTAGTTATCTCTGCAAATTCCATCATCTTGATATTGAAATCCATTATGAGTAAGGTTTCAGGGATAAAGTTTTCACCTAATAGTTGAGGACTAAAACTTTTATCAAAAACAGTGACACCTTTCCTTTCCTTTCCTTTCCTTTCCTTTCCTTTCCTTTCCTTTCCTTTCCTTTCCTTTCCTTTCCTTTCCTTTCCTTTCCTTTCCTTTCCTTTCCTTTCCTTTCCTTTCCTTTCCTTCCTTCCTTCCCTTCCCTTCCCTTTCCTTTCCATTTCCTTCCCTTGGGATAACATCATTAGATTTATTTTAAAAAAGATTAAAAAGTAAAGAAAAACTAATATTTAAGATAAGAAAGAAAGAAAAAGAGGGAGGGAGGGAGAAGGAAGGAAGGAAGGAAAGGAGGGAGGGAGGGAGGGAGGGAGGGAGGAAGGAAGGAAGGAAGGAAGGAAGGAAGGAAAGGAGGGAGGGAGGGAGGAAGGAAGGAAGGAAGGAAGGAAGGAAGGAAGGAAGGAAGGAAGGAAGGAAGGAAGGAAGGAAGGAAGGAAGGAAGGAAGGAAAAATTGCAGAAAAATAAAAAATAAAGAAATGGCTTCCAATTTTCTTTTATGTCAGTTATCGGTATAAATTTGAATTAAGTTCTTATTCTATGGTTACAACATATCATTCATTTTTTCTATCATCTACTTTTTTGTAGTCGTCAAACCCATGTATCATAATTTTATTTTTTGACTTTCATACAAAAAGTCCAAAAGTCCAAATGATTCTAATTACCATTAAACTTAATTAGTATCTTTTGTCTAATCAATCTTTAATGCAACTTTGTATCTATCTCTATCATCTCTGTTTATCTATCTGTCTATCTGTCTATCTATCAATCTATCTATCGATCTATTTATCAATCTATCTATCAATCATCATCTATCTGACTTAAACCTTACAGGATTTTTAATGTTCTCCTTTTCTCTAACTTTCACTTGCTCTTTGCATAATAAATAACTTCTATCTTCTTTGAAATCAGCAATCTCATTGAAAGAGAGAACAGAGCCCACCATACCTTGGGCTTGAGCATTGGGCCTTGAGCCTAAGCACTGAACATTGAGCATTAAGCATTAATTAAGCTACTTGAGGGGCTGCCATGAGAGGAGGCTGTTGACTTATTCTCCAAAGCTCCTGTGGGTAGGACAAGTAGCAATGGGTGAATGCTTGTTAAAGACAGATCCAACCTGGCACTAAGGAGAAACCTCTTGGCAGTGAGAACAGCTTGCCTCCTGGAGTTGTGGGGGCTCTCGCTGGAGGCTTTAAAGAAAAGATTGGACAACCATTTGTCCAGGATGATATAAGGTCTCCTGCCACGGGCACAGGGTTGGAATAGAAGACCTCCAAGGTCCCTTCCAACCTTATGATTCTGTTCTTTCTATACATCCTGGCCATTCTGCTAGCTATAAAAAGGTGAAAATGCAGAGGGCAGGGAGATTTTCCCACTCTCTGATTCCTGCTAAGAGAAATTTTCCTCTTTAAAAATGGAGATGGTGTTATTATCCAGGACTGTGGAAAAGGGAAAAGTAGGGATTGTGAGAAAGACTTAGGAACCCTGATGAGGAGTCAGAGAGGCCAACTCACCACATTTCTCTGCAGCTGTGGGCAACCATCTTTTATAGGGATCAGTCCCCTTTCCTCCATGAGTGTAATACTTTGGACTGATATATCTTGGACATCAAGAAAAGCTATGCTCCACTGGGCGTTCTTCTACAGGTATAGACACCTTGTAGATACATTTTGAAATATATGTTTAAACGGTTATGTGGAACCAGCTATTGTGATATTTCTCTCTGAGTTTTGTCCATTAAATGAACAAAGACGGATGGAACTTTACTTCCGAAAGAGCATGAGAAAGCATACCACTACTAAATCCCATTAATCAATTAATGATGAAGGCAGGGATTGGCAAAGAGTGTGAATGACTCAGCAGTTAAAGATGCTAAGCTTGTCAGCTGAAAAGCTGACAGCCCGGGTTCGAAACTCAAATGCTATGTGACAGGATGAGCTACCATTGCTTGCCCCAGCTCCTGCCCATCTAACAATTTGAAAGCACGCAAACGCAAGTAGATAAATAGGTACCACTTTGGTTGGAAGGTAACAGCATACTGTGCGCCTTGGCATATATAGTCATGCTAGCCACATAAACATAGAAATGTCTTTGGACAACACTGGCTCTGTAAGCTAAGAAACAGAGATAAGCACCACCGCCTAGAGCAGAGGTCCCCAACCTTTTGGGCACCAGGGACCAGTTCCGTGGAGAAAGGTTTTTCTACAGACTGGAGAGTGCATGGGTTTGTTTGCTGCCTGCATCCCAAGGATGGGGCTTTGCTTGTTTGTGCGGACCGGTTGTTGGCATGCCACGGCCCAGTACCGGTCCACGAGCCGGAGGTTGGGGACCCCTGGCCTAGAGTCAAAAACAATTGGACAAGGGAAACCTTTATCTTTTTCTTTTTAGGGGATTGGCAACCTTGACCCCCTAGAGCCACATGCAACCCCCTCAGATCTTCTCCAGTCACAGTTGTTGAAACTCAGTGAAATCTCCCTTCCTTTTGAGATAAGCAATACAGAATACAAAAAAGATAGATTAAGTTCTAAAGTAGCCTTAATTTGTTTTTTTGTTTTGTTTTTTTAAGTTTCCAAAACCTGGTACAAAATGATAAATTGGTCTTCTTCTCCAATTACATAGTAGAGATCTTGCCACTTTAGCTTTTCTCTTTAGTCCTCCCAGAAAAAAAAAACCCACTGTGCAACTCCCAACACTGAAAGAATGTGCACTGCTGCATAGAAAACTGAATGCTCAGTTTGAGCAGAGAGGTGACATATAAATTGAATGAATTATCATAGCAGTACAGCAAGGTGATGAAAGATCAGCTGTGTATAACAGCCTAGAACCATTTTCTACCTATTATTAGTTTGTGTCACTACTCAAATCTTAACACTTGAGGCCATTTTGTTGGTAATGAAGTATATCTTTTTGCTATCTATGCACCATTTTTATTTTTAATCAAGGATGCCTGTGTAAAAAGTAAAGGTAAAGGAGTCCCTGTGGATTTTACTCAGCTGGTTGTTGCTGACTTTGGAAGACGGTGCTCATCTCTGTTTCAAGGCTATTGAGCCAGCACTGTCCAAAGACATTTCCGCGGTCATATGGCCAGCATGATGTCACAGAGCAATGTTACCTTCCCACTGTAGTGGTACCTCTTTATCTACTCGCATGTGCATGCTTTCAAACTGCTAGATTGGCAGGCACTGGGGCAAGGACGGGAGCTCACCCCATTGCGTGTAGCTTGGGTCTTGAACCTGGTCTGCTGGCTTTCCAGCTGACAAGCCCAGCATCTTAACCGCTGAGCCACCATACTGCCCCACCATGTGTGTGTATGTATGCATGTATGCTGCAACGGTCGTTTCTAGCCTATTCTTTATCTAAGCAAAATTTATATAACTGATATGAAGAAATCAACATTTCTGGTTGGCTTTGCTTAATAAAACATGAAGTATTTGCCTTAGAGATTGAAAGCTTTTTCAGAAGCAATTGTATTTAGATCACTAGTAGAAAATGCTTTATTAACACGTTTAAATATGCTAATTTTAAAGCCTGGGTTAAAATGCTACTTCTCAAATAAACAGATGGTTTCTCCTTGCCTAGCTGAGTGATGCTTTATGTAATTTAATGTCCCAAGCTAAGGTTTGGTTTTAAATCCTCAATCTTAACAACCTAATTAATTCTATTTTTATCATTATGCTTCTCACAATAAGTAGAATTTAGAAAAAGCAAGAAAGTCAATTGTCATCCACTTGGAACCCGTCTAGAGACTTCATTTTACCTTTAAGACTTAATTTTTCATAAGGTATGACTTCTGACAGACTATCAGACATTTGGTTACTGGGGTAAAATTGAAAAGACTTGGCATAAAACTTCATGTTATCTATTCATGTTTCCAGTAACTTGGAGCCATGTACTATCATCCATAAACAATTCCAAAATTAATTAATAAAAATAGAAATAGAAGCTTGGTATATTATAATGTAACCTCTGATGACTGCAAAATGTGATATTTAGATTTGTAATAGAAGTTGGGATGGTTTCTGATGGGACTGTCAGTCATCGTGTCTGGAAATACTGCAACAATAGTAGTATGGCCATTATTGGTGCAAAATACTTGAAACTCTGTGATTGGTTTAGCATGTTACTTCCCATCCTTCACAATGACAGAGGAAGAAATGGGAGACTTATGCTACTTTTGAATCATTGTTTGTAAGATAAAAATAATTACTTCAACAAACATTATAGCAGCAAATTTACCTATGTATTTATTCACTGATTTATACTCCATCTATAGGAACTCAAGGAGAATAACAAGTTTTTTCCTCACAAAAAGCATATCAGGCTGAGATTTACTGTCTGGTCCTTGGTCAGCCAGGAAGCATTATGTAATGTTCAAATGGGAATTCGAACTTGGGTTTTCATGTTCCAGTCCGATTCCACTTAAATATTAGTAGCATCCCTAAGGAGCAGTGAAGTGAAGAAATATTGGGAAACAGAAGCATCGGTTCCGTTTCCCCAACCAGGACTCTTTTACAATAAAACACGTTTGTTATTTCAGCCAGATAGCAAACAGAATGGCTCCCACATTCTGCATTTTTATTTAAATTAAAGTCCTTGTCTGTAAATGTAACCCCAAATATTTAAACCAACATGTGTGTATTTTATTCCAATGCATCTTTTTTTCTTTCATTTCTTTTTCCTTTTAGGAAATGTGTTAGCAACAACTCCACACAAGAAAAGACTCAGAAGGGGCCTGATGAACTTCTCCATTCCTACAAAGTCTAGAGGAAACTCAAGGTTTAATGAATATGCAGTTATTCATGGGCAACTCTGGCCAGTTACCAACCACTTCCGTTTCCTTTGTATCTGGATCTGGGGGGCCTACTTGTTTTTCTCCCACCCGAGTATATTTCTGACATCTTTTCCTATTAGAATTCTGCACCAAAATTAACCTTGTCTCACAACAATCCAGCCTTGTTGCTGAGGAATGTTCCCACGTCATCTGTGTGTCATGACAACAGATGATAGAAACGCTGCTATTCGGAATTCAGTGTGTGTTCTGCTCTCTCCCTCTCTCTTTTTTAAGCTGCTTTAAAAAGAACCCAGCACAAAAGTGAACACTGAGTGATGCAGTGCTGAGCTATTGAAATCACTCAAGCAGGTAAACCTGCCCACAGCTCCGAGACAAGAATAAGCAGAGTGGGTGACACTTCCTGTCGAGTTGTGGGGGTGCAGGAAAAGGCACTTCCAGGGAGAAAGAAGGCAGCCAGGGAGCCAGTGGAAAAACACAGGGCAGAAGACGGAAAAATCTAGAAGTGATCCTGACCCTTTAGAGGAAAAATACAAAGTAGCTGTGGGGAATCGAGCCAATTCAACCAATATCAGTGGCAATATAGACCGCTTTAAGGTTTTGGTCTTGACTTTGCAGGGGCCAATTTATCTTTTTATAGCACTCTAAACATTTGTTTTGGATAGTGAGAAACATCAGACTCTCCCTCTTTTCTAGATGATATGCAATTTAAATTTAAATGCTATAGAAAGTGACCTATTTTGCGCACCCTGGATGCCTCTCCACCAACTTGTCTTTCCCCGTCTGTGCTTTTTTTCCATTCAGGTCTGGAAAAGCTCAGAACTCCCTCTACAGCTTTTCACCTCTATAGTCTTGAAATGGGGGGGGGGGCAGGATATCCCAGCCCTGGACTTTATTTTACAACTAAAAGCTTTATAGCCACAAATTTTGGAAGGGTAGAAATGCAGAATGATAAAATGGGAAAAGATACAGCAACAGTGTAGAAAGAGCAAAAAGGCTATCCTTCTGGACACGTGGAGGCAATTCTTACTCATTGCTAGTGACTTGGCAATTGATTAATTCCACAGTTAGTTCATTGTATGCTCCTCTTTTTCTGATGTGAGATGTCTAGGCATGGGTGCAATCAAAAGATTTGCTAACCTTTGGAAAACATTTATACTTGGGATGCAAACATTCCCTGATCTGTATCAGAAATCTGAAAAGCTTTCTCTGCTCTACTTTGCTCTGGCTTGATCAAGAGCAAGATTTTTTTTTAAATGAATTTTCATTGTTTGCAATCTGGTACAGAAAAAAATGGCTGAAACTCTAAAAAAAAAACACTTCACCAAAATGAAATCAAATATGTAGACGAATTAGTCCATTATGAAAGTTTAGAGTGTGCCAGATTTAATAGAAAGCTATACTGTTTTAACAGTACTGTATAAAAAAATGCCCATAACTTCGCTGTTTGCAATTCACAACAGTAACAGTTCTGGGATGGGGAACATTTGTGCCAAACTTTAGACAGATAGCTTGAAGAGGTGTGTGCAAAAATAAAATTATTCAAATGGAATTATGATTTGAGGTGAAAGTATAAGGAATTAGTGCTCTTCCCATAAAATTAGCCAGTTGCTAAGCGTCTTCTGCCAACCTAGCAGTTTGAAAGCATGCAAGTGCAAGTAGATAAATAGATACCACTTCGGCTAAGAAATGGAGATGAACACCGCCCCCTAGAGTCAGACGCAACTGGACAGGGGAAACCTTTACCTTTTTAAAGCATATTTTAATGCAATTCACAATTCCAGCTCAGGACAAGAGCTTGGAGGCAGCAAGTGAAGCCAGTAATAACATTAATACTCTTTCTCCACCACTCAAAATGCTATGACTGAGGACCTCATTGTTGTAGTCACTCTCCCCCCTCCTCTCCTCACCATGTTTTAACTAAAAAAATTAAGTTTCTTTCTCTCTTTCTCTTTTAGGTACTGAGGGCCGTCCTTTCCAATGCAGTGGAACTCAAAGAAGAGAGATTTACAGAGGTTTGGTGCAGGACAGCTTCAGATCCACTTAATCCACCCCTGGCCAAATACATTAAATGTAGATCCACTTGAAATTAGCCTATTTTGCCCCATGATCCAGATTTCAGCCAGCTCAGATGCTTGAATATATGCACATTTTGTTCCACACACTTTTCCTTTCTAACATGCAGATGCCTTACTGTGAATGTTCATTTACTTTGAGCCGGTTTGGTTTTCATTTATACGGTGTCAGTCATACTATAGTAGCACCACCCTAAGTTCCAGTTGCTAATCCTTTCTTTTGCAGATTTATCACTAGATATTTCCATCTTTACTTCAGTCCAAAGGCTGGAAATGGAGTGTGCCAAATCATTGCTTTTGCCGTGGATTTTCCTGCTCTCTTACAATGCCAGAGTCTGCTGATGTACTGGAGTTAACTCAAGGCAGATAACCTCCGGAATTGACTTGAGAACTGCCTTGAGCGCCATCTATGGGCAGAAAGGTAGAACAGAAATCCAATAAATAAATAAATAACCAACCATATGAATATAGTGAAAATACAGGTAGTCCTCAACTTAACCACCACAATTGAGCCCAAAGTTTCTGTGGCTAAAGGAGACATTTGTTAAATGGATTTTTCCCCATTTTATGATGTTTCTTCCCATAGTTGTTAAGTGAATCACTGCAGTTGTTAAATTAGGGATATGGTTGTTAAGTGAATCTGCCTTCCCCATTGACTTTGCTTGTCAGAAAGTCGCAAAAGATGACCTCATGAACCCGGGACACGGCAACCGTCATAAATATGAGTCAGTTGCCAAGCACCTGAATTTTGATCACATGACCATGGGGATGCTGCGATGGTCGTGTGTCACTTTTTTTCAGTGTGGTTGTAATTTTGAATGGTCACTAAATGAATTGTTGTAAGTCGAGGACTACCTGTATCGAGAGTCATCTTATTTTAGAAAACAGTTAATATGGAGAGTAACACAGTAAAAAAAAAAACTCTCTTGATCTTATCATAATGGAATTAATGCTTTTTAAAAAAAAAACAGTTTACCTTGGGTTAAATTTTTAGATCTCCTAATACAGACATGTCAAACTTGCGATGTCACGTGTCTTCGCGCAACGTATCGGAGCTTTTTCCCCATTGCCGGCAATGGGGTGGGCGCGGTTTCCTGGTGACGCGTACGGCCTGTGGGCCGGCAGTTTGACACCCCTGTCCTAATAGTATTCCTACACTTAGGATAAGCCCTTGTGTTTTGTTTTCTTTCTTACACTGGAGTCCTCTACGTTTTATGTGCCTCAGAAGTCTGGGGGATAGGATGTCCATCAAGCCCTGAGGACTTGATCAAATCAAGGGGAGTTGGGGGTACATTTTGTGCCTACCTGGGCCATCCTTGGTCTACTGTGCTGATGGGAAAGTTTGCAAGGAATATGTAACTGCATTCAGCTAAGTATGATTACAGGTGATCCCCAGTTAATGACCACTTGTTCAGAGACCATTTAAACTTGTGACGCTGCAGAACAAGTGGTACTCACGACTGGTCCTCGCAACTTTGGCTGTTGCAGCATCCCAGCAGTCACATGATTATGATCCAGCAACTTGGCAACCAGTCCAGATTTCCAAGGGTCACGGTATCCCAAGGTTATGTAACTGCAATCTGTGATTTCCCCTGCCAGCTTCCCACAAGCAAATGCGGTGAGGAAGCGAGCAGAAAGTTGTAAATTGTGATCGTATAAAGTCCTCAGTAATCTACATGGTCCTCACAAGGATGGCTGAAACTGCTGTCACTAAGTGCCGTGATCATATGATGTTGAAATTCAGATCCCAATTACCGTCATTAAGTGAGGAATGTACAAGTCTTCTGTTTAAATGGCCTGGTATTGCAATGTTATTGATCGCTTAAGATACTGTCAAACCATTTCACTAACGTGGTTAGAGTTTCCTTGCAGATCTATTCATTCACAAAGAAGGCTGGAGATTAAAGGGATTCGGCAGGAGGTCAACTCACCTCAAATAGGCAATATAAATAATTTATTTTTTTATTTGGTCTCCTCTAGTCTAGGCCACCTGTAGACAAAGCCCATCCACTTTCTCAACTACCTTCCCTAAAAAGGGAAGGTTGGAAACAGGGTGAAAATTGTTAGGTCCAGTGAAGGCTTGTCGGGAGGAGATATACCATCATGCCTGTTCTGTTCGCAACACAGACATGAAGACGAGGCAGTTTGATGCAAAAGATGTTCTTTATTGTGCATATGCACTGAACAGAAGCAAAGGAGAAAATGGCAACATGCTCTTTTATACTTCCCCTGCAAGGGGAGGCTCAACCAATGAATGCAAGCCATTCTCCCGCCTCGCGCATGCGCATGAGGCTGGAGACAGCCTGTCTGGGTCCCGGGCAGACATATGGGCTGCCCGGGTCTATACAACCGGGTCCCGGGCAAACACATGGTCTGCCCGGGTCTCTGCAGTTGTCCTGCAGGTTCCCTGAGCCTTGCTGACTAGTTCAGCCAGGCCCAGGACACAACAATGCCCTTTCCAACATGGCAGATTGTCACATCAGGACCACAGATGGTCCTCACCAGTTTCAGAGGGATATACTGAAGTTCTAACAGAAAGGCAGGTAGGCTAGAAAACCCAAGGATCCTGTCTACCCCTTCAGGGCACAACACCCCTCCCCCCTTGGCTTGGACGATACCGTCCCTGCCAATAACCAGTACCACGTAACATTTAGTCCAAATGCACCCTGGCTATTCCCTGTACCCTTTTGTAAACTGATCCCACTGGGATTCAAGTTAATCCACGGTCTTTCACTTTTCGACAACAATCGCCCTCTAGGGACCGCACATACTCCTGCAACTATTTTGGCGGGGCCTTAATCCGCCCCGATCTTCGCGGATCCATGGTAGGGACGGGTGTGATAACATTTGGGGGAATTAAATTGGGTGCCTGGAGTGCTGGCTCCTGGTCTGCGCACAACAAACCAGGACTTTGTCGCCCAGAAGACTCAGGGGTTCCCCCTAACTGCTGACTGGCTGGATCTGCTAAACCCAAACCAGATTTCCTTGGTGGGGTCGAGTTCCCCGAGTTCCTTGGTGGGGTCGAGTTCCCCGAAAACCCTTGGAACTCCCCTCGGGAGCAATGTTCCTCAGGCCCAAGGCCAGCAGCAGGGGTGCCCTGAGTAGCCGATTTACGGCCATTTGCCCTAAACCGGGAACCTCTGCCAGAGTCAGGAGCCGCCTCTATGGCAGACCCCTCTGCATCTATGCCAGAGTCAGGATCCACCTCTGTGGCAAGACCCTCCTCTGGTGCGTTTGACAACCCCCCCTGCTTGGAGAGACTGTGATCCACAATCATAATTGGGGTCCCCCCCCTGAGAGCAGAGTCAGGGGAGGAATGCCGGCCTGGCAGCCGCCAACGCAACTGGTCTATGTGGCGCCGGAGGACACGCCCATCATCCAAGACCACTTCGTATGACAGAGGCCCAGAGACCTTAGAGATTACAGCAGGTACCCAGAGATGCCCCTGCCCATAGTTCCTGGTCCAAACCGGATCACCCACTTGAAGTCTCCTAGGTGCCCGCGGCTGCGACACCTGTGAAGCCACCTGGTCTGGGTGAAGCCTGTCCAGCTTTGTGATCAGTCTGCGACCCCAGTGGAGTTCAGCTTGGCTCTTTCCAGTAGCTGTGCATGGTGTGGTGCGGTGTGTGAGAAGAAAATCAGCTAACCTGTGATGCCAGGGTCCTTGAGTGATTCTCTTTAATGCGTCTTTCGTGGTGCGCACCATGCGTTCAGCCTGACCGTTGGTGGCAGGATGAAAAGGAGCAGATGTGGCATGCCGGATCATGTTGGCTTGTAGAAATGCCTGAAACTCAGAAGAGGTAAATTGTGGACCATTGTCTGCAACTAAAACATCAGGAAGGCCATGTGAAGCGAAGATTCCTCTGAGCACCTGGATGGTCCTGGCAGTAGTAGTAGAGGACACAGGAACAACCTCTAGCCACTTGGAATGGCTATCCACAAGGAGGAGGAAGAATTGCCCCTGAAAGGGCCCAACATAATCTATATGGACACGTGACCATGGAGTGAGTGTCTCCTCCCACCTATGTACAGGGGCCTGGGGCATTTCTGGCCGTGATTGCTGGCACACTTGACATCCTTGAACCTGGGCCTCAATGTCCTTATCGAGTCCAGGCCACCACAGATGGCTGCGCGCGAGCGCCTTCATCCTCACTATTCCCGGATGTCCCTCATGAAGAGAGAGCAAGACTCTAGTCCTCAATGAGGCCGGGATGACTACTCGATTGCCCCACAGGATACACCCCTTGAATGTGGACAATTCATGCTTCCTGCACCAGAAACTCTGGAAATCAGTACCAGGACACGTGTCAGGCCATCCTGACAACACACATGTCAGCACGTGTGCAAGCGTGTGATCAGTGGCAGTTTCTGCAGCCACATCCCTAGCATTGAGGGGAGATTCTGGTAAGTCCTGAATAGACAGAATATGTACAGCAGGGGCAGATCAGCCTCTATTTGTTTAAGAGGTAACCTGCTTAGGCCATCTGCATGGCCCATCTCAGTACCTGGTTTGTGAACCAGTGTGTAATCATAAGCTGCTAAGAAGATAGACCATCTCAGCATTCTAGGAGATATTATTTGAGGAGTTTGTTTGTTGGTTGTGAACAACCCTAGCAAAGGCTTGTGGTCAGTATAGACTGTGAAATGGCGTCCATACAAGAAATCATGAAATTTCTTTATGCCTGAGATTATTGCCAAGGCTTCCCTGTCAATCTGTGCATAATTTCGCTCCGCAGATGAGAGGGTCCTAGAATAATAGGCCACAGGGACCTGAGTTCCATCTTCCTTGAGATGGCTTAGCACTGCTCCTACCCCATAAGGGGAAGCATCACATGCGATGCACACTGGCAATTGCTCATTGAAGTGAGCCAGTACAGCATTTGAGGATAATAAGGCTTTGACCTTTGTGAAGGTTTCCTCATGGACTTTTGTCCATGTCCACGGAGCCTGTTTGTCTAAGAGCCTGTGAAGCGGCTCAGCCACAGCAGCTTTGTTTGGGAGAAAAGAATGGTAAAAGTTCAAAAGGCCCAAAAAAGCCTGAAGCTCAGTTTTTGACTGGGGACTAGGGGCCAGTTGGATGGCCTTGAATTTGGACTCTGCGGGGTGGATGCCATCTGCATCAATGCGGAACCCCAAGAACTCGGTGGATGACACACCGATTTTACACTTGTCCTGCTGTAGCTTCAGCCCAGCTTGGCGGAACCGCAGCAAGACAGCCCTCAGCCTTTCGGCTAAGTTTCCTGATGATTCTCCTGCAATGAGGATGTCATCAAAATAGGGGCAGACCCCAGGAATCCCTCTGAGCGTTCGCTCCATCACCCCTTGGAAAATGCCAGGGGCTACATTGACCCCAAACTGCAGCCTCTTTATTTTGAACGCACCTCTGTGCGTGACTATGGTTTGGGCTTCAGCAGTCACCTCATCAACAGGCAACTGTTGATATGCTTGAGCCAAATCAAGCTTGGCAAAGTACTTCCCTCCTTTCAGTGAGGCCAGAATGTGGCTCACCACGGGCACAGGATAAGCATGCTGCTGCAAAGCCTTATTCAACGTGCATTTATAGTCCGCACAGATGCGGACTTCCCCATTGAATTTTAAGGGAGTTACTATGGGGGTTTCCCATGGACTAGAGTCCACAGGTTCCAGAATGCCTTGTTGGAGCAACTTGTCCAACTCGGCATCAATTTTGCTCTTTAATGCAAAAGGCACCCTCCTTGGCTTGACCCTTATGGGTGTAATGCCTGGATCCAATTTCAATGCAATGGGAGGCCCCTTGTACGATCCAAGTTCTGAGCTGAACACATCTGCAAACTCCTTACATACTCCTGCAAGTCTTGCTGTTTGCAGCTGGTTCAGGCCAGTCACTTAGATCCCAAGTGCCTCGAACCAATCGAGTTCTATGAGACTCGTTCTATCACCCCCAACAACTACTACATCCAGTAATCCATTAAAGCCTTTTCGCTGCACTCTGAGCGTGGCTTCCCCTTTCACGCTTACTCGCGTGTTCTGGAAATCAGTGAGAACAAGATAACAACAGTTAAGGCCTGAGCTTAACTCTTGAGCCACTCCAGAAGCAAATCTTATTGAAAGTGTCCGCTGAAATGATAGAAAGAGCGGACCCTGTGTCCAGCTCCATAGCCAGGGGAACTCCCTGCAGCTTCACATCTATGTGCAGCTTTTTCTTAAGGGGCCTATGCATTCCTGTCTTGAACACCCCCCTTCGGGACACGCAAAAACCCACCCTGTTTTGGCTGGGGACCTTGGTACCTTTCAGAGGCAATTCTGGGGACCTGTTCTTAGGACGGCCCATGCAGGCCGATGCTATGTGGCCTTGCCTTCCGCACGCTCGACAGACAGCAGATCGAAATCGGCAATCGGCCCTCCTGTGGCGACCCCCACAGCTGAAACATCGAAGGGATGCAGGCGGTGGTCCTCTCCGATCCGGCAGTCATCTCTCCGCTGATGGCTGGATCTTGTCCACCTCTTCCTCCTCGGAGTCTTCCCCAGAGGCCTCACGCGCGGCCTCCTGATGGATCGGGACGGTCACTGAATGACTCTTTGTTGACCGCAAGGCCTTCACCACGCCTCCGGCTGCTTCTTCTGCTGCGATTTCTCATAAGGCATCTTGAAAGCTGACGTCTGTCCTCGCAAACAGCTTCTGCTGTACTTCACGGCTTCGCAACCCACACACCAGTCTATCTCGGAGCCTTTCCTCCAAGTCTTGAAATGCACACGGGCGTGCAGCCTGCCTCAAGGCCGCGACGAAATCCTCAGCTGATTTGCCGGGCTGCTGGTCCCTTTGCTCAAATTGATGCGTCCACGCTATTATCGAGAGCTTGGGCTTGAAGTGTTCTCGCAGCATCTTCTTCAAATCGGCGTATGCGATTGATTCCAATGGTGCCGGGGCGACAAGATTCTCATCTATTTCAAAGGTCTCTTGCCCACAGACACAAAGCAAGGTAGCCGCTTTCAGGCCATCTTCCTGGACTTTATTTACTCGGAAGTAGTTTTCGACGCGAGCTGCATACGAGCTCCAGCGTTCAGGATGCGCGATGTCGAATTCGTTGAGACGGCCCAGCTTGGACATCTTCTTCCTCGATGGCCTCATCCACGCCTCTCACCGTAAGGAATTGAGAAGGGGTCCGACGAAGCCAAGCCCGCCTCCAGCGTATGTATGCTGGCCGGCGACTGCTCCTCCTGGATGTCGCGCTTCTCTTCTCTTCCCGGCCTAGGTGAGTAAGCCTACTTCTGTTTCTTCGGGATCCCCAACGGCAGATCCCACCTTCGTCGCCAATGTTCTGTTCACAACACAGACATGAAGACGAGGCAGTTTGATGCAAACTGCCTTTATTGTGCATATGCACTGAACAGAAGCAAAGGAGAAAATGGCAACATGCCCTTTTATACTTCCCCTGCAAGGGGAGGCTCAACCAATGAATGCAAGCCATTCTCCCGCCTCACGCATGCGCACGAGGCTGGAGACAGCCTGTCTGGGTCCCGGGCAGACATATGGGCTGCCCGGGTCTATACAACCGGGTCCCGGGCAAACACATGGTCTGCCCGGGTCTCTGCAGTTGTCCTGCAGGTTCCCTGAGCCTTGCTGACTAGCTCAGCCAGGCCCAGGACACAACAATGCCCTTTCCAACATGGCAGATTGTCACATCAGGACCACAGATGGTCCTCACCAGTTTCAGAGGGATATACTGAAGTTCTAACAGAAAGGCAGGTAGGCTAGAAAACCCAAGGATCCTGTCTACCCCTTCAGGTATTACAGTTATATACACCAGTCCTCTTCTCTAAAAAGAGAAGGAAAGAATTTCATGGCATTGTATCAGCTTTGCCCAACCTAATGTCTCCCAGTTATGTTCTAAGTATCCATCTACCAGTGGAAAGTTTGGCCGTGATTCCTATCAATTCCAAAAGCTGCATGCGCCTGCAGGACCCCAGTTAGGAAAGGCTATACTGTATTGACTAATAACTTTAGATAGGCATTGTGCTTCTATAAAAATTGCAGTATAGCATATAATTAGTCCCTAAGGTAATTGAAGAAGCCAAGAGCATACCTTAGGTCTGTGGCTCAGTTTTGAAATATATCCATAACCATAAAAACAATTATGATTTATTGCCATTTGTTTCTTCTCACATTAACCCAGATTTTTCATCTGTCACTGATCATACTTAGACAAGTGGATTTGATTTTTAAAGTCTTTTAATGTGATAATTTTGAAACTGTCTTTTTTTTTTACATCTGTGTAAAGTTAAAATAGCCACAAAAGGAAGCAAGCAAGTTATGAGGTAATGATATGGAAAATTAAAAAAACAAAAACAAAACATACTGGCAAGGACTGAAAATAGTAATCAAATGCAAAAAGGGGGAAGGAAAAGGAAAACAAAATCAGGAAAAGGATGTAAAACAAACAAATCAACAAATTAAAAAAGGATAAGAAATAAAAACCAGAATTGTATTTTGGTTATATTAAAATATATCATGGTAACATAAGATGAAGGGCAGCATAAAATAGTTCCAATTAATGCTTTAGTAATCCATTAGCATGAAAGCTATTTCCCCAAGTTAAACCACACCCTAAAAGTTGTTTTATGTTTCATAAAATTAATGTTCCATGTAAATATGGATTTCATCTTTATATAAAACATGACATACGCAGCAAAAGAAGATACATATCTCATCACCTCTTGGGAGCCCAACACACACACACACACACACACACACACAGAGCAACAGAGTTTTAAATTAGAAATGCCTAATTCAGCTAGCTAGATTATCCAATCATATTTAATTATTGTAGAGGTATTTTTAGATGGGCTTAGTTTTACTATGCATTTCTAATTTAAAGGGCTTTTTGTGTGTGTATGTGTTGATAAATCAAATTCACAAGAACACTTCTGAGTTTTCCATTGCATCTATATTAAGAAATCTGGTCTGATAACTTGTTTAAATATTATTCCAAGTAGGGAAGATTACCATATCAGTTATTTCCACAGTGATAGGCTGTGACAGAGTTCTTGTCTAACGAGATTTTGTTTTTAAATCCTCTAATGAAGTTACGTTGAGTATATTTTCATCCGCACTAAATTCCAGCTCTCTTTTAAAACAGTGCAAATTACCACAATTAATATTACCCTATTATTTGGCACAATTCCTGCAGATTTCATCTTTTGTTCTGTCATTTATCATCTGGAGTTTTTAGCACTGTACAGACTGATTTCAACACCCACCAATGTTCTTTAGAAAGCAGGATAGTTTTTATGTAGATTAAAAATAGTAAATGAGCTCCATGTTTTCACATTTCCTACCTGGGGTTTTTTTTTGGGGGGGGGAACAAAATATGGAATATTTCTTTTCTGCTCCTAGCTTGACATCGTGCCTTGAAAACGGGGATACTCTTTCCCTCTTCCTGACTCATAATCCTCTTTTTCCTGTTTTATGGGTCATGTATTTTTGGTTCTGTGCTCATCCTTAAGCCACCAAAGTTTCTACCTGGGGCCACACTTCTCTTCTCTTTTCCTTGGAAAAGGCATCTGTATACACAAAGGGAGATATATCCAAGGTTGTATCATACATTAAAATGAATAGAAAGAGTTACTCATCCAGAAACTCCATTTGAAGTTAATATCCCCATGCTTTCAGAAGAGTATTTCTCAGACTTAACTTCTCCTGATAAAAACTACTCAAGCTTTAGCCTTTTTTTTTTTTTGCGTTCCATGTATTGGTGAGATTGCTTAGTTTTTCATACTTGGAGATTCTTAAACATCTACATGAAAACGTTGGAAAAGCTGACCTACTGGCACAGTGTGACACGTCATGAATATGCAAATCACACCCCGTGGGTTATTTCCATATGGGATCAGGCCAGAAATGCAGTAGGGATCTTGACCTGGTACCCAGAGTTGGCTAGATGGACACAATAAGAGAATAACAGAATAACAGAGGTACAGTAGAAGGGACCTTGGAGATCTTCTAGTCCAACCCATTGCTCAGGCAGGAAAACCTGTCCTATACCATTTCAGACAAATGGTTGTCCAATCTCTTCTTAAAAACTTCCAATGTTGGAGCACCCACAACTTCTGAAAACAAGTTGTTCCACCGATTAATTGTTTAACGGTCAGGAAATTTTTCCTTAATTTTAGGTTGCTTCTCTCCTTGATTACTTTCCATCCATTGCTTCTTGTCCTGCTTTAAGCTACTTTGGAGAGTAGGTTGGCCCCCTTTTCTTTGTGGCAGCCCCTTAGATATTGGATGACTGCTATCATGTCACTCCTAATCCTTCTTTTAATTAAACTAGACATACCCAATTCCAACAACCATTCTTGTTTTAGCCTCCAGCCCACTAATAATCTTTCTCTGCACTCTTTCTAGAGTCTCAACATCTTTTTTACATTGTGGCGACCAAAACTGGATGCAGTATTGCAAGTGTGGTCTTACCAAGGCATCATAAAGTGGTATTAACAGTTCATGTGATCTTGATTCTATCCCTCTGGCAGTGGTGGGATTATAATAATAATAATAATAATAATAAAGTTGGAAGGGACCTTGGAGGTCATCGAGTCCAACCCCCTGCTCAGGCAGGAAACCCTATACCATTTCGGACATGTGGCTGTCCAGTCTCTTCTTAAAAACTTCCAGTGTTGGAGCATTCACCGCTTCTGGAGGCAGGTTGTTCCACTGGTTAATTGTTCTAACTGTCAGGAAGTTTCTCCTCAGTTCCAGGTTGCTTCTCTCCTTGACTAGTTTTCCATCCATTACTTCTTGTCCTGCCCTCAGGCGCCTTGGAGAATAGCTTGACTCCCTCTTCTTTGTGGCACCCTGAGATATTGGAATACTGCTATCATGTCACACCTAGTCCTTCTTTTCATTAAAAACTAGACATACCCAATTCCAGCAAACGTTCCTGATATGCTTTAGCCTCCAGTCCCCTAATCATCTTTGTTGCCCTTCTCTGCACTCTTTCTAGAGTCTCAACATCTTTTTTACATCGTGGTGACCAAAATGGATGCAGTATTCAAGTGTGGCCTTACCAAGGCATTGTAAAGTGGTATAATACTTCACGTGATCTTGATTCTATCCCTCTGTTAATGCAGCCCAGCACTGTGTTGGCTTTTTTGGCAGCTGCAGCACACTGCTGGCTCATATTTAAGTGATTGTCCACTAGGACTCCGAGATCCCTCTCACAGTTACTACTATTGAGCAAGGTACCCCCTATACTATACCTGTACATTTGGTTTTTCTTGCCTAAATGTAGAACCTTACTTTTTTCACCATTGAATTTCATTTTGTTAGATAGAGCCCAGTGTTCAAGTCTGTCCAGATCCTCCTGTATTTAAGCCTGTCTTCTGGAGTGTTGGCTATTCCTGCCAGCTTGGTGTCATCCGCAAATTTGATGAGTTCCCCATCTATCCCCTCGTCCAAATCGTTGATGAAGATGTTGAAGAGCACTGGGCCCAGAACAGAGCCCTGGGGCACCCCACTGCACACTTCCCTCCATGTAGATGCGGTTCCATTGAGGACCACACGCTGAGTACGGCCGGTCAGACAGCTATGAATCCTCTTGTTGTGATGCTGTCTAACAATTTTTATCTCTTATTTAGTTGTAGGTTGTGATCTACTTTATCAAAGCCTTACTTAAGTCCAAGTAAATATATCCACAGCATTCCTTCTGATCCATAATTTTGTCACTTGGTCAAAGAATGCAATAAGGTTTTCTGGCATGATCTGTTTGACAAACCCATGTTGGCTTTTAGTAGTACTTGTTTGCCTCTAGGTGTTCTGCTGATTCGTTGTTGATTATCTTTTCCAGAATTTCCCAGGTATTGAGGTCAGGCTGATAGGTCTGTAATTTCCTGGATCCATTTTTTTTCCTTTTTTGAAGATGGGAACTACATCAGCTCTTTTCCAGTCCTCTGGTAGTTCCCCAGTGCTCCAGGATCTTTGAAAAATATAGTTCAGTGGTTCTGAGATCACATCTGCCAGTTCCTTGAGAACCTTGGGGTGTAATCCATCTGGTCCTGGTGATTTGAACTCGTCTAGGCTGGACAGATGCTCACTTACCATTTTCTTGCCTATCTTAACTTGTGTTTCTATTCTGTTTTTTATGGCACTATTTTTGATAGGTTGGTCTGTTTTTTCCCTTTGTGTAAAGACAGATGCAAAAAATGAGTTAAATAGTTCTGCTTTCTCACTATTGCTTGTCACCTTCTTGCCACTTTCACCCACTAATGGACCAATCATTTCCTTAACTTTTTTCTTATTTTTTACATGTTGAAAGAAGCTTTTTTTGTTATTTTTGACTTTGGTCGCAAGCCTTTCAGCCAGTTCGCACCACTTCGGCAGAATCGGTTGTTAATTTTTTGTTGCCCGGGCCCAGAATGGACTTCCAGAAGCGGCATCTACACAGAGAACCGGTTGTTCACATATTTGAATCCCACCACTGCCCTCTGGTAATGAGTTTAGGACTGTGTTGGCTTTTTTGGCAGCTGTAGCACACTGCTGGCTCATATTTAAAAGGATAAAATTGAATCCCACCAATGGAGTGGCTGTGCAGATTCAAAATCTGAGTTCAGAGATTGTCCATTTGCAACTCTTAAAGGCACAATGCTCCTTTAGATAGAGCTGGTTTAAAACCTATTGTATCACTTAGACATTACCACCTCACTGGACTATGGCAATGTGGTCTACATGGGGTTGTCCTTGAAAGTCATCCAGAAATTTAAGCTGGTTCAGAATGCAATGACCTGAATAAGTAAAACCAAGGTTTATGGGCTCACTGCATTGTACATTTTCAGATCTGTACATTGGGGAAACAAAACAACCACTACACAAATGCATGGCACAAGGTAGGACAACAAACCCATCAGGACAAGATTCAGCAGTCCATTTGCATTTAAAAGACAAAGGCCACTCTTTTGAAGAAAGCAAAGTGCACATATTGGACAGAGAGGACTGTTGGTTTGAAAGAGGGGTCAAAGAGGCCATCTATGTCAAAATTGAACAGCCCTCTGTCAACAGAGGGGGAGGGATACAACATCATCTATCTCCAGTCTACAACACAGTCCTTTCAGTAGTTCCAAGAAGGCTCCACACCCATCTGCACTACTCAGGTGATCCTGAGGATATAGATAAACTTCCAAGGAGCTTCAACGACTCTCCAAAACACAGGTGTCAAACTCAATCGCGTCATGTGACGTATCATGATGTTTTTTGTCTTTGCGGAGCCAGGGTGGGCGTGACCTGCGTGTGATGCATCCGGCCCATGGCTGCCAGTTTGACACCCCTGCTCTAAAAGAATACAAATGACCAGCTGTCTGAAAGGAATATAAATCCTTCGATTTCCCACCATCCAGTCAGAGCCGAAGAAGCTTCTTGGATGAGAAGCGAAATGTCTTCAAAGAAAAACAAGAAAGTCCAGTTGCCTGTTGAGAAAGCACCTTTGGGACAAACATGACCTGGATGACTGAGAATCTCCATGGACATTTTCCTACTTGTAGTAAGAGAAAATATTCACGATCCTTATTCAAGTCACAATATCTTCAGTTTTAAAAGAATCAAGAAGTGATGGGAAGATATCTAATGCGGTGTTTTATAAATTTGGCAATTTTAGTCTATCTTCAACTCGCAGAATTCTTCACCCAGAAAGTCCACATGTCTTCAACATTGGTCCACAGGCTTAGAGAGCTACCACAAGTTAGAATTGGCCATATTGATGCGGATAAACAATCAGAACTAGCAGCCTTTTATTAAGTATTAAGTATCGGTATTCTTATTATTCTTTGCTCTTAAACATTGTTTTATGTTGTGAAGCACCCTGAGTATGTGAAATGCTTATATAAGTAAATAAGCATGTGACTCAGTGGTGGAACTCAAATACCTGAATAACCGGTTCTCTTATTCAATGCAGGCCTGGGCCTCTGAGGCTTAGAATGGACTTCTGGAAGTGGCATCCATGCACTTCCGGCGGGCCATTCTAGACCTGGGAGGCCTCCGAGGACTAGAATGGACTTCCGGAAGTGGCATCCACGCACTTCCGGCAGGCCGTTCTAGGCCTGGGAGGCCTCCTCCAGGCCTCCGAGGCCTAGAATGGATTTCTGGAAGCCAGCCGGTTCTCCGAATGCAGCACAATTTAGCTAGCGATTTTATCGAACTGGTGCGAACCGGCTGAATCCCACCACTGATGTGACTGAGTTAGAATCTCATTCCCACAGCCCCATCCTGCCAAAACAATAGTGGCTATTTGTCAGAATGATGGCTGTTTCCCAAAAAATTGGCATCAGAAACACTAGAGGGCAGTAAAGAGGCAAATGTGAATGCTTTCTAAGAGCTCTGAAGTTACCTAATTCCTTATCTTCAGTGTGTGCCAGAGGATAATCAACAAGAAAAAACATCTCCTTCCCTTTGAAGGAAAAAAAATGTGCTTGAAGGAGTTCCCTGACCCTTAAAATATGCCGAATTCAATCTGCAGCACTGTTCTGTTTGAACCAAATGTTTTTGAACCAAATCCCCATGCAACTTTCTTAGAACATCTTGTTCAACATCAAAGAAGCTTCTGTAGTAAAACTCCACACACTGGCTGGGAAAACAGAAACGAGAGATTTTGGAATTCCCATCATCTGCAATAGTTCCAGAGAATAAATTATACAAAAACTAAGTAGTTATAAAACGTTGTTCCAAAAAGGGTAACATACTCGGAGTGTGGGGTGGGTGAAGAGGCATGGGCTATTATGATGGGAATGAAACACAGTTCTATAAATTAAAAAACTCTCCAGCTATGGGATATAGACCTTGTACTTTTGCTCAAGAGAGTTTTGGTAAAATTTAGGACTGCCTTTCTTTGCAATTTACAAACGAGGGAATCTGCAAAGCAAAGGCTGTTATTAACTCCCATCTGCTGGAGGAAGACTCCCACTGTTTGAAAGGCTTTCGTTTCTACAAGCTATGCAAATCTGCTAACAATTCAGTATTTATAGTATTTACCAACCACTTTAAAAAAAAAAAAAAGCATGCAGGAAGTGCCTATGCAAATATGGCACGAACATTAATCCCCGCCTCTTTCTGGGCTGAATGTCATGGATCCTCTGGAGAAATTTTCATTTTCTTTTAAAACACAAAAGAACTGTGAAAGGCTGTGAAACACTTTCTCATTTCATGTATTTCAGCAAATACATACTGGCTGCTACTCACATTTCAGGTTAAGGGTTTTTTAAGTATTTAGTCCATTAAACTCATATTTGATCCAGTGTGCTTAAGAGTGGAAGAATGCAAATAAGAGAGAGAATCTTGAGAAACAGTCACATGCTGCTCTTAAACAATATTTGCAAACGAAAGTAAAACTAGATGGCTTGGCGCATCTGAAGAAACGAAAAGATGAAAATAAATGCTGCATTTCTGTCAGAGTATAATGAAGGAAAACTTAGAAACTAAATCTTTCCTTGATGTTTCATAAATTTTCTTTTTTTTCCTTTCCTCTTCCCCCCCCCCCAGATGATTTATCTTTAAATAATAAAATAGCGGAAAAATTGGCATTCAGCTCAGAGATTTAAAAAGATCTTTAAAATCCTTTGTATTTTTGTTTAAAAATGACTCTGTGTGGTCTGCTTTTTATGGTAAATCCCTCACCAATAACATATAGTACTTTACCAACTGTATAACTTTTGGTAATTTCTCTATCCCCTTACTGATATTTATTTTGTATTAGTTCTTTTTCTTTTTTTTTCTTATCTATTTTTTTTTTTTAAAAAAAATGATTGAAATCACTTTTTTAAAATATTGCAAGGAACATTGGATGGATGAATGGCCATTGAAACAGAAAGCCAGTGAGATCACAAAAAGACCGCACACAGAATAAAGTACAGACAAAAGACTTTAAGTAGACTGGTTTCAGTAGACTTCCTTTGTGTTGGAATTCTGCCCGAAGTGTTTATCTTTTCTGTTGACACTGGAACTACTTAAGCAATGTTCCATAACAAAAGGATGCACTGTAATGGTGTAGTCAATCTCCCTATATTATTTTTTTTAAAGTTCAAATATTATTTTAGGATACTTACATTTTCCAGAAATATACATTTAAAAAAAAAAAAAAAGTATGATTGTGCATGTTTTGAAAATGATTCAGAAGAGCAGCTTTGGACTTCATACAAGTACAAGAATGGAACCTGTTCATCCAAGCAGCCTAACTTTGTCCAAACTTCCTGATAAATCTGAAAAAAAGATGCCATTGGTTTAAGGAAGTCATTCATTAAAACGAAAAGGAATTTTAAAACTGTCAGCTTTTTTCAGGCTTCTATGGAGTCAGGCTACTTCAGTAAATAGCAGAAATAATGAAGACTATGGAGGAGGTAAAAAAAAATATATGTTGTGTCCATGACTGTTCGATGATAGCCCTGCCTCTTGTGCATGTGTTGTACATACAATGCACATGAAAAGGGGAGCAGGATTTCAGCTGCACAGTTGCAACTGTCATCTTAAGGTGTGTTTTTTTAACCTTCCCAATGCTCTTGTGGAAAACTGCTGTGTGTACACTCACACAAGGTCTGGTGCATTCTTTCTAAATCATTCTTGACAGCTCCCTCCTTTTAAAAAAAAAAAAATCAACATTCAAATCAGGTTCTGAAGTACCAGAAATAGAGAACATAATGCACTTCTCTATTGCTGTAGAGTACATGCTAAATATAGTGTGTAAATAAACATGAGAGAGAGGGGGAGAATAGAGCATGCAACACGATTTGAAAAGCTCAATCCAGTGAAAGTAGCAGAACTGAGAAAAGATCTGTGAGAATAAGCAAGTAAATCCAAAAAAGCAAGTGGTCGACAGAGAGATAGAAAACATATTACACTGTGCCAATTGAGCTGAGCCAGTATGCAAGATGGAAGTATTATTAGCACCATTTATGTTAACTAAGAACTAATGGAGTCTATAGAATAGTGAAAAGAAAAGCATAGACCTTAATGTAGATGCTATAAATTTCATTTGTTAGAAAGGGATAAAAATGGAAATGTCCTCTATAGAATAGGAAGGATCAGCTGGAGCAACACAGTTAAAGAGGAAATGCAGCCTTATCCTTTAAAAATCAGATCAAAATCAGTATCCCAAAATTACACATAGCAGCTGCTTAGGAGATCGTAGAAGATATTAAGGCCATCATAGAAATGAAAAGAATTCAATCTGATCTCCAAAGGAACATTCATCTGTCCCACCATTCAAGAATTCTAAACTGGGATCTACATTGTAGCTCCTCAAGCAGCAGATGCAAATTAGTTGGAGGAGCAATGCAGAGTAGCTGGCTTTCACTATCATATTTCTTCCAGTCCCACCTCTGGGAATAGCAAATCTTTGTGTCATACTGTTGCTAGAACAGATCCTTGGTAGTTTTATCAGTTTCTCTATATAAAATAGGGAGGAACAATACCTTGTCCTTTTGTTTTAGGCAATAAAATGTCTTAGGTCAGCTCTGAAGAGTTCACCTTTAAGTAATGCATGTTATTCCAGGTATTTTGAATAATGCAAAATGTCAGACCATAAACATGTAACCCTTAGATAGACCATGTTGAATCAAATCAAAGAACTAGCTAGCTGATATCTTTTTTATATTGTAGTCAGCAAGATCTTTATGGAAAGCCGATCCAAGAATAAGTCTATCAGCATCCTGAATTCACTGAACTAGACTGAATGTCATTGATTGATTATGTGCCATAAAGTAATTTTTGATCCTAACAACCACATAGCTTTTCCCCATGAAGATCTATCCCTAACCTGTTCTTTCAGATCTTCCAGTGGTACGCTCATTACCACTGTAACTGAGTCCAACTTTCTTGATGTTAGCTGGATCTTTGCATAATGTGTCCAAAGTAAGATCATTTTTTAAGCCTGGTCGTTGGTGCCTCTGCTGAGAACCCTGGCTTGATTTGTTCAATGATCCCTCCATTTGTTTTCTTTCTGTTCACGTTGTTCTCAGGAGTCTTCTCCAACACCAAAGTTCAAAGGCATCAATACGCTTCCTATTCTGCTTCTTTAAAGTCCAACTTTCACTTCCTTACAGTGTCAGAGAATACCATGGTTTGCATGATTCTGATCTTTGTAGGTATAGACACATCATAGAATTTGAATATCTTTCCAAGGCCCTCGTGGCTACTGTCCGAGAGTTAGTCTGTGGCATATTTCTTGACTGCTTGTTCCTTTACTCTTGATGGTCGATCCTAAAGGCAGAAGCTATCCAACACTTCAGTGTGTTCATGTGAGGCTGGTTGTTCTACCTGTTGTCATTAGTTTGGCATTTACATGTTTACACCTATTTTTTCACTTTGCTCTGTGACATTTAGTACTAAGACTTGAAGATCCTTTGAAAGTTCAGCTACAAGGGTAGTATCATCAGCATAGCTTAGGTTAGGAATATTATATGTAAATGAAATGTAATTTTGTTTCTCAGCCTCAGCAGCCTCAATTATGATTCTGTGCAACCTAAAGTAATGTTGGAAATGGTTATATAAAAGGGCTCAGAACTATGCTATTGGCCATCAGCCCAATAACTTTAATAAAATTAACAGAACAGGACCAAATTATTTTAGATCTGTGGCAGATATAGAGAGACAGGGGAAGGTATGGCACCCGGGAGAGAGTTTTTATGAAGACATTTTGGTGGACAAGAATGGAACTCCTAAGGTTTGAACTAGCCTGTGTGCTAGAGTTATCCATGTTGGTGGAACTGGGATTTGTTTTAATTACGAATTAAAGGCAAGCAAGCGTTGTTGACAGCCAGCCTAATAAAATGGACTGATGTAGCTAACATTTTATCCTGTCCTTTAGAAAGTAGAGCAAGATGTATGGGTGGTTTCGATGACATATTAAGCCAGAAATGAAAGTTAGGATGATGGTTTTCAATGCCCAGGTAAACCAGGATTCGTGATATCAACAAATTTTAGATTAGGCTAGTTTTGATTTTGTTTGAAGCTGGCTTATTTGCACATACTTTAAAAATATTTCCAAGTATAGATTTAAATTAAAACTTCTCCCTTTACCTGCTTATGTAAAGAGGGCCACAGTATCAGTAAAATAATTGTTCGTATTGTGGTTTCCTGACTTAATATAAAATCTGAATAAAACCACACTCTTTCTGTTTTCCATCTTAAGAAGTCTTGAGCTATTTAAAATTAGGCTTCATAAAGACTGGTTTCATTCAATAAGCTAAGCCATAATGTGGTTTGTTTAATTTTATCTTAGCACGTTATGAGAATCCAGATCCAATCAATCAGATTTAGACAAGCTACAGCTTACTAAAATGTGTGGAGCAGATTTAAAGCTTTTTCTTGTTATTTCAGCCTTAACTCCATAAACAGATCTACAAACTGGTTCTCCAAATGGTAGGTAATGT
Source organism: Azemiops feae (assembly GCA_023970755.1). Taxonomy (NCBI): domain Eukaryota; kingdom Metazoa; phylum Chordata; class Lepidosauria; order Squamata; family Viperidae; genus Azemiops; species Azemiops feae. The sequence continues at coordinate 1,206,185 of JALGBA010004290.1, forward strand.
ATCTTTTCCACGAGTAAAATGTATAGGATCTCCTGCTTGAGCAGAGGGTTGGGCTAAAACAGTGGGCCTCTACCTTTTGGGCACCAGGGACCAATTCCATGGAGAGAGGCTTTTCTGCGGACTGGAGGGGGTGTGGTTTTACATGCTGCCTGCATCTCATGGATGGGGCTTCACTTGTTTCTGGACTGCCACGGACCAGTGCCAGTCCACAGACCAGGGATTGGGGACCCCTGGGCTTGAAGACTTCCAAGGTCCCTTCCAACTTTGTTATTCTGTTAGATCTTCCTACAACTGATACAAGATACACATGGGAGATGTACCCCTCTTGCTATATGCCTAACCTGGCAAGGTGAAACAACACCATGCCTCAGTGCCAATGTTGGCAAATTCCTAACCTCAGCACTATTAGCATTAAGAACATCTGAAATGGGGCTCATACACATAATGATCTGAGCTCTGAAGCTTGCTTTGCTATCAGGAATCCTCTGTCCCTATCTTCGCACATTTCATCCTTTTCAATGTTCTATCGGATTAGTTGTTGCCCATACAATGGCAATAAATAAGCTATAAAGATAGATATTTATGAGAACATCAAGTTTTAATCAGTATCATGAATATTCATTTGTTGGATCAGCTATCATTTATATGTGTTGTTCTTCTTCCAAGGAATCTAAGAATCTACTTCATTTGGGTAAGAATCTACTTCAAACCCCTGCCGGAAATATTCTTTTGTATGCAGTAACCTTTTTACACATTGTATTGACATAGTACAAACATTCTTATGGATGTTCTGTTCCCGGGAAGTATGTTCTTTTACGCTGTTCATTATGTCCTTCTAACTGAAACACTTCAAAGAATCCTATTGTGTCACAAGAATTATTGGGGGTGCCCTTTTCTTACTGCATAGTAGTTTACTTCCTGAGTTCCATACATGTGATCCTATTATTCCGTCAATAATTGTATTCTTTCACAAACAACTAAACAGCTTTTGAAGCATTAAGAAAATATGGAAAAAGCAGAAACTATTGTGCAATCCAAGCACTGAAAACCTAAAGTGTCACAAAAGATGGGCTTAAGTGAGATGCTTTCAAGCTGTGGTTCCACTATCAAGACACAGTTGCCAAAGGGCCATAACCAGGAGTAGCATTCATCAGAGAACAGGTTTTTCAATAACAATAACAATAACAATAACAATAACAATAACAATAACAATAACAATAACAATAACAATAACAATAACAATAACAATAACAATAACAATAACAATAACAATAACAATAACAATAACAATAACAATAATAAAGTTGGAAGGGACCTTGGAGTCGTCTAGTCCAACCCCCTGCTCAGGCAGGAAACCCTATACCATTTCAGACAAATGGCTGTCCAGTCTCTTCTTAAAAACTTCCAGTGTTGGAGCATTCACCGCTTCTGGAGGCAGATTGTTCCACTGGTTAATTGTTCTAACCGTCAGGAAGTTTCTCCTTAGTTCTAGGTTGCTTCTCTCCTTGATTAGTTTCCATCCGTTGCTTCTTGTCCTGCCTTCCGGCTTTTTGGAGAATAGCTTGACTCCCTCTTCTTTGTGGCAGCCCCTGAGATATTGGAACACTGCTATCATGTTCCCCCTCGTCCTTCTCTTCATTAAACTAGACATACCCAATTCCAGCAACCCGTTCCTTATATTTTTTAGCCTCCATACCTCTAATCATCTTTGTTGCTCTTCTCTGTACTCTTTCTAGAGTCTCAACATCTTTTTTACATCGTGGTGACCAAAACTGGATGCAGTATTCCAAATGTGACCTTACCAAGGCATTGTAAAGTGGTATTAATACTTCACATGATCTTAATTCTATTCCTCTGTTAATGCAGCCTAACACTGTGTTGGCTTTTTTGGCAGCTGCAGCACACTGCTGGCTCATATCTAAGTGATTGTCCACTAGGACTCCGAGATCCCTCTCACAGTTGCTACTATTGAGCAAGGTACCACCGTCCTATACTATACCTGTACATTTGGTTTTTCTTGCCTAAATGTAGAACTTTGCTTTTTTCACCGTTGAATTTCATTTTGCTAGATAGCGCCCAGTGTTCCAGTTTGTTCAGATCCTCCTGTATCTTAAGCCTATCTTCTGGAGTGTTGGCTATTCCTGCCAGCTTGGTGTCATCTGCAAATTTGATGAGTTCCCCGTCTATCCCCTCGTCCAAGTCCCTGTTGAATATCAGTGTAGTTTCCCATGATGGTTATTGCAGAAACTTCAGTTTATAACTTCTAGAAACATTCAACATCTGTCCCTTTCAGCTCCATTTTCACCTTATCCAGGAAGCCACAATGAAACAGATGGGAAAGTGACAGGTAAGTAGCCAGGAAACAGAGGTCAGGGAGCAATTATCTGAGATGATTATTTGTGTAATAGTATTAGAGGGCTATTTGTGTAATAATTAAGACATCAGGCTAGAAACCAGAAGCCTGTGAGTTCTAGCTTTATCTTAGGGACAAGGTCAGCTGGTTGACCCTGGGCCAGTCATTCTGTCTGAGCCCTAGAAAGAAGGCAATGGCAAATCTTGCCAAAAAAGCTTGCAGGGACTTGTTGAGGCAATTGCCAGGAATCAAGATGGACTCAAAGGTGCATGTGCACACACAAACACACACACATACATACACAGAGAGAGAGGGGGGGGGAGAGAGAGAGAGAGAGAGAGAGAATATTAGGTGACAGAATAATTGGTGGTATGTATTTTGGTCTTAGTTCTAGAAAATGCACTTTCCCCCCCAAGTAATTTTAGAATTAACTACTTGTATGCAGTGTGCCATTTAGCTACTTTGAAAGAACAACGCCTTGCCTTATAAATATCTTTCATAGTACAAACTATTCTCATTCAATTACATTGGAAAAAATTGCAAGGCATTTTTCCCCAAAGAAATTTGAGAGAAATTACCTTGGATGGGAAATTCAACTCCAGCACTTTTTTTTAGTTAGAAAGGAGTTGAATGAAATGTGTATATCCACGTACCTTTCAACTTTTATTGTCTTGTCATCCCTGCAGAGATGCATATCTGTTTGGAAAGCCCACAATTCAATTAAAATTTAAGATTCTTCAGATAAGGAAGCATGAGAAGCCAAGAAGGCTGCAGAGAGATGGGCAGCTATATGTTAGATAGAAATGATGGCAGCATCTTCTGCACTTTTGTAGTAATGAGTGAATTTATGAAGTATTGTCTATGGACATTGATTGTAACAGCCTGAGAATGCATCAGAAAGAGAAATATTTCTTTCACAATAGAAGAAAACCTTAGGGGAAAGCAGAAAACAGATTTCAGCATAATATGACTGTTGGTTGTTCTAATTCATGCCACATTTTCAAATAAATTTACAAGATATATAGATATCCCATGTGGTACTACTGAATTATATTCTCCGATTCCATCCTTTTCACACTGATCTGCCCGAGAAACAGGAGATTTCAGGTAGGAGAGAGCAAAATGACAAGCAATGTTGTCTGTAGTCTTTGCTGTGCCAAGCATAATCTGTGTCTAGCAGAACATGAATCACATCTAAAGAAAACCTCAAACCAAACCGTTTTTGCTCCCCAGGATTATAAAAGCTTAAAGACTTGGGGAACTTTCCATTAAAACTGTATTTGGTTATGGAAATCCTTTGCTCTTCTATTCAGTTTTTCGTGGAAACTACTTTTAAAATTCATGTTAAATGTAAGGTGTCAGAAAAAGCAGTTCAAATGTTCCTAAAGGGGGGAAATTAGCAATAGCAATAGTACTTAGACTTATATACTGCTTCACAGTTTTTTACAGCCCTCTCTAAGCAGTTTACAGAGTCAGCATATCACCCTCAACTATCTGGGTCCTCATTTTACTGACCTTGGAAGGATGGAAGGATGAGTCAACTTTTTGCTGGTGAGAATCTTGAGCCTGCAATACTGCATTCTAACCACTGTGCCACCACGGCTCTGTAAATTCTGTTTCATTTTCCATGATTACACCTTAAAACAGTTTTGTCCCTTGAAAACAATTTATTTCTGCTAGAAATCTTCATTTAAAAAGCACCACCAAAGTAGTGGTTCCCCTAAATCTGGGGTGGTGAGCTATAGCCCTTTTACGACCTGTGAACTTCAACTCCCAGAATTCCTGAGCCAGCATGGGAGTTGAAGTTCACGGATCGTCAAAGGGCCATAGTTCCCCACCCTTGCTCTAAATGAAAAAGAATTGTTAAAAGCTTGATGACAAACTGTGATCTTTTAGTAGCTTTTAGGAAGGAATCACATGGGTGTGTTTTTGAATCTATTTTGGGGGGATCTTCAAAGTCCACAAAAGCAGCATACATACAAATAGGGCTCTGAACACATCCCATGAGATTTGGGAAAAGGGCTCCAGACTTTGTGTGAACACAAGCCCAACTCTTTTCTTCTACTAAGTAAACCTGAGTTTTTTTCCATATGTCCACCTCAGCCTGAAAAAAATATTGCTTCTACCTTAATGAATTTGGGGATTACAGTTAATGTAATTCTTAAAAGAGCAGCACCTTTTTTTTTCAAGCTTGAGAACCATTAAAAAAAGTCAGCTACTTTAAAGAAAAGCAGAAAAGTATTATGTTTTGTGTAAAGCTTGAAACAATTTTGAATCATTTCCAAGTTTGTGTAGTCTTATTACAGCCAGTCTTCCAGTTACAGTTAGTAATGACCATTTGAAGTTACAACCTCAGAAATGTGTTTTATGGCCTGTAAAGTACTTCTGGCCATTGTAAAATATTACACCCTCTACCCCATGTAGTAGTCATGTGATCATGATCTGGATACTTGGCAGCCTGTTCATACTTACAACCGGCTGCCAATCACCCTGCAATCATATGATCACCATTTGCTATCTTCTCTGCTGGCTTCCCCAGAGAGTCAATGGGGAAGCTGGCAGGGAAGATTGCAAGGTGCTGCCTCCTTTTCAACTCTAAGAGCTGGCTGAAAGAGCTACCTACTGATGGGAGCTGATCACCTCTGGGTGAGTGCAGAAATGGAGCTCTGATCCCAAAGTTCCCAGCTCCATTCCTGCAGCCCAGTGGAACAGATCTCTTCCATGCATGAAGGGAGACAAACTCCTGTAGTAGGGTGGAGAAATGGAGCTCAGATCCAGTGGTGGGATTCAGCCAGTTCGCACCACTTCAGCAGAACCAGTAGCTAATTTTTTGTTGCCCAGGCCCAGAATGGACTTCCGGAAGCGGCATCCACACAGAGAACCGGTTGTTCACATATTTGAATCCCACCACTGCTCAGATCCCAAGGTAGCAGCCCACCATGTTTATGAAGAAGAAAACTGTTTTTGTGTACTTACTTTGTAAGAAATAAGGACTTGCACTACTGGCTGGTTTTGCCCATAGTTTTCAGAATATGAGAGAGAGAGACTTTTCTTGAATGGACTTCTCTTGAACATACTTTAACAATTATGTATTCATGCATTCTATGAGAGAGACTTAGGATGGATTAAATCCATAAAAATGGACTAAGCCAAGTTCTTCACCCGGGTGGTAGACTAATTATTCTCTACTGGCAATTACAGGGGTAAAATCCATGTGAAGGTCTATAGAAAGCATTCTAAATGTCTCTGATTTTATGGAATTACAGACACAATATTGCATATTGTACGCACCAGACAGTAGTGGCATTTTGCTGTAAAAAAAATCAGATAGTCAAGATGACAATGAGAACCTCTTAAAGATAAGGGAATGCTGGCTGGTGTTCTTTGCTGCTGCTTTAACATTTATCACCAGAACTATTTTTGAAATTCCTAAAGAAATTATATTCCCTGTTTCTCGTACCTCATTCATGCCCTTAGCTTCTTATTTCTTGATATTTCTGCATTAACCTTGGAATTTGGAGGTTTTCAGAGAACTTTGAAAGCTTTGTTCATTTGCAATGTTATTTTTGTGTCTTTTTTGTCCTTGATTAGGAGCAGAATCAGAAAATATATGGCATTCTCAAACATTTATGTGGCGTCTGTCTCCATGAAGGAAACCTAAGGGTTGTTCTAAAAGTGGAATTGTGGCTTTTACTGGAAATGTTCTGACGCTATTAGTTAGAGCATTAAAAAAAATCTACTGTCATCATCAGCTAGCAAATCCTATTGGAATTTCCCAAGTAGAAAAAAGCTTTTACTCCTGCAAGGCTCAACTTCTGCTTGACAGATGACAGCAGAAGTCTCAAAAACACACCCAACAGAACACAAAATTGGTAAAGGCCACAAATGTATCTGAAGATAGGAAAGAAGAGGGTAGGATTAAAAGTATGTATGTTCTTTTCTTTTAAGAAAATCCAATCCAAGCATTAAAAACAGCACCCAACACTATTCTTGAGGTAAGAATAGCCAGCCTTTTAGTGGCCAATAGCTACCCTGAATAATTTTAGGAGGCTGAGGATGCAACATCGGTAGGGTCACAAGCTAGGTCTGTGGAAAGAGTTTGGGTATTGTTTTTTAACTGTGGGAGTTATGGTATAATTATGTATGGTTTTTACTTGACTCCCAACTCAAATAGTATGGTCTGTTTTCAGTTGTTTATAGTCAGGACTATATAGTGAGTTGTTGGAGGTTGCAGTTCTAACTTAAGATGAATATTGCCGTTCCAATCACATTATTGTTCTCTCTGGAGAAAGTTCTAGTGCTGGGAAAAGAGGAAGGAAATAGAAGAAGAAGATAACTAGCAGCAAGATGGATGGACTCGGTTACAGTGGTGATGAGTGCATCTGTTGGAAAAGCACCAGATTAGGAATAGACCATCATGAAAAAGTCTGTTTGCATACTTGCCAAGAGTTGACACTTATTTGATGACACACAATCAATTAAAAAAACCACATTATTCCAGTCTTTCTGTATGTCATTTGCTAATCTGTGAGTTCATAATATATACTTCTTCTGAAGAATGGTCCTTACCATGGTAGTAATTTCAGCTGGTAATTGTGTTTGGCTGATCCAAATGTTCTTTGCTTGTTCCTGGTTTTGACTGCTAGATTCTCCAAGCATCTCAATCTTAGTTAGATTCTTAGAAGCTGTGAGAATAGATTCCTGAGTAGAGCAAAGTTGGGCTGGTAAATTCCCACTTTTCTACTCTAGTATTTATGGAGTCTGATGAATTTCAAAAGTGTTTTACAGTAAAAACCTATTTGCACGCAGATCCTCCTGATCAATGTAAACAAGCACACCATTGTATCATCTAAAATTAGTCTTAAGGTCCTTTAAAAGAAGATTGTGCAATATATGGGAAAACAGTAAAATTTGTCACCAAGGTAGTGTCATATTATTGCATTACTATGTTAATTATATATAGGAGTTATATATAGGAATGGAGGAGTGAAGTCTGTGCATGGATTTGGCATTCATATCCTCGGAAAAAACTGCACTGGCCTTATCAATAGTATGTCTAAACCAAATCTGATCCCACTTGATGTCACATGTTTCACCCCAGCCCCAATGTATATTGTGCATTAAATATTTATGCTCTGTTTTCAACATGGATACAACCTGAAGCAACCTTCTCTTCATAGTTGTTTGATTTCATGAAGAACACAAGGTTCATATGACAAAGCAGGTTTCTACATGCATCAGACTTGCTGCTTAGGATAAGAAGAACTTGAACAATGTAATAAATAGTGCGGTATCTTCTATGTAGGTTTAGGTATGCAGTTCTGATACGTCCCCATCCCAGTTCCTAATTTTGTAATGTTTCCTAATGTAATATTTCTGTAATTTTCTGTAATGTACTTCTATAATGTTTCATTCATTCATATTGCTAACTCAGGATAAGAGTTGGCAGCTGATCCACTGTCAGGTAAGGTAAATGTGGAGAATATGCTGAAACCCATAGTTTAAAAATGCAAAAAGATTGTAAATATGTTACTTCTGAAAATGATTTGGCTGCCTGTGGATATGATTGGAGAAATAGACTATGTGGATGAATGTGGCAGAAAATGGGACTATTCAGTAACAGACTCATGACTTAGTTTACCTTTACGTATTTGATCTATAAAATCACTTCTTTTTAATAAAAGAGTCAGGACCATTTAACTATACATCATCTTTAGAACAAATCTCTATCAAGCCTAGTGCCTTCTTTCCTCCATTTCTTCTAAACTGTTGGAGATTTAAGATCTACACAGACTCCAGAGAATGCTTATTAAAATGTTTCTCCCAATTTCTCTGCCCACAAGTAAAGTGGAGAATGTTGAGCCTAACCACAGCTCAGTTTTCATATGATTTTAATATTGATGAAAGAAACCATAAACTTGCCACTCTTTCCAGTTGTGACTTGTTTTCTCCTTCCCACAATTAACAATATAATTTCATTAAGCTAAATAAATTCATTAACCGTACTCTCTAATAAGAGGTTATCAACAATTTTTATTTTTCTCTCAATTAGATCATTCATAGAACTGTCTCACCTCATATACAATTACTGGTGTATAAGGCAAACATCTTTGTGAGGCCAAATTAAATTATAGTATGGGGCTGGAAAAAGTCATAACTCACCGCTAAAAGTATATGTCTCTATGCATATGATTTCAGGTTCAGTCTCTTAAGCCTTACATGAGTTCAGTTCAACTTACATTGTGAGCTGAAATAAATTCACAAAGTAATGTTTGGAGCATTACAAGGATGTTTTCCTACTAGAGTAGCATCCTGGTTTTCATTGAGTAAAAGCACAAACACAGAGAGGACCTTCACACATCACTTTAAGCTATAATATCATTTGATTGTTGACTCTGCGCTATTTGTTAGTCCAGCCACTGTTATATGGCTTAGTATTATGTGTGAATCATACCATTGCATTTCGATCATGGTTAAGGTACACCGTAACTTAGTCTAAAATGTGAATAAGCTGCAAGATATTATGTGTCACAATCAAGGAAGGTCAAGATTATTACAAGGCAATGAAACGTCAGGACCTTGGACAGCATAGAGCACTAGTTACAAGTTGGCATATTGCTGCACAGAAAAAACTATTAATTCCAGCAAGGTCTAGCAGGCTATTAAAGCTTTAAGTAGGCTGGCACAGCCTGGCCTTTTTTGTGGCTCCACCACTTCTGGGTTGACTACATGACTACAACATTTCTGTAATCTCATGTTCATGTATGTTTGAAGGAGGAGAACTTGTGAAGCTGACATGGAGGATAGTTTACATCATCAAGCTGTCAAGGCACAGACTGGTATTGACCGGATTCTTTTTAGTGAAGCAATTTGTGATTCATCTGATCCTGTGGTCTCTCTCAAGATGATGCTAACTTTCTAAACTAAGAGAGAATGAAAGAAGGAAATATTAGACAGTACTGCTTTAGAGAGGCCATAGCCTATTCAGATCCTCTTCTTTATATGAATGTGCCACCTATTGGGGAATCTTCATGTGATGCTCTTAAATGTATGTAGTGGAGAAAATAATGTATCATCTCCACAGTTCAAAACATATTTATTGTATATACCACAGTACTTGACAGCTGAAGATGGAAATGATTATGGAATTTGGAGACAATTCAAAGGAATAACACAATGGAGAGAATGCACAGTTTAAAGATATCAATGAAAAATATTTGATGCTATAGGTTAAAGACATTGGAAAAGTTTCCAAATAAAATTTGAGGTCAGCTGATCATTGTTCCTTCAATCACTGTTAGGTACATCTTGCAACTCTACAACATGATTCTTCTTAAATGGAAGACATGCATATTTTCAGTAAACAGATCTTACGGTTTTCTGGTGCTTTAGGTATGCTTTGATTCTGCTACCATACAAGCTCACAAGCATAGCAACTGGACCTACAATGACTCAAATTTATATTCTTAAAATGGGGGCTGCAGAAGTGTGCATGAACCAAAATCTATGAAGTCCATATATCATACTATGCCATCACCTAGTTCATTTCGTTTTCATGTAAGGTAGGTGCCATCCCAACCATTGTGGTTTATAAACCTGTTTGGAGGACAATAACTCAACGTGATGAATGAATCCAGACACTATGTCTCAAGTGGCCTGAGGCTATAAATCTCTGTCATTTTGTCTGGTACTCAGTTAACATCCATCATCTCAAACATGCATGGACAAAGTAAGATTAATCTCTCCAGGGGCTGCTGATAATTTGCTGTGTAATTTGCCACCAGTTCTGAAAGCAATTGCTAATCAAGAATGCAGAAACTTAAGTTAAGAAAAATTCAGCACCGAGTGGAAATATTTCTTAAGGAGCTCTTGATTGCTGTGATTAATGACCATATGAAGACACAGTTGGGATTTTTGACTTTCTTGCCTTGAAAAAAACCAGTTTCAGCAAATCTCACCCTGTGTTTAAACCAATACTATTTATTTCAACCTCAAATAAACATTACCCCCTTTTTGCTGCAAGTTCATTTCAAAAACAAAAAGTTTAGGAGACAAATCCAACCTATGATATTTTGCTGCCTGAACAAAGGATGAGATAGTGTCTCTCTCTCTCTCTCTCCATCCTCAACTTGAACAAAAACTCAATGGACCTACAACTGACTTTTAGGTCATTATTATCCACTATTAATTAACATGCAAAAACTGGAGGGTAATAAGGTGGGAGCTTAGGAGGAACTGAGCATGTTCTATAAATTATATCTCCCTATCACTCTTTTCATTACTCACTATTCCTAAGTAACTGTTACCCGAAGTAGCTGCCTTAGTGTAATTGACCATAGGGCTCCCCAATGCAGATAAACATACCATACCCAAAGAGAATGCAAGGATTTCATCAGCAGGGCTTAGAGAAGTGAGAGGCGGGCTGCTCACCACTCTTCAAAGATTTGTTGTTTGTTGCATTTAGATGGCTACCCAACCATAAGAATTAAGGCATCATGCAACACTAAAACATAGAAACCAAAACAATGAAAAAAGAACAATGTACAGCTCAGAAGAACAAATCAAATAACACAAAAATATTAAAAGAGACTCACCATCCATCCAAACTCAAAACCTGTGGGAAAAGTCAGGGTTGCAAAGACGTTTTAATAACAGTCACAGGAGGCAGGCACAATAGTTCTCTGGGGAGATGCTATTCCAGAGATAGAGAAGATTCCCTTTCTGAACCACATCATTTAATCTGTTGGACCTGGAACATGCCCACTTTGCCCAATTATATAGAGCAGGCAGAAACATCACTGCTTCAGACAGGAAGGCAGTGCAGAGAGTGGTGAGGATGGCTGAAAAGATCATTGGCAGTTCCCTCCCTTCCATCCAGGATATAGCACATAAGCGTTGCTTGAGCAGGGTCCGCAAGATTGTCTGGGACACTACACATCCTCTTCATGACCTGTTTTCCTTGTTACCTTCTGGGAGGAGGCTTCATGGTATCCGAAGCAGAACATCCAGATTCAGCCACAGCTTTGTTCCATACAGTATTAACCTTGTGAACTCTAAAGCTTCTTCCTTCCATTATGTATTCAAAATGGACAGTGAATAATATTTATATGTTACTTATATGTAAGGGTATAGGTCTATACATATGTTGTATATTGTATGTTTTAAATGTGTTATGTATGTGTACACTTTGAGAGGAAGCAACTAAATTTCATTTTTAATGTGTGCCATTATGCCCACAGGGAAAAAAATGACAATAAAGTTTATCTATCTATCTATCTATCTATCTATCTATCTATCTATCTATCTATCTATCTATCTATCTATCTATCTATCTATCTATCTATCTATCTATCTATCTATCTATCTATCTACATTCAGAGATAAGCAGGTCCCTTAGATCAGGGGTCCCCAACCCCCAGTCTGTGGACTGGTACTGGGCTGTGGCATGCCAGCAACTGGGCCGCACAAACAAGCAAAGCCCCATCCATGGGATGCAGGCAGCATATGAAACCACGCCCCCTCCGGTCCACGGAAAAACTTCTCTCCACGTAACCGGTCCCTGATGCCCAAAAGGTTGGGGACCTCTGCCTTAGATAGTCAGCCTCTACGCCCTGAAGGGCTTTATAAGTGATTATCAGCATGTTGATTGCACCGTGAAGTTAACTAGCCATGGCAATTGCCCATCACTGTTTGCCCCACTGCATTCTGGACATCTGGATCTTCCCAGTGATCTTCAAGGACAACCCCATATAGGACATATCGCAAGAGTCAACACACAAGGTCCCCAGAGTTTAAGATCAACTGGAATTAATGGAACAGCCTATCTCCCATCAGTGGAACAGCCTGTCTTCCAGAATTGTGGGTGCTCTGTCACTGTAGGTTTTCAAGAACAAATTGGACAACCGTTTCTCCAAGATAGTATAAGAATTTCTCCCGTGGGTAGGGAGTTGGACTAGAAGACCTCCAAGCTCTCTTCCAATCCTATGATTTTATGGAAAGCAAAGCAAAAGTGGAGTTAATCCTGCCTGCTTTGTGCTCCTTGAACTATTTCTTTGCAAGCATACCTCCTTGACCAAATGTTTGTTTTTGTTTCTAGTCTTAATATTCCATAGTTCCTGAAGCAACCCATCCCCAGGAGTTGGTATTTTTATGTCTGGTGTTTATTTTGAATTTGGTTACTTTGCTTTGTTCTTCTATAAACATCTATTTTCTCCATAGCATACTAATACCTACCTCTCGTCCACAGCAGTCTTGCTGGCTCTGATTTTGTTGGCACTCTGCCATTTGAATTTGCTAAAAGAAGAGATAATGAGTACTTGAAACCATTTAACAGTACTTTCCTTTTATTGTTTTTATATTAGATTGTAAAGCATTTGAAAAAGTATGACAGTTTCCAATTAATTGAACTATGACAATAACCAGTTAACTTTAATACTATAGGAAAAATTAGGAAGATAGGAACAAAGATAGCTAAATTCTGTTATACTGTTGATAAAATAAGGCAGACTTTAGCCACTGATCGATGATCTCACCACTAACTGTAATGTATTATTATATGTCTTGTTCCGTTCTGTTTTATTTTAATGTTTTAATTTTTAATTCTGATCTGTGACTGAAACAAAAGATTGATTATTTCCATGAGAAGTACGATGGAAAGGGCCAGAAACAGGCCATTTCAGTTCTTTCTCCCATAATGGAATATACTAGTCCACAGAGGTGTGTCTCCCCCTTTCTCTTCTGGCATTTTGAAGTCCATTAAAACCATCTTGACACAGTAAGTCTGGGCTACTTAATGAGGAGTTTAGGAACTACCATCTAGTTTTCTGTTGGCTTTTTGAAAATGTTGCAGTGACTTGCTAGACAGCCCAGATGTCAACGCTGTTAATATAGGATATTATTGCTTTGACAAGATATGCAGAACTGTCTAGTATTTTTAGAGTTAATTCAAATGACAGAAAGGGAGGAGATTCATGAGGAAAGCCCGGGAAAGAAACGGAAGTAAATCTTTGGCCTCCAGCCTAATTGGAAGACGTAATTCATGACTGTAAAATAAAGGAGGGGTGTAGCAAGAAAAGAAAGACGCAAGCCAGAGAAATTCAGTTTCTGGCATCCGCCCATGTAAGTGCCAAGGTTATGTTTGCAAATAAAAGATTCAAAGAGGAAAAATGCCTCATGTTTCTTTGAAAAGCAATCTTCCTTTGGAACCATAACACCAGACACTATAGGATCAGGGCTGAATATAAATGTTGTTAAATGGCGTATAAATGGTCAAGCCATTTATAAATGGTCAAAATATTTATAAAACACAAAATTAGCTAGTCGATCCATGAGAGAAGATAAAATTGAAGTAGTTAAAAAAAAATAAAAAATGAATGGAACTCCAGGACTAGACAAAGTTTTTGCAGTATGAGGCTTTTCAAGAAATTCTGATTAAACCCTTAAGTAATAACTGGATTCAGATACATCAGAAACTCCCCTCTGTAAGAAATGGGACAGATAACCTTTTCCTTGCTGCTTGTCTCTTCGTATCCTTCACTCCCTTAGGTCTTGTATTCTTATTCTGAAATTGTGACGCTTTCAGTTTTTGCTACAAACAAATTTGAGGATTTGTGATTACACAACAGCCATCTCTAACTATTTAGTCCCAAAAGCATAGGAAAGGCTTTATTAAATCTTTTCATTGCCATTCAGCAGTGGTAGTGACCACCCAAATTTTCTCTATAATTTCATAATTTATTTCTCATCTGTTGTCATTTTAATAAACCTAATAGTAATCTGCTGGCATTCAGCATCATCACCATTTGCAGAAGTGGACTAGAGACAAGTGGGCAGGGAGATAAGATTATTTATTTTAGACAAACTTATTTCATTTTAATGCCTCCATTAAAATAAACATACTATATGTGAAAAAACCAGAATTACATTTTATTCTCACAAGTGCACTTCATCCAAACTGGTCAAAATACTTAAAATATAAGTATAGCATTTTAATTTGTTTTAAATATATATATATATATATATATATATAGCATTAGGAACACAACATAGGTCCTTCACTTTACTGGCTTTTTTTTTCTTTAAAAAAATCAAATAGTTATTTGATTCAATTCAGTTTTATTAAAGGATTTGGAGGGGGGGGGAAATGCCGTTCATAAATTCTCACATAGCCTTGCCCTGACCTGAGCAGCTTCTGAATTTGTCTTATTCCAGTCAAACTGTTTTCCAGATCACCAAATTGTTTTCTAATCCATATCTTGTAATCGGTGCACTTCCCTACCTTCAATTACCAAGAAAATTCTCTCTGTGATTCTCGCACAATGTAATCAATACTTTATTTTACATGCAATCTGCAGCTTGCCAGTATATAGAACCTGGGAAGCAACTAAGCCTATGGGTTTCTGGTTTGCTAATATAACACAAAGACTACTCCCATGCTGTTTTCTCAGCTGAGAACCTTGTTGGCAGCCATTTAAACCTATTGATTTTGAAGCAGACTCCTAACCAGCAGTAGAAATTCATCTGAAGTAACTATAGAAACCACAGCAAGTAGGACACAGCTGAAGGTTGCTATATTTTTGTTCTACTGCTTCTTTTTATTTTCTTCTATTCAATTGTGTCCGATTCTCAGAGACTGCTGGACAAGTCCTTCCAGTTTTCTTGGCAAGGTTTTTCAGAGGAGGTTACCATTGCCTCTTTCCTAGGGTTCAGAGAAAGTGATTGGCCCAAGGTCACCCAACTGCCTTAGTGCCCAAAATGGCTCTAGAATTCATAATCTCCTGGTTTCTAACCTTAATGTCGACTTAAGCAGTACACCAAACTGGCTTCTTAGTCATCTTTAGATATACTCCATCCATATAAAACTGGTTCATTATCCATCTTCAAAAAAACTACTATCTCCAAAGTCTCTTTTTCTCACTTGCCATGCAATGTTTTTTAAAAAAGAAAATAGACACAAAATACTGTATGATGTTACCACAGAAAATGTTCTTTACTTGGTGCTTGCTTTTACTGATGCTACCTAAACAACAGAATTGTGGAGATGCTGATCACACACATCTGCCCTTGTATGTATTCACACATTTGCTTTAGTGAATTGCAAGTGTTCCTAACTACAGATGATGCCCTCTTCCAGATCATTATCAAATGTTTGAAGGAGAATTGCACACATCACAAAAAAAGAGATCAAATAGTCCAAACAAAGATATTCAGGGGATAGCTTGTATACTGGTAAGTTACAAATTACTGTATCAATAGATCACAAAATCACTGTTTTATCTATACCTATGTTACTCAAACTTGACAACTTTAAGATCTGTGGACTTTAGTTCCCTGAATTCCCCAGCCAGTAAAGTTGCCAAGTTTGAGAAAATTTAGAAAGATTGGCTGGCTCAGGAATTCCACAGGTCATACAGTTGCCATAGCTGCTCACAGCTGCAGTATGGACTAAAAATGTAAAAATGTGTGTGATGTTTGAGGTACCTATGTCTGTATTATGCATACAGTAGTGTGTCTGTGTGTGTTTGTGTGGGTATATGAACTGGACTCTGACTCCGGAGTTTCAGTTTTCAAGTTCCCACTTGATTACAGAGCTCATGGGCCAATCTTTCTCTCTTAGTGTCTATAGAGATTCTCAGTCATCCAGGTCATGGTTGTCCCAAAGGTGCTTTTTCAAGAGGCAACTGGACTTTCTTGTTTTTCTTTGAAGACGTTTTGCTTCTCATTCAAGAAGCTTCTTCAGTTCTGACTGGGTGACATCTGGGTGAAACATCTTCAAAGAAAAACAAGAAAGTCCAGTTGCCTCTTGAAAAAGCAACTGGGACTTTCTCTCTCAGCTCAGCCTACTCCGCTGATTTGAATACAAAATGGGTCAGAAACCCATAGACAGTTGCATTCATATAGTTTCCCCAAAATGCCATATACAAAATATTAGAATATGTAAAAAAATTCCAGATTATTCTTACTTCCGAAAGCTCAGATATGATCACTGTAATCTCTCTCTTTCTGTCTGTCTCCCTCTGTCTCTTCTCTCTCTCTCTCCCTCTCTCTCCTTTTATATTGTAATAACCAGAGCAACACATACTCCATCTTTGGACATGAACATCATAAAGTGCAGACATTTCTTTTCTTTAACCTCTCAGAGACTATTTTCTCATTCTTTTTAGGATCCTGGATAGGTAATCTATAACTCAAGCTCATACGGGTTTACCCAATTCGTCTTCTAAAATTCTCTAGATCAGCATAACCCTGATAGTTCTGGAAGCTAAAATTCACATAATTTAAGGACACTCAGATTGAGGAAGGTTACTTTAAATGCTGTAGGGCTTGTAGGCACTATTATCCCATTGTCCTCAAAGAAAATCTGAACTTGCTGATGAGAAGGAACAAATAGGACAAGACCGCCATCTAGAGTAGATAATAAATCAGTGCATAATTCTGGAAGAGGAACAAGAAGAGTTAGGTTTACAAATGTCTATGGAGATTCTCAGTCATCCAGGTCACGGTTGTCCCAAAGGTGCTTTTTCAAGAGGCAACTGGACTTCCTCGTTTTTCTTTGAAAAGGTTTTGCTTCTCATCCAAGAAGCTTCTTCAGCTCTGACAGGATGGTGGTGAATGGAAGGATTTATATTCCTTGCAGACAGCTGGTCATTTGCATTCTTTTAGAGAGCCGTTGAGGCTGCAGGATGTTTTCTGACCTGTGCCCCTTTACAAAGTTTCCCAGAGATGCAAAACCAGAGTTATATTCTAATCAGGATTATGTCCCTTCGTGACTGGCCGAGGAATACTGGGAGTTGAAGCCCACAAGTCTTAAAGTTGCCAAGTGCAGAGACTTCTGATTTAGAATGCTGTTATACTAGGTACCAAAAATCAATTAAAGTCAACTGAGTAGGGTTTCATACTGATGTGAAAGAATGGAGCTTCCAGGATTTGTCCCAGGATATGATAGCCTCATTCACTGTAAGATCTTGCTGTCAAATGACTAAATTTTATTGGTTCCAGGTTCTATAATATAGTCAAAACTTTAATCTAAAACTTGCCCTATCCTGTTTGGTATCTCAAGCAAGATTTTTATCACTGGTAGCGATTGGGCAAGTGTTCTTCTTGCAAAAAAAAAAAATGTCCTCTTTTTTCAAGGTCTTAGATTTGAAATAGTTTTCAGTAGATATTTTTACATGTTCAAATAACTGTGAGAATCTCCTTGTTTAATCACATGAAGATTTCTGTAATTAAAAAAGGGAAAAAGTTATCTTTAGCTACCTACCTCCAAAGTACTTTCCAAAATTGTTGAAATTGGAAAAAAGGGAGATTACTTTTTAAATAGATTGTTAGTTTAATTCTTTTAAAATATATTTTACACATTTTGTATGTTTTGCGTGCTTTAAATTGTCATTTAGCTTTTGGTATTTACATATCACCCAGAGACTTTGATGACAGGTGGTGAAATCAATGCAGAGAAATAAAATTAGCTTTTTTATTAGTCAAATTTAAGTTCAATTAAGCTTAAATTGCATTAAATCAAGCTTACCTTAGTCTTGGCATTACCTGCTTTTCAGAGGGCAGCCTTCAGGTAAATCATTTAAATCCAATTATGGGCTTAGCCCCAAGAAAATTGCATGCTCATGCTGCTTAGCCCATTAAAATAAATAAAGAAAAGTTACAATTTTCCCCCCTCTCATCAAGGCTCTTTCATGCCACGAACGTTGATTTACATAAAATATGATTTCCTATATATTTATCTATTTTGAAAAGAACACTAAAAGTATTTTTGTCAACACTGTGGAAGTAGATTTGAATTGAGGTGAGGAAAAGAGCTACACGTTACACAGGGAGTGAGGAGAAACTTTTGCGACCTTTTGGCAAGCAAAGTCAATGGGTAAGCCAGATTCACTTAAAAACCATGTTACTAATTGCAGTCATTCACTTAACAACTGTGGCAAGAAAGGTTGTAAAATGGGGCTCTTAACAACTGTCTTGCTTAGCCATCGAAATTTTGGGCTCATTTGTGATTGCAAGACAAAGATAATCTCAATTATAAGATTGAGATTTTATGATTCAGTTTTGAGTCCAGAGTTTCATTATTTCGCGCATGATGAGAACGTGACGAAAAGAAATAAACATATACACAGTCCACTTAATCATAATTAAAACTTCTATGGAGGTAAAGTGGTGGCCTCATAACTGAATGTCCAACTCAGCTATGTAGATGATCACCTCTGGTGTTGCTTCATGCAGATCTTCAAGGGAACCAGAGAACGCATGGCACGGGCTATCTTGCACAATATGTTTAATAGTTTGAATATCAGCACCACAATGGCAACAAGGGGAATCTCTCCATCCCCACTGTTACAGGACAGAGGCACTTCTTCCAGTATCACACCTAATTCTGTTCAATTTCGACCACACAAAGCAAGGCAGGTCAAAACCAGGTGGCTTGGTAGAGGGATCACTAATGGTCAGGTCACAAGAAGGTACCTTGGAACATTCCTCTCTCCAGGCATTCTCGGGGTTAAACTGGATAGATGTAAAGTAAATAGCTGTTTTCCAAGCTGGTCTATGGGATTTCAATCTTGCGATGGGCTGTGCATTGTCCTGGTGAATAGGGAGGGCCTTGTTGTTCAGCATCCTTGACCATAGCCAAATGAGAGCTTCTTGTCTTCTAATGTGGGGCGGTATGATATTGCTAAGTACTGGTAACTAGTGCACAAGAGTGGGATGCAATGTGCCAGAGATGATATGCATTGTCTGGCAGAGTTGGACATCAACCATTTGAGTGTGGGCACTGTTAAGCCACCTGCTGGAACAATATTCAGCTGTGGAATAAACCAAAGCCAAGATTATTGTTCGTAGGGAGTTAGCATCAGGAGCCCATGATGTTCCAGCCAGTCTGAAAAATGAAGAAATAATAAAACAGGGCAAAGGCACAAGAACCCAGATATTTAATTAAATAATAATAATTGTTAAACTGAAACCATAGTAAAATGAATCCATAGCTATCTTCTCATCTCACTCCATCTGTTGGTTTTTATATAAAGACCCATTTTGAAGTGAAAGCCAAATCAATACAAAAAAGTAGAATAAATAAAAAAGTGCAAGACAATATGACTTTACTACAATAGAGATTAGCGTAACTAACTCATCAAAGCAAGGATATGTTTTTTATGTTATGTACAATTTCAATATACACAACACAGCAGAATGCATCAATTTCATGCATTTACATTCAAAACCTCAAGGTTTTTAGACCCTTTCTAATGGCTGCTAAGGGTACTTTTGATCATATACTGCACATTATTTTTCCATTATTTATATTTACTATAGAAACAGCCTTGAAGGCAAGTACTGAAATTCAGCTGACATTAGAAACGGACTTTTGAAAGATTGAAACATAATGCCCTCTTTTAATTTTCATTTCTATTTGTCAACAGTGAATTCCTGATGTACACCGCATCAACTTTTCATTATAAAAATTGCTGGTTATTTACATTTGTATGCTATTCAGAAATTTGGAACCAAACGTTTATTCCTTGTAATGAAGAATCCCTTCATTTGAGGAGAGGACACTTTTGGATAAGTTGGCAATAGAATGAAAAGAGATAAACAGGAACAAACTGAGATCAATTAAGAGGAAAATGAATATGCATTCATCAAACAAGGTATTTTATTAAACAAATTTATTTAGCCTCCCCACTCACAAAATATAACTCTTGGTGGCATACAATATATCAACACAATAAACATCATAAAACACTTGATTAAAAACAGAAAAACAAAACAAAAAGATAAAAACACAGGATAGCGGGAATCACCACTTTATGTCACTTTTAATGGTGCACTTTTCAAAGGTCTGACTACAAAACGCTTGAACAGAAGTCATACATAGAATATGGAGAACCTTCAAAATTCAACAAATATCAGACATTTCAAATTTAGTAGAGAATCCTTGAGAATGTCTTGATTTGCTAGTTTTGTTCTAATTAAAAACAAACAAACAAATTTGGAATCTTGGAAAACCAAAGATTATGCTCAGGGATGCCTTGTCTAAGATTGACTGGTGCCCATTATATAAAGTAACAGTTCCTGCCACAGTAACCGTCTGCTTCTTAAGTCTAAAACACTTAAAAGATATTAAAATAAAATACTCTGCACTAGCCATTTTTGAGGTGTTTGGAAACTTGTCCAGTGCAAAAATTCCAAAAACTCTTTTCTGGTTTGTTTTTAAGAATAATCACTAAGAATGAGCCATGTATATGTCTTCCAAGTTCAAGGTATTATTTTTGTTCTATAAGCCTAAATTTAAATCTTATAATTTCTACTGACCTGATGATTCATACTCAAATCAGCCAGAATGATGGATAAACAAGAAAGCGTCTCTTCCCTAATTGGTGAACTCAATTACTATGAGAAACCAGAGTGTCTTCATAGGTGATGGCTTTCAATATTTTGGCTTGTTAGTTCTATTGTTGTCATTTTATTTCATTGTACTTTTGTAGCAGCATGGGTCGGCTTATAAAATGAAAGGCTGAAGGTTTCAAATATCCTCTCCCAGAAGTCTACTGGTTTTGCAGATCTGGCCCCTGATATAATTGATGGATAATTCCTGCCACCAACTATCTTTCTGGAGATGCCTCACATGGCATCATAAATTGGACCCTCGTCTGTGAGAAATAAGAGCTCCTCCGACCAATGGTTCCTTTCTGGGGTAAAAAAATTTTTTTTTTTAATCTATAATACAATCTCCTGGTCCTGTAGAATGCAGTATATAGCATGGCATGGCATTTTAGATTTATATATCACCCCACAGCACTTTATAGCACTCTCGGGGGGGGGGGGGAGTTACAATGTAAAACATTATTTGTATATTGTCCCCAATAATCTGGGTCCTCATTTTACCAACCTCGGAAGGATGGAAGGCTGAGTCCTGTCAGGAACAAACTCTTGGATGTGGGCAGTTTGCCTGCAACGCTGCATTCTTGAAACACTGCACCACTACAGCTCTATGATCCAAGTTTTTAGCCCTAACATCTATTCTTTGGGAGATATATCAACCTCACAAGAGATACATAAAACCATTTTTTTAAAAAAAAATATTATTTGAAATCCAATTTACAAAAATGCAGTGTTCTCAGTAGATTACAGGATGGCGCTGACCAATGAATAAATTAGGGCAGGATCTCTGCTTCAATATATATATATATATACACAATTAAAACTAAGAAAGCCAGATATTATACATAATACCTTACTTGTGCAGAGAAATAAAAACAAGGGGAGGGGATAACAGAGAGAGCACAAAATTTGAAGCAGCATCCTAGCTAAGAATGGTTGGAAATTTCTTCCTAAACAGAATTCTCTTTAATGAAAAAGCCTTTGTTTCTTTTCTCTGGACTTGCTTGGCTCTCCCTTTATATATCTATATCTTTATTAAGTTTTTAAAAGCAAAGGATAAAAAAAACAAGAAAGTAATAGTCAAGAGAGAGAATAAAGAAATAAGAGATAGAGGTTCAATAAAATAAAAAATATAAAAAATATAAAAAGAATGACTTTCCATTTCTGTTATAACAGATATACATAAAACTTAAATTTAACTCTTGTTCTACAATTATAGCATAGCCTTTATTTTTCATAATATATAAACATTACCTGTCATGAAATAGATATCTGGTATTTCCTTTTTTTGGTTTATGCAAAAAGTCCCAAAAGGGGCTTCCAATTGGTATTGAATTTGGTCAATGTCTTTTCTCTAATCAAAGCCGTCAGTTTCACTATCCTAGCCAGCTCCATCAGCTTTAACAACTGTTCTTCCATTGTAGGTATCATCATATCCTTCCAGTGTTGAACATATAGAAGACTTGCTGCCATTGTCATATACAAGAACAAAGTACCATGAAATTATTCCAAACTTTTGTCAATAAACCCTAACAAAAATGTCTATAGTCTAAACTGTGTATTGACCTTGACATATTTTTGAGTTAACAATATATATTTTAGTCCAATAATTTTTAACTTTTTATAATCCACCAAGGTTGGCAAAAAGACACTTTTGGGTTTTTACATTTCCGACTTTATACATTTTTGACAATATTTCTAGTGATAAAATATCATCTATACTTCATTTTATAGACATTAAGGTTGTAACAGCTAGTATATCAAATCTTTTAATTTTCTCAGTAATAATTCTACCCTTTTCAACAAGTCTTTTAACACCAACACATCATCTTCAAATGTTCTCAATAAATGTTAACCCCCACTGTCCACTCATTTTGCCTTATATCCCTATTCAAAGCTTCCAAAACCAATATAAACAGTTGTGGAAATAATGGGCACTCTTGTCATGTTCCTTTTTGAATTTCACAGGATGATGTTAGATTTTCATTTACACTTATTGATTTAATTCCAGCTGTTCACCAGACCTATTGACAGATGGTACACCCCACTTCCAACTCAGGAGGTTTCTTGCTTTGTTGTCCTTTATTTCTAAAGAACAAAAGTTTTTTTTTATTCCAAAGGCGGAGGCTGTTGGGGGAATATAATCTTTCTAGATTTCCCATTGAAGATGTGTATTGAAACTCAGATGCTGATAGTATTCCCACTCATTAGTCTTAAAACCTATTATTGCACTGAAGGTTGTGGTAGGAAGAAACCAATTTTAATACATTAGAATGAGTAGAAATAAAATATTGAGAATTCATTTGATTATTATTTTTTTTATTAAAAACATGAAGAGGTTTTTACAAAGGCTATATTCTGTAAAGGAAACTGAACTAGAGAGAGAACTTAAGATAGAACAGTCTAAATGAAAAAGAAACAAAAAGGCTAGATCAAATTTATTGACAGGTGACAATAACCTAGAACACAGAATAACAGAGTTGGAAGGGACTTTGAAGGCCTTCTAATCTAACTCAAGCAGGAGATCCTATACTGTTTTGCACAAATGGTTGTCCAACCTCTTCTTGAAAACCTCCAGTGATTAGCACACACAACTTCTGGAAGCTAAACAAAACTTTAGTTAAACTAAGGAAATAAAGAAGATTGCAATTGTAAACCAAACCTGACATGCAAGCTGACAGACAAGGACAATGTTGAAGTGTATGTAATTCTGAAGATATGATATGTAAATGGAACAGCTACACAAGTAAATAGAAATACTGTATATATATAAAAATTAGCAAAGTAAAAACCAGATAACCGGCATTACTGTTTTATATAAACTTGTAATTTAATATCCCCAGCAATGTTATATTGTTGATTGCAGCTTTGGCCCATTATTAGCTTACAGCAAAGTAATACTCTGCTTTGATCCTTAGAAATAGGACATTGTTCACTTTACAACACCACTTCAAAGAGGCACTTTAAGAAAGCTTTGGTAGAAATAGAGCAACCCTCCAAGAATTACAATTTTAATGTATGTTGGTACTAATATTTCTAAGCCCTGTGCTACTGTGCTAGCCATTAGATATTCTATTCACATACAAGGAAACTTCCTTCACTATTGATAGACAACTAACATGCTAGAATATTCTCTGATTTGGGGATTTTCTCCATTTCTTATAATGTGTAGTGTCTTCACCATATATGACCCACCGTTCCTAATATCTGCTGTACTGTTTTCACTGACATATAAACTTTGTGTTGCACAAAATGAAACCACCAGAATTCTAAAAAAAATACAGTAATGCTACATTTTATGTGCTCTAATTGTCTGATCCTTGATTTAAATTTCTAGACCTCTCTGAATTCGAAAGGACTAATAACACATATAACTGATCTTCTCATCTGGAAGCAGAAGTGTTAAGGTGGAAAAGACTCATATTTCAGAATGTTAGTAGTATAGTATGATACACAGGTAGTCCTCGATTTACAACAGTTCATTTAGTGATCGTTCAAAGTTACAATAGCACTGAAAAAAGTGATTTATGACTGCTTTTCACACTTAAGGCCATTGCAGCATCCCCATGATCACATGATCAAACTTCAGATGCTTGGCTACTGACTCATGTTTATGACGGTTGCAATGTCCCAAGGTCATGTGACCACCTTTTGCAACTCTCTGACAAGCAAAGTCAATGGGGAAGCCAGATTCACTTAACAACCATGTTACTGATTTAACAGCTACAGTGATTCACTTACAGTAACAGCTGTGGCAAGAAAGGTCGTAAAATTGGGCAAACTCACTTAACAACTGTCTCACTTAACAACAGAAATTTTGGGCTCAATTGTTGTCATATGATGAGGACTATCTGTATAAACTAAAGGAGGAAAACCGTCTGAAAAGTAATTAAAATTGCACTGCTTTTAAATGTGGAAGTATGCAGGCGTTTCAGCTTTTTTTTTTCTGTGCCTCTTATCTGCAGTTACACACAACAAAGGGCAGCCATAATAGGAACTGAACTTGATGTTTCTGTTCTTCATCTGTACATTTGGCAAGAATTCTATTTAATATTTAAATCTATGGTACAGAACCCACCACACCCTTTCTTGGGATCTCCAGAGCTATAGTACCACTGATGAAAGATGCCAGAGTCTGGATCTCACATTTTTCTGCGACTTTGAGGCAGGAGATCTGAAATATAGTACAAGCCCTAAGATAGGATTAATATGATTTTTTTTTTAAATACAGGAATCCAAACTCCTTTAAATTTGCTACTCAAGCTTTTTTAAAAATCTAAATCCAAAAATAGCTTCTGTCGATAATTTATCAACACTTATTTTTAAACCGTGACATGACATTGCATATTGAAGATTTCCAATTTTCCCTCCCCAGTCCCATTCCTCCAATGTGCAGAGAAATCAGATGGTGATAATTATTTTATTATACATTTACTTGATAAATTTTCTATCTGGGAAGTAGGTCATACACTGTAATGTTGCCACAATTTATAATTACAGGATTACAATGAATTCTTATATTAAAGCCTGGGCTTTCTGGCTTTTATACAAATTGTGTGATATTTCCCAGTCTAATCTGAGCCTTTGTTGTCATTAAGTAATGACTAAAATAATATTCCACATATAACTGACATCTGATAGTTGATACAACTTTTGTCTGTGAGATACAGTACAATATTTAAAAAGGAAGATTTCATTAAAAGAAATAAGCATTACAGATACATAATTTTCTTTGTCCATCTATGAAAGTCCCAGAAGCTGACAAAGTACAACTCAAATGTATATATTTTAATATCTGTGGTGTTTCATATCATATTTGCATTAAAAAGCATCTTGTAAAAACAAAATTATATGAAAATACATTCAAAGATTTAAAAATATAGGAAAATATTCATAAAGTTCAAAAGATTAACTACAAGACTCTTCAATCTGCTTCAGTTAAGAGGATGGAGAAATTAATACAACTTGTTATATCAATATTAATTATCCATTCGTTTCCTTACTGCACAGTAAATTCTTTACAACAAAGCAAAGAACAAATACACATAGGATCAGTTCTTGAATACATCTGATTTGATAACAGCATCCCTTTATAATCTAATCCAAAATTTAAATGCCAATCTAGGATATCTGTTGTTTCTAAGATGCTACTATGGCTAGAAGGTGTCTCTTTATTTTAATTCCAGAAAACCTGAAACATAAAATCCTTTTGTCTCACTCAAAGCATGACTGCATTTTCCTTGTAGACAGAACACTTAGCAGTCCTATATAGTAGCAAAGTTCTGGATTGGATTAATTTTTTTAAAAAAATCAGTGAATATATTTTCCATGTATGTTTGGATACTTCCTGTATTAATTTTATCTAACTGTGAAATATGTCTAGCTTGGGTGGGAGGTGGGAACTCAGAAGACTAAACATAGATCTCTTAAAACTGATTTGATTCTATTTTTAATTGCTTCCTTTGGCAATGAGGGGACAGTGATAAAATAATCTCCCTTTACAAGAGCAAGTTGTTTTAGTTAAGAAAAATACAGACCATCCCCTCTAGCATAAGCACCAACAAAAGGAAACAAAAAGGGGAGTGTGGATTTATTCCAGGAAATAGATTGGTTAATATTACAAAGATCTGGCCTTCAATTCTCTGATATTAGTTCTAATGTCATATCAGCTTTCATTTTAAATATTAAAAAAAAAAAAAGATAGGGGAACAGCAGGTAGGGAGATAAAGCAGACATCAGACAGTTGAAAAATGTAATATTCACAGGTTCTATGTGCTTAGATATTTTAAAATTAGAATTCAGCATGCTTAACTTTTCTCTGGATTACATAGTTCAAGAGACTATAAAGCAACTTCTACCCAAATGGACACCATTATTCTTCCACAATAATATATGTAAAGGTATTATATGCTTTGTATCCAGAGCACTCTGAGCTTATATTGGCTATATTAAATATGAAAAAGGATCTAGAATTCGTATCACGAAATATACATACAATTAAATTTTTATGCTTACAAAGGACACCTATTTTCTCCAAGCTTTATATGAACATCAGGAAGTATTTGGTTATGAGTTTTAAGTAATAAATGTTAACATAAATATATAGTCAGCATAGACACACGAGGCTTATTTTTTCACAAAAAGCTGATGGATGATACCACCTTAAAAGGTAGGTTGATAGTTACATAACTGACTCTCCTCACACAGGGGGGGGGGGGGGGAAGTCCTGCATTTCAGGAAGGAAAGATCCATGTCTAATTCTCTCTCCTGTGTTTTTGTGGAGTGTTTTCACATGGAGAAATATTATGACATGTAAAACTGTACTAGGGGACTAAAGAAAAAAGTTGCAAGTACAGTTGAATATAAGACTGTCCACTCTCAAAATGTTTACCTGGTAAATAAAATCTTTCTGCAAGTATAGTTCTTTCCTCAACTATAAATGTGGATATTGCTAATTTTAAATTAAGGCTACAGCAAAACCAGTCAATGTAATCTAAGGCTTAAAATATGTATCAGTGAGAACATTGAGTTTTCATCTGTTCAGTACAAAGTAAATTAATTCAGAGAAATCCTTGTGTTACATCAAACAAAAACAAAAAAAACAGAATTAAAACCCTGCACACAAATGCAAAACCTTTCCAATAAAACTGTATGTAAATTTTAATAACTAGCCCAACATCTTGTGATACAAGAATAAGGTTAATGCCTACTCTCAGATTTGCCAATTACATCTTAGAAATTACTTCTTTTATTTTACTGATTATGTGGACAAAAGCAAAAAGCTATGCATTGTTACGTAGCAGGCATCCAGGGACAAATTAATTTCAATGCTAAAATAAAAATTAAATTGCTCAAATAAAACAAATGCCAATTATTTTAAAAGTCAGAAGCATTTATTGTTTTCAAACTGGGTTGACTGCAGTTTATCTGCTTTAGCAAAACCCCAAGATGAAATAACCCACCGTGTTCCTTTTAAATAAGCCACAGTAGTTTGTTCCTTCGTGTGCCAAGAATGCCTCAAGGTAAATGTGTCCTCGTAATTTCAGAGTCAGAGAGTCTATCTTCTTGAAGACAGGGCTCATAGTCTCCAGCATTATTTGCCAAGTCAGTATCTGGCTCTTCATTGCTCTCAGCACTATAGTCCACTTCTTCAAGGAAGCGAGGTTCATCTTCTTCTAGAACGTAAGTAGTGGGGCTACAGCCGACATGTTAAAACACTATGGTTAGTTAAAATGGAATGTAATTCACAGGAAACGTAACCATTTAATATAGATATCATTCAGTATTTACAAATTATTCCCAACGTTTAATTTTTTTCTCCTCAGATAGGAATGTCAAGTTTGGGAAAACAACATTTATATACTTGTATACTGAAGATCTGTACAATTGTTATGTTTTATGCTGAATTCCACCAATTAATTTTTAAAAAATAACTAACACTGAGGATTACTAAATACAACTGAACTTTAGAAAGTTAATCAAAATGTTTTTTCAATAGCACCAATTTCTTTCCCTGTATTAGGCTTTTTCTTCAGGCTGTAAGAGACAATTTTCTTAGAAAATAGATTTTATAGAAGAGGAATTATTGTAAAAGCTGATTTAGCGTATTGCAAAGTCATTCCCAACCCCCACCCCACCTCCCAAAGTTTATTCATTGGGAGAAACTAAAAACAATGCAGGAGGACAGAGACCGAGTTTGGTGTAGTGGTTAAGGCACCAGGCTAGAGACCTGGAGACCTAACATTATAACCTTGTCTTAGGAATGAAGACAGCAGGGTGACCTTGGGCCAAACACTGTCTTTCAGTCCTAGGAAGAAAGCAATGGCAAATCACTTCTGAAAATCTTGTCAAGAAATCTGGAGGGACTGGTTTAGGCAATCACCAGGAGTCAACCCTGAATCAAAGGCATACACCCACCCACCCACACAGTCCTAATTTCATATTGCTATGCCTCCAAAACAAAAAGCATTAAAATATTTCAAGTGAATAAACCAACCCACTCTTCTCCAAAGCTTATAGCAAGATGCTCCAAAATGAAGTTCCATTTCAAAGCATTTTTGGCACCATTGACCTAACATTATATTTCATCAAAATTTATCTCAGCACTTCATTGTAATATAAAGCCTAACCCCAAAAGCTGTAATGTTAGGTATTAAGAGAGATTAAAGAATAGGAAAAAAATATATTGTGTCTCACAAAATTAATATTTTAGAATTGACCACTCAGCTATCTAGATCAAAACAGTGTGTTTACTGCAACACAGGTGCTGACCATTCCTCACATGTACTGTATGCATAAACATAACAAAATTACAACATTAATCCCTTGGGTATATTTTGCAAGCAATACCTTGATTTCTGGATCCAGATTCCTATTTCATTCATTATTTGGAGATAATTTACAATAAAAGCTGCCTGCCACTATAGGTCTTTTTTTTTAAATCCAAATAACCCTCTGGTAAAAATTTTAAAAATGATTTTTTTCTACCTTGTCACTTTGCAATTAGATTCAATCAATTCATTTTCAATGTCCAAAAGAGTAGATGGCAGATTATATTCCAGTGGTGACGTCAATTTTTTCAAACGCAATAAACCAGTACAGAATTTGGTTCCCATCTCTTCCAACTCACGTGTCCCAATTTGTAAGCCCTAATGAGAAAACATACAGCGTTAAGCAGTTTAGTGCAATTTGCTTTCTCCACGTATATAGTTCATTATTTACTCAAAACCTGTAACTGAAAGAAAAGAAGAGGTAGAAAATGCTGGCAATATTTTTATACATTCAACTTCCTGCATAAAATGGGAACTCCTAGAGGGGGGTTCTTTGTGAATTTAATTGGATGTGCTTCAAATCCACTCCAAACATAAAAAGTTGTGGACGGAAATGGAGGAATGGCATATGAATCCTTGATTCTCTGCCATATACACCTCAAATGAGCAATACTGCTTAATATTTCTCAGTTCCTTCTCCGTCCCTCCCCTGGCCTCCCATCACTCATATGCTGCTTGCACTAACCCTCCCCTTAGCTTCCCATGAAGCCTGCACCGGCCTTCCCAATCTCTCCCCTAGCTTCCTCCCGTGACTAATGCACAGCCTGGACCAGCCTCCCCCACCCTCCTGCAGCAATCCCCCCTGACCTCTTCCTGTTTAACGATCCATGCATTTTGAGTTTGCAACAGCAACCGGGACCACCCAGAATTGCCATCATTAAGTGATACAGTTGCATAATGTCATACTTTACTACTGTATCACTTAGTGATGGCAATTCCTGTCCTTATTGCCATCGTAATCTGAGGACGACCCGTACCACAAAAGAATGCTTTTTAAGGCAAATAGAAACCATGGTCGAATTTTTTGTCACCAAATGAACACAAGGGCATCTTCCATATTCCAGATTATACATGGATTATATGTGAACACACATTCCAGATTATATGTGAGTGGTTTTCTTCATTAGAAGAATGCTAACTATTAAGGAGTCTATTCATTAAATTACGTGATGTGCAAGAGCCGACACAGTTCCGAGCTCTTTTGAAATGAATTCAAAGTACTATACAGCACCAACTTAATTCTTCAGATGCATTAATATAAAATGCTATTTTACCACACACCATACTTACCTTGTATTTCCCTTGATCACATCCACACAATGTGCTTTCCATGGTGTAACTTCTTTGAACACCTATCTCTCTCCAGACTACAACACGTGCTGTAGATTCCTTTGATTTTTCCACGACAAAACTGCAGCTGTTCATACAGAATGCTGGGGCTGTCTGGCCCAGAATCTTAGGGAGAGTCTGCCAGAAAGAATACATTGCATGTCAGAGGAAGTGCAGGTTACAAAGCAGTTCTGCATGGAGAGTGCAGAACCAAAGATGGAATAGCTCTGATATCAGAAAGCTTCTAAGTGCAGTCTGTCTAGATACTGGAAAATCTATGGACTTTGTTATGGCATGGCATTTTTTTTTGAAGATTTCTGAAAATGCTTTTTCTTCACACAACACATTAATTAACCTCTGAAATTTGTTACCACAAGATGTGCTGATGGCCACTAACATAGATGACTCTAAAAGGGGATTAGACCGAGGATAGGCATATCAAGGATTATTAGCCTTGAAGACTTAAAGTTACTTCTGAGTTGGAGAAGGTAGTCATCCAAATGCCATATGTAGAGAAACAAATATGAATCCTTTTCCAGCTTATAAGCATATGACTAAACAAAGTGAGGCCAAAATGCCAGGCTAGAATGAGTCTTTCCTTTTTCCTCCATGCTAAATGAACACTATCCAATTAATGACTTAGACAATGTTGAATTAAAAAAAAATTAAAATATATTTTAGACTGATTATTTATTCCTCTACACTGCATTCTTCTTTTGCCTCCATGTGAAACTGATATACACTGAATCAAATGTTAGTTCATCTATCCCAGTCATTTCCTGACTATTCAAGCTCTGCCAGCAATTAGATACTGATTTTATCATGTCATTATAAATTCATTAGCCTTTGGGGTGTCTTTGCTTGGATACTGTAATATAAAACAAATACTCTGAGCTGAGTTTTAGTAATGTTCCCAAATTAATTTTCTTTAAATACTAATCAGAATTTGACCTCTGTCTACAACAATACTACTAGCAAACTATTATTCAATGAAAATAGTATAATAAAAGAAACACAAACCATAAATCCTATGCATATATCTGCATGCATACACAAACATCTACTTACCCTATAACCAAGGTCTTCAATCAGATCACAAGAGGCAGCACTAACATTAGTATGCCATATTGTTTCCTTGATGCTACAGCCATACATAAATACATTTTTCTTGCGAGAATGACCATGATAGTCACAAAAAACCTGTAAAAAAGTATTTTTCAAAAATTAAAGATGCACATTCAACATAAAACACAATTCAGATATAACAATCCATATCTGATAAATAACCATTTATCTAGAAACCACCAGTAAGATCCTTTAGAAAAAGGATGCATTCAGTGATATGAACCCTTGAATAAAATCTTCCGATGGATATGTTAATTTAAATTAATTTTATTAACATTTTTAAAAGAATTTTAATAAGCAATTTAGATCAAGCTTGTCATGAATTTCTTGAAGAATATAATTTCAGGGGTTTAAATGTGAATTTACAACTTAAAAGTATTCTACACCATTAATGAAGGCATATTTTGTTTAATTTTAAAGAAAATTGATTTAAAAATCAAGTCAGGAAATGGTACGTAGTATTGTTTGTTTATATATCTACCTCTTTCACATTTTAAAAATGATAAATATACGAATATTTATATTCCTAGATGAATGGTCCTATAATTGTTTCCACCATTATTTCATGGTCACTCATTGTAACTAATTTCACTATTACTAATTTTTCTTCAGCACAGTTCTAATACAGCACAGTGATATGGGCAAGAAGGCAATTCTTTAAGCAATGCTTTTACAAAGAATTAAAGTTCAGGGTGTGTCAAACTGGCCACAGCTTATTCCCTAGGAAAGAACGACCCTTGACTCCATAGTTGTTAGAGAAAGGGTACTTTTACTAGAAATGCTGAGTGCCGCGTGAGTAAGGCAAGCTCTAAAAGAAAACCGTGCGAAAATCATATATTGAAAGTAATCCCCAATGTCTAAAACCCTCCCCCTTGAGAGTAGTCCAATCAGGTTCTGTTCTGATTTTTGGGAACCCGGTGTCTCAGGCACCGCTACAAATTCCTTTCCCAGGGCTGGCGTCCTCGAAGGCAGGCAGATGGCTCCGTTTGGCACCTCTGGTTCCCGTTAGTGTCCATACTCCCCAAATTCCCACAGCATTCTTTCACACCTCCAGCACTCTTCCCCTCCCAAATGCTCCCTCCCTCCCCCCCCACCCGGTTATGGCAGTTGCTAGCGAGCTTCAAAGAAGGCGAAGTTGGGCATCTGACAGGGAGTTTCAACTGCCATTACGTGCACATCCTTTAAATGTAAAGATCACATTTTAAGTGGTTTTTCTTAACTAAGAAAACACTTGCTTACCAATGGTAAACGTTTTATAGCAGCCAAATATTGAAGCAGACCTTTGGCATGATAAATTGTGGGGTGCAGATCCGGGTTTGGGTTTTGCCACTGCCTATTCAAATCCTCCCCACTTAAGGAGCAGCGATGACTATAAAACAAAAATTAAAAAGTTTTCTATTATAATTATTTCATTCTCCAAGAAAATGAATGTTAAAAATTTGTGTGGATGTTAATGATTTCGCTGCAAGTGTATTAATGTAAAGGAAATTCTTCTAAAGCAGGGATGTTCAATCTTGGCAACTTTAAGACCTGTGGACTTCAACTCTCAGAATTCCCCAACCAGCATGTCTACAGGTCTTAAAGTTGCCAAGGTTGGACACTCTTGATCTAATTTATTGTTTCAAGCATTTAATATTTTAAATTAGCTAAACTGAATTAAATTGGTGGAAAGAAAAAGCTAACATGTATACTTTTGTCAAACCACCCTTGACAAATGGTCCCACAGTAGACACAGTTTGAAATTGTGAATAGGAGAAAATAGTTTTTCAGAAGTGTCATTGATTTATTTTCTAGGTTTCTACCAATTGTATGGTTTTTCCCTTTGTTTTTGTATTATAGCTGGAGTAGCATTTCACAAAATGCCCATGTGCAAAAAAAGTTATCCATTATCTCATCAGTCTTACATTCAGACTGACTGAAGTTTAGAATAGAAACAATGAAATCGCAGGACCTTTACAATGTTTACTTGATCTCACTGGGTATACACTAAGCATTACTAAATCTGGATTTACCCTATCATTTTTAATATTGCAAATTGCATTGTCCTGAAGGTGTCTGATCTACTTTAAAAAGTCAACTGAAACCCTCAATTATGTAACATTGAAAATAAGTCACCTCTTTAATTCTCACAGTGATTTAGATTCTGAATAAAGGCTTTAAAGTTTATTGATCCAAATGAATTGTGTCATGTAGCTTTCCATGAAGTTTAAATCAGAGAGATAAATGCTCTTTGATTGTGTGAGGGTCAAAGCATGATACAGCAAGAGATATTTACATCATGTAAATGAAAGAAACACTAGTCCTTTGATTCTGTAGAAAACAAACAAGAAAGTGCTTTTCCTCAGCATTATAAATAAAGTTAGGCCATTTCAGGATAAGAGAAACTCTGCTGGACATTGTCAAAGTCCTGCAGCTGAAGCTTCTTCCTGAGAACTGAACAGTTCATTATTACTTTTAAATAAAAGACAGCTGTGTTAAGTGTAGCAGACTTGGCTGAAATCAGTCTAATAGCATGAGGGATAGAATACTTGGCTTCAGTCAGCCCAGGGTAGAAATTATGCAGAGAATAAATCCCATTGAATTGAGCAAAATATACAAAGGATTATACTTAAATCTTAGAGCTATTAATACAATATAGGAGCAAGATCCATGGGAATTCTACAGATTCAAGAGTAAAAATGTGCTTCATATTAATAGTTACTTGCCTAGATAGACATTATCTCTTACTGAAATTCTCCAATTTAGCTGAAATTCTTTTTATTGTGACAAGCCTCACACAATGACAGAATAATTAACTTCTCCGGACTACCTGTTATTGACAAAGGAAGCAGACTGTACTAAGAGGAACTTCCCAGAGGAATTGTTAGTACCTTTTGCCCATTGAAGTCAGCCTTTACTGGAGATGTGATTGGAACTTTCTGTGTGTTCTTGGGATTTAATAGAAAACTCAGTACAAAACATGATTTCAGATTTTTTTTTTAATTCAACAAATAGGCAGCATCCTGCTTTGCTTTACCAGACAAGATTTATAACGATATAGTAATTTATAACCAGAATGCTCATTCCACTGCTCCCTCCTCCCTTTGCCCATCCAAAGATAAGCAAGGCGGCTTGAGATTTTTCTGCAATGGAACTGAACTTTTGTCCATTCAATTGTGCAGCCCAAGCTTCCCTATGCATATTTATGCTTTATATTTAATACTCTTACTCTGTAGTTCTAAAAACTACTGCTATCTAGAATCAAAGAAAGGGTTTAAAAATGCTGACAGCAATTTCTCTCTGTTTAGCAGTTGACTAATAAACCTCTTATTTTCTGTCATCTTCAACCCTCATCAGAGATCATCTGCAAAAGGTGGACTAAGTCCTATGATGCCTCCTTCTCTTTGGCTTTGCTACACTTTTCTGGGTCATACCAACATGTGCTTCAGATGTGTTCCACCATCCCGTTAACAGTGTAACACTACCCTGTCCATTATAGGATTGCCAGCTGTTTATAAGCATTCTGTCAGAATAACTATGCAGACAAATCAAGAAATCAACTCCATAGGAAAGCTAAAACGTGTTACTACTGTATGGCTATACCAGGGGTAGGGAACCTCGGCTCTTTTATGACTCGTGGACTTCAACTCCCAGAATTCCTGAGTCAGCTGTGCTGACTCAGGAATTCTGGGAGTTGAAGTCCACGAGTCATAAAAGAGCCGAGGTTCCCTACCCCTGGGCTATACTAATATAATATTCTGAGTCCAGTTGTGCTTTATTTCCCACATATCCATCTCCATACTCATGTGAATTAGGGAGATTCTGTTTGAGCCTTTTGCTCAAACCTTTTGCTTGTTTGGAGCTTAAGCCACATTTTCCCCCTTATCTCTTTGGTAACAGATCTGGTCTATCTGTATCGAGATTGTTTTCTTTACTCTCTAACTTTTCCAAGACCAAGCCAATGTTTAACAGCCACCACTCTCTAGACCAACATTTCTCAATCTTGATAACTTTAAGCTATGTGGACTTCAACTTCCAGAATTCCATAGCCTCCAGGTGAGATGGGAGACTTTTAAGTTGAAGGAAGAAAGGAAGGAATAACTCAGTTTGCATTGGTCTCTCCGGTATATACACTTTACAGAGTCCTTTGGTAATTTTAAGACTCATTTCTGATGCCAACCTCATAGCACTTGTTCCTCTTATAGAGCTGAACTCCTAATCTTAGCATTCCTTATTGGCTAAGTAGTAAAAAGCATTTCATTTTCATTTTCCTACATTGGTACATGAAAAAACAGCAGGAAGCCATCCCTGAATGCAGGTTGTCAGAAGGAGGAACAGTAACAACACTGCATTTAATAATAGATATATCTTCATTTGGGATACGTTAATATTATATTTGATTTAATTGCATCGCAAAGTGCCATCCAGTACTATTACCTTTGGTTCAATACTTGAAAATAAGAAACTATTATGGAAAGTAGATGAACATGTACTTAAAATATTATTTTTAAACAAAACTGGACTTACTAAAAAGTATAAATGCACACGTGTATGAAGAAAAGTAACTGTTCACTTAAAATAACATAACTGTATTAGCTAGTGAAGATTCTAGAACAGGGGTGTCAAACTGCCAGCCTGCAGGCCAGATGTATCACGCCAAAACCGCGCCCTCATTGCTGGCAATGGGAAAAAGTTGCGATACGTCACGACACGTCACGTGATGTTGCGAGTTTGACACCCGTGTTCTAGAAGACACATTTTGCAGAAAAGTTCTGATCTAGAAAATCTGTATTCCAAGCATAGCTACCTTGAGAATGAACTCTGTTGCTAAATGCAATCAAAAACTTACTTTCCATTGATGACCCCATCAGGATTAAGCATTGGTACAATTTTAAAAATATAGGATTCTCGTAAACTCTGGGCAGCAGGAGCATTACTCATAAGATACTCCAAAGTTCC
Source organism: Azemiops feae (assembly GCA_023970755.1). Classification (NCBI taxonomy): domain Eukaryota; kingdom Metazoa; phylum Chordata; class Lepidosauria; order Squamata; family Viperidae; genus Azemiops; species Azemiops feae. The sequence continues at coordinate 1,242,644 of JALGBA010004290.1, forward strand.
CTTCATAACCCAACTTGAATTGGTTTCTCCAGGATGTACACGCGCAGATAAGAAAATATAAGGACGATTTCCTGAAAACAGCACAAGTAAAATAGCATGATATAGCCATCATTGAGTTGGAAAGACCTTAAAAATATACTAGAACATCCCTGACAGATTAATCACATTACATCTGCTTATTATAAATTTATAAAGATGAAATACAGTCTTCCATACAGCATAATAGTTTATGAAAGCACAAGGTCTAATCAGCATATTATATTACAATATTACAATCGGTATAATGTTCCTTGAACCGATTCAGTGGAAGAGGGAAGAATCTGTCTACACTGGCATTGTTATTTTAAAATTCCACTGAATTTTAAATTTTGTGGCTAATTTTGATCCTATTTGTTATAATACTTTTGCTCCAGGGCTATAGCATTTAGAGTGGACCTCTCTCTCTCTCTATCCTGAAAGAGGCTCATCCACACAGAGTGAAGTATGCAATTGTCTTTCCAATTCTTTCACAAATATCACAAAAATGCCACCTAATCCCACTGTTGCTAGGGAGAGTGAAGCATATCTCAAATTTCCATTCATCAAATTAACTCAGAAAAGTTGTGGCCAATGTTTTCTGTTGCGTGCCTATGAATTATTATAACTAAACAGTACAAAATCAAAGGAAAGACGGGTTTTATTTGATTTGAAACTTTTTGAGTATAATCAAAAGGAAAAGGCCATACTTACTGAATTGACAAATATGTTCATAGTAATTTGATTCTGGCATGGCTGTAATAGTTACTACTGGACAGTTATTCCCAGAGAGTGTCTCACATAAAACATGTTGCCGAAAATATATCTGCTGAGAATTGTTTGTGGATTCTAATTTTTGGAGATGCATCTTCATCATGCAAAATAAGTACACACATTCAGAGCCAGTTTTATCTTTTAATTACGCATTTTAAAACTCTAGCTAAAATATTTAACGTAATTTCTAAATTCACCCCTTATAATATTGCATCTAACGTTTTATGTATTGTTTAAGATCCTAGTGCACAGATGTAAGGAAGGAATAAAAATAATTATAGTAACAAAAACTTACATAAAATAATGAAGATTAAATTTGTCAAACTGCATTGTTAGTAAGAAAGAGTTTATGAATTGTACAAGATGTAAACATACATTATATTAAGGTATAAACAAGAGGTAACTCATAATATTAGAAGTTGCAGTATCATCATTAGCAAGTGTATAAAAATACTAAACTATTGCAAGTAAAACTTTTTTTCACAATGGAAAGCAATCAATGAAATTCTCTATGCATTTAACCTAAGCTGGTATAACTGCTATTACATATGCAAACTAAAAAAGTTTGATCTGTCACCTGAAAGAACCTTTCAGATATCTTATTTATTCTCAAGGCTTGCCAATTTATTGTTTCCCATTTCATTGCAAATGTTCTTTATCAGCATAAAAAAATTAAATGTTGGTAAATCCTCTCTGCAATTTAAATTTTCATTCTGCGCTGTAAAAGCCATTTTGTGGATATTATGGGGAAGAGTTAAAATTTTCTATTCTACGAATGGATAGAACTTCTCATAAAAAAGGGACTAAGATCAAGTAGATGTTCCCCTGTTCCAAAAGATTTCCTAAAAGTCAAGTTCTCCTGACTACTGGAAGATAACAGTCCACAGTGTGCATTTGTTACTATTTCTTAACAAAAATGAAGTTACATTGGAAATAACCTATGTGATCGGTATTTGGGCATTTCAATACTCATATAGAAGTCTACGTACTACGTTATAAGCAATTTTACATTTCTACATTTACTACTTGATCAGATTTGCCTTTATTATATACTGCACACTGTTTTAATCATACCTGATACAAACTAGAACAAAGTAAAACAAAAAGCAAACAAACGTCTTGCTCTGAAATTCTTAATATGAGATCTCATTGCAAAATATTAAACTTTTTACGGTATTTGTTAAACAAAGACATTACTTCCATAGGATTATTTATCCTCAACTTTTATTTACTTTATAACACAGTACTTTAGCTTTTGAATGTTGTGATAAATACTGAGCAATATAATTATTTGACAGTATCATTATCAAATAATGGAATTGTAAGCCAAGTTATTATGAATGTATTCATATTAAAATAATTTACCATTAAAGCTGAGTAGGTATAAGGATAATGGTAAGCAAAATAGCAAACATCATCCTTATGATGGAAGGTGACTGTGAAGGTGATTGTATAATATGATTTTCCTTTTTGACCTCCTGCTGCAATTGAACTTCTTGAAAAATGATTCCTAGGAACAAAACATTTACATTATTATAAAGATAAAGTGCATCGTTCTATTCTATTCTATTCTATTCTATTCTATTCTATTCTATTCTATTCTATTCTATTCTATTCTATTCCCTGTGATGTGTGATGTCACTGTTCCCCACTGTGTATGTAATGGGGAAATTTCTATCTCTTCTTTTCTTTTGGAAGCAAGCAAGCAAGCAAAAGCTTAAAGTATAAAACAGCTGCAATGAAATCTCATGCTAGTTTATCACATCTACCTTCTACTTACTGGAGTCAAAATAGGTCACACAATACTGCCATTAAAACTGGGTAGCTGCAAAATGGGTTCAGGAGTACATACAACCTGAGTGCACTAGATTTACTGTTAGCCTTACTTGTAGTAACAAATATCTGTTCCTGTACGAATCCATGAAGGCCGGCCACCCAGTGCTTCTTGAACAGAGTACATAAGGGGCTGCATACCTTCAAGAAAAATGTACTCTATTAGAGAACAAAACTACCCCATATTCAGCAAACAAATATACCTATCTATAGACATTGTTCCCAGCATCACATGGGAAGGTAACTTTTAAAATGAGATGAGAAAGCAAATGTATTACTAGAGTTTGATTATTGTAGTATTAATTGTAAATTCAATATTTGAAGGTTCATGTGACCTGCATACATTATGAGCTGTTAAAATCAACAGTGACAGACAGATACCTGGCTTCTGTCTCTTGAAAACTATGGGGAAATATACAATTACCAATCGGTACAGAAAGCCGGGCCTAGCATAATCTAGAGTTTAAAAAAAACAACCTTGGAATAATCTCTTTTGCATGCTCTTCTGAACTGAACTACTAAAACCAGTTAGCAGCTATTATCTGGAGCAGCAGAGTATAATTTAAGCAAGCTGCCATTCAGGTTACAAGTCAAATCCAAGCCACAGTTTGCAACCCTTGTTTGGAGTCTTGATACAAGGACAAGCTGGTTTGATCAAATTTCTATTTGATTAATTAAAGCTTGGAGAGAAGAAAAGAGAGCATACATATACAAATTAAGTTTTTATCCTTTAGATTATGGTTTGGCATAACTGACATTTCAATGCTGTTACAGTTTCCATGCTAGGTTCTCTATCTTACCATCTGCTCCTTAGAAATCTGTAAATAATTTGTCTGTCTCAAATTGATGACCTTTTTTAAATCCAAAGAAACATTTGCTATATCACTTCTCTGTGCTATTACTGATATTCTGCAATTATCTGTAGTGATAAATTAACGTCCTGGTATTATCTACAAAACTACTTCCCCATAGCTGTGTTTGTACTATGTGTGTTCTTTTTCCCCCCCAAGAGAAAAGTAAATTAACTCTTACCATAATTAAACTGACTGTTTGTCTTTTCACAGTTGATTATATTAAATCGGTAGGCACTGCCTGTTCGCATTCCACTGACTTCAAAATAAAACCACTGGTGATAATGATTGCTGTTTATATCAGAATTCAGAATGAGATCATACTCATTTCTAAAAATGAGCAGAAATAAATAAGTCACAAAATTCAGGTAGCTGATCTATAATGATTAAATAAAACAATAACAATATCTTACTTTCTGATCTGAATAACTTTCCGTAAATTTCCCGATTCAAATTTGGAGTTAAACTTCAAGACATCTCCTTCATCAGGCACTAGACAACTGAGAAATAAAATAAAATTACAATGATTTATAAATAATTTATTCTGTTGTACTGAATTTGAATTCGAATTAGACTGATTGGAGAAGAATACAAATGAACCAGAGCTTCAAGTTATGTATATTAGATTGGATTAAATTATACTAAGGGTTCCCCAACATAGTTAATGAGAGCTAATGAAAATATAAACTGCAAGCATGTTTTCTATGTTACAGAACAGTGGGACTTCTTGACATAAAAAAAAAAATCAGATTTGTAGCTGAAATATCAACATAACTATCAGCAATTATATAGTATAGGAATTTTTAAATTTTTCTGTCACTGATTTTTTTTGTTTTTCCCCAGGCTCAAACCTTGTTTATATTTGCATTAGGAGGCTAAAATGTTAAGTATTTTCAATTCAGTGGAATCTCATTATAAAGTTCCTTGATATAAGATACTTGACATGTAATAGTTCAAGTTTGTATTGGTATTTACATCATTTTCATCAATTTATGCCATCTTTTGTGATCATTGTGCAAATGGTATCATGTGCTTCTTGGCTTCATTATAAAAATGGCATAAATCCTTCCTTCCCCCTTATAGTCATTAGACATTCATTATTCCTCCTTTCCATCCATAAGTTAAAACCAGCATTACATCCACTACTCTGAATAGAACAGATTCTTGTTTCCAGCTCTGCTCTTCCAAACTGTTCTGCGGTATTAGATGTTCTTGTCTATGAATGTGAAAATACATGGAGAAACAAAAGGAAACATAGGCTATTAATTTTTTATACTATTTTAACATTTGCATTTTTAATCCAGAGAAAACTTGATTTAAAAAAAAACTTGAATTTTTCATTCCCTGGTTAAAAGACACCAGAAATGTTCTTCTCAGTAATGTTCAATGGTGCTCGTGAAGATTACTACTACTTGTTGATGGACTGGAATAATGCTTTTTTTTTTCTTTTTCAAGGCATTTATAATTCATAGGATACAAAACAGTCCCTTAAAACTAAAAAATCTTGAAAGCTGTGTTTTAAAATACAGTGGATCCTGGCTTTTTAATTAATAAAGTTATATTTAGTTTTAATTTTTACTGTGTACAAATTATTAAAATTAATTCATCTTAAAGATATAGTACTCTACCTCTAGCAGGTTTTTGACTTTTACAACTTTCTACTGTAAATAGCCAAGGAAACTATCATACTCCCATTAATTTATAACTTTTCCTAAATTATTGAATCTAAAATGGGAAAGTAATCATTATGAAATAGGTGACTAATCATTATGAAATAAAGATCTTCATACAAAACTTACCTGAGATTATCAAGATCGTACACAACTCTGTCTATAATATCATTAGGATGAATAAGCCTTTCAATATCTTGGGCAATTTTTGTCCTATTTAGAAAAGGAAGTAAGATGCCATATTTCAAAACTCTTATAGTACAGTGCCACATGTAGAATCAGTGCATAAGGAAAGAAAGAGGAGTTTGAGTTTAAGTCAAGTTTCTACTTTAAATATATATTATTATTTGTGGAACTCACCACAATTCTTTTCTGAATGGAAAGAAAATGGCTTGTATACAACACATTGAGGTTTTAGACCCAATGTTTGGTTTCCTTATTACAGGAAACATGCCCAGTATTATTAGCATTTAATGATTATTTCAATTAGTATTAGTAATTAAAACTAGTTCAGATTTGAAAATAGGTTATATTAAAAATTCATGCAATTATAGTTTGAATACATTGCAGTGATTGGGTTAGGGTGCAAGCCTCTCACCTCTGGAAATTTCTAATTGAATATGATGAGCCTCTCAATATAAAAAAGAGAGATGCTTTATTCAGCTATGTAACCATGCTACAAGAACTGCTGTACTAAATATCTGAATATAATACATATGAGAGAGGAACAATTTGCAGGTAGGCGGGTATCTATGTGTTTATGTATACATCCATGGACCCAATTCCTACAAGACATGTTAACCATGTAGAAATTTTCCTGAAGATCACTAACAACTTCTAGTGCAGAAAAGTTGAATAGAACAAATTTTAGTCCTTTCAAGAGCAATATAGGAAACCATGCATCTCACAAAACAATAAAACGCACGGTATATTGAAATGTTTTTGATAGAAATAGTCTATGTTGCTATTGGGGAAACTGTCTCTTATTTCAATGTATACTGACTAACAGATAGCTTCTCTTAATTTGAGATGTATTGCATGTATTTCTTGCATCTCAATCAAAAAGTTAAGCTACACCTGGACCTGTAACAGACTATATTTGAAAGCACAGAGATAACTATTTCAATTGTCTCTTCATAAGGCACATTCATAATGTCTGAGGTTTTCTCAAGTATAAACTTGGAAAGACTGACTATGGATTATCTCAAGGTAAATCTTGTTAAAATAAATTATTTCTAAATCTAATTTCAAAAATTTCATTTAAAATGTCTGGGAGCCCTTGCTACCTCAGAAATATATAATGCACAATATTTTTGATTCCTAAGACTTTGAGCCCTAAAGATATTTCAAAGATAATAAAAATCTTTGTTTTCTCTCCTAAGAATATTAATGCTATAATTAATATGAAAATCCTTAAGGTTGCATCAATCCTTCATTGTTAGAATTACTTATTTTATATGGAAAATGTTCATGACATAATTATCAATAAGCAGAGAACTGCACTTCAGCAAAGAAAAATATTTTATTTAATATGTGTCCAAATTATTTCCACAAAATTAATATGGCCTTAGCCATGGGATAAAGAAATTATCCCCAAACATAATGCAGATATAGAATGGCAAATTGGCAATAAGAACACAATGCTATCCCAACTGTAAACTTTTATCAAAAGAATTAACAGAGACAGCAATCAAGATGGAAAAAATAATTATTTGAACTTTTTCACACTAACGGACTTGTCCGTGATAAAAAAAATTAGAAAGCATTTTACCTTACTTGTCCAAATTCATAGACTTTACAGCAAGTAAGGGTTTAACATGCCCCACAGGAAAGTTAATTGTTTCAGTAATAAAATCAAGAGATATTTTACTTCTTCAAATGTCCTAATTTAAGCAGATTCATTCAAAAGGCACATTCAGAATTTAAAATACAACTGCTGACATTTTCAGGACATAATTATGAAAAAAATGACTTATTTCTCCTTATTTCAAGACTAACTGAAATTCAATAGTTCTGGAAGTATTTTTGATGCAGTTCTTATATATTAAATGAATGTTAAGAGTCCTCCTTCACCTAAGAGACACATTCCCATGAAATCTATCTGCCTGTTCACTCAGCAAAACAAAACCCTTTCAAATACAAAGCAAGAAATATATAACAGCTTTCCACCTCATTGATTCTACCGCTAATTCTTATTTTCTCATCATTTTTCAAAATCAATACCGGCAGTACTCAATCTACAAGCACAATTGGGACTAGAATTTCTGTTTTTAGCCAAAGCAGTTAAGCGAATCGTACCCAATTTTATGACTTTTTTTTTTTTAACCACAGTTAAGAGAATCGTTGCAGCTAAGTGAATCATGCAGTTGTTAAGCAAATCCGGCCTCCCCCATTGACTTTGTCGGAAGCAGGCTGAGAAGGTTGTGAATGGCGATCCTGTGACCCTGGGACGCTGCAACTGTCATAAATACATGCCAATTGCCAAGCCTCTGAATTTTGATCATGTGACCATGGGGATGCTGTGATGGTTGTTGTAAGTGTGAATAGCAGCTAGAAGTCATTTTTTTCAGTGACACTGTAACTTCGAATGGTCATTTGACTAATGGTTGTAAGCCAAGGACTACCTGTATCCTTAAATTTAGACGGTCTGAAATATGAATCTCAGCACTATTATTTCTATGTAGCCATGCTGCAATTATATGTCTTTATAATGATAGTTACAAATGTATCGATTTAGGCTATGACTTATGCACAAATGCAACTCTGGAATGACTATTGGCTTTATGTATTACTATAGCACTAAATGTATGTACTACTATAGCACTAACTTTACTGATAATTTATATATGTTAAATCAATTACATTTTTTTAGGAGTCATTTTGAGTGAAAAGGGAAGAATAATTATGAATCTCTGGATGAATTTCTCTTTCCCCCCCCTTCCCCTGCATTAATTTAGAAAGCAAGGTTCAAGGAAAATGCACACACCCATTCACTGCCAACTATTGCCAAAAAAGGAGTTTAAGAGACCCCGATGTTATGGAGAAATATCCAATATTTCTTTCACATACATCAGAGTTCGCATGTGACTGGCAGCCATTCTCTTCTTCCTTGTGGAAGAAAAGGAATAAAACATGAGATTATGCAATATCTGTGAATTCTAAAAGTTCTATATTCTTTCATGCAGATGATATTTTTCAGTATAACATAAAGCATTTTACAATTTTGAAAGTGATTTAGTATTTTATCTCAGTAAACTACACAACATTCATATAAAAAGGTTACTACAATCTCACATTAATATGTGTGTGTGTGTGTATATATATATATATGTATACACACACACATGAAATTTGGCAAAGCTGTGGTCACCTCAGCACTGCTACAGTGAGCCACAGTCATATGATCAGCATTTCCAATACTCCTTGCCAGCTTCCCACAAGGAATGTCAATGGGGATGCTGGCAGGAAGTTGGAAGTTGCTGTTGCTCCCTCTAATCTTTTGGCCACCTGTGATCATTTCATTTCTCTGTTTAGGTAAGGAAATACCTCTGAAACAATGACCCAACAGGTCCCAGATTGTTTAACAATAAACAGAATTCTGCATTCACAAAACAATAGGTTACGTTATCTAATAATACAGTATTTTTCTTTATGAACAGGCAAATCAAAGAAGTTGAATCCAAAATTTCTGAGAGGAATTTCATAATTAAGTGGGACCTTTCACGTTCCCTTCCATTTTTCAAAATCCCAAAATTTTCTTCAACGATTTGAAGTTCATCTGGAGGGATATGGTGAGAAGGACTGCAGGGCTGAATGGATGAAAACTGCCTGTCTCGCCTTCATTTACAGCATCAATCTTGGATCTTAATATATTCCATTAATAACTGTTATATTTGAATCTAGTAATATTAATTTTACTGTGAATGATACACAAACACTATACTAAATCATTCTCTAGACATGTTTGAGGAAAAAAGGTGAACTCACCTCTGTACACCATATGGTCTGTCAAGGATAGGTTCTTTAAATGGAGGTGGAATATGTCCAAAATAATCAGGATAAGCGACTTCTGAATATTCAGGAACAGATCTAGTATTTTTCACTGTTTCAATATAGAGTTCTGGATCATGCAGTTGTATTGTATCAGGCACTTCAATTGTTACTTGCTCTCCTATAGAAACTGAACAAGATACTTCTTCTTCTTCAGGATCAGGTCCAGAACAGCATAGTTTTCCCAGCTGGACAGACCGTCCCTCAAACAAAACACTTCCACATGTTGGAACATGTTGAAAAGGTTTATTATAGGTAATTTCACTAATGCTAGTTTTACATTCGTTTTTTGTCACGGTCTTAGAAATATTGAACTGTTCACTTTTGGAGGTATTTTGAAGTGAAATTCGGTCAAAGTCTTTTACAATTTCATGATGCAGGCACTGGCATGATGGAAGCAATTTCATTTGATCACCTTGATGCTGCAAACTATTATCCATACCACCATCATTTTTTACCAATCCCAAAAATGCTGGTCTTTTATTACAGTCTCCACTTAGATTATTCTCCTTCACAGGAAGTTGCATCATGTCATTTGTTAAGGATGGTTCCTCTCCAGCAGTGGGAACAACAATAGGTCCTCCTGGAGCTGTGCTGTCTGAAAAAGACTTTGGTTCCTTTGAAATGAGGTCACATTCCTTAATATTAAAGAAAAAAAAAATGGCAGATACTTGTTAGAGGATTACAGTATTAAATGTTGAAGAAAGTGCAATGAAACAGAAAGAAGGATCCGATCCAGACAGAAGGAATAAACCATGGAGAAATGGAAACAAATAACAGGTAATTTCCTTTTGAAGAAGCTAAATGTGAAAAAAAAAAATTACAATGTCAGAATGAGTTTACATGCTAATATTGAAAGTGATATGGTTCACTTTATATGATTTACTGGATCAAATAAAAAATTACCCAATCTGAATCCAAATTCTAATTCAGATTTATTAGATATTATGAAGTCAGAGGAGAGCCAATTTGGTATAGTACTTAGGGCATCAGGCTAAAAATTGGGAGACCATGAGTTCTAGTCTCCCTTGCCAAGAGAATGACTTGTCCAGGCAGTCTCCAAGAATTGGAGACAACTCAACAGAAGAGAATAAAATTAAGTCAAATATGGAAATTTCAGAAGGGTAAAAATATACCTGCTCTTGATTACTAATAATTATGGATGTTGACTTTGTTCCTGAACAAAATTGACAGAGATTACCTTTATGCAAATATATCAGAATCATAAGGTTGAAAAAGACCTTGGAAGTCTTCTAGTCCAATCTCTTGCTCAAGGCAGGAGCTCCCTGTCCAATTTTTTGATATTCTGTATTGAATAAAGCAGCAATAACATACACAAACCTGCTCAGTTTTAATTCTGGTTTGACTCTTTATGAGGCTCATGTGAGTGCCTGTATACAATTCAATTAAGGTTCAATTAATGTGAACTTGATGGAAATAAAGTGCATAACCCTTGAGAGACTTTCATGAATTTATTTACCTATCCAAGTAGACAATATTTAACTATTTTTTCTATTTCAAACTTAATTATCTTCATTTTGTGATTCCCAAGCAAAAATATTAAGGATAATGGTCTCCCAACAAGGCATCAACTAGGCCCCAAAGCTCTTTGACCTTAAAAAGACAGCTGTCTAGTCCACTCACTTCTGCTCTTTTTTATGTATTTCATTATACTGAATAGCAAGATTATAAAAAATAAACCAAATGCAAAAATGCAATAGGTGAACAATTAATGAATTACAAAACACTTAAACAGAAGGAACAATAGAACAAACAATAAACAAAACAAAATCCACAGAGTTTTGACAAACCAATATTAAACATGTATGTATGTATGTATATATGTATGTATATATGTATGTATATATGTATATATGTATGTATGTATGTGTATATATATATACTATATTATTATACTATATTTATACTATATTTATAATACTATATTATCAAATAGAGAATAAGAAAAACATCTAATATTACCACTTTATTATTATAAAACATCATAAAATCTATGCCATTTCTTCATTAGCAGAAAACATTGTCTTTTCCAAAATAGATCAATCACATATTTGCAAACGCCAGTCCTTAATATTTGGAATAATATTAATTTACAAATTCTTAATATAATTCTTTTAGCAATTCCCCATGCCAATATAGCCATAATTTGGAATTTCAAATTCCAAAGTTTTGGGATACAATTCAAAGTAACATTAGCCTTTCTAATATTTAGGGATTTCCTAATAAATCAGCTCATGCATTAAAATGTTATTCCAAAGAATGCAAGTAATTCACAAAATTCTCAATCACATGAGCCAATGAACCATTAAATTTTTTATACCTCCATCAAATAAAATCTGGTTTAGTGTTTCAAATATTGGGCAGTCCAATAAACTTGAAATATAACATTTTCATGAATAAATTTTAATCTCAAGTCTGTTCATATTTAATGTTCTTAAGGATTCATGATATTTGAGGAGGCATTTTAGATACTTCAATTCTTTAGTCCATAGTTGATAAATCTCAGTAGTATTCACTTTAAAACTTTTTAAAAATTATTTTTGGTACAGATATGCTATTGGCTTAAATTCAATCATAGATTCCATCAAATAAAAAAAAAATCTCAGATACCTTAGAAGCAGCCATGACAACTGCCCACCTTTGGGCTATCAAAACATGTTTGGGAAAGAAATTATAAATTGACAATGGCAACTTTTTATAAAGAAAACTTATATAAAATGTTCTATAGATGGCACTTACCACCTGCTAGATTAGCAAAAATGTTAAAAATATGTCTAGTAAATGTTGGAAATGTAACCAAAAATCTGGCACATATTATTATTTGTGGTGGACCTGTGTTAAAGCAAAAAAAAAATTAGACAAAAATACACATTTGGTTAGAAAAGATGTTAGGAAAACATGTAGATTTTAAACCTGAACTTTTCTCACTAGGTATAATACCAGAAAAATCTAATAAGCAAAGTGTATATTTAACATTGCATGTAGTAACAGCAGCGAGGATTGTATTTGCTCAGCACTGGAAGAATGAAGAAACACCACTAGACGAAGAGATAATCAAGAAGATATTGGACTGTTCTGAAATGGACAGACTTACATTGAGGATCAAAGAGAAAGAAGATACAGAATATTTTCAAACATGGAATTTATTTTATCAATGGTTGGAAAAAAGGGGTAGAAACAAAGAAAGTAACTTGCATTATTAAGCAAACAAATAAAACCAGACAACACAATGTTTATTAAGCACTAATTAAATGTAATAATAAAAAATTAAAAAAATTGGAAAAAAAACATGTTTAAGTTGAAGATACTGCCACAATTATAAACCAGGAAGAACAAATTTCATTTAAAACTGAGAAAAATCCTTCATATAGTCATTACATAACAATTTATTTGAAGCAAGTATTCCACCTTTCACATAGCTTCCAATATAACATTTTATCACCTAATTTCAAAGTAGAATCCTCCTGAAGAGTTAAAAATTCACGAATGTATCAAACTTCATCTTATATCAAAATAAAGTACAAAGATTTCTCTCAGCATGCATTCCTACAAATAACTGTATATTCTATTGTATATTTATCCACGAATTGCTATGACCTTGATGGAGATATAATTTTCCAACCAGGTCCATACAGAATAATACTCTACTAAATTTTCATTCCATATTATTTACGCTGATAAAATATAATCCATTGATATATATGTGAGTCCAGCATATTACATCATTTGAACAAGTGGAAATCTCAATTTAGTAATTAATTCCTAGGTCTACTTTTCCCAAATCAATTCCCTAAATAACATATTGATCTTAACAAAATATTTGGAATTAATATGGGACGTATCTCATTAATCGCACGAGGAATAATATTCATATTAATACGATTAATAGGATTAATTCTGTTCTGTAGACTTAGTGACATTTTAATTTCTTTATTACTATTTAGATCAGTCTTTTCTAAAAATTTCAATATATTTATTTTCATATATTTAGAAAGATTTTGAGATTATAATCTCAAGTATTTAATATAATCAGCAGAGATCACAAAACCCAATTCTTTGCAAATTAGAATTCATATTAATAGAATATTTGTAGTTCAGGATTGAACTGTGGTGTCTTTGGTGCTCTCTGAGCTTGGTGATTTTCTTGCAGATGTTTTATTAGCCAAATAGGTAACACCATCAGTGCTAGAAGAGAATGGAGTTGTCCTGTCAGTGACACTAGTTGAGGGTGTTCTAGCTGGTTTCTTGATTAGGCTGTTGTTTACTGAGTTAGTAGTTCCTTGATTAGGGTATAGTTTACTGCTTGATGTTAATTTCTGCATATCTGAGTGTTGATTGATGGTGATGAAATGTTTTGGTCTTTTTATTTTCTTTTTGACTTTTTGATTGTCTCTTTTGAGTGATATGTAGATATTGTTATTTCTATCCGCCAGTTGATGACAGATTTGTCTGAGTGCCAGGCTTTCAGGAATTCTCTAATGATTTTGGACTGGCTTGGTCTAGGGTGCTCAGAATTTCTCAGTTGAAAGAAGTTCATGATTCTGTATGTTTTAATCTCAGTGTATTTGGTCAGGTCAGGTGTGCTGTGTAGTAGTGCTGTAATGGATTCTTTTGTTAATTCTGCATCTATGGATGTAAAGAGTGCTGTGACATCAAATGTGACAATGATTTTATCTTCATCTATGGTCAGGTCTTTGATTCTTTGGAGGCACTGTAGTGGGGAGTTGATGCAGTATTTGCTTCCCTCTGTTAGGTATCTAAGCTTTTCTGTCAGTTCTTTAGCAGGCTGGTGTCCCTGGTAACAATACAATTGGATGGAGAGATATGTCTGGCTTGTATGTTTTAGGGCATCCATAGAAGCATGGGAGGATGGATCCATTGCTTTTCGTCTGCTATTGACTTCTTTACTGATTTAATCTTTCTTGGTAAAGTCACTAAGAATTCTCTTAATATATTATAGCCCAAAGAAGGTAGGCAAAATTTAATCTTATGCCCAGAATGCTTTCCAAAATATTCTATTATCCATGTAAATTAGGCAGAAAAGTAGCACACTTATCTAAAATTACCAAAACATCACTAGCAAATTAAAACAACTAGATTTAAAAATAGCAGCATCCTTACCTGAAAATCCTCTATAAGTTCTGGAAAAAAATGTTCATACATTTTCAAATCTTCCACTGGTCGTCCCAATTCCTCCTTTGGTTTCAGTTTACTGATATCTGTCTCAATGTCATCGTTCTAAAGAAAAAAGTCCATAAGCATAATTAAAAATCTTGGGGTAACTATATTTTAGGTAAATAAAAACATAATTCATAATTGAATAATTCTTGAAAATAAGGTTCTTCCATGCTTACAGAGGAAAAATATCAAAAGCTCTGATTGACTGATGGAAATTGGTTACATCACACTGTAGGTTTCCCCTATCTCTGAACCAGCAGAAAACCTTACCAGGATAAAATTGGCTCTTCCCCATTACTGATCCCTATCCTGCCTCTATCATCCCATTTTACTTGACTTTCCACCATGGGTGATAAATTCTTACAATATTATATATCTTAAAGCCACCTTTGCCTGATGTCAGAATATATTGATCTTTAAGGGAACAGAATAAGAGGGAAAACATATTGTAATACCAATGTAGTTAAGAATAACTGAAGCTAGCTCACTCAAGCTGATAAAAGATGAAGGCAGCTTCATGGAGATAGCAAAAAAAAAAGTACATCATTTGTTTAAGCTGTGGTTAGGTAATACATGTAGAATGGAAGAGTGCGCCTCCTAAAAATGGGCCCTTCCAGGTTTCAGGTATTGCATCAATGTTATGAGCTGATGCAGCATAGCCAGATGCGAGACCCTGTTTTATGAGGTTCGGTTGTATTATTCAGTTGGGACTGCCGCTTGCTTTTTTTCCTCTCTGCAGTGTAGCAGTATTCCTGCCCAACGTCTCAACTCTATGGCCAGGTTGGTAGTGGAATTCACCAGGATTAAGTTCTGTGTCCAAAGAATCTGCCTTTTTTGGGCACATAGTCAGATGTGGCATAAGAATTCATAGTAACTATGGATCTGATCCAATTTATTGAGGGCCCAGTCTGCAACCTGTGCAGATTCTCCGATAGTGAATACTACGTAACTTGCTGGCTTATTGGGGAGCTTCATGAGATGAAAAGAGACACTAGAGCTGTACTTGGCTAAATATGAATAATTAGAAGGACCTGGCACACGTAAGCCTTATTAGGACTTACCTTGTGACTATAAAAGCAGTGAAGTGAGCTTACTTATCCATTCTGACTGCATCAGCAGAGAACCAGTTGGCTGACAATTTGGGTAACGAGGAACCCCGGGGAGCTCTTACAGGTTTGCTGTGAGGAATAGTCTCAGCATGGTTATGGCCACCACAGAAGTTGGGTCCAAGTGGTGATTATGCCTTATTGTGGGAAGGGATGTGGCACCTGCCATGAAGGAGGTGGTGGTAAATCCCTTTCTCAAGGGATTTCTTGAACCTGATAGTGATGAATAATTTTTGTTCACTCTTCACTCTTTGCTTTTTAGACAAAATTGCTGAAAGAGCATTAGACACTTAGCTTCAAGGGGCCTTGGATGAAGTGGATTTTTTAGCCCCCTTGCAACAGAGTTAAAGCCAGGTTATATACTGAGATGGCACTTGTAAATGACCTCTGGAAGCTTCAGAGTGTATCCATACAGATATAGTGACTATCTTCTAATATGGGGAAGGGATTTCTAATATGGAGGGACACTGTTGATCAAGCACACTCAGCCTGGAAGTTGCTTGCCACGAGAAATCTGCTTCTCAAGGTTGCACAAGACCTTAGGAAGAAGGCCTCACTTGGCCAACAGCTGTCTTGAGAAAGACCAGGCTGGGCATACTTCATCAGTATGAGCAAGAAGACAGTGGGGGGAGGGGGGGTCAGCTGGGTTGGTGAAGCACAGGTTGGCAGGAACCTGTGTGTGTGCAGTACAGTGAAAATGGGTGCATCTAGGTCTTTGTGCTGTTAGGCTGGTGTAGCTGCAGCCTTGTGCCACATTGCTGAGTTGGAGTGGCTGTGACTTTCCACCACTGAGCAGAGGGGGCTGCATGCTGTGACTCTGGGGTTATGCAATCCACTTGTGTGATCCACTTGCTTTCAAACATAAAGCATGACTGGACAAAAGACTGGCTTTTCAGGTGACTACCTAGGTAGATCCTTTGTTTTTTAAAAAATAATTATCAAATTTGATAAAATGGAGTAAGAAATCCACACATGCTGATACAGAAGCTGAGAAATTTTGTAGGACTGTATAGTTCTGTGAAACACGGCAGCCCCAAATGTACTTATTGTTAAAGAAATCAATATACGTTTCAGCACTATTTCCTTCCTTTTTTTTTTTTTTACTGTTAAGTCTACCAAAAGTATATTTAATGTATTCATTATTTGGAAACTAGTGTTTTCCAGTGTCCAAATAAGCAACTTTTCAGAAGGGTAAAAATAATATTTTTAGAATTAAGAATGTATGCTATTTCTTCAGGTATTACTAACCTTAAAATGTTGATCTATGTCATCTTCATTATCATTTTCAACCTCAGATTCTGTGTCGATGTCATCATTGTCATCACTTTCATCTACTACGTCATCCACTGTGATATAAAATGCTCTATAAGTAGGGCAGATGTACGTTTTCTACAATATGTATATCCCAGAAAAGAAATGATGCATGTGAAACTTCTCACTCATCAACTGGAACCTAATACTACATAAAAACTTAACTTTCCATGACACCATGTGCTGTATATTTAATTATATAGATTCTTTAGGTAACAAACAGGTTTATTCAGTATTTTACCCAGGAAGTTCATTAGGTAGACTACAGAATGACAGTGTTTACGTATATTAAATTCTTCATTAATAGTTCATTCTCTGAAAAACGTATTTTGAGAACCTGGGAGGGGTCCTAAAGTGGATGAGATAGAGACAGAACTTGCTGGAAAACTAGGACAGAGCAGCTTTTGTGTCCTGCTCATTAAAGACACATCAATTCATATTCAGCAGTTCCCTGCAATACACCCTGCCAGGTGCAGGAAGACAGAGAGTTCCCTTCATGGCTTGGGACCAGGTTATCTGAGGGACCATCTCTTGCCGGTCACATCTACCCGGCCCACTAGAGCGGGGAGGCAAGAACTGTTGCGGGTCCCGTCCCCTAAGGAGATACACCTGGCGGACCCAGAAGAAGGGCCTTCTCCGTGGTGGCTCCCTCTCTCTGGAACATCATTCCCCCAGAGATTAGATTGGTCCCCCACTCTAACTCTTTCGGAAGGGTTAGGGTTAGGGTTGTCTAGTATCTAATCTATCCACAATACATTTTTATGTTTGTTTATTTATTGCTGTCTCAGTATCATTTTATTCTACAGAAAAAGCATATTTTCTGTAAGATGAATAGAAACATAGTTCATCTTTTTAGTTGAGAGCACACACGTTGCTTATCTACAAACCTATCTATTGTTAACTTCAAGCTTCAAGAGTTATAGAATGATTCTAAAAGCATGTAGTTTCTACATCTGAGGAGCAAGACATCCTTCTCTTTACTGTAGACCAGAGGTCCCCAACCTCTGGGCCGAGGCCCACTAGTGGGCTGTGAGCTATTTGCAACCGGGCCACAGAATTGGAGGGTAAGTGTGTCCGCACCTGCATCCTCACTTGTGCAAGCAGCAGGTGTGCACACTGCTTGTGTGCTTGTGCACACTGCTCGTGCAAATGGAGTTGCATGTGCGCACACTTGTGCACGCAGAACCATCCCCTCTTTTCCCCTCCCCCGCCGGTCTGCAAAGCTGGAAAGGTTGGGGAACTCTACTGTAGACAGTTACCTTTTACATATGAGAGCAAAAACGATGGGACTATCTGTTTTTAAAACTGCACAGAATATCAAAGACGATACTTCCCTTTTTAAATTTTAGATTTATAATATAACTGTTTTATTTGATACTTTACATCAAATATATTAAAATAATGTTTTAAAATCCTGAAGGAAAAAAAATACATCTAATGGGTGCATAAGTGAGATATTACTCACTAACAAATCTCTTAATTATTTTTGTGTAATTTTGATTCTCCCACTGCAATGCCAAATGACACAGCTCTTACTATTGAGGAACATCCCCACCCCAATATCCAGAAAGATTGGGGGAGGGGTGACAAGGAGGAAGCTGGTGAACGATTTCACTTGACAAAACCGATACTACAAATAAAACAGGTTGACGGAAGATAAAATCACTGGAAATGATTTGAGTTTAAGAATTTGATTTTGGGCAGCAGAACAAAATTAAAATTATGGTGTTGTTTTCATTTATTCTACATATAGATATACATTTTAGTTTTGTAGCAATCATATAGTACAGGAATTCACGTTACTTTTTAAAAATAGTCTTATTATTTTACAAGGGAGAATTTTTACTGTGATATTAGGATTTCAGGAACAGGAACAAAATATCCAAATTAGGACAAATTAGACAAGACTACAATGTTTTAAAATTGCTCGTACCTTCAGGAGGCAAACTATATAGCTGATACACTGGTCCATTAACAGGCATAACAGGTAGTTGGAAATGGAAAGCACTTTTAATGGTTGGTAATGGAAGACGATTTTTAGGATAGCATTTCCTCATTATCAGACTGGAAATGTTGACAAGTGGATCAAGAGTTCTTACTACAAGGCATTCCTATTATAGAAATATATTAAATTACAGAAGGTAAAATATTTTATGAACTATAACCATTGACATTACAAAGAGAGTATATTTTCATTCATTTAGAATGGAATTCTTGCCTCATTATATCTTTTTATGTAAACTTATATGCACACACACGAACACAATTCTAACAAGCTGCTGCAACATTAAACAAGAAATGGCAATAAAAATGTTGCAATTATTTCAAAGTGCAGCAATTCTTAGGCATAGTTTCTATATTAGAAAATCTAAAATGTTGAATGATAATATGTTTCACTTTGAGAGCAGACAACTAAATTTCATTTTTGATGTGTGCCGTTGTGCCCACAGTAAAAAAAAATGACAATAAAGGTTATCTATCTATCTATCTATCTATCTATCTATCTATCTATCTATCTATCTATCTATCTATCTATCTATCTATCTATCTATCTATCTATCTATCTCTGACACCATTTCATTGTTCAGAAGTCTTAAGAACAGATAAACCACAAAGAAAACAATTGAAAGTTTCCACTAATTTAACTAATTTAATTAGTTGAAACTGGTGGTGATTGTTTCAAAATAAACAGAATGATATTTTAATGGCACAGATACAGCAAACACGAAAGCCAACTTCAAATAGTTTTTGTTCTTTTGCACTTATATCTTTCGTTTATCAAGTAGCTCTTATTAACTCTCAAGGGCTTCTAGAGGGAAGGAACAGTTACACAGGCAGAGAAATTGATATCCTCACATTGGAACCATAGGATATAGGATACGAGCAAGATTTGCCCAATCTTCATTGGTTGACTCTTTTCCTACCTTTTTTTGTTCTTTCAAGTCAGTATCTGTTTATCACCAGGACGTTGCAGCTGGTGAAAAATACGTCTAATTTGCTAACAAGCCTCACTGTGTTGAGTTCACATTACACTTATGCTTCAGGCCCTTTAATGTATTTAAAAGGCTTCTGGGTGCAATTTTAAAGCGGTGGTTTTGATCTTTGTCCTAAGATCACTTTGTCTAACTATAATTAACCTGATGAGTTAGTTGTCCTGCAAAAGGCTGCTGGATTATTCCATTTCCATGAAAAGAGGAGGGGCAAAGGCAACAAGGATCTCTCTGTCAGCAGTTGTAGCTATGTTTTGAAACAGAGTGTAATGTAGCCTGACTGTAATCAGACTTAGCTCCATGTTATTCTAATTTAAGAAAATATTCAAAACTAATATAATGCATATAGCATCTGTTATGACCAGATGCAGTACCATGGAGCTTGCATATATTTATGGGAAGAAGTTTTTGTTTGGACTATTGTGTAATGTATTTGTTTATAAATTTCTTAGTTTGTTTTGCATTGCTGTGTCATGGATGTTTTATGGATGTATATTTTTTATTAGGGATTTTATATTGTTTATTATGGATAATTTATATAAGTAGCATTGTTAACTGCTGGGGATCCTATAACATGTCAGTATAGAAGTTCAGTAAATAAGTAAATAAACCATTCAGGGTGCCTTCTTAGAAATGCCTTCTCAGAAAGAGCTATGACTAATAAAAGATACTACTGATTAGCAATATAGGTAGTTCTCATTTAACAACTGCAATTAGTTCCAATGACTTGGTCATTAAGCAAAATAGTTGGCAGAAGAGAGAGGGGGGGGAGGGAGAGAGAGAGGGAGAGAGAGACTGACTAACCGTCATCACATTCATAAAAAGTTCTTTATATAAAGCACCTGTGACTGACCATGTTCCCCCCCCCTTTGGTCTCCCCACAGAGCGGAGAGAGTGCTTAAATAAGCTATCTCTTCCTGAGCTGCTTTTCTCCACAGTGCAGCATTTCCCTAAAAAGAGCTAACTGCAAATTAACAAGTTTAGCTTTGTTACCTTAATTAGTTGATTAGTTGACTTAATCAGAAAATCATTTTTTTATTACCATTTACTATCAACATATTTGTGAATGGTCAGTATCTGAGGCAGTTGCTCAATAAGGACTGCTTGTAAAACTTCTAATTATCAAATATACTAGTGCACACTGAATATATTTTCTTGTGAATATAATAATTTTTCAGCTGAAGAATTAAAATATATATAGATTTTATATTGTTATCTATAAAAAGTTTATATTACCATTTTAATTGTACATAAAGACCACTTATAATAGCATAACATCTTAAAATTTACCTGTGAAGTGTTGTACAGAATTTTCATCCCATCAACATCTAGAAATGCTTTTCTTCCCAGCTTGATATTTGTAATACTTTTAATAGATTGCAAGATTCCCTTGCGGATTAACATATGTCTATGCCGACTATCATGACGGTGCCAATCTACATAAATTGTTAAAAGCACTTGGACGTAGCCTCTATCCACAGCTCTCCGTGCATTTGTTTCTTGAAGAAAAAAAAAGATTTAGAGCTGTATTATAATAAATAACCTGATTTTTCTTCTGGCAACTATGAGAGCAAATGAATGATTGAATAATATAGAATTAGAATACATATAGAATTTATTTATTTCCTTGTAACTATATTTATGGTAAAATATTGAGAGAAATATCTGAAATCAGCTTTCAGGATCAACTCACACACAAGTACAAAGTAACAGTTATAAATAACGACTGTTGTACATACAAGTCAACATAGGGCAGAAATCAAAGACTGACTGGAAAGTGACATACCTCAAGTCCCATTCAAAATCATACATGTAGGGTATATCTGTGGGCATTTCATACACTATTTCATCTTAATATGCTCACAAATTTGTTGTGGAATAACTTAGATACTCACTGAGATTTCAGGGAAAGAATTTGTGGGGATATATTCAATTAAAAGATACTAGTAGCAATCCCCCCCAAAAAGGCAAAAAAGTCAATTATTATTTCAAAATGTAGATACCAATTCTTCTGTATCTCAAAGCACTTCTTATTTCATGATTTCAATATACAAGATGAGACAATTTGTATTTTATGGAATATTAATTTTCACTTGCTTTGTCTGCAAAATCAAATATTAATCTGTTCACATTCCATACGCTCTCTAACTGCATTGTATACTTACTTGATTTTAGAAGTGCAGTGAGGGTATCTAAAGCAACCCTATAAACAGAACAAACAAGAACATAAGTTAAAAGTTTAGAGGTTGTTATAGAAATGGCTTTTTTTCTTTTTTCCCTTGTACCTCATATTTTCTTTCCCTCCTCTTTTTCCTTTCCCTAATTTCCTGTTTTTATTTTCATTTGTATTTTATACTTTGATAAAACAATAAAAGTCAGGAAAAGCAAAGGTTTAGGGCAGGGTTAGGCAACCTTGGCTCTTTTATGACTCGTGGACTTCAACTCCCAGAATTCCTAAGCCAGCATAACTGGCTTAGAAATTCTGGGAGTTGAAGTCCACGAGTCATAAAAGAGCCAAGGTTGCCTACCTCTGGTTTAGGGGATATTCTTGCTTATGGTAAAAGTGCCTAATTATAAATAGGACTCCATTCCACATATACTTGCAATGACTTTGAAAGGGAAGTGTCAATGACCAGGATCACTGATACCATGTTTGAACGGATTTAGCTGAGAGTGGCATAAGGCAATATATTAATTAATTTATCTATTTCAAATCAAAGTATTATAAATGTAGTGTTATGTGACCATTGCTACGGGATCAAAGAAATCAAAACCTTTTTTGAGCATAATTGTGGCTTATATAAGTAATATAAATGATTTTAAACTTTTAAGCTCAAATATAATTTTAGAGTTATTCTCAGAGGTATTAAAACAATTTCAGATTATCTTTCCCATTTTAACTACTAGAAACTACTATATTTTAAAGATTATCTTTAACATTACAAAAGCTATGCAAACATATCTAGAGGTTCTACTTACTTCATAAGGCCAGTATTTTTCTTACTGTAAGGACCAATTATCTTAAATATCAATTCCACAACTCCATTCTTACCCAAGGAAACAGCATTTACAGCTAAAAAATAAAAAAAAAACAATCTACTTCAATATATAAACATGGTGCTGCCACTATTCACAAAAACCACAAAATATTTTCTTCTTCAATTATTCCATTTAAATAGTATGATTTTAAATATCAAATATAATTACTTGATATATTATTTTTCAGGTTAATGGAAGATACATATGCATATATATTTGGTAAATTATCTTAAGTGAAGAGTTTTGGAAAAAAATTCTACATTACTGCATTGTTCACGAGGTACTCAGTATTTCTCATACATTCATATAGTATATTTGTATGATTTTTAGAATTGATAAACCAATCAATTGCCAAATAAAAGTTTTATTATACAATCAATATTTAATACTATTTATTTTGCAAAGGTGATTCTAACATTCCCATAATGAAATTTAAGAGTCTTCATTTCAAGCCCCATGTCTCTGGTGAATGAATCCTAACTAATAAGCTACTAGCAGTAGGTTTGTTGTTGTTGTTAGTTGCGAAGTCGTGTCCGACCCATCGCGACCCCATGGACAACGTTCCTCCAGGCCTTCCTGTCCTCTACCATCTTCTGGAGTCCATTTAAGCTCACGCCTACTGCTTCAGTGACTCCATCCAGCCACCTCATTCTCTGTCGTCCCCTTCTTCTATTGCCCTCAATCTTTCCCAGCATTAGGCTCTTCTCCAGTGAGTCCTTCCTTCTCATTAGGTGGCAGTACTTGAGTTTCAACTTCAGTATCTGGCCTTCTAAGGAGCAGTCAGGGTTGATCTCCTCTAGGATTGACCGGTTTGATCGCCTTGCAGTCCAAGGGACATGCAGGAGTCTTCTCCAGCACCATAGTTCAAAGGCCTCAATTCTTTTGCGTTCAGCCTTTCTTATGGTCCAACTTTCACAGCCATACATTGCAACTGGGAAAACCATGGCAGTAGGTTATTAATGATAAATACTGGAGATTTTGGTAACCACCTTCTGTGGATTTAAGTTGGTAGTGCAATACTTAAGAAAACTTTTCCCTTTATCTATTCACAACACCCATTCATTTATGGCTTAACATATAGTTGCATGCAAACATAGTTATAATTGTATGATAAAACTTCCAAGGCTTTTGTGGAATGAAGTGTTTTTGACTGATGAATTGTATTGTTTGATCTCATGAAATATTCAGAGAAAAAAGAAAAAAGGTTGAAGCATTTGAAGAAAAGAAATGCCAACCATTAACTATGGGAATGGATCTGTTATGCTTTGGGAATTATGTGGCCCAGATACAATATGCAGGTGGAAAGAACAATGTATTCAACTAAATATCGACATAACATAGAAGTTAATGTTCTTCCATCAGTATAGAAACCTGAAGATGAAAAGAGACTGGATATTTCAGCAAGACAACAGTCTGAAAGATAGCCTATATTAATGGATGTACATTGTTGAATGCAACAATACTCACAATTAGTTGAGTACACTCTTAACACTTGAAGACAAGGCAGAATTAGCCTTTGATGCTGCAAGTTTTGCTTCACTATGTTCATAGTTATATTTAAAGCACCACTAATTCGGGCTTTTACTCCAAATTTTCTATCTGAAAATCCAAAAGGACAGAAATATGAGCATCTCTCCAATTCAACTTTACTGACATACTGCAACATAGTGACTACATTTAATTATATGTAGTCCTTGACTTACGGTCGATCATTTAAGCATTTCTACCCATTGTAAAAAATTGTGCCAGGGCCTCACCAGTCACCTTATTGCATTTCGGCTACTTAGCAACCAGTTTATATTTACAACTGCTTGCCAAATGCCTTCTGATCATGAAATTATCATATGTAAGTGGTGGGGATGTTGGAGTGACTGCACTTACAATATGCACAATTATTTCACAGCTACAAATCGCTCTAAATTTTCATGTGTCTTAAATGCCAAGCCACCCTCAGGCTATGTTTAGTATTTACTGAAAAATAAATACACCATGTAAGAAGCAGCTGTTTAAAAATACGAGCCAGTTGCCAGAAGCAATTCTTCTCTGGCTGACATTCATAAAGTTTTTTTTTTTTTTTGTTATTCCATTGAGGAAAGCTCTTTTAGTTTTCTTAAGGTTTATCCTAAGTTTGTAATAGTTTCCTCTGCTTCTCAAAATGTTAATTTTGTTGTTGTTGGATACAAGCAGTTAGAGCTATATAAAACCCAAAACAAAATAGAAAAAAATGTTCCATGGTTAATTTTAATGCTTCAGAAATTTATTCCCATAATCCCATTTCACTCTTCTCAAAGCATCCTGTATAGAATAGAAAGCTCATGAACAATGAAAGAATAAAATGTTCAGCAAGACAACATAAGAGTCAAAGCTGAATAAAATATCAATGGAATTAAATGAGAAAAATAAAGGTTTGTCTAGGAGATAAACAGAAAGGGAAAAACTCATAGTGTCAGGCAATACTTTCTAAGAATCCTAAAGCTTTGGTATTACAACCAAATTAAATTATCTTCCATTTTCATATACATCCTCTTTAATAAGACAAAGAGCAGAACATTTGAGCTTGCTGGTTTGGGGGGAAACAATTTTTAGGTGTCTGCCTAACCCACCTCACAGGGCTGTTGATGTTGTGGGTAAAACAGGAGGAGAAATTATGTATACTTGCCATGTTGAGTTCCTTATAAAGAAATCAGGGTGGGATCAAAATCCAATAAACAAATAAATAATTCAATGTAAGCATTTTACGGGGAAAAAAACACCTCTTCCAAAGGTAAGGTTATGGAAGCAACAGTGGGGTGCGCAACTGCATACAGGCAGTCCTCGGTTTACAACCAGTCACTTAACAAGTATTCTAAATTACAACACATTTTCAAGAAGCTACTTATAACCCATCCTCATAGTTATGATTGCCTCACACACTTTTGGATGCCTGGCAACTGGCTCGTATTTTTAAAAAGCTGCAGTGTCCCACAGTCACACACTTAATGACTATGTGATTTGCTTAAAGACTGCAGTGACTTGCTTTACAGCCATTGAAAATACTCATAAAATCAGGTCTGGTCACTTGGTTCCTTGACTTAGGACCTCAATAAGTTATGGCCAAAACTCCAGGCTCCATTGTGGTTATAAGTCAAGGACTACCTGAAATTCTAATAAAGGCTCACATTACTTTTACCACTCCAAATCTGTTCATTCTTAATCTTTTGCCGGTAATATTTTAGATCCTATTCCTTCTAAGTTGGCACAATTCAAGGAAGGATTGCACTCGTGCAAAATCAGCATTTTATTCCAGCAATACTCATTACACTACAAGCAAAAACCTGGGAGTTCACTTGGGTTCAACCTACCTTTTGGGCCAATTTTAGCAAGAAGAGAATGTAGTAGCACCATTAATTCTTCATTTGGTGGGGATTCTTTGCTTGCGTTCACAAGTAATTGCAACAAAATCTGTGTCCCTCCCCGAGAAACGAGAAAACTTGTTCTTCGACTGCTGCCTAGAAATAAAATATGAGTCGTTGGCTGCAATCTTAAAATAATCTGATTTTATAAGGGCATAATTTCTTTACATGACCAGTGCAAATTTATCTAGGAAATTATTTACTCTCTTGACATTAAAATACTAAACTTTGTATGTTTTAAAATATCTAGAAATGTAACAATTCATATATATTAGACAAAAATTTCTAAGGTTCAGTATATAACCTACAAATGATCACTTGAAATAAATACTTGCCTGCTGCCACCAATTCAATTAAGATATTTAAGATGTTTAATGTAGTCTGAAAATCTCTGGTATTCTGAAATGAACAAACAGGAAGAAAGTCAAGAGCATTTATGTCATAGGCTCCATAATAATATATATGAACACAAAAATGATCACTCTACAGTCTTAAATAAAATTAACAGCCTGCAAAAGTTTACTCTCCTTATGATACTGAATCTTAATGCATGCAAGTTGTACTGTGGAGCATGTGGGGCTGATCACGTTGTACCTATCTACAAATCTTTAAAGCACCAGAGGTTTTTTTTCAGCATGGCAGAGCTTCCTTAAACAATTACAGACAGGTGATATGAGTGTTTCCATCACACTCCAAAGTATTATTATTTTTTTGCACACCTCTATTAATTCCGGCTGTACCATGCCCTTGGCTTTCCCATGTTAAACAAACAGCCCTGCCCAAACAACAAAAGCTATCAATTGTTTTAACTGCATCTAATACACAACTAATGTTTACATTACTATAGCAAAGCTCCAATCTTTCATGCTATAGTTACAGTAGCCCTGAAAAAAATAAAATAAATTACTACCCAAATGAGCAAGAAAACATGAAATGTTTACACTCTTACCTCTAAAGTTGAGAGAATAACTTCTATCCCTGTTGAACCTTTGGCAGTCATTTCTTTCCTGATTTTTTCTGAAATAAAGTTGCATATTCTTCTATTAACTGAATAAATTGATATTTAAAAGTTAAATATAGATGACTTTAAAAAGGTGTAGAAAAGATAAGTACACAAAAGCAAAACAAATTAATTTTAGAGATCGTGAATTACCTTCTAGAATTTTTTAAGTCTGAGTTTTTTAAATATAAAATATTTTACTAGCCACTCTTTTTAGCAAAGGCATTCTCTGAGTACCAATCTCTTTTTTAAAGTATTTTATTAGTTTTCTAGTTTTACAATCTTAAGTACTTAATAAACAATGGGTTGTCTGGGTCCATTAGTAATTCAGTGGTACATATTAACTTCCTCAATCTAGGTACAATACTACACCATCCAGTGCTTCCTCTCTTCTTCCAGTGGTATACATTTCCCATACTGGGCAAATACAATTCTTATTGCTGTTAATACATATACAATTGAATATCAGAATCTTTGTTACATTTTTCTAATATTATATATAATATCAGTAGTGTCAATTTAGAATATCTTTTCTAACCAAAACATATCTCAATTGCATTTGCACTTAAGATCCATTTGTTCAATCAATATCCTGTTTTTCCCACTTTTTTAAATTTTGATTTCCCATCAGTGTTCAAAGTGTCTCTATTGCTTATAATTTTCTCATAATAAATTATATTTGGGCAACCAAAAGCTTCCCTTGTTCAAACTCTTAGCATTTTCATATTTCCCTTCTCATACCAAAATATAAAATTCTAGTTATAAATTATATCTTTCTAGTTCTAATAACACTTCTATTTCTAACAATTATCTATTCTCTTAGCCATGTTCAACTATCTCTTTAATAGTATAATATCCCATCTAATGGGTCAGGACCTCTATTTTCTTCAGTCTTACTCTAGCTTTCTTCCTTTGCCAACTAACTTTCCAAGTCAATGCATTTGAATCATCAAGTAGTTCTTCCTCTATTTTTATGTATATTGTTTGGAATAAGAAAGACAATTTGATTAAGGTATTTTTGGAAGAACGTTCAAGCCCATTGATATTCATTAAACAGCCTCCCTCCTTCTCCAATTTCCCACAATTCTCCTAACAGCTTTATCTTCCATTCGATCGGTTCTTCTTCCTTATCCTCAAGAGTGTTCTGAGATCTTGACAGGTAAGATGTCTTTTCTGTTTCCGTATTATCACTATGTCTTCTAATTCTTTGTTTGTCTGAGTCTGTTTATTAATTCCTTCCTCTAAGTCCTCCATCTTTGGATCCGCTTCCTCTAATTTTCCTTCTATTTTCTGGGTTACTAGTTCCTTCTTTATAGTCATTTTCTGAATTTGTGGATTTAGATTAGATTTTTTTTTATCTCCTTTGTGTTATTTTTAGTCTCATCATGAGCTAAGGCAATTGTCTCTTGTATTGATTTTAACATAGAAAGAATTTCTTTCTGAGCTTCGTCAACATTTTCTTGTTGATATGTCAAGCTAGGAACTTTGGAGATAAGTGTTAGAGATGGTTTTTTACCATTTAAAGCTGAGTATGGAACATCCATTTTGTTTTTGTATGTGGTCTCTATAGTCCAATCTATTTAGGGATTTAAAAAGTTTCAGTCAACTGTCATTTGAGCTCAAGTTATCCAGCCAGCCTACCTGTCCATCCTTAAGCCTCCCCTAAGCAAATATAAGCAAAATTCAAGTTTTTCTGCCCAATGAAAACAATGACCTTTCTGTCCAGAGAAAAAAAAGCAATTAAAAGTTGTTCATCAGTCAAAGGTTTATAATCCAAAATATTCCATCATCTCAGTCCATAATGCATGTTTCTTCTACAGATAAATAGCTCTATGACACAGCTCTAAAAGTCAGTATTTATATTCGTAGTCCAGGCAGGCCAGTTTCAAAATAGTTTATCATCTCTGCCCCACAGATAAGCAGCCCAAGAGTTTTTTTTTCCGTTTTCCTAGCTGCAGTCTTGAAAAGTGAAAGTTTCCAAGGATAACAAAAGTCTTATCTGAGTCTGGGCTTCAAGCCAAGTTTCCTTTAAACATAATAAACTGTAATGCTGTGGTTCGCCACTAGATGTCATTGACGCCGTCTTCCAGCTTTTTAAATCCAAACTTATATTACAAGCTTTTCAAGTCTCTTTTTAAAAAAAAAATCTCAAAAGCACTTTTAGTCCCCAACTTTCAAAGCTATATATATGTATTGATTCCAAATTAATCTTATAATTTTCTGTTTTCCCCCAAGCAATTAATTTGCCTCTTTTCTTTTCCTGAGGGAATGGGGCGGAAATTCCCCTTCCCTCTCTCCTCAGGGAGGATTCTTTGCTTTAGGCACTTTTTTCCAGGAAAAAGTCTTAAAGTCATAAAGAGAGGATAGGGTCTCACCCAGTTCCATCCACGTTGCTCGAAAGTTACTCTTTAGTGTTTATTTTCTTTGGTTGTCAGCAGCTTCTGACTGGCCATATGAATGTAGCCAGTCTTTCCCCCGCTGGTTTGGAAGGCTTCCTCGGATCAAACGGAAGGGCCACCGCCCTCCCGCGATCAACGAGGGTCCCCTCCTTCTTTGTCGCCTCTCTGGGGTGACTTTTGACCCTTTTTAGGGTCCCCAGTGGGGCGAAATCGAACACGGAAGATGGAGCCCCATCTTCCTGCGTCCGTCACGCCACAAAATCAAACCGGATGTCCTTTGAGTAGCAATCTTTTTATAACTAGGAAATTCTACCTACCACAAGAAAAATCCCTCAAAAAGAAAAACAGCCCAAAGTCAATGTGAATGCTTAAATACTGACTGACCATTGAAAAGGAGGGGGGGGGGAAATGAAAAGAGGGAAAAGGAAGAATCAAGAATAAAACAGAGAATGGAATAAGCTGGAAAAGGCACTAGCAAGAGCATTTACAAATCACAACAGTGTGTTACAGATTCCTGCTATATCCCTTAAAAAAAATATTCAGTTTGCTCAAGATTAATAGTACACACAAAAGGAAGAAACAAAAAAGAACTTATTCCAGGCTATATGTAAATATCCCTACTTGATTCATGTCAAGTGGCTTATGTTCAAAGAGAACAAAACCTGAACTGTATTGAGTATTTCACCATAGAGAGCAGTGGGGACTTGAAACGAAATCTTTGCTCCCTTTATTTTTCATCCTAAGACAACAGATATGATTGTGGTTATTGCTAAGTACCAGGATATTAATGTCCAAGGGGATGGTTTTTTTTAAAAAAAAGTTTAAACATGTAAAAAGTGGTAGTAACAATTAAACATAACTTTTGCAACTAGTGATCGATCCCAAGTGACAGCAAAGGTTTCACTTAAAACATATGATCAATGTAAGAAAAACAAAAATACATTTTTCTGGCTATTGGCTTAAGGTTTCTTCTTTTTTTTTTTTTTTTAATATATATTTTATTAGATTTTATAAGGGTAAAGGGGTTACATCAAAGTGCTTAGGAACCACCGTGGCGGTGGGTATATTGAACATCCAAAAAAAGAAACAAACAATCACGAATATAT
The DNA here is from genome assembly GCA_023970755.1 of Azemiops feae. Taxonomy (NCBI): domain Eukaryota; kingdom Metazoa; phylum Chordata; class Lepidosauria; order Squamata; family Viperidae; genus Azemiops; species Azemiops feae. Next base: position 1,273,379 of record JALGBA010004290.1, read on the forward strand.
AGCCCAAATCAAATCATTTAAAATTCCCTAATTCCCTCATTTAGTCTTGCATATTCAAATTAATACATTTCTATATAAGCTTCAAAGAATCCTATCAAATATCACTCACATTTCAATTCTAAAAATCCAAGTCCTGTTTTAAGCTTTACTAACTTACAATTACCATATTCCAATTGGCCTTAAATAGACATATTATTAACACTTTGGGTATCCTTTTTTTTTAGATAGTAATTATATCTGGTATATTATTTCTGCAGTAATATTCTTATATTTTCTTCATTAATACCATTTCTTCTCTTGTCACCCATCCCTCTTGTTCTCCTTCTATTTCAAACTAATTATCTTAAAGTAAAAATATCAAACCAACAAATAAACAAATAAATTTCTATCTAATTTAAGTATATATTCTATCAGTTCATCTATATCTATAAAAATCTTTTTAAACCATTAAATAAAGTTTACTTCTCCAGTAATTCTCATGTCTAAAACAAAGTATTGTTACAAAGGGTATCCTCTTAGAAATTTCACATGTTCCATTAGTTATTAACTCAGTCAAAGAATCAAAGCCTTTTAAAACCCATTAAGTAAAGCTTTAAAATACATTTTTAAATCTAATTCTAGGTTTCCTTCTATGCCATAATGGTTTCCATAATAAAATTCCTGTATCATCAAACCACAATGTTAAAGGGTCCATATTCTTTAACGCTTCAAATTGGTCAAAGTTCTCTTTCCTTTCTTTTAGTAGTCTTTGGATGGTAAAAGCCGTTTTATTCCATGTTATATTTGCCAGTTGTTTATCCACCTTTTCACGATTTTCAATAACTTGTATCTGAGTATCAGTCTCTGTTGATGTTAATGCTTCAGACATCTCCGTTAAAATTATTCTTTGATCCTCAGGCTTCTCCATAGATTGCGTTTGGAGTTGTATAAAGTTAGTTTGTTCTTTGGTTTCCACAGTTTCTCTCAGTGTAGTTTCATAGTTGAGTTGTTGACATGGTTCCTCTTTAAGTTGTTCATATTGTTGCTTCTTCTGTGCTGTCTTTCGGTTTATAATTTGATCTGTCCAAGTTTGAAAGTAAGAGTTCATATCCTCTGTGGCTTCCAGAATCTTTTCCAATATAAGCACATAGTCCAGCTGTGTGTTAGGTTCCATATCAGTAATAGAAAGATTTTTTAATCTTTTAGGGAAGGCTCTATTTCGTAGAAATCAAACAAATGTTCAGCTCCAATTTTCAATACCAGCTGTGTCAGCTATCTTATCCTTATGCTTATATAGCCATTCCCAGCCATAATAAGAAAAAAAATATACAGTTGCAGTACCACTTTTCGACACCAGATGTCCTCAGCAGACCATCAAATCTTTTTTCTTTGTTTCCAAATTAATAGATTTTTTATTTTTCGTGTTGAAAGAAATGAAGAAAGAAATGCCTCTCAGAGTAATAGATGCGTAATTATAGCAATGATAATCAAGAATAAAATGTTTTCAGGTCCCCTCAGTATTCCAAAATTTAAATAGTCCATACAAATTAACTGGTGTTTTTTTTTTTTTTTCTTCCAAAGCTGTTTTTCCCGAATGCCCAAACGCTGCTCCCTCACAGCAGGGAAGTAATTTAAACACAAAAGCTTTTGACAGGAGAGTAATTAGGGAAAGAAGGGGTAGGAAAGGTCTCACCCGGGTTCTCCACGGGGGTTCTTTACGCTTAGTTGTTCTTCTGGCTTTCAGCTGGTGCGACGAAGTGATCGTCCATTTTACTGGGCGATCTTTTCCTCCGACGGCCCTAAGGAGAAAAGCTTGAACTGAGGAGAGCTGCCGCTCTTCCCCAGTCAAGCAGGAGCCTCCTCAAGCGGTAGTCGCCTCTACGGGGCGACTTTCGACCCGGTTAAGGGTCTACCGACGAAGGGAAACCAGCCGGTGGGAGAGAGAGATCTCTCCGTGCGACTGTTGGTGTCGCGATCCGGAACCGGAAGCCAGGCTTAAGGTTTCTTCTTAATGCATGGATACAATACAGAATTAGTATTCTGTTCCAAATGTATCACCAGAATATTTATTCATAATGAAAATGAATTTTTAAAGGATCTTTTCTATTCAACTTTTTGATAAGACATATAATCTTACAATGCATAAAACTGTGTATAATTTAAGCCTGATTTTTTTCCAATAGATTTTTACAGGCTGATGAAATCAAGGATAAAGAGTGGGATTTTTTTTTAGTTAATAAAATCATTAATAATCATGAGCTGATTAAAAGCCATGGATCTGAAATCATGAACAATAGATTTCAGGAGATACTAGAGCAAATCAGGACAAAAGATCATCTGTCACTTTTGCTCAGAATAAAATACTGATGCAATATATGGACAGGAATAAAACTGGAAAAAATACTGGAAACTGAAAATTAAAAACCTAGGATCCACTCTTTTGATTTTGACCTAAGAATCACAGGGGTATTTTTTTTTATGATCCTTTAATCCATTTATGGGGTGGAGTTGGAGCGACTTAATGGAGCTGAACATTTAGTGGCCAGATGCCCATCCTGAAGCCTACACGGAGTTCGCAGCAGATATTTTCTCTTTGCACCCTGATACGAGAAACATCTGCCGCTGCCTAGGATTGAACTCTCAACCTTCAAGTGGGAGGCGAGCACCTTCACCTCTAGGCCACCACACTGTTCTTACAGAGGTAAAATAATAATTAATAAATGTTCTAGCCAGATCAGATCATAAAATAGGAGAAAAATAAAGTAAATACCAAACAAGGCAGGTAAACTAGCTTTCAACTGCTTAAAACTGTTTGTGTAACTTAAGAATTTGTTTTTAATGGATTCCCACCTATCTATATCAACATTAGAAATATATAATTGTTTAAACATTATACAGAATGTATGTGAAAACCAATAATACACATGCATGCATACACCTCAATTAATGAGCATCTGTAATATTTACCTTGACTTTGAGTCAGGTGAAGAATTTTTGATGTAACGTATCTGGCAGTGTCCACTTCTACCAAACATTCTGCATTGATCTTCTCCAGTTGTGCCAACAGACTTAAAATCCGAGAGTTGTTAGTTACACTGGAGAAAACAAATACATTTAGGCTGTGATATGATGGGACGTTTTCAGAGTACGGAATGAAATGTGAAGCAATTTAAAATTGGGAAAAATTACCCCAAATGTTACATAGAGAAAAATAATATGCAGTTGACAGTTCTTTGCTTTTCCATATTACTGAGAAAGGGAGCAGAAAAAAAGAGCATTAAAATGTTTAACACTAAACGGAATATATAAAATCAATCTTGGCAGTTTCTTAGCAAACAGATATTCAGGAACCTTCATTTCTTACTGCAAGATGAATACATACAGGAAACTAGACCGGTGAATCTAAATGGCCTTTTTCCCAGGCCCTTTCTTTGCATTCAATTTTTTCTATACCTGTACAAAATACAGATGTGCTTATTTTCACTTTACTTTTCAAGAAGATTAAAAATTAACTAAAACCACAGACAACTGATGGGTAAGAAAAATATTAACATTAATTTCTACATATACACATACCTTAACTCTATAGGAACTTTACACATTAAGGTCATGTTTCTTAAACTGGAGGTTGTGCACCAGTGGTGGGGGATGGCACACACAGATACTAGGTCGCAAAACATTGCCTTTCTGTGAAGTCCACTAGATGACTTTGATACAGAAGTATGTTGAATGCAAATACCAAAGCACTATCTGAAGTCCATTGTTCTTTTTATTACTGCATTTGTTTTGGAAGGCAGAGTTCCTGCAGAAAACTCACCTAACCCTCTACAGAACGAATGGGACGAAGCTCTTGAGGCCGCAATAAAAGGGGAATTCCAAGAGTGGTGTATGCATTTGCAAGCATCAAGCAGGAACCGAAAGAAAGCCTGGTCCTACTTGCTGTCTTGAGAATTCATTAAAGCCTCTTTTAGTTTGCAGGGACTTCAGACACTAACAGGCTGTCACTTTTATGTTGACAGGGTTAATAGCTGGCTATTTTCTGCAAAGATATATTTTCGTTAGTTTGAGGGGACTGGCTTTTTAACAGTTTAATTGCTTTTCTTTAGTTGGGTTATATGATTGTTAACTGTGTAGAGCAGGGATAGGCAATTAATTTCTTCAAGGGGCCAGATAAGAAACTGGGATGTTGTGGAAGGCTGAACCAATGTAACCTTATTTGATGTCCTCAAACTCCATTACCTCTACTCCTTAGGCTGCACCAGGCCAGGGTGATGCTACGCAGGCATAGAAAAGTGCTTTCTCTCCTCGTCACAGCTGACTGAAGGAAAGCACAGCAACTGCACACAGCTAGATTCAACTCAGTTTCTTCTCCTGCCCCCTGTGGCCTGCTTATATACATTTGATTTCTAATTTCTGATTGACCTCATGAGGGCTGGACACAGACAGCCAAAGGGCTGGATGTGGCCTAGGGGCAGTAAAATTCCCAGGTCTGGTTTAGAGTCTTATGGAATAGGTAGTAATTAATTGTGATATATTTGAAAATGAGTCTGTAAAATCTAGTTTCAACTACAGAAAGCCCTATAATTGGGAACAGGATTTCCACCACTAAGAGATGCAATCAGAAAATGCAATGTCAAATGACCATGTCACTTATCAAAGAAATTCCAACACTTCCATTGCTGCTGTTAAGCGATCTGGTCGCCATTTGTGACCTCCTGCCAGCTTCCCCATTGCCTTTGTTTATAGGAAGCCAGCAAAGAAGGACAGAACTCTGAGGACTAATTATGGTACACTTGTTCACCACCACTGTTAAGTTCAAATGGTTGTTGAATGAACTGTCATTAACTGAGGACCACCTGTACTTTATGTCCATTCAAAATGAAAGTAAAAATGATTAAGATAAACAGCCTCTGGAATCATGACAGCAGAATTAATACTATGAACATATTTTTAATGAAAGGGGTATGAGACTTCTATACTAATATTTCAAAATTAATTCAAATTGTTGTTTATATTTTGTAAAAAGTCAACTGGTTATCATTAGTGTTTACAGAAAACCCAACATGTGTCAAAGTACACTGTGGATTAAATAGTTTTACTTTTAACAGGTATCTTAGTTTAGGTTTAAATTTCTGTAACAAATTCCAGAATACAAGATGACTAATAAAAGGCCACCCACTATTTTTGTAGATAACTATCAAAGCTGGATCCAAAATGATGCAGTCAGTATGAATACACATCTTCAAGATGGCAGCCGGTCCTACCCCTATTCAGAATATTCTACAATTCTTTCTACTCAATAGGTCTTTTCACTGAACTTTCAATTAGTATTTTATGCCAACCCCAGGGCCGCAGACTGGTACCAGTTTGTAGCCTGTTAGGAACCAGGCTGCACAAGTGAGCATAGCTTCACTTGCGCATGTGTGGGATCTAGGTCGAGCACAAAACCATTCCCCTCCGCCGCTGCCACCACCAGTCCATGGAAAAATTGTTTTCGTGGTAACCAGTCTCAAGTTTGGGGGGGGGGAAGGGTTGGCCGCTACTGCTTTATGCCTAGTGAATGTATTTATAATTCATCTACTCATTTCTAGCCATCTATGTTTTTTCTTAATTTTTTTTTACTTGTACAAATGTAGATTTCCCCAAAGCTGATGATACCCTGTTCCTTTATATTACTTTATAATTAACAGTCTAGAGAACCACAGAGGAAAAAAAACGTTTAAATAAAATTAGGGAGGGAGTTGCACAATGTGTAGAAGTACAGAGTAGTAGCTACTGCATTTTAAGAATTGGCAGTGCAAGACATTCCACTTACCATCTTGTAAGAATAAACATGATAATTTATTGTATACATATATTGAAATATGGCCAGCCTGAATAAACTGTTTAATAATAGTGTCAGTGTTTGTTTATTAAACCTATGACAGATTACCATTCTTTGGGCCGCTATTACAAACCAATTCTACTGCACATTTATAATTTATTACACAATCATCTCTTTCAATTCAGGAACACAATGGGTTAAAATGAACATATTAAAACCTAACTATATTTAAAATAGTTCATTTTACAGTTATTATATCACATACACCTTTCTTGTTTAACACATTATTAATTCCTTGGCTACTCTATGCAAATCATTTTTATACATTTATAGAAAGAGACAGATAAATATTCATTAGCATCACAGAATCTCACATTAAAACAAAATACACAATATAAAAAGAATATAAGTGAATGTAATGTAGATTCTAATTCCTGTACATAGTTGCAATTATTTGATGTTCATTTGATCAACTACTTTTTGAATAAACTTCATATATAAATAAGCAACTCCTTTGTTCTGAGCAGGTGAAAGCCTGCTTTTTTGTTAACAACAGTTTCAAAGTAGAGATGTGCAAAATGGTTAATCTTGAAATATTTCGAGCTCCAAATTGTACAGTGGCCCAGAGAGGCCTGGAACTCAAGATATCAATCTCACCTGAAATTGGGTGTTTTGAGAAATTCTGAGTCAAAAAAAAGTCTGAAATTAAATATTTTATTGACTCCTACTTCCCATCACATTTAAATCAGGACCTTTGGCAATAGTGCAGTTTGCCCATTCAAAAGAATCGATGAGACTACAGTTTTCATAAATCTTGTTTATATTTTTAGGATTTAGCAGAGGTTTAGTAGTCATGGTGTGTTCCTTGTCCCTTTCAAATGTTAAGACATCCATTGTATTAAATGAAAAATTGGATTTCCCTCCCCCCCAAAATTGGGAAAATCCTTTTCCCCCACCTCTATATTTTAAAAGCCTAAATAATAACCTAAGCATAAGATGTACACACTGCCCCCAAAATGTCCTAAAACATACACAAAGGCACAAAAGCTTTGCTAACCTATTTATTCAATTGTTGTTCTTTCTGGGTTTATTTTTTCTTTTTACCACAGAAAGTATTGTAACACTGAAATGCGCCTTTGTATCACTGACCTTTGAAAGGAGATTTTGCTATTACTTCCCCTATATAATATTAATACTCTCATTATCTATATAATATTAATACTCTCATTATCTATTTGTATCCTCAAGTTGACCCAAACAGTGCAAGACATCACAACAAATTTTGAATCAAGGTACCTAAAATTCGTTAACTTAAAGAATGCATAAAAAAATCCAGGACACATTATTCCTGTGGAATTGAATGTCCACAATGTTCAGATCAGTTTTATTCATAGTTGTGGTTGTTGCAGTGTCCCTGAAGTTATAATCATTATTTCCAAATCTCCCTGCCACCTTGGGAACAATGGGGAAGCCAGCAGGAAGTCGGAAGTCACTCTGTTTATCTGTTCAGGTATAGTAATAGTGACATACTATTGAAGGTATTTTGTTATCACAATTATTTTTCTATTTATGATATATACTCTTCTTAGATGATCACTGGACTGTCTAGCATTGTGGTAAAAAGTATTCTGGCTGCCTAAAATTTGTTCACCCAGACTGCACTATCTTTGTCTCAAAGGATGTTCCAATTGATCAGAGTTGTCTAGTAACATTTAAAAATGAAACAAATTAAAATTTCTCGGGATGGCCTTTGGCATACCATTCAAACCCATTTTAGCTCTCAAATATATAAAGTTGTACACACCTGAACTTCAGAGTCACGTATTGTATCACATTAAACCTTAATGTGATTTGTAACTTTGATTCAGTATTGTATAAAGCAGGGTACGTACTATGCTTTTTTCAACAGTCCTGGATTAAAATACACCATAGCTTATCAAAATGTGGGAATCTAGCCAATGATTTCTCAATAAGTAAGAATGTATAATCTTTAATTCAAGTCTTTAAATAAAAAATCACAAGGCAATTTTCCAAATCATACATAAAGGAATGCAATGATTAAATACTGTATCTTGATTTATTTCCTTATTCACACAGAGGAGCCAAACTCAAACAACAAGACTGCATGCTCATACATGAAACTATTCACTCATAGTTTGAACATCTGACTTTCACTCCAGGAAGCAGTGTGGTGAAATAATATGTCTTCTTACTCAGAAAGTAACAGAATAAGTGCTAACAGAAAATTTAACCCTTTTTTAAATTGCCCTATTAAAAACAGTTTGTTATACTAAAAATAATCATCAATTAGAATTTTATTGTGAGATGTAACTTTTTAGTATCTTTCCTCACATCTAACCCCTAACTTAAACAATGATTCTAAAAAACAAAAGAACAGTTTGTTGGAATTAGACACGATTTTACATGCCAGATCCCAGACATTGCAAGAGACTCTCACAGCAATGTAAATAGAATAAAAATAATCTGAAAATACCACTTGAGATGCACATCAAGCCTGAATATACTACATTCTAGAATGGAAAATGCCTATGATACTAGAAAGATGTACACATAATCACTAACAAGGTTGTAATTTTAAAATGGCCATCCTATGTTGAAAATTAAAAACAGACCTGCTTTGAAAATATAAATATCTAGAAAATACATCTAATTATTGAGTTTAAGTACTTTTATATATCACCTATTCTAAAAACAGGAAAGGAAACTTGATACATACATAAAAATGATGTAACAGAACCCAGCATTTACCTATTATCTACCTAGGTTTTTTATTGTGGCTTTGAGTCAGTTTTGACTCCTAGCAATTGCCTGGACTTCGCAATTTTCCTGGCAACATTTTTGTAAGTGGTTTATCACTGCCTACCTCCTAGGACTGAGAGAGATTGACTGGATGAAAATCACCCAGTTAAGATTCGTGCCTAAGGTAGTACTTGAAATCACTGTTTCCTAGCTTCTACCCCAATACTTTTAATCAAGTATCAAGTGCTTCTCAACCCTGGGTAAATTACCCCACATTGGGTAAAAGTGTTTTTTCTTTGAGTAACAACACACAACCCAGTACCAATCACAACAGGGACAGTTAGATAAGGGCTTTCTGATAAGCAATTTTGGGTAATGAAAAAAGTGTGGGTTGCAAGACAAAGAAGGCATTTAAAATGTAAATACAAGTGACAGACCAAGAGAAAGACCTGCATAGGAACTCTTTATTGGATGTATAAAAGAAGCTGGCTGAAGTTTTAAAAATTAAAGGGGAAAGACAAATGAGAATGGCCTGGACAATATCATTTTGTCGATTTACAAAAGAGGCTTGTTAGAGCCTCAAAGCTTTTTCAATGGGACCAAAGAAGAAGAGAAATCAAATCCCATTACAATATTGGAATGAATTAAAGATTGAGGAAAAGGAAAAGGAAAGAATATAAACTTGGTTTACTTTATCAAGATTAAAATAAGAAATATTTTCATAAAGTGCTGGCAATCCTTTAGAGATTTTTAGCTTATATCAAGATTGAAAAGTTGATGTCTTATGGATTTGCTTATAGATAGGTTATGGGAAGAATAGATATCTGTTTGTAACCTTCTAAGGGGTGAAGAGCCATCAAATTTGTTTATACTTGTGATGAAGATTGGAAATCACTTCTTTATATATTTTGTTTCTTTTTCCTTACTTTCTTTTTCCTTTCTTTCTCTGAGTTTAATTTTCTTAGTTTCTATTACTGTCTTTAAAATCTTCAATAAAAATTACATATGCACAAACATACATGTACAATATAAGGTAGATATAAATGGAAGCTGTTACTAGATCCCACAATTCTGAACAATTTTTGTCCAGTCCCTAGTTTCTTATTTTGGAGAAAATTGTTGAGAAGGTGATTGGGCTACATCTTCAATGGGTCCTGGAGAAAACAAATTATATATTTCTTGCAGTCAGGTTTCACACCATACATAGTACTGAGAAGTCTTGGTCGCTTTTCAATGAACTCTGGCAGAGTCAGGATGGGATGCAACCATCCTAGTTCTTGAACTCTTAGCAGCCTTTGATATCATCAACCATGGTATCCTTCTAGAATACTTATGATTAGATTTGGGGAACATGAAGTTTCTGTGATTTTCTTTTCTCCAAGGTAAGTTCTAGTCAATATTGATAATGGGGAAGAGGTTGCCAGGTTCCTGTATTATGCAGGGTACTACAAGGTTTGACACTTTCACTCCTGTTGTTTAACATCTATATGAAGTTGCTAAGTGAGGTGCTGTCTATTAAAGTCGTCAGTGGCACAGGGCCTAACTAAGCACTTTCTATCTCTCATAGTGTATGTCTGCTTGTTTGGACACAGTTGGCCAGCTCTGGGCCCCATCAATTAAAAAATGTCACCTGATAAGGCAAGACAGGAAGTAGGCCTTCTTTGCTACTGTTTTTGCCCTCTGGAACAGGGCAAAAGATTTATATGGCTACCACCCTGGTCCTATTTTCAAAAACATCCTTAAAAACTATTTTTTTTCCTCCTGGCCCTGAACCAATTTGAACAATGGGGTCCTAAGGATGCTCCTCTACGCTGCTTCATTCAATTCTCTACACATCATGAGCTGGGCAGCATTAAAAATTTCATTAATTTAAATTTAAGTTTTGACAGTATATTTCAGAAACAATTTTCATTTTCCCTAGGAAACTACATTGAGACTGGTCATGTAACAAACAGAAATATTTCATTAAAAATGGTTTAATGATTTAAAATATCAGTAAAGTATAAGCATGTTTTTCTTCCATAGTTTAAAAAACAGTATTAGGTAAATTCTGGCCATTATCAATATTGATATGAGTTAACTGAGCATTTCGATAGTTTGAATAAATGTTGCTCAATATTTGAGTAACATTTCTTTGTTTCAATACTGCTACCCTTTCTCAGGCTTTCCAACTTACCGAGAAATATTTCCCTCTTGCCAAGACTGAGCGGAGTTGTCCAGAGCTACCCACTTTCCAAGTGGTTTAAACATCCTGACTGTAACATGGAATCGATGACTACGCCTCATTCCTGCATTTTTTCTTCTAAAAATGCCTTCATCCAAACTGAAAACTAAGTGTAACCTATAGCTTAATCATTCCTTAAACAGTGATCTAATTCTAAAGCCAGATCAAGACACAACTGCTATATGGTATGTTACCAGGGCAACCACTTCATGTCATAAGGCCATAGTTCCTTCAAGACTAAACCCAGAAACCTTGAGATTGTTTTACAGAATTCAGAAGACTGATTCTGGTACAAATGTAATAGCAATACTTCTCTGGAAGTAAGTTTTATTCAAAACAATAAAAGGGTCATTTCACAAATATGGCATTCCTTCATGTGAGCATACCTATTTACATAACCAGAAAGCCATGATTAAACAAAATTTTCAGGCTATATTTATGTTTACATACAGTAAATGTGATTATGCTGCATGCAAGTTACACAGTCAATTATAATTATTTCCACCCAATATTTCCTGGTACTTATACCTTTCGTAGTACATAAAGCAGTTGGGAAAAGGAACAAATAAAAACAGCAATTTTCAACAGACACAGCCTTTGGATCCATCCACTGAGCTCAGCATGGACAAAAATATATTATTTTTCATAATTTATGAAATATTTCTCTAATTCTATGGGTAATTCGCAGAATTCCATTTCCATTTTTTGGAATATCTGTTAATATTTCATTAACTAACTATTCCATATCTTTTTATATATATTTGTTTCCATTTATCTCCAAAGTTAAAATACAACTAACTGTTCTATTTTAACCAATTTGAACAAATGTAGTTTGTTTTAATTTAAGTGTTTTATTTTAAAATGATATTTCTTAAATGTACAGACATTGTATTAAGGATTTGTGACAAAATATGCACATAGTATTCTTACTGATACTCTGCTACCTATTATGTCCCACAGAGTACCCTCACAAGATAATGAAATTGAAAAAAAAATGTTTGGTGTAAAAGGTTTGTAGACAGCTTACACAAAAGTTGAAATCTGACAAGCATGCAGACATAACTAATTGATATGAGGTATGAAAACATAGGAAGGAAAATATTCTGAACTGAGTATGTTACAAATTAATCAAATGCAAGAAAAAATGATACAATCTCATCTAGAGCTACAATCTAGAGCATAATATTTGATTCCTAGAATGAGAACATTTAAACTTCCTTATTTTGCAAACAATATTATATAAGATTTATCAAATGTTTCCCTATTGTGAAATGTTGCAAGTGTATGTATCCTATTCCACACTATTTCTCAAACATATCTCTGCTAGGAAAAATCAGGCCTTATTAAAAAATAATCATTCCAGATGTAGTACCTTTATCATTGGTATCATTAGCTTAGCTGAAAGCAATTCTCAGATAGAAATGTAAAAAAATAATGCAAAACACAAATATATTTATATTATTTTGGAATACATATTGCATAGAACCCGAGCCAATTGTGTCTCAAGCTATGAGTTATATACAGTACTGCCAATATCTACACAGAAGATGAAAGGATAAACAGTCCTAACTGAGGACAGAAAATTCAAAGCTATGTAGCAACACAAAAATGCTCAACAAAAACAAATAGAAAGAAAATCTAAAATAGACAGACATGCAATGGCTGCTTAGCTGATACTCTAAATGAGAGCTTGGTACTTAACATTTTGCTTCATGTCTTATGTTTTTCTAATAGCTTGCACATCTAACAAGTAAAACTTATTCTCGTGATTATATATAAAAAGGTAGTAATAATTTTAATTTTACAGAAAACCTACTGAACATAGTCCCCCTCTGTCAGAGAATTCTTCTCAATGTTTATTTTCCAATTAAAAATGTTAATAATTTTGAAGATTATTACGTAAAAATAATATTAAAATACACTTAAATACATTAAAACTATCATCTGGGCATAAAAGGAAAAATAATCAGTTCAATTTTATGAATCAGATTTTGGGTTATGAAAATATATATCATTTTCATAAACAAAGGTAACTTCAAAAAGATTCTTATTGTTAGAAGATATTGTAAGATATTAGAATTTCATGGCAAAAGATTAGTTTTTTTATTTTTGTAAGAAAGCCTTCTATCTTAAATCTTTGGAGAAAGCCATGGTATACTAAATACTAGTTTTTCAAATACACATATTTCAGTTTTCAATTAACTTTTTTATAATCAGGTTTGCTATCACATAATCAGGAACATTATCATTTTGAGTACACTTACACATAAACTTCAAAGATTAAAACCAGGATTTGCAAAAAAAAAATGAAAGAGAAGACAAGAGAAAGGGAAAAAACAATCCAATTCTTACAAATCAGAATTTTAAAAAAAAACACAATGAAATCGTTTTCTTACTGATTACCTTTTTTCTGATGCCATTTTCAATTTACTCATTCTGGAGAGTTTTTTGAGATTTTATCACAAAAAGTTCAGTTGTTCATATCAACATATTATCTGAAAAAGAATGAAGCGTATACAAGTATATGCACACAGACTATTTGGCAGATGAAGTTGATGCAATGTATACTTAATAAGTAATGTGAAAATGGGGCTAAGAAAAAGCACATAATTTGCAGACAAATCTCTAAAAATTACCAGCTGTGTTAAAATGGCTCCAGAAATACAGATTAGGACTGTAATTTCAGTTATATTTAATTAATGGTTTGACTACAATTATTGCAGCTGGTTAAGAAAAAAGAAGGAATGCAAAAATTCTGAAATTGGGAACTGCATATGAGCACTCATTTTTTCATATAACCTGCACATCCATCCATTCCTTATTGGCAGAAAACCAGCATTCTGGCCTCACTAGTTGGCTGATTGGATTCCTTTCTATTTCATGGTTTGTATCCTTTACGAGGTAGTCCTCGATTTAAGACCACAATGGAGCCCAAAATTTCTGTTGTTAAGTGAAACATTTGTTAAGTGAGTTTTGCCTCATTTTACAACCTTTATTGCCACAGTTCTTAAGTGAATCACTGCAGTTGATAAATTAGTAACCCAGTTATTAAGTGAATCTGATTACCTCATTGCCTTTGCTTGTCAGAAGGTCACAAAAGGTGATCACTGAACCTTGGGACACAGCAACGGTAAATATAATCTCCTTGGCACAGAATAATTGAAATGTTTTTTTTTCAATTAGATACTACTTATTGCTTTTATTGTAATTCCTTTGTTATCAGCTACCCAAGGACATTGAGAGTTGGGCAGTATACAAGTTTAATATTATTATTTACTATTACTGCCTCTATTACTCTTTTTTAGCTATTCTAGACAGCTTCCTTTTGTCAATAAAACGAGTGTAGAAACTAAGAGTAAAATATCAATGAAGATTCTTGGTCACCCAAGTAGAGTTGTCTTTAAGTGGAACCATGGCAACTGGACTTTTTCTTTTTTGGTTTGAAACATTTTGCTGCTTATCCAAGTAGCTTCTTCAGTCTGACTTCAGTTTTTCAGACTAAAGAAGCTACTTCAATAAGCAACAAAATGTTTTAAACCAAAAAAAAGAAAAGAAGTCTAGTTGCCATGACTCAACTTCCAGATAAGAGTAAAATGGTTCTAGACAATTAAACTGCCAAACATATTTATCTACTGAAGAGGGTATTGAGATCTTGGCATCTCTACTTAAAGTAAATTAACTTTGAGGAGTCGAATAAATTTTCAAGATTTATTGCCAGGAATATATAACACTACATTAGTTATATTGATGTGGTCTAGATCAGGCTTTTCTACTGGTAAGGAGTTCAGGAGCAGTAAAAGCATACAGGCAGCAACCTTTTTAAATATTTCATTTCATTAAAATAAAATTGCCCTAATTTGGGCATTATTTTCAATAAACTAGAATTTCTTCCGGCTCATAAGCTTACTGTTTCCAGATAATCCTTACTTAACGATCACAATGGCAACCGGCATCTCTATTACTAAACGGTGGCCTTATTAAACATGACATCACGTGACTTGCAACTTTCTGTTGGCTTTCCCACTGACTTTGCTTCTCAAGAGCCTGCTGTGAAGGTTGCAGTTGGTGATCATGTGACTACAGGAAGCTGCAATAGCCTCAACTTTGAGGACCAGTCATAAGTCTCACTTTTTAGTGTGTCGTAACTTTGAACGGTCGCTGAACAAGTGTTCAGTAGCAAGGACTTACCTGACCAGCCTTCACAGAAATATCTTACAGGACAAAACTGACCAGTATAAACATGATCATGCATACAACATGGACTACCAATGTAGGTCATAAGAAGATGGCAATTCAGTATTACCACTATATAGGTTCAGTACAGTTTTTAATGCATAAAAATTCCTGCCTCAAATATTAAAACTACATTACCATACTAACTCAAAATGCCAAGATGCTATTCTCAGTTAGGGATTTTCCTTAAAAAGCTGTATCTGACTATTAACTAATTAAAGATTATGCCAAGATTTTAAATATTGTACCTTTGAATAAACATGTTCATAGTAATAAAAATGGCACTTTTTTGTTCAGTAACATTACTTTGCATTTCTATTTTTTCCCAATTAATTATGTGGCCAAATCATTTATTGCAAGACTGAAATCTTGCAAGCTCATCAAACATCAGGTCTTGCAATTATAGATTACTTTGGTATATATAATTATATATAACAAAGACACTCAAAAATACCTTCAACCCATATTTTTTGAGCAATACTGTACAATGGGAATGTTCTCCTTTGTCATCCACTCATTATTTTCATTCATTATTTTCTTCTAGTTCAAAAACGTGAATATTTTAACAGACACCAGTCCATCTATTTATGCTTTTCTGCCTTAAGAGTACTTTGGACAAAACTTTCATTGTGCAATTACCCAGCTTCCATAACATATTTAGGAGATAAGGTAGCCCAGACAATAGGATTTCCTTCTTGTAACCATCCTGCATCTTTTCAAAAATTCTTCAGCCACTTCCCTCTGAAGCTTCTTTTAGTGCTCCACATCCTTTTTGCACTATAATACCAAAGATCTTATATTACATCTTATACTTGATACTGAAAACATAGTTTGAATAATGCTGCTATTTCTTATGCTAGTAGATATCTTTGCTACTTTAAAAAATCTCTTCCATAATCATGCACTTATTTTTTTCTATTTTGTGCCTTGATTCAGACTCATTTCCTAGAGGCTGCCTGGGAAAGACCATTCAGTTTTCTTGGCAACAAATTTGAAATTGGTTTGCCACTGCCTTCTTCTTATGATTGAGAAAGAGTGACTGACCCAAAATTACCCAGCTGGCTTTGTGCCTAAAGCAGAACTAGAATTCAGGATCTTCTGGTTTCTGGCCTTGTGCTTTTAACCGTTATACCAAACTGGTTCTCCATAAATTTAATAGAGATATCAAAATAAAAGGCTGTCCTTTATTGACAATATATTGTTAGAAAAATCATTTCTGTTTTGCTCTATGGAAAATGCTTTCCCATGACTTTATTGTTATACTTCTTAAAATAATATACAGAATCAAATGTGCACCCCCATGCCATGGTCCTCATTATAACTACAACATGAGAAAACTCATTAAATTAATACCTTTAAATCCAGGTAGTCCCCAACTTATGACTGGTGATTTAATGAGACTGTTCAAAGTTATGACAACCTCAGAAAGTGTGTTTTACAGTCTGTAAAGCACTTCTGGTTGCCATAAATGTCGTGCTGCCTTCCCCTTCCCATGGACACTTGACTGCATTTTGGGCACTTGTAAAATGGCTAACTAGTTGCAGTGTCCCGTGGTCATGTGACTACAATTTGCAACTCTTTTGGCGGTTTCTGGCCAAAATGCCCATTCAGGAGAATGGATTTCCACTTACAACCACATGATTCATTTAACAATCACCATAAAAACAATTGTAAAACCAGTCTTGTCACATGGGTGCCTCAACGTACAACAGTCATGACTTACAACTGAAATTCCGGTCCCAATTGCAGTCATAAGTTGAGGACTACCTGTACATGATAGGGATCAAATTTCAACATTATAACTGAATTAAGCCATAGAAAATAAATCTCCACATAGAAAAATGATTTTATATTTCTAGTTAGGGGAAAAATGAAGGCTATAATTATTTCCTACAAAGCATTATTAAAATCAAGAGTCATTAGCTCAGCCAAACATTCCTATATTTGGATAAAGCAAGCAAGTAGCCAGTGCTATGATCAAATTCACACAGCACATTTATGTGTGTCTTTAAATGTGTGTCTTCAAAAGTGAGTCACACTAAGGAGAGTGAAATCCATCTGGCTATTGCATTAACAGCCTCACACATTGCATTTTCTCTATTCTTTTAAAGAATATGAAACTATTTAAAGAGTAAGGTATACCGTATTTTTCAACAATTACTCCAGACAAGCTTCATTGTTAAAATAGTTCTAAATCTATTCCGTAAGATTATTCCTTTGTCCAACAAAGGGAAGTGAGGCTCTTTAACTTGTAAGACGCATTCACTGGTTATCATGGATGTATTTTTCTCAAGTGATAAAATAGGCTGTGGATAGAATTCTAAATATTGCAGTACATGTATTAGCCTCAAGAGCCATTTTAGTATAGTAATTAAAGAAATCAGGCTACAAACTAGGAGACTGAGTTCTAGTCTCACCTTAGGCATGAAGCCAGCTAGGTGTCTTTGGTCAGTGTCTTCTCTCAGCTATAGGAAGATGGCCATCACTAATCACTTCCATAACTACTGCTAAGAAAGTTGCAGGGACTAGTGCAGGCAATTGTCCAATGTCAACACTGATTCAAACACACAGACCCAAATCTCTACTTCTAACACCTTACATTGATTATTCCATCTTTTCAGTGTTTACAAATGTTCATTTTGTATTTTTTTTAAATATTAAATACAAAGACTTGCAGGAGCCCATGAGATCCAAAAGATGGACTTTACCAATTACTGGTTATATCAATTTGGCCTCTTACTCATGAAAAGCTCCCCGATCCAACTAAGAATTCCATAAATGGAAGGAACAGAAATGATTTTAGTTGATTACTATTTCCCCGAGCAGTTTCCCAGAGTTTCTTCTCTCCCAAGTATAACCAAGAACACTGATGACTACAGAGTTTTACCATATAAATTTACATTCATGAAAAAAACTATTTGAAATTAAATATCTTCTACTTATGTTGAAGTCTGCATATGATTTATTACAAGCGGTATTTGTCTTCCAACTCACTGAAGCACGCAGTTGCTTAAAGATCCTATGCAAACTAATGATTCACCAGAGCTTTCTTTGACCTCTCCTTATTGTGATTATCAAGCAATATGAATCTTAAATAAATCACTGTATTACTAAATAAAAGCTTCTGCGTTTGGCAAATGAGATTCAAATACCTCACTCAGAAATGCTTTCTGTCATAAATATGCAAAGATTTGGAAACCGTGCTACAGTTGCTATTTCAACTGGACCAACATCTGCTTAATATAAATGTTTTATAGCAACATGGGGTGTAGAAAGCTAAGGCTTCACTCTATGTAAACTAACTTTAGGGATACAACATTTCTGGATGCAAATTAAGACCATCTTGTGCTGTCAGTGTACCTTCAAATGATAATAAGAAACAGATGTTTGGCTTTTCCTCATGCCTTCTTTTACCTAGAAATATCTTATATGGCTTACTCCAGCCATGTTTGGTTAAAAAAACACATCAAATGAAACTATAATTTATTTTAATCAATGTTTCTTGAACAAGCTATATAATATTGAGACATAAACTAGGCTTTATAAATTATAATGACTGAGTATACATCTGCTGAGTCAAAGCCAAGCACATCAATGTTGCAACCATTTCAATAGCTTAAGGTTTCATTTATGCTTTTAAGTTTCCATTTCCTGAGTTAAGTTAAGGTACCCTTTTAAGTTTCATTTCCTGGCAAAACCCACCCTTTACAACCTCCTGCTGTGACGTAAGTGTACCAATAAAAGAGAGGCACGCAGATCCTTCTGCGCTCTCGCTTGCTGATTCAACCTGAAGAAACATGTTGTCCGTGTGTTTCCTATCTACCAAACGCGAGGTCCGTTGGCCCAGGCTGGCGTACGTCACTGGTCCGTCCAGCAGAAGCTGGACCCCGGGATTTGAACTCCCACAACCACTGGTCCGTCCAGCAGGCGCTGGACCCCGGGATTCGGAATTCCCACACATCAACAGCTGGATTCTTTCACTATACCTAAGCAATGCACTAGCCATTAGGAGAAACTGAAAAACTGGCATTCTTTACACACCTTTCTCCAGATCCTCCTCCCCACAAATACACAAGTGTGTCATGCTCCAGAATACTTTTAGCAGGCATTAGGCAGAAAAGAACAGTTGGGTTTGAATTGGAAACACCTGCGCAAATATCCATGAGAGCAAACTGGGTTTTACTGAGCTGTATTGGAATTCTAACCATATACAATTTCATGCTGCTTATCATCCATTACACATTGAACGCTGCTGCTGTGTGTCGATAAGATTTGTTTTTTAAATATTCTTGGCTTCCATTTAGACTTTTAACCATTTTAACTGCATTGCTGTTTCTATAAATCATTTTTTGTGGTAAGGAAAAGAAAGTAAAAAAAATGGGCTATTTTTAAAACACCCACCCTCCCCAACTGAGTGTGAAAACTAACAAGTCATGCCTATTTAATAAACAGAAATGCCACCCAGCATTATTTGACTGCGAATCCTATCAGGCGCAATGCTGTAAGATTTCAAGTCTAGTCCCAAAAGATAAACCGGTCCACAAAAGACCCTGTGACATATCTAATGAAGATGAACTCCTCTAAATAAACGTTGAAAAAGATGATACACCTTGGAGAGAAAATTGTGTGTGTGTGTGTGTGTGTGTGTGTGTGTGTGTGTGTGTAAGGGTAGGGAGGCCAGCCATTCCAGAATACAGCTTCTATTCTAGCCAGCTCTTCAGTGACCATTTCCAGAAACCACCAATTCCCTTGGCTAAACTGCCCCTTTCCATATTTATCCGTTTGCTGCTGGTGCTGCTGCCGCCAGAGGTCAGAACCACTGAAAGCTCCGCCGACAGGCAAAGCTTGTTAAAGGGACAGTCAAACCGAGCGTCCTTCCACCCTGGGCTATGTCAGTCACCTTTTCAGGTAGGGGGCGGCGATCTTTCTTAAGGTCCGGGCGCTGGTACCTCAGCACTGCATCTCCTTCGGCGAGAAGATGGAGGGAGAGAGGGCAGGCCGGGCTCCGGAGGGAGGCAGGTGAGAGGAAGTGGGGCCAGACCCAGCGCCAAAGGCGCCAATCGCCACTCCTGCGGAGAGGCAGCGAAAGCGGCCGCGGCTCCGGTGTCGCCGAGCCGGGACTCTCCGCACACGCCCGACGGGTGAACGAGGACGCGGCAGAAACCTGCCCGCATCCTGGCGACGTCACCGCGCTCTTCCGTCCTCCTCCCCCACCACGCGCGTGCCCAGCCGCAGCGCGCGCATGCTCCCCGCCCAGGGCGGGCCGAGCGGCTAAATGCCCTTCCCCTTGAACTGCGGTCTTTAGTCTCTCCAGTCAGGGATGGCGCGGGGAAGGATGATTGAGCCATTTTCTCTCAGCACGTGCTGCTGGCCGCCCGTTTTTTGTTTTTTTTTATATACTGGATTTTATATATATAATCCAGTAAAACGCCCAGGTTGTCCTTCAGTTGAAGCGGGGATATGATCCCTCCGAAATAGGGATCCCAGTTCTCAGTCTAGTTAAAATGGGTGTCTCAAACTGACCTAACTGTAATCTAAATTTGGTTTTCAAAATACATTCTGTGGGGAAACCCTTTGTGAGTTTTCCGAATTTTTAAGTATGCTTTCCACGTTAGAAGCCTCCTGTGGGTGCTCATTTCATGTTTCCTCAAACAAGAATCCTGAAGTAATCCGATGTCTCGCGCCAGTGTGAAATCCCCCCCCCATATTAAATTCAGTAACTGCACCATTGTTAGTTGCAATAACTGCAACCAGATGCTGTCCGTTTCGTCACTACTTTATATCAGTGTCTTATGTCCTTATTGTCGATTGATTCTTATTTCTGTTTAATTTCATTAGCTACTAGAGTCATTTTAATATAGTCATTAAAACTGACTCTTAATTTTGAAACCATAATCTAATGTATCATTCTTCCTTACACATTACATCACTACATCTCTATTCAGCAATAATATTAACTACAACGTTCCACTGCTTTCAGCATAAGCCAGTTTGGTCCAGTAATTAAGGCACCACGCTAAAAATCAGGAGCCCATGAGTTCAAGTCCTGCCTTAGGCATGAAAGCCAACTGGATGACTTTGGCCAGTAAGTCTCTCAGCCCAACCCACCTTACAACCCACCTGTTATGGATAAAATAGAAGGAAGGTGCTGGCTTTTATGGCTAAGGCGGGACCTAAAATCATAGTCTTCTATTTTCTAGCCTAGTGCCTTAACCACTAGAGACCAAACAAACTGATATTCCTCTGGAACATGCATAATGTGACCTTCACTGGAGTAAGGGTAGCCAAAGTTTGTAGATTTACAGAGACTGGGTTGGTTCAAATCAGGCTTATTTAATGAAGTACTCAGACAATTGGTTCTAATTATCACTTTGATTGAACTGACTGAATTTACATAATTATACTTCGCATATTGGATTATCTCAGGTATGAAATGGAAAGCACAAACATCATTTGTTTATTCACATCTTTTACATACTAGTAAAAGAAATAATGTTCAGTGTAAAAGATGTACAAAAATTCAGAAAATCCAAAAGGGAAAAACTATTTTTTTTCCAGTAAAGTGTATGTATTCTGAATGAAAAAGAACTAACTGGAAGCAT